>CM064353.1:11302750-12552750 GCA_032595735.1 Pelochelys cantorii | reverse complement strand
GCACGCTACAGAGCTGTAGAAGGGGAGCAGTCAGCGCACTTCCGGAATCCCCGGAAGTGGTGCAAAGCTGCTTCAGGAAGGACTTCCGTCCACTCCGTGGGAAGCCGGCATTATGCTGGTAGGTAGTGGGGCTTCTCGGGGATCGGGGGAAAATGGGAATGGGGTGTGGGGAGCCCCGAACGCTCGCAATTGGCTGGTTGAGGCCTCGCGATCGACCAGTTGATCGCTATCGACAGGTTGGGGGACCGCGGGGCCCGATTCAGGGGAATAGGTTGAATCGGCCTAAGGCCGGCCCTGGAGGTCTAGGTTGGATATTAGGAAAAACTATTTCCCTAGGAGGGTGGGGAAGCCCTGAAATGGGTTCCTGAGGGAAGGGGTGGAATCTCCATCCCTAGAGGTTTTTAAGTCTTGGCTTGACAAAGCCCTGGCTGGGATGAATTAGGTGGGGTTGGTCCTGCTTTGGGCAGGGGGCTGGACTTGATGACTCCTGAGGTCTCTTCCAGCTCTGGGAGTCTATGATTCTAGGAGTTGGACTGAACTCTTTTCATGTAGTTCCCACTAACTAGTTACCAATGTGACAACAAAAGAATCTGAAGGCACAAGGTGTTTAGCAGCCAGCAGCGATACTTCTCAGAGCTCCTAACCCCAACTCCTGAACCATCGTCTAGTTCAGTGGTCTCCAACCTTTTTAACCACAAGATCACTTTTTCAATTTCAGTGCAATGTAAGATCTACCTCAAACTCAAATACTCTTGTCCTGCTTCCTTCCTGTACCTTCTTTGAAGCCCCGCCCCTTCCCCGAGGCCTCGCTCTGCTCACTCTGTCCACCCTTCTTCCCCATCCTCACTCACTTTTACCAGGCTCGGGTACAGGTCTGGGGTGTAGGCTCTGGTCTTGGGCCAAGGACTTTGGAGTGAGGGAGGGGCTCTGGGCTTAGTCCAAGGTAGGGGATTGGAGTCCAGGAGGTGTTTCAGGGTGCAAGCTCTGGGAAGGAGTTTGAGTGCAGGGGGACTTAGTCTGGGGCAGGAGGTTGGGGGCAGGAGGTGGTTCAGGGCTGGGACAGAGGTTTAGGAAGCAGGCTCTGGCTAGGTACCATTTAACTGAGATGGCTTCCGGGTGGTAGAGCTAAGGCAGGCTTACTCCTACTGTGGCCCTGCACCAGTCCTGAAAGCAACTGGTACGTACAGCAATGGCTCCATGTGCTGCCCCTCATCTACAGGCACTGAGCCCACAGCTTCTACTAGCCACGGTTCCCCCTTACTAATCAATAAGCTGCAGGAGTGGTGTCTGCAGGCAAGGACAGCATGTGGAGACCCCCCTGCTCTGCCTCTCTCAGGGGCTGCAGGGACATGCCACACACTTCCAGGAGCAGCAGTTACCATAAGGATAAGTACTCCAGCCATAGTAATAGAGATGTAGCCGTGTTAGTCTGGTCTAGCTGAAACAAAAGACAGGATTATGCAGCACTTTAAAGACTAACAAGATGGTTATCATCACCTAATAAACCATCTTGATAGTCTTTAAAGTGCTGCATAATCCTGTCTTTTACTCCAGCCATGACAGGTTAGGCATTTTAGAACTCACTACTTAAAGAATTACATTTAACCATGAGAGAAATAGAAATTATGAAATGCACAGACCAGTCAAAAACCAAATTAACCCTCTTTGCAAGCAGTAACAGAAGTAACAAACACCCACGTTTGTGCTGGGTCAGGAGCTGAGAGGGAAGGACAGGGTGTGTATGTGAGAATGACAGAGACACACACAGTGTGTGAGTGACAGATTTGCATTGCCAAGCTCCCTCCATCCCCCTCTCTCTGTGTGGAGATAGAATACACATGTGTGTGGGGGGGAGACACCCTGACATAAGCACCACCCTTTTTCTGTCTCCCACACCCTGCACAGCAAGCAGAAGGGTCCCAGAGGGTCAGCTCCAAGGCAAAGGGCAGGAGCAGTATGACAGAGGGTGTAGGGGCAATTGAAGTGCCAACCCTTGAAAGCTTCCTGGACAAACTAGTCAGGATCACTTGTCAAAGGCTCCAAGATCTCCCAGTAGATCCCGATCTACTGCTTGGTGACCACTGATCTAGTTCAATAGCATCTTCACCCAGCCTTCCCTAAAGTTCAGTAGAGACTCTATAGCAGGGCTACTCAACTTTGGAGGCCCCAGGGGCCACAGTGATACTCACAGCACATGCTGAGGGCCGCAGTTTAAGTATGGGTGCATATACATGCAAATATATATACAAATAGCTTCTTTACCACTGACAGGCACGAATACAAAGATTAAGCCTTAAGCCGTGGCGCTGAACCCAAACGTGGCCAGTGTGAGCCAGTCAACACTTCCACAATGCCCTGGCACTCCCAGCACCTCCTCCCTGGGGGCTAGAAACACCGACACCCTGTACCCGTCTGTTCCAGCCAGCCCCTTGGCTTGCATCTTTCAGTGCTCACCCCGCCTGGGAGATGCCTCGCTGTTGTGAAGCATGTTCCCAGTGGAGCCCACAGCCAAAGGATCCCACCTGGGAGGGGGCTGCACGTTGAGTCCCACGTAAACCCAAACCGCACCGTGGGCCACAAACAACCCGGCCCTGTGCTGAGTAGCCCTGCTCCACAGGCTCAGCTCTACAGACTGATGGACTGCACCCCCCTACTGAGCCACGCTGCACGCGGGAGCTCGCGCCTCACTACTCCCTAGATGGAGACAAGCGCGCAGCGCGCATTTCACGAGCCACACCAGGAGGCCCCCCCCCCTCACTGCGCACACGTGTATCGCCACCGCCCCCTAGCGCCTGACTCCTGGTGTTGATTTGCTCCCACCCTGCCTCTCTCAAAATGGCGCGCCCCCGCCCCCAGCTCTCGCGAGACTTAGCCCTATTTATAGCGCGATCTGGGCGCGGCCGCCCCTTTTCAGGCCGGCGCCCGGGAGGCGAGGAGCGCTCTCAAGATGAGGTTCGTGCCCGGGGGCGCCCGCAATCCGGTGCCATCCACCTCCTGGGAGGCTCCGGCGGCGGGCCCGGCTGCCGCCTGAGGAAGAGGGGGGGCCCGTCTGGGGCTGGGCCGGGGCGGCAGGGCCCGGGAGGGGAAGGGCTCTGCGCTGGGGGCTGGGCAGCGCTGAGAGCCCGCGGCCGAGACACGCCGGGCAGCGCCGCCGGGTCCCTGGGTTGGGGCCTCTGCGCGGAGTCATCTGGGGCTGCGGGCCGGGCGGAGCCAGCGGCTGCCGGGGCAGGACAGACCAGGCCGCCCCTGTTGTCCTGTCCCAGGGCCTGGCAGCCTTGGGGGCGCCGCCCTGGCCAATAGCTCCTCTGGGAGCCGCCTCCCCGAGCTGAGCTCGCTCCTCGTGAGCCTGCAGCGCCCCCTTGGGTGCCCCTGGGCCGGGTCTTTCGCGGGGGGGCACTGCCCTGTGAGGGAATAACCTGCTTCAGCTGCTTTGCTTGTGCTGGGGGTGGGTGGGCCCAGCATGGGCCCAGCAGGCGGGCCCAGCAGCTCTGGGGCTGGGCAATGAAATGGGCCAAGATGACCAATTGTTACTGTATTGAAAGGCAGAAGGGTTAAGGGGTCTCTGCTGGGTGGGGGGGGGCACCTCCACTTTAATCAGTTACCTGGCTACACATGTTCAGCTGGTTAACCAATTAAATGGGATTGTACATCCCTAAAACCCTGAGACTAGTGCAGCTAAAAGAAGAATGGCGCTCGTGTACAGTTCGCCATGGTTGCTGTTTAGTTACTTTTGCACTTTTCTGGGCCTGCCGATTGAACCCGAGCATCTGTTTCATTTGTCTTTGCTGCACCAGCCCCAAACTGTTGTAACTGAGTATGCATCACTACAGGGAACTGTTCATTGCCCCAGAATGCTGCACACTAACCAAAGACAGGACTATGCAGCACTTGAAAGACTAACAAGATGGTTTATTAGGTGATGAGCTTTCGTGGGCCAGACCCAATTCCTCAGATCAAATTGTGGAAGAAAATTGGCATGACCATGTATCCCAAAGGGTATATATATGGTCATTTATGACACATAGGGTCATGCCAATTTTCTTCCACAATTTGATCTGAGGAAGTGGGTCTGGCCCACGAAAGCTCATCACCTAATAAACCATCTTGTTAGTCTTTCAAGTGCTGCATAGTCCTGTCTTTTGTTTCAGCAAGACCAGACTAACATGGCTGCATCTCTATCACTACTTAGCACACTAACCAGCTATCCTGGTGGGCAGAATTATAAAGGTGGTTTTAGGAGGGATGCTGCATCTGCATCCTGTCCAAAGTGGGGAATTCAGTTGATCCTTTGAAGTACCTGACCTGCTCTTTGTGCCTTTCAAATTCACAGCAGCAAAGTTTCCCGTGACACCCTGTATGAAGCAGTGAGGGAGGTATTGCAAGGGACTCAAGTGAAACCACGCAAGTAAGAGCTCTCCTTTTGTGCTGTGGCTAGTGTCCTTTCCCTGGTGAAAAGGGAGGGGGGGTTGTGGCAGAGCATCCCTGCTCTGTTAGATGTCATTACAGTTTTTCCTATGCATACTGATGTTCATCTTGTTTTACTGGCTTAAATTCTCACATGGCCTGTTTCTTTTTCCATTCTTCAGGTTTGTGGAAACTGTGGAGTTGCAGATTAGTCTGAAAAACTATGACCCACAGAAGGACAAGCGTTTCTCTGGCACCGTCAGGTTCGGCAACTTTCTGATCCCACCCAGCCTTCAGCTTGCACCCCACTCCCCCTGGGCACTTGAATGTCCATGTGATGAGCAGCACATTGACTGCTTGATACAATGGCAGCAGGGTGCAATGCTGAACTGCCCGGGTAGTTCAGACCCCCCAAATCTCCACATGGGTGTGGCTGGACGGACCCCTACCCTGGGTCTTAAAACATGAGGGGAGGTGTGGTGAGGCTCCTGTGCTGATCCCACCGACCAATAGGAGAAGCCAGATTAGAGGCTGGTGGATGAAGAATCGCAGGTGACTGTGGTAAGGTCTCATGATCATGGCTCTGCATGCTCCCTCAAGATGTGTGGTGCTGGCAGTGTGTAGTGACAGCATGTGGTGTTGTCTTCCCTTCCTGACAGGCTCAAGTCCACCCCACGCCCTAAATTCTCAGTCTGTGTGCTGGGGGACCAGCAACATTGTGATGAGGCCAAAGCAGTTGACATCCCTCACATGGACATTGAAGCTCTGAAGAAACTCAACAAGAACAAGAAGCTAGTGAAAAAGCTGGGTGAGTGGCACTGTGAAGGACTAGGGCTGCCAGTATGTCTTAACAAACATCTCTTGGGGGGGGGGGAGGGGTGTCACTCCAAATGTGACCAGTGTGGAGTTCCCCCAGCAGCCAGACTGTTGCTGACTGCCTGGTTTGGGAGAAGTTGGTTAAAAGTGACAGGGCAACCTAGTTCTGAAGTATGGTTGTTTGCTTGAGCATCTCTTCATCTTGTTTGGCCTTACCTATTTTGGGGATTTTAGTAATGGGTGCAGGTTTTAGTCACTGGTCAGACCACACTTGGGTTTTGTGCTATTAGTTGAAATCAGTGCCCACAACACCTTGGTGTCTGCTCTGCTGTAACAGCATATTCCTTTCTGATTGATTCAGCCTCACTTTCTTTATCAGGGTCACACTTATGTTGTTACAGGGAAGGGTCTGATTTACTCCCAGGTGTTGGGGATCACATTAATGAGTCAGTCCTGTGGCACTTTAAAGACTAACAGATTTATTTTGGCAAAAAGCCACTTGGTCAGATATGCTAAAAAGCACATCTGGTAAAAAGCAGATGTGCTTTTGCATATAGGCTAAGACGCCTACCTCTCTGATATGCCAGATCAGTACTAAGCTGTGATCGTACGGTTACTGGCATATCCAGCTTCTGCTGGCAAAAAGGTGTTTCATGCCAGCTCCCTGAACAAATGAAGCTCTTCTGGCAAAATCATTTTTTGCTAGTATAATTGCATCTACACTAGGTCATTTGGTATTAAATCATACATAACGTCACATTCCAACATGCATACTGGCAAAAGCCCTAATATAGGCTAGGTTTATCTTGTGACCTTATTCTAGAGTCTGAAGATTCTGTAAATTACAAAAAAGGGCCTTTGGTGTGATTGCTGTTAGAGAAACTGCTGCTAATTGGGGAGGAAATCAAGCCTTGAATTGAGAGTGGAAAAATTACAACCATGCATTAATCTTTTCCCATAGCTAAGAAGTATGATGCCTTCCTGGCTTCTGAGTCCCTGATCAAACAGATTCCTCGTATCCTGGGTCCAGGTCTGAACAAAGCTGGCAAGTTCCCCTCCCTTCTTACCCACAATGAGAACATGGTGGCCAAGATTGACGAGGTCAAGTCTACCATCAAATTTCAAATGAAGAAGGTAAACCCCCCCCCCCAAACTCTAACCTGAGAAGCCAGTTGTGGCTTATGGGGGATGGGATTTAATGAAGTAACTGGCTGCCTCCCATGCCATGTGGATTTCTACTTTCCAGGGCTGAACTGCAGGTATCCATCAGCTTTTCTTAAGAATATTGATAAAGCTAGTGATCTAGACCAGTGTTTTTCAACCTTTTTATGAAACGACCCCCTTTAAAAAAAATTATAAGTACCCTAGTACCTATAGTTTTCAGACACAATTTTTTTCTACCATTGCAACACATTTGTTTAAAAAACTTGATCGTAGTCAGGCGGGCGATGAAATTTTTGAATGTAAAAAGTACAAAAATGATAAAGCGCTATAAAACTTAAAACAAAAATTCATTTTTCTCCAAATTTCAGTTGTTGACGTACCCCCAAGAGTACTCGTACCACTGGTTGAGAAACACTAATCTAGATGGTCACCTGCCATGAGGGCACGGGACTAGACTCAATGACCTCAAGGTCCCTTCCAGTTCTAGTGTTCTATGAATATCCAGTCAGTCAACTTCTGTGCATTCAGGGAATATAACTAGAGTATTCAACTTCCGATCTGAGGGGAGAATGTAACTTGTCAGTAATTGAAACTTTTTAAAAAGAGGAAAAACTGGAGGGAAAGCCTGATATTCCAGAATGCTGCATGCCCTCAGTGCTCACTGAAGTGCGTGGGAGTTAAGATCATTTGACATCTTGCAGGAGGAGATGTGCACCTAATATAAGCTCCTGGCATTGCAGGCATGTGGCCCAGTTTGTTAGCCAGGAATTAGAACAGGATTCTACCAATACAGGTCAGTGCTTGTAAGCTTGGGGCATGAGGCTGTGTAAGAAAAATTAATCTACAGTCTTGTCCTGTCTCTGACTTTGAAGAAAGTTCACTATAGGGAGCAGAATCATGCTTTAGATCAAAATAGCCCTAAATTCAAATTTATACTAACTGTCTGTTGGGTACCATAATGGTTTAAATTTGATACATTAATCCAGTTAATGAGGCTGTTTCTAAAGCTTACACACACTTTAAAGTACTCTGCTAAATCTGGTCCAGTAGGGATGTAAAACAGTTAACCTGTTAAACCCTAGCTCATTTAACATGAGCCCCACCGGGATCTTGGGGTCCTGCTACCTCGCCCACTGATCCCTCTGCATCTCGGGCTGCTCTGGCAAGGGCCAGTTAACTGGTAAGCATATCAGGTCATATTTTGAATGCTTCTTCCTCTTAGGTGACTGAGCTAATAATTCTTTAATGCTGATCTGTTGCTGTTTTTTTTTAACAAGATGCAAAATTTAAGCAGTTGGTATGGGTAGATGAGCCAATGGGAGTGTGGGGCTAGTGCTCAGGGCAGTACATGGATCCCTGTGCACTCTCCCTTCACCTGGGAGCTGGGCCTGCTGCCAGCTGCTTCCGGGTACAGTGCAGTGTGCAGTGCAGGACAGGCAGGTAGCCTGCCTTCGCAGCCCTACTAGTCACCCTGCAGCAACAACCCAGTACTGGGCTGCGACCCGTTGTTTGAAAACCACTGTGGAAACCAGTTGGCAAACTTAACCTGCACTCTTAAGCCTTCTAGGTACTGATATGTAAATTGGAAGAGTAGTTTTTTAGATGTTGAAACACCGTTATTAAACTTGAAAGTCTGAATTTACATATCTTATTTACTGGGTCCTTCAAATAGGAAACATTCTAAAAAGTTATTAGGAATTTCTGCAGTAGCATTTACAGGTCACTGAAGAACTGGGGAATTTTAAATCACGTGGGATTGTGATTCATTTACAAAAGTTTTAAACTCAGCCCAAGAGAGGCATTCCAGAGCGAAGTTAATGTTACTTTAATTGCCTGCAAAAAGTTTTTGATGGCTGTTTGTTTAAGCTAGTGAGGGTTGGTCTGTAAAATGGCCATATAGACTTCAGTACTCTGCTGGCTAAATTATGACCCTGCAGTCCTGATTTTTAATATATGTCCCTTTCCAGTCAAGGCAGTTCCCTGCCACAGTTATGACATGGCTTTGTGTCCCCAGGTGCTCTGTCTGGCTGTGGCTGTTGGCCATGTGAAAATGACTGAGGATGAGCTAGTCTACAACATTCATCTGGCCATCAACTTCCTGGTGTCCTTGCTGAAGAAGAACTGGCAGAATGTGCGTGCATTGTACATCAAGAGCACCATGGGCAAGCCACAGCGCCTCTACTAGACTGGCAGTAATAAATGGTTCCAGACCATCTCACTGCTGTCTCTTGTTTGGTGGGACATTAGATTTCAGCTTGTCTTACTGAGATGCTCATGAACAGAATTAGCTTATTTTCCCTTTCAAACCAATGGGGGGGGGGGGAGGTAAGGTTACATTCAGCTATTTAAATACCTAGTTTTTGTAAAACTAGTCACTGGATTTCGAATGGCTCTTCAGTGGCTGTATTGATACAGCAGGTTAATAGTTCCTTTACAATGAAAAGGGGCCCAAAAGCAGCCAGTTTGCCAACACCTGTGACAGTAAATGCAGAAAACATCAGTGCCTAATTAAGTGCCTTTCCCAGGGTCTGGCCTGTTTAGTAGTACCTACTGCTGGGCTCTGCAGTTCCAGCTTTTTCCCTTTGCTCTCCTTTAGCAGCAGCATAGCCTTCCTGAAATGAATTCCCTGCATCATGCTACACCTCATTTATATAGGCCCCAGATGACTCCCAGAAGCCTCTGCAAGCATTAATGGTTAACTAGAGCCAGCTGGATCACCACCTTGTCCTAACTTCCTGGTGGTAGGCCCCTACTCACAGCTGCTGCTTATAGGACTTAGACTTCTTTCCACCTTAGGAAAGTTTAAGCTGGCTAAGACTAAGGCTTTGAGGACTTTTGGAGAGGGGGTTAAAAGTTGGGAAATGAGGTGGTAGTGGGCTGAAGGATGTTATAGGAATTGTAGGATTGGAAAGAATCTCAAGGGGTCATCCAGTCCCCTGCACTTGTGGCAGGACCAAGCACCATGTAGTTGTAGAACATCCCTGACAGGTCTTAATCTAATTTGCTCTTAAAAATCTCCAAGGATGAAGATTCCACAACCTCCTTTGCCAGTTTATTTCAGTGGTTAACTGACCTAATGTCCAATCCTAGTATCCCTTCCCACAATTCAAGTCCATTGTTTCTTTTCCTGGCCTCAGAGGTGTTAAGGAAATTTTTTTTTCCTTTGTAACAATCTTTTAGAAACTTGAAAGCTGTTATGGCCCCTCTGTCTTCTCTTTTCCAGAGTCAACAAACCCCATTCTTTCAGTCTTCCCTCGTAAGTCAGGTTTTTCTAGACCTTTAATCATTTTTGTTGCTCTTCTCTGGACTGCCAGTTTCTTCACATCTTTCCTGAAATGTGGGGCCCAAAACTGGATGTGGTACTCCAGTTGAGGCTTGATCAGTACAGAGTAGAGTGGAAGAATTACTTCTGGTTTCAGTGCAGTTCCTTATGGAGATAAAGTTACTTACAGGCATATTTGCTGTTGTTGGTGCTTTGAAGGCCACTGGAATTTAGGTGTTTTTAGAACTTCTGAAATAAAACAATCTCAGTTCTCACTGCTTAGAAATCTTAAATAAGTAGTAGAACCAATTTTGAAAAGATCAGCACAACACCAAGAAATTCAATTTAATAATTAAAAAGACAATACAAAATGCAAACATTTCTTTTTACAAAGTTCAGATACAAGTTTTTTAATCAAGTGCAAATAACTTTATGAACTACATCTTTTGTTCATCACTTAATCATTTTGTGGGAGATGCTAAATTGTGGCCCACTGCAAAAGGCAGATATAAATTTGCATTTTTTAAACCAACCCTTATGTTCACTGCAATTGAAACATTCAGTTCCTCAAAGTGGGTGATGGAGTTTTCAGCCTTTCAAATCTTTTCTAGTTGAAAAGATGGTGCAAGGCCAGGTGTAGCACAACGAACTGAAGCAGGGTTCAGTGGTGTACAGAGCATCTGGTAAGATCTTCATAATCCCCAGAAGGGTTCACTGAAGGGAACATGAGTCAGTGACATGCCATAAATCAGGCCTTCAAAATTATTTTTCTACACATTCTAACAGCTGGCTGCATAATGCAAATAAATACATTTATTGGCAATGGGAAATAAGTGACAGTGGTTAGCAAAGAAGAATGGAAATTGAGGAAATAGCTGTGTGTGATGATAATCAACAGCTGTATGGGGCTGAACCTTCAACCAATCTATGTCTACAAATACTGCAAATCTATAGCTTACCAGTGAACAGATCCATTGAAGGCTAGTCACCAAAGCATATATTATGATCGTCACGGCTCGACAAACCGCTGTTTCTACTCACCCATGACGAGTAGATTTCAGCTGGTTGCTCTGTGTGCCCCATTCACTGGCACTGCGCGCATGCGCGGTGTGGGGCTGGCAAGTAGCTCCTGCCGCAGTTTGTCGAGCCCTGATGATCGTTGCAGGAGCAAGGCTATAGACTGCAATGAGACTGCTCTCAAAGGAGAGCACTATGGTTGCAGGATCAGGACCTTAAATTAACAGGCCAAGAATTTCAGAAGTGCCAGTGATTTTTCAGGGCTCAACTTGTCACTTCGAAGCCTGATTTTCAGAGGGAGGGTATTCTGCATGGAGAATCAGGGCACTTTTAATGCATCCCATAAGTCATCCAGGATCACGTCACTCTTGTCAGTCTTGTCCAGTGAGCCTAAACAATGTGTCACCTGCAACTGGTTTTCCCTTTGTAGGGCTAGTGAAGCCAGACTGGGTGGTGTCACAATGGGTACTGCCAGTACTGGTGTAGTCCTATTTTGAAATATAAGAGGCTCCATGGTTTTAAAGAACACTGTACATCATGTTTGGGGATTTAAATCATGCCTGAAATCTGGCCTTTAGGCTTGATTGGGTCCCTTTAATCACCTGCATGTTGTCATTGCTGCAAGCATGGTGAACCCCCAAAATAGATCTTGTGCCTTTTCCACTGGGAGTCTGCAGCACACACCTGAAGGGGCAGGCCTTTCAGCCCATGTGTCCAGGACTCACCCCTGGAGGGCCAAATATGCAGATAGCATGAATAAGTGCGACCCCCTTATGAGACATGCAGTCAGCCCAAAGGGGACAGAATTGAGCCAGTGCTAATCCCAGCAGTGGGGTAATATAATACAGGGACTGAGTGCCTGCAGGCAGCACTAGAATAAAGCCATATAGCCAGACAATATGGGCTGTAAGCGGCTGTCTCCTCGAGATAACCCAGCTCCTTGCCCCTTCTAGCCAATAACCGGGTATTATATAATAATCATCATGTTGCGTAACAACCTGATGATGGTGCCTCCAAAGGGCTATACATTTTCTGGGCATTTAGAACGGACTGTCCCTGGCCTGAGGGGGACAGACACTCTGCAACGTGGTGTACCACATAGGAAACTTGTACACAAGTCAACTGGATTTACCAGCTGGCAAACGTGGGTCTTTAAGAGAAATTTTGGTGTGGCCAGGATGTAGTCACCAGGCAGAGAGGACTGCCCAGCAGAAGGCACAAAGGTGAGTGTGCTAGAGGCTGACAACATGGGTGGGAACGGTGGTGGAGTGAGAGGTTGGGAAAACATGAAGCCAGACCTGGGAGGAGGAGACGGGAAAGGCAGAGCTAGGCAGCACCTCGGACACAGAGATGGTCTGACTGTGAATGGAGATCCAGCAAGGTGTGTGATCCGCCTGGAAGAGTTGTTGAGTGGCCATAACTTGCATGGCATGGCACGTAGCCATGGAAGGCCAGAGGAAGGCTATATTGAAGCCCCGCCGGAGATCTGGTATAGCTCCTAGGCTGAAAAGGACAGAATGGCAGGATTGGGAAATGGCCTAGGTGCCAGGAGCAAGGGAGCACAGAGTCAGATATCTCTAGGTTGCAATCCTGAGACACGGGGAAAGGAGGAGAGCTGCCAATAGGGACATGTTCATTTCCCCCAAATCTTCATACCAGTATGGTGGCTTTTCAAGGTTGAATTAACTAAGGGTCTGATGGAGCTCTGGCCATTATGTTCTCCAAGCTGTTTAATAAAGCATTGCCCTAGCAAACGTTGGGCAGTTGTGGGAGCATGGCCAGGGTGGCCCTAAATTTCTCTGCACCTCATTCTGCAATTCCTAATTGACACAGAACTCCTGCAAAAGTCAATGGGAATCTTGCCTTTAGGTTCAGGCCCAATATTCAGCTCCGCTTTCTCCAACTCTTTCGGAGACAGAAACTGACTAGCTGGTGTCTTTGTGAAAATCTAAACCAACACTTGTACAAAGGAGACAACATCTCAGTCTGCAGAGATCAGTACTAGGGATCAGCACTTACAAATCAAACTGAAGTTAGTAATGAGCTGAGACACAAAAGCCAACAAGTGTGAAAGGAATCTCCACTGGAACAACTTAGCTTCCATGTCTTATCATCACTGTGCTCTAGTCTAGTGGACAGAATCTGATCTATTCTGGGGTTGTGATCTATGTTTGGAACCTCGTTCCTCCCCTCATGCTGTTTGTATGTTGACGTAACTTCAGTGGAGTTATTTCTGATTTACACGGGCGATTGAGAAGAGACTCAGGCTGTTCATGCCTGGAGACCTACCAACGACAAGATCAGCTGCAGTGGTACTGAAGGTTATGGAGAGGATCTGAAGTTTGAGAGCCTTTCAAGTAGCATTTTGAGTCCTCGAATTCATGCTGCAGAGCGAAAGTGTGTGACTGGTAACTGCATGTGCGAGCAGAGACCTAGCACAAACTGACCACACGGGAGATGCTTGTGGATGGGAAACGATGTGCTTTCCAGTCACTGAGCAAAGATTCAGCTGATGGGGGCGGGGAGGGAATAAAAGCTTCAGTGAAAGGAAATTTAAGTGGATTTGCCTTCTAAGGGACAAATACCAGAAGAAAAGCTTCCAAAGTCTGAAAACATCATCATGTCAGGTCACCAGTAATTGAAGCCTTGGTTTGCTTTTGCTTTTCTGTTACAAACACACATTCTCATTTCTCAGGAAGGTATAAATATTGTAGTTTCTAGTAGAAAAAACTTCCCTCTAAATAATATAAAGAAGACTCAAATGATTGCACTTAATACATATGAAAAAGGTAGAAAGGACGATATCCTAGTGCACAAACATTTACTCCTGCTCTTCACATCATTTGCTCTTCTGTTGACGAGTTACTCTTTGGCAGAGCTTGTAAGAGTCTGGTGTCTTGGCACGAGTGTCCATGGGGGGAAAATTAATCCATTTGAAAGGCTTCCCGTTAATTACCTTTTTCCTCCCATTCATCCAGACATTGTTCTACAAGAGCGTGGCTTGGCCATGCTTTCTTCAAATGCAGCAAGACCAACCCAGCTCCCTGGAGTCATACAGATCTCCTGCCCACTGGAACCGCCATCTGCTGTGACGCTTTTCAGCTCTGTCTTTTATTTTTAAATATATTTTTTTAAATGTATTTTTTTCCCAATCCCCCCTGCAGAGCTGCGTTGGTATTTTTTTTCTTTAAACCACAACCCTGCGATAAATAAGGCATTACCTTCCACATTCCGGCTTCCTCTGCTCTCCATTCTTGGAAATGCAGCCCGATCTGGCTGCAGCTACTTTCCTTTGCGTTGGAGAAAACCCCACTGTGGGACTAAAATTACCAACTCTATCCCAGGAGTGCAGATGACTGCAGGTGTGATTATGGCGCCTAGGAACGGAGACAGATTTGCACACAGATGTGTAGAAATCAAGGGCCATCCAAAGGGCCACAGGGCAACCAGAGTGCCTGCACTTAAGTTGCACAAAACAGAGCAGGTCGCAGTTACCTCTGCATGTAGAGGCCATTTGGGCTGAGAAGGAACATCACCCTCTGGGACTGGTAATCTCTATGGGCTGCACCTCTGTAGCAAAACAACAGAGAATGGGATGCCTTGAGATTCTAGACCACCCCTGCTGGAGACAAAGTCAGCGCTGAGATGAGTTTGAAGAAAGCCAAGGAAAAATCATTGAAAGTTGTCTGCATAGTGAGAGATGGGAATTCGGTTTGTTTAAAAAGCTGTTTAGGAAAAAAACCCCAAAACCATCAAATAAGAGCAAAAAAAGAGTTTCCTTGGCTGGAGGGTGGCCCAGGAGGCGGGTGGAAATGTCTGGGGGCTATTTGTAAGGCCTGAGAAAGCTGGAGACTTTGGAGCGGAGGAGTTTGATGAAAGAGCGTGGTAACATCTCCTTGTGTTTCTCCGTGTACTTGAAGTAGTTCTGTGGATGAGCCAGCACATCGAAGAAAGCCTTCATCAACTTCTTGTCCTGCAAGGAAAGCAAGCCAGTCACATCACTTCCAGGTAAAAGACGGTTCCCACAATTAAAGCACAATGGATGTGGCCTGACTGATGGCTGGTTTAAAAGAGTGTGCTGCCTTTGTGGTTTTATTGCGTGGATCCAACGAGCACAAGTGCTTGACTTTACAGATGGGGAAACTGAGGCCCAGAGTTGAAACAGGAACTCAGAGCCCCTTGCTCTAGCTACTAGACAAGGCTGCTTCAGTCAGTGCTAATGAGATATGCACAATGCAAGCAAGCAGCTCCATAGAAAAGCAACAAGCAAGAGGCTAAGGAGTATATGCAGAACTAGGCAGGCTTCTGGGCATGCAGTGAATTACAGTCCCACTAGGTAAGCCATTGTACTTCAGTAGATGAAATCTAATCCTGGGCTCCTTATTTTGGTTCCCAGGACACACCTGTGAATGTTGGAGGTGCGTTACTGTTGTCAGGACCCAGCGGTGCCAGGAAGAGTACCCATTGTACAGACAGGTAGCACAGAAAGGAAGCAGTTCACCTGGAAAGTTAGTGGTAGAGTTGGGAAAAGAACCCAAAAGTCCCAATTCCCAATTCCATTCTCTAACCACTAGACTCCATTTCCTCCCTGGTTAGGGGAACAGAGCTCTCTGATGTCATGGGGTTAAAGGAACACCCATGGAGGGTCTCACCTTTAATATTTCCTGATGGTTTTCCGAGGCATACAGCCTGCCATCCCGGACGATATCCTCTACCAGCTGTTCATAATCCTCTGCAAGGCAAGCGAGAGAAGCAGTCATGGGAAAAGCAGGTGGCACGAACACTCAGCTAACTCGGCAACAGGATGTCATTGTAAGGGTGAAATTCTGGGCTCCAGAAAGCAACTACACTGTACTCTGCCA
This sequence comes from Pelochelys cantorii, assembly GCA_032595735.1. Classification (NCBI taxonomy): domain Eukaryota; kingdom Metazoa; phylum Chordata; order Testudines; family Trionychidae; genus Pelochelys; species Pelochelys cantorii. The sequence goes on along the minus strand of CM064353.1, from coordinate 12,537,225 downwards.
TGAGCTGGATTGCTTCGCTTTGCACATTACTTCTGTCTCCCACATGCCTGGAGCAGGAGCTGGGGAGGTCCCCCCACCTCCCCGCATGCACAACACAGATGTTACCACTCACATCAATTCCAGTATTGCAAGCAACTAACAGATCAGGCAAGAGTTCAGAATGCCCCAGATATGTGCATGGCAGGGTTGAGGCAACTCTGAGGCCAGGAAAGCCTTTGGAAGCAGGACATTAGGTCATTGGGTCAGCTCTGAGGCCCCGGGGTCGGCTGCTGAACTGAGCACAGGGCAGATGCAGGAGTAAGGAGACAAGGTGAGACAGTTAATCACCCAGCAAGGTATAAAACTACCTGGGAGAGGAGAACGAAAGTCTGCCTGGACTGGGAGAGACCAGCAAAAGCCCACCCGGACTGGGAGAGGAGAGCGAAACCCACCTGGACTGGGCGAGACCAGCGAAAGCCTGCCCAGACTGGAAGCGACCAGCAAAAACCCACCTGGACTGGGAGAGGAGAGCGAAAGCCCGCCCAGACTGGGAGAGACCAGCAAAAGTCCACCTGGACTGGGAGAGGAGAGCGAAAGGCTGTCTGGACTAGGAGAGACCAGCAAAAGCCCACCCGGACTGGGAGAGGAGAGCAAAAGCCTGTCTGGACTAGGAGAGGAGAGTGAAAGCATGCCTGGACTGGGAGAGACCAGCGAAAGCCCGCCTGGACTGGGAGAGGAGAGCAAAAGCCTGTCTGGACTAGGAGAGGAGAGTGAAAGCCCGCCTGGACTGGGAGAGACCAGCGAAAGCCCGCCTGGACTGGGAGAGACCAGCGAAAGCCCGCCTGGACTGGGAGAGACCAGCGAAAGCCCGCCTGGACTGGGAGAGGAAAGGCAGATTTACATGGCATTTTACAAATATTTACAGTACTAAAAACGATTATCTACTCACTGGTCACTTCGTAGGTCTCATTTTTAACACTTTTGTCCCTTTCACTGTGTTTAGACAAGCACTGTACACTGGAAGGAAACTTTCAGACAGCTGTATGTGCATGTACCGTATTCTGTTATAAGCTGGGTTGGTAGCCTGGCAATTGAGATTGCCTGAGCTGTTTCATTATAAGACCCTGTTTTCAGTTGCTGGTAACTGCCATATTGTTGGACTGAAATTCCCCATGTCAAGTGTCTGTCTCAGGCTAAGTTGTTGGGGGAAAGTTTTAGCCCGAGTGGTACGGCCATGTGTAAGAGCCAAGCCAGTGAAAATATGTTGTTTTGCCATTTAAACAGATTCTGGCAGCCTTTCCTCAGGACAGCTCTAGCGCCCTCATGCTCTGGAACAGGGACTTGGAATAAACGGGTCACCTTTTGTCATTGAACATTCGGCCAAGTTACACCTGGCAGCTTCGTTTTTAGCAGCTGAATTCCCAAAGGTCCCATGAGCACTGAACAGGACTTGCCCTGCCGCTCTGCACTGCCTGGACTGTGCCACATCTGGGTCTAGGCACTTGAGAGCAGGGCGACTCTCTCCTGAGCTTTCAACGACCCCTGCTGAGCCCAAACACTTGTATAAAAATAGTAGATAAAGTAATCAAAGGCAGGATCCTAATGCACGCGCACAAAGGGCTGGGTTTGAGTGCACACACACGTCTGAGTCCGGCATTTCCTAACTTTTGAGTGCTTGACTTCTGCCTGCGTAACATCGCACAGAGGAGTCAAAATCCAGATTTCTGAGCCCACATGTTAGCGGTGGGAACAGAGCCCTGGGTGCTGAGCACTCCCACTACACTCCCTGCTCTTGCAGTGCACTCACATGTGCGCCTGGCCTGTGCTCCTCCACTTACCGTCATAGGTGACGTAGGGGATCTGGAAGCCCTTGGCACTGTTGGCCTCGCTGGTTTTGAAGTTGATCCACAGCTTGCGGGACCTGGCAGTGAAAGCTATGGGCCGCTCATACGTCTGGCAGGTCTCATAGGTGGTGATGGAGGAGGGAGAGGCTGCAGAGGGGAACAGCACAGGACCAGGTGTTGCCTGGAATCATTCAGCCACAAACACCCAGCGCCAGGCATCTTTTTGGTTCAGTATTTCGGGTGGGGCTCTCCTTGCTGAAGGCGCGTGTAATGGCAACAGCAGACCCATGGACTGAGGCTGTCTGTAGGACTTTGGTTCTAACTGCTTACTCCAAGGGCCATCCAGAGGGGACATTGAGGCACCAGAGTGCAATATTTTCAGAGGGGGCCCAGACTGCGGGCGGCCAGTGTTGGTCACTCAGGGGCCCGATGTTCAAGGTGTTGAGCACTACAGAGTTCAATTAATTCCTTGGCCACCTTTGCAAACATAGAATCCTAGAATCCTAGAACTGGAAGGGGCCTCGAGAGGTCACTGAGTCCAGTTCCCCTGCCCTCACGGCAGGACCAAGCACCATCTCGATCAGGGCTACTCAACACACGGCCCGTTTGTTTGTGGCCCAGGGTGCGGTTTGGATTTACACAGGGCTCAATATGCAGCCCGCAGGTGGGAGCCAAAACAAAAAAGTAGTCAATAAATGGTCTTCTGTTGAGATGCATTTTAGTAGTTAGATTCCTGGACTGTCATTGCTCATTAAAAGTGCTGCCATATGGGTGGAAATCGGGTAAATGCTGCATTTATTAATATCAGCAGAACTGACTTAAATGGGGCCTGCGTGTTGTGTAGTCTTGCCTTAATCCTTGTATTCATGCCCGTCAGTGTGAAAGAAGCTATTTGCATGCATATGCAACCACACTTAAGTTGCAGCCCTTGGCATGTGCTGTGAGTATCATTGTTGCCCCCGGGGCTTGCAAAATTGAGTAGCCCTGATCTAGATCATCCCTGATAGATGTCGATCCACCCTGCTCTTAAATATCTCCAGTGATGGAAATTCCACAACTCCGGTAGGCAAATTATTCCAGTGTTTAACCAGCCTGACTGTTAGAAATTTTTTCCTAATGTCCAACCTAAACCTCCCTGCTGCAGTTTGAGCCAACATGGACCAACGTGGAAGGAAAGTCTGTGGTGTCAGCATGAGCTGATATGACACAACAGTATCATAAGGCAGTGGTGTGCAACCTGTGGGTCGCGACCTCCAAGGCTGTCTTCTGGGGGGGGAAGTGTGTGTGTGGGCAGGCAGTGTTGCAGCACCAGCCGCCATCTTTTTCCTGGGGGGGGGGGAGGGGTCGAGCCGGGAAAAAGGTTGCGCATCACTGTCATAAGGAAACACCATCTCTGGGGACCGGGCTGGCAAGGAGCTGCTTCCAGAGCTCACAGCACCGCTGGGAGTGTTCCCACAGGGTACAGGATGGCTTCAGCATACCCCGGGGCAACCTGGGAAGGCATCTGGATGGAGAGGCAGCCCCACTACCTCAGGAGCTACATAGCAGCGACAAACCTGCAGCTAAGCAGGCTGGTTTCATCACCTCCTTGCCCAGGGCCAGGTGAGGCGGGTACCATTCAGCCAGGGCCCTTTCTTGATAGGCATGTACCTAGCTCTGTAGTGGGGTTTAACAGGGAAGCTGGTGCCAGGTAATGAGCTGGGGTGGGTAGATCCATTCCCTTTGAGCCCCACTCCCTGAGCGCACCAAACTCATCCTACCTGTGACCAAGCCAGAGACAAAGGCAGCTCTTTAGGGACACATCACGCTAACCTGCAGCGCTGTCTCCCTCTCCTCCACACACGCCTGCTTGATCCCTGACTGGGCTTGTGTAGGGTAAACTGAGGCAGTCCATGGTAAATGGACTACAAATGGGCTCTGCTGCTCCCAGAGGTGTCCACAGACTGGACAGCGTGGCAGATGGAGAAGGGGGGGGCCCTCTCACAGTATCACCCCACTGCCCAGCGTGGCCACGTCACAGCAATCGGTTACCTACAGTTTTTCCGCATGACCAAGACGTCTCCGCACTCATCCTCGGACGGCAGGAAGATCTCGGGGACCACGATGAGGATCTTGCGCTTTGGGGGCGGGTTGATGTTCCAGGTGCACTCGATGTTGGCAGGGTAGTTCCCGGGGTAGTTGGGAGACTCGATGTAGCCCGTGTACTCTCCCAGCTCCCCTCCACACTGGCGGTCTGCAAGGCAGCAGGGAGGGGAGAAGAAGTGTCACAGACATGGGGGCACTAGGCAATGATTTGTGGGCACAGGGATTGGATCAGGCTATCCTGGACGTTCTACTTCTGTGTGCACCAGTCCCACTCTCAGCGTCCAAGGATGCACCTGCTGTCATGCATGCATGCATGGGATTGCGCGCATGTGCGTGCACAAGCATGGAGGGCAGTGTGCAAAGTGTGCGTAGGCACTGACTAGTTGCCCATGCGCAGGGGTCATACATATGACTAGAAGGGGGGTGGGGGTAGAGGCCTATGTATGCACAGTTGGATGCAGCAGTCTGTGCACATGATTAGGGGGTGCATAAGAGGAAGCAGCAAGAAAAGGTGGCCTTCTGCCAGGGCCAGGACTCCCACAGGGCCCTCTGGGTGGACGTCATCCAAGGTGCCAACAGGAAACCCAGCGGCTGGCAGGGACTGTGAACACAGCGCCCGGGCTGCCCGAAGAGCGTACTTTTACACTGGGACACGGACGTGGAGCCATCGAAGTCCGTGGTAGTGTTGCCAGGGCAAGTGATGCAGTAGTTCTGGCGGAAGTCAGGCTGGTAGGTGCCCACAGCACAGCGGATGCAGCGGTGGACGCTCGTGTTGTAGTAATGGCCCGGGGAACACTGAACTGTGCCGAGGGGAGAGGGAAATGTCAGTGATTGGGCTAGGAGGTGCAAGCCGCTCCCAGCCACCCAATAGCCCCACTCTCGTAGCTCAGCCAATCACGTTTTATTAAGCAAACAAGAACAATCAGGTATCAGAGGGGGAGCCGTGTTAGTCTGAATCTGCAAAAGTGGCGAGGAGTCCTGTGGCACCTTATAGACTAACCGAAGTGTTGGAGCATAAGCTTTCGTGGGCAAAGGCCCACTTCGTCAGATGCATGTGACAAAGTGGGTCTTTGCCCACGAGAGCTTGTGCGCCAATACATCTGTTAGTCTATAAGGTGCCACAGGACTCCCCGTTGCTTTTGAAGAATGATCAGGGCAGCCGCCTCCTGGTTCCCATTCCCAGCTCTGCTACTCCTTGGTGGGAAGTGATATTTTCCCTGCTTTACAGCTGGGGAAACATGGCCACAGAAGTTACATGACCTGCCCAAGGTCACGCAGCAAGTCAGTGGCAGAGTTGGGAGCAGAAGCCAGGAGCTGAGTCCCAACTCCCATCCATGCTCCATTTGAAGCTATGTGCAAGGAGACTTTTTTAAGTGACATCTGGGAGCTTTGGGAAAGCACTTTCAATGCTCCCTGGAGGGGTTAATTTAGGCTTCTGCGAACGTTTTTATAAAGGTTATTCTCTCTTGCTGTCACTGTCGTAGCTAAATCCTGGATTCTGCATCAATTCCAAGGGTCCCACAATTCGCAGCCTTGAATAAGATGGGAAATGCACTGCTAACTGCCAAACTCAGCAGACCAGATTTCCTTGTAATAAAGCTTAGCCTAAAATAATTACCCAAGTCTTACACTGTTGTTACGAACCCTAATAAATACAGCAACGGCCCAAGGCCTCACATAGCTTTGTAACAGGAACATGACACTGTTGGAGTCCCTTACTAGAGAATGCTGGAGTGTTCCTTTGTAAGAGTATTTCTGGGGTACTAAATGCATCCGTGCAGCGTCAGAACAGCCCTGCAAACATTCAGCCAATTCTCACCGGCTTTGGCATCATTTTGTAAAGGGTGGGCAAGTGGATTTTGTGCCAAGGCTGGGGGATTTGTATGGCCACTGTGCAAGGTCGCTTGACAAGCCCCTCACTTCTCAAGGAGACAGCAGTGTAAGGGGAGCAGTTCCAAAGGGACAGGGCAGGTGAGTGGATACTGCTAGGAGGGTGGGGAGTATCGTGGTGAAGGATGGATGTGCAGGGCGAAGGGAGGCATGCAGAGGGAGGCTGGGGAAACCAAAATGGAAGGGCAGATCAGAGCTGAGGGGAAGAGGAGGGATGGGGAGAGACACAAGAAATCAGAATAGAGCTGGTGAAGGGATGAAAGAAGGGTGGGATTTGCCCCCCACTCAATACTTTGCAAAAGGAAAACTTCCTGCCTCATCACCCAAGTCCCTGTTGCGAGGGGGCCTGGGGAGCCAAAGAGGCACTGGGTGGGCTAGGGGGATATAGCGATAATAAAGCAGGCTGTTCTGGGAACTCAGCCCCCCAGCCTCCCTGGAGCTGCCCCACCACTGCTATCCCAAGGCTATTCCCTGGATGCCTCTGTACCTTTGGTATCACAGTCCTGGAAGGAGAAGGCGCTCTCGTGCTTGGTGGTCAGGCCCCCGCCGCAAGGAAAGCACAGAGCTCGCCCGGCTTCCGGCTGGTAGGTGCCTCGGGGACACAGCTGGCAGGGTATGAAGCCGTCCACTGAGTACTGGCCAGGGGGACACTGACCTAAGGGCCATTCCACAATCAAAGACAGATGGGGGTCAGTCCTGCTGCACTGCAGCCTCCTCTCGCCCAGAGTGCAACTGTGTGTGACCTGTGCTGAACCCCAGAAAGGGGGTGCCCGAGGGAGCTCTGGCTCCAACTCAGATGATTGGCAGCTCCACTGAAGATGGCACCTTACAGCAGCCTGGCAATGCTACCCTGTTGCCAGTGTAACCATGTGGCCCTATGGGGACAGCTGCAGATGCATCAGAGCTGGTTAGTCCGATTGCTGTCTTTTATGGCAGTGGCCCCTAGGAGCCCCAGTCGCGGGGCTGGATCGCCAGTCTCATGCCTGCCGCACACACAGGCCTTTAGCCAGCCGGGGGGGAGCTCTACAGTGGTCTCTGCAGTGCAGAATGGAAGCTGCAAGTCTCACGACACTGGTTGTGCTGGTGCTCCTAGCCCCATCCCACAACTCCGAGCCTGCCGGAAGGCCCTGGCCAGGCCCTGTGGGAGGTGATCAAGCGTCAGCCGAAAGCCAGGCTGTTAGGTGCCTCCTTGGCTAGCCGCCCCCGGAGGTCACAGACAGCCACCTACCCGCACCACGCCGTACCTGCACAGGTGGTTATGTTTGTTGCTCCAGCCGGGCCATATGCATCGCTTCCGGGGCATAGGTCACAAGAGAGCTGGCCCTCTTTCTCCTGGTAGGTCCCTGGGGGGCAAGGGACACACTGCTCCATCTGCCCCTGGTAGTACGTTCCCTGCAAGCAGCTAACTAAGAGAGAGGGAGGCCTGTTAGGGACACACGTAGCGAGAATTCCCACCAAGCTACCCCTTAACATGCCTTGTTTGGCTGCAGATGAGAGACCCTCAGGGCCCCAGCTCCTCGCGCTGGCAAGTCAGTGCCTCTAAAGGGCGAGCCCATGGGAACCTCACCTGCCCACAGCACATCCTGCTGCCACGAGCCCTCGTTATGGAAGCCGTGGTGCGTGGGAAGCGTAGTTCGGCCCTAGGGGCCTACAGGTTAATGGGCACTTGGCCCCAGGTCCCCAGCCGCAGTTGTTCCCTTACCACACTTGGATCCTAGCCTCTGCTGTCCTGGCCCGCAGCTCTCCTGCCTCTCTGGGGCCATGCTGAGCTTCCGCGCCACCTCGTACTCCAGGCCTGCAAAGCGGATCAGGAATCGCTCCTGGTTTATGGACTTCTTCAGGGCCTTGATTGCCGCCTTCAGCTTCTTCTCCACCCTCTGCCGCAGGCAGTTGATATTGCAGCTGGCTGGAGGTCAGAGATGGGGGAGGGGCAGGCCAGAGAGTTAGCTGCTGCCCATCACTGCTGCCGCGCTCTCTCTGCTGGGACTTGGGGGTGGTTCACAGCTCATCTTCCGTCAGGTGTCAGTGGGACGGACGGGAGGCGGGGGGCAACTCAAACAGCAAAGGGGTCTGAAGATTGGAGTTTCCTCCTGAACGCTCCTCCCATACCCCCATGCCTGAGCCCAGGCTGCTGCCCTCCTCTGCATTTCTGCACTTGGGGGGTGACTACACATCCCTGCCTATCTCCCTCCTCTTTTACTGCCCATCACTGCACCAGGGAGGACTGTGGATGTAACTGTAAAGCTGCACTGTGGACAGCAGGAGGCGCTGCACACCATATACCTGGCCAGAGAACTAGAGCTACAGGTTGGACCTCCCTGGGATGGTACCCTGGGGACCTGACCGGAAATTTGCTGGGCCAAGGGAGGTCCCCTGGCCCTGGCCCCCCAGCCCACCAAACCTCCCCATTGCCGGCTCCACTTCCAGCCCAGCCAGCCTCCCTGTCTCTGGCCCAGGGGGGCAGCCAGCCCTGGCCAGCCCAGAATCCCCTACCACCAGTCCTGGCCAGCCCAGAGTCCCCTACCACCAGCCCTGGCCAGCCCAGAATCCCCTATCACCAGCCCTGGCTAGGACTGCTACAGGCTCCCAGTACTGCTGCCACTGGCTGCCATGGGCTGCCACAGTCTCCCGCCCCGCTACGGCGAGCTGCTGGGCACCAGCCAGGGCTAATGCAGGCTCTAGCCCTGGCTGGGGCTGCTGGGTACCAGCCCCACTGCCGCTGGCTTCCAGTCCTGCTGCCATTGGTTGAGGCTGCCACAGGCTACCAGCTCCCCTGCTATGGACTGCCAGATGCTGGCCCAAGCTGCTGCAGGCTCCTGGCTCTGCTGCCACAGGCTGTCGGATGCCAGCCCCGTAGGCTCTCAGCTCTGGCTGGGGCTGCCAGATGCCGGTCTGATGCCACTGGGCTCCCAGCCGCCCTGGTCCGGACCACAGCTATTTCCAGACCAAAGAGTCCCAGTTTAGAGAGGTACAACCCGTAACAAAAGGAGCAGCAGGACAAATTCTCCCCTCCCCCCATCAGCATGCTTCATCCATGTCTCAGAGAAGCCCCTTCTAGAGATGTTGGTGGGGTTCAGTTTTCATGGTCTTATTCAATCCTTCACCTGTGGCCAGACTGCCAGTGAGGGGACCTGTGAGGCCCCACTGGGATGGTGGTTTTTGTGCCCGAGAATCTGGTCTGAAAACCACCAAGCTCTTTTCACACAGGCCATGGACCATGCTGCCAGGAGAGTCGTGAGGGTAATTAACAGCACAAGGCAGATGTTAATGGAGAGCTGTCTGCTCCTTCCAAATTGCCAGGGGTGCAGTCCCAGTGCACACTGGGACAGCCAGAGTTCCTCACCTCGGTTCCGGTGCATTCTGGGACAGCCAGGCTTCTCACCCCATGGCACATTCTTGGGCCAAACAGCCACCCCAGACCTACCTGCGGTCTCCTCAGGTCCAGTGCACTCTGGGAACACCAGTCCACCCAGTCCCATTCCCCCGACAAGAGCTCTTCTCAGGCCCAGTGCAGAATGGGAGAACCCGTCCTCCTGGCCCTGGCCCCCACCTGTGACCTCTTCTGGCTTGATTTCTGCCTCAAACTCCAGGGTGATGCGCGTCACCTCCTTGTTGGGGGAGTTGCGGGCCCGGCGGCCTTTGCCCTTCTTTGAGGAGTCACACTTGAGGTTCACAAAGGTCACCTGACAATCCGAGCAGGGGGCTGCCCCACCTGGAAGAGGGGGACAGAGAGTCAGCATCCTTCCCACAGCTCCCCTGGAAAGCCCAGCTCCAGGTGGTCAGTCACCCCCTTCCACGCAGCCACAGAAGAGCTTACAAGGCTGCTCGGGTGTGCGTGTGTGTGCTTCACCTGTGGCCCCGTGCTTCCCTGACTCGTCCAGTTTCCCTTTCACACGGGGGTGCAGGTGGCACTTGGCGTCCTTGAGCTTGAAGGAAGCCTTTTGTTTGATTGGCGCAGCGACAGTCTCTAAAAGAAAAGGCAGGTGCTAAACATCAAAGACACCGGTTGAGCCTCCCACGATGGCAGCGGGGGGGGCAGGAGAGGTTCGAACCGGCCCAGGAGAGCGACCTTACCGACGCAGTGATGACTGCTGTTGCCAGGCCTCGGGGGGGCCCCCTGGCGCAGGATGGGGGTCCCACAGCTTACTGTGTAGCTGCTGTCGGACTCTAGGAGGGGGAGAAAGGAGGGATTCAGACAGAGCCTGCGGCTTGCTCCCAACCTCGCTTTCAAACTGCTGCCCCGCTGCATCGCCCAGGGAAGTCAGGCCCAAAGCAGTTCACATGCGCTTTGGGTGCTGATCCGACCCCAGCTTTTGAAGCTTTGGACAAGAGACTGGCTCATCGCTAGCACAAGCTGAGGGTCACTTCAGGAAAAACGAGGGCCCTGCTCAGCCGTTTGGTGGGGTCATCCAACTGCAAAACCTGAGATCTTGCGTAAAACCCCCCCACCCCACCTAAGATATCCCTGCCAGGCCAGCTCCGGTGAAGGGAGTCCAGTCCTGCAAAGGGAGAGGGAGGCCCAGGCAATGGGGAGAGCTGGGAGTCCGAGAGGAAGCATGTATAATGGATGGAGGAGAACGGGGGCTGCGAAGTCTCCCAGCCGTGGCACTGATGTATGGTGGGCACTGAACAGCAGCCACCATAGGAATGGGCAGGATAAACCCACATCTGTAAAGCCCTTTGGGACGGATGGCATTCAGAAGGCCAGAGCCCCTGGTAGGCTTCAGGGCAGAGGTGGTGACCACAAGTTGGCACCTGGCAGGAAGCGGGCCTTGGAGGTGCAGGTGAGGGAGCAGCTGTCCTTCTTGCCGTTCCTGTTGCAGGTGAGCATGGCCCGGTGAGACATGGGGCCTGACAGGCATTTCACCAGTTCTGAAAGACAAGCACCAAGAAGTGGCAAGGGTGACTCAGGGATGACCAGCCAAGCAAGCGCTGCTCCAGGTACTGGGGGGGTGGAGTTACAATAATTGGGCCTGTAGACAGGCCTGCTGACGAGGGGTGGGGGAGGCAAAGGGGACAAGTGCCCTGCGGCCCAGCAATTCAATAGGGCCTGGAGGCTCTTGGTGGCGGACGGAAACCAGGGCCCTTTAAATCACTGCTGGAGCCCCAGGCAGTGCGGTCTGGGCAGCTCTGGCTGGCGTGGGAGTGCAGTGGGGTCCAGGCAGCACAGCGGGCTCCCTCTCCCCCCCACCCCCGCATCTTGCTTAGGGGCCCAGCAATTCTGTCGGCCCCCACGACTGCATGACCATGGGCACAGCTGTATGAAGTAAGTGGAACTTCATTCACAGTACCCTATTATCATCATGAGCCGAGTCATCTGAAGTGGGCTGTGCCCATGAAAGCTCATGATCCCATCTACATATTTTGTTAGTCTGTAAAGTGCTATCAGATCAGTTGTTGTTTTTTTTCTGTAACAGACTCACTCGGCTACCCCCTGAAGCTCCTATTATCATAGTCGTTGGTAGGAAAAGTGGCCTGAGGGAGGCAGACAAACAACAAGGCTTCCTGCTCTTGCTCAAGGACCACGCCTGATAAACAGCACTGAGAGACCGAAAGGTCAATGAATCAAAACGGATGGGTCAGAAATTAGGCCTCATTGGTGGACAAGACAGCGAGGGAATGGCCCATGCTTCCTTTTGGGATCCTTACAGACACGGGCGGGTTAGGGTTTTGTTGGGCCCTGTGCAAGTGGGGCGCCTGCAGTCCCCCCATCCTTGCTGGAGAAAGGGGAGTGGGGGCTTGCCCTACCCTGCCTGCCCACCTGGTACTGAGCAGGAGTGCCAGGAGGGTGGGCAGAATGGGGTAAGTCCTCTCGCCATGACCCCATTCCCCAGCAGGGGTGCCAGGCAAGTGGAGCAGGTAGGGATGTACCCATTTTTCTGGGGCCCCTCAGTTGGCCAGGACCCGGGGTCATGGGCCCCATTAACCCAGGGGCTAATCTGCCACTACTTACAGAAAGATGTGGGGAGACAAATGGCTACTGGAGTGAGTTTCACCAGGAAGCCTGCCCCCTCCACCATCTCCTGGCACCCCGGGCCTTGGTCATCCTGATCCCGAGATGCCCAGACAGGCAGCACTATCTGGCTTCCTGTGCTAGCAGCCTCAGGGTGTGGCCAAAGGCAGACAGGACCATGTTTCTGCTGAAAGGCCCAGCTCTTGGCCAAGACCAAGTTTCCAGCTGGCGTGGTGCTCAGACCAAGAGAGGGCGCTGTATGCCCAGGTGCATGGTCAAGGCACACCCAGTGGCCAGACGCAACCCATAAGCAGCGCTCTTTCTGCTATACCGTCTCCCACGCTATGAAGCACACTCGCAGCAACATCCACCTGCACACCTATCCACCAAGCCACCGCAGCGCCTGAACAGAAACTGCAGATCTGTCCACGTGCTGCTGGCTGACCTGTGTTCACCCGCTAGATGGCAGCATGAGGCCCCTGGGTTCCTCTACCCACCTATGCAATCCTTTTTGTTCCAGTGCAGTTTGCAGCCGGCAGGACAGGTACACTCGTAGCTGCCAGCCGTGTTCATACAGCTGAACTTGCAGCCTCCTCGGTTGATGCTGCATTCGTCGATGTCTGCAAGGAGCAAAGCGAGAGGGTGGTGGTGGACTGGGATTGCTATGCTGCACAAAGCAACGCAGAGGCGAGCTTGCCTGTTGGAGGTGACCGCAGGTGGGGGAGGGGAGGAGGCCGGACGCCTGGGTTCCAGCCCCACCTGTGGAGTGTCCCAGGCGAACGGGCAGGTGGGGGAGGTTGGCAGCCAGGCCTCATGGGTTCTAATCCTGGCTCTGCCACTGAGTCAGTGCGCACACCAAAGCAAATCACTTAAAGCCCCATTTTCAACGTGGCCTGTAATTCTGGGGGCAGGGCAGGCACATTGGCACAGTGCTGCTGGCTTTCCCCAGGCTTGTTGCAGGTGCTCAGGGAATGCATCAGTCTCAGGCCATGGCATCAGCCACCCACCAGGCACAGGTGATGGAGGTGGGGAAGGATCAGCTGGGGGAACAAAGGTGCAGAGTGGTGCCACCCCCTGTCCTGTGGTGTGGATGGTCCATGCAGGCTGGTGAAGGGTCCAACCTGCCCCCTCAGTCCAGCAAAGCCCCCCAGCGTGTGGCAGGCTGGGCACACATGGAAACCTTTAGCAGCGGAGTTCCATAGCTGGCTGGCAGCGAGGCCCCTCCACAGCACCCCCCTGCCAGCATGTCCCTCCCCCAACAGGGCACACAGAGCCAGACACATGGACTGCCTGTGAGCAGTGCTGGGCTTGCTGAGCACCCCACGCAGGGATCACAAACTGCAGGCAGCTCCTTCCCAACAGGGGAAGAGCTCCAGGCCTGGTTTGTGGGGCCCTGCTCCCCTGAACCCGCCTTCCAGTATGACCCCAATTCCTAAGGACAGCGCTCCCCAGCACTGGGATTCCCTGGCAATGCTGCTGGGAAGCGAGTGAAGACTGAACGGCTAGATGGAAAAGGCAGACCAGAGATGGGGAGAAGGGACAATATATACAATATGATGGGGACTAATTTGGCTAATACTACTCAAGAGAGAGATCTTGGAGTCATCGTGGATAGTTCTCTGAAAACACCCACGCAGTGTGCAGCGGCAGTCAAAAAAGCAAATAGACTGTTAGGAGTCATTTAAAAAGGGATAGAAAAAAAGACAGAGAATATCTTATTGCCTCTCTAAAATCATGGTACGCCCACATCTTGAATATTGCGTACAGATATGGTCGCCTCATCTCAAAAAAGATATATTGGCATTGGAAAAGGTTCAGAAGAGGGCAACAAAATTATTAGGGGTTTGGAATCTCTATGAAGAGAGATTAAAAAGACTTGAACTTTTCAGTTTAGAAAAGAGGAGACTAAAGGGGGATCTGATAGAGGTATATAAAATCATGTATGGTTGGAAAAAGCGAATAAGGAAAAGTTATTTACTTATTCCCACAATAAAAGAACTAGGGGTCACCAAATGAAATTAATAGGCAGCAGGTTTAAAACAAACAAAAGGAAGTTTTTCTTCACTCAGTGCACAGTCAACCTGTGGAACTCCTTGCCAGAGGATGCAGTGAAGACTAGAACTTTAACAAGGTTCAAAAAGAGCTAGATAGATTCATGGAGGTTAGGTCCATCAATGGCTATTAGCCAGACTGGGTAGGAATGGTGTCCCTAGCCTCTGTTTCCCTGGAGGTGGGTGACAGGGGAGGGATCATGTGAGGATTACATTGTGATTCTTCCCTCTGGGGCATCTGAAATTGGCCACTGTCAGCAAACAGGATACTGGGCTGGATGGACCTTTGGTCTGACCCAGTACGGCTGTTCTTATGCTCCCATCTCTAACCTCCCACTTGGGGTCCAAGCCAGTAAGAGAGTTACAGTCCCGCCAACAGGCACTGTCAAGGTGCACCTGACTTTTCTCTCCCAATCCCACCTTGCCAATAGCCTGAGGAGCTGCAGAGTGGATGGCAGGGGGGCTGCTTTGCCTTTCCTTTCTGGGGGGCCAGGAAAGGTCTTTTGATGGCCCAAACAGGCTAATCTCAGTAGGACTCATGCCACCCACTGCTGGAAAGCAAGAGCGGTGTGACAATGCAGAAATCCCTTCCCAACACCCTGTGGGTCAGTCAGCTACCGGATTTGTCTTCACGTTGCTGCCTGCCAGGAAGCGAAGACAAATCCAGTAGCTGACTGACCCACAGGGCAGTGGGAAGGAATTTCTGAGCTGAATATGGCCAGGACTCTGGGGCTAATGCAGTGTCTCTTGACATAAGTGGTAATGGTGGAGGGGTCTGCCATGGGCTGAAGGGCCTGGGTTTCATTTCTTATCCCAAACCGCAGCAGCTCCTCCATGACAGCAGCCTTTGCAGCTCCTTTGCGGGGATGGTGGGTTCAGGAGTGACTCAGAGTCACCACCCTGCTCCCAGGCTGTGTCCTTGGTGGTTTTCTCACTAAGCAGCCACAGCAGCTGCTTTCCCCATCAGCTGGAATTTCCATGTGGCTCTCCCTTCACCCCCAGACACAGAGTATTCAACTCGGTGACAAACGCTTGGCTCAGAGGGACCAGATCCTGTGTCTAGATTGCCCTCTGGGGCTGCCAAAATGCTTGGGAGGGTTTTCTTTTGGTTTTCAGCGTGACACCTCTCTGCCAGTGGGAAAACCAGACACACTGATGGGATGGGAGAGCAGCCAGATGTCGGAAGACAGACACTAGATTCCATTGAGCAGTTCTGCACTCAACACCCACTTTGCAGCCTGGATGGAGTCTGTTTGCCAGTTTCTCGTCTGTTTCAGCCACCCCCACATTCATTGATTCATCAAACCTAAGGCCGGAAGGGACCATTAACTCACCTAGTCTGACCTCTGTATCAGAGAAATCCACCTCATTAGCCCTGTCCTGAGCCCAGTACCGTGTATATTCCTGCATACTGTGACACAAACCAAGAGCTCTTCCCAGCCTCCTGCCCCTCTCGCTGCAAACCGCAGCCAACAGGCGGTTTAAGACAGCCCATGGCTTTATGAGATGCTTTATAAACCTCCTCCCTCAAGGAACTCTTTGGGTCCCCCTGGGAGGGGCAGCACTTCCAAACCAACCACCCTGTCCAGCGTGTTTAGCACATACTGTGATCCAGTGCTCATGGCTGAGCGGGGCTGCCTGTCTGTGTTGACACACTTGAGTGTTTGTGTCTGCATGCAAGTGGGCATGAAATCAGTCTGACTCAACCACGGCAAGGACTGACTGGCTGTATAAACAGAGGCAGCCCCCTTCATGATGGAGATGGAGCAGAGCTGAATTCAGTGGGTGAAATCCTGGCTTCACTGAAGTGAAAAGCAACATCCCTACAGACCTCTGCGGAGCCAGGACTCTCTGTGGGGCAAACAGGGACAAGGCATTTATCAGGAGGGCTCCTGGGCACGGGTTTCACTGCACATTCACATATGTGAGTGTGACACCACTAGTCCAGCCTGCTATGCCAACAAAGTCAAATTGAACTGAACTGTGTGTGCATTGACTCCACAGAAGTCAATGGTGCTGTAGCAGTTTACACCGGCTGAGAATACACCCCATGATGGACACTCATCTCTGCCGGCTGTGGGAGGCGCAGTCTCAGTTTGGCCATTGGACTGCGGTTGCACATGTCAGAAAGGGACTTCCTACGTCATCAAGTGCCGTCCCCTGCTATTGCCGGCTGCCATGGAATCCCATGGGTTTACAGAAGGGATGTTAAATTTAGTTTAATCAACTAATCGATGAAATTTCCGTCAACTAATCCATTAGTTGATAAGCGGGGGAGCCGCAGCGGGGTTAGTTCCCGCCCCAGGAGCTAACCCCGCTGTGGCTCTGCCTTTTCAATGTATTAAGAGCTGAGACAGCTGATTCCTGGTTCACGCCATCCCCCTCGCTGTGCTTCTGCTTTTTAAATGTATTAAGAGCCGGTAGCCTTAAAAGGCTAGTGTGCAGTGCCAGAGACTGGGCACGAGCCAGGAATCAGCTGATTCCCAGCTTGCGCCAGGTCCCCATTACCCCTCTGCCTTCCTTGCCCCCCGCAGAGACGGTGCTGGGGGGAACGGTTTTAAGCCGGATCCCCCCAGCACCGGCTCCTGCTTCCCCCCCTTGCTGCCTCTGATAGAGGCAGCAAGGGCGGGTGGGAGAAGCGGCTAGTCGAGGGACTAGTCAACTATCCAATAAGCTTATGCTTATTGGATAGTTGATTAGTCACTTATATCCCTAGTTTATAGGCAGATGCATTTTTAGTGGTCCAGGCTGCATGTGCGCAAGGGTGCGTGAGTGCTTCTTTGTGCTTCTGCGTCTGTCTTAAGCCAAGTAATCTGCGGTACCTCGACACATGTAACTCCCCCTGAAAACTCCTGCTGCAAACCGCACTGCTGCTGTGACATGCCTGAACAAAGAGCTCTGCGCATTTCATCTTTTCTGCCATTCCTCCAGGCACTCTTGTGCTCGAGAGTTATCTGATTCGGGAAACTAAACTCAAAACCTTTTGAAGTAGCCCCCCTCCCCTTCCTTAACTTTGTGCCAAGAACACTGGGGAGTTCTCCCCTCTCTCCCTCAGCGGACAAGTCACAAATCGCTCCGGTCGCTTTGTTTGAAGTTGCAGACACAACTGTCTGGCTCCTGCACTCACTCAGTGGGATGATCAGAATGAGAGAACCCTCTCCCCCCTTGCTGCCTACAGAGGGAGGCAAACGTGGCCACTGGCAGCACAGAGAGGCTACCGGGTATTAGCATCTGGGCCCATTTTTCAATCCGAAGGGGAGAAGCCCTTGGAATAGTCAGGAAAGACGCAACATTCCAGAGTGCATTGGGACACTAGGCACTCTGCTATTCCAGAGAGGAGCACTGCAGAGGTCTCTCTGCCCTCCACTGCTCCTCTAGACACGTCCCTTTCATGGCTCATCCAACCCTTTCTGAACACCTGCATGCTAGCCTCCATCGCCAGAGCTGGCTTAACCACCTTCCCTACACACATGGATTTACTCCATGTTAGGAGCACAGGAACGGTCAGGCTGGGTCGATCGATCTAGTCCTGGATGTCATCTCTGATAGCCCCATGGGAAGTGCAAGAAACACTCATGTGATCAGTTCTGAGGGAAGTTTCTTCCTGTGTCTTGAGAGCTGGAGACTGGCTTCTCCCTGGCCCAGGGAGCTTTACATCTCTTGTTCTTTTTAATCTCTGTCCATTTCCTTCTCTGAATCCTCAGCTCCTTGTACAGTGAGTTCCACAGGCTAACCATACTAAATGGCACGTCACAGCTGGGAAAACCCTACTGGGCTCCATCTAGCCCAGCCCCTCCCCTTACAGCAGGAAACAAGGCAAGAATGTTCCATACAATCTTTTCTCTGGGAACTGGTCCAGTCTAGCCTTAAGGTAGTCCAAGCGATGGGACTCCCAGCCAGTGCTCCCTCTAATCTTTTCCATCCATGTGCAGAATAATGTTTGTGTGCACTGAGGCAGATGCCAATGTGCACCACCTGTAGAAACAAACCCTCGCTGTGGGTACTCTGCTAATCAGCTGGGCGGCATTGGAATCTCTCCTGAGCAGCTGCACAAGCGCCCACCTTACAGGGAACCCTGGTCCTAGCCCTTTCCCGGGGAAGGGAGAGCCCACTGCCAGTGAGACTCATTTTAAGTTCGCATACAACCCCCAGCTTCAGTGCCTTCCTTGCCGTTTGACCAACTTGTGCCAGGTCAACAGATCTGACTGATCTCTAAGGAGAAA
The DNA here is from genome assembly GCA_032595735.1 of Pelochelys cantorii. Lineage (NCBI taxonomy): Eukaryota > Metazoa > Chordata > Testudines > Trionychidae > Pelochelys > Pelochelys cantorii. The sequence continues at coordinate 12,519,200 of CM064353.1, read as the reverse complement.
CCTAGCACAGGGCAGCAGGAGGCAAAATAAATGGCCCAGGGTGGGATTCAAGGAAGAGATGCAGGCCTGTACACAAGGGGTGTGTGAAGGGTGTGAATGCACCCCCCGCCATGGTCCTCCATGGGGCCGATTCCGGCCAGCTGGGGAAAGCTGCCAGCCTCCCTCCCCCATGCTCCGGCCGGCCGGGGGAAGGCTGGGTTAGGGTTAGGGTTAGTTCCTGGATTTAGGGATTGCCCATGTGAAGGGCTGGTAAGGGGCTATGGTGCTGCTCCCCAATTTGACCACATTGCAGATCAGGGTGACTGCTGGGCATTATCCTCTGATGGAAACTCACGGATGGAAAGAAACATTCAAAAGTGAAAAATATCAGAAGTCATTTTTGTGGCCACTGTTTCGACTAGGTGGAAGGGGGTGCCCCGCTCTAAATGTTTGTGATGAGCTGGGGGGGGGGGGGCAGACAGCATGTGGGCCATAAGGCTGAAGGATTTAAACAGGAAGCACAGAGTGGTGCCATAGGAAAGCTTTAGCCTGCGCTATCAGTGAAGCTGGCACAGTGCATATGAGCCAGGACTATGTAAAAATGCAGTTTTCAGGCTAGTCGTATAGTCTATACAAATCGTATCAACTATACAATTAGTGGATAAGGGTCGCTCTGCAGGGGTAGCTCCAGGAGCCGGTTCAAGCTGCAACTGAGCAGTCCTGATTCGTGCCGGCGCCAGAGGACACCCGCACTGCAGCTCTGCACTTCAAATGCAGTAAGAGCTGCCGGGCTCCTACTACAGTTAAAATGCAGAGGTGCAGCGATCGGCACGAGCCAGGATTGCTGGGTCCCGACTTGCGCTGAGTCCAGCAGCCCCTGTCCGTAGGGTGGGGGGAGGGCAGCTCCCCGCTAGGACCTGTGTGGACAGGGACTGCTTCGCAGAAGCCTCTTCTATCCCCCCGCTGCCTCTGACAGAGGCACCCGGGGGGAGTAGGCAGCACCCCAGACCCGGTGCTGGGGGAACCGACTTTTAAGCTGCCCCCCGCCCCCGCACCAGCTCCTGTTCCCCACCTTTCTGCCTCTCAGGCAGCAAGGGGGGGCACCGCAGGGAGCATGGAGCCAGCGGGGACATAAGCAGTCCCCCGCTCACGCCGGTTTCCACTGTGGCCGCTTCAGCATTACTTGCTTATGCTTATCGGACAGTCGACTAGTCGCTTTCATCCCTAGCCAGGGGCACAGAGAAATAGAGCAGGCCCCACTCTGCCTTCGCACTTACATGACTCCTGCTGGAGCCATTGGGAACTGCCAACACCAGCTGCTCAGGTGTCAGACCCTGCGAGGCTGGGAGCCTCCTCCCTCTTCTGCTTCCTGCCTTCTGAGTGCAAAGCTCTGTGGGCCTCACGGAGACTCCCCTCTGCTCCCCCTCCTGTTTAGTGCTTTGTCCTGTCTCACAGGCCCACCTAGCCACAGAGCGGGACTTGGCCTGCACCAAGCAGTCAGCGGGGACCTCCCGCCTCTCTCCCAGCTCTGCATCCCGGGAAGAACATACCTCTCCAAAGGACAATGACCGGGAGCTTAAAGGAATGGGACTGGGCTGAAGGGAAGGGCCCCAGTGCCAAGAGACTCTGCAAAGCCCCATTTCAGAGGGAGGCTCCCTGACTCTAGAACAGCAACGAGCAACCTAGGCTAGTGCGTGGGCTGCAGGAGTGGCTTCCTTCGTCTCCGTGGGCTGCAAGATTGTCGTTAAGACAGTCAGCCTCCCGGGGTAGGGCACTTTTGCTCACTGCGCTTGCATGCCTACAATTCGCAGGGGGTGCCGACTGAACCATTGCACCACTGTGACTGGATGCTGAAGGAGCACACGGCTCTCACAGTCAATGCCAGGCCCATACGCAGGGTGTGAACGCACCCTTCATAGTTCCCCATGGGGCCAATTCCGGCTGGGTTGGGGAAGCCCGGGATGGTGCTTTGCCTAAGCCTCCCTCCCCTGTGCTCCAGCTGGCTGGGGGAAGGTTGGGGCTGATTCCACCCCCCCCACTTACCCGAGGAATGAGGCTGGGGGAGGGGCTGGGCTGCTGTGGCAGGAGAGGGGCAGCCAGCAGCCATTCCCATGGCTCGGGCTGGGCTGCCACAGCCACAACCCAGCCAGACGTGGGTTGATTCTGCCCCAGCCCTCCTGGGCAGCTGGAGAAGCGGTCTACTGGTCTGTTTTGTGATCCACCGGCTGACCACTTGCGATTGACTGCGATTGACATACCCAGGTATAGGATATAATTGGGCTATAACTGGGCCCCGCAGGTGTCGGGTGACCTAAAATCTGTTTCACTACTCCTCGCCTGTATATAGGTTAACTGGAAATCTCTGAAGACGAAGACTGGAATATTTTGGGATTTTGTTTTTGACTTACGATATTACAGGGTAATTTCTATAAAACCTTTATTACTGTGTAAATGTTGAGTATGTTATAACAAAACCAGTCACTGTTTCCATTCAAAGTTTTCACTAACCTCTCTCATGACTATTTTGAACTCCTTTATATTTAAAAAAACTGCGTTCCAGATTTACAAAAAAAGCAAACCCCTCCCCCCCTGCCAAAATTCCTGCGTACGGGCCTGGGACGGCTAGAGATTTCCCCTCCCCCGGTCAGTTCTGCCCTACCTCCACAGTGGGCGAGTCCGTACAGCGTGTAGCCCTTGTGACACAGGCACTGGAAACTCCCGGGGGTGTTGACGCAGATGTGGTCACAGGTCCTGTCGAAGGAGCACTCGTCAATATCTGGGAGGAAGAGGGAAAGGCAGAGAGTGTGAGGACTGGCCCAAGTAGGGGGCTGGCTCCACAGGGTGGGGTCTCGAGTCCTGGGGCTTGGCTGGCTTCTCCCACCCACGCCCCGTGTCACCCAGAAAGAGTGAAACCAGCATCCCCGCCGTGTGAGGCCCGTGCACCACTCTCTCTGCTGCACCAGAGGGGTGTCCAAGTCCAAAGCCCAACAGGGAATGGGACCTATGCCAACATCTGCTCCTTTACCCTGCATAGCGCAGGGGTGCCCCCGAGCACAGCCCTTTCCTAGCCCCACTGCCATGCCAAGCCTTCCTAGGCCTTATGCAAAGCTGCACCCCTGGGTAGGCTGTCAGCAGCAAACCTGAGATCTCTCAGCAGGAGCCTCTACTGCAGCTGGAGCTAAAAGACCCATCCCTGTCATCCACCTCAGCTTACAGCCCAGCCACCACTAGAAGGCGACAGAGCACCACCGTGCATGGTCCCCCGTTCCTCCATCTCCCACCCAGAGCCCAGCCTGTACCCCAGGGCAGAGATACTTTTCAAGACAAAGGGCTATATCCCAGGGTGCTGGGCTGGAATGGAAAGGGCCCCTGGGGGGTAGGGGTGAAAGCAGCTGCAAGCTTCCCAGTGCTGTGGGTCTAGGGACATGTTGTGATCCAGTGCATCCCCCACCTGCCCAGTGGTCCAGTGGCAACCAAAGCTGCGCTCCCCTGGCAGAGCCCCTCCAAGATAGGAGCCAGCATCACACACTCTGGTCTGGGGGGGGGGGGAACAGCCTGCGGGGGTGAACCCAGCCTGCCAGATTTATGTCTGTGGCATTGGCCTTGTTAGCGTCATTGCCACGATCAGACCAAACTTCCAAGAATGCACAGCCTGGAGGCAGATGCAAGAGGTGCCACCAAAGGCCCACTGGCCCTCTACCCCCCAGGCCAGGGCCTGTGCACTCAGCTGGCCACAGGACGCTCTGTCAAACCTCAGCACATCGCGGCTTCTGACGTGAACGCCGCGATGAAAGGCCCACAAGCTGATTCAGGAAAGGCCTGGGAACCGTGGCATTGCAAGGGAGGCAGATACCAGCCCCCTACCCCCTTCATCTCGAGGCCGGTCTTGTTCACACGAGATGAGCTACGGGGCCTCAGCTGGATAATCCTTTGCATGTCCATTGGGGCCTTCAGAAGGGGATCGCAAGGCACCGCTCTCCCTCAGCCAGGGAGAGGGGTAAAGATGATTCCATTTATTGAAGCAGAGAGAGGTGAGCCCATGACAGAGCTAGGACTAGAGAACCCAGAGCCTGGCTCCTGCTCCCCTGTTCTAACTAGCAGTGAACACGTCTCCTTTCTCTGCTCCCTGGAAGGTCCCTGCTGGCAGATCAAGTACAATAAGCATGGAGGAAGCTCAAAGCAGCAGCAGAAATGGTCTGTAGGGATTGGGGTTGGACCCTTCCATGCTCACCCAGCCAGTCCCTGCCTCATCTCTGTGGGTGAAAACAAACTGCTACAGATCACAGCACAACCCCAGATTAGAACCCCACCCATACTCATATCTACCAGCTGGGGCACCTGGCTACGGGCATCTCCCAGGGAAGAGGGGGGTGGGCCAGGGTGTTTATTCCCATTAAGGTTCATGTGAGTCCGGGCTGCCTCTGAAGAGAACAGATCTTAGAAAAAGAAAATGTCTCTCTCTCTCTCTCTCTCTCTCTGAGTGTGAGTGTGAGTGTGAGTGTGAGTGTGAGTGTGAGTGTGAGTGTGAGTGTGTGAGAGAGAGAGAGAGAGAGAAAGCCCCTGAGGTGTCACTCCAGCCCCTGGGTCTCCTGCAAAAGGCTTGTGCAACAAACAATACTCATGGTCTGTAAAAAGAGTGAGGTGCATCAGGCATGAATAAGGCTGTGCATGTCCCCAGAGGTTCGAAGGGCACCCTGATGCAGCGTGCCATTAGGCCGGTGTCATCAGCCTCGCTGAGGGGAGCGTGTGCGTGCGTGCAGCCACACATCTCGCTGTTACGTGGATACTCATGCTCTGCAGAAAGACATGCCAAGGTGCACTAACACTGAACGCCCACAGGCTTTCCTATGCTGGTTGTAAGCTGTGGTCTCTAAGATGTTATCTGGCTCGCCCGGGAGCTAGTTAGTTGATTCATAGGCCAGAAGGGATTGTTATGATCATCTCGGCTGACCTCCCATGTAGCACAAGCCACAGACCCTCACCAGCGATTCCTGCAGCCATACAATCAGTGGCTTGACTCAGCTGACAAAGGAGCCAACTGTGGACAGAGCCACCCCTGGAATTTCAGACCAGTTCCCCAGACTCAAGAGACAGGCCCAGACCAGAGCCCAAAATCCAGACACCCCGGAAGTGTGAAGAGGTTTGGCTCAGGAACCTGACTTCACTGCTGGGTCTCTAAATCTCTCTCATGGCCTCAAGCCTAGGAGAAGTCTAGGAGCCAAACTCTGAGACTCAGGGAGTCCCTCAGGGCCAGATTTTTCAAAAGTACCCAGCCTCCAATTGCTCCCACTGAGAACATGCACATGCAGATTTAGAGCAATGGACAATCCCCTCTGTGCCACATTCACTGAAAACCATGCAGAACCCTCTGCCTCCCCTACTTGTGCATGCACACTGAGAACAAGGGGAATCCCTCCCACGCGCAACCACAGGGAGAACAATGGAGAAACCCCCCCGCCATTGCATGCACACTGAGAACAGTTGGGAACCTTCCCATGCACAACCACAGGGGAGGATGATGGAGAATCCCCCCCACATTGCACGCACATTGAGAACAAGGGAGAACTTCCCTACCACATGCTCAAATGCACAGTGAGAACGATGGAGAATCCCAGCTAGGCCACATGCACAGAGAACAATGGAGAACCTCTCCCCCACAAGTGCATGCAATCTGAGAACGGGAAACCCCTCCCCGCACATGCACATGCAAACCGAGAACACTGTCCAGCGGCTGAGCAATCCTGGCCCTCGGCTCTGAGGACATGGGATGTTTTTGATGCGAAGGCAAAGTCCTGAACCCATGTTTTCCGGGGTGGCGTTCTTAGCACGGCGTCAGAAATACCCCCGTGGCTAATTCCTCGCCAGGAGGCACATCGCACCACCGCACAACCCCATTTGGGCCACTTGAGCACCACGGCATCGCTCACGGGGGGACTGGCACCACACCAACGCCAGCAGCTCTCACACCACCTGGCACTGCAGGCTCTTACCTTGGCAGGTCCTTTCATTGATCAGCAGCTTGTAGCCTTTCTTACAGCTGCACTCGAAGCTGCCCACTGTGTTCCTGCAGATGTGGTCGCAGCCACCGTTGTTCAGCCGGCACTCGTCGATATCTGCAGGGGTGGGGTAGAGACACAAAACATCCCCTTACACAGACTGGCTGAAACCAGCGACACCAGCAAGAGAGCTGGGGGGTTGTGTCTAGTGGCAAAGGAACCAGCCACCCACAAAGAGAAAGGATGGCCTGAAGGCTAGGGCATTAGCCTGGCAATCAGGAAATGGGGGTTCAATTCGCTCGTCCATCACAGAGGCCCTGTGTGAGCCAAGCCTCAGCTCCCCAACAGCACTGCCTTGTATGCCAGCGGTACTGGCTGGCTCAGCGAGAGACTCCTTTACAAAGCAACGAGCAATCCTGTGGAGACGAATGAATATCTAGGATCCACGAGCTCCGGGGGTAACAGATGAGTTGGAGAGATATTACAGTAGAGGGAATTGCCAGCTAGACAGATACTGAAGCTCAAAGGGAGTTTTGATAGTGATTTTAATGGAAGGACTGGGGCCTTTGGGGAGCACAGCTGCCTGTGATGGGACAGGATGATACAATACAGAGGTCTGGAGGGAATCAGGACTCTGCATCCTTTCAGGTTTCCCCATCTGTCCAGTGAGGACTATAACATGCACCCGGCTTGCAGCGGTGAAAGGAAGATGAATTCATAGCTGCAGAATGCTTGGATGTCCTTGGTGGAAAGCATCTGTAAGGACACAAAGATTCGGCACAGTTGCCATTCATTCACAAGTCGGCCTGAGGGCTCTTGGCACTCAAAGACCCTGGGGAACGCATGTGTTAGAAACAGAGACTGGCAGAAAACAAAGGGAAAATCACCCTTGGAGAACAGGAGTTAGACAAAATAAACATGCTGGTTTCTACCGCCTCCTGACTTTTCGACAATATGTGACACTAAACAATAAACAACGCCCCCCCTGTACCCCATGTCCAAAGAGGTCCTAGAACCTGCTAAAAGGTTGGGTTTGGTCTGGTGCAGAAAATTTACTGCTAGGAAATGGCCTGTAAAACAGAACGAGTCTGGGCTGACAAATCCCAGGTAAGAGCTCAGGAAAACCTTGCCCAAAGCTTCATTCGCATCCCTCCCCCACTTCAGCTCCAGGACAACAGCTGCAGCTCCCAGGGGTTGTGGCTTTTCTTTTATTATTGTGAGTGATCTCGCCGTAAAACAGCTCGCAGCCGTAATAAAACCCCAGGCGCAGGGGATGTGGCTGGGGGGATTACGCTGCAGAATCGCAGCGGCGGTGTGCTCTGAAGAGTGCTAATGAAGCCCAGAGTGTCTGGAATCGGTCAGGCAGGTAGATGGCTTTCAGCAGGATGGCGCTTTCAACTACGGTCAAGTATCCCGAACTGCCACAAGACAGAGTGCAGGCGCTTTCCGTTCCCAGAGCTTCACCGTCTCTCTGGGGCCTGGCCAAGTCAAGGGTCTCCCACCGAAGGGACGGCACACAGTGCGGTTGTAGCTGTGCGTGACCAGATCTGCCTTTGCTACTCACACCCACCCATGTGCACATGCATGTGTGTTGGAGTGAGCCCTAAAACCTCCAAATGTTCCTCCTTGCCTTTAAAATAATGCACAGCATTGTTGATAAAGTAAAGCACAATGGAAGACGGGCCATTCCGCCAGCGTTTCTACTTCATTCCGGCTCCAGGAAGCACTCAGACTTGCATTTGCACCTACAGTTTGTTTTGCAGGTGCAAATTTCACAGGTGAAAACCATGTCAGGGAAGAAGGAGCTTGTCTTTGTTTCAGCCCCATCCAGATCGGCCTTCATCCAGACAACCCATGCAAACACAGCCAACCCCCAGGTTATCTCTGCTGTAGTAAGGGTGTATCATTCACCCAGCAGCGCCACACACATTGCGTGTGTACCTCCAGATCTGCCATCCCACCCACCTCAAAGCACTGCGCAAACATTACATCCACACTGACGCTGGGATAATGGGACAAGGGGTCCTTTGCCTTGGCACCCACACATTATGATTCAACCATGACCACTGGCAGGCATGTTATTAATCACCGCACCGAGTGATGGTAACCGGGCCGTGTCATCCTGCTTTAAAGATAAGCCATCTAACTGGGAGAGCGAGTGTGACTTGGCCCAGGAAAGTCTGTAGCAAATCCAGATTCCCCAGCCCCCAGGTTTCATCATAAGAACAGCCCTCCCCACGAGCCTTCCTAGGATGTTTCGACCCCGTTTCACAGGCTGCGTTGCAGACAGTCCAGCAGTGAGTCACTGGGGGTGGCATGCAGGAGTCCGGGCACAATGAGCTCTGCTCTAATGGTGAGCCCACCACAGTCTTTGTGGTGCCAGGCTGCGGGACTGCCACCTGACCGAACCTTCCCCTGCTCCTGGATTTCACAGGGATGGGGGCGGACACCCCCCCTCGGCTGCCTCAGATGAGGTGAATGTTTGTGCTTGAAGTCCTGCTGCAGTGAGGCACTTAAGCCCCAGACTGTCAATCCATGCACACGCCACAGTGCCCACCACCATAGTATCTAGGCTCAGCTCTCCGGTGTAGGATCTAACACATAACATCATTGCAGCAGGACCTCAGTAGAGATCTGCCACAAACACAGGGTCTAGCATGTGGCACCTAAAGGTGACCCACCCCACGCATGAGGATCCACCTCCACTGAGAATTCTGTTCTTAAAAGCCAGCGCCCTGCCTGGCCCAGAAGCCTCCAGAGACAGCGCCAGGCTCCGGGCACACTTATGGAACAGCAGTGCTCTTCCACACGGGTTTAATCCCAGAGTGAACGCTGCTATCGAATCCTTGCAGAGCCAACTGTGGTGGGGCTGATGGGGCGGGGGCGAGGGACGGGAAACAGAGAGGAAGATGGCCTCTTAGCTCTATGCAGCTAAAACATAAGCAGCTGTCTTATCCATTCCACGGCCACTGACACATTTCTCCATGCATGGAGCCCCCAGAGCTCCCCTCCCCCCACTCTTCCAGAGCCCTGGCCCTGGACAGAGCAGGGCATGACCAGCCCGGAAGAATAACCCGTAGGGGCAGAGCTGGGGAGGAATGTCACTATCATACAGGGATCACACGCAGGGGCAGCTGGGCACTCCCAGACTCTCCCTCCAGGCAGGAGCCCTCATGAAGTAGGGCACATAGGAGAGATGGCACTGGATTTCTGCACCCACCTGGAATGGATTCAGGGAGGCAGAACCCTGCCTGGGATGCCTGCTCCTGTCTGCAGTGGGCTCAGGCACACACCCTTTGAGTGGGAAGATCCGGAATGGATTGTGGGATGTCCAAGCAAGGGAAGGAGTCATCCGTGTGCTTTAATGGCAGGAGACCAAAGAGCCATTGAGGGAAAATCCAAACCCGGCCTATTCCCATCTGCGTCACGGGGAGTTCTGCCTGCTCTTGCCAAGGCTGGATGTACCCCCGCAGCAATCAAAGCCAAGTTTCTCCCAGGAGAGAATAATCCCCTAAGGGGAGAGCTGTTGGCTCCATGCTCCCCCGCAGAAGCTGGGCTCACAGCTGCCAGGCCCTCGCTCGCTGGCCCCTTACCTTTGCAGGTTTTCCGGTCCGGCTGCAGCATGAAGCCCATTGGGCAGCTGCAGTGCACCCCCGTGGCTGCATCGTGGCACTTGCTGTCACAGCCCCCGTTGTTCACGGCGCAGGTCTCTGTGTGGGGGGAAGAGAGAGGTGAGCAACGCATGCTTTTAAAGGGCGCCCGATCGAGGAGCGAGGTGCAAACCCGCCAGGCTGAGGGGCTTCCTGCCCAGCCCACTCCAGCCTCAGGCCCTTTGCCTGCTGAATGGCAAGAATGGCAAAAGCTGCTTGTCGTTCTGGGCATCCCCCGCCCGAGATGCCGGAAAGGGTCTGTTCACACTGCAGTGGGCAGACCGGCTTGTGCCAGGGCACAGGAGACTCAGGCTGGCTGCCCGAGCTCAGACCCAGAGTGCTGGATCCCGAGCAGCAGCCGCGCTGAGTATCTAAATGGCTCTTGTTCGCATGTTAGTGCGGGTGTCACAGGGCTAGGCAGCTGCCTCTACAGACATACCCCACCCGCACAAACATCCCCGCCCGTACAGACATCCCCCACCCACACAGACATCCCCCGCCCGTTTGGGGCATCTCGCGCTCGGCACGTGCCTACTTAGCCCAGTTTGACAGTCTTGTGTGGTCGGGATGTAATGGCAGAGCCACAAAACCCAGGGCAGGGCTTTCTGCCGGTGAAGAGGACACCTGCCTGTTTGAGTCCCAGGCTCGCCGGCAGGAAGGCAAAGGGACAATTGCCCTGGAGCCTGGCGACTCAAAGAGGACTGGGGCTCCCTGCCGCCGCCATCACTACTGAGCCAGTGGGACAGCCAGAGCCCTGGGCCCTTTAAATCACAACCGGAACTCAGTGCTGAAGTCCTGCTGCAGTGAGGCACTTAAGCTGCAGACTGTCAACCCATGCACACGCCACGGTGCCACTGCGGTCTGGCTGCCCTTTCCCCACCCCTTCTGCCCAAGGCCCTGCCCTTGCCCAGGAGCCCGCAGAAGCTGTGCCCCCCAATCCCCATCACAGTCATTAATAGTGACACCATCTCACAGTGATGAATAGTCAGGCCATCTCCGTCTCTCCCTCCCTCCCTCTCACACACTCAGAATTTGCAGGATCTTTTCTCCCTGTGTTTTTTCTAACCGCCCCTTGGAGGGAAACCTAGAGCTTGGCTTTCTCCATCTGGAAAGCACTGATTCTTTGTTTCCCATGAAAGCTGGGGGAGGGCAGAAGAGACACATGCATCTATCTGTGCACCAACATCGCACCTGTCCACAACACGGGGCTCACAGCCAGCAAAGGGACCCACAGAGTGCAAAATGTTAAAATAGGTCCTACAGAATCACTGAACAGTTGTTGCCACTAGCTGTTCCTAATGTCTCATCAATTGTGTGGATTTTCTTTTGTAATAAATGTCCAGGTGCTGGAGAACAATTGCTACTAGCTTAAATTGAAATATAATTGTAGGCATTTTAAGGGAGGTCAAACGTGGGCCAGAAATCTACTTGGTAACATCCCACGCAAGTACAGCCTTCCAAATGCTTTGCATTTCTGTCCTGCCTTTCTTTGCCAGAGGGCGTCATGAAGGTCAAGACTATAAAAGGGTTCAAACAAGAGCTAGATAGATTCATGGAGGTTAGGTCCATCAATGGCCATTAGCCAGGATGGGCGGGAATGGTGTCCCTTGCCTCGGTTTGTCAGAAGCTGGGAACGGGAGATCGCTTGATGATTCCCTGTCCTCGTCACCTCCTCTGGGGCACCCGGCATTGGCCATTATCTGAAGACAAGAGACAGGGCTAAATGGACCTTTGATCTGATCCAGTATGGCCGCTCTAATGTTATTTCCAGCCACAAGACCAGCTTTTGTTAGCCTGCCCTACATCCTGAGGCATTCATTGGCATTGGCATCCCAGGGATACAGATCGGTAAAATGAGGGAATAAGAAATCTAAGTAACTAACCCCAGGTTTCCTGCTGTGTCAATGGAACAGCAGGAAAAAGAACCCAAGAGTCTAGGTTCCCAGTCCCCCGCTCTACCCCTAGATAGCCCTCTCTCCATCAAAGAATCTGCTTTTTAGGAGCAACTGACTCCCTTGCTTGAAGCATGGCAGACAGGAATTGGGGACTGGTCCATTCTATCAGGAGCCACTTTTTCTGTCTATTAAAATAGCATGTCAGGTGTAACACAGGTAAAAGCCAGAGCAGCTGCGCAGGCAGGTTTGGCGAAGGGAATTGAGATGAGATCGCAGTTTGCTGGCTGGTTTCAGGGGAGCACATGCGAGCTAGTAAAAGCCCTGCATGTCGCCACCGGCCACTCCCAGGCAGTGGGAAAATGGAGTTTGTTTGTAACTGGAAGAGACTTCCGGCTTCCCAAAGGAGCAGGCTGTTCTGATCCACACCCAGCAAGGACCTTGTGCCTGTCTTTAAGCATGTGACTAATTCCATGGAGTTCATGCTGGCTCCTCTCATGTTTAAAGCTAGGCAAAGGCGCAGTAAAATTAAAAGTTGTATAAACCCCATGTAAGTAGAAATGGTTTTTCCCTTTACAATATTATAATTCGAGGGGAACAGAATTCGGGGGATGACTTAGCGATGCTCGTGCAGTGTTTGCAACCCACACACAGCAGCGCTAGGCAAGGACAGGGAAGAGAGGGACTAGAAGTGACTCTAACTAGAAACATGGGGCCAGATTTTCAAGTGCTCAGCTGATAACAATTCTCAAAAATGTCTGAGCCCCGTTTTCAGGCATGACTTAGGCCCAGATCCTCGAAGGTATTTTGATACGAAGGTCCATTGAAGTCAATGAGATTTAAGTTCCTATATTAGGTAGACATATTTGAAAATGTAACCCAGCGTTCACCATTTGATTTTCAAAAGCCACCCGTGTGATTCTGAAATTTGGAACAGATTTTGCCATCCTTACTCATACTCAGCAGCACCTTGCTTCACTGGCAGTGTAAACCGAGGTACAGACAGTGGGATTGGCTCCTTGAAGTGAAAATGACAAATCTATTTGCATTGTCCAAGCTGAATGATGCTTTGCAAATGAACCACGTACAGACCACATCAATGGCAAAGGCCACGTTTGATTTTTTAAAATGGCAATTACTTCGGGTCAACAAACTCATCCGTTGCTGCTAACACATAAAGAAGTATTGTATTAAAGGCAACATTTTCATCTTGCACAATGTCCCTGTGAAACCAAATCGTCATTTTTGTACAAACCACTGGAACAATGCTTTGAAATCCATTAAGTTGTTAATGAAGACCAATAAAGTTTCCCTTCCAGAACATTAGCTGCTTGGATGAATGAGCCATTTGGGCTCAAGGAACATAATGTGCTAACCCACCAAAGAAATTCACTGGAAAAGAGAAAATTCTCTCTTTGCGGGAACCGCATGAAGTGTAATTGACTGAAACGCCTACCCCTATCTGCTGCGCTGGGGATTTGGGATTATTATTCTGTGCATGTCCTCCTGCTGCTATTTTTATGCTGTCTCATCATAAGAGAACAAAGGGACCATTCTATGAAATTAATGGTCAGTAGAGTTACAAAATGTAATGCTAAGGACATATTTCTCTACCTATCTATCACCGGGATACTTACATTGCATGCAGCCAACCCCCGGAACTCCCCTCTGTTGGAAATACTAATACTAATACTACCGCTGGATAATTGTATCACCATTAGGGACATCTGCAGCGAGGCAAGAACTGGAGGTGAACAAATGGCATGGTTCAGCCAATGACTGCCACAGGGGTCAGGTAGGTCTGAGTCAGTTTTCTGAGTAGGGAGATAGGGACTAGTGGGTTCTAGTCCCACAAAGGCCTTTGTGCTCAGCGTAGGAATAGTGCGACTGTAGAGAACTGAAATGTCAGGGTGACAGCCCCTTGGAGGAGCAGAGAGAACACACTGCATGCCAAGATTTGATAGAAGTGGAGGACATGTCTCTCTCTAATGGCTGCCTCGGGGCTCCTGGTGCTCCTTCCACATCAGAGTGATGAGTCTATCTCCCTATGACCTTTATATGCAGAACCAAGAGCGTCAGGTTGTGTTACAATAGCAGAGAGATTCCTCAACCAAGCTCAGGGTCCCATAGTACTAGATGCTGTACATGCACACAGTCAGACACCGTGTTAGCCCCAAAGAGCTTACACCCTAAATAGACATGAGACACAAATGGGCTGGAAGGGAAACTCAGGTACAGATTAATCCATGCTCACCTAGCAAGTCAAACGGGGACTAGACTAGAACACATCTCTCCCGACTGCCAGCCCAGCAGCCGATCTACTAGGGCATGCAGCCTCCAGACCAGGAGCATCTCTTATTATGAGACAGCATGAAAACTGGCAGCCACAGCACGTGCACAGAACAATTCCAAGGCCCAGCCCTAGAGCATGTGGCTAGATGGATGCATCAGACAATTACACTTCACCTGCTCCCTTACAGGAAGAAAACTAGGACTCTGCTCTTTTCCAAGGACTTCCTACTGCGAGGGAGGTGGCAAATCAGGACCCTTAAAGCCCAAGTAACACACGGAGCCACGGCACTAATATTCTAGAAGGGAAACTTGATTCAATCTTCGTTAACAACTTAATTTAGGTCTGGCCGCTCTTCTAGTGGCTAGCCCAGAAAAACCCAGTGCAGCTTAATTTAACAAGGGAATCATCAAAGTAAAAATGATGCTCTGAAAATAACATCCCCTCCTGTGTTACCAACTGCTGAGACGGTGCCATCTGAAAGGGTTACCACTGGTGTGTGCAAGGAGCCTATGAGCTAGGCACACCCCTCGCCAAAATTCCATGCTCCCTGATGAAATAACTTGGAACTGAAGCTGCGCTCTTACCACGTCTCAAAATCCTGCCCCAGCGCCTGACTCCTTCGGCCCCTTCAACAACCCCAGCCTACCATTCCAAACCAACAGAATTCACATCTGACCCATGGCACTCTGTTTACATGGAGGAAGGCAAGAGCCCAGTCAGCGAGACTCAGCTATTGTGATAGTGCCGTGGTGCATGCAAGAACACAGTCGGAGTAAGCTGGCACAGTTCCCCTGATTTCAATGGAGTTACACCCATATACATCTGATCAGAACCTGGGCCCATCACTGGAAGTTAGGAGCCTAGATACCTTCAAGGTTCTGAGCCTGGACCCTGGCGGAGACAAGCAAAGCTGCTACAGAAAGGGACTGGCACCGGTGCTGTTTGCCTGGTGCCTGGCTCCACCAGTGCACAGAGCAGCTTTGCCTAGATGTTGCTTGGCCACAGTGCAGCTGGCGGTAGGTAGACAAAGGGCAACATTCTCAAAGGTGCCTAAGAGACTTAGGAACCTAAGTCTCACAGACTTTCAAACGGCCTTTGAAATTGAGACTGAGGCTCCAAAAACACCCAAAGCCAAACTATGGCTCCGGGTTCGCCCCTGCCTGTTTCAGATCCCTGGAGACAGTGATTTATTTGCAGCACATTCCTTAGAGACGGGGTGTGGGATGGGATCCCTTGTTCTGCGCTGATATTAGCCCTGGGTGGTGGGCCCAGGGTGCGTAAGCATGACTCACCAAACCACACAGGGTTTTGGCAAGGGCCGGTTGAATCACCGGGGGGAGGGGGGGAAGCCTCCTCTGCCTCCCCTCCTGAAAGCCGTCGTCTCCCTTCCTGACTATTACACAGCAGCGGAGCAGGCTGCAGGCTGCACAGCTCACCAGCAAACAAAAAGAGCCTTCTGGCTTAAAACAACAACTCAGATACCAGCACTGACGTTACCTTTCCCCCATTCCAGGGCATCCGGGCAGGCCACAGCTGCTCTCCACCCTCCTTTATTATTCCTGGCTGCCTCCCCGCGCCCCACTGCACTGAGCTTTGGAACTATGGGGGTAAGGAAAAGACAAGAACCCCGGCTATTTTCCTGCATTCCCTAGTCCAGTGTGTCCATTTGACACCCCTCTCCCTGCCTGCACACAGTCCCTCTCTAGGAAGGATGTTCTTTCAATAATAAATCACAATGAACATTTAGAGATTATTAAAAAAATGCATAAATGTTAAGGCCAGAAAGGACCAGTGTAACTGGTATATATGGATCATTCACCCACTACGGCAATGCAGCCACCTCTGAGGTGAACATGACAGTTGTTTAACAGCATAACACAACATTGCACAACAGTTTAGGAAGGGAAGTGAAAAAGACAGTTGTATCCAAATGAAACTTGGAGATAGTGTGGAGATTAACATCCCTACTTTTCACATGCCATGAGACCTTTAATAACTACAAGTGTTTTTATGTCTCATCTGAAATCAGTTTCCCAGCCTGCTTTCAGGGCCTATATCTAGGTCAGAAAGGAAGGTTTCAAGAAGCTAACACCCCACCAGAAAAAACAACGAACAGTCCCATGGAAATTACTTTTCAATTCTCTATGCTGGACTATGTTGAGATTTCAGATCAAAATCAAAGATTCCTTAAAAGGAAAGCAGACTAACAATATTAAAGTCAAATTTGTCTTCAAAGTTTTGTAAAAATAAGCTTTGACACAAAAAAAGACCAAGAGAAAATTCTCCAGCATGTCACGATACACTTTGCCCTGCAATGGAAAAGATGTTGCCTTAAAACAAATCAAAAACAAAATAAACACAAACTCTCTTCTGCTCTGTTTGCAACTCCCACGCTTCAGCCTTGTGCTAAGGTTTGCTCACAGTTCTTCTTTCTTACTAGTGTAATTCCATTGACTTTTGATTTACATACATGTAAGGAAAAACAGAATCCACCTTGGTGCATGTGAAATTGACCAGCAGTTATGAACACAAATGAAACCAATTACTCAGTTTTCCATCATCTGAGCTGAAGCGAATGCTTAAAGCAAGCCACTAGACGGGGGCAAACTACATGAGATTGTCAAAATTCTGTCACATCTGCAGTGCTTTTTGTAAAAGAGATTAGGAAATGTACTTGCTGGGTATTCTGTTTTTAACAGGTGGAGCTTGATTTTCCTTACTTGGCACCTTACAGTCATTTACCCCAATGCAAAGTGGGTGCAAGGTGGGGCAAACTGCTGCTATTCTGATCTGATAGCATTTCACACCCACTCTGCAAGATGTAAATAAGGACACAAGGTTCACAGCATTGGAAAATCAGGCCCATGATCTTCAACCTCAGACGGTCCTTGGTTTATTTGTAGCCTGTTACCAGAGTATTAGGTTTTCCATGTATCTTGTGTCTGCCTGTGTTTCTATCGCACAGTCCTACTAATGCTGCCATATACGTTTGGCTCATGTGGAACGGAAAGGTTAAATCCCCACAGCACAGCTTAGATCAAGGGAAAAAACCAGCACTGATTCTGACACATTGATTTCAGTGGGACTACATTTGATTTGCAAGAGGGAGAGTGAGTGCAGGATGACGCCTACATCTCAGAAGCCACGCTGCTGTCCTTGATTTCTCATCCTCATAAGCAGGGACTGTTTTAATTAATGCCTATTGAGTCCATCACAATGTGTCCGGGCATGGTACAAAAGTGAAACCAACCACAACTAAAACACCGCAGAGCTTTGCTCAGCAGCTATGAGAGAACTAGTTGCACTCTGCCAAATGAAAACATCCAAGGAGGAACAAAACAATTCTAGGAAAGCCTTAAAAGGAAGAGCGGGCAAGAAAGGAGATTAGGCCATGTCTATGCAGAAGATCCAGGCTGATTCCAGCCAGAAGGGACTAGATGCACGGGTGCAAACCGTCTGTGCAGGTTGGCAAAAACACTGATGGAGGTTAGCCCTGTTTGAAAATGGGAATAAGCCTCACTTGGTACAAGTACATCTGACAGAGAGGTAGCGTAGCCTAGTGGAGGGTGTACTGGACTAGGATTCCGGAGAATTTGGTTGTATTTCTGGCTCCTTTGGCATGCAGCCTTGGACAAGTCCCTGGGCCTCAGTTTCTCTAAATCTGTAAACTGGGAGTAGTGATACTGACTTCCTTTTTAAAGCACTGAGATCTGTGGATGAAAAGCGCAATGTAAGAGCCAGATGTTGTCAATCTTATGCCTTCCTGCCCTAGCCACACTACGAGGCTGAGCCAGACAAGGTGAACTGACTCTTACCAACCTTGAAAACAGCTGCTGAAGGATTAAATCCTGTGACTTTCATCCAATCCGCTATTGGAGAGTCTGAACCGGTTGCTACCGCTGTACAAAAACACACCTGCTGAGACACAGTAACTGCAGAGAGGATTTCCCCACCCTGTCCAAGGCAATAACCATGCTACCGAAAACTTCTTAATGCCAGAGCAGGTTAGGGTGCAGCCCTGGCTCCCAAGGCAGGAGGTGCTGTGGCGGCAGTAGGTTCCACAGGCAGAGAAAGTCCTTAGCCTCCTATCACAGGGATCGTTCTGTGTGACCTCAGGGTAGCAGGGTGCTTCACAAGCAGAGTGATTTAAGCCTGCCAGGGACTAACGGATTGATGTGATGCAAAACAAGTGGCCAAAAATTGGGGTAATGTGCTGCAGAGCCTCCCCTGAAAAGTAGCATCTGCTGTTCTAATTACATCCCTCCGAGGACACATCTTTATGACAGCTGTTTGTGCAACTGCAGCTACTATGCCAACATTGCAACCCGCAAAATTAACAACAAACCTCCATGAGGAAAAACAGCAAGGTGCTGGGATATGCTTTTAAAAGCCAGCAGGCAGGCTTCTCTAGTGGCCATAACAAGGGAAGGCCCTGATTTTCAGAGATGCTTAGGACCCACAGCTCCCATTGAAATCAACGGGCTCTATCAGAGCTCAGCACCTCTGAAAATAAGGCCTGGGAGTTCCAGGGTTCTAGCCCTGGGCTAGTCAGTTCACCTTTGATGTGCCTCGGTTTCTCCACTTTTAAAGTGGGGCTATTGCGTACCTTTGCAATGTGCTTTGAGATCTTCAGATGAAAGGCAATAAATGCAAAGTATCCTATGCAAAGTGATAAGTATCCTATGCAAAAATTCAGAGGAGCCAATTAAAGCTGCCAAACCCAATGAGAAGCCACCGCAGCATTGTATCCTGTGCGTTGGTGCACAAGTGGGCAGGGAGTCTGCATGTGTGAAAACATGAAGCGTACGAGCACCAGTTTGCACAAGCAAGACAATGATTGTGAGGGTGGAAAATCTTGGGGCAGTTCAAGGGACCGGCTGGCAAAAAAACCTGAGCTTTTGCTTTATTTCACAGAGCCTACATTGGGTCAGCAAAGATTAGTGTATGACAGTTAATGCACTGAATTTGTGATGCTTGTATCACAGCAAACATTGGGTGTGGGCAAACCAGCAGGGGAATATTTTGATCTGCTCAATCCTGGGCCCAATGGATCTATGGTGATTGGAAGCAAACTCATCTTACAGACCCTGGGGTGGGGCTTGGGCACTGACAGCTCCACAATTCACCACAAGACACCCAGCTGCAAGGAGGGAGAGAGAGGGGAGGAGAGGGAAGGCGGAGAGGGGAAGAGGCCAAGTGGCAGAACTCTGTCTCATTAGTCCAGGCAGCAGAGCAAGAGGGAAGAAGAGTGTCCCTCAGGGAGTGCACATGGCTAGCACGTTCCCCAGAGTCCAAACCAGAAGCAAAGGCCAACAAAAGGAGAGAAGAGCATTATCCTTTGCCAAGCAGAGAATAAAATATAGGACAGAACAGATGCCTAGGCTTCTGGGTTCCTGGCTAGAGGAACTGCCTGCTGGAAAGAGAAGAGGGCACTGACCATCACTGATGCACAATCTCCCCTCTGCAAACCAAAGAGGAAAAGACCCCTGGCCCCTTCGGAGCCCCTTTCCAGGGAGAACGCAGAAGGGACCCTCACTCACCCCAGGATGCTGTCCCAGGGAGAAAGCCCAATGGCTCTGTGCCCCTTCCTTCCTGCAAAGCCCTAGTATCTCAACCCCACACCAGCCACTGCCCTACTGCGGAGCATGGCAGTTCTTTCCAGACGGACTCTCAGCCCCAGCTTCAGGGCTGTCATTTGAGCTGACAGGCAGCCCAGCAAAACAGCACAGGAGGCAAAAGAAAGAAAAACTCTGGGGGCTTGACCAGGTAACTGCTGACCTTCAGCTCAAGTTACAGCCCTGGCTAGAGAGCCAGAGCCATGGATTTTAGTCCTAACACTGACCTTCCTCACGCAGCAACCTCCTGGCTGCTCTGGGCTGGGACAGTCTCTTCATAATGGAGGTAGGTGGCATCTCAGTTAACTACAGAATCGTGCCATTCATTGGCCACCCGCACCGTGACCCTGTGTCCCATGCGCTACAGTGTGTTAAACCACAGCAATGCTGAAGGCCACCGCTTGCCCGCCGGCTGGGACAGGCCTAGAGTGGGGCAAACTAGAGTGGAACAAATAATTGCGTTTCCAGGTTGGTGGCCAAAATACACCCCCAAAACCAACCCCCCCCCCCCACACATACACCTGTTCATTTTGGGTCAAAACTGACATTTTTCAGCTTTCCTCACCAAAACAAAACATAAATATGAAAAAAATGTTTGGGGTCAAGCAAAATGTTTCTTTTGACCCAAAACAAAATTGTGTTTGTTTATTCCATTATGTTTATTACCCTTCTAATTTAAACAAACATAAAAATCTAGCAACATTTCTAAATGCAACATTGTTTCAAAACAAAAGTTAAAATGACTCATTTTGAAAGTGCCATTTGGACTTTTTAAAACTTTTTTTTTCCATTTTCTTTTTGTTTAGCCACAACTATCTGCTGAATTTGCAAATAATTTCAGTTGCCCTGAAACTCCATGTGTGGACAAATAAGCTACAAGAGTGAACATTTTTCCCCCACATCTATTTTGAACAGGGGGACCTCGAAAATGTGACTTGGGGAGGTCTACAGTCCCACTTGCGGCCACTTCAGTCTTTGACACAGCGGTACAGTCTTTGGAGACCACAATTCCCACAATGCAATGCTAGTGGGGCACCTGGGAACATTGCATGCTGGGACTAACAGCTGCAAGCATGCACTGAGGAGAGAAACCATGATCTGCTCCATTATGTGGACACTGAAGAGAGGACCTTAGGTTGCCGAGACCGGCAAAGTCTGAGTGGTTATGCTACTGACACTCACCCTCCGCTGGAAAGCTGGTTAGGACTGGTCACAAACACAAGCAAAGCAGGCAGCTATTCCCAGCCCCAGCACAAACTCTGTTCCTCCTGGGATGGCCCTATCTCTCTCGGTCTCCAGAGGCAGAGACAACTCAGGCTGGTCTGGCTGCAGCGGGTTTAGGAGTAGCAGTGGTGGGGGAGGTTAGTAAGCATCCAAGGGGGAAAGTA
Source organism: Pelochelys cantorii (assembly GCA_032595735.1). Classification (NCBI taxonomy): domain Eukaryota; kingdom Metazoa; phylum Chordata; order Testudines; family Trionychidae; genus Pelochelys; species Pelochelys cantorii. The sequence continues at coordinate 12,498,387 of CM064353.1, read as the reverse complement.
CTTCATTAATGACCCTGGAGCCACATGCGCTAGGGCAGGAAGCGTGGCATGCAGTTAGATGGACGGCTCAGACCCCGTGACCAATTATTATCCCAAGGCGAGATGGTTAGAACGCCTCGAAGAGATAGAGAGAACAAACATATTTACCATTAGAAAACGTCTGGGGGGTAACGTGTTGCTGGAAGTGCCTCTCCCCTGTTTAACATTATAAAAAAGTCATTTAGAAACAGTGTCCCGCAAGAAGGCTGCCTTTTCAGCGTTTCCATTCGTTCGCATTCTCTGCCTCAGAGCCGCAAAGCTCTCGTCCCTTTCCCCCGCCCCAGGATGCCTAGTGCAGAGACCTGAGCGCAACGTACCAAACCATACCCTTGCCCAGCCCGTCGCAACCCAGAGCAGACTGCAAGGCCTGCCACGCAGAGAGCAAGACTGTCAGGATTCGATGGCGGGGGGGGGGGGGGAGGGAGGTGAAAGAGGGGGAGGTGCAATGAGAAGTAGTGTTAGCTGGTTAGTATTTGACCTGTCTCCTCATTAGTTAGATGCTATTGCAGACTAGCTCTTTATGGGCTGCTGCCTGCTTAGCATTGCCCACTCAACATGGGGCAGGATGCAATTCAGGGGGAATGTGTAAGGGGTTGTGAGCTGGAGGCATATGTACTGGGTCCAAGGGAGTCTGACTAAGCCTAATCCAGCAATTTACCAAACTAAACCAATGTAAGCAAAGATTAAGGGGTCTTCATTAGGCCGCTCACTCTAGTGTAACTTGATCAGTTTACAATCCATTGAACTGCACTGGGGCCGCCCTCCTGGTAAAGGCAGGGGCTCAGGTAGCCAGCATCATGGGCACACCAAGAGTCCGCTTCCACTCTCACTCACTCGGATGTAAACGAGGAGTGATACTGATGTGAACGGGGCGTGAGAGAAGAATCAGGCTCCATGGCTGCAAAAGAAGACCGTGGCGGGAAACACAAGCAGGAAGGAGGTAGCCCAAGTAGTCCAGCCTTTTAACGTACATCCTTTTCTGCTCCTTCACCGGACAGCAACTTCCACGCCCTTGTGCCCACCTTCTGGCGTATAACTGCCCATCACCTGGGAATCTGACCCCGTATCACCAGCTTCAAGTCACTAGCAGTGTTCTGCCATCAGCCGCATGGCAAATGTCCCAGTGGACTGAACCCACCCAACCTGACAGGGGCTGGAGCAGACCCCAGGAGAGAAAAAGAAGGGGCACACAGCCAGGCTGCAGGGGACTCAGGGCGGGGCAGACCCTGCCCAGCAGGGTGAAGAGAAGCGTGAGGAAGAGCGGGCTCAGAGGAGGGGCTCAGGAGTGAGTAGTATGGGGTGTGAGACAGGCAGTTCCAGGGAGGTTGAGGCCTGCAGGGGCTTTAGGGAGGCCAGGTCCCCAAGCGAAGGGGACACATGTGCTGATGGGGTTGCTCTGGGGAAGCCAAGGCCTGGCAAGCGGACAGGGGACGAGCTAAGGAGGCCGGAGCCGGAGAGCTGGCGTCGGGGGTGGGAGAGGGAGTTTGGAAACAAGGATCTTTGGGTTGAACCCACCTCCACTTGCAGCCCTTTTCTTCCAGAGGAGTCACTGGGGGTCTCGTGGTGGCAAGGTCCATGCCAGCCCAAAGGAGGCCAAGCAGGGAGTCGCAGCCAAGCTGTAACAGACCAGGCCTGGGCAGCCCCAGAAGGGGGGTCTGAAGCAGTCGGAGGGGAGACAAAGCTGCAACTGCTGCTCCCCTTAAAATGGACGGCTGAGGTCCCAGGGCCTTCACTGGGTCAGGACTGGGCTTAGCCCAGGCTTCAGCCTGGCTTCCCCACAGGTGCTCTGCTATCCCGGTCTGATCCATAGCAGCAGGCCAGAAGGAGCTAGAGGAGTCATTTCCCCATTCCCTGCACTTCAGGGGGTCTGGCCGAGCCAGTTCACAGAGCAAGAGCCAAGCTGCTGGGCTTGACCCAAGGGAGCAGGAGCCTGGCAGCATAAAGCAGGCGAGCATCTGGGCAGCGTTCCTCCCCACGCGCCTGAACAACGTGGAACTCATTATCCCCCGGGATGGCAAGGCGACAAGAGCCTCTGAGCACAGAGCTTAATGAGAACCAAACTCCAGAGGCAGGCGAGGCCGCGTGGAGAGGCCAGGCGGAGCCCAAGAGAGAAGGAAGGTAAAAGGGAAAGGAGAGAGGAGCGTGATCTGTTCCCTCGGCCCTCGGCTCTCTGCAGCATGGGGAAAATTCTAACCAGCCCTTGGGCCTTCCTCTGCTACCCGGCTGTGCCCCAGGTGTCCATGCTGGACGAACCAGGGGTTGGGAAGGACATATGCCCCCAGGGCACACAGGCAGGGGGGTTAACTCCCTTCCAGGGCAGCACTGAAGGGGGAGCATCTCTGGCACCGCCAGTCTCTGCGACTGCAGAGGCGTCCATAAAACCTTGTGCTTCCATGACTTGCAGATGTGCCAGGGAACGCTGACCCCAGCCCCTCCTGCCCCTTCCCACCGTATAACATCTTTCAGCCGCTCAAGCCAACTGCACTGAGGCAACCGTCGGACACCCCCTCGGGCACGGCCCTGCACTCCCCATGGCAAGTGCGGGGACAGACGGGAGCCGTGGGGAACGAGCAGGCCTTCCCAGGGGGCAGAGCGGCCTATGTTATGCTGCCCCCATTCCGGCCCATGGAATGAGAGGGATGTGAGGCTGGAGGGGGTAGGCGGGGGGCAGGGGATTAGGTAATCTGATCCAGGGCTCAAGATCAGTCAAGGGAGAGGAGCCTTTCCTGGTTAACTCACTGACTTAATCTTAAGCTGCTGCCAGCCAAAGTTTGGTCGGTGCCCCATCCCATTCAAAATAAATGGGGTGGGTCTCAGCTCAGGGACAGACACCCACACCGTAGAACGCACTGGCACAGCTGGCCTGCAGGCTAAACGGTGACTGGGTAAGTTGCCCTGCATGGCAAGACCCCAGAGTCCCGGGCAGGAAGGATCTATCCCACACACCCCTCTGTTCATTCCCAGCACTGAGGAGATGGGCTACAGCAGCATGGCAGAGGGCTCACAGCATCCTCACTATGAAAGACAGAAAAAGACCTAGCCAAACGCCAGGCCCCTCTGCACCCAACGTCAGACCCTGCCTCAGTTTCTCCTCCTGCCTGATGATTCTACTAGCTGCTGAAGCGACTCACACCTGCAGCTCATACCCAAAGCCCACTCCAAAGACCCAAACACACACAAACCCAGGTCTTTGCCCCAGATGCCTGCACTGGGCTCATGCCTCCCTCTAAAGGTCTTTCTGCCTTCTACTATCTTCCAGCTCACCTGGGATCCAACCAGCCCCTTCATCTTCCCCTGGCTAGCTGCAGAGGTCTCTAGAGAGCCCACACTCTGCTCTGGGTCCTCCGCCCGGGGGACCTGATACAGCCAAACTATCTACCCTGATGTGCCAACGCTGCCCAGGTGTCTCCCTTTATTGCCAGCCCTCCTGCTCTTTAAAGAGCACTGGCTCCTCAGATCCACTCCCTGGAGTCCCCTGGCCAGCTCCCCTCTCCTGCTCTCAGTCCTGCCCTCCTGCATTCCCCAGAGGCCCTGCTCTCAGCCACCTGCCCCTGCCCCACATCAGGAGTCAAACCCAGTCTGGTGGATGCAGCTGACTCTCAGCTGCCTTACAGGGCCAAATCCCGGGGTGACTCAGAGCAGGCCAGCCATGAGCAACTCCCCAGAGAGAGGAGGCGCCAGGTTCTAAGCTGATACACACTAGAACTCATGCTCATTTGGGATCACTGGAGACCACAAAGCTGGGGCCGTGAGAACACTGGGTGTGGCGCTCCCGGTCAGATCTCTCTTCCAGCTGGTCGAGTATCCCTGTTTGAGAGGAAAGCCAACCCCCACCCCACCCTTCCCCCCATGCCCTAGGCACGGCTCACTCTGCAGACCACCCTTCCCTCCGCCACGCCCATGCTCCAGAGCTCTGGCTCCTGAGGCATCTCTTCTGGATGCCGGGGGGGAGGGTGTGTTCTTTCCTTGTCTCTGGCTACCTGCCCATCAGGGTCCACCTCTTATGCCAGGAATGCTCATAACCTGGACCAAGCACCAAGGATTCTGGGAGCGTCTGAGGAGGACCCGTTGCATGTGGCTGCATGTGGGTCACTGTATGATGAAACTCAAGCTCCACAGCCCCAACAGCCAAACGACATGTAGGTCCCTGCTCCAATCTGGTTTCTTGCTGACTCACAGCTCCCACGTCTAAGCTCCCAGCTGCATTATGCTCCACCCGACACACATCCAGGAACAGCCTAATTCAGAGGTGATGCAGCTGTTCCTTTGGATTCCAAATCTCTGATGTCGAGAGTGAGTAAAAACAAGGGGGCTGCAGCCAATGTTCCCTCAAATTTTCTCCAACCATGCGCAAAATACATATTGTTACATGCACTGAGGCATGAGCACATGTGCACCACGTGTAGAAACACACGCTCCTGGCTGTGGGTGCTGTGGGCACTTTGCTAATCAGATGGGCGGCATCTGAATCCCTCCTGGGTGGCTGCCCAAGCGCCCAGCGTACAGGGAACACTGGCTGCAGCATCAGTGAGAGCAGAAGGGAGAGCAGCTGCCGAGCGGGCGGGTCAGAGACTGGTAGCAGCTTAGAGCCGTGTTTCTCAAACTGGGGGTCCTGACCCCCCGGGGGCAGTGCTGGACCGAGCCATACTTGCACCCTGGGCAGCGGGCGCGCGGCGCATGCATGGCCCTGCCCCCGCACACGCGGTGCCCCTTACCACTTCAATCAGGCACCCCCCATAGGTTGGCGCCCCGGGCAGCTGCCCGGCTAGCCCCCCCCTTAATCCGGCCGAGCAACTTAGAGGGGGGTCGCGGTATCACAAAGTTTGAGAACCCCTGTCTTAGAGCCCTTTCTCCCCAGGCTGAGAGTCCCAATCCAGGCCCGCCAGCAAGTGAGGGCTGTGATGGGGCCAACAGGCAAAGGGTTTGGTGGGACCAGGTCCATCCCAGGTGCCAGTGTCTCAAACATCACCCACTCTCCTCACTGGCAGCCTGGGACTAACTGAGCCACACAGACTGAGTTCTCCTCTGAGCCCTGAAGGGACCCTCCAGGGCAGGAGCCCATGGGTGGGGCAGGGTGTGGGGCACCTTGTCCTGAACAGGCCTTCATCTGCAGGGCTCACTAGAAACTCACCAGAGAGAAAACTGCAGAGGAGAAAACAGAAAACCTGTAATGCAGCAGAGCAGGGGCAGAGTTGGCCTGCCGGGGGGCGGGGGAGGGGGGGGGGAAGGGAGTGTGCTGTATTGCCATGGGAGAGCAGCATTGGCGTGTTGGGGGGGTGCTGTATTGCCATGGGAGAACAGCATTGGCATGTCGGGGGGGGGGGTGCTGTATTGCCATGGGGGGCGGTGCTGATGTGTTGGGGGGGTACTGTATTGCCATGGGGGGCGGTATTGCCATGGGGGTGGTGCTGGCATGTCGGGGGGGTGCTGTATTGCCATGGGGGGTGGCGCTGGCGTGTCAGGGGATGCTGTATTGCCACGAGGGGTGGCGCTGGCGTGTCGGGGGGGGGTGTGTGCTGTATTGTCATGGGGTGGGCAGCACTGGCATGTCGGGGGGTTCCTGTATTACCACGGGGGCAGCGCTGGAGTGTCGGGGGGGGTGTGCTGTATTGCCAGAGAGGCGGTGCTGGCGTGTCGGGGGGGGGGGTGCTGGCATGTGGTGGGACCTCACACCACACCTTATGGGAACTCTTTAGCAGGGTGCCTGGCGTCTCCCGCAGTGACAGCGTCTCACAGGGGTCTCTTTGCATTCGGAGCCACTCAGTCCAGAGGCTGAGCCTAGTACTGGGGCCTGGTGCTTTTCTCTGACCTGTCTTACCACGGAGCGAGCCCCTCCCGTGTGCGAGCCTGACCTGAGCCAGGCGCTGCCAAGCACTTTAATCAACAGGGCGTGGCGGGTTTGGGGCTTGCTGAAAAGGCTGCTCCAGAGCATAAACATAAATACATCAGGTCATCAGCCGCCCCTCCTCCAGTCCCGGAGCCCCGGTGGGGCTGGCCCCAGCTCCGCTCACAGGCATGTTATTCATTATCTGCATTTTTAAAAGCAGCAATAAAAAGCAGAAAAATGAAAAACACCGGCCGCGGCCCTAGTGAAACTGTCACTCAACCAAAGCCATTGTGCTTCCTGCCGGCTGGTGTGAGCTGAGGGGGACCTGGATGTGGAGCCTGCTCCCAGGGGTCCTTCACATTCACCGCATTCAATTTCAAAGCCCCCGACTTGGGGAGCAGGTTTACACACCCCGCCCTGGAAACTTTATTCCCCTTGAAATGCTGAAGCCTTGCAGAGGAAATGGAGAAGGACGGGGGCAGGGGAGCTGCAAGGGCAGCTGTGTGCTGAGACCCGGCGGTAACACAAAAAAGAGCACTTATAAATCTCCAGGCAGGTACCTAAGCCTCCTGCCTGACTGTAAATCTGCCCAGCTGGGCAGCCCTGTGAGGAAGACGATTGACAGCCTGTAGTCATGGATGGCAGCACAAGCCGACACTGCTGGCACTCCAGGCAGACGCTGTCTGTGGACTCTGATGCTACCCAAAGTGCCAGGCTAAATCCTGCCTCCACTCGCACCCATCAGCACAGCTGGGGGCAGAGTGTGGCTCACAAAGGCTGGGTCAGCACCAGAGGCTGACCCAGTGGGAACGGGATGCTGTGTCCATAATTCCCACTGCAGAAGGAAGGAGCAGCCAGGGAGATGCAGCAAACAGACCCCTTGATATGAGTCCAGAGTGGGGCATCAGCGGCTAGTCAGGATGGGGTGGCCAGTGTTACCACTAAGACGCTTCCTGGCTGTATAATTTTCATACAGGGAGGTGAGCTAGTGGGAAGATAACACACGTGTACTGATTCACACAGGATGATGTTTTCTAAAGGGCTGGGTAAATACGAAAGGAGATTTTTGGCCAAGATTTTCAGAAGTGACTGGTGATTTGGGTGCTCAACTTGAATGTCTGAACACTGAGATCTAAAAATCAGGCCCTGCAAGCTCTGTCTCCTAATTCCCTACACATTTTGGAATATCTCCCTTCTCAAAACGTTATCTTGAAGCCTCAAATGAGGACCTCAGAACACTAGCTAGACATTAAGGAATTAGGCTCCAGTGCCCTGGGAGGTAGATATTAGCCCTATTTTATGGGGCAGGGATAAACAGAGGCACCTACTGATAAGACTTTCCTAAGGTTACAGAGTGAGTCAGTGGCAGAGCTAGGAGTGGAACTCTAACCACTAGACTTCCCAGCCACGGAAGGAACAGTTATGCCAAAGGATGAGAGGAGCCCTGTCTGATTTGTGCCCAGTTCTAGCCTCAAGGAAATACATGGAAATATTTGGGAAAAATCAAACATATTTACAAAGATACTGAAGCACTTAAAGATGCAAATAGGGGCCTATAAAGCGGTAAGCAGGTTAGGTGACTAAGTGCTATTGAAGTCAATGATACTTATGCACCTAAGCAACTGTAGGCACCTCGTTACCTTGAAAAATCTGGCCCCTCTTCCCTTTCCCAATTAAGTCCATAGAAAAACAACTACTGACTTCAACAGGAGAGAGATTCCCTCAAAGCGATCGGCAATCCAACCTTATCATAGCATGGGCACTAGAAAACAGGCTTTGTCATGAGAGTGCAGAAATGCCACTAGGGTACGGCTCTTCAAAGAAAGGCACGGACAGCAAACCTGGCAACGGCTGCCCCGTTCGCTTACATTTTACTCCTCGTTCAGTTCATTTGGGGGAAGAAATAACTACACTTCTGGGAGATAATGAAAACAGGAGGCACAAGCAGCAATGGTTCATAAAGATTAGCTCTGGCCAGGCACCTTTTTTAGGTTAGAGTAACATCATGGTGATTGGAAAGTGGAAGGTAGGAGGATCAAAAAGAGGCTAAAGGGCCATGGAAATAAGGGCAATAGAGAGCATCAGAGCCAGGGGAGGTACCACAGACACACACTAGTGTTATTAATTATTATTTATAATTTCTACTGTGGTAGCATCAATGAGCCCTCGTCCTAGCCTAGGACCCCTGAATGCCAGGCACTGTACAAACACAGAATGAAAAGACTGTCCCTGTCTCAGACAGCATAAATCTGGTCTAGTTGAATCTCTTCATTAATGATGCAAAACCAAGGGTTATTATATTTACAGATAATTCTCTATGGGAGGAATGGAAAACACCAGGGAGGAGAAAGGGATTCCAAGGTAGCCAGCATGACAAGCAACATGATCAGAAAACATGGCAAACACAACATGAGTCAAGTCAGACCAAATGCAAGCACTAATACTGGCTTCCCAAACATAGCTCTATAAAGGGAAGGAGAGACTGGAGAAGCAGAAGGGCTGGGAGACGTCTAGGGGGATAGTGAACAGTAATTTAGACAGGCAATTTGCATTGCAACATGGCCACACACAAAAAAGCCTGAAGCAGCTTGAGGCATCACATCCCAGGGCAGGGAGGCACTAGCTCCTCTCCCATGGGGTTGATCCTGCTCTCTCTGAAGTTAACGAACGTTGGTGTTAGAACAGATCCATATGGCAGCCTCTGGTGTAAGAACACTAGGGATAAATACCCCGGTATTCAAAAGATATTGACAAACAAGTGTTCAGAGGGGAAGAGGGAAAGAATAATAGCAGTAAATGAACAGAGAAGTCTACCGGGGAACAGGATGCACATACTGGTAATAAATATAAAGGAAGGAGTGAGATTATTCAGGGAAGTGAAAGGGGGTAGAATGAAATGTAATGTGATGAAATTAAGGAAGGGAAAACTTGGGGTCTGAACATTAGGAAAGTCTTCCTGCAGTGAGATCTCTGAGGGTGGGGACTTACCTCCTGGGGGCAGGGATGGGGGCCCTCTTGCTCCGGATGTGTAATGCCTCATGTGAAAGAGGGGACAGTCCAACAGGGCAAGGAGAGGGACAGGATGGGCTTTTCCAGTGCTAATTTGTGGGATGAAGCTGCCTTATGGATGTGTGTGTAGGGCATTTTCTATGCCTGCACAGCAGGGGCCTGAAGAGCTAAATCTCTCAGTTGTTTTTAATTCCTTTTTTATTTTGCAATAAGAGCTAACATGTTTACAGCAATTTGTGGACTTAATCACTTCCCAAATGTAACGTTTTTTTAAATCAAATCATCTGTTAAGCTGTGCGAGCATCTGAAACGAGTAAAACTTCTATCTCTGTTTGATGTTTTACAATTTGAAAACACACAGAGAAAAAAGCCGATTTTGGGGGTTGCTGGGTTTTGTTTTTTTGTTTTTGCAAGACAACTGTTGATGGGCTGAGAACTCATAGTGCCAAGTTCCCGCTGGGAACAGACTCACGTCCAAATTTTAACCCCTCACCATCCTTCCCCAAAGCCTAGAGGATAACAATGCAAGGGAAGATAACAGCTAGCCCAGAACAAAGCTGAAGATTCCTCATTCAAGGCATTCAAATTCTTTTCCTAGAGAACTCTTCCAGGTGTCTGCTCAAACATGCATGAGTGTGAGAACAGGACTGGGTGTGCACATGCAACAACCTACATAACTATAAGCACAAGAGCATGTGAATGAATGCCCATGTACCCCAGACAGCTGTCTGCAATTACAACACATACAGCGTAACATAGAGAGATCTATAAATTAATTAAGCCTGCACAAAAGACTCCTTCCCTTGCAAGATTACTTCGAAATATCCTCAAACATACCGAGTCCAATTCTGTTCCAGCTCTTTCTTTCTTAACACATAGAACTATGAAAACCTCTGCTGCTCTTTAGAATACTCAAAGAAAATGGATTTCTTGTGGGGAGAAAACTCCACCGTGTCTTGGAGGCCTGAAAAGTTGGTACTGTCAGTGGGATGCAGAGCCAACTGTTTGACAATAGCTAGAGCAGAGAATAAACCTTACACAACAGTGTGGATCCTCTCCATACAGCTCTGGATCCCTGGCTAGGGAGTGTTACGGTTAGGTAGGAGAGGGAGCATTCAATGACCGTTAGTTTAGTCTGGGGCAGCAGCCTTGTCAGCTGGTAGTCCTAGTGCAAGAGCATGGAAATCCACAGCCCAGTCAGAGCACCCATGCAGGCAGGTGTGATCTATGCTACAGCGCCCACCTACCTATGCACGTTTTCCCATCCGCATGCAGCACAAACTTCACATGGCAGCCACACTTGGGCCCTTGGTCTGTGTCGTCACACGTGTGTTGGCACCCTCCATTTCCATAGTTGCAGGTCACTGCAGAGAGCAAAGAACCCACAGTCAAGACGTCGGCAAGCAGAGCAAGGAGCAGTTTCCAAACACACACGTGGTTTCGGAATGCACACGAGCAGGGGAACAGAACGCAGGTTGTCTGGATAATGGGATCACCACCCCAAATGGGCCCTTTATGCCAGCATCCCGTCTGCCACACGGAATCAGGCTAAACGATCCATTTAGCTAGCCAGCCTCAGCAGGGCCGTCTGACCCAGCACCTGCAGTTCAAGCCATTTCGATCATCACTAGGGCTGTAAGAAAGGCATTCTAGTCCTAGGGACCCTTCTGTCTCTGCCCTTTCTTCCCAACCAAGGCAAGTTTTGTCACATGGACACTTCCCTATTGGGAACTAGACTGAGGCTCATCTCCCCAGCTCCTTTCACACAGGCCAATGCACCATCCCATGGTAGCAGCTTTCAGTTAACATCCAGCGAGGCCATGTCTAACAGGCGTTCTAGTGGTGGGAGGCTGTGTGCCACATAGAAAACCAGCTGAGTGGAAGGGGGAGGCACGAGAGATTCTAGAGTCCATCCGCTCTAGAGCATATCCCCCAAGCTGTGAGTTCAAATCCACTGTAGGGTGAAGATTTTCAGATTCTGGGTGCCTGACTTGAGACATTTTAAAAGGGCTTCAAAGTCAGAAAGTGCTGTACGCCCACCCATGAAAACGAGGGCTCCTTATAGTGCTCCAAGTTGGGCCCCCAAAATTGTAGTTAGTTTTGAAAATCCTGGCTCAGATTGATAGTGACTGAAAGTCACTGTCCCTTTCATCACTACTTGGAGGACAGTATCTTAGACATTTCAAAGAGCCAGCAGAGAGCTGGCATTGTGGTCTACCGGTGGGTTTCCTACCTATGGTGCTGGAGGAAGCAAGTGCCAATCCCAGGAAACCCAAGCAGCAGAAATGAAAACACTAGTTCTTAGCTTGGAGCAGGTGGAATTATCTAGCATGAAGTCAGATTAGCTGAGCACAATGGTCCTCTTTGGGCCTTAATCTCTATAAGAGCGGGAACTGGTAGGACAGCCCCAAACACACAGAACAATGGGGTTTATCTCCAAGCTTGCTCAGGGGATCTTGGAAGGTTTAAACTAGGGATGTTAAATATCGGTTAATTGAACAGTCAAGTAACCTCTGTGCTAGGGTGAGGTAATATCCCCACTCCCAAGAAGCCCCCTGCCAGGTATTAGAGGCAGCAGCACAGGATGCCAGGCAGAAGATGGTCTGCAAGAGGAACCAGTTTAAAAACCAGCTCCCCTTGCGGATCGGCTGCCTGTTGCTCCATGCTGCTGCCTCTGATGTAGTTCCGGGGCAAGCCGGAACTGAGCTGAGCTGCCTGCCTGCCTGGCTCCTAATACACTGTAAATGCAGAGCTGCAGTGGGGCTAGGTCCCAGACCTGGCATGAGCAAGGACCGAGCCAGGTTGCTGGCCAGTCTGCTAAAAAATTTACTGGCAAGGGGGAGAATGCATGTAGCCTATAGCATTAACCGATAAGCTTTTGCTTATCAGTTAATCAATTAACCAACTACACTATTACATCCCTAGTTTAAACTTAAAATTTATGAAAGGACTTAAAATCCAGGTTTGCAGACATTTTTTAGGCTAAGAAGTAATTCTACCTAGTAGCGTTAACCACCCAATAAAGTCTATGCCTAACTGTTAAAAGAAATCATCATCAGTCATGTCTAAGTCTCTGTCATTCCCTGCCACTACCATGTGGTTTCTTGCACCTTTCCCATAGTCATCTATGTACTACTTGCCAGTGTCAAAGAGCGGGCTAGAAAGACAGCTGATTTGGCCCAGCATAGTACTGCTCACTCACTAATGAAGCGGAGGCATGGGATTTTCAAAACTCTTATGTCACTTTGGTGCTTTGAAAATCCTACCCAATGTTCTTAAGGAGGCAAGTTGCTCTTTTAACTTAGCCCAGAGTGAGAACCTGCTTGCTGGGTTCAAACTCCCTTTCATCCTCGCTGCTGCTGAGAGCAAATAAAATAATAATCAAAGAAATAAAAGATTTTGAAAAAAATTAAAATCTTGGCAGCCCCACGAAGCCCTGGCCTGAGATCAGAGGGGCTGACAACACTGGAGATGACTCTTGCGGTTCTCTGCTGACATCTCACTCTCTGTGCTAGGGTGAGGTAATAGCCTACTTTAAAACTAAAGCTGATCAGACAACAGGCTGTGTCTCGGTGTAAGCCCTTGCAGCCTTACACCAGCGGTGACTCTGGCCCATATCTGGCCATCTTGCAAGCTGTAAAGTGGGAACAACGGGATTTTGTAAAAACCTCACCGGGGATGTTGAGCCTTTGGGACCCCATTTAAATTATTTCTGCATGATCGGGGGTTGCTCCAGCCTGGGCCGGCCGCAGCCTGCAACCATGGACACAATGGCACATGCAAACCACTGGAAAGCTGGGCACGCAAGTACAGACATCTGCAATAGATACTGCAAGGGCAGGTAAGGGGGCTGGCTGGAAAGATGGCCTTTAAACCTCCGAAAATCAACCCATTTGGAAACTGGCTGTTATGAAGCTTTTATTAGGAGTCAGGACTCCGGGGTTTCATTTCCAGACAGTGGCAGGAAAGCGTGGGGCAGTGGAACATGACGTGGTCTAAGGGGCTAGGGCAGAGGGGCGAGGAATGGGCATCAGGACTTTTGGGTTCTTTACCCGGCTCAGAGTTACAGACTAAAGCAGGGTGACTGGGTGTCAGGGACCTGGGGGTTTGGTCCGGAGAGCAGCGTGAGGAGGAGGCGATGGAATCAGGACTCCTGAACATAGTGCTCAATGCAGGAAGTTTGGAGGCCAGGGGGGCGTGGGTTCGTTTCCTTGGGAAGGTGGAGAGTGTGGCCTAGAGCAGGGGCTGGGAGTCCGGAGAGCCACACCTCTTTACAAAGGAATGGTGGTTGCCATGGAGCTGCCTCAAGGCTCCAAGCCCGGAGGAAAGGCCCAGGCTAGAGCCACAAGCAAAGGTGGGGGCGGGAGCAGCCAAGCGCCTGGTACTTACGTTTGCAGTCCCGCTGGTTCTTGGTGAGCTCGAAGCCCGGGCGGCACTCGCAGGCGATGCCCCCCTTGGGGGTCTCTCGGCAGATGTGGGCACAGCCGTGGTTCTTGTTCATGCAGTTCATTCCTTCTAAAAGAGAGAAGAAAGCATATAAAAGCTGCCCTGCTTCCCGCGGGGCTCTAGGGCCAAGGAGGGCCTGGGAGGAAGGGTAGGTTTCTCTCATGCCAGCTGGGACCGGATACAAGATGGGCCACTGTCTCAGAAGGGCCTGTCTGTCAGGCGCAGCCTAGAGCCAAGCCCAGCCCGCACGGAAACCTCTGTTGCCTGTGAGTGCCTGGCGGGAAGCATCCCGCAGCCCTGCCTAGGGCTCTCTGAGGACAGGTACCCATACAGCCAGCAAATACCAGCCCACCTGTAGCCTCACATGCACTTCCCCACCCCAAAATGACTTTGACTTCCTTCAAGCCCCTCCCTGCCAGCCTGGGACAGGCCCAGACAAGGCATGCCTCACCCACCTTCCAACCCTAGCCCCATCTTCCCTCTCCCCCATCACCACCCACCCTTAGCACGCCCATTCCCACTTCCATACACCAACCATCACTCCTCTTCCCCTCCCCCACTGCCCTCCGCCCTCAGGGCCCATTTCCCCTCTGTTCCCGCTTTGCCCACCCCCCACCCCAAACTTCCTCCCTATGCTCAGCCCCCACCAAACATCCCCACCACGCTCCTTGCACTCAGTGTCCTTCCCCTCCGCCCATCCTTCCCCGCACCCAGCCCACTGCACCACCACCCAATGCCCAACCACGGCCCCGCTCTGTTTATCCTCCCCCCATCTGCTCTCCACTGGCCTCAGCAGCCAGGCAAAGCTCTGCAAGGAACCCGGCCAACACGCTCAGGACGGTTTCCCTGGGAGGGCCACCCAGCTCCAGGAAGGCCGGGTCAATGCGCCAGAGGCAGCATTAGCTGCGGACACTGCGGTCCGGGCTATCCAGGCTGCAAACTCACAACCCTCGATTATTTTGGCTTTTGCTCTGCTCATGGACGCGGAGTCCAGAACTCCATCCCCAGCCTGCCAGCATTCATCACCCCTGCCATCAACCAGAGCTGGTGCCGGAAGGGCCGTGTCCCCCTGGATTTAGTGCCCTAGTTTAACACCAGTTTAGTTTAGTGCCAGAAGGGCTCGGAGCAGCCTCGGGGCTGGGCAGGCCTATCACAGCAACGGGGCAGCTGTTGGGGTTACAACGGAGCCTTGACATTGGCTCCAGCCGCAGCACGGAGTGGGAGGGGCTGCAGGCACCTGGGGTCACGGTGCTGACCCAACGGCCTGGCCAAGCCACCCAGCACCCTCCATTGGCCCACGGTTCTGAGCTCTGCTGCCGGCAGCAGCGAAGGTCCCTTCCATTCCGTGCTGTCGCTGTTCCTCTTGGCGGGCTCCTGGGGCTGGGAGGGGGAGTGGGCTCAACTCTGCCGAGTTGTCCCTGCCAGACGCCGGCACACAACCGCCTCTTCCACACTCGCTGCCACTGCTCACCCGCGGCCTGGCCCATGGCTTGGGCTGCCTTCCCCTCGCAGTGCCTCAGCTCCTGCCCCAGAGCAGCCCTGAGCCGCCTGTGAGACGCCAAAGGCACAAAGGATCATACTGGAACGACCACGCACAAATGCCACTTGGAGACTTTGCCAGTGGGGCCTTTGGAAGGCTGCAGCTTGTGGGCTGAAGTCCAGCTTCTGCCTCAGCCCACGGAGGAAGGCTGCTGTCAAACCATGTACAGTGGCGCCAGGACTCCTGGGTTCTAGTCCCAGCTCTGCCAATGGCTCATTGCATTGCCTAGAGGGAGTCAGTTCCTTAATCTACGCCTCAGTTTCTCCATCTGTAAAACAAGAGTGAGGGACATTGCCCCCTTCTCCTCCCCCTCCCCATGTAAAACAATTGGTGTGAATCAGCCCAAAACAGGATCCTTACTGGCCACCAGAGGGACACACACTAGGGGAAAGCAACACCGGGAGGGTTGTTTTATGTGCTAACACACCTTGTATTTGGCTAGAGAACCAGTCTATTGGCTTCTCCCACTGCTAAAGGCCGAGAGCGACCATCCAAGTCTAATCAGCCTCCTGCTCCTCTGCCGAGGTGGCTCCAACCTGCAGACCAGCTCATCCTATCCCACCCCCACTCAGGGTGGGGTTGACCAAGACGCAGCTCCAGTCCCATCAAGGCTGGGCCCCTGAGGAGAGTAGAGATCCAGCCAATTCGGAGGCATGACAAAGCAGCCCAGACTCAGCTAGGTCTGGCCCAGTGTGAACAGCTGGGACTGCTGGGCTAGAAGTGCTTGCGACTGCCAGCAAGCATCCATGCCACCGGTGTTCCCTGTAGGCCAGTGGGGGGCACCCTGCAGCCATGGGAGGCATGTGCCCAGCGGGGTTTTATGTGAGGTCCGCCAGACATTTTGTTCAGAGTTGCCCACGTGCCCCTTGCTTGCAGCTGTTTGTGGGGGTGTGAGAGGCAGAAAGTCAGAGAAGCTGGCCATGAGAGGGAGCAGACACAGAGTTCCTTGGGGCACAGGACTGGCTGATGACACAGGCTTGAGGACGCTTGCTGTTGCTGGTCTGTGCCGTGTTCGGGAAACCAGGTCTTTGCGTTCCTCCTCAGCAAATCAAGAGGATTGCCCCCAAAAAATACCTGACTCAGAGGGTCCATTTCTCCTCCTACTGGAGCCACTCGCCAAGGCCCTGTATTCTGACTAAACGCTTGGGGCTAAGGGGCAACAGAATTGTAACTTGCCATCCCAGGACAGGCCGTATGGGGCCTGGACTGCCAAGACAGACACCCCAGTGTTGCAGGAATGCCCAGCAGGGGCTGCTTGCAAGGGAAACATCCCAGAGCTGTGCCCCACACACAGGCAGAGCAATGGGAACGCAGTGGGTCTGGTTGTGATTAGAGGCCTATATGCACACACACGCACATAATCAGTGCATTGTTTATGCTGGGTAATAAAGCACCCGGAGAGAGGGGAAAGGAGCCGGGGACCAGGCGGCAGCAGCGCCAGCCGGCATTCCCATTTCAGCGGGTGCCCCGGGGGATACCGAGGCAGTGGTGTGGGGCTGGCGGCAGAGTAACTTGTGTCTGTGCCCATGGGCTGCACGAAGGCTTGACAACCAAGGCAGGATTTAAATCCTGGTCAGCCTGAGAAGCGGCAGGGAAAAGGGCAGAAAGGGGGGAGGGTTTGGGGAGCTGCTGAGCTTATGGCTTTTGTTATCTTAGCCATGCTCACCCCTCCCCTTCCTGGCTCTCCACCGCCACCCCCACTTCCCCATCCCGGTCACTGGACAATCTCCTTTTCCTCTCTGCCCCTCCCCGCCTCGCCCCTCCCTCAGGCCTGGCCCCCAGGTTGGGGAGCTGCTGTGGCCCAGAGCCAGACAGGCGACAAGGAAAGGTCACCTCTAACCTCTGCCACCAAAAGGTGGGTACTGAATGGAGCATTGACAGGAGTTTATAGAACATTTAACAAGGCCACAGCCAGGCACGGGCAGCCTGGTTCCAGGCAGAGACTGCGTGCTGAGCGCTCCGGCCTCACGGCCGATAGGGATGTGAATGGTTTACTGGTTCTGGGTAACTGGTGAGGGCTAGAGCAGCTCCAGCCCCATGGGGCCCTCTGCAAGCAGGGGCTGCTTTGACCAGCCAGCCAGCCAGAGCAGCCCCTGTCCGTGGCAGGCCTGGCTCCCCTGACGCAGGCAGGGACTGCTCTGGTTAACCAATTAAACAGGATTTCACTTCCCTAGCGCCCGGCCCGCTGTGCGATGCAGAGATGCAGCCAGTTCAAAGGGAGAGCTCCGGCTCCCCTTGGGGAGTGCAGAGTTGCAAACCAAGAGCCTTTGTGGGGTGCTTTAGGGTGGGAAAGGTGAACATCGTATGGGTGCTGCAGGGTAGGGTCACTGACCCCGCTTAAAAGGTGTCAGCAATGGCAGCCTTGGGGCATCTGAAGGGAACTCTGAAAAACTAGCCAGCAGCCAAGGAGGTAGGGTGTCCCAGGGGGTGTCTCAAGGGAAAGCCATTGAGAGAAGGCACCTCAGGGGGTTGAAGTACCCTGAATAGGGTCGGTGAGATATCCCATACACCAGGAGTCACCCCGCTGAAAAACACAGAGGAGAAGTGGGGTCTAATGGGTAAAACAGGGGCACCTGGGAGTCAAGATTCAGGAGTTCTGTTCTCAGCCTGGGGAGGAGAGTGATGCCCAGTGGCTGGAGCTAGGAGTCAGGACACTGGGGTGCTACTCCTGGTTTGAGGAGGAGAGTGATGCCTGGGGACCAGAGCAGGGAGGGGACTAGGATTCAGGGCTGCTGGGCTATATTCCTACTTCTGCCACTGACCCACTATGTGAGCTACTGGTGGGCAACCTGCGGCCTATCAGGGCTCTGATATTGTGTGTCACTGCCCATGTGCAGGGTTGCCAGGTTCCGCTGGTTTCCATCGATGTAGTTTTTCCTACGGGTGTTACTAAAGTGACAGGCAGCAAAGCCAGGGCACGGGAAGTGAGGGCAACACTGACTGAGAGAGTCAGGCGCTCCCTCTCCAGCCAATCACAGTGCTGCTACGGTTCAGTCAGCGCCCCTGCAAATTCTAGGTACGCCAGTGCAGTGAGCAAAACGGCCTTACCCCGGGAGACTGTCTCGGTTATGACGATCTGGCGGCCCCCGGAGACGAAGGGCCACTCGTGCGGCCCACTCACTAGCCTCGATTGCCCAGCACTGGTGCAAGCCCTTTGGCTGCCTCCATTAACCCTCTCTTTAAAAGGGGGCAGCCCGGTGCTTCTCTGCACCACAGCACTCAGCAGCTGCCCAGGAGGAGCAGGCTGCAGGTGGCTGCGCCCTTCATGCAATGCCTCAGCAGGCCTCTCTGACTCCCATGGCTTTGCTCCCATAGGGGGCTGTCTCGTGGCGTTTCCGAAGCCAGTTCTGCCCTTCCCTCCTCAGAGTCCCCCCCCGACAGAGCCGGCTCCCCTCATGGGTCTCTCACCGTTTACGGCACATTTAGAAAAGGGGGCTCCGCGGTGTCCTTTCCAGCCCCACAAAACCCAGCGCCCACAGGCACACAGGCCTCCATGCCCAACATGGGGTGACCCAGGGAGACGGGCAAGGTATATGATGCGCTTTCCGGTCCTCTGCCCTGCCTTTGAGCCCCTGCCTTTCCCACGGGGTGGTGCTCGGATGCAGGGTGCGATTCACCAGAACGGGGCTGCGGGAGGGGCATGGCGCTTCTCCCAGGCAGCTCAGAGCTGGGATGCAGGAATGTGGGCAGCCTGTGGAGTGCTGCTCCCTGAAGAGGTGAGCCTACAGGGACAGATCCGATGCAGCCTTCTGCCCAGCATGCCTGGGACAAAATGCAATGCTGGACGGACTGACTGACCCCACGGGTCTGGCTGTCCAGAAGCAGGGGCAGCTCACCTCTACAGAGAGATGGGCCAGACCTCTGACAATGCTCCGCGATCATGCTCCTGCTTCCCCACTGTCACAGAACTAGCAGGGAAACCACTGGGTTAAGGTTTTCCGCATTAAAAATGCAAAGCAGACAATGTATCCGCGCCAATTCCACACCAACGGGGCCTAGACTCTGTGGTTCCTACAGTCGTTCCACACCTTGGCTGTGTCCCAGTTCTCCCAGGAATGTGTAGGTTGAACAGCGCACGGGGCAGGGTTGTGGCTGCATACAGGCGGCAGTGTCCCCACACCAAAGCAAAGGGGTGCAGAGCTCTTTCCCTCTAATGGCCTTCCCCTCCCAGCCTGCATGGGGCTACAGGTGGATGCAGCTTGAGAGGCCGGGGGACATGGGAATGGATAGTGGTCTCTGGAGGGACAGGCCGCCCCGTGCCAACCTTAGGGGAGGCAGGTTTTGCTGGTCAAGGCTCTGGCTATGGTACAGGTTGTTGGGTTTTTTGACCCTGTGGTCTTGTCTCATTGTCTCCCTGCCGTGTGCACAGCGTCCTCACATCCCCTCCACGGCCACGCCAGCGCAGAGCTGCTCCCTGCCGTGTGCACAGCGTCCTCACATCCCCTCCACGGCCACGCCAGCGCAGAGCTGCTCCCTGCCGTGTGCACAGCGTCCTCACATCCCCTCCACGGCCACGCCAGTGCAGAGCTGCTCCCTGCCCTGTGCACATCGTCCTCACATCCCCTCCACGGCCACGCCAGCGCAGAATTGCTCCCTGCCATGTGCACACCGTCCTCACGTGCCCTCCATGGCCACGCCAGCGCAGAGCTGCTCCCTGCCCTGTGCACACCGTCCTCACATCCCCTCCACGGCCACGCCAGCGCAGAGCTGCTCCCTGCCCTGTGCACACCGTCCTCATATCCCCGCCATGGCCAATCCAGCGCGAAAGCTGCTCAAGATACTCGTGATCGTCCCTAGCAGCAGTGGCAGGTAAGCCACGCTGTCCGTAATTACCACAGTCCTGGGTTCAAACCACACCAGTCCTGGCCTCCGTGCCGGCTCTGGAACTTCTCACTGTGCTCAGACCTGGCTCCTTTTCTGTGTCCCCAATTCTGTCGCTTGAAGGAGATTCCTCTCTTCGGTTCCAACACTCCATCTCTCCTTTGTTACCATGTGTCAGCCCTGCCCTGCCAGCCCTGCCCTCTGAGATCTGCTCTGCACATTCAGCACTTCTGGGCGGCTTGTTGGTGGGAAAAACCGCCCACAGCTCTTTGCCTCTCATCCAAACAGTGGCTTCTCTTGCTTTTTATTGCTTCCATTTACGACCAGCCCTCGTTATGCAACCTGCAGCCACACCGCCTTGGATTCTGATCCTGGAAGCTCTCTCCAGCAAAGCTGGGTTAGTGCATTGTTGGGAGCCCTCCAAAAACCAACTCCAGGTGCTGCTGACTCTCTCGTCTAAGTTGGTACGGATGCAATGCCCAAAGATGGTGCACCCTCAGGACATATGCCGTCATTAAAGATGCCCTAGGACTTCATGCCAGAGTGGGAGGATGTGTGTTCTGGCCTGCTGGCCCCGCTCCAGGTTAGGAGAGCAGCAGCTGGCAATTTCACCTGCGCACCGGATTCTTCTCCACTCGCTCCTCTAAAGCACTGTGCTGAGCTATTAGACAGCTTCTGCCTTCCCCTTTGGGGATGCCCACATGTCCAGGGGGAGGCAGCAGTTCCCCTGCACCAAGCCTGTAAAATGCTTGGCATGACAGGGAATGTAAGTTACTATCTAACAACACAGTGGAGATGCTAATAACAAACTGCAACCCTGGCAGCCCTTCTGTGCAGAGCCACTGTTGAGGTTGGGGGGGCAGCTGGCATCCCCTTTGGCAACAGGTGATTCCTTGAAGCTACACTGCACAGTGGCACTAGGACAAATGTGAGCTGCTCTGCTTCCCCTCCTGATCTGTGCCCTGTCACATTGATGCCTGGGTCTCACAGCAGCACTCACCCCTCTGTGCAAACAGATTCTTCCTGCTCATGTTCTCCGATTTTGAGCCCCATTTGGCATGTGTCAGGGGGACTTGAACCCACAGCCCTGAGCTCCCTGGGCAAATGCCACATCCCCTACTCCACCCAAAAGCCCATCCCACCTGCCTACCTTCACCAGGTCCCTTATGCTGCCTTTCTAATGTGGGAGCCAGCTCCAGCCCTGTGGCAGCCTGTGTTGGCTGTCATGCTGCTCCCAGGGTGGGCAGGACTCAAGCCCCCAACTCTGTGCTCCCAAGGCAAATGCCCTATCCCCTAAGCCACTCCACCTCCCTACCTTCAGGGTGTCCCTTATTCTGCTTTCCTAACAGCTTCATCCCTGGAGCAACTGGTGTTGGCTGCCAGGAGGCCACTGCCTCAGTGGGCAGAGAGGGGTGGGAATGAGCCCACCACCATGAGCTCCAGAGGCTGATGCCCTATCCCCAAGTTCACTGGAGATCCCACTTTACCTCCTTATCTTCAGCAGGTCCATTATCGTGCTTTCCAAATGCCAGAGCCAGCTCCCAGGGTGGGCGGGACTTGAACCCACCACCCTGCGCTCCCCAGGCAAATGCAGTAACCAGGCCCCATGTGCACAGCTGTGCAGGTATGCCCTTGGGGAATGCTAGCAAGCCAGCTCGTAGCCATGCCCCACCCCTTGCATTCTGCACGCTATACTGAAATGCAGCCGGCCCGGTTCTGCACTTGCCTACCCCAGCAGGGCCCCAGGCAGGCTGTCAACTTACTGACCATTATCTCTTCTTGGACACTCACACCTCACAATCCTTCTCCCTCCCCTAAGTCGGTTTTCCTCCCTCCGTCTGCGCCTCTTTTGCTCGCTCCTCAGGACACATGCAGTGATCCTGCATCCGGCCTTTCTCCTTCTGCTCCGAATGGATGAGCTGCTCTCCTGTTTAGCAATCTGGAAGGAGGGCAAGGCTGTGCACCTCCTCAGCCTCCCTACTTGCAATGGCAACAGCCATCAGCCATAATGAAACCACCAGGAAAAGGGGCTTCTTTAGCCTCATGAGGGACTATCGCTCCAGTGGGGACATGGACACAGCCTCACACTTCCTAATGCAAGACTGGCCACTTCCAAACCTCCTGCATAGCACACTAGAAGAAGCCCCGAGAGATCAAGTGCTGTCCCCTGCCCTCACAGCAGGACCAAGCACTGTCTAGATCATCCCTGACAGGTGTCTGTCCAACCTGCTCTTAAATATCCCCAGTGATGGAGATTCCACAGCCTCCCTAGCAACTTATTCCAGTGTTTAACCACCCTGACTGGCAGGAAGTTTTTCCTAATGTCCAACCTAAACCTTCCTTGCTGCAATTTAAGCCCATTGCTTCTTGTCCTGTCCTCACAGGTTACAGAGAATAAATTTGTCTCCCTGTTCCTTGTAGCACCCTTTTTGGTACTTCCCCTTTGCTATTCAGCTGTCCCTCTCCATCACAGGCTCAGGCATGCTAGCCGGGGGTGGTTCCTCCTTCCTGGGAAAGGTCAGGAAGCTCGAGGTCTCCTACACATCTCCATCTGGTGTCCCCAAGGAGGCTGGAGATCAATTACTCAACTGGAGTCTGCAAGGCTTGTTGCCGGGGGCTGCTGGTTTCAAACAGGTAGGGAGAGTGATCTGACCCAGGCTGGCATACATACACGGTGCTGCAAGCAGACCGAGTGCCTCCAGCCTATCGCCCACGGTAACAGCCTCCCTTCTGGACTCCAGCCGACCAGCCCTCCGAGAATCCACCCTGTTTTCTGGGCAGTCCAACATTGGCTGGGCCGGGCTGTCTGGATGACTCTGCAGAGCAGACAGGCCCAATACTGTGCCTCTCGCTGTCGGGTCACAGTGCCTCCATTTCAGAAACTCCGGACAGCAAAGTACTGAAGGAACAGAGAGGAAGAGATGGAGAAGGCAACAGAGGGAAGAGAGCGAGTCCAATGGAAAGATGCCCATAGGGTCAGAGGACTACGGGCGAGTTCACTCTCCCTTCTTCCCAGACAGGCTCTCAGCCTTCCTGTGTATTGTCAGGGCATGGAGCTGAATCTCTGCCCCAGCTCTTGCAGCACAAGGAGGGCCTACGGCAGTGGTCCCCAACGCAGTGCCCGTGGGTGCCGTGGCGCCCGCCGGGGCATTTATGTGCGCCTGCCAAATCATCTGGGTTGGCCCCGCCCCCGGGGCGCAGCACATGTGCAGTGCCGGTCCTGGGCGCGTGGGCAGCCCCTACCCGGGCGCACAGCACATGCGCGGTGCCGGCGCAGGGCGTGTAGGCGGCCCCCGCCCCGGGCGCGCGACACATGTGCGGTGCCGGCCCTGGGCGCATGGGCAGCCCCACCCGCGGGTGCGCGGCACATGAGTGGCCCCGCCCCGTATGCCCAGCGCGTGAGTGGCCCTGTCCCTGGGCGCCCGGAAGCCCCAAAAGTTTGGGGACCACTGGCCTAAGGTCTGCAGGGACTCAGCCAGATGCAGGCACGTTCGTCAGGCACCGTGCTCAGATGCAGCACACCACTGTTCAGTGTCCTCCCCACGCGGGTCAGCTCGGCATGGAAGGGGCTTGCTGGGCTGCAGAAGGGACGTGCCTCACACCGTAGATAAGGGGACTCTGTCTCAAGGACTAGAGCGGGGTGGGCAAAAGGGTCTCCACGGGCCGGATCTGGGTTGATCCAGCCCACGGACGCCCTGCCTCTCCCCCGCCCCCAGACCAATCAGAGTCAACCACCAGGGCTGACTAAGTGCCATGCACCCCTTGCAGAGTGGGGGCAGGGAGCGCTCCCCTGCCCCCAGGCCCTGATTGACCTGGGGGTGGGTTGGGAGCACGTGAAGTCTCCTCCCACCAGCAGGGCCACGGGTGCCTAGAGGGAACCACAGGCTGTTCTAAACAGCTGGCGGTCATCTCTGGGGCGGGCGGGGGCAAAGATTTCACGCGCTCCCCCACCCCCAGGCCAATCAGGGTCCGTGGGTGGAGAAGCATGGAAGTGTCCTGGCTTCTGCCAGAGGCCATGCCCCTTCCCCTTCCAGCATCCTGAGGCCACTTCAAAAATTTCTGAAGTGGCCCCCCTGTCTAAAATTATTGCCCATCCCTGGACTACAGCACGAGCCTCTAGGGCTTGAGTTAAAGGGCCAGTCCTGTAGCCAGTCTCATTTCTCCGGTAGGGACACCTAGCACTGAATGGTGAGTTACAGTCTCATGTTTCCAGCATTAAATACCCCTGGCTCCCCTGGGAAGTACATCCCCATTATCTCCATTTCAAACAGAGGCTGAGCGGGGAAGGGACTCAGCCAAGTTCACACCATGAGCCACAGGGGTAGAGACAGAAAAGCACCTCCCGACTTCGAGAGACATGCACTGACTCAGAGCCAGGGCAAGGACTCAGGGGGTCTCGGCTCACCCCTCTAAACTGGAATGTGGTGCCAGGTGGGTGAAATTCACAAGGAAACCCTAAGGACGGAAGCTACTAAGTGGGTGTGTGCAGTGAGGGAAGGGGGGGGGGGAAAGGAAATGCAAATGGATGTTTGCCAAGCAAAAGACAAAACCCAGTGAAAGACACACACCCCGTTGTCCAGCATACCTAAGAGACTGCTTTGAATAACAGAGAACTAGGGGGTGTGCCCCCTCCTCGCTACGCTCACCAACCCTCCTCTCGGCTGGGGAGAGCATAGAGTTGAGGCCGCCCTGGCTCCGGCTCTTCCCCGCCCCCAGCCACGAGGAGGGTTCAAGGCTGCTCTGGTCCCGGCTCTCCCCCATGCCCTGGGCCACCAGGCACAGCCAAGGCCTCGCTGTAGCAGGCCTGGCTCTCTCCCACTGGCTGCCGGGGGGTTTGGGCCAGGCCGGGGCCTCACTGTGACAGGCAAGACTCTCTGCCTCCAGTTGCCAGGGGGTTGGGCCTGGCAGAGGCCATGGCTGGCCTGGCTCTCTCCCAGCCCACGGGAGTTGGGTCATGCCCAGAGTCTGTGTGGCTCCAAGCAAGGGGGAGGGGCAAGGGGGGAGGCTACATGGCTCCCGGCTCCCCTGCGCACGTGGGGGGGGGGAGGGAGGAGGCCATGTGGCTGCGGGTGGAGAGAGGGGCTGTGGGATGCAGAGTGACACATGGCGTCACTCTGTCGTCCTGCAGGAAAAGTGTTTTATATAGAGAGAGATTAGAACCAACAAGGAGACGGCAGGATCAGCATAAGTGCTTGCAAGCAAAGACGAGTCCTGTGGATTGGTGTGCAGGTTTCTGGTACCTTTTCCTTTAATAAAACACCCTGACTATGGACCAAACGCCAGCCTCCAAACACAGCCACCCAAGGACCCTGCAAGGCTGCTGCTCGGCACAACTGCCACGCTGGTGGAACCCAAACCAGCCACGCTCAAAGGTTGCTGTGGCACAGCACAACAGGCATCTTGCTCTATTAAGGGTCTAGAGAGTGACTGGCTCCAACAGCTGTTCCACCCACTGACCTGAGATGACTACTGCCCCCTTCACCACTGATGGACGAATGGAAGGGATGATCAGGGAAGGTCTAGATGGTGCTTGTTCCTGCCATGAGTGCAGGGGACTGGACTTGATGACCTTTTGAGGTCCCTTCTAGTTCTAGTGTGCTATGATTCTATAGGCACGTTAGCATTAAGAGGGCGATCAGAGAGGGTGTGGGGCCCTTACTGGATGAGGGAGGTAATCTAGTGACAGCAGATATGGGAAAAGCTGAAGTACTCAATGCTTTTTTTGCCTCTGTCTTCACAGACAAGGTCAGCTCCCAGACTGCTGCACTAGGGAACACAGTATGGGAAGGAGGCGAGCAGCCCACCATGAAGAAAGAACAGGTTAAGAACTAGTTAGAAAAGTTGGACATACACAAATCCACGGGGATGGATCTAATGTTTCCGAGGGTGCTGAGGGAGTTGGCTGATGTGACTGCAGAGCCACTGGCCATTATCTTTGAAAACTCATGCCAATCGGAGTAGATCCCAGACGATTGGAAAAAGGCAAATGTATTGCCCATCTTTAAAAATCCAGGGAACTACAGACGAGTCAGCCTCACCTCAGTCCCCGGAAAAATCATGGAGGGGATCCTCAAGGAATCCATTCTGAAGCACTTGGAAGAGAGGAAAGTGATCAGGAACAATCTACAAGGATTCACCAAGGGCAAGTCATGCCTGATCAACCTGATTGCCTTCTATGACAAGGTAACTGGCCCTGTGAACATGGGGAAGGTGGTGGATGTGATATACTTTGACTTTAGCAAAGCTTTTGAAACAGTCTCCCACAATACTCTTGCCAGCAAGTTAAGGGAATATGGATTGGATAAATGGACTGTAAGATGGATAGAAAGCTGGCTAGATAGTCGGGATCAACAGGTAGTGATCAACGGCTCAATGTCTGGCTGGCGGTCAGGATCAAGAGGAGTGCCCCAAGGCTCAGTTCTAGGGCCAGTTTTGTTCAACATCTTTATTAATGACCTGGATGAGGGGATGGATTGTACCCTCCGCAAGTTCACAGATGACACCAAGCTAGGGGGAGAGGTAGATACACTGGAGGGCAGAGATAGGGTCCAGAGTGACCTAGACACATTGGAGGACTGGGCCAAAAGAAATCTGATGAGGTTCAACAAGGACAGGTGCAGAGTCAGAAGAATCCCAACCATTGTTACAGGCTGGGGACCGAATGGCTAAGTAGCAGTTCTGCAGAAAAGGACCTGGGAATTACAGTGAATGAGAAGCTGGATATGAGTCAACAGTGTGCCCTTGTAGCCAGGAAGGCTAATGGCATATTAGGGTGCATTAGGAGGAGCATTTCCAGTAGATCTAGGGAAGTGATTATTCCCCTTTATTAGGTACTGGTGAGGCCACCTCTGAAGTACTGCATCCAATTCTGGGCTCTCCATTACAGAAAGGATGTGGACACACTGGAGAGGGTCCAGTGGAGGGCAACGAAAATGATGAAGGGGCTGGAGCACATAACTTACGAGGAGAGGCTGAGGGATTTGGGCTTGTTTAGTCTACAGAAAAGAAGAGTGAGGGGGGATTTGATAGCAGCCTTCAACTTCCTGAAGGGAGGTTCCAGAGAGGATGGAGAGAGGCTGTTCTCAGTGGTGACAGATGGCAGAATGAGGAGCAATGGTCTCAAGTTGCAGTGGGGGAGGTCTAGGATGGATATCAGGGGAAAAAAACTATTTCCCTAGAAGGGTGGGGAAGCACTGGGATGGGCTCCCTAGGGAGGTGGTGGAATCTCCATCCCAAGAGGTTTTTAAGTCTTGGCTTTACAAAGTCCTGGCTGGGCTGATTTAGTTGGGGTTGGTCCTGCTTTGGGCAGGGGGCTGGACTCAGTGACCTCCTGAGTTCTCTTCCAGCTCTATGAGTCTATAAAGAAGATGGATGCCTTGGTATGAGGCCAGATACCATGGTGATGGGCATAGTATAAATCCCCAGCTAAAGTAAAGTAGACACATAGGTGCTAGAACACTCCAACTATATGGTGCTGCCGCACCCCAGCTTATTTAGTAATAACAACCCAATTATATGGTTTTTGCCTTCAGCACCCTCACTATAAAAATTGCTTTGAGGCCACTGATTAGACAGTGGACACAGCCAAGGTTCCCTCTAATCGTTTCCATCCATGTGTGGAATAAATTTCGGTGTGCACCAAGGCATGTGTGAATGTGCACCACCAGTAGAAATGCTAATCTTGCTGCGGGCGCCCTGCTAATCAGCTGGTGGCATTGGAATCTCTCCTGAGTGGCCACTCAAATGTCCAGCGTACAGTGGCCACAGCCAATAAATCCGGTGCCTAAGGATAGATGATGGAGCTTTAACCCTGTGATGCCAAGGGGTGGGTTTCCCCAACCTGGTGCACTAATGCAAAATGTACAAGTCAGTGTGAGTCAGAGAGCTCTCTGCCAGGACCAGGAGACACATAAACACATACAACATGAAGGAAAGACCGAGGCTTGTCAATATCCAGCCTTTGCCACTACACGAGACAGCTGCTCACCCAGTCCCAACAGCTGATTCCTGCTGGGGGCCTCAGAAGGAGGTGGCTGGACCCCACAGCCCTGGCTGATATGCAAAGGGGACTGTTCCCGGCCTGCTTTAGGAATCAGTGCAACTCTTTGCACGTGAGTGAGAGTCATCGCGGCTAAGTCGACCTTGTCTAAATCACAGGAGTTAGGCCTGATTCCTAATTAATGGCCAGCCAAAAATAGCCCCACTGGGGCAAAGAGAGGCTTTGCCCATTGAGAGCAGGGCTTTGCACCAGTGCAGCCATGCTGGAGGCTGTAGCAGCTCCTCGCTCACAGCCCCTCTTGCCTGAGACACGGCCAGAGTCCGAGCGACTGCCTGTCCACACAGGAGAGGCGGGAGGCGGGAAGCGCTCAGTGACTGGGCTGGGAGCTAGAGATGTTAAAGACCAACCTTCCGGGCGCTGGATGCAGGTGTGCTGGTTGTCGCTCAGGAAGAAGCCGTCCCGGCAGTGGCACTCGTAGCTGCCCATCATGTTGACACAGGTTTGCTGGCAGCCTCCGTTCCCCTCCGAGCACTCATCCAGATCTGCAAGGACAAGCGAGAGAGGGAATGAGGGCAGTGTTCACCTGGGCACTCACCCTCTGTCTCAGGACAGCTGCACAAAGACACCGCCCTGCCGCACAGTGGGAGGCAGTAGGGTACTCCCCCGTGCTCTGATGCCGAGGGCTCCCCCAGGCTCTTGCAGCGGAACCTGCCAGTGTTTTAGAAAAGCCTCAGACAGCATAGACGAAAGCCACCAGTATTATCAGTGGGGAGGCAGAGGCATACAACAGTTACATGGAAGCTAGGGGGGGTGGGGGGAAGAGAGGGAGCATTTCTCAGCAGCCAGGCCACTGGGCTGGGAGACAGGACACCTGGGTTTTGGTCCAGACTCTGCCACTGACTCCCTGTGGAGCCTTG
This sequence comes from Pelochelys cantorii, assembly GCA_032595735.1. Taxonomy (NCBI): domain Eukaryota; kingdom Metazoa; phylum Chordata; order Testudines; family Trionychidae; genus Pelochelys; species Pelochelys cantorii. The sequence goes on along the minus strand of CM064353.1, from coordinate 12,469,789 downwards.
AACAAGTCCCCCCTCTCTCTGCGCCGTGCCTGATCCCTCTGTACAGATGGGATGGGGAACTTACCCACCCCTGTAAACCACTGCAGTGCAGGCACTGAGTAGGCTAACGGCAGGGTTAATTAAGCCTTACAACTCCTTTGGCAGCAGAGGAGCCAAGAGCCACACCAGGCCCCTGGGCAAGGTGGGGGAGCCCCAGCTCCACAGTCCCAGAAGGGGACGGGCCTCAGGCGGGGCCAAGGGCAGCCAGCCCTCAGCGCTGCCCAAATCGCAGCATGGCCCCCCCGCAGCATGTCGCATGGCCCCCCTGCTTTTCCAGGCAGCTCTCATGTCCGGACCCTGGCATGTCTCCCCCAGTCCTGCCTGGAGTGCGCCATGCGTCACCCCCACCTCCGCAGGCAGCCCTAAGAGCTGCCCAGGGCATGCCGCGCAGCCCTCCGGCAGCGACTAAAGGGCTCAGGGCTGTCACAGCAGCGGCTAGAGTCCCAGGACCCTTTAGAATCAATGAGCCTCAGGGCAGTTGCCCCTTTTGCCCCACTCTCGGTGGGCCTGTTTGGCAGGTCTAACCCCTGCTCATCCACAGGGAACCTGTGGGTCAGAGAGAGGAAGTGACATATCCAGGGTCACACAGGCACTCTTTGGCAGATGTGGAGGAAGAGCCTAGGAGCCCGGACTCTTGGGTCCCTGTTTGAGCTCAAGACACAACACGAGAAGCAGGGGAAGAGGCTGCGGAGACAGCACAGAAACTCGAGTTGCACATCTTAATTCGACCTTCCCATCTGGCCACAGGCTCTGTCCCCTTCCCATAGCTAGGACGACGTGAGGGGCCAGGTGCTTGTCTGTGAGAGCAGAGGTGCCCACTTCTGCTCTCACCATGGGGAGGGGCGCTCAACTCTTCCCCTCCGCCACAGACCCTGCCACCACTCCACCATCCCCCCAAATCCCTGCCCTGCCTCTTCCCGTGCCTGCTCTGCCCCCACCCCTTCCAAGGGTGGAGGCACCTCTTCCCCCAAGCCTCCACCCCTGCCTCACCTCTTTCCACCCCCTCCCCCACTCCCTCCCAGAGCCTCTGGTGGTGGGAGATGCTGGGAGGGAGGAGAAGGTGCAGATCAGTAGGGCTGCCAGTGAAGGAGAGGTGCTGGAGGGAGGGGGTGGAGAGAAGAGCCTGGTTGCTGATGAGTGCGCTGAGCACCTGCTAATCCCCTCCCCGCCCCCCCTGCCTGGTGAATGCTCCAGCATGTTGGCACCTTTGTGCTGGATCCCTGGGAAGCCATGCTGGCTGGGTGTTTAGCATTTCTGAAGAGCCCTACCCCATATTCACAGCCGATGCCTGAATGTGCCCTTTGGAGCCTCACTTTAGGTACTGGGTTTGAACAGCTGGGCCAAAATGCTTCCCAGCCAATTTCTCCGGCCCTTTTACAGGCCTGAAAATGCCAGATGTTGGTCAATTGGAGCCCAGCAACCTCACCTGGAGAATGAATTCTGAATAGACTCAGATCCCCAGCAGCTTCGCCTCGCAGCTGCCCTCTTGCCTATTTTCATAGAACGCTAGAACTGGGACCTTGAGAATCAAGTTCAGTCCCCTCCTCATGGCAGGACCAAGCCTCCCTGATAGATGTCTGTCTAACCTGCTCTTAAATATCTCTAGTGATGGAGATTCCACAACCCCCCTCAGCAATTTATTCCAGTGTTTAATTACCCTGACAGTTAGGAAGTTTTTCCTAATGTCCAACCTAAACCTCCCTTGTTGCAGTTTAAGCCCATTGCTTCTTGTCCTATCCTCAGAGGTTAAGAGGAATACGTTTTCACCTTCCTCCTTCTAACACCCTTTCAGGCACTTGAAAGCTGCTATAAAGTCCTCTTGGTGTCTTCTTTTTTCCAGGCTAAAAAAGCCCAGTTCTTTCAGTTTTCCCTCATAGCTCATGTTTTCTAGATCTTTAATCATTTTTGTTGCTCTTCTCTGGACCCTCTCCAATGTCTTCACATCTTGCTTGAAATGTGGTGCCCAATACTCCAGTTGAGGTCTAACCAGCACAGAGCAGAGTGTAAGAATGACCTGTGTCTTGCTCCCAACATGCCTGTTAATGCATCTCAGAATCACGTTTGCTTTTTTGCAACAGTGACACACTGTCGACTCATATTTAGCTCATATTGACCCCTGGCTCCCTTTCTGCAGTACTCCTTCCTAGAGAGTTGCTTCCCTTTCTGTATGTGTGCAACTGATCGTTCCTTCCTAGTGAGATAAATAGAAAGGAACATAAACACTGTCAAATCAAGTGTAAAAATGTAATAAGAAAAGCAAAAAAAGATTTTGAGGAACAGCTAGCCAAAAACTCAAAAAGAAATAACAAAATGTTTTTTAAGTACATTAGAAGCAGGAAGCCTGCTAAAAAACCTGTGGGTCCCCTAGACGATCGAACTATAAAAGGCGCAATCAAGGATGATAAAGCCATTGCGGAGAAACTAAATGATTTCTTTGCTTCGGTCTTCACGACTGAGGACGTTGGGGAGATTCCCAAATCTGCACCGTCCTTTGTGGGTGATGAATCTGAGGAACTGTCCTGGATTGAAGTGTCATTAGAGGAGGTTTTGGAACAAATAGAAAAACTTAATGTTAACAAATCTCCGGGACCGGATGGCATTCATCCAAGGGTTCTAAAAGAACTCAAATGGGAAATTGCTGAACTATTATCTGTGGTTTGTAACCTATCCCTTTAATCGGCTTCCGTACCTAATGACTGGAAGGTAGCCAATGTGACACCAATATTTAAAAAGGGCTCTAAAGGCGATCCGGGCAATTACAGACCGGTAAGTCTAACTTCAGTACCGGGCAAATTAGTCGAAACAATAGTAAAGAATAAAATTGTGAAGCATGTAGAAGAACATAATTTGTTGGACAAAAGTCAACATGGTTTCTGTAAAGGGAAATCCTGTCTCACTAATCTATTAGAGTTCTTTGAAGGGGTTAACAAACATGCGGACAAGGGGGATCCAGTAGATATAGTATACTTAGATTTTCAGAAAGCCTTTGACAAGGTCCCTCACCAAAGGCTCTTGTGTAAATTACATGGCCATGGGATAAGAGGGAAGATCCTTTCTTGGATTGAGAACTGGTTAAAAGACAGGAAACAGAGGGTAGGAATAAATGGTAAATTTTCAGAATGGAGAGGGGGGTAACTAGTGGTGTCCCCCAAGGGTCAGTCCTAGGACCAATCCTGTTCAACTTATTCATAAATGATCTGGAGAAAGGGGTAAGCAGTGAGGTGGTAAAGTTTGCAGATGATACCAAACTGTTTAGGATAGTCAAGACAGAAGCAGACTGTGAGGGACTCCAAGAAGATCTCGCCAAACTGAGTGATTGGGCAACAAAATGGCAAATGAAATTTAATGTGGATAAGTGTAAAGTAATGCACATCGGGAAAAATAACCCCAACTATACGTACAGTATGATGGGGGCTAATTTGGCTATGACAAATCAGGAAAGAGATCTTGGAGTTATCGTGGACAGTTCTCTGAAAACTTCCACGCAGTGTGCAGCGGCGGTCAAAAAGGCAAATAGGATGCTAGGAATTATTAAGAAAGGGATAGAAAATAAGACCCAGAATATCTTACTGCCCCTGTATAAAACTATGGTACGCCCACATCTTGAATACTGTGTACAGATGTGGTCTCCTCACCTCAAAAAAGATATTTTGGCCTTGGAAAGGGTTCAGAAAAGGGCAACTAAAATGATTAGGGGTTTGGAACGGGTCCCATATGAGGAGAGATTAAAGCGACTGGGACTTTTCAGTTTAGAAAAGAGGAGACTGAGGGGGGATATGATAGAGGTATATAAAATCATGAGTGGTGTGGAGAGGGCCGATAAAGAAAAGTTATTTATTAGTTCCCTAAATAGAAGAACTAGAGGACACCAAATGAAATTAATGGGTAGCAGGTTTAAAACTAATAAAAGAAAGTTCTTCTTCACACAGCGTGTAGTCAGCCTGTGGAACTCCTTGCCAGAGGAGGCTGTGAAGGCTAGGACTATAATAGAGTTTAAAGAGAAGCTAGATAATTTCATGGAGGTCCATAAAAGGCCAGCGGATAAAATGGTGTCCTTGGCCTCTGTTTGTCAGAGGCTGGAGAGGGATGGCAGGAGACAAATCACTTGATCATTGTCTTCGGTCCACCCCCTCTGGGGCACCTGGTGCTGGCCACTGTCGGCAGACAGGATACTGGGCTAGATGGACCTTTGGTCTGACCCAGTACGGCCATTCTTATGTTCTTCCTAAGTGCAGCACTTTGTATTTGTCTCCTACTTACCTCAGACTATGTCTCCATTTTGAACTATAACCCTTTCCTCCAAAGCACTTGCAACCCCTCCCAACACGGTATCATCTGCCAACTTAATCAGCATACTCTCTATGCCGGGGGTGGGGAACCTCAGGCCTGGGGCCAGGATGTGGCTCCTTGCCTGCTTGAATCTGGCCCTCGAGGCTCAGCCCCCCACCCCCAGCATTGGGGAGCCCACGCTGGCACTCCAGCCCCCTTGCTGCCCCATCGCGGGGCTGGAGCACACAAAATCTAGTCGGCTGGGCCCCCCTAAGCTCTGGTGTGGGAAGGGGATGTGGGGAGAGTATTTCTCCTTCTCAGTCGGGCGCTATGTCAGTGAGGGTTTGGGTTTTTTGGTTTGTTGCTTCTCACTTGTGTGCTGCCCCTGACTGAGTTTTCTGTGGGTCAATGACCCCCAACGCAAAAAAAGGTCCCCATCCCCAGCCCTGCTTTATGCCATTAGCTAAACAGTCGATGAAGGTATTGAATGGAGCCCGTCCCTGCGGAACCCCACTTGCAGTGCCCTTCTTGTCATTTTGGTTTAATACAACTAAGCCCAAAGGCTGTTTGCTTGCTGTGAGCATCAGGGTGGCCGGAAGGGGAGCTGCAGTCTCTCTTGCTCCATAGCCTGGGCGAGAAGCAGGAATGACCTTGGAGCTGGTGGAAATTGCGTGGAGCACAGAGCCCCCAGCACGAGCACCACGGGAGCAGAGGCTGTGGAAGGATCACACACAATGAAGATCATTTCCAGCCACTCCCCTGCAGTGGCTGACAAAGATCGGGGGAACGCCCCCCTGCGGTGCTGAGCTTCTGGGGCAGACCTCTGACTCCCCATGACCTTGACTGAGATCTCTCCCACCTCACTCCAGCTCATTGCCAGCCATGGGTGAGGCTGTGAAAGCCAACCCAGAGCCGTCAGCCCCACGGGTCCCCTGACATCCCCTGTCAGCATTCAGCATCTCAGCCCGTCCGCGCTACAGCCCATAGGTTTGTCAGACTGCCACAGTCCCAGCAAATTGCTACCCCTACCTGAAAGGCAGCTGCGGGGGGGCGGGGCATGAACCTCTTCTAGGGGCACAAGCATGCAAACCCAATGGGCATGTGAAGAGCTGCACTTCTGAATGAGCCACAGAGACATTCTTCACATGGCCTGAGGGCAAGGACCACGGAGCTAGCGCAGGGTCAGAAATGAAGGCTGGCTTAACAGACAGGAGAGCACCCATCTTGCCTTGGAGCTGCACTCACTTATTAGCTGCAAGAAACACCGCCCCGTAGGGGAAGGGTGACAGTAGGACCAGCTGCAGATGGACTGGCTCCCCATTACTGCAGTGATACCCAGGAACTGCAGCAAGTGGGGCCCGTATCCCTGTGTCGGGTGCTGTACAGAAGAGTCTCACAAAGGCAAGTCTGTGTCCCAGAACCTCACCGCCTCGCCTCGGTGCTTATCAGGCCTCCGTTCCCACAGTATGCAAGCGCTTTGCAATCGTGGCTGTATTTCTCCTCCCATGCCCTGTGCTCATTGCACTGAACGGGAATCCGGGCACAGAAAGACACGGGGACTTGCCACCCCATCCAGGCGTCAGACAGGACACAAGAGGCCGACAGACGAGCGGGCTGAGGAAGTGGGATGGGGAAGAGAAGGCAGCAAAATGCACCAAGCTCAGCAGAAAGCTAGAGGGCTCAGCTGGCCCCTTTCCTGCCCAAAATGAACATGCTGCTGTTCTGTCAAAGTGGAATCCAGGGATGTCTGAGCACTCGCCGTGTCATTCTGCACCTACCCGAGCAGTAACTCTGCCTATGGAGGGGTTATTCCAGTACATCTGTAGTTCTGGGGACAGAATTCTCAGCCTCTCTTCTCTTCGGAGACACCAGGTCAGCTTACAGCAAAGGCTCATGCAAGCCCCTGGGCTGCAGTCAGGCCACGCATCTGAAGCCCCCCTCTTACCACCGTGGCCTGAAATGCTTAGATCTGCGGAAAAATCTTGGGATCTTTCCTGCTTGGACCTTTTTGTAGAGAGCCATGAAGAGCTGCAGAGAAATGGACCAGAGCGCTCCCCCCCAGCCATGCAGGGAAAGCATCAGGATGAGAGGCGAGAGGCCCAGTGCCAAAGAAAACCTCCTGTGAACTCGAGCGTTTCAAGCCCAGCAGTTAAGAGGAAAGCTGAGCCCCTTGGACATCAGCAGTGGGGCTGCAGAGCGGACTCCGGAAAAGCTGGACTAGCAGGTTGATGACAGAGTGCAGAGTGAAAGAATTCCACATCAGGCCCGAAAACCTGAGCAAATGTCTGAGCAGCTAATTAAAATACACACACGCTCCCCCATACACAGGCACAAGGATGCACACAGTCCGCAGGCTCCCTCTTAAAACACACATGTGCACTCCCACAGAGACAGCTGGACACACGTCTGTGGACACACACTTTTACTCCCACAGAGACAGTTGGACACATACACACGTCTGTGGACACACACTTACACAGAGACACACTTCGGCAAGTATCAGAGGGGTAGCCATGTTAGTCTAAATCTGCAAGAACAATGAGAAGTCCTGTGGCACATTACAGACTACCAGATTTATTGGAGCGAAGTGGGTCTTTGCCCACGAAGGTTACGCTCCAATAAATCTGTTAGTCTATAAAATGCCACAGGACTTCTCATTACACTTAGGTAGACACTCAGATTGAGATGCAGGGCAGGTGAGCAGGGCGATCGGCCAGCCTAACAACTTCCAGGGGGCATGTCACAGTGTCCCAGCCTTTTCCCCACACCACATTTTCCTCTGCTACTTCATTGGCAAAGCACCTCTCTGCTCATCCTTCCAGTGCCCCTATGAAGGGGCACTTCACCCACCATTGCAATGCAGCCACCTCTGGGATGGAATCCAACAGCTTCTGAGCACCACGGGGTGAGGCCAGACAACAGTTTAGTCAGAGCCAACTGCAACTACAGGGGGAATACAACTCAGCAGATCATGAACTGGCTAGAATCCCTGCGGGGTCTGCCCTGAGCACAAGGGACCTGCGTCCCACCAAAAGGCAGCAGCCCCGTCCTCGCTCAGCAAAGAAACAACCAGTTCCAGTTCTCGGGCACACCTGCACTTTCCTGAATTCCTATTCCCACCTAGGCCAGATGGCCCTCAGGGACTGTAAGCCAGCTGAGCACCACCCACCCTGGCATGCTCCCACCAACCCCCCAAACCAGGCCTGGGGATGGAGTGACACAGGCGAGGGCCAGCTGGGAGCTTCCCTTCCACCAGGTAATTTTGGCGATGGCTCAGCTCTGACACCCAAAAGGAACGCCACGGACTGGAGCAACGCCACGGACTGGAGCACTGCTCCCACCCAGGTGCCCCAGGGACGTCCCCCAGCCACGCACCTCCCCAGCCAGGGCTGTCCTTAGGATTTATGCAGTACTACTAGGCAGTACTATTGAACTTGTGCCCCGTGCCTGATGGCAGCCCCGGGGGGAGGAGGGGGATGACACTTTTTTAGCGATATGATTTTAAAACCTTCAGCCACACCTGAATGAAATCGTTTTAAAGCATATTTCAAACCAAGGTCCTGTCGACTAGCACAGTGAATTCAGAAAGCGACGGTACAGCCCTGGGGTTGGCAAATGGCTTCATGACCACTTGACTGGCTCTTTCCCAGGTTCAGTGTCGTGCTAATCGCGCTGGCCGGGGTTGTCACTTGGAAGTTAACTAGATCCTCTCTGGAGGAAGCAGAGCTGCAGAACAGGGACAGGAGGCGGCAGAGAGTGGACATTAAGACCCAGCGGTGCCCCAAATTTTTGGGTGCCCTACGTCGCTGCATGTTCTGTGTATGGGTAAGGACAGTCCTGTTCCCAGCTTATACTTGTTTAGCTTAGGAAACATAACCCAGAACACAGCCCCAGGTAGCCTGACCTGGGGACTGAGCGAGGATTAAAAAATAATCAACCAGATCACCTCAAAAGAGGCATTTGAATTTGTCCTCCTACCGCAGCATTTTGCTCCTGGAAATTTTCTTTGCTCTTGCTGTCCTGTGGACTAAGCTCACACCAGCCAGTTTCTCTCCAGCAGCCAGCTTGGAAAGCCAGCAGCTAGACAGAAAGGGGACGTCCTATTCAGTGGCAGGAGGTTTGTTTCCTCAGCTTGAGTTTTGTCCTAGCTGAGCTGTGTTCGGTTCATGCCAATAACTCCCTTCAAATCCCTTATTTATAACAAGAGCTCAATGTCCTGCCACTTCTCCGTCAAGCTCGGCACAAGAACAACAAGGCACCGACTCAAAACCAAGGGCTGAAACGCAGCTCCACAGCCCCTAATGCCTGTTTTATTAAACGTAACAAAGCCAGAAGCCGAAAGGCCGCTGCAGCGGGACAGGGCTGGAATTCCTGTCCTGGTTCAAAAGGTTACTCAAGATCGTACGGGAGGGGGGGTAGGGGCTGCATGGCGGAATTTCATTTAATAACGGCTAAATTGCACACAACCCTCTAAAAGTCCCAGAAGGGGCAACCCAGGGCTCAGCCCACTACTCAGACCTCACCACACGCCTCCCCAAAGCCTGAAGCCAGTGGCTTGTTGCAGGAGGCTCTGGCATGGAGGCTTGGGCCCCATGCTGCGGGTGTGAGCTGGCAGAGGCAGCATGGTCCAGCATACAGGGCTGGGAATCAGGTCGCCTAAGATCTACTTCCAGGTCTGTCGCTGACTCACTGCAACGCCCTCAGCAAGTCATGGGGTCTCGCTGCGCCTTAGGCCAGGCCCTTGCTGCAGAAAAAGACACTGGAGTTTTTATCGGGATGCAGCCAGACAAGATAAACCCCCAGTGCAGGGTGCAGGTTTGACCCTAACTAGCCAGCTCTAGGTAATAACTATCTGTGCATTGTCTCCACCAGGATTTTACATCAAAGTAATTCTCTAGATGGACAGAACACCAGTTCTGGAAGTGAAGACAGCCTCAGTGGCAGAGGAGTAACCGTGTCAGTCTGCATCTGCAAAACCAAGGAGGAGTCCTGTGGCCCCTTAAACACTAACAGATGCATTTGGGCATCAGCCTTCACGGGTAAATCCCACTCTGTCAGATGCAACACACAGCCTCAGTTTCCTTGCCTGTGAAATAGGGATAATGGAGACGTACCCTCCTTTGGGAGCTACAGGCAAAGGGCCAGCCCCTGGTGTAAAATGGCATAGCTACAGTGCTTGCACCCACCGATGACCTGGCCTGAAATGCGCCCTTATACATGCAACACAGGATTGTGTTCCCACCGTTCGGTTCCTAACGCCACTGAGAGCTGGTTGCCTGGGCCGCGGTCTCAGGCCAGGAACCCCAGCATGGACACGTGGCTCACTGTGAAACCCTGCCTCCTGGGAGAAGAGTAAAGCAAAGCATGGCCTGTCAATGGTCTAACCCTGCTCTTGGCCAATTGCCCAGGAGGGGCAGACTGGTTGGAAGCAGGTTCTCCAGGCCGCAGCTGCTGCTGCTCTAAAAGCCACCAGAGACGGTGCCCAAGAAAACCAGCTGTGGGACATTTGAGACAAGGGAACTGAGAAGCTGTCTGCACTGGTGGGGGCCTTCCCACCAAGGAGACACGGCCTGAAATGTAAGGAGTGGGGAAGCCAATCACAGCGACAGACCCAGTGAGCGGGAAGGGAATGTCAATGGGCAAGCAAAGAGCACGGGATCCTGCGTGCACAGCAGGGACAAAGCAGAGAGATCTGTGCGCAGAGGAAGTGGACTTTTCCTGCCGGATACACTCCTCGCCGGCCCAAGGGCTACTCTGCTTCCCCCGCTCCTGAAAAACCAACCACCCAAGCGCCTGCGGGAGAGGGTGGGTGAGATTTGCAGAAGGGGTGCATTGGTCACTGCCTTGTAGGCCCCACGCAGCACGAGAAGGCAGGATCTTCCCAGCTCATCCCGTCCTCATCACCCAGCTCCAGTCAGGTGCCTCAGCTCAGGAAGGAACCAAGACGAAGCCGGAGGTTAACCACGAGGGAAAGAAACAATGAAACCACCCCCCTTCCCTGTGCTTTGACAGTCAAGCATTGTTGGCCCAGGACATCTAAAGCCAGCTATTTTCCACCACCGGTCGCTCCCGTTCCCTCCGGCAGCCTCTTCTTGCCCATCCATTGCAAGGCTTGTGGAATTCTGGCCCTTCCGCTGGAGGCAGGACCTCTGTAAATACATGACGTCCGCCGCTCCTCATCTCAGCTTTGCTTTCTTTCCTGGGGCTCGCTATATCCCGGGAAAGGAAGGCAGGGCCGCCCCTCCCATCTCAGCTGTGTAAATCTCAGGCTCGCTATTAATGGGGAAGACGGCAAGATCCCGGTGATTATGCCTAATGCAAAACATGTGTGCGTAACCCCCCGGGCGATGAGCTCACTAACGACCCCTCTGCAGGCGCTAATGAGAGTGAAATCGACATGGGGCGCTTCCGCCTCTTCTCCAGAGATGTGATCTGAGCGGGACTGTGAACTGCTCCATCCCCGTGGCTGCTCTATCCCAGAGTGCTATCTGCCGCCCACCGCACACACAGCGTGCCGCTGGAGAAAGGGGGGTGATGCTGTGGGAGGGCAGGCGGCCTAGTTCCGTTGGCCGGGCTGTGACAATGCGAGACAGGAAGTGCAAGCCCCTCGTGGGCAGATGCACGGTTTGTTTTGGCCTGGGGATTATTTACCCACCCTGGATGCTGGTTAACATCCCTGCATCCCGTATTTGCTATTGACTCATCTATTTTGGCAGGTGCAGGGCGGATCCTCAAGTGGGGACGGGCAGTGAGGCCAGTCCCTTCTCAGGTAGTAAGGGAAGAGCAGAGTGTCCCTGCCAGAAGCACGCCCGCATGCCAGCATGGCCACTGGGGGAGGCAGCTCATGCTGGTGTCCCCCTCATACCCCCCATATGCTCCTGGCAGCTCCCACACCCAGGGCAGTGCAGGGGGGCGAGTATACAGACATGGGGAGTACCTGCCCCTTTGCTCTAGCCCCGTCCTGACTTCTCCCCTTAAACTGATTGCTCCCTTGGCCTCCACAGCAGGATTCAGGGGGCTAGTCCCGGACAGAGCGCGCCTCGTGTGGTGACCAGTGCGATCGGCTCCCTCCTCCCCCTGAGACTGATCTCCTGGATTCTATCCCCAGTTCTGCCACTGGCTGCCTGTGTGGTCATGCACATCACTTTACCTCCCCCTGCCTCGGTGTCACCACCTGGGCAAGCCTTGCCAACAGGGCGGCCGAGGACAAACTCGGCCAGCACTCACATGGCATTCAGCCACACGAGGAAGGAGGAGGCTGCGAGTGTGATGTTTAGCTGCAGAGTCTGGTGCAGGGCAACGCCTGCCCTGCTCTCCACCCAGCTTCCACTTTGCATGAAGCAGGCAGCTCGCTCTCTGTCCTGGCATCTCAGAACCCTTCGTGCTGGTACCTGGGGGCCTTCCAGGCTGGGGCAGGACTGCTGGGAAGCAAAGAGCTTCTCTCCTGGCACGAGGAGATCCGCTGGACTTCCCAGCACGCCTGGGGGGCGGCCACAGAATGAGGAGCAGCCTTCGGGCTCCACTGCCTCTTACGCAGGAATAAAAACCCCCACCCAAGCGGAGACTGATCGTGAAGTGCTGCCACTGCTGAGCCTCGGCACTCACAGATCCCACCTTGCGGATGAGATCCGGGGCTGGCGGCCGCTTTCCCCAGTCACGTCTGAAATACATAACTGGGGGATGATGCTCCCGGGACAGCAGCGGTGGGCGGGAGTCAGCATTTCCCTAAGGATGTGTCAGTGTTTAAAGAACTCTGAGGATTCCCAGCTGTCGCTGCCATTCTTACTGCTACGCCCAGACACAACAAAAACTGGCTTAAAAAAGAATCTGTCCCCACCATACATTTTTGGGTCAGTTTATAACGTTCTGCGGCGTGAAGCTGAGGATAGGCAGGAGTTGGGAAATCAGGGTGCGGCTAGAAGGCTGCAGACCACAGCTGAGCTAGGGATCAGGGCATGGCCGTGGGGGAAGATGCGAGGGCGTGACCAAGCTGGGTAACTGTGTGCAACCCTGCAAGGCCAGGCTAAGCCAGGGAGAGGGCACAGTGGAGAAATGGGAAAGCAAAAGAAGCTTTTGCAATGCTCCAGCACAGAGCTGAACAGAGATGGGGACACCAGGCAGCAGATCACAGAAGGTGCGGGGAGCTCTAGTAATGCTTCATGGAAATGCAGAGTGGATGGGCAAAGGAGGTGTGAGGCTGGGGAGGGAAAGGGAGATGGGAAGGTGGCGATGGAGAGTAGGGACCACAGCTCATCGCACCTGCCACAGGAACCTCTGCTGGTTCCTGCTTCTCCATTTCCTATGTCTTTCAACATTTTGATGTCGCTTAAACCTTCTCTCACCGCGGGACTGAGTCGCATGAGTCGCTCAAGCAAGGTGCCCAGTCAGCTGGAAGCTCCTGTTCTTGGCTGGCGGCTTCCGTGGACCTGCCAGGACTTGCTGACGACAAGCAACATTTCTAGGAATGCTGTCTCCCAATACAGTGAGGAAAATCTATGCGATTGGAGCTGGGCAGGAGGACTGTCTGCGTGGACCCCTGGCACATCTCAGGGCAGATGGCACAGCCCACGGGCGGTACCACGTGGCACACGAGCCTTGGAAGGGGAATCTTAGGATGGGCTGCATGGGAAAAGCAACCCAGTATTTTGGTTCTGAGTTCACCAAGGGCTGGGGACAGGACAGGCAGTTGCTGTTGCACGGAACGGAACGGATCTCCTCCCGTTTCATTCCGGGGGACCTTGCACATGGCCTCGTAAGCTTGTACAGTGGAACGGGGCTCTGGGCATTTCCAAAGCCAGATTCCTAGGCTCCAAAGATTCTTCAGGAGGCACAAGATGAGAGACAGAGGGATTGCCCAGCCCCGGATCTGTGTTGTGGCAGCTGGATTCCGGCCCCACTGCAGCAAAGTGACACACTGCCTCTATTTTTGTTTGCAGTGTTGTGGCCGGGGTGGCCCCAGAATATTGGTGAGACAAGCTGGGTGAGATGATATCTTGTGCTGGACCAACCTCTGTTGGTGACGGAGACAAGATTTCGCGCTCACGCAAAGCTCTTGGGCCAGCGCCATCTCCCCTGCTGGCACACAAGGGCCCCCCGGGGATCCCAGCTCTGCAGGAGGAAGGAAATGCGGCTCGGCTATGGGAAGCTCAGACATGGATTTCCTCCAAACTCAAAATCGACAGAGGACACCAGGCTGCCTTCTTCCCCACGCGAGCCCCATGTGTCCTGATGGTTGCGGGAGCTCCCGGTGGAAACAGCAGGGGTGGGAAGGTTTCAGATGGTCCTTACCCAGCTTGACGCCATCCCAGTTATGATTCTTGGGAGCTACAGCAGGGACTCAGACATGCAGCAGGTTCTCTGCCAGCCCGGGTTTGCACTGTGTTGTTCCACTGACCCTAGTGGAAGGGTAGCCCACATGGCTTCAATACTAACTGGAGCCTCAGAGGGGCAGGAGATGTTCAAGGGCATTTATTGGGATTCACACCCATCCTGTTAGACTAGGATGCTGGGGGGACTGTCGTATTCTGTTCAACTTCCCCATTTAGGAGGCTGATGGGTTCTACACGCCCCCTGACAATCACAGGAGGATGGTATGATCATAGGAACGAAACTCGCCTTCTCTCATTGCAACCAGCTCTATGTGCAAGAGCTGCTCCTGCCCACTGGCAAGCCTTGGCCTCCTTGAAGGTACATCACCCGTCCTTAATCTGAGGAGAACCACCACGGATGACTATTTCTGCATGAATATCACAGTCTTTTTTCCCAGGCTGGGACCCTGGTGCTCGGCGCTGTACAGATATACGATAAATGGCAGGTCCATGCACAAAATAGCTGCAGCCAGCTCGTCAGTAAGACACGCACAGAGGATCCGAGCCAGACGTCAGCTCTTGCTTCATCCTTCCCCAGCCCAGAGGCGAAGCTTGTTTCCATCCAGGAAAAAGGGGACAGGGCATGGAGATCTGCATGGGTCTGTTTAAAAACAGATGGAGGACCACAACAAATCCTTCCCATGATAAATCCTCCAGTGAAGAAACCCAGCAGTGTCTGCCTGACCCTAGAGAAAGGGTGGGGGGCCCTTTAACTTTGATAGCTGGACTGGCCACTTACAGCAGCTTGCATTCCTCTCTGGGACACTGCAGCAATAAACACTGCAGTAAAATCTCACAGCTGGAGGATTTGTGCAATGCCGTACTGAGTGTCTGGAGGCATAAGTGGGAATATGGGTCGCCCTGCATCTCCGAGCCATTCTCCCCAGACCCAGCAGAGGACACCAATGGGGAAGATGTTCCATCACAAAGGTTTGGAGACTGGCTGCTCCACTGGAGACTTCTCAGCCACGAGAGCCCATTTGCTGGGCCCAGCCCCACAATGCAAGGTTGGAGAACTGTGGGCCTGCTGCTTATGGGCCCTCCTACCTCACTGATGTCAAAGGGAGTAGAAGGCTCTCAGCAACTCATACGGAGCACTCAGCACCTCCCAAGTTCAGGCCCAGGAGCAGGATCGAGGGTCAACGCCCCAATGAAATGAATGGAACTTTTTTTTCAGGCTGCCTGCAGACTCAGGAAAACACCCAGCTACCAACCACAACGGGGACATGTTTTTTCTGCAAGCACGAAAAACTAGAAACACCCTCTTTTGAAATGCAATGCCTCCTAACATAGCCCCAGCTTGGTGTGCACCCCACAGTGGTTACACCATGGATGAGGATTTTATAAGCCTGCTACTGCCTTCAAGTCAGACCTGGTGCTTTCACTCAGGCAGCAGAGACTCATAGTTTTAAATCCAGATGCTGTGGGGTTAATCCCAACTCAGCCAGGGGTGTGCTAGGGGTATTTGGTCCTGCCTCAGCATGGGGGATGGACTAGATGAATTCTCAAGGGCCCTTCCAGCCCTGCATCTCTAATTAACATGCACCCTGAGATGCCAGAGCGAGGGATAGATGCCATGGCTTCAGAATCACACTGGACACCAGGCCCCATCCGCCCCCACCGAGCAGCTGGCCAAACCCTTACCCAGGCAGTTGTGTCCGTCGTGCGCCAGGTGGAAACCATCGTAGCAGGTGCAGCGGTAATTCCCGGGGATATTGACACATTCGTGGACGCAGCCAGCGTTATCGTCCCGCTCACACTCATCGACGTCTGCACAGAGGGGAGAGAAGACCAGAGAGCTGTTAGAGACCTGAGTCCCTTCTCCAGACTCATCACTATAGCTCAGACCAGCCACACGCTTCCTGAGCAGGAGAGGGTTCACCAAGTCTTGCTGACTCGTTACACACGTGATGCTATTGATCACCATGGTGCCTATGGGCCATGCGACATGCACACCCCTAGCATCTCACATCCAGGGTGGGATAGTGCCACCCACTTGCATTTTGGTGTTGCTTGCTCCAGTTACTCACGGCCTTCCCTATCACATCGCCATGGCAACAGTGTGGTGGGAAGGATGGGTGTACCATCTTCGCTGAGACTACGGGAGCAAAGCACCATAGCCATAGGCCTATTATCAGCCTCTGCCAAAAGAGATTGTGTATTCAAACCTCAGGAAGCCATCGGCTCGTGACCAACAGAACAAGCCATGCAAGGATGCCGTGACTTTTGCTGTGAACCCCACAAGCAAACTCCAATCCCATTCTGCACCAAGTCAGGATAGCTGGGCTGGGTACAGGGAGCATCCATAGAGGAGTAGCCAATCCTACAGCAGCCCCTGATGCTAAGGCACCATTGCACTGCGGTGAGGAGCAGCTGGTGACTGTGTAGTCCTGGCCTGTCCAAGCGACCCACACGCATAGGGAAAGAGGATGCTCCTTAGCAGGCCTCTCGCTGTGGGGCAGAGGGCAGGATGGGTCACTGAGTGAGCTAGCCTAGTAAGGAACTGGATAGGTTTAAAGTAACATGTGCAGATAAAACTGCAGGGCTGACTTCTTTGCCGATTTACAGATGTGACTTCCACGGGTTGCACTGTAAAAGCAGCACCAGAACATCCCCATATAATTAAGAAAAACACAGTCATTACTTGGGTCACTGAAATCACCTTGGTTTATTAAATCCAGTTTAACCTTCCACTGCTGGTACAGTTTGTGTTTTCTGCATCTTTGTCAACTGCCACAGCAAGGCCAGCCTGCCAGTTCTGCTTCCTGTTTACAGCCCATTTTTCGCTCTCTTGGTTTGTGCCTCTGTACAAAAGCTGGAACAACACGAACTGCCAAACTGAATCAGACCCAAGACCCATTCAGCCCAGTACCCTATCTGGGCCAGAACCAACCACTTCAAAGAAAGTTGTGAGAAACCCACAGTTCTTATCCTGGTCTCTAATAGTTAGATGTCAGCTTAAGCATGAGTCTTACTATTCCTTCCAAATTTTGTTGTCATTAATTATAATGACTCTGGATACGCTTGGTATCTGTGTAAATATCTAATCCCTTCCTGGCTCTTGTTAAATTTTGGCCTCATGCTGAGATTGCTGTGCACAGGGAGGCAGAAATGCCAGGGGTCATTTGCATTTTGAAAAATTGGTTCTTTTTCTTTCTTTCATTTTGTTGAACTTCACAACGATGATTTGGTTTCTAGCAAGCTGTATGGAAACTCCTTCGTCCTTACAATAAAATTTAGATTTTGGACCTCAATTGCCTAGCTGTCATCTCTTCAGTCTCTTTGTTTCTCCACCATTCCCCATGTCAGTGGAAGCTGAGATACTCCAGACATGGCTGATTTGGAGAACTGGAGCCTCCTCTCCACCCCGTTTTCTCATTGTTCCAGACAAAAGCTCTGCAGAGCTGGTTCTGGTGCTTCATGGAATGTGTATTGTGCTCAACGGGAAGGTGATATGGAAGGCAATGCAGTCAGAGTGCAGGAACTCAACTTTGTACAATGGTTCCCCACTGCTAGTCTGTACTGTGCTGGGACTAATATCTCTGCTGATGACGGCTGCTTTGCACCACCGATGCCATTACAACAGCTAAAAGCGAGATGGGATTTGGTGGGAACGCTCCTCTTTAGAGGAGGGATGGTTTGTGGTTTGGAGACTCAGATTCCAGAGATGCCTGCTGTGAGAGCTTGAGCAAGTCAGCATCATTTTTCTGTTCCTCAGTTGCTCAACTGAAAATAAAACGGGAATAACAATTCTTCCAATTTTCGACATTCAGATTGTAAGTTTTTGGGGCAAGGACTGTCACAGCAGGGATAAACTCGAAATACGCTACCCTACTTGAACTACGCTAATTGCGCAGCATTAAGTCAAAGAGCTTATTTCGAATTTGGGTGCGTCTATACAGCACTTATTTCGAAATAGAGCACTCTTCCCCCAACTTCCCTTAAACCTCATACAGTGAGAGTAACAGGAATTGGAGTACGCAGTCCTACAGCTGGGCATGATTTTGACATTATGTCGAAATAACGGCTTGTGTGTAGATGCGCACTTTGTTATTTTGAAATAACGGTGCTGTATAGACGTACCCGTGGTGGTTAGCTACAACCTCTAGCACAATGGGAACTTAGGAGCCCGAGTCATACTTAGACATAACATGGGATCTTGTATGAAGCTTCCTTTAACTTTTGGCCATGTATCTACCTTACAGACCCACCTGGGGTCCCAGAACCAAGGCTAGGAATATGGCTGCAGAACATTCCTCACCCTCTTCACATTAACTTTCCACCAGCATCCCCTGGCTTGGGGCACGGAAGATGGATGGTGCTAACACCACGGTGAGATGGAAAAGGAGGGAAGATGCAGAGTTCAAACTTGAATCTCTTCCACGCTCAGGGCCACTCGCAGGATTGATGGGGCCCTATGCAGGACTATTACGCTGGTGTGCATGTGCCTGGGTGGGGACAATGAGTTTTTAGAGGTCTGATTTTATGATCTTCAGCAACACACAAATGAAACAGTTTTAAAACAAATTTTCAACTAAGGCCCTGTAGACTAACAGTAAATTCACAGCGGGGTAGCGTGTTAGTCTGTTACTTTAAAAACAACGAGTAGTCCTGTGCCACAGGACTACTCATTGTTTTCCAGTAAATTCTGAAATCAACAGTACAGAATGGGGTTGACAAATGCCTGGGGTTGACAAATGCCTGTTAAATGGCTTCATGACCACTTGACTGGCTCTTTCACAGGTTTGATGTTGTGCTTATAGGACAAGAAGCAATGAACTTAAACTGCAGCAAGGGAGGTTCAGGTTGGACATTAGGAAAAACTTCCTAACTGTTAAACACTGGAATAAGTTGCCTAGGGAATTTGTGGAAACTCCATCTCCGGTGATATTTAAGAGCAGATTAGATAGACATCTAATCAGGGATGGTCTAGAGTCTCAACCATGGGTTCCCAAACTGGGGGGCGTGAAGAAATTCCAGGGGGGGGCACAAGGCAACCCAGGCCCCCCCCATCAAGTTTTGCTGCCCCGGTCAGTTCCTTTTTTTTTTTCCCCCCCTCTTTCCTCAACAAGTTTTGCTGTTGGGGGGGGTGAGGGTTTTTAAAAAAATCAAAAAGGGGGCGTGATGCTGAAAAGTTTGGGAACCACTGGTCTAGACAGTACTAGGTCCTGCCATAAGGGGACTGGACCCAATGACCTCTCAAGGTCCCTTCCAGTTCTAGTGTGCTAGGATTCTAATAGCCCTGGCAGGCTTTGTCACTTGTAAATTAAGTAGGTTCTCTCCTGAGGAAGCAGAGCCACAGAACAGGGTTGGAAGAGGCAGATGGGTAGACACTAGGACCCAGGGGTGCCCCAAATTTTCGGGTGCCCTATGCTGCTGCGTATTCTGTGTATGGGTAAGGATGGCCCTGTCCATGCTATAATCAGTTTTAGAGTCCTAAGGCAAGAATTGTTCAGAGCAGAGAATATCTACCTCTAGCTTTAACCTTACTGCCCATCATAGTATATGAGCACCTACGTCATGTAGAATCAACAGCAACAGTGAAGTCCCTAGCAGGACTTCATGGAGTCTCTGGCACAAGATGAAGTCACATGTGGATTTCCTGAAATCACTGAAGATGGTTATTAAGGCACTCTCTTTTCAAAATAAGGCATCTCTGATCTCAAACTGTATGTAGACAAACACCTGTCAGGGAGGGCCTAGATCAGGGCTACTCAACTTTGGAAGCCCCGGGGGTCACAATGATACTCACAGCACATGCCCAGGGCTGCAACTTAAGTGTGGTTGCATATACATGCACATTTATATGCAAATATATGCAAATAGCTTCTTTCACACTGACCTGCATGAATGCAAAGATTAAGCCTTAAACCGCGGCGCTGGACCCAAATGTGGCCAGCGTGAGCCAGTCAGCACCTCTCAGGCTCTGCCCACAAGGCTAAGCAGCCAGCACGTCCCACAATGCCCTGGCACTCCCAGCACCTCCTCCCTGGGAGCTAGAAACTTGACACCCTGTACCCGTCTATTCCAGCCAGCCCGTTCGCTTGCATCTTTCAATGCTCACCTCGCCTGGGAGATGCCTCGCCGTTGTGGAGCGTGTTCCCAGTGGAGGCCATGTTCAAAGGATCCACCCCTGCATACCATGTGTTGAGCCCTGCATAAACCCAAACTGCACCGTGGGCTGCAAATAAAGGGGCCATGGGCCGCATGTGGATCATGGGCCATGTGTTGAGTAGCCCTGGTCTAGATAATATTTAGTCTTGCCACAAATTCAGGGGACTGAACTAGATGACCTCTCGAGGCCCCTGCCAGTCTCATAATTCTGTGACTCTATCAGCTATTTGTGTCCAGTCCATTCTGAACCCAGGGCGTGATTTCAAATCATGCAAAAAGCTGGGACTACTACTACATTTCCAGCCCTACTATTTTATTGTTGGTCTTTATTTCAATGTAATGATTTTGGAATGGACCTTACATGGAGAGGTAGATATGTTGGAGAGTAGGGATAGGGTCCAGAGTGACCTAGACAAATTGGAGAATTGGGCCATCTCATGAGGTTCAACAAGGACAAGTGCAGGGGATTTGATAGCAGCCTTCAACTTCTTGAAGGGAGGTTCCAAAGAGGATGGAGATAGGCTATTCTCAGCAGTGACAGATGGCAGAATAAGGAGCAATGGTCTCAAGTTACAGTGCGGGACGTCTAGGTTGGATATTAGGAAAAACTATTTCACTAGGAGGGCACTGAAGCACTGGGATGGGTTCCCTAGGGAGGTAGTGGAATCTCCATCCCTAAAAGTTTTTAAGTCCCTGCTGGGATGATTTAGTTGGGGTTGGTCCTGCTTTGGGTCGGGGACTGGACTCAATGACTCCTGAGGTCTCTTCCAGCCCTGGGATTTTGTGAATCTATGATCACAGAAGACAGCGTACAGGATTTGCGATGGACATGGCAGAGTGCTAGATGGGTAGTCAATTTTGCTCCTGTGTTCTAGTCCTTTTCATGATTTCAGGATCTCACAACTTCCTAGCACAAGGCTGCAGTTTTTAGGTTGTAAACACAGCAATAAAATGCTTATTGAGTTAAAACAAAATCCAATGGATCTTCCTGGAATTTAAACAGATACAATTGTGGGAATCAGTATGGGGTGATGGCTTTGCAGTTACAAATTCCAGATTCAGAACCAAATTCCACTCTTTGATTAAAAATAGGACCCCACCTTCTCCTGGCATAGATGCTGTCATAGTACAGACTGCTCTAAGACTACTGACCCTGTGCTGGCAAAAACAAGACCTATAATTCCCCAACGACAGAGCTGGTAACAACAGTGGAAGCTGCAGTCGTGTGGACAGGACTGTTTTTGGCACTGTGTCATCCAATCCAAAGTAGCACTTCATTGGCAAGGAACTGCAGCTTCTCAATTTTGGTCAGAGTAGTAACAGTCACAGTAGTATCAACAGAACCACTTTGGATTCACTGTGGTTCTCCCACAGCATCGATATGCCACAGAGTTACCAAAACAGAAAGCAAATTCTGAATTTGGGCAGGAAAGGGCCATAAAGGCGCACAAGTGTGGGCAGCTGTAGCAGAAAGATCTCTGGCTGTAAAGAATGTAACGAATCAACCTTCACTCCAGCCAGCACAGCACTCATGTTACTCCTCCAATGACTAACTCTTTAAAAACACACTCAGGATCGGGTTTGATTTTTTCCACAGCTGTTCTGCTCTGGACCGACCTGTGCTCCCTACCTTTGCAATGCTTCCCGTCCCCGGAGTAGCCGGACTTGCAGATGCACTTGTAGGACTTGGGGGTGTTCTGGCAGAGGGCATCAATGTGGCAGTTGTCGGTCCCTTCGACGCATTCGTCAATATCTGTGGGAGGAGGAAGAGAGAAAGTGACATCAGGAACCTCAGCACTGCCCTGAGATGAGAGATGGGGTGTTCTTTGCACAACACTGCACCCTCTGCTGCTGCTCTGCGGGTGAAAGACCAGCCTGAGACCCCAAAATTCTCAGTGTAGCCACAGGTTGGGGAGAGCACAGGCAGCAGAAAGGCAGGTTCACCCCACACAATGCCCACAAGCGGTGAGTCTCCAGGCCTCCTCCAGCCCTTGGCCTCTGCTGAGACTGCCAACGACCAGCCTGATGCGACTGGGGCTCACGTCAGTGGAAAGACTCCCTCTGACTTCACTGGGAGCTGGATCAGGATAAGTACAAACAAGTTCACCGTTCTCCCCACGCAGCCAGTGAGTGTCAAGCCCCAATGACTAGCAACTAATCTCCCTGGTTTCCAGCAGCAGGTTCTAAGCCCTGCCTAAGACATTCCATTCTGGGTAGGTCTCAACCCAGCCCCCCTCTCACCAAAAGGGTTTCGCCTCAAAACTCCCCTCCCCCCTAACCCTGGGAGGCAGGGCAGGGCTGTGATACCCATTGCACAGATGAGGCACAAGAGCAACTTGATGACTGGCCCAGGGTCAGGCTATGTGTGAGCCAGGAACTGAACCTCGATCTCCTGTACCCTACTCTGTGACTTCTGACCAGAGTGGGGGGCCGGATATCAAACAAATCCTCCTTCTTCTTCTACCCCACCAGCCCCCTCTCTTGCTACCTTCTTTGCCCTCCAACCTTGTCTCCATTCCCAGCTTCCCTTTTAACCTCCCTCCCTCTCCATCTGTCTGCTTCACACAACCCTCCTCTCCCGGCCTCACTCCTTTTTATGTCTCTGTCTAAGGTGCCCACCAGGCCTGTTGCAATGCAGCAGCTCCGCTGGCTATGGCAGGGGGTAAGTCCCAGGTAGGAGGCAGAGGAAAGGGCTGGCTTCCATACCACGCAGCACACCCTGGCTCCAAGTGGACGCAGTTTGCTGGCTGCAGAGATGTAACACAGCAGGAGGCAGAGTTATTGGAAGTTTTAATGACAGTGGCCATTTATAGACAGCCCCTGACTGCGGTTTATGAGTAATAGGCTATTTACCTGGTTCCTTTCTGGCTTCTCTATGTGATCACTAAGGGTATGTCTACAATGCAATTAACAACCGCGGCTGGCCCATGTCAACAGACTCGGGTGGTGGGGCTGTAAAACTGCAGTGGAGATGTTTGGGCTGGGGCTCGGGCTGGGGCCCAGGCTCTGGGCCCTGTGAAGTGGGAGGGGTTTTTACAACAGTGTAGACATACCCGAAGTGGATAATCAAGTCCACAGCAGACACAGTTACTACTACAGCGCTAGGTGACTCACTCATATCTCTTTCATTCTGTGAGAGGGCCACTTTATCCACAACAGAGGGGTAACTAGCTTTTCCTAGCACTAGTCAGGGACTGACAGGTACAGGTCCCACCCCCAAAGCTGCAAGCAGGCAGATGAGCTATTGTGGGGTCTTATTCTGTATTTGCTCCCTCCCCAGGCTGGCTTCCAAGCCCTGTTCTCACAAGAGCAAAAGGCACAGAACATAAGAGAGGCCAGACTGGGTCACACCAAAGGTCCATCCAGCCCAGTGTCCTGTCTTCCGACATTGGACTATGCCAGGTACCCCAAAGGGATTGAACTGAACAGGAATCATCAGGTGATCCATTCCCAGTTGCCCATTCCCAGCTTGTAACTAACAGAGGCTAGGAAAACCATACCTGCCCATCCTGGCTAATAGCCACTGATGGTCCAATCCAACATGGATTTATCTAGCTTTTTTTGTTGTTGAAGTCTTGGACTTCACAACATCCTCTGGCAAGGAGTTCCACAGGTTGACGGTGTATTGTGCGAAGAAATACTTCCTTTGTTTGTTTTAAAGCTGCTACCTATTAATTTCATTTGGTGACTCAGCCCTCCCAGTTCTGGTGTTATGGGAACAAGTAAACAACTTTTCTTATTTACCTTTTCCACACCAGGCAGGATTTTATACACCTCTATCATATCCCCTCCTTAGTTGTCTCTTTTCCAAGTTGAAAAGTGCCAGTCTTATTAATCTCTCCTCATGTGGCAGCCGTTCCATACCCCTCATCATTTTTGTTCCCCATTACTGAAATCTTTCCAAAGTCACTTTCGAGATGAGGCGACCACATCTGCACACAGTAGTCAAGATGTGGGTGTACCGTGGATATATAAAGTGGCAATAAAATATTCTCTATTTTATTCTCCATCTCTCTCTTAATGATTCCTAAGATTCTGTTTGCTTTTTTTTTGACTGCTGCAACACATTGAATGAATGTTTTCGGAGAACTATCCACAATGTCTCCAAGATCTCTCTTTCTTGAGTGGTAACAACTAATTTAGTTCCCATCATACTGTGCATACAGTTGGGATTATGTTTTCCAATATGCATTACTTTGCATTTGTCAACATTAAAATTCTCTGCCATTTTGTTGCCCAGTCACCTAGTTACAGCTAAAAGCTGTGGTGAGGAGCAAACCAACAAAGACTTTTCAAAGGCTTGTGATGAAGACCCAGTCCCTAATAGGAGAGAAAGTCAATAGCTGCATCTCTCTCTCCACCAGCAGGCATTGTACGGACAGTTTCACATGAGCTAGAAAAAGGGTGGGCAGGTTGGGTTGAGGCAGGGGACTGAGGTTCAGAAGAGTGCTGTTTGAATCCTGTCTCTGCCACAGACTACCTTTGATACCCTGGGCAAGTCACTTGACCTCTCTGTGTCCCATGGGGATCATAGGAAGGGTGATGTGAGGGGAGGTTAATACTCGTGAGACTCACACACTACAGCGATGGGGGCTGTATAATACATAGGAGAGGTAGGGAATAAAAGATGTCTTGCCCACAGTAGGACTGTTCCCTGCAATACACCATTTCACACATGGGCTCCCAGCCTGGGGGTCTCAACTATTCTGAGTCCTTCCCTTCTCAGTGGAAAGAGACTGAAAACCACAGACCCCGCCACGGTCTAGCTTTGAAAGCCCAGAGCGGCAGGGATACCATAGTCTTTTCTTGGGAGCCGGGCCTGGTTGAGCTTTGCTGCCAGGAGATCGAAAGAGTTGCTGAGCAGACTCCAAGTGGGGGGAAACCACCGTCTGAAGCACGAACGAGACTGATGGAGTTTTACTCCCTCGCCCTGCCTCTTATTCTCACACATGCAGGGAGATCACAGGGGCGATTACTGGAAGGTTTTCATTTGCAACACAGAAGGGCATGTGTACTGTCTAAATATTTACACCATGCATTCAGATTTGTTATCCTACTTTCACCATGGCCCGGAGCCACCATCACAACCCACGGGGCATTAATCACTTACTAGAATCTGACCCAACACGCCAGAGACAACAGAAGATTTACAGCCAATCCCACTTTCTGTCAGAAGAGGCACCTCCGGACGTGGTGGGGAAGAGAACTGTGCAATGGCTCAGTTTCACCATTGTGGGACTTGGCTGCCTTATTAGACTCGGGGCAGGTCTACACTGCTGCTGAAGTCGATCTAACTTTGGTTGTCAGGGGTGAGAAAAAAAGACACCCCCTGGAGTGACAAACGTTACAGAGATATAATCCCTGTCCATGCTGGTTCTACATCATTGAGAGATGCTCTCTCTCTCTGTAATGAGGCCAGAGTAATTACGCCCACCGCAGAGTGCAGTGGGCAGACAGCACCTTTACCAGACACCTCACAGCGCTGCAGCCCTCGGGCTCCGCTGGGTCGGATCAAATTCACCAGGGAGGCCTTGGCTCCAACCCGCCCCCATGACACAAGGTTCGTATATCCACAGAGTGCACAGAGAGCTCCCAGTAAGGCCCAACACGACCCTTCATGCCAAAGGGGAGTAGCAACTAGGGTTACCAGGTAGTCTTAAAAAAATTACCGGACACACTTCATGGGGCGGGGGAGGGACCGGCCAGGAGGGGAGCAGGGCTGGCCGGGAGGAAGGGGGGGCTGAGAAGCAGAGCTGACGGGGGGGGGGGTGTCAGGGGCTGGCTGGGGGAGATCGGGGGAGGGGGGGCGGCCGACGGGAAGCAGAGCTGGTCGGTGGAGGGAGGGGGTCGGGCGGAGCGGGGCTGGCCGGGGAGATTGGGGGGGAAGGGGGAGAGGAGCGTATTAGCCGGTGGGGAGCAGGACTGACCCAGGCAGTGCAGATTCCAGGACGCTCCCACCCCCCGCACAGTCCAGGCGAAGCACGAGTGGAGCACGGACCAGGCTGCCCCTCCTCCTCACATGCAACCAGGGCTCCCAGCACCGACCGCACCCCACCTCCCAGCCAGGCTTCCGGGCGCCCAATCGGAAAACCAGAAAATACCGGACATTGCACATGTCCGGTATTTTCTGGATTTTTTTTAACTGGACAGAGCCCCAAAAAACCAGACTGTCTGGTATAAAACCAGACACCTGGCAACCCATGTCAGACCCTGGCTGTTACCTCGTCACTTAGCAACACGGAGACAGCCACATTCTGAGATCTAGCTCCTCTGACACATTTGGCCTCGCTGACAGCTGGCATTTAGGGTTGCCAGGTATTTTTTATCTGTCCAGTAAAGAAATTCAGAAAATACCGGACACCTGAAATGTCCGGTATTTTCTGTTTTTATCCCAGCCAGGAGGTGAAAATACCGGATACCTGGCAACCCTACGACACACTCAGCAACTGGGCCTAGCCCCTAACCCCAGCCCCCCGGCTTACCTGGTTCTACAAGGAAGCTCCCTTCTGGTTCAACCAAAACCCAAGATGGCCGCCGGCAAAAAACCTCAAGACCTGAGCAAGGGGAAGCAATGCCTTCCCTGGGTCTTAGTGCTCAACCTCTACATGCAATTAAAGAGGCCATACTGTTTTAATGCTGGTTTTTTTTTTTTGCTCAACAACTTTGGTCCAGCCCCCCCAACAGAATTTTTTCCCGGGTGTTTTTTTTTTTTGGGGGGGGGGGCGTTCAGTATTTTTGTTGAAACCATCTGGCAATCATACTGGCATTGGCGGGATACAAGGAAAGTCCTGGTCCCCTCAGTGAAAATGTCTGTGAAGTGAGCTTCCCCAGCTACAGACTTACATCGGCGAGCAAAGGGTATCCCCCTGACAGCTGCCACTGCACCGACTGCTGCAAGAAAGAGCCTGTGTTCGATGAAGGCTACTCAGCTTCCCCGGGGAGGCTTTCTGGTTACCTCCCTTCCACTCTCAAGCTGGGATCAGTGCTCTCATCAGCCCCATCTCCCTGCGTCCTTCCCCTCGTGGCCTTTCCACCCTGGTTTGTGCCCTGCCAGCCATCCCCATCGCTTACCCTTCTGGAAAGGGAGCCCTCGCTGGCCCCAATTGTCCTTCCTGGGATTCCTACCCCCCTCCTGCCCTGGAACTATGCGTTTCCACTGACTCGGCCAACAGGGTAGCCCAGCAGCAGTCACCAAAGTGGCATACAAACAACAGGTGAATATGGAAGGGCTTTCACAGGGTCCGGGCCAAAGTTCCTGACCGTCCTATGGGAGAAAGGGGGAAAGGTTACTCCCCCACAAGCAGAGCCATGCATTTTATTGTGCAGTGCACCGCCCTCCTTGCCTCACATGCCCCCGCGTGCACACGCACCCAACACACGTGTGCACCGCTTTTAAAATTAAAAATGTGCGCAAACAAAAAGATGGAAAAACCTGCAAGAGCCCGCAGAAGTGTAAAGTTCATCTCTCCGCGAGACATATTTCCCAGCCCTCGGGAACAGCCGAGACTTCCACACAGGATCATACAGAGAACTCCATGACCACATTCCCTAAAGGAGACTTAGGGGCTCACAGAGCTCGCCACGGAACGGGCGCCGCTCCAGCCCCTCCGGGAGACACGGCCAAGAACCCACGGCTCAGGCTGCGGTGAAAGGATCCCAAGTGAAAGGCTAATGGGCACTGCGGGACATGCCGCGTCCCCCTAACCTTTTCCTTCCGCTTCAACGCTCTCGCTGCTGCCCACACCAAGCCGCAGACCTGACATGCTGCCCTTGGGGAGACGCAGGACGCCGGAGTCTTTTGCAAAGGCCAGAGATGCCCCTTAGGACAGACAAGGGTGTCTTGTGCCCCACAAACCACCACTGGCACGGGCTGCAAACACTCAGCCGGTACGACAGAGGTGCCTGCTACATGGGAGAAGGGGAGGATTCACAAGGCTTCAGCTAAAACGCTTCTCGCTCAAAGAGCTATTCAGTGCAGGAGGAAGCACTGGAATTACCATAACTCACCATTTGGCATCGCCTCCAGCTGCAATTAGATTTTCAAAGGAATATTCAACTCTATGTAACCTTTTTCATCTCATTGAAAGGGATGCTAAGAATAGCCAGACGCAGCACTTCGGCATGGCTGCCATCCTCACTCCGCTTTACAGACACTAGCTGATTGTGCCCGGCAGAGGGAGGGACGAGCTGGTTTACAGAGAAGGAAACTGAGGCAGACACAAAAGTCTGATTTTTCCAAAGTGCTGTGCCCTTGGGGTCCCATTTAACTTCAGTGGCAGCTGTGGTGCCTGAAAGTGCTGGAAATGACTGGCCCAAAAGGTGCACAAGGAGTTCATATCAAAGGCTTGCAGATCTCTTTACTCCAAACACAAGATCACCTTTCTCTCCTCCTCCTGAGCAACAGTCATTATGGCTAACACAATGGGTTTCTGGTCCGCTATAAAGAGAACAAAAAACCTTTGGCTCAAAATTTACAAACCCAGGAGGCTAAACTGAGACTCCTCAATCCATATTTAAGCACCTAAGTAAAAGCAATCAGATTTTCAGAGGTGCTGAGCAAAACCAGTTCTCACTGATTTTAGCCCTTCTGGAAATGAGGCCACCTACATCAGGATTTTGGAAAATTTTGGCATATGTAACTTTTGGACAGTCACCAAGGGAACTGGAGTTAGAACAAGAATTAGAACACAGGATGGCATCCTGGAGCAATGCTCAGATGCACACACGCTACTCACCAGCTCTCAAGGCAAGATGGTTCCTCACCTGAGCTGATCATAAACTCCCATTAGCTTTGTACTGCTTAAAAAATTAATTTACTCTTCTAATATATACTCTGCTTTATTTTCTCTCACCTGGGACAATGAGATCTTCTAGACCCATGGTGTCAGAACTGGCTGGACAATAGTGGCTACTGCTATAGCGAACTAGCCATACTCAACCGGCCAAATAGCCACATGTGGCTAGTGGCTAATGTATTGGACACGACGGTTCCAATGTTAACAACAAATTATTCATTCAAACTGTTGCATTTGCAATATTGTGATATTTTGTGGGAAATTTTCAATGTAGTTTTTGAAAAGCAAAGTATTCAGAATACTTTATTTTTCTTTTTCCCCTTTCTTGTCTTTTTTCGTCAGTGAATCTAACTTGATGAACAATGTCCAGGTTTTCCTCTGGAAATAACAGAATCCAAGATATATATAACTGCAAAAGAAGTACCTGACAATTGTAGGGCCTGTGTTAATGAAGCTAATTAAGTGGGCGGGCTGTGTCCCATTCATAGACTATGGATTCTGATATTTCCACTCCAACTCATTTGATGAAGTGGGTCTTAACCACAAAAGCTCATGACACTATATATTTCTGTTATTCTCTAAGGGTGTGTCTAGACTACAGGGTTTTGTGGACAAAACTATACCTGCATCTACACTACCGCCGAGTTCTGTCAACATAACGTCGACAGATCTCAGCAGTTTTGTCGATGGCAGTAAACCTCATTCTACGAGGAATAACACCTTCTGTCGACAGAAAGCGTTATTGCAACTACACTGTCCTCTGTGTCTACACTCTCATGTCGACAAAGCGGCTTGCTTTGTCAACAGAACTGGATGTAGTCTAGACGCTCTTTGTCGACAGAAGCTTTGTCAACAGTATCTGTCGACAAAGCCTCTGTCGACAAAAGCCTGTAGTCTAGACGTACCCTTCAGTGCCACAGGACTACTCATTGGTTTTAAAGTTACAGATTAACAGGGATTCCCCTCTGAGACTTTTAAACTAAACTAGCATTTCAGAATTTTGAGGATACAATAGGTGGAGTGATTTGTCCTTGTGTAGAATCACAGCTATTTGCTTTAATCTAAGTGAGTAGAGATAGGCGCTAGTTATGGGAACGCAGCTAGAGACCCTATGAGCCTGATTTGCAATGATGCTGAGCCACGACATCTCCAGATGAACTCAGCTGGAGCTGAGCATGCTCCAAGTCAGGCCCCGAGTCCCAAAAGTGAAGGCACCAAGAATCAGTGGACATGTGAATACACAGGAGGAGAGAAACTAAATGGCAACATCCCCAAAGGTGCTCTGCCTCGCACGCCACACTCTTCTGCGCAACTCCATCCCCAGGCAAAGCTGGACGTATCTGACTCATTGCGATGAATTCAAGTGCTGGGTGAAGCAGCTGACACCAAGTTTCACTTTGTGACCATTCCCAGATGCTTCTAGGCAATTAGAACACAGCGATCCGGCTCAGCCCACGGTGCAAGACAATTCTCCCTTCACATAGGCCAAGTCTACAATTTGGGTGCTACAGCAGAACAGCTACGGTGCTGTATCCACACTGCTGTAGATGCTTCCAACAGCCAACAGAAAGGGTTCACCTGTTGCCATAGGTAACCCAACTCTCCAAGCAATGGTGGCTGCCTAGGTGCACCAAGACACAGCTAACCTGGGGATCAGGCCAGTATAGTCACAACACTCAGGGAATACCACAACAATGCTGACCTAACTTTTAAGCATAGACCTGACCGTATTTCAATTGCAAGAAAAACACGGACTTCACCTATGCCAGGTCCTAGGCACAGAAGTGAAAAATCCAATGCAAAAATCACATCCACACAGTCTCCTTCCATCCACTGTAACGTCTCAGAGCTCAGATTAAAACCCTCACTCCCCTGGCAAATTCTTGACAGACAGACACCCCCCCCCCTTCAGCCCTCCTCAAAATCCTGCTGAAACATGGCCGACTCTGCATCTTAACAGCAAGCTGACACTCAGAGGCTATTTTGGACCAATATGAGGGGAGTGAGTCCCAGACATTGGGTCCTCATGGAGAATATCCTGCCAACAGCTTCCTGGTGGGAAGGGGTTGTGCCCCATACTGATCTCAACCACTTTGCATTACCAGTCCCACAGTGAGGAAAAAGTCCCCTAGGCTGGTGTCACTCTAAGCAGGAGGGAGAAGAAACATTTAGATAGCTGAAGGTGAGGATACAGTTTCATCTTTACTCCTTCCCACAACACAAGAGCTAGGGGTCACCAAATGAAATTAATAGGTAGCAAGTTTTAAAACAAACAAAAGGAAGTACTTCTTCACACAATGCACAGTCAGCCTGTGGAACTCCTTGCCAGAGGATGTTGTGACATCGAAGACTATAACAGGGCTAAAAAAGGGCTAGATAAATTCATGGGGCAGGCTGCATTCTAGGCAGGTCTACCAATGGCTATTAGCCAGGATGGGCAGGAATGGTATCCCTAGACTTTGTCAAAAGCTGGGTATGGGTGACAGGGGGTGGATCACCTGTTCTATTCATTCCCTCTGGTGTTGGCCACTGTCAGAAGACAGGATACTAGGCTAGACGGATCTTTGGACAGACTCATTATGGCTGTTCTTATGTTCTTTGCTGCATCTTTCTCCTTGTTAACGTGGCCAGGTGCTAGTGGATATCCAGCAGCAGCAAAGAATTCTGGGAAATGGCAACCACAGCTTGTGCCTAGGATGTGGCCTGCCCCAAATGGAATTTTGTGGGTCATTCAGAAGGAGGACTGGGGGGAGGCAGAAGCAGAAGGGAAAGCTGAGGGGAAGCTATTTGGGTTGCTCCTCAGCCATAAGGACAGCCACACTCTGGAGTGCCTTGAAGGACCATAGGTGTGGCCCTGGAGGAGCGGCTGCGGTTACAGACAAAAACAAACACCAAGGATGTGAGTTTCTGGAGTGAACAGCCTCAAAGCACCAGGGCAAATGCAAAAATACATATGAAAATTTCAGGGCGTGGGAAGGCCCCATTTGCACACACCTCGTGACACAGTCCAGCTCTTCTTCTGCCCAGCTCCTACTCCTGCTGACAGCCCCAGCCTGTCAGCCAAAGCCCCCTCGCTGCATGAGATTTCCCCTACCCCCACAGCACAGCTGCCTTTCCCGACCCTTCCTGCTCTCCCCTCAACACGTTCACTTGCTGACTATTCTCTCCTACCCAATCTGGTTTTTTTCCCTTTGTGAATTCCCCTCTCCCTTCTGGCCCTGCCAACTCCCCAGAAGGCTACATGCCTAAAGGTGCAGATAAGAACCTAGGCGCTAATCAGTGGACCCTCACTTCCGCCCTGTTTATGCCACAATGGTGCTAGCCCCTCCAGAGTTCCACTGCACTAGGAGTTGTCCATACACATAATACACAGCTCTTATGTGGCCACTTTTCATCACCAGATCTCAAAGCACTTCTACAAAAGAGTTCACGATCATTATCTTCTTATACAGATGGGGAAACAGAGGCACAGAGAGATGTTACTTGCCCTTGGCCACCTAGCAGCCTAGTAGCAGAGCCAGGAACTAAACACATGTCTCCAAGTCCCTGTCCACTGTTCTATCCACTAGGCCCCACTATCCCTTGCTACCAGCTCTATGTATTTATTCATTTTAAAGTGTGACTATGGGTACTTTCTCCCTCTTCTTTTTTGTGTTTAGCCCCCCAAAAAAAACAAAAAAAAAACAAAAAACAAAACCCACCCCCATACTTTTTTATCTCGAGGCTAGAAGTCCAAATCAATTTGTAAAGAAGGAGTGGTGGCAAAAACAATTCCAATACCAACAAAAATCCCGTAATTTTCATCTCACTAGAAGAGCTTCAGGTTTTTCTTCTAAACTAAACATACATACACTGAATAAAAATAAAGTTAACAGCCTTTCTGTGTGTGCGTGTGCACGCGCACTTGTGTGTGTAGCTGTTGGCAGCCCTATTCAGTTTCCACTCCAGCCTTAATGCCAAATTAAAGTTTTATAACTTCAGGAGCCCTTTTCACCAGGGTATTAAGAACCACCTCAGACACTGCGGTGCAGTTTATTAATCATTTGTTTGGCTCGCAGCATAGCCAGGGCGCAGAGGCGCTCAGGAGGGCAATTTGTATTGCACTTAAAAGGTCTGGTCACAGGACAACGCACTGCTTCATCTGGAAGACGATGAAACAGCCCGAACACATGGCTTCTTCCTCCAGAGACAGGCCTCATGGGCTCAGGACGTACTTTGGAGGCATCTCCAAAGCAGCTGGCGGGCTGAGTCGCTTTGTAGCACAACAGACAGTTTACCAGGAGGCCTCAGAGCTCAGCACTTCCCGGGACAACTCTCTACAGAGTCTTGTTTTTAGGGGGAGAGGATATCAATCCTCCAGGATTGTCCTGGAGTCTCCAGGAATGAAACATGAATCTTTAATTAAAGATTACATCCCTTGATGAAATCTCCAGGAACATCCCCAACCAAAACCGGCAAGCCTCGAAGCCGGAGGGGAAGGGAAAGTTACAAAGTTAAGAGAGAGGGGAAGCTACACCCACAGGCAATGAACGTGTGCCATCAAAGATTCAGAGTTCACTGCTCAAACACCACCCCATGGCTTCCAGACACTAGCCAGACCCTGCATGCAGTGAATCAAGTGTCTGAGTGGGGCCAGACTGTCAAGTGACCAGAGCCCAGCGTTCTGAGCTCTTCTGACAATCTGACCGATGGAACAGGCATTTACGTGCATTTCCAACAGATGGCAATGATTCCTAGCGCAGAGCACTACGCAGGCTTTCATGCCCCCTCTCCCTTCCCACCATGCTATGGGTGTAATCCCCATTTCACAGAGAGAGGAACGGGAAACATGGAGAGGCAAAGAGTTGATTTGCCTATAGCCGTACAGCAAGTCAGTGCAGAGCCAAGAGGAGAACCCAGGAATCCTGAGTCCTAAGTCCTGCCATTTCAATCAAAAGGGGCCACAGCAATTTGAAAGCACCCGTGGTACTAGGCTGAGATTCCCTGTTCCCATTAAAATTAAAGGGCCATGAGAATCTCTAAGGGCAACACTGGGGGAAGGGAGTGAGAGCACAGAGATGCTCTGGGCCCAAACAATCTTTCCCTTTCTCTGGCATTAATCAGGAGTCACTACGCAGGGTATGTCTACACTGAAGCTGGCAGTGCTTCCTCGTCTGGGCAGTAGGAATGTAAGCGATTACAAAGCAATAAGCTTAGGTTTACTATGTATTTAGTCACTTCTCAACTACTCGCTTCCCCCACCATCAGCTCAGTGGGGAATCCGCCCGCAACACGCTGAGTTCTTGGGGGGGCTCTGTCTCCCTGCCCTGGGCTACTTCCTACCCAGCAGGGTTGTGGGGTGGGGCCCTCTCAGACAGGAAGGCCTGGTTAACACTTGCCGGCCCAGTGCGGGGTTGGTACACCCTGTCACAATTACAAATAGCACCGTGACCATGGTGGCCCAGGCTAGCCACATGGGGATGGACTCAGGGGGTTGGGTGGGCTTGCCCACCCATGCCACTGCAACCGTATTGCTTGTCTTTCTGCCCATGCTGGGACGTACCTGCCAAGCGGCCATGTAGACACACCCACTGAAGTCACCAGCCAAGAATAGGAGTAAAAGGCTTGCTGTAAGCTCTTATGCAGCAGGACAGCAGAACTCCTAGCAATCGTACTAGGAATGGGAGACTGCTTACTGCGCCAAGCCAGCAGGAATGTCACCATGTGCTCCACTCTGACCAACCTGCATCACCACATGGCTTCTGCCACTGAAGGAAGGATGAATTCACCATGGTCAGCCAATCTCAGTGCAGCTCCACTTTCTCATCATCACAATGAAGGCTTTGAAGGAGCCATGCATTAGCATGGGACCTTCATGCCCTAAGCATCAGTCAGGGATTGTCTTTGCAACAGGGTCCCTGGGAGGCATTACCCTCGTGTTACAGTCAGCAAAGGGAGACGATGTCTCCTGCAGCGTAGTCCAAGGACCTATCCGCTAGCCAGGTTTCCTCCTCTGTACCTCCCCCATGATGTAAAGCAGAGAGATTATTCAACGACAACAATGGGGCAGCGAACTGTATGTGAGCTTTATGGTACATCACCTCTTCTTTCGTGTGCGTGTTCCTATGAGGGGAATTATGACAATGAATGGGCAAATGGTGCTCTCTGTTACAGCATGGCCGTGACAGCATTATGCTTGATAACTCCATGTAACAGGGATGAATCTTCCACAAGTCAATGATTTTACAGTCTATTTTCAAGTGGGCTGTCAGCTGTACCTCATAATACCCATGTGAGAGCCACTCCTGAGAGGCGCTGAGCTCCATTAATCAAGGGTGAGGGTAGGAGGCAGTGTTGAGCCTTTTACACCTTGCTGACTCTTCCACATCAGTGCTGATGAGCTCTCACGGCTTTTCATAATCAGCCTGTGGCTCCGTGTCTCAACATGCCACCCCAGACCCACATTTATTTCTTTTGTAGATGTCTTTAGTTTTTCCCATGCTTCTTTCCCCCCCTAAGATTTGTTTCTTTAACATGTTACAACACCCCCACCCCCAAGCTATTTTTCACATAATTTGCTCTGCTCTGGGGAGGATGGGAATCAAAAATCATTACTGGGGTCCGCTCCTTCACTCCAATTTCACACCAATAGGCAGGAGATCAGACTCATTGCAGGCTGATCTTCCCTGGAAATGCTGTGCTGATCTAAACAAACTTGTACTTCCAATTCAGACTACACCTGGAAGGTTTCGTACCAGTTTAAAAGACCAATTTTAAATCCAACTATTCTGAAGTGCAACAGCCTTTAATTATTTAAGAAAATGGCAGTGTATTTGTTTCTTTGTTTTAGTTTGTGTCTCCCCAACCACCCTTATTTGCACAGATAACTTTTTAAACTAATCAAACTTTCCTTTTAAAAAATGACATATATACCTAGATATTTTCTGTAGAGCCCTGCAAATCCGTAGATATCTACTTTATGTCCATGGGTATCCACATACACAGATGTCAATGTGGACATCCGCGGCTCATTTTTGCGGCTCATGGAATCATAGGGCTGGAAGAGACCTCAGGAGGTCATCAAGTCCAACCCCCAGCCCAAAGCAGATGCAGATGGAACACAAATTTTGTATCCATGCAGGGCTCTAATTTTGTGTTTAGAAACTGACAGTCACATGATCTCCAGAAGGGAAAGGGCCTTAACTAAAAGCCAGCCTGGACGGTGTATGGGGACTAGTTTCACATTGTGAAACAGAGCAAACCTTCTTTACCATCACTATGTTTTCCGAACGCCCCTCTAGAGACTTATAACTTCAAAAGTGAAGGGTGAAGTTATTCATGCATATTTTTTCCTAAACAGATTACTCCAGTCTGACTTTCTGCATTTGACAGTCTGACTTCTGAAAAATAAATAAATTCAAGTCAGCTACAGTTTGGAGACCGCAATCCATCTCAGCACGAGAAGATTCAAGGTGTTTATATTTATACTTCAGTTCACAGTTACAAAAAAAAAAGTTTTTTTTCCCTATCCACTTTAAAAAAAAAAATCTAAGTACAGGCATGTTAGATGCCCTCAATCAAAGCTCTGCTTTGAACTGCTGCATGCTGAAATGTTTACAGGTTTACATTTCATATTTTGGCATGGTGGTGGGAGGGGGAGTGTAATACTAATACGCTGACTTTTCCAGTGCATAAGCAGGAGGAGGAGGAAAGAGAGGGAGTGGGGGGAAAAGGTTACACTGAAATGGGAGGGGAGCTTTCCTCTGTAATCATATAAATTATATTCTTGAAAATTCCTCATGCTGGGGGCCCTGCAGGTGCACTCCCATTAGAAAAAAGAACCCAACCCATTACACCAGAAATCCATCTGCAATCAGCATCTTTGTAATAATAGAGATTGATGCCTCTGGGTAGATAGGGAAGATTTTTTATGGGAGGCGGAGAGATCTTTTCATTCTAGCGCGACTGGAGCCAGAAAAGTATTATGACTTTATAGATACTTAAGAAAGGAGGCTAATTAATGCTTCTACTTGTAGATTAACAATTATTTAGGCTATGCATTCGGTCTCTTACACATGTGTGTGTGCATGCAGGCGCGTGCAGGGATACACAGACACACACAAGACTTTAAACCGCAGTTTTGGTTTACTGCGTTTGGCACAGGGTTTGTATTAGACTTTGCACTAACTAGCGTCTGCAACCCTGATATTAAGGACTAATAGCAGAATCCTTTGATAAATGCTCTATTCACCCCGTCTCCCGCCTTGTTTTCTTTCTGATCTTTGCACGTCAAAGGGCAAGTGACTTAAGGGAAGATCTAAAGGAGAAGCATGGGAAGCTAGGATCATAGGAACAGCCAGACTGGATCAGACAAGGGGTCTGCATCTGGCTCAGAATTCTGTCTCAGAGGAAGGTGCAAGACACCAATTATGGGATGGCCTGCTCCCAGGGAAAGATTTCCTCCTGACCCTTACTAGTTAAGAGGCACAGCTTATTTGTAAGCGTAAAGCCCAGCAGTATAGCAGGTGGCTTCTGTGATGCTCTCTTATACCTAAATGGATCGTAACATGGTTTAACAGACAGACAAAGGAATAAACAAGAATAGGTGACTTTATCAGCTCTTCAGTACAAAAGGAGACTCGCCAAATAGTTCTGGCTTCCAAAGCATCCCAAAGTATACCTTTTAACCAACTTATTCATGGAAGGACGCAGACCTTACTAGCAATTTGGCCCATATAATTTTTGGTTTGCCAACATCTTCTCGTGTCTATCTGTTAATTAAAGCCAGATTATTTGGTTTTATAGTGATTCCCTGCCTAAAATGACCTGACAAGTTCAGCAGAGGTCCAAAGCTCCTCCAGACACTGGTTGCACTTAAGGGAGGCCTGGAGGTTGATTGTTTTAAATCTGTTCCTTTCTTTCAGACTAAACTTCCCAGGGATAATTCAAAGTTAAGAATAAGTCAGCAAGCCACGTGAATGCTGAGATTGTTTATTAAAATGCAGGCAAACTCATAATATGGAGATGAACTGCCTCCAGGTTGCAAGACAGTCCTTCCTGGGTATAGATTCAGAAGGATAAAAACTTCAGTTAGTAGATTTTTAAAGAGCCCTTTAAAAAGGGGGAAGTATTTTATACGGGACCATATTCTGATCTGGCATAAATCAGTGT
This sequence comes from Pelochelys cantorii, assembly GCA_032595735.1. NCBI lineage: Eukaryota > Metazoa > Chordata > Testudines > Trionychidae > Pelochelys > Pelochelys cantorii. The sequence goes on along the minus strand of CM064353.1, from coordinate 12,432,054 downwards.
AGCTTCATAGACTTACACAAGCCATGAATCTGGCCCATCATTTTTTAAAAATCTCCCAATAAAACGTACCTCAACCACATTGATTTTTACATGTCAGTTTCCCAGAGACCTATAGGGACTTGTTCATTCTGAAAACCAGTGGATCCTGGATTCCCAATGAAAATGCATTTTCCTCTGTGATATACAATTTATACTCCATCCCTTCCAAGTTCAACTTTTTTCCTGTCTGTGTCAGTCTCTCCCTCGCTCCATATCATTTAGTTCAGGATCTTTCCAACAATATAGAGGGATCTAACCCTCAAGTTCAAACTTTTTCACAGCTATCTTCCTTCACTGGAAACATCCTCATTGAGAACAGCTACTATTGTATGCTACAGAATTAATTAATTATAAGAGTTGCCTGCTAATCTACAGTTGCAAGAATAATTACATTTATCAGCTCATTGGATCAGAAAGGTTTTTTTAATTAAAAGATCATCAACTGGAGTAAATCTCTGGATTTAAACCAGCTGAGAATCTAGCCCAAGGTTTTGTCTTTCCCTACCCCTCCTCTTTCTTCCCCTGAAGGGATCTGTCAAGTCTCTGCAGGATGGAATTTTACTTTGCTATTTTAATGCAATTCTGGGCCAGACTTAAATGGAACTGGAAACCAAAAGGCCTTAATAAATAAATATTATGATAAGAAATGAAAGCAATGTATACACCAAAGATAATTTGAGGCAGGGATAAAAACCTAAACATTCCTTTCTGAGCCTAAATCATAAAGCGTTACATTAAGCTGGATGTTCTCTTTCCAAACCCTTCGTTCTGGAAAATATCCGCTTGCTTTTGTCCAGACAGTCCTCCCATCAAATCTTGTATTGTTTTAAAAACACTTTAAAAGAGATAAGACAATAGCCTTGAAATTCTTTCCAACTTTGCAGAAGATGGGGATGAAGGGGACAATACCCATGGCTGAAATATGATAATCACTAATGCGTAGACGGGCTCTTTAGAAATGTCCCCTACTGACCCCTCTATTTCTCCTACACACTATTTAATCTCAGGATGTGCATAGGTGCTTAGATACTAGTATAGAAAAAGCTCTGACAGATTAATAAATCATGGAGAGAAAGAGAGAGAGTATAGAAAAACCAGTTTCATACTAAGAATGGTGATACAGAAAAAATAAAGATATAGCTAGCCATACCATGTGTGCATGTATGTAAAAACCTAAATATAGAGGTGGTATAAAAACCCAAAAATACAGATAGACCACGCATAAAGCTAAATGTGTGTATATGGAAAAACTCAGGGTAAATATAGAAGCGGTGATATAGAAAACTTGAAGCAGATAAAGACAGGGTGTGTGAGTATATACATATGTAGCCAAAACACTATACATTGTCTATCTTAAATTTGTCACTAGCATCCATCACCACAGGAGTAGTTAAATGTTTACAAGGTTAAATAAACATGAATATACACAAAAATAAATTCTAATGTGCACTTTACACCTTCCATCATTAACAACATCAACTCTTTTTTGTCTCTTTGGGCATCAGCTCTGTCCCTTGTTAATGCTAAAGCCATTAGCTAATTAGTTCTCTCCCCAATCCACACAGGATTCTCCCCATTTTACAGATGGAGATACTGAAGAACACAGCTACCTTTTGCCTCTTTCTGATCCTGGGGCTAAAACCAAAACAAAAACCAAGCCAGGCAACAACAACAATAAAAACTTTTCCCATCCCATGTTTTTACCCTCTCCTCTCAAAGAGAGTCAAAGACCATCCCTAAGAACACAGCATTCACTTAAAGGGCTAAAAAAATAAAAAGGGAGAAAGGGCGAATTTTGTGATCAACCTTGCAAACAACTCCACACATTTATTGTTAAGGCTGCTCAGTACTCAGCCTGCAGACGGAATTAAAAGCCCCAAGAAAAGGTCCAGCTGCCTGTATGCAGACCGACGAGTAAACCTTAGAGTAGGGAAGATCCTTCTTACCTTGACTGGCTTTATTTGCCAGCGTGCTTCCAGAGTGGAGGAGAAAGAAGAGGCTGCAAAATCCAGCAATCTGCAAAGCCCCCATTGCTCTGTGTGTGGGGGGGAGAGTAGGGGATGGTTGGGGAGGGGGATTTTCGGATGCTTTTCAACAACAGCCTAAACATGCAAGAAAGAAAAAAAAAAGAGGGGAGGGGGAGCAGGAGTTCGCTCCTCTGGCTGTGAGAGAGGCTGGGGGAGGGAAGGGGACTGAAATGATGGAAAAAACTGCTCTGGGTTCAGCTTGAGGCTCTTGATTGTAACGAGCACAGAGTGAGAGCAGGAGACCCAGGGCAGTGGAAGAAAGTGGACTTGATCGCTCTCCCGGCTGCTGCTTCGGATTTTTTTTTTTTTAAATAATCCCAGCCAATTCCAGTTTTGCAAGAGAGCAGCAGCAGCAATGCAAGGGGGGGAAACAAGGAGCCTTGGTCTAGAGCTCAGGACCTGAGAAAGGGGAGTGAAAAGGAGAGATCCATCCAAGCAACGCCCTTTCTTCCTTTCTTTCTATTTGGCTTTGGCTACTCCTTCTTTGATTCCGCCCCCCCCCCCCCCAATCCCCAGGCTCGGCTCTGCCTGCAGGAATTTACAGTCTACCACTGGGGGAGCAGGGCCAGTAGCCATGGAGACAGCTTCCCTGGGAGCAAGGAGGTCAGGCAAGAGACCATGTGCAATCAATGGATCAATGCAAGACTCCCATGCAAACCTCCAGACCCAACAAGCACTATGCAATCCCCCCCACCTCTTTTTGCCATGTTCAGGAAGAATAAGGGGGCTGGGGAGGGACGTTGGGGCGGGGGGGGGATAGAGCGTGTTCAGAAAAGGGAATTAAAGAAACCAGTTTATAGATGCCATGATCTGCAGCACTCCTCTTGGTGCCTGGTCTCAAGACAAGAGAGCATGTTAATGGATCAATGGAAACTCCAGATCAAAGAATAAATACACTCTCTTCTTTCTGCTGTGTGGATAGAGGGGAGGGGCAGGCAGGGAGAGGAAGAATTGGAAATAGCAAAAAAAAAAAAATCTGTTTGCAAATGAGCTAGAATCTTTGCTATATTTCAGCAGCTGTAAGATGGGGGGGGAGGAGGCTTTGCCTTACCCCAATGAGTTTTGTCCCCTTCTCTGGGCACGGCTTGAACCATCTCAGCCCAAAAGGCTTCTTTCTCTCTGAATCATTCAAGATTCTTCCAAAGAGCCTGTTTTCTGGGCAGAAGTCTGGGCTAGCAGTTAGCACAGGGGAGTGGGAGCTGGAACTAGTCCCATCTCCAGGAAAGCATGGTTAATGAAAACGCTTGGGTTCTGTTTCCAGGTTTTGGGAGGCAGTGTTACCTAGTGCTAAGAGCAGCGAAGTGGGACTCCAGGGTCCTGGTCCCTGTCTATGACAGGCACAGACTCCACTACGTGAATAAAGGCAAACCAGCTCTCAACCAGTTTCTCCATCAATGGTAACTACCTCATAGAGGAGGAGGGGAAGGAAGGGGTCAGGTGATGACAATTAGCTCATGCTTGTAAAGTACTTTGAGATCCCCAGGGGAAAGGTGTTATAGAAGCTCTGAGCCTCACCACTCTGCCCCAGATACAAGGTATTCTCAGCAACATTCAGTGGGGAGGGCTTCCCTTTAAGGGCTTTATCCCTACAAACAACTCCTCACAAGCATTCCCACTGCCACCCATTCTTCCTTGCTATTTGCATGACTGACATGTCTATACACTCCATTCGAGAGTCCATGAGTGACTTGGGCGCTGCACACTCACAGCAGGTCCCTACCCCAAAGTATAAACAGACCCACAGACTAAAGGTGGGAGGGGCAAAAGGAGCCATATGAGAGTAAGACACTCCCCAGGGTGGCCCAGCAGATCAGTAAGGTTACATGTACACAGCAGCCTTATTTCGGAATAACTGATGCGATTTCAAAATAACAAAGAGCGCATCTACACGGCAAGCCGTTATTTCGAAATAATGGTGAGCTGAAGGACTTCTTACTCCAACTTCTGCAACCCTCATTTCACAAGGAGTAAGGGAAGTTGGAGGAGGAGTGTTCTTCCTTCGACTTCCTGCTGGGCAGACAGCGCCAAAAGCTGAATTAAGCTATTTCGACTTCAGCTACGCAATTGATGTAGCTTAAGTTGCTTAATTCGACTTTTGCCCGGCTGTGTAGGCGTACTCTAACAGAGCAAGGTCTAGAACTCCACTGGAGTTACTCCAGTGCTACAGTTCTCACCTGAGTCTCTTGATATTTAGTGTCTTTCTTAACCTTCAGTTCCTGGAGTTAGATGATGTTGGGAAAATCTCAGCTCTCTTTTCTTTGGAGTCAAGTTTCTAGACCTCCTTGTTGCAGAGAAAACTCTGAGATATCACCCCCCGAAAAGCTCCCAAACCAGTAGCTAAATACAAAGAGCTCACATCATTATTTTGTGAAAGCTCAGATTTTTAAGCCAGTCTCATGATTTTTGAATGCTTGGAGCTGCCAAGCCTTAAAACCTGGATCTCTTAAATCCCAGTGTAGTGCTCTGACACTAGACTACACTGCTAGGAGCAGCCACCCTCACAAGAGCAAATGTGATTGTTTTTGCCACCCTTGTCAAAGAAACAAAAGAGTCGCAGCCATGCCCTAGAATGAGCCTGCTGAACTGGATGGGAGCAGGCATGTAACTGTCTGCCAGGAGGGAGAGACGGAGCGTCAGATGCAGTGAAGAGAACCTGGCAGGAAATAGATAGCATCGGTTTGGGGACAGCTCAGTTAGCGTGTGAGGGCGGAGACACTTTGTGGCACGTTTTATAAGCAAAATGTTTTTGAAATTGGATGAGTTGTCCAAAACAGGTCTGGTCAGCTAAACACAGAACATCCCGGCATTCCAGACCAATAACAGGGAAGACATCTTTCACACAAGCACAATCAGCCTGAAGATACCATCGAGGCCGAGAGCTGAGTCATAATGGCTAGTGTCATCTGGAGACCTCAAAACGCTTTACGAAGGAGGTCAGTGTGATCACCACCACCCCCGTTTTACAGATAATGAGGTGCAAAGAGAGGAAGTAACTTGCCCAAGGTCCGCCAGCAAATCTGTGGCAGAGCCAGGAATCTGACTAGTTCCCTATCCATTCGGAATCAAGGCTAAATGTTAGGCACTGAGATAGCTAACAAAGCAACCCAAAGTTAAAACAATATATTCTAAAAATAAATAAAGGGGGTTGGGAGGAATCTAAGTCCTCATGCTTCAGGTCACAGGCTAACCTCTCTCTACCGAGAGTCAGGAAGAAATTTCCTGAGAGCAGATTACCCCCAGCACTGCTTCCTTTCGGATTTCTTGCCGCTTCCTTTGAAGCAGCTGGTGCTGGCCAGTGTTGGAACCAGGATCCTGACTAGATGGAGCCCTTGTGTGGCCGAGTCTGGTAATTCCTCTGTTCCCAGGTGATAGGGCAGGGAGTGATCCTATACCCTGTAGCAGACACTAGATCTGTCCTGCAAGGTATGGAACACCCTCAATCTCCAAGGGTCCTTGCTGCAGAATCAGGGCCCTAATGATCAGAGTAGTTGTATCAGCAGTTTATCTTGGAAATTGGGGATTGGGCAAGATGGCAGCAATGTGTATAAATTGCTAGCGATAACTGACTGCAAATCACAGATCTTTGAAAAGCCCTCTATCCCTGAAGATCCTTCTATTCTCTGCCAAGCCATGATCAAGACTCTTTCTGGAGAACCACCGTGCTCAACAGATTCTTCACACCACCCTATCCACCAATCCTTGACACCACTGGCATGCAACCCGGGACACATGCCAAGCGGAGATGTCCCTGCAGTAAACCCAGAAACCAACGCTTTCCAAAGAGAGAGAGAGTCGGGCAAGAGCTGAAAGACACTCCCAGGAAAGAAAAAGACAAAGAGGAAAGAGGGATGAAGAAAGCTCATTTCTGGTAGCAGCACCAGCATCCTTGCTGCGTTCACATCTCCCAGCCTAATAGGAACATTTAGTCCAGCTGTGCTCAACATACAACTCAAAGGTGCAAGTTCTCTCTTGCTGGATGGCTGCAGATGAACTCAAGATAGTTGTCTTTCCAGCATTCCTCTGTCATCCCTTACTGGCCAGAGTGCGAGTGAGGCAGCAAACAGGACTTTGTACTTAAAAGTCTTGTATCAATTTGCACTAGTGCAGACCACTAATAGAGACAGCATGCAAAACTGGAGATGTGACTTACCTTAGTAATTTATGGAGCTTTGTTGCACTGGTGCAGTGTGTCTGCACTGGTGCAGCTACCCTAACTCAGACACAACACAGAATTCGTTCCAGGCAAGGCAGAAGAAGGCTCATTCCCAGGCTGCACTAGCAAAGGAGATGTTTACAGCTTTAACAAATCTGTGGTTACTGAGCAATTTCACAGTTGTCACTGTGCCGCCCACCGTGGCCACTTGGAATTTCACAGCAACAGTGGGGACAGAACTCTTCCTCCTGCTCCAGGATAAGCCTCCATAGTACACAAATCACCTTGAATGCTTACCAGTATTGGGCCTATGACACACAGTGGAACAGTGCACATGATTAACACTATCTTATTGAGTACTATGGATCTGGATGAGAATCACATAGCCTGGAACATCCTCTGGCATTTAAGTTAGCTCCTTCTCAAACCTTCAAGAATTATTCTTCTCTTTATCATTTTCAACTAGTTTTTTTTGTTCTTCTAGTTTTATTTTTATGCTAATACAGGGATGGGCAATAAGCAGCCCACAGGCCAGATGCGGTTCACCAGGGTTAGCCCTAAGCAGGCCACTGGATACTTAATTTATCTGAGCACCCGCAGATATGGCCACTCGCAGCTTCCATTGGCTGTGGTTCACTGTTCTTGGCCAATGGGAGCTGCAGGAAGCGGTGGCCCGGGCTGCACCACTCCCCACAGCTCCCATTGGCCAAGAACAGCGAACCACAGCCAATGGGAGCTGTGAGAAGCCATACCTGTAGACACACACGTAAATAAAGGGTCCTGTGGCCACCAGAGGCTAGCCCTAGTGAACCGTGTCTGGCCTGCAGGCTGCTTATTGCTCACCCCAGCACTAACACATCTGAAGTGGAAATAAGATCCAGCTCCCTCTGTCCTGTCTGTTTAGACCAGTGGTTTTCAAACTTTTTTCCTCGTGACCCAGTTGAAGAAAATTGTTGATGCTTGTGACCCAGCATAACTATATCTTTTGACTAGAGTGCAGGCCCCAGGGTGGGTTGAGAGTACAGTGGGTGAAGGCTTTGCCTGGGGGGAGGGGCTCTGGGATGGGGCCAGAGGTGTTGGATTTGGGGAGCAGACTGGGGCGGTGGAGCAGAGGGGTTCTGTATTTATGTGGGGACTCTGAGCTGGGACACGGGGGTGGGATATGAGGGGGGCAGGCTATGGGATGGGACCAGGGATGAGGTGTTTGGGTGCAGGAGGGGTTTCTGGGTTTGGAGGGGCTCCGGGCTGGGACAGGGGATTGTTGGGCACAGGCTGACCTACGGCGGCTCCCCGTCAGTGATGCAGTGGGATGGTAAGGCCGGCTTCCTGCTTCTCCTGGACCACACTACCCTGGAAGTGGCCAGCAGCAAGTTCAGCTCCACTGGCTGCCCCTACTCCAAGCTCTGGCTCCACACCCCCATTGGCCGGTTCCTGGTTTGTCTCCAGGCATTGCCGAGTAAAAATGGACGGAGCTCCTTTTGGGCTTGGTTTGCAATGGGCCTGGCTTCGTTTTTATCTTGTGAGAGTTGGCTACTCACCTCCACCTAGGAGACCGACCTGCTGCTGACTTCTCCCAGGGCACAGAGCGGTCTGCAGAGCCAGGACAGGCAGGAAGCTGGCCTTAGTACCCCTGCTGCTCACCGGGTCACCTGACATCAAGGCAACCCAGTGCTTTGATAATCACTGGTTTAGACTGCATGCTCTTGGGACTAGGGATGTTAAATTTAGTTTAATCAACTAATTGACTAGTCAATGGAATTTCCCTCAACTAGTCGATTAGTTGATAAGCAGGGGAGCCACAGCAGGGTTAGCTCCCGGGGCCAGGAGCTAACCCCACTGCAGCTCTGCCTTTTCAATGTATTAAGAGCTGGCTGGCTCGTAATACATTTAAAAGGCTGGTACGCAGTGAGGGGGACCCAGCGTGAGCCACAAATCAGCTCACACCTGGTCTCCCCCCCCACTAGGCTGCATTTCTGCTTTCTAAATGCATTAAGAGCCAGCAGGCTCTTAATGCATTTAAAAAGCAGAGGCACATCATCCTGGGACTGGGTGCGAGCCAAAAATCAGCTGACTCCTGGCTCACACCCACTCCCTGTACCTCCCTGCCTCCCCCAGAGATGATGCTGGGGGGAACCAGCTTTTAAGCCAGTTCCCCCCAGCACCAGCTCCTGCTCCCCCTCTTGCTGCCTCTGATAGAGGCAGCAGGGGGGAGGGGAGCGACTAGTCAAGGGACTAGTCAACTATCTGATAACTTATGCTTATCGGATAGTCAACTAGTCGCTTACATCCCTACTTGGGCCAGGGTGGTCTTCATGAAGGACTTAGCACAATGGGACCCCCATCTCCGCTGTGGTTCATGCATGACAAATACTCTACCTGAATGCAGGTTTAGGAGTGTACCTAGCAAAGACATCACACCACCTGCAAGGAAGCAATGGCATCAGCTTTCCCTCCAGATGCGGGTTTGTCATGTAAACATCAGACTTGTCTCACAAGTCGCTGTCCCCAAACTCCCGAGTCAAAATGGAAATTCTTCTCTCACTCAGATGATGCTTCTTCACGGATGTCAGCTGCAGATGCTGTAATTCAGAGCAGAACCTGTCCCTCTCCAACCAGACGGTCTTTTTTATCACCATAACTAGAGGAAAACTAAACACTATTTAAAAAAACAACTGTCTTCTAAATCTGGAGACAGACTTCAAGGCACTAGAGACAAGACCTTTAACTATGTTGATTTATACATTGAAGTTATAAATTACAGGTTTACGCACTAGTGTAAACACCCATAAACCAGCCTTAAGTACACAGCATCACATGTAATCAAAATGCCAAAACACCATACGGCCCTATGCACAAGGGATGAAGAACTAAGTATTAGCAAGTATATGCTCAGGACTGAATTTAGGTTCAACAGCGCTGCTCTGCTGGGCCAAACCCATAGTTTTATAGATTCAAAACCCGCAAGAGACCACCATGATCATCTCATGTGACTTCCTGCATAAAAGGCAGGCCAGAAACCTGCCCCCAGATAATTCCTCCTTCCCAATGGAGTTCCAGAGATGAATCTGACCCTCTGATCTAGATCTTCAGCAGATACAGGTGACAACTCCCATCACAGGAGTCAGTGTCTCAGCCAGGGCAGGGTTTTCAGTGGGAATGGGACAGCCGAGTCATACACAAACTTCCAAAGGCGCCTCTAACTTTGGAGGTGTAGAAATGGACACCGTGGTCGGGGGCATGTGTGAAATGAGCTTCTCTCAGTCCAACTCTTGGCTAGCGAGAGGTCCCCACCACAAATTCCCACCCCTCTGCACAGAGGCCATGACCGAACGGGCCAGGGAAACTGAACTCCTCCTGCCTCCGGGATGGGCCATGCCCAGGCAGGGCTGGGGGGCGATGCACGAGTAAGCTCCTGCTGCTGCAGCCAGCACCATACCCAACCTATGCTCCCAAGATGTCGCTGGCGCCATTTTCAACAAAAGCGAATTTGGTTTCCTTGCCCCTGCAGAATAAGTCTGGTGCATGCAAGCTGCCTGAAGCAGACATACAGGTTGGCTTTTGTGGATGACCGAGAACGTGACTGTCCAGAAGCGCCTGGTCAAAAACGAGGGAGGCGGGCATATTACTTTGGGGACACATAATGAGGGGCAGAGTGGAGGCTACTTTGCAAACTTGACTTGATGTGGGTGGTCCAATTCTCCAGTGCTGCTTATGGCTGCCCCACAGAATGAGACTCTCTGGATCCTCTTTTCACTCAAAAGCTACCGAGCGGGATACCTGGTCAGTCCCTCTCTGCACGTACTCATGGCCTGAAAAAGCAGCAACCCAATCCCTACAGGAGCTCACTTGTCCTGCCAGCAAATCACCATGGTCCTGGAGCATCTCACAAAATTAATTCATGCTAACAACACCCTACGACAGCAATGGGCAACCTAGGTTAGTGAGTGCACCAGGTGAGTATCCCATTTCAGCGGGTCGCAAGAATGTTGTAACCAAGACGGTCTCCCAGGTTGAGGGTAGTTTTGCTAATTGCACTTGTGTACCTAGAGTTTCCGGGATGCCGATTGAACCTTAGCAGTGCTGTGATTGGATGCAGAGGGAGTGCACAGCTCTCACAGTCAGTGTTGTGTGCAGTCAGCTCACATGTCACTTCCCATGGCCTGGCTTCATAAGAACATCAGAAAGACTAGACTGGGTCAGGCCAAAAGTCCATCCAGCCCAGCATCTTGTCTGCCAACTGTGGCCAATGCCAGGTGCCCCAGAGGGAAAGAACATCCCTCTCCTGTCATCCATTCCCAGCCTCTAACAAACAGAGGCTAGGGACACAATTCTGACTCAAATATTGATGGTCCTAACCATGCATGGCACTTTAGTAATACCGGTAGGGAAACCAGCAGAATCTGGCAACTCTGCACACGGGCAATGGTAAACAAAATGTCTTGTGGGCCACACACAGAATCCCAAAGGACTGCAGGTTGCTCACCACGGCCCTATGAGGTGAGGAAGTGTTGTTATCCTCATTTTACAGACTGGAGAAAGGAATGCCCCAGGAAGGGTCACAGGGTCTCTATGGTGGAGCCAAGAACTGAAGGCAGATCTCCGTAATAGCAGCCTACAAGACCATGCTTCCCACCCAGTGTGGTCCACTGGATCATAGGGCAGCAGAGAGCAGCAGGGATCCCAGATAGGACCTATGCTCTGTAGGAGCTCCTAGGAAGAGACTTCTTGATATTGAACCAAAGGCTTTGCAGAGGGGAGGGAAATGCCCTCCAGCTTGAGTAGCATGTCACAATGATGGCAGCCTGAGGAACACTGTCCCCGCCAGCAGCCATGGCACGCGTATAGGCCCAGTTCACTCCCTCCAGATGACAGGGGCAGATGATTTGGCCCATCGTGCTCCCAGAAGAACAGCCAGTAACAAACTATCAGCCATGCTGGTATGGTTACCTGAGGATCAAGGGAAGTTTAGGGTACCCTGCCAGCCTCTGTCACCAGGATACACAGACAAAGTTCACAACAGGGCATTTATTCTTCATGTGAAGCACAATTTTTTTTAAAAAAAGGAAGAATCTGCAGATAGAAAACAACAGCCACGTCCACTGATCAAAGCCGCCACTTCCCCTTCAATCTGGGTTTTAAGCTGCTGCTGAAGGGTGTTTATGCAGAGACAGAGACACATGCACCGTGCCACCCCAGTGATGTCTTCCCCTCCTCACTCTGGCTGAAGAGTCCCTAGGAGGTGACCGGTGGTCATTTATTTATTTATTTATTTGGCCCTTGTGTTGTTTTCCTCGGGCAACAAGCCAGTCTGGGGGGAAGAGGCAATTCATGTCCCATCAGCAAACACACATTTCCACTCAGAACAGTCCTGCGCAGAGTTTAACTGACGAACTCAGAGGGCAAAGGAGGGTGGAATGGGGACCAGCAAGAGTCAGGGGCTATGGAGCTCCTGAAAGGACATCAATCTCCAGAAGCTTGAAGAAGGGCCATCAGCTGCAGCAAAGCTGAGGGGAAGGTGCATGGGGCTGGGAGCCAGGAGGCTGAATCTTCAACACCCAAATGACATTAAAAGCTAAGTATCAGGCACTTACAACCCACTCTATTAGCTTCATTTAGCACGGACTCTCTAATTGACAGGGGGTTTTCCCTCCCCCTCTCTTTCTGTTATATATTTGTACCCCTGGACCTCTTGCTCCATTCATGAGGAAGTGGGTTGTGCCCATGGAAGCTCAGGATACTATCAACATTTTTTGGTTCGTCTCTACGGTGCTACAGGACTATTGGTTGTTTTAAGTTTTTTTGTCCTCTGGTGACAATCATTCACAATCAATATAAGGGAGACCGAATAGCTGTAGGTTAATGGGCTCAAACCCCACTAAGGCTACATGGACAGTGCCAGAAAATGAAGGCAGTCAAATACCACTGTGATGTACATAGCATAAAAAGGCTAAAACAACATTCTCTATTGGCCTCTGCCCCAGCAGACTGACCCATCGATTCCGCAGGCAGTTTGCATCTGATCATGAATTCTCAGACAGCTGGGCATTTTGGACAAGTTATGAATTTTGGATCCATAGCAAAGGCCGCACTGGGTCAGATCAGTGGTCCATCTAGCTCAGTAAGGATGGTAAGAGGTGGGTAACTGGCTAATCGTGTAGTCGATACAATTTGTTTCGACCACACTATTAGTCAATAAGGGAAGGGACTCAGTCCCGGCTTGCGCTGGGTCCAGAAACTATCCTCGCTGAGGCTCTGCAGTTTAAATTCACTAAGAGCCAGGCGCGCAGGCAGCTCGGCTCCTACTACGTTTAAACTGCAGAGCCGCAGTGTAAGTAGGTCCCGGACCCGAAGCGAGCCAGGGCTGAGCAAGCCCAGCTCAGTCCCAGCTCATGCCAGATCCAGGAGCTACCCCCACTGCAGCTCTGCAGTTTAAATGTAGTAAGAGCTGGGCTGGCTCTTACTACATTTAAAATGCAGAGCTGGAGCGGTCCCGATGTGCACTGGGTCCAGCAGACCCTGTCCAAGGGGTTCAAGAAGCTGGGACCCCACGCAGACAAGGGCTGCTGCCGCAAAGCAGTCCCTGTCAGCGGTGGCCCGGGCTGCCCACAAACAGGCTGCTCTGGCAGCAGTCCCTGTCTGCGGCAAGCCTGGTCCTGCCGTGGGCAGAGCCTGTTTCATGGCAGCCTCTCCTGCCCTCCCCCCCCCCCGCATGCTCTGATAGAGGCAGCAGCGTGGGGAAGGGGGTCAGGTGGCACCACGGAGACAGTGCTGGGAGGGAACCGGCCTTTAATCTGGCTCCCCCCCAGCACTAGCTCCTGCTTCTCCCCCTTGCTGCCTCTGTATCAGAGGCAGCAAGGAGGAGAAATGCGAGTAGTCAACTTAACTACCCGATAAGCATAGACTTATTGGGTAGTCAACTATTCAACTACTTGCTTACATCCCTATAGATCAGTATTCTGTTTCTAACAGTGGCCAGTGCCAGATAATTCAAAGGGTTGAACAGAACAGGACAATTTCAAGAGCTCCATCCCCTGTTGTCCAGTCCCAGCTTCTGGAGTTGCGTCCCTGACTGTCTTGGCTAATAGCCATTGATGGACCTAAGTTCCATGAACTTATCTAATTATTTTTTGAACCCAGCTAGAGCGTTGGCCTTCATGATAGGCCTTAGCAATGAGATCCACAGGTTGACTGTTGTGTGAAGAAGTACTTCTCAGTGTTTGTTTTAAACCTGCTGCCTATTAATTTAATTGAGTGGGTGTGTGTTATATGAAGATGTAAATACCATTTCTCTGTTCATTTTCTCCACACTATTTTTGATTTTATGGATGTCTATCATATCACCTTAGTTCTCTCTTTTCTAAACTGAACGGCTCTGGCTAGTCTTTTTAATCTTTTCCCATATGAGAGCTGTTCCCTACCCCTAATCATTTTTGTTGCCCTTCTCTGTATTTTTTTCCAATTCTAATGTATCTTCTTTGAACTGCGGCAACTGGAATCGCACGCAGTATACAAGGTGTGGGTGTACCATGGATTTATACAATGACATTATGAAATTTTCTGTCTTATTATCTATTCATTTCCTAATGCTTCCTAATATTCCATTAGTGTTTTTGACTGCTGCGGCTGCTCTTTGAATGCATGTTTTCAGAGGACTATCCACGATCTCTTTCTGGAGTTGTAACAGCTAATTCAGACCCCATCACTTTGTCTGTATATTAGGGACTAGCGGGAGTTACCCGGCGTTGCTCAGGAAAGTGGAGGAACAAAATTTAGAAAAACAGTAGTCCATTATCGTTTTTTGAATGGTAGAAAAGTTGTTCTGAGTTCTATAGGGATTAAAATATATTTAAAAAAAGTATAAAACAACCAATTTTACGTTATCAAAAACTTTATTGTAAACTATATATTTTGTTTCATTATTCTTAACAAATATGTACAAATTTTTTCCACTTCCAACTCTTGAACACGCAACATAGAGTTGTCCATGTGAAAAGCAAGATGTCTCCAAATCAATTCCAACTGCTTTAAGTGACTGTCCTTGTGCTGTGTCAGTAAACATTGTTGAAATATAAGTTGACAGTTGATATAACTGAGGTGAGGAGCCTGAGGGGAAGGAGGGGGAAGGGAGCTGCGCACCTGCCGCTGGCGCCCAAGCCTGCCCTCCGCTTCCTTGTCCCTCCACCGGCCTTAGTGACTGACTGGCCCCACCACTTCCCCCGGGAAGCTGCTTCTCCCCGCACTGCCAAGCTCCGTGCAGCCCTGAAGAGAGGCGTCGGTCTCTCATCTCTTCCCTCGCACAGTACCTTAAAACCTTCTCCTGGATAAAAGGTTATCCCATGCAAAGTTTGGTTGTGGTAGCACTTATAGTGTCCAAGTTATTAGCGCACAAACATACAAACATTCTCCTTTATATATTAGATTATACAATGCACTCCCATATGCATTACTTTGAATATATCAACATTGAACTTCATCTGCCATTTTGCCGCCCAGTCATCCAGGTTTGTGTGATCTCTGTGCAGTTAGCTTTCATCTTAACTATCTTGAGAAATTCTGTACAGTCGACAAATTTTGCCACCTTACTTTTGCCACCATGTTTTCTAGGTGAACAAGCTTCTACTATGCTAGGTACTTTACAAACACATTGAAACATATAATTCCCTTTAATGGTCTGTGAACGAAGGGCATTTATATAATGGCTTTCGGGACCTACCCATGAGATCAGAAGGGTGATCGAGTAGTTAACTACAACACTGGGAGTCAGGATGCGTGGGTTCTATTCTTTGCCCCCCACTATGAGTTGCTGGGTGACTTTGAACAAGTCATTGTGCCTGTCCACACCTTAGTTTCCCCATTGAGGATAATAGGATTTTTTTAACCTCCCAGAGGGTTGAGAGTCTTAATTTATTAATACGTATAAAATGCTTTGAGACCCTGACTTGAAAGGCACTAACCTGTCAAAAGAGTAGAGAAGAGTTTCCTAAATACCACAGCACTGGGTGTGGTATAAAAACAGAAGAGAACAGAGTTTGGTTTTTAAAATGTATACAAAAGACAACGTGGGTGAGGTAGTATCTTTTATATCTAATATCCTGGGACCAACAAGGCTACACCAACACTGCAAACGATGAAAGAAAGTTCTTTATTCACAGTAACACGCAAACGGTGCAAGGTTGCACAACTCAGACACACCAGACTGGGAATTATCTAGTAGATCTTGACTTTGCCAAAACTTTTCATTTTTTTCCAGATACTTTTGGGGAGGAGGGGAAAATAAAGCCACATTATAGAATAACCTGCCCTTCTAGGATACCTTGGTCTCCAAACACTTCACCAACAATCATGAAGCCTCCCAACTAACCACTTGAGAGGGAGATCCACATGGCTTTACCCATTTTACAGATGGGGAAAGTGACACAGTGAGACCACTGCCCATGCTACACAACAAGTTGATGGCAGAGTCAGAATAGAATCCAGGCAGCCGGACTATCAGCTAATCATGTTCTTATCCTGAAACAAGAGTCCCTTTCTCCTGTTTAACTCAGCTTTCAAAATTATACAAACTAAGCCAGAAAAAGGCCATTTTTATTTTGAACTAGAAAGTTTACCTGGCATTGCTCAGGTCCTTAACTCAAATACTTTTATTTTTCTTCATTTAAATCATTGCTCTGGGGTGGGGCTGAGGATGAGGGATTCAGTAAACAGGCCTACATCAGCCCTCTCTCATCGCAGAAACTTGGGGCCAGGTGAGAAGCACCTATCCATGACCGCTGCAGCTGCAGCAAACACAGCCGTGGGAGGGTGCATGTCCTCTGGCTGGGGGACAGACATACACACAGACACACAAACAGACAAACTCTCTGAGATATATAGCAGACAGCTATCCCTTTCTCCATCCCTGCTCCCTGTTGGCCCAGTGGAGTTATAGCTATCCTGGTCCCCATCTCTGTCCCCTTGCTGCCCCCCCCCCATGGTCATTCTACAGAATAACTGTCCCTACAACCAGACCCCTCCCTTTCCATTTTATGAGAAAATCAAATTCCAGGCATATCCCATTGTCCTGGCACAATCAAACCCTGGACTTGCTTTAAATTATGATCAGAGGAAGCTGCATTCCAAAGTTGGTGGTCCTAGCTCTTACCCTTTAGGAGGAGTTCTTGAACAGGTGGACAGACAGACACACATTTCTAAAGTATATAGTAGAGATGTGAACGACTAGTCGACTATCCGATAAGCAAACGCTTATCGGATAGTCGACACACTAGTCAACTAGTTGCTTCCCCCCCTTGCTGCCTCTATCAGAAAGAGGCAGGAATGGGGAGAAGTAGAGGGGGGGTGCTCCAAAGTGGCAGCTGTTGTTACACTTCAAAGGCTGAGGCACCCTTATTGACTAATTGAATAGTTGATGCAAATTGCATCAACTATTTGATTAACCTATTAATCTACATTTAACAGCCCTAGTATAGAGTAAAACAAGTGCCCATAGGCAGAGTTGCGTGAGGCTCAATTCAACCTCCGGTTCACACCGTAACAAGCCCTAGGAGTCTTTTATCTCCTTTGCTTTGGAGGCACATATAGTATATCTGATGGAGCAGACTGATGTGGGGGAAGGAAGGTGCTTTGACATTATGGAAATGAACAGATTACTGCTGGAAAGCAATGTTAAAAGGTCTCTCTAATAAGCCATTTGAATAATGGAGCAGCTGGATCTCCTAAAGTCCTCCTAAGGCCAAGAAAGTCAAAGGGGGAGGGTCTTCCCATTGAATTCATGGAGTCCAAAGTCAGAAGGGACAAAATCATCCAAAGTGCAGGATTTGGTGGTGATGGGGGATTTCAACTGTCCAGATATATGTTGGGAAACTAACACAGCAGGGCCCAGACTATCCAATAAGATCTTGGACTGTATTAAGACAACTTTTTATTTCAGAAGGTTGAAAAAGCTACTAGGGGGAAAGCTGTTCTAGATTTGATTTTAACAAATAGGGAGGAACTGGTTGAGAATTAGAAAGTAGAAGGCAGCTTGGGTGAAAGTTATCATGAAATCATAGAGTTCATGATTCTAAGGTATGGTAGAAGGGAGAACGGCAAATTAGAGACAATGGATTTCAGGAAGGCAGATTTTGGTAAGCTCAGAGAGCTGGTAGGTAAGGTCCCATGGAAAGCAAGACTGATGGGAAAAACAATTGAAGAGAGTTGGCAGTTTTTCAAAGGGACATTGTTAAGGGCTCAAAAGCAAGCTATTCCGCTGTGTAGGAAAGATAGAAAATATGGCAAAAGACCGCCTTGGATCAACCAAAAAACTTGCATGATCTAAAAATAAAAAAGGAAAACTAGGACAAATTACAAAGGATGAATATAGGCAAACAATACAGGAATGCAGGGGCAAGATAAGAAAGGCAAAGGCACAAAATGAGCTCAGACTAGCTACAGACATAAAGGGAAACAAGAAGACATTCTATAAATATATTAGAAGCAAGAGGAAGACCAAGGACAGGGTAGGCCCATTGATCAGTGAGGAGGGGGAAACAGTAACAGGAAACTTGGAAATGGCAGAGATGCTTAATGACTAAACACAAGCTAAATATGAGTCAACAATGTGACGCTGTTGCAAAAAAAGCCAACATGATTCTAGGATGCATTAACAGGAGTGTTGTGAGCAAGACACGAGAAGTCATTCTTCCGCTCTACTCTGTGCTGATTAGGCCTCAGTTGGAGTATTGTGTCCAGTTCTGGGTGCCACATTTCAAGAAAGATGTGGAGAAACTGAAGAAGGTCCAGAGAAGAGCAACAAGAATGATTAAAGGTCTAGAGAATATGACCTATGAAGGAAGACTGAAAGAATTGGGCTTGTTTAGTTTCGAAAAGAGAAGACAGAGGGGACATGATAGCAGTTTTCAGGTATCTAAAAGGGTGTCACAAAGAGGAGGGAGAAAACTTGTTCTTCCTGGCCTCTGAAGATAGAACAAGAAGCAATGGGCTTAAACTGCAGCAAGGGAGATTTAGGTTGGACAATAGGAAAAAGTTCCTAACTGTTAGGGTGGTTAAACACTGGAATAAATTGCCTAGGGTGGTTGTAGAATCTCCATCTCTGGAGATTTTTAAGAGTAGGTTAGATAAATGTCTATCAGGGATGGTCTACTCTAGACAGTACTGGGTCCTGCCATGAGGGCAGGGGACTGGACTCGATGACCTCTCGGGGTCCCTTCCAGTCCTAGTATTCTATGATTGTGGTCATCTGATCTGACCTACTGTATAACGCAGGCCAGTGAACTTCTCTAAAATCGGTCCAGTGATGGACTTAGGATCAAGTCATATTACTACAATCCTGATTCAGTACTGCACTGAAGTTTGCGTTTAACTGAAATCTATCCATGTTCAGCACCTGCTTAAATCCTACTGAAGTCCCTTTATGCATATGGTTAAGTGCTTTTCTGAAGTGAAGTCAGAGCATGCTTTTAGGCTTAAGTTTTCCGTCAATATCATAAATGACGCCCTTCAAAAATAAATTATGAACTAACAATATTTACTTCTGGCCCATAAAACTAAACATGATCCAAAAACAATCACTAGTTGCTTAATGATTATACTGAGGTCAGAACTATTCTTGGCTGTTAAATGTTCAGCCTCGAGGTACTATTAAGCAGCTGGAATACACAAACATTGGGAAAGCAAGGAGTTAACATGGGCACCGATGACACAGCTTTAACTCTAGTATCCAGATGCGGGGGTTTAAAAGTAGCACTTCTTTGCTTTAAATAGTTTATGAATCCTAGCTGGGTTTGAATCCCACACCCCCAAGCCAAAAGAGGTCTATTAATTCCAGAGTTTTTTCATGCTGTAGTAAACCCATGATTTTATTTGCACAAGTTGCGTAAGATGTCAGGCATTTTCCCCTTTGCATTTCCACCCCTCAACTCCACACACAATTTAACAAGGCATTGGTTTATTTCCAGAAGCCCCGACCAGAACCAACGCCAACTGCATAAATATTTTGTCACTTTCACAAATGTCACCACTAGAGTCAACATTTAGGATGGAGTTTTTTGGGGTTGGGGTTTTTTAAACACGGTTTATCCAGGATGATGTATGGATAGCTCTTAAAATAATAACAGCAATCCAAGCCTTTTAACTCGGCTCAGCTAGGCACAGAGGCATTGCTTTAAAGGGCAAAGAACATTGACTAGAATTGCTAATTTATTCTTCCAAGGGAGAAACGCGTTTGCTGTGGGAAGCCAACACAGACTTGGCACCTATTCCAAAGCCCATTGAAAGACATGGTAAGACCCTTGGTGACTTCAATAGCTTTTGCATCAGGGTCTTCGTCCCCTTCTCCTATGGGCTGCAGTGGGATTTGAAACTTATCTTCTTCATTCTCAGGTACCTACCACTCAAGAGTCAAGAGGAGGGGATGATCTGATTCAGACCCGGTTCCCCCGGTCTTATGGACAAGTAATGTGTTTGCATGGCCTGAAAAGACCACACTTAGTTTTGAAAGCTAACCCTGAGTGGCATGCAGCCCCCAAGAGTCAATGCTGCTGTGCTCCTAACCGGTGAAGGTTCTGTAAGCTCTCTGTGTCCCCACCTGCCCTAGGACCCACTCAAACCCCAAAGTCTCCCCCCTTTCACCCTGAGCTTTCTGTGACACCTCCCATCTTCCCAAAGGTTTATTTTCTTCACAGCTTGCTAGTATCCAGTGGTAGGACCATCATAGTCTTGTCCCAACTGGTTGGCCATCCAGACCTTTCATGATAGGCCTCCAAGTCCATGCAGGAGAGGTACAACAGTCCTGGGGCCTGGTTCCTGTTCTTGGGGCTTCTCCACTGCAAACTCTCCCAGAGGTTTTCTGAGCTGTCGTGCCATCAGCATTATGCCTCATTTCATTCTGTTCACTCTCAGCCCAGCCCTTTCCCTCACCTCCCACTCCCAACCTTAGCTGGTTTCTTGTCTGCCTACAGGTACACTCCCCACGCACAGCACCCACACAAACCCCGAGCAGGCTGCTGAGATACTTTCAAACATTTCTGAAGCACCATCGCCCATATGGAGATGTAACCCAATACATCCTGAGTCATATGGTTCCAGCCTCCCTGCCTGCTGGGCCACCATCCATACATGGGACAGGAAAGCTCATGATAGATCTCCCAAAAGTCCTGACCTAACTGAAATAGCATGACAAGACTCAGGAACAACTTCCACAGGTGAACCTAAGCAAGGAAGCCCTTACAAAGGCTGCCCAGTAAATACCCCAGCAGACCAGGTTTTCATTAGAACAGTGATGCTTTAGCCCAGGAGATGAGTCAACAAGTCCTAAATATTTGAGAGCAGATGAAAGTGAGATACCATTCATTATTACTAAATGGAATCCTTAACCTACAGAAAAGCAAAAGTTCTTATAGGGTTGCCAAGAAAATCACGCTAGGATTTTCCAAATGGGTATGACTGACCTTTTATAACTGGAGGGCTCACAGGCAAAAAAAAAAAAAAAAAAAAGGCTTGCTCTCAGCAGGTTTTCCTTTCTATATTTACCCTCCCATGAAATGAACACTACTGCACACTGCAACATTTATTCCCTGTGATCGGGGCACCAGGGGAAGAAACTAACAGACCACAACACGTCAAATAAATTGTTAATTTGATGTTTGTTTTGGGGCGGGCAGGTGAGAGGGAGTCCGAAGTTTCTGTGCAAAACACAGGCCTTGTATCATCCAAAGCCAAGTCTCTGTGGCTGTGGTGAGTTGCAACTTCCAATTGGTCCCTGCAATGGAATGCGGTTTTATTGATCAGTCTACATGCATTGTCAGACACTGCGTTCCCATAGTCATCTTTTGTGGGTGCTGATCGATAGAACAGCCCATACCGCTGTAGTATCTGAGTGCATTATGATCATTCATTCATCTTCCCAACACTCCTGGGAAGTAGTGAAACTCTATTGTTCTCATAATACAGGTGGGGAACTGAGACAGAGAGAGACTTAAGGTATGTCTATGCTGCAAAAGTATGTCAATTCCCCCTTCCATCTACACACCAATGTGTCTCACTCAAGCCAGTGAGCCCTCAGTTTTAAACCTGCTACCTATTAATTTCATTTGGTGACCCCTATGTTCTTGTATTATGGGAGCAAGTAAATAACTTTTTCTTAGTTACTTTCTCCACACCAGTCATGATTTTATAGACCTATCATATTCCCCCTTAGTCTCCTCTTTTCCAAGCTGAAAAGCCTCACTTTTATTAATCTTTCCTCCAATGGCAGCCTTTCCGTACCCCTAATCATTGTTTCCCTTTTCTAAACTTTTTCCAATGCCAAGATATCTTTTTTGAGATGAAGACACAATCAGCTGAAGGGACAGATCAGAATTCAACTCCCCCTGGGACTCGAGGCCCAACTCAATCATTTTGCAGCGTGGCTGTAGCTTGGACCCAGTTCCTAGACTTGAGCCCTGAGAGTCCACCAACACTATCCCACACTCCCTTGGGCCAGTGTCCTTCGGCTTTTCCATCCCAAGACTAGACAATCAACTCCCAGGAATCAGAAGCAACCCCACCCCTGGTACGAGTATAGCTGCTCAGTATTAAATCCTTTCATTTTGTTCTGACTGAACTGCATACAGAGTGAACTGTCTCTGCATTAGCCAAGGCCACCGACAAGAAGTCTTTTGCCATGTGTACTGCTACTCAGTCACAGGACCACAGCCAGATTCAGGTAGATCCCATCCTATCTGCAGTCCAACAGCCTTCGCCCTGCGTCAGAGCCTGAACGCATACACAGTGCATGCCCGACTGTCGACCCACGCTTTGAGACTCACCGCTGCGGGTTCTGAAACACAGTGTAGACGAAGCCTTGAAAGCTCACATGCCGTTTAGAGCTGGCTCTAAATATTGAAACGCTTATCACCAGCTCACTTTGTTCTTGCCGGATCAAGATTTGGTTTCTATGCATGTGCCTGATTTGAGACGTTCCCCAAGGATTTGAATGGGCATAATGGTCGCCGGGCCATATCCTCAATTGGTGTAAACCCACACAGCTCCACTGACTTCAAAATGCTCTTAACAGATCCAGGGGGTAGTTAGTATCCCAAGGGGACTGGCTTGGTTTATCGGTCACAACCTAAATCTTAACACAAGGCTGGCCTCTCAGCTGTGAAATCCCTTCTCCATAATCCCAGAAGACCTAGGAAACCAGAGGAAGGGAATATCACATGACCCTCTCATGCCTTTTTCACATCATATTTGCCCAGTCGTCATATTTGCTCAGCTCACCAAATTCAGATCTGAGCTTGACCCCAGCTTTACCTTGACATTTACCGGCTAGTAATGCAAACAGCTTGGTAACAACCACATGCAGAAAAGGGGTCGCACAGTCCTGAAGTAGATGCAGGGAATCCTTCACTGGCAAGTAAAGGATGGACAAGATGACTGGTTAGCCCTGAAAATGACTCTCTTGTGTTGAAAGTGGCCATCAGATCCGGGCTGGAAAACGATCCCCTTCCCCCTATAGGCCCCCTGCAGAAATGCCAATCGAATTTAGCTTCACCACCCCCCTGTAATGCCAGATACAAGGATAGCAGGACTAAATATCGGTAGTGTTGCAACCCCATACACAAAGTCACATCAAAAGTCAAACCTGGCCTGCTGGCAACATTCCCTTTCTGCCACCGGCGGCTGTGCAGGAGTAATTACTGCACATGGTTAGATACAAAATTGGTATCCACATCGGCATCTACAAAAATGATTCGCAGATATCCACATCCATGGATGCAGATACCAGCAGAGACCTGCACATTTGCAGAGTTCTAGACACAAAATGTGTCTCTGCATCTCTGTGCTGCAAAGGGGTAAGAAACAGGGATATCTGGACCCTGGTAGGGAAGTAAACATTTTTTTTTAAAACAGTAATGATGTAGCCAATTGAAATTCAATCAGTTAATGGTTAAATGCTTTGCGGGCTGCCGGCTCAGTGGGCTCCCAGTGGCTGCCTGGCCCAGCAGGGAGCTGCAGCAGAAAGAGAAATGTAGGGTAGGGATGTTAAATTACGGTTACCTGGCTAATCACGTAGTCGATATAATTTGTATTGACTACACGATTAGTCGATAAGGACAGCTCTGCAGAGCCGCAGCAGGGGTAGCTCCAGGAGCCGGCTCAAGCCGGGACTGAGCAGTCCCAGCTTGTGCTGGCTATGGGAGCCATCCACATTGCAGCTCTGCCTTTTAAATGTATTAAGAGCCACAAGGTTCTTACGGCCTTTAAAATGCAGAGGTGCAGCATCCCAGACCAGCACGAGCCGGGTCTGCTTGGTCCTGGCTGGCACGGAGTCCAGCAGCCCCTGTTTGCAGGGGGGCCCCATCTACCCACTGGCTGCAAAGGGGTAAGAAACAGGGATATCTGGACCCACGGACAGAGGCTGCTGACGGAGCAGCCTCCCCATCCACCCCACCGCTTCTGATAGAGGCAGCGGTGGGGGAGGGGGACTTTTAATCCAGCTCTCCCCAGCATCGGCTCCTCTTCCACCCCCTTGCTGCCTCTCATAGAGGGGCAGCAAGGGGTGGGGAAAAGCGAGTAGTCGATACTCCAGTCGAGTACCCGATAAGCTTATCAGGTAGTTGACTACTTGCTAACATCCCTCATGCAGGGAGAGGGAGCCTGTGCCATTGCTGGAGCCCGGGTACCTGGTCCATGGACTCAGGGCTCAGCTGGCTACTCCATCCCAGGGGCCCAGGGCAAGGGGAGGAAGCAAAACTAGATGAGGGAGACCCAGAGGGGTCGGATTGTGGAGACTCTCTCGTGCATGACAGAACAGTTGAATTGGCATGTGTGATGGGAATCAGTGTGGCACTCATTAAAAGTTGAAGGAGGGGGCCCTACAACAAAAACCGGCACGGGCCCATTTTTCTGTTCCTCCACCACGGCTCCAGCCATTGAAATTGCACTTCAAAGCTTCAGTCACACTTCACTTGGATTACACTTCACTCCACTGCACCTAAAAGGCGCTGCAAGGGCTTATTTCATAGACATCTGCCTATGTGGCATCAAATTGGAACAACACACCTAATTTGTCAGCTCCATGGCCCTGTATGTTCCCTGTCCTAAGCACATTGGAAGGCACAAGAAAGAACAGGGAGATCTTGCATACCTCAGCCATTCTTACTCCCATTCCATGGCCATTTTCAGTGGGGCCGATGGCCATTTTCAGTGGGGCCGTCAGCTACCGTGGGCCTGGGGGCAAGATGTGTGCGGTGGGGGAGGGGGGCGGAGGGTGTGGCTCCACATCCCCGGAAGGGACTGGGCCAGCATGGAAGGGATGGGGATGGGGGCAGCCAGTCCTCAGTGCTGCCCAGAGCACGATGCTGCCCCCCTTCCCTGAGCTTTCAAAGCTGCCTGGGGCGCCCGCGGAGGTCTGGGATTCTGGCCTCTGTTGCTGCCACTGTAGGAGCAGTGGCAGCTGGAAGCTCCAGGCCCCTTTGAAACACTGAGTCCCAGTGCAATTGCCCCCTTTGTCCCTCTCCCCTGCCCCCTGTTAGCAGGCCTGGACATTTTCTGGATTTGAACACAAGCTACCTTTAATATTCCCAGGTGGCCAGGAACAGCTGCACTGCTCCTACTGTGGCAGCAGTTCTGAAAGGAATGGAAACAAACTGTTTTCAGAAGGGTATATAAAAGAGGCTCTGCAAATGTATCCAGTAACTGTGACCCACAATGTTGAGGGCCATTACTCCATAAACTCTCCTCAACTCTACAGAGCATTTTGCTTGAGTCAAGACCAAGTGGATTCTGAATCCTAAGGATTTGGCCCTGAGACTCCATAGGCAAAATGACACTACTTTAGAAGATAAAATAAAAAAAGAACAAGTTAAATATCACTTAGAAAAGTTAGATGTCTGCAAGTCACTAGGGCCTGATGAAATGCATCCTAGAATACTCAAGGAGCTGATAGAGCAGGTATCTGAGCCTTTAGCTATCATCTTTGGAAAATCATGGAAGACAGGAGAGATTCCAGAAGATTCCAGAAGATTGGAAAAGGGGAAATATAGTGCCTATAAAAAGGGAAATAAGAATAAACCAGGGAACAACAGACAGTCAGTTTAACTTCTGTGCCAGGAAAAATAATGGAGCAAGTAATTAAGGAATTCATCTGCAAACACCTGGAAGATAATAAGGTGATAGGTAACAGCCAGCATGGATTTGTAAAGAACAAATCATGTCAAACCAATCTGATAGCTTTCTTTGATAGGATAATGAGTCTTGTGGATAAGGGAGAAGTGGTGGATGTGGTATACCTTGACTTTAGAAAGGCATTTTACATAGTCTCGTATGCCCTTCTTATCAATAAACTAGGCAAATACAACTTAGATGGGGCTACTATAAGATGGGTGCAAAACTAGTTAGCTGGATAACCATTCTCAGAGAGTAGTTATTAACAGTTCACAATCCTGCTGGAAAGGAGTAACAAGTGGGGTTCCACAGGGGTCTGTTTTGGGACCGGTTCTGTTCAATATCTTCATTAACTATTTAGATATCAACATACAGAGTACGCTTATTCAGTTTGCAGAGGTTACCAAGTCTCGTATGCCCTTCTTATCAATAAACTAGGCAAATACAACTTAGATGGGGCTACTATAAGATGGGTGCAAAACTAGTTAGCTGGATAACCATTCTCAGAGAGTAGTTATTAACAGTTCACAATCCTGCTGGAAAGGAGTAACAAGTGGGGTTCCACAGGGGTCTGTTTTGGGACCGGTTCTGTTCAATATCTTCATTAACTATTTAGATATCAACATACAGAGTACGCTTATTCAGTTTGCAGAGGTTACCAAGCTTGGAGGGGTTGCAACTGCTTTGGAGGATAGGATCATGATTCAAAATGATCTGGACAAATTGGAGAAATGGTCTGAGGTAAACAGGATGAAATTTAATAAGGACAAATGCAAAGTGCTCCACTTAGGAAGGAACAATCAGTATCACACATACAGAATGGGAAGCGACTGTCTAGGAAGGGGTACTGCGGAAAGGGATCTAGGGGTTATAGTGGACCACAAGCTAAATATGAGTCAACAGTGTGACGCTGTTGCAAAAAAAGCAAATATGATTCTGGGATGCATTAACAGGCGTGTTGTGAGCAAGACACGAGAAGTCATTCTTCCACTCTACTCTGTGCTGATTAGGCCTCAGTTGGAGTAATGTGTCCAGTTCTGGGCACCACATTTCAAGAAAGATTTGGAGAAGGTCCAGAGAAGAGCAACAAGAATAATTAAAGGTCCAGAGAATATGACCTATAAAGGAAGACTGAAAGAATTGGGCTTGTTTAGTTTGGAAAGAAGAAGACTGAGAGGGGACATGATGGCGGTCTTCAGGTATCTAAAAGTGTGTCACAAGGAGGAGGGAGAAAAATTATTCTCCTTGGCCTCTGAGGATAGGACAAGAAGCAATGGGCTTAAACTGCAGCGAGGGAGATTTAGGTTGGACAATAGGAAAACCTTCCTAACTGTCAAGGTGGTTAAACACTGGAATAAATTGCCTAGGGTGGTTGTGGAATCTCCATCTCTGGAGATTTTTAAGAGTAGCTTAGATAAATGTCTATCAGGGATGGTCTAGACAGTACTGGGTCCTGCCATGAGGGCAGGGGACTGGACTCGATGACCTCTTGAGGTCCCTTCCAGTTCTAGTGTTCTATGATTCAACTCTTCAAAACACCTTTTAAAGTAATCCATGTTTGTCTCTTGAGATCAATGTATGGAAAGCTCTAAACAAAGCCATGGGACAACTCTGCCAATACAATCGGAAAATCCTCAACTAGCAGATGATGGTATTATACAAACAATGACAGAAGCCAGGGGAACAAATGAGCAGGAAAGACTTACCTGAACGGAGCAGTGCAACACTCCAGCCTCTTTTTGTGTTTCAATATATCTGAGTTCTCTGGGAGTAGATTCCATCCTAATTCAGCCATCTTCAGATGCAGGGGCCAGCTCAAAGATGTCTAGCAAACAGCAGTATATATTACTACAGTAAATCTCAGTCTGTCCATGTGGTCTGAGTGAGAGAAGGACTGCTGTCCTGGGCATGGTGCAACAATCTTCAAGTCACAATTCCCGGATTCTACTTCAGAACCTACTAGTGAATCACAGCAAGACTAGATGCCACACTTACAGCTAATTTTTAGAAGCATTTGCTATTTTGTCGGCTTCAGTTTTTGGATGCCCATGTTGGGACAGCTCGGTCCCAGTTCTGCACTTGATAACACATGCATATCAGGAGTTAACACCTTTATAGTCAATTGCACTTGTGCATAACTAATGTGAGAGGAGAACCAGGCTTTGAAATATGGAACCTTTGGGGTTCCAAAGTGAACTGGAGCTTTGGTGCACTATATCGCTGTAAAACAGGAAAAAAGCTGGTACCAAGAAAGGGAGGCATCCAAAACCAGTGAATACTTCTGAAAATTGTCTTTCTACTACTTTCAGTCTACTTTCAGACTGATCAAACCTTCGGACCGCTACCCCTTCCTACTTCTCCATGCAGGAATTAATGATACTGCCAAGAATGATCTGCAGCGTGTCACTGAAGATTATGTAGTGCTGGGAAGAAGGATCAAGGAGTTTGAGGTGCAATTCGTGTTCTCGTCCATTCTCCCTGTTGAAGGAAAACGTCCAAGTAGGGATTGTCAAATCTTGGAAGTAAACGCATGGTTGCGCAGGTGGTGTCGGAGAGAGGGCTTTGGACTCTTCAACCAAGGGATGCTGTTCCGGGCATAAGGATTGCTGGGAAGAGATGGGATCCACCTAACAAAAAGA
The DNA here is from genome assembly GCA_032595735.1 of Pelochelys cantorii. Lineage (NCBI taxonomy): Eukaryota > Metazoa > Chordata > Testudines > Trionychidae > Pelochelys > Pelochelys cantorii. The sequence goes on along the minus strand of CM064353.1, from coordinate 12,404,050 downwards.
GGCAAGAGCATCTTTGCAGGCAGGCTTGCAAACTTAGTGAAGAGGCTTTAAACTAGGTTCATTGGGGGACAGTGACCTAAGCCCTGAGGTAAGTGGGATACTGGGAAGAAACACAAGGAGGAAGGTGCAACAGAGGAGGACCCTGGATTCGAACGGAGAAGGTAGGAAAATCAACTAGTTTTCTAAGATGTCTGTAGACGAACACAAGAAGCCTGGGAAACAAGCAGGAAGAATTAGAAGCCTTGGCACAGTCAAAAAGCTATGAGGTGACTGGAATAACGGAGACTTGGTGGGATGATTTGCATGATTGGAGCACTGTCATGGAAGGGTTTAAACTGTTCAGGAAGGACAAGTGGAGGAGAAAAGGAGGAGGAGTTGCATTGTATGTAGGAGAGCATTATGATTGCTCAGAGCTCCAGTATATAGAAGGAGAAAAGCCTGTTGAGAGTCTTTGGGATAAGCTTAGAGGTGGGAGCTACAGGGGTGATGTTACGGTTGGGGTCTGCTATAGACCTCCAGATCAGGTGGGTGAGGTAGATGAAGCTTTCTTCAAACAACTAAGAGAAGCTTCCAGATCACAGGCCCTGGTTCTCATGGGGGACTTTAAACACCCTGACATCTATTGAGAGAGCAATACACAGATAATCCAGGAAGTTTTTGGAGAATGTTGGGGGTAACTATCCCAATGCGCAGTAAGAAAAGCAAATGTGGTTGGCAACCAGCTTGGCTTAGCAGTGAAATCCTTGGTGAGCTTAAACACAAAAAGCAAGCTCACAAGAAGTGGAAACTTGGACAGATGACTAGGGAGGAATATAAATATATTGGTTGAGCGTGCAGGAGTGTAATCAGGAAGGTGAAAGTTCATTTGGAATTGCAGTTAGCGAGGGATGTGAAGGGTAACAAGAAAGGTTTCTACGGGCATGTTAGCAATAAAAAGGTGGTCAAGGAGGGTGTGGGGACCTTACTGGATGAGGAAGGTAACCTAATGACAGATGATGTGCAAAAAGCTGAAGTACTCAATGCTTTTTTTGCCTCTGTCTTCACAGACAAGGTCAGCTCCCAGACTACTACACTAGGTAATGCAGTATGGGAAGGAGGTGGGCAGCCCTCGGAGGAGAAAGAACAGGTTAAGAACTAGTTAGAAAAGTTGGAAATACACATATCCATGGGGGTGGATCTAATGCATCTGAGGGTACTGAGGGAGTTGGCTGATGTGATTGCAGAGCCATTTGCCATTATCTTTGAAAACTTGTGGTGACTGGGGGAGGTCCCAGATGACTGGAAAAAGGCAAATGTGATGCCCATCTTTAAAAAAAGGGAAGAAGGACAATCCAGGGAACTACAGACCAGTCAGCCTCACCTCAGTCCCTGGAAAAATCATGGAGGGGAACCTCAAGGAATCCATTTTGAAGCACTTGGAAGAGAGGAAAGTGATCAGGAACAGTCACTATTTGAACTCAGAAGGGTGGGTGGTGCCAGTCTGCCCACTTCTAAAAGCTGCTCCCCAAACTTGCGGGAGGGACGACTGGGCCCGGGGTTCAACTAATTATGGGGGGACAAATAATTAAAAACAAGGTCAAGGGGTGCAGATCAGAAACTGTCAACATGGATTCACCAAGGGCAAGTCATGCCTGACCAACCTGATTGCCTTCTATGACAAGGTAACTGGCTCTGTGGATATGGGGAAGTCAGTGGATGTGATATATGTTGACTTCAGCAAAGCTTTTGATATGGTCTTCCACAATATTCTTGTCAGCAAGTTAAGGGAGTATGGATTGGATAAATGGACTGTAAGGTGGACAGAATCTGGCTAGATTGTCGGGCTCAACGGGTAGTGATCAACAGCTGAATGTCTGGGGATAATCATACTGCATTTGTCTATTTAAAACCGTAAGCTGTTTAGAGCAGGGGCTGTCTGTATAGTGCCTAGTACAATGAACCTCTAGCTGCTACTATAGTTTGACAGGTAGGGATACTGAAGCTTAGGAGCACAAAGTCACTTGGTCAAGAGTAGATAGCAAGTCATCAGCAGATCTGGACACATCTCCCAACTCTCAGTTCTATGCATGAACCCTCAGACAAAGTGTCCAAAAGACAGAGAGGTCTGCAGGACATTCAGAAGAGAAGGAATAGAATTTCTAATTCAGCTGAAGCAGCAGTGCACATTTTGAATCCACTGTTTTCTGTGAGCGGGGGCCGACGATGTGATGCCAAATAAGCTTTACATTCTCTGTTCAGATACATTTGCCTTTTTGAAAACAGAGAGACAGAATTTTTCTTGGCTGTTGCTCCTGCTCACAGCTCTGTGGACTGTACCCTCTAAGCGTCTGCTCCCAGGTGATTTGGATCAGGATATACCAGGAAGTTTGCTTTTCGCTGCCTCAGTCAACGCGTGGGTGTGTAAACACTGCCCAATTTCACTGCAAGTTCGACGCCTTTAAATGGGGACTTTCACATTAGTCAGACTTTAAAAACCACATCGTATTTAAACAGAAAATCCATTTCCCTTTCCATCAGCTGCAGCAGCCATGGAAGATATTTCTGTTTGAACAAGTGGGTCCCGCCCATCCATTACCTCCTCCCATGCAATAGGTTGGCTGGTGAAGTCATGAGGCTAGATTTGCAGCAATGACAAGGGTTTGTCAGGACAAAGGCACTGTAGATCCCACATGAAGGAGCACGCCGACAGCATACAATTTTCTCTGCCCATAAAACATTGGGAAGGGAGGCATGACTCTCCCTTACATGGTGGCAACTTTGGGTTGCTATACTGGTGCAAAGCTAGTTTAGTTGAATGCTGGAGGGATCTTATAATATATGAGACTCCTAGAGCCACAAATGCAGCTCTTATCCCACCTTCTGCAGCATAAGAGGTGCGATCTAGGGAAGGACGTGCACTTCCTGCCGCTGGCGTTCCTCACCTGTTGTACTGGTCGCTGGTGGCCACTGGCAAGAACTGGTTAGGTCAGGTGTTCAGTAGCAAGGGGAATCTTTGTCATCACTACTGCTCTGCTCCATGGAACGCACCCTTCTGGGTACTTCAGATCAGGTCCTTTATAGGTGGGATTTCTGAAGCAACCCAAGGCTATGTCTACAAAGCATGCATTATTTCGGAATAACTAATGATATTCCGAAATAACAAAGAGCATGTCCACGCTGCAAGCCATTATTTCGAAATACCGTCGAGCTGGAGGACTTCTCTTACTCCCACTCCCGTAACCCTCATTTCACATGAAGTAAGGGAAATCGAAGGAAAAGTGTTCTTCCTTCGACTTCCTGCTATGTAGACAGTGCCAAAAACCGAATTAAGCTATTTCAACTTCAGCTGCACAATTGACATAGCTCAAGTGACGTAGCTTAATTCGACTTTTGCTCTGCTGTGCAGACGTGCCATAAGAGAGTTGGGTATTTCAATTCCCACTGAAAAAAACAACCCATAGGCTGGGAATTTCCAAGGGGTTAAATACCCAAGCCCTATGTGTCTCTGGGCCAGATTTTCAAAATAGCTCAAAGCTGAATTTGACAGCCGAGCCTCAATGGAGGTCAATGGTGACCACTTAAACTGTTCTCACGGGCAAACCCTGCTCTTCTCTGTTGTAATTCACCTTCATGGAGTGCTCCTATCACACCCACAAACCATGTATGTTCCTCAAAATAGGACCTAGGATGGGCTTGGGTGGCACCTACATTTTGAGTTAGCAATGTGTTCCACCCCGTAAGAGTGCCACAAGGTCTCAACGCTGGTGTAGCCCAGACAGGACGTCAGGATTTAGAGTTAGGAACCAAAGTGAAGATTGGGGGATTACAAAATGTTGGGCAGATAAAAGCTTTCTTCTGACAAATCCCCCAACGGCAAGCGGCATGGAACTTAAGTGATCTCCCTTGAATGACTGAAGCTCTCATTCACCCTGCTGGGATCTCTGCCTAACGGATTAGGTAAAATAAATGAATTGAAAGCAGCTAGATGGACTGAGTTCATTGAAACGGTAAAGAAACCCCCTGCAATAGCAGTGCTCCTAGGTCCTCTTCCTTTATTGCAAATTAAACCCATCTCAGCCCACATAGGAATTACATTCCCCTACAGTGACCTGCAGGAAATCCATTAAAAATACATTCTGCCAGTTACAAATCTTCATGTCAGCAGCCACAGGGGACAGAATTAATGAAGGGCAAATACACTCACCCCCACACACGCCCCTCCTCCCCTCCTCTGGGGCAAGAGCATGGAGGATTTATAGGCTGAGAGATCTGGGGGTCTGGAACAAGCAGGACCTGAGCTCTGTCATGAAACTGAAAGAGACTACGACAGGGTGAGATTTACTCAAAGTGCTGTTTTCAATTTATTTTAAAACATAAATGTTGTCTGTCTCTCCCCCCAGCCCTCCAACAAAAAGCTATAAAGCCACAGATGCAAAGGGGCTCTGGAATCGCACACAATAGATCTGGATTCCCTGCGGGCTCCGGGGACAATTTTGCCCCACTGCAAGCTTTTCTTGAAAACTAAGAGCCAAACTGCTTTTATATCCCCTAGGCCAGATTTTCAAACACTGGTGTCTTGGCAGCATCCAAAAATAATGAGCCTGTAAAGAGGGGATTCCTTTCATCCCCCCTCCCCTCAGTTGGCTTCATGTCTCTCCCTATTTCTGGAGCAAAACTCCTCCTTCTCGTTCATCCAATCTCTTTCCTTATGGCTCCAGGATCAAGACGTAAATCTAGGCCTCTTTGCACATTGTAGGCAGATTTATGGGAACTCGGTCCAAATCACACATGCCCAAATTCAGAGGTGACTGGTTTCCAACTTGTCTGTGAAAATGCCATGTACACTTATGACATGACATCCATGAGAGGGATAGGGAAAGCTCTCCCCACATCCACCTCATCACCATGATATCGGAGCACCCCACACACATTAATCAGTTTATCCTCAGCACCTTTATACAGAGACCGATTAAGGGATCTAGCTCTTAGATAACTCTTTCCATCAGTAGATCTCATATAGATTCTACAGAGATCAGCTATTCAAGGTTTCGTGCTTCATTACAGGCACTCCTGCGTGGTCCTCATGCGGTCCAGGCATGCATGGCCTTTTGCACTTCTTGATTGGAGGAATGGCTTTCCTTCGTTCCCCTGATGTCCTGTTGGCATCGAATTCTCAGTCCTGGAAACGCTAAGAACTGCTCCAGTTACATCTCCAAGGCATTGCCTGTTATATTTTTGGAAAGTTTAGCAGAATAATTATCAGATTATGCATGATTCGCGGGGAGCCTTGTCGGTAAATCAGTTCCGCTTGAGGTTAGTCTGCTGCCGTTTAGAAACAGTTCTGTGAATTGAGTTCATCCTTAGAAAATTAATAAAATTCAACCCTTCTGACCAAAATGATATGTTTGCCTGAATATTAAACAGATGAAGATCATTGCTAACACCTCTACTTCTAGGCCATGCCAATCTCAGTTCATATGAAGATTAATACCTCATGTTACAGAGGTCATAGGGCAGCTCCAAGACCTTATGGTAAATTCAGAGAATTTACCTTTCCAATGACACCTGGTAAGACCTTTAATTCCTAATACCGCAGGTCAGTGGCTCTTGATTTCTTAAGGTTTACGGCATGACAGGCTATACAAATGCTGCCAGAGAGCTGCCTATGTTAGGACTAATCATTTTTAGGGGCTGATCCCATATTCATTTTTCAGCTGGGGCCATAGTGCCATCTCTACCCTCTCCCTCTGTCTCCGAAGGCCAGGACAGTTTTCCCTTATTGCCTTCTGAGGAGATATCTTTTATCATTCCTTGCTAATCTGAGGAAATCTCTCACACTTCCTTGTATTTCAGACACTGGAGCAGAAAGTGACTCTCTCTGTTCTTTGTTATTATCCATGTCCTTAGTACCAATCTTTTGTTTTTAATTCTGTGCACTTCTAGAATGCCTTTGGCATCAGACTCTCAAAGCATTTTATGAGCAACAGTGGCTTAATCCTCCCATCTCCTCTGTAGCATTATCACCATTTTACAGATGGGGAAACTGAGGCAAGGAGCTACATCTCAGAGAGGCATGTACTTGGGGTGGTTAGCTCCTCCCATTGCCACAGTTACATTCTATTTTTAGCATGATTGCTCACGCTGACCTACTACAAATATTTCTCCTCAAGATGGGAATTGCACTTCCCCCAGGTTTAAGTGTAGAGCTACCCTTAGGGTGCCCCAGTATAGCAGCTGCCATTCAACTACACATGTCTGCTTGGTGCAACAATGTACATGGGTGTGAATGTGCACCGATAGATGCAAATTAGGCACATGGGTGCCCTTTCTGAAGCAATGTGTATAAGATACACACTCTGGGCGCAGAGCACATGCACAAGTGGGTCACCGGTACAGAAATACGTGGGTCTCTGAATGCATATGTAGGACACAGGCTGGCAAAGATATTCACCCACTGTTCTGCCCCTCATCTCACCTCCTGAGTGCCCACTCTGCTTTGTAGCCTCACTGCTCCCGCTGACAGCCTCAGGAAGTTTTGCCACCAACTTTAACAGAGCCAGAATTTCAACCTGAGTTTTTTGGACCCACAGGAAGCAAATGAATAAAATAAATGGGGATCTGCACACATGGAGACTCAACAACTGTTGTAGACACTGTATCCTGCAGCTGCTGGTACCTCCTACCACACTCCACAGACACAGGGGGATTTTTATTAGCTCTGACAGTTCTAAGGTTAATACCCTTGCAGCTGACAGGCACTAAGCCAGAGCCTTGCATAAGCTTGAGATATGAAAACAATCAGCCACGGCTCATGCCATTACTGCCCCAGACTATAGAGCACAGGAGAAATTCCTGCCATTCCATAGAGGGCAAAGGGACCAGGACGGGTGACCTCCTTTTGTTCAACTGCAGCCTCACTTGGCCCGGGAAAACCTTCCAAATTATTTGTGACTTCCATCGATAAAACACATTGTAAAGGAGGGACAAAGGGTGGGTTTGGGGATTTGGAGGGTCAGTAAGACGTGGCAGAATGCCTTTGTTAAGGAAAATCATATACCATATCTAGAGGAGAAAAAGACACTGGATAAGCAAAACGAAATTTTCATCTGTGCCTTCTTTCATTGCTGTGCTGTTAAGACTGCTCATATGATGAACACAACACAAGACTTTACATAGATAGAGACCAACTGTAGATCAACAGAACCTGAATTTGGTGTCTATAATCCTGGGGTATAAAGGAGGCTCCTTATGAGTGAGGTAAGTTCCACCAACCACAATATGAGTTGCAGGCGTACAGCATTCTCTGAAAATCGTGCCACATGACGACTCCTTAATAGATCAGCAGAGGGAAAAATACTTTAAATAGTGCTTTTCATTCACAAGCCTCAAAGCATCGTGCAAAGATGGTGAAGTTCCACTATTCCCCTTTTATAGTTGGGGAAACTGAGGCACCTGGCCTACAGATCACATTTTAAAAAAAGTGACCTCTGATGTTGGGTTCTCAACCTCAGATCCTTTGACAAGATTTTCAGCATTACAGAGTACTCACCGCTCTAAGTGAATTTAGCGGGATCTGCGGGAGCTCAGCTGCTTGGAAAATACATTGCTTAAACTGCGATTTTGTGTAACAGTGATTTGTCCCCTGCTGCATCAATTCCCCCCCCCCCCCCGTGCTGCTCCCTCTTTATGTACATCTGCCTCTCAATCTAGCTACATGTGTGCAATTGCTTCAGGCCAAAACACTGCTGCCATTCAGCACCAGATTTTCAGCCACCTCCCCCTGTAACTCCCATTGTTCTCAAGGGGAACCAGTGAATACACTTTCCAAAAGGTGGCCACTCACTGAGGTTCCTAAATGGGGGCTGAGCGCTTCTTAAAATTGCTCAGGCCAGGGCAATCCAGTTAAACCTTGTCTTTTTGAGAAGTGCCAGCTAGGAATCACCTTTTGTCTTCTAATCTTTTCCCAAGGTGCCCTTGGTCTAGCCTCCTGTCACCTAGAATGAAAGGCTGCTGCCATCTGCTGGTGAACGTAACAAGAGTCCTGCAGCCTCCCAAATCATCAGACCCTCCCAGCAAGATGTACAAGTGTCTCCCATGTGCATTGATTGCAGGCAATGGCTCAATACAGCTGTTACCTGCCTAGGAGAGGGCTTCTCAGACAAGGGAACTGTATCCCTGTACAGAGAGCCAGCACCACCTAAGTCCTCAATATAGTGTTACAGAGATCCGTGTTAACCCTCAGCACAAGGGAAAAATCACACCCAGAGTGAATGGAAAGGTTAACCTCTGTGCCCATTTAGTCTCCTCAGACCTCTCTGAAGCAGTAGCAACCATATTTCATATCGGCTTAGAGGCCCAAACCCAGATCAGAGCCCCACCATGCTGGGTGCTGTCCACACGTAGTAAAAAACAGTCCCTGTTCCAAACAGCTTATGACTTAGATGGGAGCAGAAACAAAAGCACTGAGAAGTAAAAATGACCGCAAAGCAAGTCTCTGGCAGAACAGTAGCTGGAGCACAGGTCTCCTGACGCCCAGCCCACCAGACAACATTGCACCTCATTAACTTCATTTAAATCTAGACACATCACAGCATTTTCATCACATTTACATGTAAATAACTGCTGCAGTAGAGGATGTGCATGAATGTAGTAGAGTCCCCATGAGAAAGGAAAACATCTCCTGCACGACTGTCCCTATTCCAGACATCACCCACCCTAGCGTCCCATGGCACCACCATTCAGCATGGCCTGAAAGCCTTCAAACCAAGGCTTTTCCCGCTTGAATGACTGCACTTTGGCCCCACTTTATGGCTACTATCCAGGTGGAAAGCATCTGAGGATATGAAGATTCAGAAGGAGGTGATGGGGGGAGAGAGGTTTGTTTTGACAGAGACTGAGGCAGGGAGCTCACAGACAGACCAGAGATAGGCAAGGGTGCTACAGAGGTGGGGGGATCCTGCTACAGAAGGGCTCTGTAGTGGGTCGGAGTGGCCGCCCACTGACCCGGAGGAGGAGGAACCCCTCCAGGCGGGCAAACCGACTACAGGCTCTCAGAGGCAGATGAGGCTTATGTGTGTGTTACTCCGTAGAGAGTCCTGCAAAATCTCTCCTAAGGGAAGAAAAGTAGAAGGGGGGACAGCTCCTAGCGCAGCAGTTCTCAGCCTGTGGGTTGGGACTAGGGATGTGTTAGTGTCCACGTTTTTACAGTTAACGGATGAGCCTGGGCTCAGCGGTTAACCTTCACGGTTACATGCAAGTCCCCCCCCCCCACTTCACGGTTACATGCAAGCTCCCCCCCCCACACTTCACAGTTACATGCAAGCTCTCCCCCACCCCCACTTCACGGTTACATGCAAGCTCCCCCCCCCCATGCTCCTCAATCTGTATCGGGGGGAGAGCAGGTGGGAGCCAGTGCTCGCGGGGAGCCACCTGCCCCACCCTCACCCACGTGTAAACGTCTACCCACTGCTCAGACGTTTACTAAAAAGCCGCATTTTAACATTCCTAGTTAGGGCCCCCTTTTAATGAGGTTGCAAGGATGGCATTAGATTCGCTGGGTCTTGGGCCCAACTCCTGAACCCCAGCACCCAAGGCCGAAGTTGAAGCCTGAGGTCTCCTGTCCTGGGCAGCAGTACTCAGGCTTTGGCTTCAGCCCTAGGTGGTTGGCGGATTTCAGGTTACAGGCCTTCTGCTCAGAGCTGAAACCCCTGGGCTTTAGCTTTGCCCCCCACATCCCTAACATGGGATGGTGCAGCTCAGGCTTTGGCCCAGCGGGGCTAGGGTGGGGTCCGGCTTGTTTCCCCACATCTAGGTAGTAATTTTTGTTGGAGGAAGGAGGTCACTATGCCATGAAGTCTGAGAACTGCTGCCTTGAGCAGGGATGGGCAATAATTTTCGGTGTGGAGACACTCCAAGATTTTGGAAAGTGGTCAAGGGCCGCACTTTTCTGTGAAGAGAGTGTGGGGTCTGGGTTGCAGGTTTTGTGCAGAAGGGCACACAGGCTAAGGGACTGGGGTGCAGGAGGCAGTGTGAGGTCTGAGAGGGAGTTTGGGTGGAGGAGGGGATTATGACCTGGGTCAGGGGATTGGGGTGTAGGGTCAGGGAGGGAGTGTGGGTGCAGGAGAGGATTTTGGCCTAGGGGAGGAGTGTAGAGAGGGTACAGAGTCTGGGAGGGAGTTATGACATGGGTCAGGTGGTGCAGAAGGTTTGGGTGGTGATCTGGGAAAGGGAGTTGGAGTGCAGGAGGGTCAGAGGTGCCAGAGGCAGGCTCTGGCTGGGAGGCACTTACCTAAGCATTTCCCTGACAGCAGCCCTGCAGCATCCCCAAGACAAGCTGGGCTCCTTGCCTGCTGCAGCCCCAGACTATTTGCAAATGCAGGCTGCTCCCTCCATATGGCTCTCAGCTCCAGTGGGGGGAGAAGCTTGTGCTGTTCACCCCCCACCCGCGGTTGATCTCACAGCTCCTATTGGCTGGTTATTTTCAGCTCCTATTGGCTGATTGTTTGAGAGACTGGCTGGGGTCAGTTCTTATTGGCTGGTTGTTTTCAGCCAATAAGAGCTGAAGATTGGACTGGGGTGGGGAGCTCACCTGAAGCCTTCCCTCCCTCCAGAGTAGAGAGTCACACCGAGCAGCCCTGAGTTTGAAACAGTGTCTGGTGCATGCCTGAGGGTCCCGGCAGGGGAGGGGAGTGTCCATGGGCCAGATCAGGTGGCTTGGCAGGCTGGGTATGGCCCACGAGAGGTATCTTGCCCACCCCTGGCCTAGAGGATGAGGGCTGGAGCTCAGTCCACCTGATTTCCACCTCACACTCAGCTTGGCACACTGACGTGTTTAACCAGAGGGGTCTATCTTAAAGGAACAACTGGCACAGCCCTTGCAGGGAGATTCATCAGAGAGATGTCAGAGGCTAAAAGGTACAGGAAAGTAGCTGCTGAGATGTCTGGTACTACAGAATCAGCATTGAATATCCAGAGCGGATTTGAGCCAACAGCAGAAATAAAGTCAATACACCCCTCTCTTCCAGCAGCACTGATGTCCTGGAATAATAAAGACAACAGATACTGGCTCTCCCCTTGCTCTAGCAGGATACAGATTTGTTAACCTGTAGGCCTGTGGCAAAACCCACCCCATTTCCTGAGGGTGTGGAGAGCTTGCAGGCAAAGACAAAGTTGTATAGTTGTTATGGAGGTTAGTTTTCATTTTGCTTAATCATGCAGTAGAAAGGGAAGGCTGTACAGTTTTATTTTTTGCATGGAATAGTTGCTCAAACTATCAGATTAAATATAGTTTGGAAGAAAAAGGCAAGGAAGCACAGGCATCAACATACAGTAATAAAATTGTTCTTCTCTAGTAAGCCATCACATGAACACTGGACAAATCTGTGCACCTCCAACTCCCGCCCTTCTTCAAACAAAAAGGATTTACTTTGATTACAGGCTCTTCAAGGCAAGGACTGTTTTTCATTCTGCTTGTACAACACCTGTCATCCTGGTTCATGACAGAGGCCCCCAAATAGTGATGTGAATGGTTTACTGATTCGCTGGAAGCAGCCCCCATCCACGGCCTGCTGCAGGCGGAGGGCTGCTTCAGCCCTGCTGGGCCCCTACACCAGGCCACTAGCTAGCTTCCAGCCCCTGCATTTGGCAGCCAGCCCCAGAAGCTAGTCTACGGGGATGGGAGCAGAAGCCCTGCGGGTTGGGGGCTGCTTTAGCTGGGCTGGAGTGGTCCCTGGTCTGGGATCCTGTTTAGTTGGTTAACCGGTTAACTGATTAATCGGGATTTTACATTTTACACTGCAAACAAGTAAATAATACTTAAATCTTTATTGTCCTATAGGTTTCTAACATGCTCAGTGCTATACAGGAAACCCCCGAGATGCGACCGCCAGAGTTGCGACCCCCTGCACTTACAACCATTTTTGTAAGTGTGGAAGGGGCCGAACCCCCCCGACTTATGTCCTTGGCCTGCATTTACGATGGCGCACGACACCTATCATAAACGAGGGTTCGAGTTACAACGCCCCTGACTTGCGTTGCTTTCCCAGAAACTGATCGCGACGTAAGTCAGGGGCCGCCTGTAGTTCAGTACCACTCCACATACAATTCATTCCACCTCTGCTTTTTACCAGAATCAGAACCCAGGATTCCTACCTCTTCAAAAGAGATTTAAATAGAAGCATGGCTAGCTCTCTAATTACAATATGTAATTTCCCCTTCAAGTACTCTCACTTTCTCATCACTGTTGGAGGTGAGCCACATCCACTGATTTAATTAGCACTGATTTCACTCCCATCTCTGTATCCTTCTTTTTTTCTTTTCTCATCAAGCATCTGAAGGAGTGAGGTGTATCTCACGAACACTTCTGCCCTAATACATTTGTTAGTCTTTAAAGTACCTTATTGTTTTTGCTGAAACATTGTGGAACCCCTCTCAAACTTACCTCTTCTAGAAACCTAATGGGGAGGAACAGAAGTAAGGATGTAAAAATGTGGTTAAAAATGTAACCATATAATAGCTAAAAAATCTCAACAGTTACACCTGCTGCAGATGCTGAAATATAAAGCTTAAATAAACTTTATACTGCAGAGACTGCAACAAAGCTTCTGCCAAGCCCCACTCTGGGGGAGCCACCCAGCCCTGCTCCAGGGGAGCCAGCGTGTATCCTATGGAGGAGGGTCCTGGTAGGTGAGGCTTATAAGTTAACAGGTTAACCTTTTACATCCCTCAACAGAAGCCAAGCTAACTCCCCAGGATCTCTCTCCCTTTGTAAACTAGGAGGCCTGGCTCAGTCAATCCCTGCTGTGATCATTGTAAACCTCATTGCCTTCAAATGCAATCAGTCCCAAGCCTCCCCTAGGATCATTACACCTTTTTAGGTGTGAACCCCCACAGGTGCCAAGCTACAGCTATTATTCTGCATGGTCCATCTAGTCAGAAGGGCATTAGTTAAAATAAATTACTATTAAGTCATCCTTAAATAGAGCAGGCCCTACAATAAATAAATCTCCAAAGGCTCATACAACTATACAGCTAAATTCCTAGGGGTGCCCCCCTCCTCTAGTTGACTATTCCCTCCATCTGTCTGCCTTCTCCTCTATTGGATGGGAGAGTGCAAGTAGGACACATACAGGACACTCTTTGGAGCATTCCATTTGGTAAAGGGGTGGATAATTTTATAAGAAATAATAGTCCCTCCAGGTGTGTAGAATTGGATTAAGTATCGTGCAACAGAAAGCAAGGGTATGTTAGCAATAAGAGGGTGTGGGGCCCTTATTGGATGAGGGAGGTAGCCTAGTGACAGATGATGTGGGAAAAGCTGAAGTACTCAATGCTTTCTTTGCCTCCGTCTTCACTGATAAGGTCAGCTCCCAGACTAACGCACTAGACAACGCAGTAGGGGAAGGAGGTGGACAGCCCTTGGTGGGGAAAGAACAAGCTAGGAACTATTTAGAAAAGCTAGATATACACAAATCCATGGGCCTGGAATTAATGCATCCGAGGGTACTGAGGGAATTAGCAAATGTCATTGAGCAGCCTTGGGTCATTATCTCTGAAAACTCGTGGAGATCGGGAGAGATCCTGGATGACTGGAAAAAGGCAAATGTAGTGCCCATCTTTAAAAAAGAGAAGAAGGACAATCCAGGGAACTACAGACCAGTCAGCCTTACTTCAGTCCCTGGAAAAATCATGGAGGGGATCCTCAAGGAATCCATTTTGAGGCACTTGGAAGAAGGGAAAGTGATCAGGAATAGTCAACATGGATTCACAAAGAGCAAGTCGTGCCTGACCAATCTGATTAGCTTCTATGATGAGGTAACTGGCTCTGTGGATATGGGAAAGTCAGTGGATGTGATATACCTTGACTTTAGCAAAGCTTTTGATATGGTCTCCCACAATATTCTTGCCATCAAGTTAAGGGAGTATGGATTGGATAAATGGATTGTAAGATGGATAGAAAGCTGGCTAGACTGTTGGGCCCAACAGGTAGTGATCAACGGCTCGATGTCAGGTTGGCGGTCGGTTTTTAGTGGAGTGCCCCAAGGATTGGTTCTAGACTGGTTTTGTTCAACATTTTTATTAATGACCTGGATGAGGGGATGGATGGCACCCTCAGCAAGTTCGCAGATGACGGTAAGCTAGGGGGAGAGGTAAATACCCTGGAGGGCAGGGATAGGGTCCAGAGTGACTTGACAGATTAGAGGATTGGGCCAAAAGAAATCTGATGAGGTTCAACAAGGACAAGTGTAGAGTCCTGCACTTGGGACGGAAGAATCCCAAGCATTCTTACAGGCTGGGGACCTACTCGCTAAGTAGCAGTTCTGCAGAAAAGGACCTGGGGACTGCAGTGGATGAGACACTTGATATGAGTCAGCAGTGTGCCCTTGTAGCCAAGAAGGCTAATGGTATATTACGTTACATTAGGAGGAGCATTGTTAGCAGATCTAGAGAAGTGATTATTCTGCTTTATTTGGCTCTAGTGGGGCCACATCTGGAGTATTGCGTCCAGTTCTGGGCTCCCAACTATAGAAAGGATGTGGACGCATTGGACAGGGTCCAGTGGAGGGCAATCAAAATGATTAGGGGGTTGGAGCACATGACCTGTGAGGAGAGATTGAGGGATTTGGGTTTGTTTAGTCTGCAGAAGAGAAGAGTGAGGGGGGATTTGATAGCAGCCTTCAACTTCCTGGAGGGAGGTTCCAAAGAGGCTGGAGAGAGGCTGTTCTCAGTAGTGACAGATGGCAGAACAAGGAGCAATGGTTGCAAGTTGCGGTGGGAGAGGTCCAGGTTGGGCATTAGGAAAAACTGTTTCACTAGGAGGGTGGGGAAGCGCTGGGATGGGTTCCCTAGGGAGGGGGTGGAATCTCCAGCCCTAGAGGTTTTTAATTCTCGTCTTGACAAAGCCCTGGCTGGGTTGATTTAGTTGGGATTGGTCCTGCCTAGAGCAGGGGGCTGGACTTGATGGCCTCCTGAGCTCTCTTCCAGCTCTAGGATTCTATGGTGATTCAAGCTTTAGCTCTTAGCATGGGAGCTGGCTTCCCCAAGAGTCTTTTAAATAGAGGCGATTGCGGATGGTATGCCCACCCCTATTTCTGTGAGGTTGGTTCAATCCTCAAAAAGAGCTTGTTATGGAGCAGCCCATTTATGAGAGAGAAACGGGGGAGGACGGATTATAAAACTCCATTCAGTGATGGGGAGGGTGGGGAGAATCCCAATGAAGTAGGACAGTGACTTAGCGCTCGTAGGCTGCAGGGGGGGGAAGGAATCTTCCAAGCAGCCGTCTGCAGCCTCGCACGGGTGTAAAGAAGTGGAGTCTTCCCCCTTGCCCTCGGGCAGTTGGTTCGCTCCAGTTTGAAGCTCGGCGCAGACGCTCACCGGACGCCCAACGGCAGTTCCGTGAGGGGGCTCAAGAGCGCGGCCGGGCAGCCTCCTGCGTTGTCACCACCGCCCGGCCGCCGCCCCTTCACCTTCGCCCCGCCCCTCCGGGGAAGGCGCGAGGCCGCTTCTCGCTGAGGCAAGGAGCCGTTGGGCGGCCCCCCTCCCCCTCCCGCGCTGTGTCCAGGGCCTGGCTCTCCCTCCCCCGCTCCGGCGGCTGGCCCGGTTCGGGCTCTACCCCCCCCCCCCCCCGGTCTGCTCTCGGCCTGCAGCGGGGACGCGATGCCTAACCCCGGAGAGGAGACGCCAGCCCCTGACCCCGAGACCGCGCCCGGTCGGCCCCGGAAGGCGAGGCCGGCCCAGGAGAGCCGCGATGGAGACGTGCCCAGCCTCCGCCCGCCGCAGCTGCCGGCCTGTAGGTGCCCCTCTGCCTAGGCGAGAACAGTCCTAGCTCCGCCACCCTGGGGCGGGTCCGCGCGGGCAGGGGCCTGAGCAGCGCTTTGGGGGGAGGTTTGGGAGGGACCTGGACGAGGGCGGTGTCCTTGTGCTGCTTCCAGGCCGGGTGGGTTTCTGCAGCACTCGCAGTGTCCAGCCTCTGCCTCCAACATGGGGACGACACTAGGGAGGGGATGGGTAACGGGCTCACCAGCAGCCCAGCCCGCCTGGGGCAGACCCCCCCCCCCCAACGCATTAAACATAAGTTACCTGATTAAACGGGATTTGTACATCCCTCAAATACACGACTGCTTTTAGCAGCTTGAACTGCTGCCCACCTGTTCTTCCATTAAGCTCTCCACTGGCTCTTTTGCCATTATAATAATAATGTGTGCGGTGCCCAATCCTAGCTTTGTAATATGCTGAAGTGGAGCTGTGGGGAAGGAAACATACACAGCTTCGAATGGCCTGCGAGTGTCCTAAGCCTAATGTGGGAGCTTAGGCTCTGCTTCCCATCCTGCTGCTAACCTTGTTGGAGGAGGGAGAACAGCCATCACGCTGTTTTGCAAAGATTGCCCCAGCACAACAGTTTTACGCTTCCCCTCATGCGTATGAAATATTTCTCTTTTACATCATGCCAACAGTGCTTTTATCTGTTTCTTCAAAGTCTTCTTCAGAGCATGTTTCCACTAAACCTCTTTCATTGCCGCTGTGAAGTGATTTTTAAAAAGTGTGTAGGGCTGAAGTTTGATGGTCTTGCACAGCTTTCAGTAAATGAGACAAGTGCTGGTTTTCAATGGTCACTAGATGTCACTCTTATTTCATATATAAAAAGAGGAGGCTTTATTTGCTATAAAAGGAAAGAGGGGCTCAGATCAAAACTATGAAACTGGATTTTGGTCAATTCGCAGCTTAATTCTCTCAGACAAGTTTAATTGTAACTTTGAGGAAGTATAACCATCATTTCCTGTACATGCATCAATGCAGACAAACAGTTGTGCATCTTAAGAATTCCATTTGCCTAAAAGATTAGTAAATTCCAACTAAAAATCAGAAAAAATTTTCAAATGTTCCCTTCCTGCAGCATAGTAGTTTTTATCCAACAAAGATTTAAGCATACTAGTAAAATGCACTTGTGATTCCTTGCAGGCCTGGGCTTTGTATGATTGACTTATTCCATAACATAGGCTACTAACACTTCTTCACACAGCCCTCTTGTCTAATTTAGATTGTAATCTGTTCAGAGAACAACGAGAAGTCCTGTGGCACCTTATAGACTAACAGATTTATTGGAGCATAAGCTTTCGTGGGCAAAGACCCACTTCGTCAGATTAAGTGAGTCTTTGCCCATGAAAGCTTATGCTCCAATAAATCTGTTAGGCTACGTCTACACTGACAGCTTTTTGTGCAGGAACTGTTTTGCGGAAGAGTTCTTGCGCAAAAAGTCTTCCACAAGAGCGCGTCTACACTGGCATGTGCTTTTGCACAAGAGCGTCTATGGCAGCGTGGACGCTCTCCTGCGTAAGAAAGTTCTGATGGCCATTTTAGCCATAGGGGTTTCTTGCGCAGGAAATTCATGTTGCCCAAGAGCTCTTGCGCAAGAGGGCAGTGTAGACAGGCAAGAGGGCTTATTCCCCGTGGGGAAAGAAATAACTCTTCCGGAAGAAGCCCTGTTTTCTGACGCTAGACTGTAAATTTACTGGTGCAAGAATGCGCATGCAGTGTCGACACCTGGCAAGTTTTTGCGTAAGAACAGCTGTTCCTGCGCAAGAAGCTGCCAGTGTAGACGTAGCCTGAGTCTATAAGGTGCCATAGGACTTCTCATTGTTCTTGCAGATTCAGACTAATATGGCTACCTCTCTGCTATCTGTTCAGAGAGGGACTTGTCATTTTACAATATGCCCTTCCCACACCAGAGAAGAGATATAGTATTTCCTTCATCTGGGCATTGGTAAGGGGTGGATTAATAAATTCAGTCTCATTTGGAAATTGTTCAGTTTGTGTCCAGGTGAGGAAGGTTAGCTACGTGCAGGTTTTTGAGGGGACGTCTAAACTACATTCCTCTTCCGAAAGAGGAATGTAAATGAGCCTGATTGAAAATGCAAATAAAGTGTGGATTTATAAATCTTGGCTTCATTTGCATAATTGTGTGCACTTTTTCGAAAAAGAAACTGCAGTCTAGACAGTTTTTTCATGAAAAAATAAGGTGGACGGGTTCTTTTGAAAAGGTTTTTTTGAAAGAACCCCATCTTGACTGCGGTTTCTTTTTCAAAAAAGTGCTCACGTGATTATGCAAATGAAGCACGAGATTTGTAAATCTGTGCTTCATTTGCATTTTCGATTGGGCTCATTAACATTCCTATTTTGGAAGAGGAATGTAGTTTAGACATAGCCTAAATGACTATAGACGAGTAGACTTAGCCACCGTTGCTTGGGTCCTTCAGGGCAGGGGGCTGGTGGTATGGGGGGATACAGGAGTTAGGGCATGGGAGGGGGGAGTGCGGGAGGCTGAGGGTGGAGGGTCCCATCCAGCACAGGCTTTTTTCATCACCACTCCTCCCTGCTCCAGCTACCAGGGCCTTTTTTCTCCCCCCAGCCACCAGGGACCTTTTTTTTTTCTCCCCCCGCTCTGCTGCGGTCAAGGATTGGGGCAGGGGGTGCTACTAACTGGTGTGCATGTAGACAAGTGGGCAGAGCCTGCTGGCCACTCCCCTGCCAGTACGGCTGACCTCTGTGGCCACACTGCAGGATCTCTCTGCCTTGCAGGCTTGCTGCCCACACTGGACACATTCATATCACATCCCTCTGAACAGCAGCCCCTCCCTTTCCATGTTATAGAAAACAGTCCTTTTCCTGGGGCTTGTGGTTGTCCTGGCATAGCCAAACCTGGGCTTTGCTTTAAATTAGTAGAAGAGGAAGCTGCCTCTGTATCAGAGGTAGCAGCGTGGGGCGGCAGGTGGGTGCCAGTCTCCAAGGGGAGCATTTTAATAACTATGTAAGTGCTAATTATTGTTGGAGCTACATGATTACTAAAATAACTGATATCTAACATCCATAGTTATAATTCAAAATGATCTGAACAAACTGGAGGAATGATGTGTGGTAAATGGGATGAAATTCTACAAGGACAAATGCAAAATACTCCACTTAGGAAGGAACAATCAGTTTCATACATACAAAATTAGAAGTGTCTAGGAACAGTACTATAGAAATGGATCTAAGGGTCATAGTGGACCACAAGCTAAATATGAGTCAGTATGGCAATGTAGCAGAAAAAGCAAACAAACATTCTGGGGTGTTCTGCAGGAGTGGTTATAAGCAAGACATGAGAAGTAATTCTTCAGCTCTGCTCTGCACTGATTAGGCCTCAACTGGAGCATTGTGTCCATTTCTGGGAATCTCATCTCAGGAAAGATGTGGACAAATTGGAGAAGATCCAGAGAAGAGCAATAAGAATGATTAAAGGTCTAGAAAACATGACCAATGAGGGAAGACTGAAAGAATTGGGTTTCTTTAGTTTGGAAAAGAGAAGACAGAGGGGAGATAACTGCTTAAAGGATGTTACAAGGAGGAGGGAGAAAAATCATCCTCCTTAACCTCTGATGATATGACAAGAAGCAATGGACTTAAATTGCAGCAAGGGAAGTTTAGGTTGAACATTAGGTAAAACTTCCTGCCTGTCAGGGTGGTTAAGTAATGGAATAAATTGTCTATGGAGGTTGTAGAATCTCCATCGTTGGAGATATTTAAGAGCAGATTAGATAAACATCTGTCAGGAATGATCTAGATCAGTGGTTCCCAACCTTTTTATGCTGCGGACAGGCCAAATGCATTCACAAACTTTTGGTGGTCCATCATAATTTTATTTACATGTTTACATTAGGGATGGTAAGCGACTAGTCGACTATCCAATAAGCAAAAGCTTATCGGATAGTTGACACACTGGTCATTTAGTTGCTTCCCCCCTTGCTTCCTCTATCAGAAAGAGGCAGCAAGGTGGGGGAGTGGAGGGATGCTGGGGGGAGCCAGCTTAAAATGCCGGTTCCCTCCAGCTCTGTGGGAGAGGGCAGGGGCACAGCAGCAGGGTTCCACATTTGAAATCTACAAGAGACCCTGCTATGTAGCCCTTCCGCCTTTGAAATATAGCAACAGCCCAGTGGGCTCTTGCTACATTTCAAAGTGGAAGCAACCTTATCGATTAATCGATGGAAATTCCATTGACTATTTGATTAGTCGATTAAATCTAATTTTAACATCCTTAATTTGCATATTCATTATGCAAAGAATGAATATGCAAATATTCAAATACAATGTTTCCTGTCCACCTAGCCCCATCCCAGCCCCTTGCTCTCCAGTGCCTAATGCCCTGTGACCCTTTAACCTCTGACCCCTACAGCCCATGCCAACACTCTCTTGCCCCGTGACCCCACCATGCCTTCACCCAACACTCCTTTGCCCCCACCCCACACCCTACACTCCCCAGAGAAAGAAGCTGCCCCCTCTAGGGAGAATGGCCATTACTGCATAGGGGCAAGGGGAGCAGCTGTTGAGGGCACATATGCTCCCTCCTTCGTGCCCCCTTCGTCTCCAAGCCATCTTGCATCCCCATAGGGGGAAGAGCATGGAGCCCTAGCTGGGCCGCCATTACCAAGGAGGGAGGGAGGCGCCTTCTGCTCCATCTCTCTTGCTGCTGCCTGAGTCTGTGCCGCTGCTTGCAAAATTGCCTGTACAGGCAGGGAGGGGGAGTGCAGAGCCCCGGCCAGCCCACTATTGCTGAGGAGGGAGGGAGGCAGCACCTGCTGCCTGCTCAGTCCCAGCACAAAAAAATCACCACAGCTGCTGGTGCTGAGCTGCTGCAAACAGCTGGCTTCAGCTCTGGCAGTTGCTGCGGCCCGGCAGCCAGCGGTTCACAGACTGGCAGTGGTCTGTGGATTGTTGGTTGGGAACTGCTGATCTAGATCAGAGATGGGCAATCATTTTTGCAGGGGAACCACTTAACATATTTTGGTACCTGGTCACAGGCCGGCTCTGGGCCTCCACTGGAAGGAATGGGGTTGAGGCTACAGAAAAAGAGTGAGACACAGATTGCGTGTGTGGCAGTGTGTATATGTGGCAGAGACTGGGAGAGTATGTGTGGCAGTGTCTGTGTGTGGCACAGACTGGGTATGTGTGCTGGCTAAGTTTCTAGGAGAAGCCACACTCTCTGTCAGAGAATCTGTCCTGCTCTGTTGTTTTCTTCCACTCTGTTCTGCATGCCTCTGAGTCACATGCTTCAGACTGGAGCAGCTCTGTTGACTATGTGTCTGTGTGACTGATTGTCTAGGACCCCAGCTCTGCAAAGATGGCATACATAGGCAGGAGAACAACACTGACTTCAGCACTCCCCTCCACCCCCATTCCCCTGCTCAGCTAGCAGGAGAATCCTGGAGGCAGCTGCAGGACAGAATGAGGGGAGGGGCAGCTGAACACACACTGCTGGCTGTAAGTATGTACCTCTGCTAATCAGCTGGGCAGGCCAGGTAGGAATGCTTGGCAGGCAGGATCCAGGCCCCAGGCCTGAATTTTCCTACCTCTGATTATATGGTGCTTGTTCTAGCCATGAGTGCAGGGGGCTTTCGAGGTCCCTTCTAGTTCTAAGAATTCTGTAATTCTATGAATGTGTTAAATGTAAGACTAGTTGATCATGCCTCCAAAGCTCACTAATTTCATTTCTCCCTTTCTGCAGCCAGCCCTCCACCACTTCTCTCCGTGGCAGAACTACTAGAAACAGCACAAGAGATTTCCAAAATGACCATTGCACATGAGATTGTATTGAACCGTGATTTCAAGGTGCAAGAGGTCAACTCATCACCAAACAGGTTCCTTACATTTCTCTGTTTTTTCTCTTGTCTGAAGTTGCAGATCATGTAGCTGGAATGGGAAAGGGGGGAGGGGAAGACTTAGAGCAGACATGTCAAACTCAAAGCCTATTGAGGTCCGTACAAACGAAAACTGATAGCTTTCAGGGCCACTGAAGAAAATGTACTTCTATCAGAAAGTCTTAATTATTTATTATTATAGATTATGTTTTAGGTATATTTTATAATATTTTTTCAGGTCTTGTTTGAATATAATACAATAATTTGATGTGTAAAATTGTTATTTGCATCCATGAAGACTTTGAGTTTAAGGTGCTTCAGTCCCCCCTGCTCTAACCCAATTCCTCTCCCCCCCCCGTCCCGCTCTAACCTAATGCCTGGGTCCTGGAGCTGCCGCCACGCTCTTCTCCCTCCAGGTGCTGGGGCGCATGCACAGAGCGGCCGGCCACGAGCAGTCTTGGTGTGCAGCTCAGAACCAGCAGGAGCTGCATTTCCTTAATCAAAGAGCCGCGTGCGGCTCGAGAGCCATGGGTTGGCCACCACCCGTTATAAACAATGTAGCTGGGTGGGCCGCACTTAGATAATTTATAAAGATTTAGTCACGGGCCACAAAAAAATTTCATCAGGCCTTGTGCTTGACATGACTGACTTAGAGGGATAAAGGAGAAGAGATGTAAAATCTTCAGCAAAGATCTCTCTGCAATCTGCCCTGTAACTACAAACTTCCTGAGTTCTGTCTGAGCACCTTAACCACTAGAGCAGTGTTTCTAAAATTTTTTAAGACCAAGGAACACCAAACAATTTTTTTTATGGGGAACACCAAGGATTTTTGTTGAACGAAAAAAAAAGGAAGCTTGTCCCTTTTTAAGGACGGCCATTTGAACTCTGTTCTCTCTCAATCAAAATTTGGGACACATTAACTACACCCTCTGACCTCTGTTTACTATGCCCCTGACTCTTGGACACATGACCAGAAGTAAAAGTAACCCCCTCTAAGAACTTTTCCCACCATCCTCCTACCCATAGGGGGATGAGTTTGGCCCCCACCGAACCCTCTCTCCTCTGGTGTTGGTCTCTCTCCTGCAGGTGTCTGCCCTTCTGCTTCACCCCCAGAATCCCCTGGCGTCTGCACCTTCCCTTACCTCTGCACCCTCCTAGTGCTTCCTCCTTCCCTCCCAGATCTGGCTCACGGATCTGACACCTCACCCTCCCAGATCTGGCTTGCGGACCGCGGCTGTGCGACCAGGTCCGTGCACTGTCGCTTCCCCAGCAGAGTGGGAAGGGGCGGGGGGAGAAAGGGCCATGCACAGAGCACACTGGCAGAGCCCGAACGTACCCTGCTCTGCAGCACTCCAGCCGAGCTCTGTGCGGTCTCTACCAGCACTCTGGTGGCAGCTACCAGGAGTGGCTCACCAGCTCCAACCAGCGCCCCTCCCCCTCTGGCAGCAGTGGTGGCCGCCTGTAGATGGAGGAGGCTGGGCTGGTGGCGCACAGTGGAGGCAGTCCTGCAGCAGGAGGGAAGGGCCACGTGGTGCGGGGAGGGGCTTGCTGGACAGCGGTGCGTGCTGCATGGGAGCTCGGAGCTCTGGACACTGCGCGCCACCAGCAGCGGCCCTGGCTGCCCGTGCGAAACACCAAGGGAGGCACTTACGTGCTGTGTGGAGGCGGGGAGTTGCTGCTGCACTGTGCTCGCGCTGGGTGTCTTTAAATCCGGGACTGTCCCGGAAAAAAAGGAACGTATGGTCACCATATCTCCACAGTACACCTTGGACTGCCTCATGGCACACCGGTGTGCTACGGAACATAGTTTAAGAAACGCTGCACTAGAGTATCCTCTGTTGCTGCAAAAAAGAGACTGTAGAAAGGTATTCTGCCAATCTTTGAGGATAAGAAATAGAGGTTGGGGGATGTTAGAGGGTTTATCCCTTCACTCTCCCCCTTCCCTGGTCCTCACATGAATAGACAACAGCAATATCTGAAATCTGAAGATGCTTTATCCCTTGTTTTTTCCCACCCCCTTCCTATTTGTCCCAGATATATATAGTAATATTTTTAGGTATATCTTAGTTACTTTACTGAAACTTAACTAACCAACCCTAACTTATTTTAATATGATTATTTAGCCAGTTATATCCCACCACCTTAACTGGTTTACGTCCAGCACAGTTACACAGTAGACAATCAAAGAACCAGACAGAGATCATACAGATAAACAATAGAGAGATGGGGAGCATAATGAAGCAACAAAAAGAATGAGGCTTTCATAATCCCAACTATTGATAAGTGAGTCCTTGCCAGGCAGAAGGCTATCAACCAAGTTTTCTTTAAATCTTCTAGGCTCTTCCCTTTATCTGGAGGCAATAGATTGGATCGCTTTTCTAACAGCCCCAAATTGCTTCATTTCAATGTGACTGGTTTGGAATGTGCCAAGATATGACTGCATGTTTCCCGGCTTATGGCTGTTCCTGCATCTTAACCAAAAGTCTTAGGTCAGGAACAAGGCTTCAAACCATCATATACAAAAACTGATTTTAATTCTTTTTTATACCCCTGTAAGAATACACCTACATTCTTGTATAGGCAGTAATAGGGGATATGAAGGGCATTTGTTATCTGTATCTATCACAGGTTGGCTAAGAAGGGTGGCCTACCGCTCTACTATTCTAAGTGCTGGAAAAGTAAGATTAAGGCAATTTACATAGATTTGTGGAGTACATATTCTGCATGCCCAGCTAGTATTGGTATAAATAGCAGTGTAGAGGGGGTGGTGCTGTTTAGGTGAGTAAATACATGTCTTAATTCCTCGGCTATATACTCTACTTGCCTCTCTTCAGAGGCAGTACATCCCGGTGTCCAACTGCTGGAGCCATTCCCTACTGCAGGGAAAGACTCCAGCTGGTCCCCCATGCCCAGAACCTTTGCTTGCTACCTCAGCCTTTCATGGATATGTGCAGGCACACAGCAATGAGGCCATAGTTTGCTTTTCACTGTGGTGTGTAGCTGCACTTACTTGCATGATCCTGCCAGTGTAGACAAGGCCAAAGCGTGTTTGGCCATGGTAAGTAGAGACTGATGGATAGGACACATATTTGGAAGAACTGGGGAATTTAGTTTGATAGAAGTTCCCATAGGAGGGAGAACCATGAGGCATATTGCTTCTAACATGGGAATAAAAGTTCAAAGAAAATGCACAGAGGTTCAGGTCGGGACAGGGACACTCCATAATGATAGGTGCCAGAATGTTAAATAGTTACTTGTTCCCACTCCCCACTTAGCCTGGAAAGCAGAGTGAAGGAAACATTGCACAAAGCTTTCTGGGACGCTCTGAAAGAACAGCTGTCTGCAAGTCCACCAGACTACACGCATGTGATTCAACTGCTGCAGGAAATTAAAGAGGTGAGCAGTTCAAGAGACAGGACAAACAGCCCCCTTAGAACTAGGCTTCTGTTTATGACGTTGTAGCCCATTTTATCTAAGCCTTCCCTTATGGCTATGTATTAGACCAGAGGCATGAACGAATGGAATTCATAGTGAGGAAGAGTTAAATACTAGGCCCAACCTTTTAGATCCTTTCTGTAAAACCATCCACTTGACACCCAAGTTCCAACTATACCTGTGCAAGTCAACTATATCTCAAAAGTGTAAAAAGCAGTGGAAATATGTAACAGTCAGTATGGACATAAATTAACATATATAGCTTAAATCTCTGTCCTATACCGGGTGCAATGGTTTCTTCAGCAAGAGCCTATGCACACTCTGCATAAGGAATCACAGAATCATATAGAATCACAGAATACTGGAAGGGACTTTAAGAGATCATCAAGTGTAGTCCCCTGTCCTCACAGCAGGACCAAGTACTGTCTAGATCATCCCTGACAGATGTCTATCCAACCTGCTCTTAAATATCTCCAGTGATGTAGATTCCACAGCCTCCCTAGGCAATTTATTCCAGTGTTTAACCACCTTGACAGTTAGGAAGTTTTTCCTGATATCCAACCTAAACTTCCCTTGCTACAATTTAAGCCCATTGCTTCTCGTCCTATCCTCGGAGGCCAAGGAGAACAATTTTTCCCTCCTCCTTGTAACACCCTTTTAGGTATCATATCCCTTCTCAGTGTTCTCTTTTTTAAACGAAACAAGCCCAGTTCTTTGTCTTCCCTCATAGGTCATGTTTTCTAGACCTTTAATAATTTTTGCTGCTCTTCTCTGGACCTTCTCCAATTTCTCCACATCTTCCTTAAAATGTGGTGCCCAGAACTGGACACAATACTCCAGTTGTGGCCTAATCAGTGCAGAGTAGAGCAGAAGAATGACTTCTCGTGTCTTGTTCACAACACTCCTTTGTTAATGCATCTCAAAATCATGTTTGCTTTTTTTGAAACAGTATCACACTGCTGCCTCATATTTAGCTAGTGGTCCACTATAGCCCCTAGATCCCTTTCTGAAGTACTTGTTCCTAGAGAGTCGCTTCCCATTCTGTAGATGTGAAACTGATTTTTCCTTCCTAAGTGGAGAACTTTGCATTTGTTCTTATTAAGCTTCATCCTATTTACTTCAGACCATTTCGAATTATAACCCTATCCTCCAAAACACTTGCAACCCCTCCCAGCTTGGTATCATCTGCAAACATAATCAGTGTACTCTCTAAGCCCATGGTCACCAACGCGTCGATCGCGATCTACTGGTCGATCTTGGGGGCCCGACCAGTCGATCGCGAGGCTTTTGGGGCCCCCCCCTCACTGCCCCCACCCCCCAAGATGAATGCCGCGCTGATGCTACCTCCAGGAAGAACGGAGGTAGCGCGAGCTTCCAGCGGGGTGGGGAGAGTTCTGCAGCCATGTGCCTGGTACCGGAAATGCGCGGGCTGCTCTTCCTCCCCCCTGAACAGCCGGCGTGATACCTAAAATGCCGGTCCGTCACGCGCTGGGGACTTTGTTCCCCTGCTGCCTTCCTGCGCGCGGGGAAGGGGTTGGGTGTCTGGGACTGCGCTGGCTGTGGCTGCTCAGGCAGCATGTGCTGCCGCGGGGAGGGGAGGGGTAAGGTGCAAGCTTCCTGAGCGGTTGCGGTTGGCATGAGCTGGGACTCCCCCCTCCCCCGCAGGCAGGCAGCAAGGGAATAAAGTCCCCAGCACGCCGGCTCCAGCTGCTTGGGCAGCGCGCGCTGCCCAAGCGATTGGGGCTGACGTGGTCTGGGACTCCCCGTTCCCACTGTCCGAGCAGCTGGAGCCGGCGTGCTGGGGACTTTATTCCCCTGCTGCCTGCCTGCGTGGGAGGGAGGAGTCCCAGCTCACGCCAACCGCAACCACTCGAGAAGCTTGTGCCTTACCCCTCCCCTCCCCGCGGCAGCACGCGCTGCCTGAGCAGCCAGAGCTGGCGCAGTTCCGGACACCTAACCCCTTCCCCGCTCGCAGAAAGGCAGCAGGGGAACAAAGTCCCCAGCGCGCAGTGGACCGGCATTTTAGGTTGGGGCTGGCGCGGTCTGGGACTCTCCCCTCCCCTCCACTCCCCAAGGCAGAGGGGAATAAAGTCTCCAGAGCGCCAGCTGGAGCCGGTGCGGTCCGGAACTCCCCATCCCCCCCGTTCCCAGCCCGCACAGGAAGGCATCAGGCTACACAACGAACCAGTGTTTCAGGTACCGTGCTACTGTTTAGGGCTGGGGGGAGCAGCCCACTCACTTCCTGGGCCTTGGTCTGCAGCTGCAGGATCCCCAGGTACTGTGGTCCCTGTCCCCTCCCCCTGCCCAAATCCCCGAAAGTACCCTGCCCCACCACCCACCGGCACCCTGTCCTCTGCCCCAGGCCCTTGCCCCAGCACCCATTGGCACCCTACCCCAGCACTCTGTCCCCTGCCCTGGCACCCAGTCTCCTGTCTCAGCATCCATTGGCACCCTACCTAGCACCCTGTCCCAGTACCCCCTGGTACCCTTCCCCAATACCATGTCCCCTGCTCCCACCAGCACAGTTGGGGCCACATTAGTGAGGCTTGTGGGGGTTTTGGAGGAGTTTTTATTTTGTCTCTCACTTGTGTGGCCCCAACTGACTTTTCTGTGGGTCAGTGACCCCTGACTCAAAACAGGTTCCCTGCCCTTCTCATAAATAAAGACAATGCAGAAACTTTGTGTGTTTGACACAGTATTTTATTTAAAAATGAAGCCTGGCCAACAAACCCCCAATTGGGGCCAAGCCCCCATCTGTCCACAGCATTGTAACATTCCTGCACTCCCCCTTCCCCCAGGCCCTAGACCTGAACCTATCATACACTGAAAGCCCCTGCCCTGAGCCCCTCACATACCCCAACCCAAATTTCTGCACCCTCATATCCGCAAGCCTGTGGCTTGCGTAGTACCCCAACCCTACATCTGACCCCAACACTGCCTGGCCTGGAGCCCCCTCCCCGAGCCAGCGTCCCCTTCTCTACCTCCTCCTGCATCCTGATTTCCTCCCAGAGCTTGCACCTCTCACCCTTTCCCACACCCAAATCCCTCATTCCCACCCCAGAGCCTACACATCCTGCCTCAACCCAGCGAGGGTACGGCTAGACTGCAGGAGTTTTTTGGGATTCCGGAGATATCCCAGAAAAACTCTTCTGCATCCAGGGATGTGTTTGTTCTTCCACTTTTTTTAGTGGAAGAGCAAACGTGCTCTTTCAGTCACCCCTATATTCCTCTTTCCAGGAGGAATAAGGGGGCTTCCAAAAGAAGGGGTTTTTCTGACATTTGGTCTAGTCTAGACAGGCCAAATGTTGGAAAAACCTCTTCCTACAGAAGAATTGGGGAAAAAAGCAGCAGTATAAGGGTTGGGGATAGCAAGTGATGGAGAGGAGAAGAATAGAGAGGAAGGGGCAGGGTGGTAGATCTTGGCTTGTTCTGTCATTTAAAAAGTGATCTTGGGTGTAAAAAGGTTGAAGACCACTGCTCTAAGCCATTATCTAAATTTTTGTTGAAGATATTGAACAGAACCGGTTCCAAATAGACCACTGCAGAACCCCACTTATTATGCCCTTCCAGCATGACTGTGAACCATTAATAACTAGTCTCGCAGTATGGTTATCCAGCCAGTTATGCACCCACTTTATAGTAGCCCTATCTAGGTTATATTTCCCTAACTTATTGATAAGGACATGAGAGACTTTATCAAATGCTTTAGTAAAGTGTAGGTATACCGCATTCACTGCTTCTTCCTTATCCACAAGACGCATTATCCTATCAAAGAAAGCTATCAGATTGGTTTGACATGATTTGTTCTTTACAAATCCATGCTGACTGTTACCTATCACCTTATCTTCCAGATGTTTAGAGATGAATTCTTTAATTACTTGCTCTATTACCTTCCCTGGCACAGAAATTAAGCTGACTGGTCTGTAGTTTTCTAGGTTGTTCTTCTTTCCCTTTTTGTAGATGGGCACTATATTTGCCCTTTTCCAATCTTCTGGTATCTCTCCCGGCTTCAGTGACTTTTCAAAGATGATAACTAAAGGCCTCCTCTATCAGCTCCTTGAGTATTTTAAGATGCATTTCATCAGGTCCTGGTGACTTGAAGACATTTAAGTAACTTTTAACTTTAAACCTACCCTATTTCCACTAGCATTCACTCTGTTAGTTAGGCATCCTGTCACCATCAATCTTCTTGGTGAAAACTGAAACAAAGTAGTCATTAAGCACCTCTGCCATTTCCGAGTTTCCTGTTATTCTTTCTCCCTCTTCACTGAGCAACAGGCCTACCCTGTCCTTGGTCTTCCTCTTGCTTCTAGTATATTTGTAGAATGTCTTGTTACCCGTTATGTCTCTAGTTAGATTGAGCTCGTTTTGTGCCTTTGTCTTTTTAATCTTGCCCTGCATACTTGTATTGTTTGCTTATATTCATCCTTTGTAATTTGACCTAGTTTCCACTTTTTATGAGACTCCTTTTTGATTTTTAGATCATGTGAGAGCTCCTGGTTAAGCCAAGGTGGTCTCTTGCCATGCTTTCTATCTTTCCTACACAGTGGAATAGTTTGCATTTGGGCCCTTAATGTCCCTTTGAAAAACTGCCAGCTATCTTCAGTTGTTTTTCCTCTTAGTCTTGCTTCCCATGGGACCTTACCTACCAGCTCTCTAAGTTTACTAAAAATGTGCCTTCCTGAAATCCATTGTCTCTATTTTGCTGTCCTGCTTTCTACCATTCCTTAGAATCATGAACTTACTTTCACCCAAGCTGCCTTCCACTTTCAAATTTTCAACCAGTTCCTCCCTATTTGTTAAAATCAAATATAGAACAGCTTCCCCCCAGTAGCTTTCTCAACCTTCTGAAATAAAAAAATTGTCTCCAATGTAGTCTAAGAACTTACTGGATAATCTGTGCCCTGCTGTGTTAGTTTCCCAACATATGTCTAGACAGTCAAAGTCCCCCATCACCACCAAATCCTGTGCTTTGGATGATTTTGTTAGTTGCTTTAAAAAAGCTTCATCCGTCTCTCCTGCTTGGGAAGGTGGTCTGTAGTAGACCCCTAGCATGATTTCACCCCTTTTAACCTAACCCAGAGACACTCAACAAGTCTGTCTCCTATGTCCATCTCCACCTCAGTCCAAGTATATACATTTTTAATATACACAGCAACACCTCCCTATTTTCCCTGCCTGTTCTTCCTGAGCAAGCTATACCCTTCTATACCAATATTCCTGTTGTGTATATTATTGCACCAAGTCTCACTTATAGTTGTGTTTATTAAGACTTCAAGTTCTTCCTGCTTATTTCCCACACTCCTTGCATTTATATACAGGCATCTAAGATACGGATTTGATTTTGCCCAGCAGTTTTGCCTTGTCCCTCCTTTATCTCTGCTATTATAGCCCATGCTTCCTCCCATTTCTGACCCATCTTCCAGGTCTCCATGTTTTTCACTTACCTATGGGCTTTGGTCACTGGACCTAATTTAAAGCCCTCCTCATTAGGTTAGCCAGTCTGTATCCAAATATTGTCTTCCCCTTCCTTGAAGGTGGGTGACAAGAGAGGGATCACGTGAGGATTACCTGTTGTGATCCCTCCCTCTGGGGCATCTGGCATTGGCCACTGTCAGCAGACAGGACACTGGGCTAGATGGACCTTTGGTCTGACCCAGTATGGCCGTTCTTATGAAAGGTGAACCCCATCCCTACTTAGCAGTCCTTCTTGGAACAGCATCCCATGGTCAAAGGAACCAAAGCTCTCCTGGCAACACCATCTTCGCAGCCAGGTGAAGGGCAGTATCTTGGTCCAATTAAGGGATGTGTTTAATCTCATTAGTATTGGACCCTCTGATTTTCACCAGACATGAGCAGAAGGCTAGCTCGTAGGCGGAAGGAAAACTACTACATTTTTTTTAAAAAAACATTCCCTGTTCCTGTCCCAGTGGTATCTGCATTCATTAATACCTTGGCTACTTCTTGCCCCTTAACTCGATTGAACCTCTCAGTGGACCAAACCCTGTCTTGACTTCAGGACAGACGATTTGGGCTCTAAGAACAGTAGATGATGTCTCAGTTAATAGGATTGTAGACTGAACACATGCCTCTTGAATTAAAAATGTATTATAGGTTTGATTTCATTAAAATCTTACTCATTAGGTTTCTTAAATAAAGAAGCCTGAAAGACACATGAAGTAAAGAGAAAATCCCCCCTAGGCCAACAGTGACTGTGCCCTTCTGTGCATACAGTCCCTATTTTCTATAAACTCCTGTAAGTTTGTTTCATATATACACACATATACATACGCATACATACATATACACACACACATATAAGAAACCCCTTTCCAAGACTAATCATCCCATACCTCTCTCCTTTTATAGTCCTGAGAGGCAACGCCTTTCCCAGGAAGCCATCCTGCAGGACACTAAAAGATATCCCTTGATATAAAAGGAGAGAAGAGATCACACGTTTGTTGGGGTCTGACTTATGATTGTCTAGCAGCTTCTGTGTTAAGCCTAAAGGGAGTGAATAGGGACAAACTCTCTTATGGCTGCTATGATTGTTCCTGATTTTCAGTGTGCTTAGCCGTCACCTGAGTGCTCATTCCTTTAAGGCCAGCCTTGAGTCTTGTGTAGTTCCTGGCAAGTTGCCGGGTTCCTAGGCTGGAACACATACAGACTTTGTCTTTCTGACTCTCTCTTTGGGGCAGTCCATACTGTTGCTGCTGCTGCCACGGCAGAGCCGTCTGCGGAGCCAGATTGAAGAAGCCCTGGACATGGAGCTGATCAGACAGGAGGCTGAGCATGGGGCTCTAGACATTCCCAATCTTGCCATGTACATCCTAGGTACAATGGCGATGCTATGTGCACCCATCAGAGATGAGGAAGTGCAGAGACTACAGGGTGTGACAGACCCTGTTCAACTGCTCAGGTGGGCCACCCATAAACGAACGTATCTACAATCGCTATGTTGTGGCATGGAGATGTACTGCCCCCTGCTCAATAATCATATCACATCTGACTCTTTCTATACTGAGCCTAACCTTGTCGGTATTATGAGTTTTAAAAACAAAAATTGGATTAAATTGCTGTTTATGGGTATTGGGGAATCATGTGAAATGAACTAGAGCTTCAGCTTAGTTCCAAGGGAACATATGTCCCTTTCAAACACTTCCATTGTAATCGGCACTGCATAGAACCCTCCCCCCCATATCAGAGGGACACAGGATAAAACAAATGATAGTCTTATTTCCCCTGTATCTAGGGACTTATCACTATATTGGGAGTGCCTCCAAGCTATTATAAAAGTAAACTTTGCATTAAGTTCTGAGTTCAGTGAGTCCCATGATCTTACCTCTTGTAATGAGTCTGTAGATTGGTTCCAGATCCTGTCTTCTGTATGCATAAATCTATCCCATTGCAAGATGATTGCATTCAGTGCAACATAGCTCTTATGGGAGGTCATGTTCTCTTGATGTTGCTGGGGGCCCCTTTAGATCAGGGTAGAAAAGCCGTGAGGAAGAATGAAACAGCTTGCTCTGCCCTGTTGTACTAGTTATGAGGGGTAAGTAGGATGGTTTCTGGGGCATGCATTTTGGTACCTTTTCACAGCACAAAAACTAGATTATAAAAAAGTCTGTGCTGCATGAAAAGAATGCCACTGGGTAGTGTGCGGGGTGGGATTGGCTCCTCCAACACTTTGGAATGCCCAGGACTGAAGACTGGGTCTCTCTGTAGCCAACATGACATTGGGGTCTGTTGTCTTTAGAGGGGGGCACTCTCACTGCAGTGAGATGCTTGGAGTGCCATTCTCTCTCCCCTTCCCACATTCTCTTATTCACCCCCAGGGAAATTTTCCGGGTGCTGGATCTGATGAAAATGGACATGGCAAATTTTACCATCCAGAGCCTCCGGCCCCACCTGCAAGATCATGCTATCCATTATGAACAGAAGAAATTCCAGGAGCTCCTAGCCAAATTGCCTAGTGAGTGAATGGGGAAGGAGGAGGAGAGGTGGTGTAGGGGGGTTCTGGGTCACCATAAAGTGTTCGATACAAGGATTAGTAATACTGAGCACCAAAGTAGGCCATCATACATCCAAAGTGCATTAATATTCCCAATGTATGCCAGTTGGGGAAGGGATCGCACCCTGAGACTGATCTTAGGGGCTGCAGAGATATCATTTTCCAGGGTAGAAAGCCCTCATTTGCAAGTGGACTGAGTCAGCAGAGCGGTCAAAGGTTGGTGGGTTTGGAACGTAAGCTTACAAGCAGTGGTCCCTTGGCACACTGGGTAGGTGGTTTGAAGTAAACTTGTGTC
The DNA here is from genome assembly GCA_032595735.1 of Pelochelys cantorii. Taxonomy (NCBI): domain Eukaryota; kingdom Metazoa; phylum Chordata; order Testudines; family Trionychidae; genus Pelochelys; species Pelochelys cantorii. Next base: position 12,370,665 of record CM064353.1, on the reverse strand, counting down.
AGTTGACTGTGCTTTAGTAGCCCCATGGAGAAACAAGTGTTTGTAACAACAGCTTATTCAAGCATTTAAAATGTGCACATTCCATTTTAAAAGTGCTGTTTGAAACAAGTGTTTTTGTATATGGGGTATTGGTCATTTTCCTTTCTATTTCCTATTGTGGAATAATGTACAGAAATAGAATTATTTACTTCATTTCTCATTTTTTTACCCACCTGAAACTGATCTTCTGTTTGACATCAGCCCATGCTGCAGACATTCTGCAGGTGGCTTCAGATGCAGGGTAAACAAAAAGCAGCAAATAGAAACAGAGCTGTTAAGACTCTTTCATTCAAATTTGTGTTAGTAACAAGATGGAAAGGAGGAAGTGTCAAATATAATTATAAGGAGAAATACCTCTAACCACGGGATGGATTGGTGGTAAGAGCAGTGGCTGGATGTCAGGACAGAGGGTTTTAGTCCCAGCTTTCTCACTAATGTACCTTGTAAAAGAGAGTGAGTTATTTAATCTGTTTCAGTTTCTCATGAATAATGTAGGTAAAATACCCATGGCAGGGTGTGTTGTGAGATACAATGCTTTGAGATCCTCAGAGAAAAGGGCAGAATGTTAAACAGATCTGCAGTCACCCTTGGCTGACCATTCTCAGGGGATTTTAGTGGATTTGCTGAATGAATCAAAAACAAGCTACCACCTAGAGAGACTTTTGCTGTTCCCTGTACCAGCTATGCTGGCTTGCAGCAGATCTGGTCTGGTTTGTTAGAGATATTTCACCATATTTGGACCAGATGTTTCTTACATAGAGTGATCATTCCCTCCCTCTGCACGCCATAAAGCTTGTCTGAGACTAGCCCTGAACATATGCGTCTCCAGTCCCGTTGATACAGGATAACATCCCTGTCCTGACAGTGACATGGCTGTGTCCTAAGGGAATCAGCCTGACTCAAGATTTTCAACAGGTGTTAGTCACTTCCCAAAGTAGTAGGGGCTAGTACTGCTTCCTGGCCCATCTGAGACATACTACTTATTCAGAGTGGAGTGTAGTACAGTCAGTGAGAACAGTTCCTTCACCATTCATCTTGCCCAGTCTGACTCTTCCTGCTAATATCTCACTCCATAATCCTGTTCCAGACAGTCTGGATCACACAACTGAGTGGTTAAGCAAAGCAGCAGCAGAAGTCTCTGCATCTTCATCATCTCATCCTGTTGACTATGGATCGCCCACTGCACTCTCGCTGGGGGCTGTCAGCAGGAGCTCAGCTACACCAAATCCCATGTCTGTGTTAAACCAAGGATACTTGAACCTACTTCGTTGGGAGCCTGGGACAGAGAAATACCCTGAGGTAGGAAGAATCTTTTAGTCAGCGGAGAACTGCTGCGCTATTTTTTGAGAGAGAGTCTAGAATTGGCCTTACGTATAAACAAAACAAGTGCGTGGGCCCTGAATCCTGTGCAGTTTCTACAGCATGAGCTGGCTCTGGCTAAGCAACAGAACTACAAGGGAGAAAATAGCTCTCTACTGGATCTCCTCTCTTTTTTTGGCAGTGAAAGCTTCAAGCCTGCACCTTATTTCCCCTCTTGTGTTAGCTTGGAGCCCTTACAAAACATAAGGCCATTCCTGCTTCTGGTAGCTTGTGCTTGATGAATTGTTTGCTCCCCTCTTCCTGAGGGAGCCCTCTTTCATTTAGCTGTAGAGAAAAAGGAAGGGCAGTTGCTTGAGAACCCAGCTGCTTGGTGAGCATAATTCTTCCTATGCTTACAGGGGGATTTGATTTCTCTTTGCAGACTCTGTTGATGGATCAAGCACGGCTGCAGGAGATACAGTTGCAGGTGAATCAGCTAACAATCATAGCTGCAGTCCTGCTTGTGTCCAGCAGCGTGTGTGAAAGCACCTTGTTCAGCTCGCCTGTGTTTGTAGATAGGCTGAAACGGGTAACAAAGGCCCTCTTGGAAGGGCTTCCTTGCACCAGGTGTGTTGCTTCACTTTTATGTTTTCCAGAGGGAGACATGTGAGTAAACACATGTTGGTTGGGAAATGAGAAGAGCTGCAGAAATCAGCTCTGGAACTTAGCATTAAAATCCAAATAAGATCATGATTCCTGGCTGTGGGGAGCAGTTCCCAGTTGGGAACTAATCTCCTACAGTTGGTAAACCATTACTCCTGATCATTCTGGTCTCTGTAACCAGCACTGGGACAGCTTAGTTGATGGAATGCCACAGCAATATGGCTTGTTGTCCCTGCCCTATATTGCTATCACGACATTCCTGGCTATGGGTTTGTGAGGGGATTTTTGTAGCTGTTCCATTATCCCTGCTGAGAGGCAAAGGTGAGGAGCAGTCCAAAATATAGAATGTGCCTCTATGATTTAGGTTTCAAGAAGCTTTGCTGGACATCAGCAATCATGTGCACCGTGAAGTTGGTGAGGCTCTTTCGCAGCTGGGTTACCCTGCTTTCACTAGTGAGAAATCTTCTTCCCTAAAAGGCCAGATAAGAAGCATCGCAGAGAAGGACAATGCAGTGCGGAGCGTAATTGGTGAGTCAGTCAGTGTGTAAATGCCTAATGTGCTTTTACTTTAAGAATTAGGCCACCATACATCTTTATCTACTTTTGTGTGTGGGGCCACAGAGCCCTGGAGTGAAGTGCTCTCCCAGGACTGGTCTAGCATATACAACCACTGTGTAAGGTGGGCCTGATGTGAGAGCAAATTTCAGTCTTTGGCCCCTTTGTTTAGACTGCCACCAAGCGGACACTTAGTTTCCATAGACTGAGATCCTTACTCCTTCTCCAGAAGTCAAATTACTATTTGTGATTGCTTAATAAAGTAGTGAAAAGCTCTCTATGCCAATACCACTCTCTCTCAAAAGCACCCCAAAAGCCCATGGTTACAGAGCCAGCCAGTCGCTGAGCCAGGAATGAAACCTGAGTGTCAGTTTAGCACTCTTTCCATTAGCATGCCTTGCTAATGTATATGTTACCAAGCTTTTTCAAACTACAGTCTGAAATCTTTCCCCATTGGTCTGTGCCCTGTTGTATTTAAGCATTTTAAATTCCATGTTGCATTCTGACTACTACTATGCACTTTTTTATCCAGAATGATTTTCCTTGTGTTCTCTCAAGAGCTGTATCCATACTGATAATGGTCTCAAACTGTAGGCTTTTCACTTTCCTTAGCTGGCTCCTTTTGTGACTGCTCCTTTTACACCTCCAGAGCAGCGGATCCATTCGTTTCTCAGTCTTCATTTGTCTTCTACTGCCCAGAACTCTCACAATCTCCCAAAAGGCCTCGCTCCTGTTCAGGAAGAACTGCTGGAAGTTGGCCACAGGTTTAGCAGTGTGATTCATCACAACAGGCAGGTGTATGGACCCTACTACCTAGCAATTCTAAAGGAAGTTCTTCTCCCAGGGGCGGAGGCAGAAGCAGGGATAGTTTCTTTCTAATCCTCTCACAAAGCACTACATGCACTGGGGGCAGAGAGGAAGAGGACTCAGCTACTTTTCAGAATCATGCTGTGGCTTGTAAAGTCTGTTACAGCCAACTAAATAGCTGTCCTGTTCTATGTAGTGGTATCCAAAGCACTTGTGCAGCTGGGCCATCATAGCTGCTGGGGATAGTTACATAACTACCAATTCCCCATTTGTCTGAATAAACCTTTAAAAAAATGCTTGTTTTTTCATATTTCCCTTTACAGTTTGTCCCATTAACTGGGAAAGCAGTGAAACATGGCTTTTATATCACTGTAATGCATCTTGTTTATTTGAATCCTGATTTTTTTTTCCCCCTTGACATTAACTATGGGTTTTAGTCTGCTTTGCTAACACACATTTGTCTCAGCCTAGAACAGGGGATTTGATAGAGATGATTTGTGTTGAAGATGATAGAGCTTACTTTCTAATCTTGATATTTTTTCAATGTCAACTAAAATTATTATTTACTTCATATATGCCAGCTCTATAGCTCAGTTTAACATTTAATCCCCTATGGATGTAGTATTTTTTTCCACCAGATTTTATTTGGCATACCAATTGTAACCAGATCCTAAACTTTAACATGTATGGTTAAATGTGTGTTTTCCTACATCTCCTTTATACTAATGAATTTCCAACACTTTGAACCAATACTAGTAATAGAAAACTTAGTTTCTACTGGAGCAGTATTGTGTTACCACAGCTGCCAGTGTCTTCAATATTCTGTTACAATGATATCTCCATTATATCAAATGATTGATGTAGTACAGCAAGCATTGCTTTAGCTAGAAGATGGCTAGGGAGAGGTAGCTATGCTTTGTCATATGTGCATTACCATAGGGAGCAGCAGTGTTTCTAGTTCAAACAAGGACTCATAGGTTATGCTCCTGCCAGTCCACTTACAAATAGGTAACTTGAAACACGGAAGGTAAGTTTGGGATGGAGGAAAGGGAACTAGTTGTCTTCAGCCTTCAGGATGAGAGCTGCTGCCATTAGACTTGTATGGGCTTCAGTCACTCTAAAAACATACCGACATGTGCATGTATAGCAGTGAAAAGGGCCTTGACATTTAAAAAATGTTAACACTGAATGCTTTTCATGGAGACAGAGCTTTAGAGATTTCCCCACCCCAAACTAATCTCAGATCAGGATTATTCAGAAATCTCTGCGTTCATGGGACAATGAGAATTGGTTACTCTTCTGTATCATTCGGGGGCATAAATTGAACAAAAGACATCCTCAGCATTAGTATATTCTGCTTTGCAATCATCGCTGCAGGAGACAACCACTTGAGATACGTTAGCAGTAAGAAAGGGCAACAGGCATTATGGATGGTACAGGAACAATGAAGTCAGATGGGCAGCTTGAAGGAAGTGGGTTCACAATACCAAACTGACACTTAACTGATGGTAGAAAAAACAGATGAACACTATCAGAATCTTAGAGTTAGAAGAGACCTCATCTTCTAAGGAGGTCATCTAGTCCAACCCCCTGCTTGAAACAGAGCCAACCGCAAAGGAATCATTCCAGCCGAATTTTGAATGGTCATTGTCCTATTAAACTAAGACATTTACATTTTTTCATCTAATCATTTCAGTTACAAACTTACAGTCAGAGGAGAACAGAATATATTTTCTATGCCAGTGCCAGCATTAACCTTCCTGAACTTACTTGTCCTACAGACTTCAGTTGCATAGGCCTATTTTTCTGCAGGAGAATTAGTATGTTAAACTGATAAATATAGATCCTAAAGTAGTGTTCAGAAGGGAGGGGTCTTACCATATTTATCAGCTCAAGCAGTTTTATAGTCTGTTATAAAGTTTGTAAAAGTTGATTACTGAATAATTCAGAGTAAAGGTAATAGACCAATGAGAGGGATTTCCTGGTTGCCCTGAGAAGTCATTCTCCGCTCAGCTTGCAGATGGGGAAATATTTTATCCTTGTTTAATCAAAATAAAAACAGCCACTTTGGTTCCAGGCAACCAGTTCAGACTTCCACAATATCTACATCACAGCAAACAAAGTCAAGACGTGTGTCTGAGTTTATTTATTAATTCAGTCTGTTCTAGGTTGTACAGTTATGAAAAACAACAAAACGACTGCTGGAAGCCCAGAAATATTTACAATCTCGCCTTGTTGTAGTGAGGTCAGTCTATGTTGTTGCACAGATTGGTTAAGTTTGGTACCACAAGATGTTTAAAATTCAGACAAAAATTTAAACAGATTAACAGTTGTATATACAGGAAAATAAAAGAAATAATTCAAGTATCAAAATACAGAGACAGATTAAATAACATTTTTATTACAAATCAGTCCCACCGCCATACATCACAATTAGCAAAAAGGTCTACGTTGCAAACTGAAGTTGACTGTTCTGTGCCTTATTGGGGAATCTCAGGTTATTTTTCCTGAGACAAAATAAAGTTTGAGTTAGCTCTCCCATTTCAAGAGCATCAGATTTGCTTCTGGTTGTACAGGTGCCTATAAATATGCCAGTGTAGGATCCAAAAGGGAACGCTGATTTGCAAATAGAGAGCTTGTTATTAAATGAAAAATCCTACTGCACTCAACTGATGTAAGCATAAAGGAAAACCACAGAAAATCCTGCTGATGGATATCTGAACACTTTAATGAGGGAGTGTTGACGTAACTGAGCCCACATCAATTTGATCAAGAAATGGAGTTGCTCAAAGATACCATTTGGTATCTGGTCTGGATGTTGCAGCAGCCTCAAGAAGGGCAGCAGTCCAGTTCAGCTTCCCACTCAAAGCACATCAAAATACCCTTTCTCTGCAAGAGGAGTTGGGATGTACCTCAGAAATCATCTTTCCTTTTTTCTAGAAAATACAATCCCAAGGCAAACTGAAGGACGAAAATCCAACAGCTGAGACTGCCATTTTAATAGGTACAGAATAAAATAGGATAGAGCAGTTTTAATCTGAATACATACAATGATTTCACCCTCGTTTTAAGACAATAATTCTGCTATCAATCTTAGTATCTGCCTAGAGTTCTCAGCCTGGCCCCATACCAGATACAGATGGAGGTTGCCTCTAGAATACAGACTTTTTATCCTTTGAAAAAGGGAAGAAAATGGAACACTGTTTGCTACCAGAACTAGCTCAGCACTTTGAAAAATTCATCGCATTCAGCACCAGAAATTTAGGACACTTTTCTCTAGATACTGTGAATCCCTGTAGGAATGCAAGAGCCTGAACACTGTACAAATGGCAAAGTAGGAGGAGATTGGGAGCCACTTGAACTTCTGAAAATACAGGCTGGGTAGGAGAGCCCCTAGCAGGCAAGTACCTTGAAAGCATACCAAGCTTCAAGAGATACACTGCCAAAACTCAGCTTCTCTTCAATAGTATTCCTGAAAAAAGAAACATCTGGCAAGAGAGCTGCAAAGGGGGCTGCTGGGTCACTGAAGACAACAGCAAGACTGCAGTCGTCTTCACCACCTCTTCTGCAAGTCAACCTCAAAAGCTCATGCACCCTCCTCCAAAACGAATTCAGTCTCTGAACAGAGTTGTTGCCAACCCACTGAAAATTTACACTTACATGAGTGAGCTGCAAAATAGGCGTAAGATGGAATGTTAAGTTTCCTAAATTCACTACTATTTTTTTTTTTTTAAAGCTTGTTTTCTGTCCACTAATCACTGACAGATCTAGGCCCTGGGGATTACTGTTTGCTTCTTCAGTGCTCACTATCAACTGAAGATGAGACTACATTAAAAACTGACAAATACAGCAGCAATTGGAGTTAAAAACAAATAGCTAGGACACACCGTTATAAGCAGCAGGGCACCAAACCATCACACCCACCTGAGACCACAGCAATGGCATGGCATGGCATGGCACATCCTGTTTGTACAGCTCAAGAACCAAGTCATGCCCATTTTACCATCTCTCCTTTCAACAAGGTCCTAATGGTCAGGGCACTGGAAAACACATCAGTTCACACAACCATCACAGCCAAAGCCACTGAGAAATACTCTGATAGTTTAAATGAAGCATAATTACAAAGCACCTTCAAATCTGTGTTCTGTTTAGGAATGTGAGATTGCTTGGGGCCAACCATCCTTGGACTGATGATTAGAATTTATCAGGTATGAACTGTTTCAATGTAATGCCCAGAATGTAACTCCTTGTTTGTTCATATTCTGAAATACTGTTCCACTAATTGCCATTGAATAATGAGCTAGTATCAAAGAAGTGCTAAATCACAGACCTCAAAAACCCAACCCACTAGCACATAACTGCATTTAAAAAACATGGTGGATGGAAGAGTGTAGAAAGAAGCAAACTCTTCAGTTACTCAGTGTGATGATTAACTAATGAAAAGAGATCTAATTGTGTCCTCACCATAAACACTATCAAGTATTGCAACGCACCAGTTCTGTGTAGTGAAAGCAGGCTTCGTACCATGTGAGATATCCAGCAGTAATCACTAGGATTCTAACTCCTTTGCAGACACTGTTTTCTTTAAATTATATCCATTTTCCACTGAGGCTTGGAGTGTCTTTCAAAAGCAGTGTATGAAAACCCACACAGCTGAGTTTCATAACTTGGAGTAAACAGCTATTATCAAAATCTTGGAATTGTTCTCTACTGCTCACCTAGAACTGAGGTGAATTAAAAGTACCATTAGACAAACATACTAGTGCCACTGCTAAGACTTTTTACCATACTTTTTTAGGACAGGACAGTACCATGGAATTATAATTATAAGGGTAGTTCCACCCCCAAAACTGCAACATGCTACATTTAAATTGTGGATTTGTTTTGCTTTGTATTGTTGCATGTAAAAGGAAAAAAACCTCTAAAAGTTTGTTGCAACAGACTAGAAAATGTGGCATCACTCCCATGAGCTCAGAAGTCTCAAATCTCCTTTGCTAAAAATGTGTAGCTGCTTTTGTCAGCTAGTTGCTGGAATCCCTTTCCCCCCATAGCTTTGGAAGCTCTCACTGAGCAGCCATGGATACATTCAAAGAGGCAGACACCAGTGCCAGGTGGAGATCTTCATCACGTTGGGGGTACCACTGCTTCTTAGGTCTTTGCCCCGTTACTACAGTTCCATGGTAGCACACAGCTGCCTGCAGATCAGCTTTCCAGAGGCAAACAGAACAGGGGACAAAGTTAACAGAAAGGAAAAATGCAATGAATAATTTAATGAGTCACATTCAAACCAATGCTTTGGGGGAGAAGGGTGTTTGACCACGCAGTAAGAGAGAGCCACAAATTGGTGAGTTACAGGTGCACAGCATAAGCCCTCTGTTCAGACAGGTCTGCTATGAGCCAACCTAGGTTCAGAGGTCAGCATTAAAAAGGCACATGCACAGGTGACCCCTTTTTAGAGGCACCAAGAACCCACTGAAGACACTGGCAGTTGCAAGGACTCAGCCCCTCTGAAAATCTGGTCTGTGTGGATAGCTGTAATAGAGTAAACTCAGCAAAAGCATATAACCACTTGTATGCCTGATTGAACTTCTCTTCTGATCTGTGTGGAAAGAGGTTTTAGAGCACCATTCACAGCTTGGAAAGAGTCTAGGCCAGCTTGCCATACTCATTTGCTACTGCAGCTGCCTGTAAAAATGCCACAGTATTCTCCAGCAATTGTCCAAATCAATACAGTTAACAGGAACACTGTAGTGTTTTAGCAGTCACTGTAGTCTCTCTCTCAGGATTCTTTTGTCTAAACATCTTGTATCATAGATGCCAATAGTACATGACATGTTAAATCCATGTACAAGACTGATTTTCCCTGGTGCTTTACTAAACATCTTCCTACCATCTTGGAAATTTACTGATCAGGTTATTATTTCTGAATCCGTTTGCCTTGTTATGCTACAGCCCTGAGGATTTAGGAGGTCAGACTCATGCCAAGAAAGGAGCTGGATAAAGATTTTGAATCAAAATTCCAGTACAATCATTGGGCTGATGGGGAGAGAAAAGACTGGTGCAAAACAGATAGCTCACTAAAAAGCAATCCTTATTGATATATAATAAGTGAAGACACTGGCTGAACAACTACATTTGGGGTCAGTTTGAAGATAAGTGGTTGGCTGCTGCAGAGATTATGACATTTGAAGAAAACTCTTATACCCACAGATCCTGCTCTGGACAATCTAGCTTGCATCAGTAAATGGGGTTTGCTTAAGATTCAAGAGCCAGTTTGGAAACAGTGGGTATTCCTGGAGATGAACATTTGGGAAGGAGGAGAAGATGGGGGCATTAAACAGTTCATGACATACCATCCATCCCTAGACAGAGGCACAGATAGTGCGGGTAATAGCTGTCTAGCTTTCTTCACAGTTCTCTTCCTAACACACCTTGTTTGTCACCTGCAAACCTCCCACTGCTGATTCTCCTATAAGCAGATCCTGCTAATAGTGCAAAATAAGTGATGCTTGGAGCTAGACTAGAATCAAAACACATTTTCCATCTTTGACTAGTGTGTGGCAAAATAGCTGGTGTACTAAGCACTGCCCCACACAGCCAGGTGCTTCCATAGAAAAGGCTAGACTCTTTTCCGTCTGACTTTAAAATGCTGGTCAGAATCCAAGGTGCAAGCACCCTCCTTGTGAGTCTGGGGTTTCATGTGTCAGGAGAGTGAGTGAGCTGAACATAGTGGGTTAATGTCATAGTCTGTACTAATCACAGAGTACCTTCCTTAGAGGCACTCAAATTGTTTTGCAAACTAGTTAACCCTCTCATCCCCCCAGTGAGGAAGGGAGGTATTATCCCCAAACACACATTGGTCACACAGCAAGTCAATGACAGAACCAGGCATAGGGCCCAGCAGCTCCGACTCCCCAGTCTGTTTAATCACTAGACCATGCTTCCTCTGCAGTTTCATGCTATCAGTGAGCCTTCTACATATTGCCTACTTCAATCCGGGATGACACTAAGCACAACCCAGTCAGGCGTTCACCAGGGCAAGTCAGGAGAGCATAGTAGAACCTCAGAGTTATGAACACCTTAGGAATGGAGGTTGCTCATAAATGACATTTGTAAGGGCAAAATGTTATGGTGCTTTCAAAAGCTTACAACTGAAAATTGACTTTACAGCTTTGAAACTTTACTGTGCAGAAGAAAAAAGTTGCTTTTAACCATCTTACTTTTAATGAAGCAAGCACAAAGTTTCCTTACCTTGTCAGATCGGTTTTTAAAAAAACTCCCTTTTTTGTAGTTTAACAGTTCTGTGATGTATTTGCTTTTTTGTGTCTCTGCTGATGCCTGATTAGATATTTCGGTTCCAAATGAGGTTTGGGGTTGACGGGTCAGTTTGTAATTCTGGCGTTCGTAGCTGAGGTTCTACTGCATTTATATTACAATGTTCACTGGCTAACACACTGCTCTCGGCTGCTTTATGGTACATCTAGTCCATCTTCCAAACCAGGCCCCAGATCTGCTCTGGCCTGCATGGCAGCATGTGCTTTGCAGTTTCAGTTGCAAGGGGTCTGAATCACATTTAGGAACTAAAGTAGCAGCTGTAACCAACCATGGGGTCAGAAATTCTGGAGACAAGGAAATAAGGTAAAGGGAAAGGAGGAGGTGTCTGTACTCAGGGTACCCACACACCTAGGGACATCCCTAAGGGTAATTCCCTTGGCAAGGGACAGGGAGGTGGCAGGTGTTTCAAGATCTCTATAGCCCTCATTGCACGGCATTTAATAGCCTTGTACCTTCTTCCTGTCCAAGGGAGAAATGTGATCAAAGTGAATATGAAGGAAACCTGTTGAACATAGCAAAGTTCCCAGCTCGTCAGTCTGCTTTGGTCAGACATCAGCTAGTCCAGTCACCAGCACCCTGCCCAGTACAGGATCAGTTACATGTGCCTTTAAAAGCTTAACCCATTTATAGTTCTAAAAAGGGAGAATCAAGCTGGTAGCTCATAATCAGTTTGGTCGGTGTGAACAGAAGGGGCCTGCATCAAATGCAACAAGACATGATGAAACACACAATTGGATTTAATGGGGAGCTGAGAAGTCCCTGCCAGACATTTCTTATGTATACACAGCCTATTCCCTAAGAAGGGTCATTGGGTAGGGTGTGAGCAACCTCTCAGCAAGTGGCACAGACCAGCTCTCACATTAGCTGCGCAATCAAGTTTGCAACACTGAACTTTAGGGGGAGGGAGAGAGACTGAGCGCAGGATCCATGCGAGGAAATCTAGTGAATGTGTTATTTGCAGGCAGCATCACAGTGATTAGTGTTGGTTCAGATGACAGGTACAGAGGATAACAGTTTGCTGAAACAGTATGCAGCCATGGCTCAGTATAGAATTTAGAATGAGTGTGCGCACCTCGGAGACAAGAAGTCTACAGCAGTCCAAGGATAACAACATTAAATATAAAAAGGCCTGGGGAGTGTCATGTCGCCCCCAGAGATTCACAGTGCCGGAGCAAAGGGAAAGACGTGAAATGACTGGCGACTTCCTGGATCCACATCTCAGATTCTTGCGGTTTCCAACCCTCTGCATCTCCCACCTCACAGGTCTCTAATAGGTCATTCTCTCAGCATGTTACCCTTATTTCCGAGTAAGGAGAATTCACAGTGTTCAGTAGTGATCAGATACAAAAGCCGCTTAGTCTACAGTATTCTAGTGCTGCTGCCTCTGATGGTGTAGCACCTAGAGGTGGAGCTCAGTGCCAGCAGCTGGAGGGAGAGGGAGTTTAGAACAGCAGACAGATCAGATCGCAAAGGCACGGTTAAACTAGGTGGACACAGGGTTGGTTTTTTAGAAGATAGTGGTCTCATACTTAGTGCTGAGGGTCCTCTTAGAATCCTGTTTGGGATCAACCACCCAGGACACGCTGGCATGAGACTGGGAGTCTTGGTCCACTTCAGATGGCTCCAGCTAGAAAACAGTGGAGGGAAAGATAGCATGTTAGGCAATGTGCACGCTGGGACAGTCATGCTGGAGCTGGAGACATTCCAAAAGCATTTAGCGGTAACGCGGGACACTTACGCTACCAACACAGTCATACAAACAGAGGGCAGTAGCTCCTAAGTGGAGGCTGGTGAGGAAGCCTGACCCAATGTGGCCAGGTCTTCAGACTAAAATCAGAAGCACCTGTTTTATGCTACCACAGGCCCTGAGGCTATCCACCGGGAGCTTTGTGATTTGGCCCCATCTGAGTCAGGCCAGCCTCCCTAGTTTCACAAGCAGGAAAGCATCATTGCCACACACATGATCCTCCAGGATGGGGAACCAGTTCCCTGCAAATAGATTTCTCCCTTTTATCTGACGCTCTCCTGGCCAATGGACAGCTCTTTCTTCTCTCAGCCTCCTGACCGTCAAATGTGATAGCAATATTAATGGGCTAAGAAGCAGCATGTTCTGTGTTAGCGGGTCACTAAAGGGCATTCAGAGATCTCAGCACTAGGGGGATGAACACGATCGGCTCATCTGTGCTCATACCTGAGGAATAAGAGAACTGGCAAAAAAGGGACCAAACAAAAAGCAACAAAGCAAAAGACAGGGCCACAGCAGAGACATGGGGAAGCAGGAGGTTGGCTTTCAAGAGAGCTGGGTTGCCTGCTCATAACTAAGGAAGCTCAGAACTCATCACCACAAAACACAAGACAGCAAGAAGGGTAGAGACCTTAGCTCCTTGACTAACAGACTGCAGCGGCAGATAGGAGGGACGGTGTGTAGTACAGGTGTGACAGTAACAACAGCGACTATCGGGAGGGAGCGGCACCTGGGCAATGGGAGCAAGCAAAACACAGACAAAAGGTGACATTAAAGGAAAGCAACAACCATCCCAAGACCCTATTTTAAATATGCTCCGGACCAGTCTCATCTCCTGATTGTATCAATATCACTCCGATGCAGGATACGAGCTTGGTGCACAGCCCTCTTCTCAGTTCTCTGGACTGTGCATGGCTGGGGTGTTTGCCCTCTGCCCCCAAATCCATCTCCCACCTGCTACTGTTCCAGCAGTGAGAAAGCAAGGAGTCAACAAACATCTACCACCATGTTGTATACTCAGTAGAGAACTACAGAATCACGCATTAGCAGCTACCTGCTCCTTATCTACATTAGGGCTCCCACCACTGAAAATCATCTTATGGGGCACAAAAACATGGAAATCTAAAGCCTATTGCACGGGAGGAAGATTTGGGGGCAGGGGTCACTACTGCGCTCACACCATGCAAAATACAATCAAGAAGCCACAATCTGAAGCCAACTGTCCCAAGTATACGTACTACGGATTTCCTCATGCCAACTCGAGGTTTAGGCACCGGTTTGGAAGATTTCGTTTCTATCACTTCTGCTGACGAAGCACCGGTGGTTTTTGATTTTTGGGCTTGGAGGGCCAGCTGATAGGCAACTTCAAATGCTTGTCCCAACGTCAGGATGATTTCGTACGTCAGATTCTTTGGAGAAATCACACAACCATTTCAGAGCACTGCAAGAGGCTAGCTACAAAAATCCATGCATTAGTGGCAAGTAGAAGGCTTCCCTTGGTAATGGAGCTTCCAAGCAGGGGCTAGAAAACAAGCACCATCAACAGGAAGGCCAGCTGCTGAGTGGAGACTGAGTTGGGCTTTTGGGGCTTCAAAGATGCCCCACTTATCTTGGTGTTAGCCCGTGGCTAACAGCTCACATTGCAAACCTTGTTATCTGTTGCAGTAGCTATTCTGCATCAGCTGGCTTTGCCTTCCCCCATAGGTGGCACGGGACTCCAGGCAGGCCTACAGAGTTGGCAGTCAACTGCCTTTGGAATCTATTCACAGGTTTGCTGAACTACCTCCAAGACCATTATTTTCCCTTAAGCCTTTTAGTTTTAACAGTAGGTCATGCAGAAGGGGGCAGAGCTTGGCTTTTCCGCTGAATTAATGATGGTACAGTCCCCCTAGTGAGGATCCAGTTACACAGGCATACAGACTCCTACACAAAAGACAGCTGACATGAAAGGGACGAGGAATAAGCAATACCAGCATAAGACACCCTTAGACCCAGGTAACTGAGCCTGGGTGTACTGGTGTAGTTTAAACAATACGTGTATGTAGACTAGGCCCAAGTCCCTGGAAAATCACTGGATGGAACAATCTTGCCCCAAAAGATGGACCAGAAGCTGTGGATGTTAACAGTTAACAGGTAAGCCTCGCCCTTTATGGGTGAGGCTTACCAGTGGGACGCTCTCACCTATCCACAGCAGCCCCTTCCCTCATTTAATCAGTAACCAATTAAAAGATTTTACATCCTACTAGAAGCTAATGAAGTTTTTCCATCTCCACCATCTGAAGAGCTACAGTGCAACACCCTCCACTGTCATCTGACAGCAGAATCTGCATGGTATGCGATTATCTACCCGTGCACCAGGATATGGCGAGAGCTGGAGGGGACAGCTCAGTACTCCTCGGATTCACAGGTCCAACTCCCAGCAGCGTCCATTTGGCCCTTCCTCTTTGTGAGACACAAACTCAGCTCCATGGTAGGGGTTTGCCCTAGTTTCTAGAGAAACTCCCCCGAGGCCCTGGTGTGCAGCGAGCTGGTCAGTGCCGTCTGGTCTCAGAGGCATTTGCTGCACATAGATGGCTTGTGCAGCACTTAAGGATGCAGGGCAAGGCAAGAACCCTTTAATGCAGACGTGCTACTCACCACGTCAACGGTGCTGAATACGTGGCAGTAGTGGTGGCTGGTCTGCAGATCCTTGGTGATATAGGCAAATGTGCAGAGATCCTCAGGGTCCTGGGCTGCGCAGGAGATGTTCCGGATTTCATGCTCGGCAATAACATTCTACCAGAGTTAAACAAAAACAGCTGATTTTGTGGGACGGACAGGTGGACTGTCTCCCTCTAGGGGTATGTCTACACTAGCCCCCCTAGTTCGAACTAGGGGGCTAGTGTAGACATACCCCTAGAGGGAGACAGTCCACCTGTAACAAGGTGTAACAATTAATTCGAACTAAGGACTTAGTTCGAATTAACTTTTAACTGCTGCGTGTGGCTGCGGGCAGTTAGTTCGGACTAGGGGATTTAAAAATGGCGCCCGCCCGGGAACGTGCAAATGAAGCCCGGGATATTTAAATCCCGGGCTTCATTTGCAAGTTCGAATGCCTACATTAGCCCCCCCTAGTTCGAACTAGGGGGCTAGTGTAGACATACCCTAGCAAGTTATGGCCACCTATCCAAGCTCAGCAAAACACCTAACTGAGTGCAGGTAAGAGACTGGGATGAGGGAATTCACGTACAATTGGGAGGAGGTCCTGGCTGTCCTTTCTGAGTGCTCTTAGCACTCCTAGGAAGGTTATTCTACTTCTCTCCATTCTAACAGACCGGTTGATGCGGGAACAGTTGATGCTTCCCATCACAGCAGGACCATAGCACCTCGAGCCATTTTTAAATGAACTTAGGGTTTTCACCATGTGTTTCTACTACAGTGATCTGAAGACACGTGACAAATGGAGCAGCGTGTTGCAGACAAAAGGGCAAACTGCCCGATTGCCAGCATCTCCCATCTGTCTGAGCTACCCAAGTCTTAGTCCCACATCTTACAGGAGTCAAAGGGAGGAATTAGGAATTTCGTTTCTTGGGCAGTAGCTCACAGCTAGCCTGAGTAGGCACAGAATAAAGGGGTATGGCACATTGCAACGCCCGTGTCCTAGAAGCCAATTCTTAGTCTAAGGAGAAACATAACCACCACTCAGAGGGGAAGCAGTATTCCCACAGCATGCAGGCATACGAGTGGTCAGCCATCATGGAGCACTAGCGAAAACCATTAGATCCCCCAACCAGTAGTGCTGTGCTCTTCTGCAGCACCTGTCAAAGTGTTTCAGAGTACAGCATGGAGCACATCAAGGCAGGCCTGAGACTAGAGCCCAGTGTGACTCCATCCCCTCCTCCAGTCACCAGGTAAAACTGCCTTTGACATGTAGCACCATGAACTCTGCCTGGAAACAGAAAATCCATGGGTGCCCTCTGCCTCCCCCTTCATCACTATGGGGAGGATTCCCCACTTGGAACACAGCTGTTGGCTACTGATGCCAAAGACTGCCTCCTGTGGCCAGGTTGGCTCCACAGGGCTAGCTAGAGTGTGCGCATGTTTGTGGCTGCAGAGTCAGCTGACAGGACTTCAAGTCACATACAGCAGGTGAGTGAGGAGTAAGGTGCACATGCTGGCCCATCTGAACGCTAAGCTGAGAGCGTTTTAAATGTACCTTGTTAGAAGCGTCTATGAACTTCACCCCTTTGTAAGTGATGGACAATATTATGGTTGGGATCTTCTTCATATGCTCTGTGGACTTCTGCAGAAATACGAGCACAGATAAATAGGTACAAATTAAACACTTCCAATGAGACTTGGAGGAGGTACTGCAGCAAGAGATCTGACTAGCCAGCACCATGACTGCCCCTTTTTGCCCAAAAGCTTCAGAGGGTAGCCGAGTTAGTCTGTAGAGGATAAACTTCAACAACAAATAGTCTGTAAAGCGCTACCAGACTAACAAATCATGTAGATGGGATCATGAGCTTTCCTGGGCACAGCCCACTTCTTCAGATCATCCAGTGCTTTTTTTTTTTTTTTTTGGCCCAGTGCTCCAGACCAGAGGAGGGACCTGGCTTGGGACCACAGTAACACAAGCACCTTGTGCAGCAAAGGCCCCTCTTTCCCAGTGACTGACATCTGAAGGGGGGAGGGGCAATTGGATGACATGCAGCCTGAAAACAAACATTTCATTCCAAGGCTTCCTCCAGCTGAGAGAAACGCACCATTTCTGCAAGCCAGGCCGCCTCAGCCCTGCACTGAGGGAGTTTTCACGTGCAGCTTTGGTCCCCACAGACCTCATGCTCAACACCTGCCAGGTGTCTCCTGGCAGCCCCTCACACCTACCCTCATCTTTGCACAGGCATCCTGCGTCGACTCCGTCCCTCGAAGATCCTTGATTAACATGGAGCCCAGATACTGTTTAAAACAAGGCAAGGAAAGGATGCTGCTGTTACTGGCTTCGATTAGCTTGGAAGCCTCTAAACTGCTCAAGCCCCCAAAGCAGTGCATGGCAAATGGCTGAAAAATCAGTTTCCTCATTGCCCTCAGGAGAGGGGGGTGTCACATGCAGGCCTGGGGGATGCTCTCATGCTTCCCTCCAGCTCAGTTCCTGGGGCAGGCACCATCCTCCCAGCTCAGGCCAATGTGTCTAGATTCCTCCCAGAGCCCATCACCACTGTGAAACAATGGCTTGTGCTGGCTCCTGCCAAGGGACTAAGCGCAGGGCTCTGCACAGTAGTCCGAGCTAAGCCCAGGGCTGGAGACCCGTGGCTGAGCCAGGCTCTCCCAGGAAGAGAGCACTGAAAGGAGCCTCACTACAAGTGCCATGGGGTTCAAAGGGCTGCAACTTTCCTGCATGGTGAGGCCAGAGCACAAACTCTCCCCCGACGCAAGGAGTGGAAACACACTTACATTGGCCTCGTACCCACAGGACTCGAAGATGAGCTTCTCAGGCTGGTGCTGCCAATTCTGGACAGGCGCGTATGGCGCAGCGAGACTCGGGGGCCTGAGAGTCAGTCTGGACTCACGATGCTCCTCCTGTGGGGACAAGCATAAGTGTAAAACCTCAGAGAGGACCCAGCCAGACTACTAGTTCTGATGCATGCAGAGCATGGGACAGAAGGCCCAGGGAGAGCATAACAAATGCCCATATGTTTCATGTTGACAGGCACAGCGATATAGTGGCTTAAGGCGGCGGATGGTCCAAGTGGCCATTCCCTGCTCAGCTCAGGCTTGATTCTCAGTGCTAAAAGCCTAGCAAAAACATCAGCCCAACCAGGGGAATTCTTTAGAGGGCATAGGACAGCCAGAGAGCTTCACTGTTCTCATCCAGCCCCCTGGCACCTGCTGTCTTATAGCTCCCAGGATCCGCTGGACATCAGAGCACAAGGCAAGACGCACTCCCGAAAAAGCAAGCCCTGCACGCACAGGACTTTATGGGATGGGCACAAAGGTGGGTCCCATCCCCACTTCACAGATGGGAGATGAGACCCACAAAGGGGAAGTGACTTGTCCAAAGTCAGAGCAGGTGAGTCCAGAGCCTAGGTGTTCCACTAACCACTATGCCATGCTGCATCCTCTTCACACTCCAAGCCCCTTCTGTCAAACCATCTAAGGGGGCCTCACTAGCCTATCTGGGGACACAGTAATGTCTCCAGCCACACCACCGGGGATCTGTGCAGGCTCCCGAGTAGAGAAAACCTTGGGATTTGAGAGGGAAAAAAAAAAACTCACGCTGACCTGTACTTTGTATCTGTCAGCTCTGGGGTGAGAAGCAGCATCATGGCCGCTGTCATGTTGCCTCTTTCCAGTATCCCCTGAAGGCAGCAAGAGCTCCGCAGACCTTGCTGTGTAGGAGTCGTTCTGGCTCAGCGGTGAGGAAGTCTGGGACATCAGATCCTGGCACTGGAGGCAGAGACACGCAGCTCTAAAGGTGAGCCACAGTTCTTGCCAGCTGGCTACGGCAGTCATTTGGCATTTTAAATTAATTTTGGTTAATTTTAATTAAAATTTTGGTCTCCTCCTGGGACCAACTTTGCCAAAGAAGGACGTGAAGACAGAGCCGGGAGTGCTGCAGATTTGAATCATCTGCTCCTAAAGCAACCCGTGGCTTGGAAGAGGAAAAGCAGTACAATGGAGATAGCTAACACACGGTCTTCCCTGCAGAAATCTCCTTTTTGATGCACTGGCCCGGCCCGGCCCTAAGGAACATGGGAAATCTGACAGGTGCTGTAAGCCAGAGTCCAGCCATCTCTGGGGTACACCAGGGACAGTGTGCTAATGGGCCGTTAACTGATTTGACACAAAGCCACTAGATAGCTCATTAACTCACCTATGTATGTAGGGCACTTCCCTGACCACCTGATTTAAGTTTCGGGGGTAGCCGAGTGAGTCTGTAACAGGAAAAACTTCAACAACAACAAATAGTTTGGTAGCACTTTAACAACTAACAAAACATGTAGCTGGGATCATGAGCTTGGTTAAGGGTGGCTGGCTTCTGGCAGCTATCCAGGGTGCTGTGCAGCGCCTAGGGGTGGCTTGCTCAAAGGTGAGTGCAAAGCCGAGCCTTGAATTATTCAGCAGGGATGGGGGCAGAAATCTGGCTCTGCCAATCCCACCCTGACAATGCCTGTACAAAGGGTGCGCAAGACCCAAGCGTTAACGGGACTTGTGACTTGTCTCCTGGGTGCTCCTCCCTCAGAGAATTTTCTTTGCTGGCTTCTGTGAAAGGCACCCAACAGGGTCTCTCCTCAGCCTCTCCCCACAATCACTCCAGGACTTGTTTAGATTCTCACCTGGCCCCACTGCTGCAGCATCCAAACACTGTCACCTTTACTGCAAGTTTTTTCTCACTCCAGTGCAGGCATCCACCGACAGACTTTTGGCCAGGCCCAGATTTGCCTCAAAGCACTACAAATGCTGCATTTAAAGTGGTATCATAGCAATTACCAACCAAGCTAGAGGCCTTAGATACCCCAGCGGTGAGAGCAATTCAAATGCCTTACAACTGGCTGGCTATAATTGTGGGGAACATAGTCAGTCACTCCTGGTACGTGATGATCCAGGGCCCAGAAGACAAAGCAGAGAACTCAAGCTGGTGCTTTTGGGAGCTCACAGCTGCAACATGCATTAGTTCCATTCAACATCCTCCCTTCATTTTCCCCAACATCCTTCCGTTCTGCCATGCCAGAATCAGGTTTAGGAACGCGACAGCTGTAGCATCAGGAAATGGTACAAATGGCCCCATTCTCTTTTATCTCCTCCCTTCCCGGCACTTCAATCAGCTGACACTGTGCCAAGGCGCTTCTCTCTATTCCTTTGGTCCTGTTGGTCTCAAGAAGAGGATTCAGAGAATCTTGGATTCTCAGCTGTCTGCTTCCCATCTGAGATCTATGAAGCCTGTGATTCAATGCTAATGGCTGGTGTAAATGTCAGAGTTATGGGGACCACAGTCTTCTGTATTCAAGCATGTACAGGTTGTCATGAGAGGACACAGCTACACCCCTCCTTCCCGCCATGCATTACAGCTCCGGGGAAGAGAGGGGAAGGGACCCAAGGAGAGGGAAGTCAGCCTCTCTTGCTCAGTTCTTGACTGAGGAGCACTGAAGGCTCTAGTGCCAGTTGTGATGGTGGGTTGTGCTATGGACAAGCAAGTTGCACCTAAACAGCCAGTAGGGGACACCAGCCTGGGCTAGAAAGAACCAGGAGCAGAAAGGATCCAGGACACAGGAGTAATCCCCTTTTTGGCGTTTAAAAAAAAGTGTTCAAAGAAAGCGGCGAGGTCCTGAGCTTGTGACCACTGCTGTGCATCACGGACACCTTGGCGCTCACAGATTGCGAGTCTACTCAGCAGCATGTACCCCCTTCCACGTGCCAGACCCTCCACCTGCAAGGCCAAACCTCATTTGTTTCTAGAAAGCATAAAACGGACACCAAACCCTAGTCAGATGCCAGCACCGCTGTCCTTTCCCGGCCGTGCCCCTTGGACAGGGTGGCTTAACTCCTCGCAGCTCACCTCTGCTGCACATATTTATTCAGGGCACTGCTTCTACAAGCCCCTCGAAGGCCTCTGCTGCGATCGTCAGGCAATTTAGAAAGGCACTACAGCCCACCTCACGGTCTTGGACACCAGAGCAACAACCTTTGTGCAGGCCAGTCATCACAATTAACAGCTACAAACACGGCACAGGACTGGTGAGGGGAAGGGAGTGGTTTCTCATTGCTGACAGCTGATGCTGCAGAGGTACTGGTGTGTCTGACTAAAAATGCACTGGCTACAATGTTTGCCTAAACCAAAGCTCCTGTCTGAATGCTGGCAGCTCTTCCAAGCTTGTACTTATTCCTCCAGACCTTAAAAACAACCGAGGGAAATGGCTACCAGCTGCTTAAAACCAGTTTCAAGGCTGGAATCTGCAGGAGCCACGCAGCATGTGACATATTCCAGGTATTGCATTTAGCCTACACCACAGGGTGTATAACTTGTGTTGCCAGTGACCCAGAGTGAGCAAGTCAGCTGAGCAGAAACATGGGCTGAGGCCCTGAACCCAAGCTCAGGCAAAAGGAAGCACTCCCCTGAAGTGAGGAGCAGAGCAATGGCTGAGACCCAAGGCAAATGGCCTTGAGCGGGGCTCCTGTACTCAACATGCCAGATTACAAAAAGGAAGGTGAGAAAGATTTGCTTTGAGGGGAAGGTGATCTGTCAGCCATTCCCCCTGGGTGCTGCAGGAATATCCGATTTCCAACACTGCAGATTTGGCATGCACACACTGTCAATCTCAGGTGCAGCTGAGAATCGCTAAACACAGAATATCGTGTTGCTGCCAGGCCACACAAGTGAAATGTTTTCAGGGCAGGGAGCAATTCTACCACAGGCAAGGACCCTACACGGGTAGTGCCCCCCAACCTAGCCCAGCTGACAGACTGTCAAGGGTCTCACCCATGAGCAACTTACTGAACTTGAAGTCACGAAGAGATGCAAGTGTCCAGTGCCTTTGAAAAACAGGCCTAGAGCCCCAAGAAACCCCAAACAGACCAAGGAGGCAGGCAGGCAGGCAGGCATCGGGCTCCTAATGGTAAAAACACAGGTGGATCCCCGGGAGCTATAACGGAGCAAACTGAGCTGATCAGTGCAGATCAGTCGGGTGTTTGATGACAGTTCTCGCACACACAGATGTTGCTTCGTTGAGACCGTAACGGGAATCAGCATCTCTCAAACAATGGACTAAGAAAGTGACACTCAGACGAAGCCACTGAGGGCTGTTTCCCTCACCACATGCTCCTTGTAGCAGTTGCACTTACTACATAGGCATAGGAGCTGAGAGATTGCAGCTGCTGAGGCTTTTGCTGCTACACACAGGAAGTCCAGTGACTGAAGGGCCGGGTGTTAAGCACCTTCAAAGCCTTACAGTAACAGCAGGATCATGCCCCAGCACTATGCACTCCACTGGGAACACCGGGGTTCAGTGAAGAGAGAAAGGAGACTGGCCCGACATGCCAGCTCTTGGGATTTCTCCCAACCCTCTACCTAAACCAAGGGTCTGATCCTGAAAGATACAGAGCATGTTCAGCTTCCAGTGACTTCGACAGTAGCTGAGGGCATTCAGCACAATCAGGCCCGGCACTGTTATGCATACATTCATTTCAGCAGTTTGTTTTCCATGGCAGAGAAAAAAGGGGAATAGAAATCACATGTTCTCCTAATGGTCAGTACTTCACCCCACATAGGGAAGTGCAGCTAAAATGACCAACTGATAAACCCTTATGTCATCACTAAATCAGCTGGAACATGCTCCTCGAAACCTTTAGCAACATTTTTCTGCGTGACCCGAGTTGGAAGACAGCAGTTCACAAATCTCTCGTCAATACATGCAGCTGACTGCATGACCTCCCAGCGCTCTAGCCTTGGACTCAATTCTGTACCAGGAAGGTTGCTTTTCACACTAGGCTTTTACATTTCTGAAAAACGCAATCAGCCAAAAGATTAACAGGAAATAGAGCCACAATTCAGGGCTCTGACTGTCAACAGACACGGTGGGGCTAAGGTGCATGGCTCCGACCCAGATCTGAAGTTCTGAGTGGGAGTATTTGGACTGTACTGTCCCAAGTTACAAGCTTGCACCCAATGCAGTCTATCCCCTACACAAAGGCAGAGGTGCTGCTGTCTCAATTGCAAGGTCCATTTTTTTGCCCCAGGTTACTAGGGGAAAAAAATTCATAAAGATCGATGGAATTGACATGAGACCTAGAAGTAACATCCAGCCCTTCTCAGTCCCCAGTGGGTCACAGGAATTTTGCTTTTTACAATGAAGGTTAAAGCAACTAGGTTTGAAATCTACTTTAAAAAATTGATGCACATCTCTGAAACCACTCGAAATTTACTACCCACAGTAAATATTTCAAGTAAGTTAACTTATAAAATATTGACACCCAGAGAGGTTATTTTTATGACCCTTTTACTGACTCTGCTAGGAGAAATTCTAGTGCTTTTGAGAGAGTGAGGCTCAGACAGAGCAGTATGTCCCTGCTTTCCCATCTGTGCCTGGATACCCCTCTGGACAGCTTCTGTAGCACCTGGGCTCTCAGCACGCTCTCAGATCCCCAGAGGGGTCAGTTCATCAAAAAGGAGATTAAGAACCCAACCCAAGTCTGCGTCAGAAATAAAGAAAGTGGGGGGGGAGAGAAGGGAAGCAAAGGCTGAGCTGGCGCAGAAGAAAACATCCTGACAGTCACTGCTAGGTCTGTGTGGAGCACTATCAATCAGGCAGCCAGCAACACAAACAATGACTCACCCTCAGCTGGGAGAACCGTGGTGGCTTCTGGGGCGGCTCCTCGTATGGTCTGTCTGCCAAGGAGGCTATGATTCGCTTCCGATGGCCCAGCAGATTCACCTTCAGCACCTGCAGGCAAGAGGCAAGGTTAGCTCAGATCCCGGAGGCGGGCCAATGGCGATATCCCCTGAGCGTGTCATGCGGGGCTGCATCTTCCAGGCGAACTAACAGCTGCCAGTTTTTGACTGCCAATGGGATTGTCCCATTGCCAGGCATCCCTCCCCACACTGACACCATTCAGCATCTCTGCTGCTCAGCCTGGTGTCATTTCCTCTCAGATTCATCCCAAAGGAGGCGAATTTGGTACTGCAGGAAATAGACTCCTGCTCCCAATTCAGCACGTACACAGCGTCACTGTGTGAACAGAACCCAATCCATTTGTTCCCACCACCACTTTGTGAGATCAGGCCACATTAACCCCAGAGAGCATCCAGGGAAACCAAGGACCACAGGGGTTAAGGTAGTGGTCACCAACCAGTAGATCAGGATCTACTGGTAGATCATGGAACCTCTGACAGGTTTGGCCGGGAGACTGTTAAGTGCTGGCACTTCAGCTGCCCCTCTCAGCACTGCCACGCTGCCCCTACCTCTGGGAGCCTCCTGCTTGCTGTACAGGGCACAGGAAGAAGAGGAGGGGGTGCTGATGTCAGGGTGCCCCTCTCCTCACCCTGTACTCCATCTTCACAGAGCAGATGGGGGCAGGGATGGAGATAGTTTGCTGGCTGCTTTTGGAAGTGGTGCAGGGCAAGCCTGCCTTTAGCTCCCTGCACCACCCCCCAGAAGCCACCTGTGGTAAGTGGTGGCCAGCTGGAACCTGCATTCCGAATGCCAGTTCCAGTCCGGAACCCCTCCTGCACCCCAAACCCCTGTCCTAGCCCTGAGTCCCCCTGCATCCAAACTCCCTGCCACAGGGTCAGCTCAGAACCCCTCCCACACTCCAAATCCTTTAGCCCAAGATCAGTGTCTGCATCCCTCTCCCACACACCCCAGCCCGATAAGTGTGAGTAAGGATGGATAGAGGAGGGAGGGAGGATGGAGGGAGCAGGGGCCAGGCCACGGAGAAGGGGCAGGAAGGAGGCGGGGCAAGGATGTTTGGATTGGAGGTGGATCCTGGATTGCACTTAAATTCAAAAAGTGATCTCATGCTTCAAAAGGTTGGAGACCCCTGGGTTAAGTGATGCATCCAAAGTCACACACAAGTTAGCATCACAGCCAAGATAGAGTAGGGCTGTTGCTAGTTTTCAATCCCAATCTTAAACCACTAGATGAGGCTACCCAGTACCCCAACCATATACAAAGTAACTACTGTTGCCTTTTACAGGGTGAAAACCTTAAACCTGCAGCAGACAGGTTACATTTTAATCAGACAAACGGGCTGTTTTATTTACTCTCAGGACTCTGGAAGAATCAGCTGCATGAAATGGAGACAGAAAGGAATCAGAACAGACCCCATTACAATTGGTACCCTCTCATTCACAGCAAAGAACGGATCTGCACATGTACAGGCTCTCTCTGAGTCAGGACCCACTCAAACACTTTTCTAATCCCCAAGCATGACACCGTGCACCTCAGTGAAGGTAACTTCTGTTGTTCCAGAGCCCCTGCACTGCTGCATTGCCACTGCTGCTTGCTTCCCTTTCACCGACACCAACTCTGCCTCCCAGTGGAATCAGGCTGTTCTAAGCCCCAGGCCTACCAGCTGCTGGGAGCCATGGGTCTGTCTATTACACCATGCTCACAAGAGTGGTCCTGCTGCCTCAGAGTGAACCCTTCAAACAGCGACAGTGCCTGGGCACAGAACCATCCTACACTGGTGCGGATTCTCCTCGCGCCTTTGCATGTGACAGGTACTACGGCTTTGCTGCACTGGGCTTAACAAATCTCTCTGCAAATCGCACCTGCCTGGAGGGAAAGCCAGTACCTACATTTACTATTTCAAGCTCCCAGAGGTTTTTCACAGTGTCAATGGAGCTGTAGCCACTCGACAGGAAGGACTGAATATAGTCCTGCAGCCCCAAAGAGTCAAGCCAAGCAGAAACCGAAGGCTGGCTGTTCCCGTCGCAACCCAGAGATTTCACCTAAAAATGTGAAAGACAAGAAAGTGTTAAAAAAGCTCCAGGGAGCCCCCACAGCTCGGATTCCAAAACCTACAGTGGCTGCAATTAAAGCTCCATGTAATTACAGACCTATACCAGGGATTTGTACAGTGACTTCCACATGAGGATCTCAAAGAACCAAGCAGACCTCAACCCTGGGCCAGGGATGTGTTACTCCCGTCCACAGGTGAACAAACGAGGAACTGAGGTCCACCGGCAAGTCCAAGGTTGCACAGTGAGAAAACTGGGAAAGAATCCAGGAATTTCCCATGCCGTGTTCACTGGAGAGCATCCCCTCCCTTCCACATAGACCCTTTAAAGCTCAGAGCCACACAGCAGCTCAGGGGAACACGTTCATATTCCTGTTGTGTCTTCAGAACACAGTAAAGCTTGAACTCCAGTCAGTTGTACCTTTGGGTGGAGGTGCTTTTCCCCCAGCAACACTGGTGAGAGCACAGCGCTGCTGTCCCACACTTGGCTCTAGCCTGAGAAGCAGGCTCTGAGATTCAGGAGTAACTGTTTCATATGCAAGTAGCTGGGTTCAGCTGGGGGAGGGAAGAGTACAATCCAACACATCTGTGCACTGGGAGAAGGCTGCCAGCAAAGGGAGACTGAGGGGACTGTTCGCAATACCAAAGGCTGGGAGGAAAATCTTCTCTTGGTCAATGTAATGCTCACAGAAGTTGCAGTATTAAATAGCCTAGGAGGAGAAGTCCCTCAATTATCAGGTGACAGACAGCAGAAAGGCAGGTTCTCTCCCCAGCATCTCCATCAAAAAAACCTTCGTCCTGAGCTGGAGGGACACTGCAGACCTGAGGGCCATATCCACAGCTCTGTCAGGCCTCAGCATTGCTGTTGTAAGCATACTAAAGGCTGGTGGTTACCACCAGAAGTGCTGGTGGTTTTTATGGTGGGGCAACTGCCCACTAGCAACTAGACAGACCCCCCCCTCCCCAACCTCACTTCTGGCAGGGAAACGCTGTCACTGTCACTGCCATGAAGGAACTAGGCTGGTGATCCAACAATGCCCGGGCTAGCTCCAGGGTCAGGACCATACCCTGCTCCCAAGTAACTGCAGCAGGGAACAGCCTAACTCAGTGGTCACCAACCAGTAGATCGGGATCTACTGGTAGATCTTGGAACCTTTTACAGGTGATCCTCAGAAGTTTGGCCGGGAGGCTATCAAGTGCCAGCACTTCATCTGCCCTTCAGCATTGCCCTACTGCTCCTTCTCACTGCCTTGGAGATGCCCCTTACTCCTGGGAGCCTCCTGCTTGCTGTGCAGGGCACAGGAAGAAGAGGAAGGGGTGCTGATGTCAAGGTGCCCCTCCCTCCACCTTGTAGCCCTCTCTACAGAGCAGAGGGGGGCAGGGATGGAGAGTTTGCTGGCTGCTTTTGGGAGTGGCTCAGGGCCAGGACAGGGGTGAGCCTGTCTTAACCACCTGCACCACCATCCAGAAGCCACCTGTGGTATGCGGTGCCCAGGTGGAGCCAGCATTCTGAACCCTGGCCCCAGTCCTGAACCACCTGCACTCCCAAACCCTGCCTTTTAAAAGCGAGTGAGGATGGAAGAGGGAGGATGGAGTGAGCAGGGGCAAGGCCTTGGAGAAGGGACCAGAAGGAGGTGGGGCAAGGGTGTTTTGGTTTGGGGTAGATCCTGAATTGCACTTAAACTCAAAAAAGTGATCTCATGCTTAAAAAGGTTGGGGACCACTGGCCTAACTGGTGGAAGAGGCAGCCATGTTCTCATCTATTTACAAAGGCTGTCCATATCCAATCCCTCTCGGTCTCCAGCAGCTGAAGGAGTCTGCCCCTTGTGAGCAAAGAGCAGGTCGGAGAAGACTGCTGAATTCTCCCTTCAACTCCTGGGCATACTCTCCTCTAACAAATGGAGCTGGCAAGTCGCTCCATTTAACACATTCCATTTATTTCCTTCATGCACTAGTGATAGGCATCCTGCTGCCCACAGACTTGATGCTGCTCTGTTCCAAGTGCCTGAAATAGCCCTCATTACATGCCGCTGGCACAGATAAGGTACGACCAATTTCACACTGCCGCCCCTGGCACAGACCCAAGACATCGGGGCAAAAGACGACTGCCTTGTTTGAGCACTGGAGCTCAGTTAGCCTATCAGCACGAATTCAAGCTGGGTCACAGGACCTTTGGCTTAACTAGAAGTATTGACATAAGGTTGTATCAGGCACTGGCTGAGGGTGAGAGAGAAGGGTGGCAGGCAAACCAAGGGGAGCGGTTACCCTTCTTCAGTTTCTCTGGCCAAAACAAATACCACAGCAATTAGACTTCACTGCAGTGGAAGAGTGCTGGAAGAGTCAAATGCTGAGCGAAGTTCATCATGCTCTTGTCTATGACTGCAGTCTGGGGCTCTGGCTGTAAGGGGCAGCACCCCAAAACCAGGATGCTCAGAAATCCATCTGTAGAATACCAGCGACCACGCTAGTATTTCCTGCCAGGGCTGATGCCTTGTACATCCCTAGCATTAGGGGACTCAATGCTTGAGTCTTTAATGCAAGCTCTCCACAAGCCTTGTCCCTGCTCCATTCGAGGATGCAGGCACAGCAGAGCTTTCAGCAGCCGGAGAAGCAGAGCTCCCTGCAGGGAAGAGGGGAACTCCCTGAGGTTCCTGCATAGCCCTAGGATTCTGAGTGCAGTTGTAAGGAGCCAACATGCAGCCTTATAAGCCACACGCTCCTGGTGGGTCCTTACAGTTCAGATGCACCAATTCATGCCCAGTCAGCTCAGCAGAGCAAACTGCCTCTGCTTCTCCTCAGACCTAAAGCCAAGTACGGTCCCCCCGCTAGCCATTCCCATCTCTGGTACAGAATGCTCTGCTGATGTGGTCTTAAAGCCCTCTTCTCAATGGCCATCTCCCAAGGAGCAGACCTCCAAATAGGGACGGTCTCTAAAGAGGCCTGGCCGGGCCTACATTCTCAGTTTCAAGCACCAGCTTGTCACCAAGCAACTCTCACCCCGCGTGGCTAACTCCACCACGCCATTCTCCCCTCCCGTGCGGCCGCGTTGCACCCAGCAAGTAACGCAACAACTGTCACCTTGGGCAGGGGGCGTGCGGCCTGGAGGAGTTTCCTGCGGTGCTGCGGGTCACTAATCCCGATCTCCCGAAGGTCCTGATCTTCCATTACGTTACAGCCCTGTGGAAACAGAGGAGACATGTTGGAGCAGAGTGCAGTGGCAGGACCAGTTACTGGAGTAGGAGCTACGTATACTCCATCCGCCTTCCCCCATGCCACACACACACGTCCCGTTCTGCTCCCAGAGGAGCAAGGGGAGCCCCCACTGCAGAGCCCCCGCTCTCCCTCTGCGCCAGGGAAAATGCATGGCAGGAATGGCCGCACCAGGAGGCAGAGCAATGAAATGCTGGACTGAGCTGGCTTCACTGTCAGCCCTTGCAGCCCTGACATTACTCTCTATGGCAGAGGTCAGCAGCTGCCGGCACCCGTGCCATAAGTGACATGCAAGATGACTGTCAGTGGCACAGGCATGAAAGCAGGGAGGGGCAAGGAGAAAGCCCTGAGCCTCCCCACTGGCTCTGGCGCGCTGGGAACACTAGTCCCCCCTGGCTCGGCGTGTTGCCATTTCCCTTCCCCCGGCTGGGACAGGCTCATGCTAGAACAGCGCAGCAGCAACAGCTTCTCCTCCCGAGAACATGGTGGCTTCCAGAGGCATGTGATTTCCAGAGTGTTCTTTGAGTCCCAGGGAGCCCCCCCCCCCATCACCCACTGCGGCTGCCCCAGCACCCTCTCCTGCCCCCTGCAGGACTGCCTTTGCCTCACAGGGCCTCCCCCCCCACTGCGCCTACGCCTCCCCCAACTCCAGGCAGCCTCTTGTTGTTACAGCAGTGGCCACTGTGGCGGGGGGGGGGCCAGCAGCTGGGTCTGAGGCAAAACCCGGCACAGTCTCTTCCGGATCTTGGTGCCTTGGAGCTGCCACTTCAGCCCTGGGAAGGGCTGTGTGGAGCCTGGCTGGGGCACTGCAAGGTAGGGTGCACTTGGGCTCGACAGATGCCTCCCCACTCCCACCCTGCTAGGGGAGCAGCAGTCATGGAGCTGCTCGCTCTGCCACTCACCGGGGTCTGGTGGGGAAGGTCAGGGCTTTCTTCACCCCCCTCCCCTCACATGTCCTCCGAGTGGGAAGCCAGAGCTGGTGCTGCAGCCTTGTGGGGGGAGGGCTGAGTTCCCTCCCCACCCCATTGGGTGAATGGCAGCAGACTGTCTAGAAGCTTTCCCCGCTGCAAGAGGGCGTGAAGCCAGGTAAGTGTCCCCCCTCATGCCCAGACCCCTACACCCAATTCCTCTCACTCATTGCCCTCCCCCCACGAAGACCCCACACTCCCAGCTTGCTCAGACACCCTCCATTGCTCCTGCACTCTCCCTCCTGGCCAGATGCTTTACCCCCACCCTGCTCCTGCATCACTGTTGCTCCTCCTCCCAGCCAGATGCTTTACCCCCACCCTGCTCCTGCATCACTGTTGCTCCTCCCAGCCTGTTTCTGCACCCTACCTCCCACCCAGACCTCGCAAACTTTCCTCCTTATGCACCCCACCTCTCTCTGAGATCCTGCATCCCTATCCAACTCGCTGGCAGCTCTGACTCACACACTGAACCCCTCATTTTTGTCCCTACCCCCAGAGCGTAAGGGGGTCCATAAAAATCAACTAACTTTGGAACTCCAAAAAAAGTAAATCTGACCTGTGGGAAACTCTAAACCTCAGTCCTCCATATCCCTTCCCCTCACCCTGTGAAGCTAGAATGCCAGTGAGGTATTTCAGCTGGAGGCCACATCAGTGAGGGCTGGGGGGTTTTAGAGGAGTTTTATGCTTCTCATTTGTGGGGTCTCTAACTGACATTTTTGTGGGTCAGTGGCTCCTTACCCCAAAAAAGGTTCCCCACCCCTGCCATTAAAAAAAACAACAACCTTTTTTATTGGACATAAATTAATATTTTACTTTATTTAAAATGAAGTTTGATAAACTAACACGAGAAAGGTAGAATGCTTAATCTATTTAATTACTTGAAATTAAACTGTTCTCCCTAGCTGCAGCTGGTTCAGAAAATATGGTCACCGTACCCAGCCTGCCCCAGCACGCAGATCCGTAAATAGAAATGAGTAAGTTAAATATTGGCACGCCACTTCTGAAAGGTTGCTGACCCCTGTTCTATGGGTTTTGATTGGATTTCTACAAGGTATCTCTAGCTGGCACTTGGAAACCATGCCGTAGCTCTTCAGTGCCCTCCCAGTTTGCCCTAGGATGCCTCCATGAGGAATGAAGAATTCCAGACACAGCTTTCCCATTCAGTGGGTTTCTCAGCTTCACATACTTACCACAGGGCCCACCACCTGCTACAAGCAGACAGCTTGGGCAGAAGTGAAACAGGTCATCCGGTGTACTGATGGGTTAATTTTGGAGCATGCAGTGGTTGCGCAGAGGCAATTAAATGAGATGGGATGAATGTAGATACACCTCCCTTCTCTCACTCAGTCTGTTCCATGGCATCTCTTTGCAGCCAATAGATTTCAGGACACTGATTCAAGGGAACTTGCTGCTTCCTATGCAGACGCTTTAATCACCCATTTCTTTGATCACAGTTTAGCAATGCAAATCTCCCCTCTGCACAAACAACCCCTTTTGCGTATAAACAGAAGGGCTGCTTGCTGCACCGTGCTGACAGGCAAGAGATGCTCATCTCTGCTCGGGCTCCCTTGAGAGCCCAGAGAGAATAAATTGAATTTATTTTAGTGAAGCTGGAGATCCAGGGAAGGTCAGTATCTCTGTAATCTATCACCCGTCTCCATGGGGACAGAGGCAGCCCACCCCTCTTGGTGCAGAGGCTCTCATTAAATGCTGCTTTACAAAACTCATTATCTCGGTGCGATGAGGGAATGAAAGTGCGTGAGCGCATGGAGACTGCCCTTCCTTTACTGAGCAGAAGCTACATGCCTGTGGGTCTCCAAGAACCAGATGTGTGTTCCCCGTCAGCAAAATAGCCAATGGAACGGCTACAAGACTATCCATACGTGGTTTGGCTTGCATTGCAATAGTGCCTGAATCAAGGCCAGCCCCCCATTATGCTAGGTGCTGTGCATGAGAGCCCAATTTCAACAGCAATGGGGGAGGCATATGTGCAAAGATGGCCACAGATTCAAGGTCAACTGCGAGGGCTTGGCCATTGCTATGTTCATAAAAGAAACTGAGTTCAAGTTGGCTGCAGTGCTGCTGAAAGGTCGGCCTAAGTTAGGACAAAAGGTGACCACATAGTGCAGGGAACCTTAAGGGAAAAGGGGACTGAAGAGTCTAGTCAAAGCAGTGTAATAAAAAAAGGTAACATATAGCCTCTTGCTTCTCTCATCCGTTCAGAGCAGCTACTCACAGCAGAAGAATACATGGCATAGCACCACAGGGTTTTAAAAATTAAAGACAAAGTAAATGTAGCGAGTCTATCAGTGTGTGTGTGTGTGGGGGGGGGTATTAGCAGTTTACAGGTGGGATAAGAGGGAAGGTCCTTTCATGGACTGATAATTGGTTAAGATGGGAAACAAAGGGTAGGAATAAATGGTCAGTTTTCAGAGTGGAGAGGTAACTAGTGGGGTCCCCCAAGGGTCTGTCCTGGGACCAATACTATTCAACTTATTTATAAATGATCTAGAGAAAGGGGTAAACAGTGAGATAGCAAAGTCTGCAGATGATACCAAATTGCTCAAAATAGTTAAGACCAAAGCAGACTGTGAAGAGCTTCAAAAAGATCTCCCCAAACTAAGTGACTGGGCAACAAAATGGTAAATGAAATTTAATGTTGATAAATGTAAAGTAATGCACATTGGGAAAAATAATCCAAACTATACATACAATGTGATGGGGACTAATTTAGCTACAACTACTCAAGAGAGAGATCTTGGAGTCAGTGTGGATAGTTCTCTGAAAACATCCACTCAGTGTGCAGTGGCAGTCAAAAAAAAATATGTGGAGATATACCTATCTTGTAGAACTGGATGGGACCTTGAGAGGTTATCAAGTCCAGTCCCCTGCCTTCACAGCAGGACCAAGTACCATCCCTGACAGATTTTACCTCAGATCCCTAAATGGCCCCCTCAAGGGCTGAATTCACAACCTGGGGTTTATCAAGCCAATGCTCAAACCACTGAGCTATCCCTCCCCTAGAATATCCCCCACCTAGAATGTTAAGAATCAGTAAAAAAGGGATAGAGACTAAGACAGAGAATATCTTATTGCCTCTATATAAAACCATGGTACGCCCACATCTTGAATACTGCATATAGATGTGGTCACCTCATCTCAAAAAAGATATATTGGCATTGGAAAAGGTGCAGAAAAGGTCAACAAAAATGATTAGGGGTTTGGAAGGGCTCTCTCATGAAGAGAGATTAAAAAGACGTGGACTTTTCAGCTTAGAAAAGAGGAGACTAATGGGGAATATGACAGAGGTCTATAAAATCATGACTGGTATGGAAAAAGTGAATAAGGAAAAGTTATTTACTTATTCCCACAATAAAAGAACTAGGGGTCACCAAATGAAATTAATAGGCAGCAGGTTTAAAACAAACAAAAGGAAGTTTTTCTTCACTCAGTGCACAGTCAATCTGTGGAACTCCTTGCCAGAGGGATGCGGTGAAGGCTAGAACTTTAACAGGGTTCCAAAAAGAGCTAGATAGATTCGTGGAGGTTAGGTTCATCAATGGCTATTAGCCAGGATGGGTAGGAATGGTGTCCCTAGCCTCTGTTTCCCTGGAGGTGGGTGACAGGTGAGGGATCACGTGAGGATTGCCTGTTATGATCCCTCCCTCTGGGGCATCTAGTATTGGCCACTGTCAGCAGACAGGATAGTGGGCTAGATGGACCTTTGGTTTGACCCAGTATGGCCATTCTTATGTTCTTCGCTGGTGCTCAGCACATCCATAGCATACGGCAATCTCCTTCCAGTGTTTGCTCCAGAATGGGATGTTTCTCCATCAGCTAGAACCTCTCCCCCTCAGTCTACTCTACAGCATATGTGAGGGGTCTGTAGGGTGTCTGTGTACATGCATGGACAGACTTCCTCAGGGCAGAGCAGGGCAGGAACCTTGATCTTTGTGATCACTTTAAGACAGGTGTGTGGAACCTCAGGCCTAGGGGCTGGATGCAGCTCCCAGCTTGCCTGGATCCAGCCCCCCAGGCTCGCGCCTCCCTGCATTGGGGAGCCTGAGCTGGTGCTCCAGTTCTCCTACTGGCCCCTGTGGGGCTGGAATACACAAAATCTACTCGCCTACACCCCCCCCCAAAGCTTTGGTATGCTAGAGGAATGTGGAGAATGTCTCTCCCCTTCTCAGTCAGGGGCTACCTCAGTGAGGGTGTTTTTTGGGGGAGTTTTGGCTTCTCACTCATGTGCGGCCCCAACTGATTTTTCTGTAGTCAGTGGCCCACAGCCCAAAAGAGGTTCCCTACCCCTGCTTTAAAAACTAAATTCACTGAGCACCCTTTAAAGAGCCACCAGCCTCAAACCCCTGGATGGTTGAGAGCCGAGTGACTGCAAGCTCTTGTGGCACTGCCCAGCACTGGCCTCACACAAGACATGGCAGCAGTCACTGATCCTGCATAAGACGACTTCTGCTCTCTCCCCCCACCGCATGCCAGCAGAAAGTACTGACAGCTACCGGGGAGCCCCCAGCCTGAGCGTAGCACCACCCAAAGTGTAGCAGCCCCACCCTTAAAAGGGGATCCATTGCTTTCAACAGGGAGATCAGCACTTAAAGGAACGGAGGCAATGCCGTACAAAGAGCATGCTCAGTGCAATGTATTTGAGAGCACTGCCCTCAGGTCAGGCTGCAGAGAATTATTTCACTGAAAACAAGAGTGGTAGGAAAACAGGGCTCCCCGGTTCAGCAAAACAGGGCTCCCCTCTTCTGACTCCTGCATGGGAAGGCTGAAAGGCAAATGAACCCTCCTCCCTCGGCCTGCAGCAGAGAGAAAGCACAAAGGAAATGCAGGCGCAGCAGGTCTGTGGAGAAGAATGTGAAGCCGAGAGCCACAGTATCAGAGCACTCCTGCATGAGCACGGTTTAAAACAGCGAAGAGGTGCTAGCTTACCCAGGCCATTCCTTCCATGTTTTCCAACAGGTCAATTTTAAAGGCACTGAGGAATTTAGATCTATGGTACCGGCTTCTGCTCCTGATCTGGAGGAGTTCTCATGCCTGCCTTGGTGGGGTTTCACCTTGGGAATAGGGAATAGGGAATAGCGATGGCACAGCAGGAGCATGAAGGGGTAGTGAGTAGTCAGAGTATGCAAGTCTTTTCAAGGCTAGCTACCCCTCGGAAAGCTAACACACCACCAGAAACCTGCAGGAAGCATTCTATGTAGCAAATTGATTTGGTCATTTGCTAACAGAACACAATAGGAGGCACGATAGGAAACCTCATGCCGGCTTCTAAAACACAGAACTGGGTCAAAAGTAAAGGAAGTCCCTTGCTAAGTTAAGTCTCTGAGTTTCCTCTGGGACACAAGAGCAGAGCAGGGGTAGGAAACAAATGAAGAATAGCAGGCGGAGAGCAATATAACTTGAGCCAGCTAGGAGACTATTAGCAGGGGGTGGAGCCCTCTCAGGACAATCAGGTTTTGCTCTCCTGGACAGCTTCCTCAAGAGCTATGGCCTACACGCAGAGTGCGGCCAACCCTGTTCCCACTCACCAATTTCAGACCGCAGAGAATCACAGACCAATCTCAGCACACAGAAACTCACCCCATGTGTTTTTGTCCCATCTCAGCACCTGATCTGGGCTGGAGCTATCATCTGGCACCATTCGCAATCTCCACAGCCCACCCAGAAACGGGGCCTTAGGGCACCAAGGGACTGCAGCAGGGGTAAGGAGCTCAACCTGGAGGTTCCTCCAAGGCTTCTAGAGGCAAAGAGGAGGTTGAGCTCACAGGCAAGCTGGGGTCAGAGCTAAGATTCAAACTGGGGAGTTCCTGGCTCCCAGTGCCATGCTCAGTCCCCTCTAGCCCAGCGGGGGAAGATCCTTTACTTGAGCCATTCAGTGCCACTGCTGCAGGCTCTGCACCATGCTCTCCAGGGTATGGTTTACAGAACAGCAAACCTTTCCCAAGCGACATGAACTCAAGCAGCAGGAAGAGCTATTTGAGTCTGAGTGACTGAAAGAAGGGTGATGGCTCCACTTGTTTTCAGTGTAGATGCAGACCTTATTTACGTTTTGAATCCCGCTACTTTCAAAAGAGCCCATTTTCATCTCTCCACAGCTGTCCAGCGACAGGTTCTGCTGGGAACGCTTGCCTAATGCAGGAGGCTCCCAAGCGAGGGCTGAGCCCGGGAAGTAATGGAGCTGCCCCCTGGTGTAGGGAAGTTGGGTTGCTCCTCAAGTCAAGCATAAGCACAAAACGCAATGTTTTCCCTTCATCATCACTCATTTGTGTTACATTAAAATCCCTCAGGGCCAATCTGCATACTAAGGGGACTTAATGAGTAGAGAGCAAGCATTACAGCTCCCAATCAATCATTATGGTCTTTCCTGTAAGTGAGCTACAGCTTACAGAGTGTCCTTCACACCCATCCAGATTCCAGCTCAATTGCTGATGATCTTTAATGGCAGATGATTTAACACCAGCGCTACAGCAAATGAATGAGCTGCTCCTCTTCAGTCTCCCAACTGTCTGATCACACGTTATCTACAGGGAAACCAGGAACATTCAATGATATACTCCTGGTGCCTTCAAGATCATCTGCCTGACATCCCCACCCCTGCCCCGCCGCCCATTCCTTTCCATCTGTGCTCACATCTACCATCCTGTTTTGGCCCAGCTTGTGCCCTGCCAATCCTGTACAATCCTTCTGCTTTGCTCTTCATTGAAAAGTCCAACCCAGGCTCACTCCCTACATGCAAGTCCTCTGAGCACCTCTGGAGCAAGTCCTGCGACCACACTGCCTTTACACCAAGCTTTCTCCTTCAGTTCCACCACATTCCTTACCACCTCTGTCTTCACTGACTCCCACAAGCCCAGCTCCTCTTTACTAAAAGGCCTCCTCCCTAAGGACATGGGAGAAATTCGACAAGCTCAGCCGTGACTTCACTCTTTCTCCTCCAGCATCCACACCACCTTCTTTCAGGTCACCCACAAAGCTTCTCACCTGCGCTCTAACCCTCTCCCCTCCCTCTCTTTCCCTGTGCCATCTCTCCTTCCCCAGCTCAATTCAGTGTAAGATGAATCCAGTCAACTTCATGATTAAACTAACCAGATTTTCACACACAGAGGAAGGCTTGCATGGACGCAAAGCCACACCCAGTAGTTCACAAGGCAATAAGCACTAATTACTTTAAAAACATGGAAATAAGCTATGTACAAGGGGCATTTTTAAGCCTAACACTCAATAGCCATTTTTACACTAGCTGTACAGAACCCCTATGTATAAAATCGATATTCAAAAGTGGGTTGGGAAATTGTAAAAACCTCTCAGGCTTAACATTACTTTTCTGCAATATTAGCCACCGTAGGCAGGTTTGCCATCTCCAAAGCACCAACAATAGGTAAGCATCACGCCTGTGTCACAGAAACAGAGGTCTGGGAATTGATCCTTCTTGCACAACAGTCACAGATCAATAGCCTGCCTCCCTTTCAAGGGAAGAGGTCACGCAAATAACTTAAAGACCACACGGCAAACATGTATCAGAGCCAGGAGTTGGATTCCCCCCTTGACCCCAACCCTGTGCTCAATCTACTAAAGCTAGTTCTGCTGAGGACTGTTCTAGATCATGATTGGGCAAAGCTGGGAATAGTCCCAACCACAGGGTTCCTGCATCGGTCCTGCTTTTCCTCTTGCCCACCGAGCGACTTTCCTCCAGCAACAGGCTCAGAAATGTCGATTTTAGCAAACTTCAGACTTTATTCATGCTAACATGCACTTCTCACCTGGCAAACTTCTCTGGGCTGTGAGATAATTCAATGCTGCACACAGCTCCTAACATGCATGAAAACCTGAACTCTATGGCAGGAGCCCAGCCCCTCTCTCAGCAGGATGACTCCATTCCAGGTTTCCCCTGCAGTACCGATGGCGTGTTTAGCAACTGCTCCTAGAACCAGTCTGTTTGCATAAACATCACATTTTGTTAGAGGCTCATGAAGCGTATACGGAACTTCCCCCCAATCATCATTTCTTACAGAATCTCTGGAAAGCCTCTCTTGCCAGGCTGAAGTGGAATGTTACCCATCAGGCCTACTTGTGGACATGGGGAAGGCAGTGGACATGATATATCTTGGCTCTAGCAAAGTTTTTGATCCGGTCTCCCACAGTATTCTTGCCAGCAAGTTAAGGGAGTATGGATTGGATAAATGGACTGTAAGGTGGACAGAAAGCTGGCTAGATTGTCAGGCCCAACGGGTAGTGATCAACGGCTCGATGTCTGGCTGGCGGTTGGTATCAAGTGGAGTATCCCAAGGGTCAGCTCTGGGGCCAGTTTTGCTCAACATCTTTATTAATGACCTGGATGAGGGGATGGATTGCACCCTCAACACTAAGCTAGGGGGAGAGGTAGATATGCTGGAGGGCAGGGATAGGGTCCAGAGTGACCTAGACAAATTGGAGGATTAGGCCAAAAGAAATCTGATGAGGTTCAATAAGGACCAGTGCAGAGTCCTGCACCTGGGACGGAAGAATCCCAAGCACTATTACAGGCTGGGGACTGACTGGCTAAGCAGCATCAGAGGGGTAGCCGAGTTAGTCTGTAACAGGAAAAGTAGCAGTTCAGCAGAAAAGGACCTGGGGAATACAGTGTATGAAAAGCTGGATATGAGTCAGTGAGCCCTTGTAGCCAAGGAGGCTAATGGCATATTGGGTTGCAACAATATGAACATTGCCAGCAGATCTAGGGAAGTGATTATTCCCCTTTATTTGGCACTGGTGAGGCCACATCTGGAGTACTGCATCCAATTCTGGGCCCCTCATAACAGAAAGGATTTGGACACATTGGAGAGTGTCAAGGCTGTTCCCGCCTCTGGCACTCTGAATGCAGAAGGTGGGGGCTCGCAAGAGAGCTTCAAGACCTTGCCTCTACGGGCTCTGGTTCAAAAACTTCACCCAGAATCCTAATACACAGATTTTGGGGGAATCTGCTGCCACCATCAAGTGTTTTTTGATGCCTAAAAAAATCCCTGGGTGAACACTTGAAACCACCCCTAGGAGGTAGTACCCCAAGCTCTTTTGCCCAAAAGAGCTTGAAAAAGAGAAAAACATGCTGCAGTCTGTGGTAGCTGACCCCTCAGTCAGAGGCCTGCAGATACACACAGACAGACCTTCCAAGACACAAGAATCACATCACCACCTTAAAAGAAGTGATTTTTATTACAAAACAAAAGATAAACTTGAGAAAGCATACGTGGTTGCTAGATGGTGCAGAGCAACCAAGGAAAACAAATTAAAAAAAAACAGAGAAAAGTCTCGGCACAATGCTTAGATGGTAGTAAATGGGGAGGGGAGGGGCAGAGATTCACACACAGCAGTTCAAACCAAACCATAAAATAAAGAAAAATTACCCTGAATTGGACTCACATTTCCCTGGTACTCACTTCCAATTTTCTCTTTCTTCAGTCTGCTCCCATGCCCTGAATTCCTTGGCAGGAGGTGTGGCAGTCCTGCCTAGGTTTAAGTCATTCTGTCTCTCTCACAGGGCCGGCTCGAGCCATTCATGCGCCCCGGGCAGCGGGTGCGCGACGCATGTGCGGCTCCGCCCTCGGGCGCACAGTGCATGCATGGCCCCGCCCCTCCCCGGCTCACAGCGCACCTTACAGCTGCAATCAGGCGCGTGGCACCTGATGGCAGCTGTAAGGGGCACTGCGCGCCCAGGGCCGGGGCCCGCGCAGCACCTGATGGCAGCTCTAAAGGGAGCCGTGCAGCCCCTGGACCCGGGTGCGCAGTGCCCCTTACAGGTGCCATCAGGTGCCCCCCCATAGGTTGGTGCCCCGGGCAGCTGGCCGGCTAGCCCCCCACTTAATCCAGCCCTGGTCTCTCAACTCCTGGTTTAACTCTCCCACACAAAAAGCAGGCAGAGAACTATATCCAATTCAAATTTCAATTGTCTATCTCGATTGGCTCTCCTAGCCCCCTGGACAGCACCTTTGCTAAGTACCTGAGTTAACCCCTTAGTCACCAGGTGCTGGTTAGCACTCCTGTTCATGACAGACTGAACAGAGGGCAACCAAAATGATGAGGGGGCTGGAGCACATGACCTATAAGGAGAGGCTGAGGGATTTGGGTTTGTTTAGTCTGCAGAAGAGAAGAGTGAGGGGGGATTTGAAAGCAGCCTTCAACTTCCTGAAAGGAGGGGGGTCCAAAGAGCATGGAGTGACAGACGACAGAACGAGGAGCAATGGTCTCAAGTTACAGTGGGGGAGGTCTAGGTTGGATATTAGGAAAATCTATTTCCCTAGGAGGGTGGGAAGCACGGATGGGTTCCCTAGGGAGGTGGTGGAATCTCCATCCCTAGAAGTTAAGTCCTGGTGTGAAAAAGCCCTAGGCAGGTGGGGATGTCCACCTCACCCCCACCAGTGCTCTGACCATAGAAATACAAGCCACTAATGACAGCACCTTAAAAACAGCAGCTTTACCCTTAAGTCACCTCGACAACTGAAACACGGTCCTTTTTCTGGTTTCCCCAGCCATGGGGGAATAAGTATTATTTAGTCTGTGGTCCTGCTTCCAGCTGCTAATGCTTTCAAAACAGAGGGAGGCAGACCCTGCCCTGTAGTGTACTGGCTAAGGAGATGCTCATCTGTGATCCCTTAGCAATTACTCACTGCTTGTGCACCTGACCTGCCTATGGAAGTACAAGCTCTAGAAGAGCTGTTCTGCTTCAGTCATGTGTGATGTATTGCATTGTAATTAGACACCCTGTAAATCTTCAGGTGTCTCATTAAAAGGAAAAGCACCAAGCTGAAGACGGTGTTGTGCCAAGGTAGCCTCCCCTTGGTGCTTAGTGACCCTGAAGTGAAATGGCAGCTGAAATCTGCCAGTGTTTCTCCTCCAACAGAGTGCTCTGCAGGCACTTAACTGCCCAGTTTTCACATGCTGCGTCTTACACACAGTCTGGCCTCATTCCATCTTCCCTCTCCAGCCAATGAAAAGCCTCAGGCAAAAAGAGTTCTGCATCGGACATATAGCCTCATCCAGCCAGCAGAGCAGTTTAATGAGTCCCAGCTGCTCAGCTCAATTCATGTTAATGTGAGTTCTCTTCTGTTAGCAAGCCGGCACTCCAAAGACTACCCCGGATGGCGGGACAGATTGGGCATAGGGAACGGCTAACTATTAACCTCACTGTAATTTTGCCAGACTGAACAGGATTCAGCAAACAGGAAAGAACCTGGTCCAGTCAAAGCAACCTTCTTGCCTTTAATTTTCATTTGAGCAGAGCCTGGCTCATCTGGGAGGGCACAGGTGACTCTGCATTGCCCAGAGTTTCTGCTACGGCTATTACTAATTCACTTTCTGCAGGGAGTTACTCGGCTATGTGGACTAGTTCTCTACCAAGATGCTAGACATCTGCTAACTTACAGACCAGCAAAAATAGTAACAGAACAATGACTACTCCGATTCCAGGTCACTGCACAGCTCCTAGACTTCACACTTTGTGTCACCTATCTTAGAAAAAGACATGATAAACTCTGCTGGTGAAATCATCTCCATTATATTTGAAAATGGAAACTTGACCAACTTTATTAACATAGCACTGGGAAAAAATGCTGGATGGCTGTCCTGGAGGTCTGCATTTATTCTTGGCACAAATACAGAACAGAGGGTGGCAAAGCAAGGTTCCACCACATCATTCCACCAACATGGTTCAATTCTGACCTGGCAGGGGTTCCCCAGGGATGATGGGAGAGTTCAGACTCCTTGGCTCTTGCTAAGACTGCCAGAGGAGAAAGGACTGCCAGATGCAGAGGTGTCGGATCTGTTTTGGGAAGGGGGGAGGTTGTGACCTCTTTTCTGGGAACTGAGCAGAGGGTAGCAAGCTCCTTCCACATAGATTACAATGCTACATCAAATGCTATATTGGAAGTCTATAGCTGCTTTTTGCATACCCACAGCTGGAAAGCTATGTAACTCCAGTGAAGCTAGTGAGTACCAAAGAAACAGCACCCGAAGGCGGAGAAAGGGAGTGTGAGAGGTCATCTAAAGTTCCAGCCTTGCCACCATGAAAGGCCCTGACACTAGGGCACTCCGTTCCAGAGAAGCTGTGCTGCCTCCCCCTCACCTCCCAGTGAGGCAAGGGGAGTCAATGCAAGTACGTTCGTTTCCGCACTGCACATCCAGAGCTAAGCACATCTGCTATGCCCCTTCTTGGCTGCAAGGGGACTTAACTCCCCATACGGCACCACAACCGCACTAAACCTCCAGTTTGTTAGCAAAGTGGCTGGCCGAAGTACTTTCCATATCCCACCAGTTCTTAGTGCAGCAGCAGCAGCAGCAGCAGCAATTACATGCCCAGCAAGAGGATTTGAAGAGCACCTCTAAGCTCTGCCATCTGAGCTACTATTTGCTTCTGCTGCCTGGCTTGTAAAAGCTGTTTGTTTGCAGGGTCCAACTGAGTCTTAAAGGGCAATATTGCGAGTGCAATGGAAGTGGCTGAATTTAGAAAGATCAGATGGAGGGAAGCTATTTCAGGGAGCGTGACGATACTGTAATTCAGTTCAGAAGGATATAGCTCACCCCAGCTGCCAGCTGAAGTTAATGCCTGTGGCAAAGCTCTGGCTGTGCCTGTGTGTCCTGCGCTTCTGGCAGATAGTGGTCAGTCTCAGAGGCTCGCTGTGCCCCACCACACGGCCTCTTTCTTACTAGAGGTAGGGTTCACAGCATACTGAGCCACTCATCACAGGCCAGTCCATAACATGGCAGTGAAACCCTCTGGAGTCCCAGTCTCCCTACCCAGGGACAGACTCTGTAGTGGGGAGGGGAGGGTTGGGGGGAACCCGGGCCTGCCCACTACTCCAGGTTCCACCTCAGGGACCCTAAGACAGCGGCAACAGATGTGGCTTGTTCTATTCCCCGTCTGGCAACTGCTTCCCTAAACGACCCCTCCCAATACCTTCCCTCTGGTACCTGATACTCCACCACACACTTCCTGCCTAGGGATGTTAAATTGTGAGTAACTGACTAATTGAATAGTTGATGCATTTTGCATCGACTATTCGATTAGTTGATAAGGCGCCTTCGCTTTTGAAGCGCAGCAACAGCCGTAGGGGAGCTGGGGACTCCTCTGCCGACTCCGGATTCCATAGGGTGCTGCCGCTTTAAAACGTCACGGGGACCGCAGCATCAAGTTCCACATGGCATTTCAAAGCGGTACCGCTGCGTGAAGCCCGGGGTGAGTGGGGGAGTCCACAGCTGATCCCAGGCTCCATGCAGCGCTGCCACTTTGAAACGCTATGTGCAGCCTGGGAACAGCTCAGCTGGCCCCAGGCTGCATGTGGTGTTTCAAAGTGACAGTGCCGCGTGGAACCTGGGGTCTGGCCCTGGGCTCAATGCAGTGCTGCCGCTTTGAAGTACTCGCTCCCCCCCACCCCCCCGTCTCTTTCTGAAAGAGGCAGCAAAGGGGGGGGGGGGGCCACGAGTCCTTCACATCCCTATTCCTTCCTTGCATATCTCCCTCTCCCTCTCCTCCCTTCTCGTGTGCCATCTAACTAACAGAAGAGGGGCCCTTTTAAACCAGTTTCAACTGGTTCTTGATTGGCCTCAGGTGGTCTGAAGCTTCAGAGTGTAGCCAAGTTACAGACTAACTGGAAAAACTTAAAAAGAACAACAAATGGTCTGGTAGCACTTAAAAGACTAACAAAACATGTAGATGGGATCATGAGCTTTCGTGGGCACAGCCCACTTCTTCAGATGACTGGAGTACTGAAATTCTGGTGGGGGGGGGGGGAGAAAAAGAGAGAAAAAAGACAGTGAATAGATTGTTCAAGCTGAGACCAGGTGGTCTAATTAGCCTGACTCCCTTTGCTCTGGAAGGCTCCAAATTAACTCCAGGTGTTCTAACTGGCCTGATTGTCCAGACTGCTTCTGGAAAGTTCCTGCTGGTTCTAGGCCAGCCCCTGCCAGTTTACTCAGGGAACAGAGGCCTACCTAGTATAAGGCTCACATTCTTTCCTTCTAGCACTCTTTGTAACCCTCTGACCTGACCCGGTCACATGCCATGAAAGCCATATTTTCTAGCTAGCAAGGGAAGCTGCACATTTGGCCCCATGCAATCACGCTGCACCCGTGTAGTACGGGTGTGCAAGCCTGTCTGAGCATGGAACTGGGAGGCCAAGAACCAGAGTCCTGCAGGCTGGCTCTGACACCACCACCATGTGCATTCTCAGGGAAGTCACA
Source organism: Pelochelys cantorii (assembly GCA_032595735.1). NCBI lineage: Eukaryota > Metazoa > Chordata > Testudines > Trionychidae > Pelochelys > Pelochelys cantorii. Next base: position 12,326,385 of record CM064353.1, on the reverse strand, counting down.
ACATCCCCCCCGCTCTGCACCTTCAAATAGAAATAGTGATATATGCCTGCTTCTCAGGAGAGCGGTGGGGCTTTGCGCTTTTGGAACAGAAATGCTAAGTATTAAGGATGCTAAGAAGTGGGTAACTGACTATGTACTCGACATACGGGGTCCCTGACCGCTGTGCCTCTGCCTCCCCCCCATCTTGGAGACCATGCTGTGGCGGAAACAGCTTTTAAGCCGGCTCTCCACAACACTGGCTCCTGCTCCCCACCTCCTTGCTGCCTCTGATATAGACATAGCAAGGCAAGGGGGGGGGGGGGAGAGAAGACGAGGCTCATCGGGAAGACGACTACTCTTACATCCCTACTAAGTATTACCACATCTTGCTTGACAGGATAAAAGCAGCCTCCCCCTTGTTAATGGGCTGAGTGGCAGCTTGTTCTAGAAACAAGTACACATACTGAGCAGTCAGAATTGAATACAATCGTTTTGCACTTCATGGCTTTTCACGGAAAACCTTCACCGCTTGGAACACAGAGGCTAGCGCTATCCTCCACTTTACACACGGCGGAAAAGAAACGTAGAGACTAACACTCATTTCCAATCGAAGGCAAAGCTAGAAGGCTCACCATGTCTGAAGATCAGGCCTCGAATGATTTATGCATGGTCCTGCAACACACTAGTGGCAGCATCATGACTAGAACCCAAAAGCTCTGAGCACTAGGACATATTTCTCCATATTTGCTATATCCTGCAAACAACTTCCTTTGCCAGTGCATATCTAGACGTGCTGGTACAGAAGGTTTGAAGGTATTAAAAGTTTGCCCCCAACAATCTGAAGTTAGTGCTACTGAATGCGCACAGTGGATTTTGACAAGCAAAACTGTCAAAACTGAACCAAAACTGGCAGCTCAGAGAATGTTTATATTCAATTCATTAATTGCTCCGGGGCCAACAAGCATTAAAAATGCCATTAAAGCGGCAGTTAATTTTTTCCCCTTCAGTAAGATTGCCTGAAGTTGACAACCACGACTAATTCCCTCTGTCACCACTCTAACAATCCCAACTTGCATGGGGAAAAAATTAAGCAAAAATGAAGTGGCTAAATGCTAATTTCAGATCTCTTATGGGTTGTGCATATTAGCCATTCTGCAATCAGTCTGAATAACAGGGCTCCACTGTTACGCCCTCAGCTGAATGCGCGTTTCCTTGCCCACATGCATCCTGACCTCCACCAGCTAACACATCAATAAGGGAAGCAGTGGAGGGAAATAACACAGATCAGAGGGTCAAAAAACTTGCAGCAAGATGATGGCCAGAGAAATGCTTCTCTCTACTGTCCTAATTCTGCCACTGGGGGAGTATCCTGTCACCCATTGTGGCAGGAGTTAATGGAGCTCAGCACAAGGCAAGATTGGGCCCATGGACAGCACACCTGGTGATATAGGGTATCCTGTGCCTCAGTACGATAGCACAAAGCGCCCTTCATCTTCACTTCACTGACCAATCCAACTAATGCTGTGAGACTGAGCATGACTTACAAGGAATGCCTTTGTGAACAGCCCACAGACCTTTCCTAACTTGTTTATGTCCGGATTCAACTGATGTCATAAAGCTCTTTGGGGCAGGCCTAGTCTGATCTGTGTTTGGGAAGCACTGAGCACAGAGGAGTTGCAGCACAAGACTGGGGACTCCAACATGCTATCACAGTGTAAATCAGAGGTCACGGCCTTACCGATATATGGGTTGTTGGTATAAAAGCGTGGAAGCCTCCAGATACACTGTTCCCTCACTAAGACCCCTCTCCTGTTCTCCCCGTTTCCAGAGCTCCCATTACACAACTTGCTTCCCTGCAACACTCGAATTCCTAGATAAGGTTTATAAAAGCTTCACTCAAGACACTAGCTGGAGTTGCTTGAGCCACTCATCCAGTGGCTTGCAGAAAGGCTCTTATGGCCCAGTGCTGTCATACAGCCATGGCCTTGTGTCTCTCCACCATTCAGTCATGGACTGAGTGAGTTATGCCGTTCCCTCCAGGGGACAAACCACGCACACCATAGAGGAGAAAAGCAAAAGTCTGTCTATACAAGCCGCACTCTGAGCCCACTGGAGAGCTGTCAAAAAGATAGCATTTCATAATGTGAACTGAGGCTTGCTCAGACACCTTCACAAAGAGCATTCGTGCAGCAGGGAAGAAAGATTCAAATCCACACATCGCCAAGGAGACTCATCCAGGCCACTAGAATCTATCTAGCAAACAAGTTCCTCTCCCTTTATTTCATAGCCCCCCACTGACATCTAGTAGGAAACCCGGCATTCCCTTTCAGCAAAAACACGGTCCCATCACAGTAGCACTGATGGGGAATGATCGGTAATGCTATAAAGCGGCTAATCAACTCCTAGACACCATCTTCACTGTAAAATAAATGAAAGCCACTTCAGGGAACAATGCTGCCATCCAGTATGTACAGAGGGGAAAGCACTTCAGAGCCTGATCAGCTTTAGATTACTGCCTAGCGAACAGCTCTGACAGACCAATCTGATCTCAGGCAAGACAGAATTCCATTGCCCTCCATTCCCCTTCTTTAAATGGGAATTGCTTTTGCTCCATCTGCAGCAGCCACAACAGAGTTATTTGAAACAATTCACTCCTTGAGTATTCTAGGATGAAAATATTAAAACCTGCTTCAGGATAGCAAATTTTACCATGTAGATAGTGTGTCGGAGAGACTGAGTCAAAGACAGAGACCAGACCTTATTACACTAAGTTCTTATCTACAATGGGGATTTGTCCTCAGTGTCAAGTCCACAGAGAAACTGCCCCAGTACAAAGCTACAGAGTAGACTGACCAAAAACTGATTTGCATCAGTGAAGGTCACTCCCAAGAGAGTGGCACTAACGCAGACAAGCACCAATACTATTTTACTTGGGGTTTCCACTGATGTAGCTATACCAATGGTGGTAATCAGCTCAAATCCCCAATGCAAACAATACTGTACTGCCCATCAAAGCGACAAATCCTTACATGCAGAGAGACTTGCTAGTGGATCACTCCCTGTAGGATGTTCTTGGAATGAACAGCTCAAATCTCCCCCAGATTGCTCCCACAGCATGACAAGTTTCGTAACCAATGCAGACAATGCTTTAGGGCAACGAGACACTCAGAGCCTGTTAAAAGGCTGGCACTTGCCCATTGGGGTGTATGCTGAGCTGGGGAATGATGTGAGCTGAGGGTGCAAAACAGACCTGGAACACCTAGATTCAGGATGTCAGGGTTGGCCATGTTTGATCTCAGCAGGGGAGGAGACCTTGCTAGGGCAAGGTTTGCATTAAAAAAAAAAAACCCCACCACCACAAAAACAAAACTTAGTTGTGCTCAACTAGCAGCTGCAATTAGGTTGAATTTGTCCATCACGCAAACTAACACACACAGTGGGCTATCCTCTAGCACCCAAGAAAGCCGATTCTCTGAGCAAAGGAGAGGTAGCTCCGCACAAGCCAGGTGCGGGTTTGGCCCACCCTCTTCAATGGCATTGTGTGCCCTCTCCAAACTCAGGTGACCGGAAATCTGGGCCGTGCATTCCAGGGTGAACAGAGCCTGGCAGGCCTATTCAATAAACTTGCATTTCAGCTCTTCTCTGCTCATATGAAGCCAGGCCTTGGCTCTGAATTCTGCTCACACATGAAAAGGGAGAACAGGAAAAGATAAAGGCGCCTCTGTAATGCAGATCACCACAGGCTAATCTGATTTGACACTAAATTACATTTAATCAAATTAATGTCAGAACTAAATAATTTGCGAACACTCTGTTCTTCACTGCCCTCAAATCTCTACTACTTCCCTCCAATTAAAAAATGAAGTAGTCACAGGAGCCCAAGGCACTGCACGAGGAAAACAGATTTCTGTCTGATGCTGTCTCATTGAATCACAGTTAGGTACTGTCCATACATTCCCTAGAAATCCAGGCCTGAGCAAGACAAAAAAAAAAAAAAAAAAAAAAAAAGGATGTGCATTTCATTTAGCTAGCTTTCTTCCTGAGCTCCTAATATAGTCACACCAAGAACATTCAACCACAGTATAAATGTGCAACAACCAGGGACGTTCCCTGGCCCACTGGCCCAGATGGCCAAGTTATTAATTGGCGGTCACTCAATAACCAGCAGGACGTCTTCCTGTCACCCTCCTATTTGTGAATCCGTTAATGGCTGACTGATTCTGAAGCCGCAGATCTTATTGCAGAAGGGGCAGGTGCTGGTGGCTATTGGAGGGACGTGGGGCAGTTTTTGCCGCTCTTTTCTCCTTCTCTGATTCTCCTCGTCTGCACTGCAGCAGGACCTCTCAAATTGTGCTGCCCCCTCATGGATTACCGCTCTCCAGTGGGGACAGTCCTGGGCAAGGTTCTCCCAAGTATCGACAATGATGATGCACGTTTTCATGTTTGCCTTCAACATGTCCTTAAATTGCTTCCTCTGGCCCCCTCGCTCCTCCGTCCTTCCTTCAAGCTCAGAAAACAGAATCTGTTTTGGGAGGCACTGATCAGGCATCCGGACCATGTGACCAGTCCAGCAAAGTTGTTGGTAGATGATGATAGCTTCAGTGCTGGTCATGTTCAACTCTTCCAGGACGCTAGTGTTCGTGTGCCCGTGGTCCCAAGGGGTATTTAGGATTCTCCTGGGGCAGCATTGATGATACTGTTCAAGTGCCTTCAGGTGACGCTTATATGATGTCCAGGTTTCACATGCATACAACAGTGTTGGAACAACCTCTGTGCGGTACATAAGAAGCTTTGTCTTGGCACTAATGTCCCAGTTCTCAAAGACCATTTATCTCAGGCAGGCAAAAGCAGAGCTTGCGCAGCTCAGGCGATGCTGGATTTCCACACCAATGTCAACTTTGCTGGAGAGATGACTTTCAAGGTACGGGAAATGCTCCATGTTTTCCAGCAGTTCTCTGTTGATTTTAATAGATGGTACATTAGATTGTCCCGTTGGCGAGGGCTGATGGGGCATTTTGATGTTTAGTGTGAGGCCAAGATTCACGTACACTTCAGCGAAGGCACTTAAGATGGTCTGAAGAGCCACGGGGGGGGGAAAACAGCAGCGACCATATTGTCATCGGCGTACTGGAGCTCCATGATCTAAGTTGTGGAGGCCTTGCTTTTGACCTTCAGTCTCCTGAGGATGAAAAGCTTCCCATTCATTCTGTAGTCAACCTTCATGCCACCTGGAAGCTTGCCGTCAATGAGATGGAGGGTCATGGTGATGAAGATGCAGAACAGCACTGGGGCAATGACACAGCCTTGTTTGACTCCCGTTTTGACCTCAAAGGGGTTGCTTCGGGATCCGTTGTTACTCAGCACTGTGGCAGTCATGTTGTCATGAAGCAGCCTCGGGGTGCTGATGATTTTTTTGGGACAACCAATCTTTGAGAGGATGGTCCACAGGGTGCTACAACTGAATCAAATGCCTTGGTCAAGTTGATGAAATTTATGTATGAAGGTTGATTTTGTTCGCCACATTTTTCTTGCAATTGCTAAGCGGTGAAGATCATGTCCACTGTTCCTCAGAATGGTTGGAAGCTGCACAGGGACTCTGAAAGAATTGGCAAGGATTCGTGCTAAAATTCTCTCTGCCGTTGCCAGAAGGGAGATGCCACGATAGTTTCCACAAGTCCCATCTGTCACTCCTTCTTGAAGAAACTGATGATCAGTGTGTCTCTGAACTCTCGCGGTATCTGCTCCCTATTCCAGATCTTGAGAATCAGGAAATGGGAGTTGTTTATGGAGCTCTGGCCTGCCTTCTTTGAAGACTTCGGTGAGGATTCCATCTAGTCCAGTTGCCTTGTTGCTCTTCATCGCTTTGATGGCAGCTTGGACCTCATTCAGGGTAGCAAATATTTCAAGATCATCCTGAGGCAGTTGCTGAGGGATTTGGTCAAGGGATTCTGGAACTACGGTGGAGGGGTGGTTTAGGAGTTTGTAAAAGTGCTCCCTCCGGCGAGAAGCAATGGCTTTATTGTCTTTCAAGAGTTGGGTACCATCCTTTGATCTCAGGGGATTAATTCCATGGTTTCTTGGTCCATAAACCAAGTCTAGTAAATACTTCATGGGAAGGAAAAAGTCTTTAAAAATACCTGAGAATTTAAGGGACTTGGCCAATCTTGTCATGAAGGTTAAGGAAATGGAGATTCCTTCCTGACCCTTGTGATTAGCTTCTGCCCTGAAGCATGAGATTTGATTATCCCCCTAGCAGAGCTACAATTACTGGTCAAAGCCAACTGCCTGGTTCTCTACATCTCGCCACACTATCATTAAATGAACTACTAGGGGCTCTGCCATCTCTAACATTCATGAGTTTTATCATATGACCCCCTACAGGCTCCCCAAATTTGACTTGTCTGGAGCTCTGAGTTCAGACAGCTGTTGAGTTCTTCCATTTGGAAATCAGTGGGGCTGATGATCTGTTGGATGTGCTCAGAGGTCTAGTTCATTAGTACTATCACAGGAATGCTGCTTGGTGTGCAGTTCTGCCTGGCATTCTATCCTACTTGCAAAGCTACATTTGCTACGGCATGGTGTGCAGGATACAACTCTGAGTTATGCCCACCTAACAGCTGCAGTTAGGTTGATTTATCCATCACAAATTTTAAAAACTTATTTCTCTAAGGAATAGGCTTCAGTGGGCTACATATTAAGGAAGCAGAATTTAAAACAGCAAACTTCATTTTATTATAAAAAAAGTCCATTCATAGTAAAGCAAGCAGTTCACCAGATCAAAGCCCTGTGCTAAAAAAGGAAAAATTCAGTGTCACAGTTCAACTGCCCCAAGCCATAAATGCAGCAATTCAGAGCAGCCACAGTGGTTAGGGAGGAGGGGTGACAGAGGGAAGGCCTTCCTATTGGACTAAATGACTCCTGCTGAGGAGTAACAGGCCAGATGATCAGTCAGCATCTTTCACAGCACTGTTCACAGAAAAATGGTTACTCACCTTCCTAACAGTTCCCCCCGAGATATGTTGCTCATATCTGTTCTGATTAGGAGTGTGCGTGCACAGCTGCCAGAAAGATTGTTCCTAGCTGTTACCCATTGGGTAGGCTGGAGCCCCCAAAGTGGTGCCAGGATAGCACACTGAGACCCTGCCATGCTGATTGCCCCTCAGTTCCTTCCTAGTGCGACAGTGAGGACGGAGGGGGGTATGGAATAGATATGAGCAACGCATCTCAAAGAACTCGTACAAAGGTAACTCGTTTTTCTTCGAGTGTTTGCTCATGTCCATTCCAATTAGGCAATTCACAAGCCTTGCACCCAGGAGGAGGGGCCGGAGTCAATACGTACCTGACTCAAGTACCGTGGTACCGAAGGCCGCGTCCTGTCTGGATTAGTGCATGATGGTGTAGCAAGACCTGAGGTATGCACCAAAGTCCATGTTGCAGCTCTGCAGATCTCCTGGAGCAGTACACGAGCCAGGGAAGCAGCCAAGAGGCCTGTGCTGGTGTAGAATGCACTGCGAGAGGTAGCAGGGAGACTGTAGCAAGATCATAGCATATGTGGATGAAATGCTGTAATCCAGGAGGAAACGTGCCGCAACGAGACTGGCAGCCCCATCACATGATCCACCCCTGCCACGAACAGCTGTGAGGACTCGTGAAAGGGCTTGGTCTGGTTGAAATCAAGAGCCCACCCGACATCAAGGGAGTGCAGTCTTTGTACTTGTAAGCTCTGATAGGAGTTAGAGTAGAAGGAGAGTGTCCTAGCCATGCTAAGTACTACTATTTATAATCCTGTTGTTGGTAAACACTAGGACGTGGCACTTGCAATGCAAGAGAGCTGCAGTTCCAACAGCCTTTGGGTCGGCGGGGTCATATATAGTGCGCTGCACTGGCGCCACTCCGGGGGGCTCCACAGCCGACCAGACAGGTGGCAGCTGGGTAAAACTTTCCAGTAACCACGCATGCAGTGCGTGCACACCTCACTGGAATAGACACAAGCAAGCACTTGAAGAAAAGCTATTTGAAACAGAGCTACTGTAAGAGCAGTCCCTTAGTGGAGTAAGAGACCTTCTCCAGAGACGTAGCCACTAAACTGAAGCACAGTTATGGCATAGCATTTAAGTGCCTACATCCCTCCTCTGTTGGAAAAAAGCTATAAAAAGGTTCATGGCTCAATTACAGTTTCTCTATCAAATTGTTGTTTCTTCATGACAAAACTGGGGAAAAGAGCTCTCCAAAGACAGCTTTGGTGTTCACCACCACTCATTACAATACATACATGCACCCTGTGAGGGGAAAAGCATGCCAATTCCCAGACTGACCACCTCCTTTCAGCTCAATGATTCTCCAGCACACTGCTGGTGATGTAATTTTCAGGAGCTGTTACTTGACTGCAGCACAATACAGCTGATAGATGGTACATCTGCAGACCAGAGAGTGAGGCCAGTTGTAGGTCACTTCACTGATCTCTGGTCTTGTGAAAGCAACTTGACTACTATTCTTGGAAACGCCACAAACTCCACCCCAACCCTGTGAACCCTCCTGCCTTCCGAGATTAGATCAGCAATATGTAATCTAATAAGTCTATCCTAGAGCGTTTGACATGCTACATATTCAGAACTCATTTCACAACCATCCTTCGAGTGAAGCAGATGATATTGAACAATACGGCACAATGGTTTACAACGGGAAATTAAGAATACTGGAGCCAAATGAATTTTAGGTGAACAGTAATTACCCAACCTGGAACTAGGACACTTGGGCTAAACACTACTCTTGTGAAAAGCATCACAGGGGTTTTAGCAGCCTCAGATTTTCAGGACCCTGGTTTTGCATTTGATCAAAAAATTATCCCTGTCACAGCAAAGTGGCTGCTGCTACCACAGGGGGTGCTGGTTCAGGACTGACAAAAGTCACCTACTGAGATGCCATCTCCTGTGCTACCAAGATTTTCCCTGAAACAAAAGACAGGACTATGCAGCACTTTAAAGACTAACAAGATGGTTTATTAGGTGATCTTTCGTGGGCCAGACCCACTTCCTCAGATCAAATTGTGGAAGAAAAATCTGAGGAAGTGGGTCTGGCCCACGAAAGCTCATCACCTAATAAACCATCTTGTTAGTCTTTCAAGTGCTGCATAGTCCTGTCTTTTGTTTCAGCTAGACCAGACTAACACAGCTACATCTCTGTTAAGATTTTCCCTGAAGGACTCCCATTCAACCACTGTCCCAGCCACAAATGCCTAGCATACAAGAGCATTAAAGCACCCTGAGACCAATGTTCCCTCTAATTGTTTCTATCCCTGCTCCGAATAAAGTTTGTTTCGTGCACCACTGCATGTGTGGATGTGCACCACCAGTAAAAACATGTTGCCAGCTGTGGGTACCCTCCTAATCAGCAGGGCAGCATCTGACTCTCTTGTGTGGCCACTCAGATGCTTACAGGGAACACGGATGGAGACCCCCTAACTGCACACTGGTGACGTCTAGGAGCCATTTGTTTCCTTGAGCGATTTTACTGAGTTGTTATACTCCTCCTACCCACGGGAAGCCATTCACCACTATTGGCTCATTTTCCTTCACGAGCAATGAACTCTGTTGTATGACCCTTCGCCCTCGACCCCTAAATAACTTCCACCTCTCTCCCCCAGCTCTACACGTTCAGTGCAACTTACTGCCAATTATTTTCCTGCTCCAGAATAGACTGAAACAGCTTTCACACTGTAATGTTTAATTTTGCTCAAATGAAGTAATACTGCCAAATGTAATTGTATAAGCACACACTGGATTTACTTCCTGTCACCACAGTGTAGTGACAGGACTTGCTGTTAGATTATTTTGTTAGAATTTTTTTTGTAAATTTTCCCTTAAACCAGGACTGTAAACTGAACACTCTTCAAAGGGAAATTAGCTAAATAAATGCCCTGGGACACTATAACCATATGACAGATCGGCAGCAGTTACACATGTAGCAGTTGGTTCTCATGATGCTTTCTTGCCTACCCAATGTTTAGGAGCCTGTTATTTGCTCACAAATGGGCCACCTGGGGATTAAGGCATCCAGGGAAACATTCCTCGCATATTGAAAACAAAACTGCAACATGATCTACTTTGGATAATGTGATGCAGCATCTAAGAGAAGCAAAAAACATTTCAATATCAAAAGATGCCAACTTTTTAATTTTTGTTACTAAAACTTAATTAGCCTTATAGCCCATCTGGCAATTTGCAAGCCATTACCCAGCATTCTTTGCTACTTTCTACACTGACTATTTTGAGGCATGCTTCTGAGGCTCTAATCAGGGTTAATCCTCACATAAAAACTGCTAAAGAACCCCAGAAAAAAAAATCACTCTTCAGTATGAAACATTCTTCATTAGAGCTGAAAAATTAGTCTGGTTAATAGAGGAAACATTCAGTAAGGTAGAAAAATAATGTACAGGCTGATTCTATGGAAGCTGGCAAACACATCTGAACCCTCTGAGAGCAGCATGGCATTGAGTTCCAAACAGCAATGTTACAACCTCTTTAATAATTCATCTGATTTAGTGCAAATCCAGCACTGAAAAGCCACTTCTAATTAACTTGTCCCTTATACGTACCGTGTCTGAAGGCTTTGTCCTATGAATAAGCATCAGGAAAACAAGGAGGAACAAGTGGAGAAGAATTTTAAGAACTGTACTTTCCTATTGTGCTTACTGTATCAACTTCAAGCTCCAAGCACTCAAAGGAAAGTCCTCTCATGGGTATCACTGAGTAATTTGTGGTAACAAGGGGTGAGTAACCACACAGAGAAGGAACACTGGTAGCTAGGATTTAAGCTAGATTCTTTGCTACTTTATGCTGGCTGAGTTCTAGAGAGAGAAAGGCTCGAGTCATTCAAGACAGGACTAGCAGCTACATGAGTTTCCTCTATGGCCCAACCCTGGCTTCAAGGGATCCCCTGTGAGGGACAAGGCAACAGCTCGCTTCCATGCCCACTCAACATTTGCCTTCGGTACTAAGACTAGCACCGCAATGTCAATTAGCAAAACACCTGGTAGCAGTGGTGCGAGAACAAAGGCACCTGTGCTCTAGGGCCTGGAATGAGGTTCAGCCACCCATTTCCCAATAGCCAAACGATCAAACTCTCTCAAATGGGATCCCACTATAGTCTGCAGAATAACCACACAATGAGACATTAGCAACACGTGCAGAGGGGCTAGCATCGCAGGACTGCAAGAGCATTATGTCTTCTGGGCTATAGGAGGTGTGTATTTTACACACGCATGAAGTAGCACAGAGGTCAAACAAGTTGCCCTATCTCAGATGTCAAAACTCTGGAGGGAGCCTACTGAGCTCCTGCCTGGCTCTCATCACTAGACGTACTGTTCATGTGAACACTAGGAATATTAAAACTAAGGATGTTAGAGGCAGGTAATTAAATCATGTAGCCAATCAATTTTTTATCAACTACACGAATAGGCGACAAGGGAAGGCTTGTTCAGTCCCAGCTTGCGCTGGGTCCAGCAGCCCTTCCCCCCCGCCCGCCGCCTCTGCTAGAGGTAGCAGCGTGGGGGAACAGGGGACAGGCAGCACCGCAAAAACGGTGCTGAGGGGAACTGGCTTTTGAGCCAGCTTCCCCCCACCCCAGCACCAGCTCCTGCTTCCTCTCCCTCTCTCCACTGCCTCTGATACAAAGGGAGCGGGGGGGTGGGAGGAGGAGGTGGGAGCAAGTAGCTGAATAGTCGACTACTCACTTACATCCCTAGTTAACATTAGTTTATTTTGATAAGCGTGTCCCCGCATGCACCAGCTCCCACCTGCACCCCACCTCGATAGAGGCAGCGGGAGGGAATGGGGGGAGAATGGGTTAACTGTGAAGGTTAATCAATGAGTCCAGGCTAACCATTTACTTGTTTAGTGTCACATCCTAGCAAACACTACCTGCAGCTCCTCAAACCACGCGATCTTAGTGAAAATGGCATAGGGTGATGATTCAATCTGTACGATATTGCCTGGTGGAGCTGTCCAAGGTTCTGCAGACAGCGTACAATGGGACAGGTTCATTCATACAGGACAGCCAAGCAGCATGAAAAAGTCAGAGTAAAATTAATGAAACAAACACTCATTATAACCTTCACAGAAGCAAACAGGAAAAATCTTACACAGGGGGAAAAGATACTAAAGGTAAGTGTGATCTGCAGTCATGGGAAGAGATCGACATACGAAGGGCTGAGATAAAATGTCCACCTGGGGTGGGGGAGAGCGAGCTCTATGAACAATGCAGCTGCTCTGTTGAAGATGCATGAGCTACAGTAAAATCCAGCACCGTCTTCAAGATGCATTGTCTCTGCAGAGCTAACCAGAGGCAAAGGGAATGAAAAACTCATTTGCCACAGAAACAAAGAGAAGCAGATCTGTTGGGTAACATTTCTAGTGTCCAAGTGCACCTTCAAGGCCTATGTCATTCACAGGAATGTTTACTGAGATCCAGGCCACAGCCAAACCAGATAATTATCTTCTACCTCACTACAGTCTCCAGTTGAAACCACAGGGAAGGCAAGTCTTCCCACCTCTCCCCTCACCTCCCAAAATACCAGAATGGCTGCTGTGTTCCAGGCTCACAATTGGGTGAAAGGCCTCACTTACATCTCTCACTCATGTATGGCGCTATGGAATCCGCCTTTGCAGAAATCTAGTGCCAGAGTATTGTACATCCCTTTCATCTGCACCAAAGCAGTTCTGAGAGCTCCAGTAACTCCCTCTCAGCGACAGAACAGTTAACTACCCCTGGCGTTCTGCACAGTGCATACCACTTTAGAAATATGCAGATATATTATTGTACTTGCTGTCTTTCATGGTCCACATTTCCCCTTGGAACACCTTTCTTTCTTCCAGCAGGCCGCTGCCTCTCTCCATCAAATCAAGAGCAGAGCAGAAACCTTCGATTATACGAATGAGTTCCACCTCCATGAGAACGCTTCCAACTAGCACAGAGCAGCGGCTTTAATTACACTTCATGGTGACCTTAGCATTAGCCACACGTCATGTTATGGCACCAGTCTCCATGTGGCAATCCTAACCTTTGCTAAGGTGACCTATCAAGCTAGGAAAGTTGTGTCAGGCCCTTGATTTCACTTACAAACCCTGTTTCCCACCAGTGTTTCCTTTGAGCAAGAGAACCATCGTGTCACAGGGAGAGCAACACTGAAGTGAGCTGAAGCCTGAGCTGCAGTTCTTGACTTGGCTTCACTTCCCTCTTCAACCGTTGAACGAATTTAAAAGTCGCACTAACGAGGTTTAGTGAAGCCAGGAGGATGGTGTGACAATGTCCTCTCCTGATGCCCTGAGCCACTTGGGAGATCACTGTTTCAAGGGGAACTGTTTTTTTTAATAAAGGGCTCTGGCCCACAACAAGGGCTCCTAGGCACACAAGCAGCAATACAAATAAATCTTTGAGCCTCGTCTTCTAGTCCTCCGGCAAGGCAGAGATGCCAAGACCAGGTATCAGAGTTAACACACGCTCTGGGACTCCACTACGGAAATAATCAAGCGATTCACTCTTTTTGCAGTTTACCTTTAAGAGTCTGCCTAAAAGGATCGCAAAGACTGGCAACTTGTTAAAGATGAGTCTCTAAAGACTAACCAAAGCCAATGGAAACCTTGGGACTGGGGTTGTCTCTTGCAAGTGAGTCCTTAGTTCAAGCTTCCTTGTCTCAGTATAATGGTGCAACTGGGCAATCCAGACCTACAACTGCAGGTTTACTGTACCATACTGCCTTAATTTCACAATAGTTTCATGTATTTTGCTTTAATTACACTTCATGGTGAAGAATTCTACATGCACAGACAAGAGACACACCACCCCATCCAACTGGGAGTTGTATACTGCTAACCTCTAGGAGAGCTTGCCAAATGGGGAGACGCACAAGTTTCCTTAAAGCATCCCCTACCAGCCAAAAGTCTCAGCATCTGTCCAGAGAAAGCTAGAAGCTCTGGTTCAAATGAACACAATATACCAGACAGTCAGTCTTAGTGGGTCCCCAGGTTCTGGGAAGAGGGACACACACATCTTTTCTGCATGGAAGCAGGGAGATACCTGATGCCCATGTCAGCTTCTACTTTTCCTGTAGAGCCACTAATCCAAAATGTTTTTTTATTGCCATCCCCTTATGCATAGAATAGCTTCCCCACTGCTCATGAATGCAGATGCATGTATTTAGATGCACTTAAATATGAAACAGAATAATCCAGGCTAGCCCTCCATGTTTCCTTAATTTGTTTCCAGAAGCTGCAGCAGCCTGCCTCATTGGAGTGCCACAGAATTCAAATGTCCTTGGGACAGAACCCAGGTCCCGTTTGCTGCAGATGACACAGAGCCTCATAACAAGTTTATGGATGCTGGAAAAGAACTTGGTTAAAATCCCACACTGCTACTTACCAGGAAGCGGACATCGTCAAAGCCGTTCAAAAGCAGCTTACTCTCGTACTGCTGCAGACCGATGGACTCCAACCACTCCCCGACGCTCTGCTCCAGCATCCGTGAACCTGATGAGAGAGGAATCGGCAGACGCTTGAAAAGGGAAAAGCCATTAAGTCGGTAGCAGCGGCACTCTGAGGAAGACAGATGGCATTGCCACATCATAGTCACTACTGTAAAGAAGCCAAACTATGACCACAGTACAAGTCAGAGGGGAGACAACTCCTCTTGCGCACACAGACCATGGACAATAAGCTCTTGGTGCTGCCCACAGACTGAGGCTTTAATTTGTATCCCAGTTCTACTCAAACACATCCTGCAAGAGTAAGCTGTTTAGAACCATTTCAGGGACGGTAGCATCACATGCAAGGCTTTCTGGGCTTAGGCACGTTTCTTGCCAGGCATAGGAGTGAAGCCCAGCCCCCAGATGGATGCTGATCAAATCCTTGGCTCATCGCAGGGGGCATCAAACTTTCCCCCAAGACATCCCAAGTCAGGAGTGCAGGTGCAAGACACTGGCGAGGAAGCGCTCAGATATACATACAGCCACGCGGGTCCTCTCGTCCATGCAACTTCAGGTGCACTGCTCCGTACAGCAGGCCAGCAAGAAGGGCCATTAACATTGGAGGCACAAAGCAGCTAGAGAGAAAATACATCTTCATGCAGCCGAGAGAAACACAGACACACACGACGGTAGCAGCAGCCAGACTAGAGAACAGCTGTCCCCGGGAAAACATGCAAGACAGAAATAAAGCACACAAAACTGTAGCAGAAGAAAGGAAGAGTTTATACTTTTTTTCCCCAAACAGTCCCGAAATAGGCAAACCATGGTAATAGGTCCTCTCTGCTATTTTGTTACGAGGAGCAGAGGCACGAATGACAGCGAGCCTGAGTTTAGGAGTCCTGGCATTGTCATTTTACCACCCATCCAGAGGCATCGCATCCCGGCAGGTTGCTTTGACTGGACTGGACTGGGGACCAGATTCAACATCCTAGACCGGAGCCACTAACTACACTGCAGCATTGGGTAAGAGTGAGAAATAAAGAGGAATCAGCACATTTTCCACCCAATGAATTCTGTCCTGCCAGGTGTTTCACACAGGCGTGGATTTGCCCTTGCTTCATTTTTCTCAGCTCAATGCAGATGCTGTCGTCCGAGCCCCTCAATCAGATGGAAAGCAACTCTGAGGAAGGAGACATTTCAGTTTGTTTCAAAACCACGCCAAAAGAAAAAGGAAACTGAATACACCCACACACGCTCGCCTCCTTCTGCAGTAGCTCATGTCCACGGCTTGCCCTGGCACCTCCTTTCAGCCATTCGATCAATGCCCTACAGAAACCAAATGTGCAAACTCTCCCTTCCCCAACCCCAAGAAGAGAGTCCAGTAACCCGTTGCTTTCCTCTAAGCAAGACCCAACACATTAGATATGCCAAGGAAAAAAGTTCAGAGGCGACCTTTGCATCCCACTCTGAGGATTTGCTATGCAAGACGTGCAGAATTTCTCCGGCTTCCTAAGCACATCCATCTTTCAAGGGCATATGCAAAATAAAAGGACCAGGGAACCTTCGCATCCACTGAAGTCGTTCTGCACATTCTAAGACATGCTTCCCACCCCAGCTGACAGCAATGCCTGCACAACGCGGAGCTCGCTGTGTTATCGGAAAGATCTTAGAGTCAGGGATCCCACTGCTGCACTAGTCCACAGGAGAGCTTCTCGGTTAAGCAAGCCGTGATCAATATGTTCTGGAGAGCTGGCGAGTCTTTCTAACACACACTGCCACCCCAGAGATGCAGAGCTCAAGAAAGATTTCCGTCTCCCTTGCTTTCCACAGTCCGTGGGACAGCATCAAAGCTTGGAATTCTAGCAGCAGGCTCCTGGTTGCCCAGGGACTCCATCCTTCCCCACTAAGAGTTCATTCATGGCAGGGAAGCAGCTAGACAGCTGTGGTCTGGCCCTAGAGATCGAGGGTGCACCCTTGCAGAGAGCTGCAGCACAGTGCTTTGTCTGAAGGCAGCGAGCGCCACGCTTGCTGTTCCACTCAGTCCTGTCTCTCGATCGCATGCCGCCTCTCCCTCCCCTTCCCTCCTCCTCCCAGCCTTTCCATATAACCTACCAGCAGCAATCAAACTTTAGTACAGAAGCTGCCAAGGGAGAGAAGGAGTGGGGCGATACAGCAGCTTTGTAACTGTTAAGCTCCAGTTGCCAATTTTTCAATATGTACTAAATGATGAGCTCCATGGCTCGGTTTTCAAACAAATAGAAAAGGTTTGCTTATACAGTATCAAGGGATTTGCAATGTATTCAGAATTTCTTTATCATACGTGAGATGCAGAAATCTCCTGCTGTCCTAACATAAGTGCATTTGCCAGCAGTCGGGCAGCAGTGATAGGAACTGAGACCGTCATCTTCTTCCTTTGATTTTTTAAAAAATATTTTTTCAGCTTTTGGTAATTTCCTTTCACAGGGAAAAATCTGGAGCGATAGTGAATCCAGAAACCATCGGATGTCTGCCAGCATTATTTGTAGAAGTATAAAATGCCCTTGAATAATTAATGTCTGCACATTATAAGCAGGAGAAGAGTGAATTAGCCCCCCTACACTGCTCCCTTGGGTCACAGCTGTAACAGAAGTCTGATCACAACTTCATTTTAAAGAGAAGATGAACAGGGTCGTTCTTACCCATGTGCAGAATATTCAGCTGCGTAGTGCATCCAGATAATTTGGGGGCACCTCTGGGTCTTAATATCCACCCCTTCACACTTCCTATCCCTGTTCTTTCACTGCTTCCTCCAGAGAGGACCAAATTAATTTACAAGTGACAAAGCCTGCCAGAGCGATTAGCAGAACACAACCTGTGAAAGAGCCAATCAAGTGATCATGAAGCCATTTAACAGGCATTTTCCAATTCCAGGTATATAGGGTCAGCTTCTGAACGTACTGTGTTAGTCTACAGGAGCTTAGTTTAAAATCTGATTTAAAGTTATTCCATTAGTGTATTGTGGAAGATTATAAAAATCACACTTCTAAAAAATTGTCATCCCCTCCAAGCTGCTACTCGGGATGGAGACATCAGTTTAATAGTACTGCCTGTGAGGAGACTCCAAGTCCTAAATCTAACCAGCCCCACCACCTCTCCCCAAGCTTGGTAAAATTATATCCAGAGCTATGATTTCTGCTAAGAGTCTGGCCTGGGTTTCAGATATAAAAACAAAGAGTAGATAGACTAATTACATTTCTGATGACACTTGCTCTTTAGGAATCTTAAGAAACAGAACCAAGGTATTCTTTTTTCCAGAAAATGCTACAAGCTTGAAAAGTGGTAAGGTATTAGGGCTGAGTGAGGCCCCAGAAAAGTTCCCATGTAAAAATGTAACAGAATGCGGCAATTGTTGTTCAAGTGCTGACAGCGAGCTTGGTGCCATACAGAGGATAAGATGGACCATGCCCAAGAGATTTCCTTAGAGCCCACTTTA
Organism: Pelochelys cantorii; assembly: GCA_032595735.1. Taxonomy (NCBI): domain Eukaryota; kingdom Metazoa; phylum Chordata; order Testudines; family Trionychidae; genus Pelochelys; species Pelochelys cantorii. Next base: position 12,308,476 of record CM064353.1, on the reverse strand, counting down.
CCTATGCATGGGGTCTAACAAGTGTTTTAACATGACACGTCTGGAATTGAGGACATAACCCACTTAACATTATAAGGCAACAGGGAAAAAAAATCACAGGCTGTACTCTGTCTTCACTGTAGCCAGACAGTATAGTTCAGATGCAAGATGCACAGGTAGGAGGCCAAACCTCAAGCAGTGCAATTATTGGCATTGAAAGAAGGATGGAACATGGTCTAAAGGGCTGGACTATTAGTAAAATGTCCTCAAATCCCTAAAGGTGGGCTATAAACCAAATCAAGCGCATTAGGCAGAGAGGTCTAAATACATTAGCCATTAGTTCTCTCAAATGCAGGAAATATAGCCAGTGCTGAGCACTACTGGGATTACAACTGATTAGTCAAATGCAGAATGCTAAAGAGCCTTCCTTTGTCTATAGAGGTGTCTCTGCTCTCAGTGCCAGCAGCCAGAGCTGCTGTGGTTAAGGAAACTGCAGTGTGGTGGGGGTGATTCCAAGGAATCCATTCCCCTCTACCTCGTCCCTGATATTTGCTTTTTCAACACACATGAAGGCAAAGTCATGAGCAGGCTGTTGAAATAAGGAACTCAAAACTGCACACCACACACCAACTCCTATAGGGATATAGACTGCAGGCTACTACAAAGCAATACAAAGCTTTTTGTCCCCAGGCCAAAAAAAATGCTTTAAGATGGAGCCGAGGTGGAGAATACATTGCTCTTCAAGAGATGAGATTTCTTGCTCATCCAAGCCATTGAAAAGCACTTACAGACAGATCAATGCTTACGCTTCGGCTGGAGAGATGGGTTTTTTCCCTAGTCTAAGATACCCCACTCTTGGGATTCAGCCAAGTAGTACATTTGGACAAAACAGGTCATCTTCTGCAAGCCTCACTGGGAAACCCAAAGTTTGAGCAATAAGTTCTAGCCCAAATACTGCAATAAAGAAAGCCATCTCTCTCTGGTAATGGGGGCCATCCTGTTACCTTACTATCTGTGTCAAATGCATTCCTCACAACACCCCCATAAGGCAAGGCAGGCCTGTTATCCCCATTTTACAGTGGGACCAGAGGCAGGGAGGCTAGGTCACATAGGGAGTCTGTGGCAGAGATGTAAACCTCAGTCCCCCAGTCTTGCAAGTCCTTGGCTGGATGCCTAACCACTGAACCATCTTTCCTTCATGATGGACCCTCTCTTCCTTCTCTCTTCAAAATGAGAGTCCTCTAAGTACAGAAATGCAGCTTGAAAAACCAGGTGCTCAGAACAGAGTCACTCCACAGCACTCGCTGAGCAGGGCAAACCAGCACCCAAGGGTGCAAAAGTCAGGGGTCTGACTAGAAATATCCTTCTCCAAATGCCATCTGCTCTGGGGGAGGTGAAAAAAAAATCAGGGGAGCACCCTGCACGCACAAGGTGACCTGCACCTACGTTGCACAGCACAGGTAAAACTACAGAAGAGATGCAAAATGTATAGCTCTGACCTAGCCAGTCCCTAGACAGTCACACTTATGCCTCCTGGCAGGAAGAGGATGGTGACACATTCTCCCATTTCTGGAGACTAAAAATCATTGGGGGGGAGGGGGAGGAGGGAAAAAAAGGAGGGGGGAGGAAGACGAAAGTGACTACTGGAAAAATGCTGCAATCTGTGTGTCTAGAGCAGCCGCTCCACAGAGGATCTATAGAAAAATGTATGGTTTAAGAACAAAGCAGCTGCATGCATCAGCCCACTTCTGAAAAACAAGTGTCCAGATGATCAAGGTCTCCCTGCACAATAGCTGAAACAAAAATGCAATCCCTCTCCTCAGGCCTCCACATTAGTGATGCCAATCCAACAAACTTCAAACAGTCCTGCAAAGGGGGATGGTCACAAAGGAAGATGCTAACTGGTCACCATTGGACTGGACCCAAATATATCCTCTGTCAACGCACACATGCTGCAGCTCTGTGACTTGAGAGGCAAGTCCCAACCAGCGACCAGAAGATCCACAGCAGTCACAGGACAGACTCCCACTGAACACGATGACCTGACCAACGCAAAACCCAAACAGCAAACTTCAAGAGGAGAAGGTTTAATATGGCAGAGATGCACTAGATACACAGGTACATACTAGCTGAGATGAAGCACTTAAATGCAGCACTTCCGGTCTGGAAAAACATAAAAAGGCAGGATCTCTCACTGTGAAGGTCGCGTTTGCTTTCTCACGTGTCCCTCCTCCAAAACACTGGAGACAAAGGGTATGTCTACACTTGATTCCTCCTTCGAGGGAGGAATGCAAATGTAGACATCCGAAACTGCAAATGAAGCAGGGATTTAAATATCCTGCCCTTCATTTGCATAATCGCAGACTGCCACTTTTCCACAATAGCGCTATTTTGGGACATCAAACTCGGTCCCCACAGGGTTATTTCGAGAGAAAACCCTTCCCTCGAAATAACCCTTAAACCTCATTTTTTGAGGAGTAATCAAGTGTAGACATACCCAAACAGAAGCTTTCATTAGCCCTCCCATTGGCTGCTCCTGGAGAGATGGGGGAGGAAATAAATGTTTAGGGAGCAATCCAGGGGAACAAAAATGTTTCTGCCATAAGGAAGTCTGCTTAGGTTATGTTGCAGATATGCAGGACTATCGTCTTCTCTCCCTTGCTGCTCCTGCAGCTGACACCAAAGAAAAACCTGATCTTTGGACAAGTTGGCAAGTCTGCCAGGAGCAGCCTGCAAAGCATCAAGTGTACAAGAGGGGGTCATGGCCACTGCATTACACGTGTTGACAAGCAACAGGCATCATCCCAAATTCTGCCCATAAAGCATTTTATTACACACACTCTCAGAGGACAGAGATGTAAGGTAACCTTTCTTCCAGCAAGAGGAGCAGTCTGAAATCCCAGCCAAAAGGATAAGGTGCCTGCTAAGATATGCCAATTTGACACCTAAAACATTTCCTGACAAAAAGCTTACTGGCCATGGCGTTAACACAGCACAAAGCACTACTGACAGAGGTATTAGGCCAGCAATCTAGTTTTAAAACATGCTAAGTGATGGTGCTTCCATGACTTCTCTTGGGAGACTATGTCATAGCCCAGCTGGTCTCATCATCAGCAGGTATTTCCTGCTATTCTCAACAATTGTCCATGAATCATGGCCAGCCCCTAGCCGGTAGCGAAGTTCATCAGAGTCCACTTGAAGTTTTGGACACTGCATTTCACCATCAGATGGTTCGATTTCCATGGCACATCAAGGTCAGACTCCTCTCCCACCACCAAATGATTGCTGGATATCGACTCCCTTTTGGGAGAGGCACAGACAACAGGTCTCAGAGAACCGCCTGCAATTGTCTGACAGCAGAAGGGGTAAAGCACAAGATTAATGTCTAGGATGAAAGCACACCTTGGTAGCAGTGAAGGGTTAAGTGTGGCTCCAGGCCAGCCCAACTACGGAGCAGCACTGACATGCTTCAGAGGAAAAACTGTCCAGAAAGATTCGGGTTGCCCTGGAGTCCTGAGAACAGCAGACATGGAGCCATGAATGTTGAAAAACCCTCAGGCCTAATCTTCATACAGGTGGTTTCCTCAACACACACCCCTTCGGCACACAAACATACCCATTAGGGTTCTGTACAAGGGGGACTTAATCGAGCTCTTTACAGGTTCATGTAAAAGCTGACCTAGCTGCAAAATAAGGATGAACACGTCTTGTCTGAAGGCCCAGGATGAATAATGTGGTCCTAACCCCTGGTATTTTGAAGGTGTATTTATGAGGGTTGGTTATGACAGCCATGGATGTTTTCCAGGTCTGAAGTTTGCCCCAGATAGCAGACCCAATGCTGTACGTTCGCAAGTGTACTATGAGTTTAGAACATGATAAAGAGTCTGCAATGGAACCCGTCTGCCAATGTTCATATTCTGCAGCCCTCAGTCAGAGCTGTGAATATGCCAGGTGGCAGCTTTCATCAATACCTGCATTGTCTGAGGAAGTACAACTGACTGATGGACCTAGAAAAGGCATCTTGGCACCAATGAGTGTCCCATTTATTCTGTGGAAGCCAAGGCGGCTAGGTAAAAAAACAGCACAACTCAGGGGCATGGTTAATTGGTGACAATCCATCATCTAATTTCTAGAGGCAAACAAACAGATGGAGCAACATCCTTGAAAGACAGAAGAGCAGCCAGGCAAACTATTATGCTGTATTAAGAGACATAAGGAAGAAGTTGAGTTTTATCTGATTTCGAGCTTTGACATGGATGCATCCCTGGCCTCTGCCTATGCAGTCATTTCCCACCACAGGCTTCATAGTGACTAATTTTAGTGCATCCCTCCAGCCACGTGGAAATCCTATGAAGAAGGAAAGTGCAATAATGAGATGTCCTGGCAAATGAAATGGATTTGCAGAACAATTGCAGGAGCTTTGTTGGCAAATCTCTGCATTACTCCATCTGCTCTGGGTTCTTCATATTTGAGATTTGGTTGAAGAAGCTCTCTCTTTGGGAGAGTTTAGATTTAGGTTCAGGACCAGGCTCTACTGCAGACCCTGTTCACTCCTCAGTTTGTTTTACAGGCACACCAAGAGGCTCCAAGACTAGGGGCACATTTTTTGTATGTACAGCACCTAGCACAAAGCCCCTGCCCCAGTTTATAGTCTGAACCAAGTGGGAAAAAGGAAGTATTGGCTGCCATTTTACACCTGGGGAACTGCAGTACAGAGATTCATCCGTTGCCCAAGGACACAGGGAGCCAGGATCCGAGATGAGAATGCTCAAGACCAAGTCTCCTGAAGCCAAGCTCACTGCCTTAACCACAAAGCCATGTTCTGCTGTGACCTTAGCCATCTTTCATTCACATTTAGAGGCAGCGCATAGGACTGAATTTTTATTGCCCCAGCTTTATGGGCATTATGAGCGTCCCATAAATTCATTTCCCATCACAGTCTTCATGACCGTTATTTTAGTGTATCCCTGAGGCAGAGCAGATCTTTTCTGTTTGAGCATCAATGCTTTCTCATTGTCATCCCACAAGAGAGCAGGACTGGCCCCTGAAGAGCCTGAACAGGATCCTCCGTCCTGTGTGGGCAGAGTCCTATACACGCCCTGTTCAAGGGCTTCTGCTCCGAGCCATCTAGAAATGTTATTTATAGATTGAGTCTGTGGAATATGTGTGGGAGCCTACAAGAGACTCCAATGTAAAGACAAAGAAGTTTGTTCTAGTCGTCTGGGGGCTGAAAGAAGCCACACAAGATTGGAAAATGAGACTATTATACTTCCTTACATAGCTGCCTGCCATAGTATAGAACACAACCCACTGACAGAGCTGGAGATATGAATTTAGAGGCAACCCAGGATACCTTTATCTCTGTATTAAGTCTGGGTATTTGTTAACAGAGATTACAAGATTGAGAGAGAAAATGTTTGAAATCAAAGCCTAAAAATGAACCCCCACAGAACAAATAGGTTTTCTTCCTCTGCTCTGAATGGGCATTGAAAAAAGTGTGCCCCGACTTTCCATCCTTGGGCCTAGGGGAGGAGAGAGAATGGGCCGAGTAATGCCCGGCAAGGGAAATCAAACTTCTGCTCTAAAGAACTCTACAGTAGGGCTAACACTGTTCAGCGCTCTTCAGAACCCAGACACACATTTTTCCTCCTCAATCTTATTTAAGAGTGATTTTTCTGAAGTCTAGAAGGGATCGTGTCACGTCTACCACAAGGAGCAATGTCTGGAGAAGTAACACTTCAAAAGCAGCAGCTGGTCACACCCTAAGCACTACTGCCAACCCCAAGAGTTCACAAGTCCTGAGCCAAGCCTACAAATGAGATTTAAAATAACGTTTGGGGTTTTGTAAATTCAAAGCAGAGATTCTGATGGTATCACCTGATTGTAAGAGCTGAGGCTTGATACTGAGAAATTCAACAGAACCACAGAGTAGACTACGTCCAGGGATCCACACAAAACAACTAACTCATGGCCTCATTTCTCATAAGGCAACACATCTAAAGCAGCCAACTTCCACCTGACAGCACTTTCTGATATCAGTCAACTCTGGTCTAAAAGTAGGCAATAAGAGTCATTAGAGAGTAAGCGAAGGCTCACTTTCTTGTTAGGGATGCAGTTACCACCTCAACCCTCCCTCTCACCAGCCAATGTCTGTGGGAAAAGATTACTCAACATTATATAACGCTACATGAAAGGCAGATAGGCCTCCAAAAATCAGGACACAGACAGCAGAGGTGGTGTCACCCACAGAAGCACGAGATAGGACTTAGAATCCTGGCCCTCTCATTCATTTTCCCTTCCAAATTCAAAGGCAGGTTGAGAAAGTGGCTCCCAAGAAGGGATTTGCCATTATGTCAGGCTTTGAATACAACATAAGATTTGAGCACAGTACCTGAGATCCTCTGCTGTTCCTGAGAAAAGTCAATGCCTTCACCGATGGAGCTCATGATTTTCTCAATCTGAAAATATAAAAACAGTATATTGCCACAAGTCTCAGCCCAAAGTCAGAGGCAGCCTTGGGAGCTTGTCCCCATGCAACTGCTGAAGGCTCCCAGGTGACAGGGAAGGAAGAGAAGTTCAAAATCCCACCATCCCCTAAGGGTCTGTCCTTAAAACTTGGCCTGGAAAGGAGATTTTCTAAAGAATGAATGGAACAAAGAGGGAGAGGGGGTAGGCATGGGACTCTACCGATCCCCATCCTCCCCAAACGCCGTATTGTCTCAGGAAAAGCCACCTACATCTCTGCATCACAGAAGGAACTCTCAGTCCTCTGTGGAGCACCAAGTTTAAATTAGGGGAGGGAAGAGGCCTGTAAAACCTAGTTCACCCTTGACAAACATGCAACCCCTCCTTCACCAATGGTGACAAAAGCCTGAGAAATGCAGTTCACATCAACTCTCTTGTGGCATGCAGCAGGTATGTTTCACTTGGCCTCCGCTTCTTGACCACCCTCCCCTGTCTCAGCTGCCCTAACAAGGCACTTCTACTGACAGCAGGGCTGAACAGCCAATGTAAGCTCTAAAACAGATGCAGTTTGCAAAAGCAGCAGCATTCTGGGACACACACATGAACAGCCTGGAAGACAGAAGTAAAGACAATGTCGTCCCCTCAAGTAAGCAGCTCAGAACCCACAGCTCCAAGCAAATCCCATTCACTTGTAATCAAAGGAAAACTAAAGGAAATTTTAATTGCCAGGGATCTGTCTCTCCTCACCACTTCCATTCCTGGACCTGGATTTCATCAGCAAGTTTGCCCCAAAATTCAGGTTTTGTAAGTTAAGATTTTTACAGAATCTGAAAGACCAAACAGAAGTTTTACTGTACATTTTCTTAAATGCCAATAGAAACATTTTAAGACAAAAATAATCCCTGTGAAATTGACCAGGCTAACCTGCCCACACTGAGAAACTCAGGAAGTTGTGCATCCAGAGTGAAACTTGAAATTCTTGTAGTTTCCATAATTTAAGGCATTCAAAACATAGGTAAGAAAATGTAATTAAAATATGATTGTTAGCTCTTAATTACAACCTGCTATTGTCTTGCGAGCAGCAGTGGGAGATTCAGATTCAGTTTGAAATCCGGGTGCTTAACCCTACAACAACATGCTAGCAAATCTCAACAGTAAACCCCCACCTCCCCACTAGAGATTTCTGGTCACATCTCACGAATGGCCTCTTGCAAGATTTCAGTGCAGTTGCTGCTGGATGGGAGGCACATGATCAAGGACATGCAATGAAAATGAAAAAAAAATCAGAGTTTATTTGGTTCTTAAGGAAAGCTTGTGCAAAAGTTTCTTGCTAGGGGTAGGCACGATTCTGACCAGCTTTGGACCAGCTCACTGGTTTTATAAAGACAACCTACCTGAAACTCATCATTTGGGAAAGCAGTGTGGCTTGCTACCCCCATGGTGTGCACCCCCACAGCAATGGAAGGTTTTAGGCTGGTATCCTCAACAAAAAAAGAAACTCTATGCCCAATTTCTGAAGAGATTCAGTGGGAGCTGGGAGACTAATTACCATATGCTTCTCAGAAAACCCTAATCATGAATGACTTCTGTCAAGTTAGATCTCTAACACAAGCCTTCCTTCGTATACACAGTGGATGGGGCAAAATTCACTTGGCATCTACATCTCTGTGCCAGGGAAGAGGTGCCATGCACTCATCTACAGAAAACAAGGATTTTGCTAAGATGGGAGGATTTACTGCACCTAGATGCCATGGTCATGGCTAATTCTCTAAGACAGACAGAACTGTTTTATTATGGGCTTTGACAACTAGTTTGAAATATCAGCTGGTAAAATAAACAGGAAAGAAAGAATGAAAATATTTTCTCTCCTCCTCACTCCCAATGGCCCATATGGACATGCCTCTCTCTACAGAGGCCTTGAGGTCTAACGCAGGGCTCTAAAAGCACCCTTAGGCTGACACAGACATGCTTAATGGGCAAATTTTACCTACAACAACATCCGGCGGAAAATATTCAATTTCCTTTTTTCTTGTGGTACCTTAAACAAGACTGTAATGTTCGGCTGGTGAGAACTACTCTGACCCAGGCAGTCAAGGCATGTATCCTTTGTATCAGACCTACTAAGATAATCAGGTCAGTGTAACACCAGCTGTGTATGCCAAGGTTAGCATGGCCCACCTTTGCTCTACAGCAGCCTGACAATGACAGACAGGATAAGGAACTGGCCAGTATGGTTTACAGCTTTAGTAAAAAATACTGACCATTTGTTCCAAGTGGCTGAATTTTCTCCTCATTCCTGTAGGCTGAAGGGCCCCCTCTGATAGGACCAGACCAACAATAAGAGGTTGGGGGAGGCACAGATATCCACACTGACTAAGAGGGCAAACAATAGCAGCCCCTTTAAAAAGCTCAGCACAAACCAAGCATGTAGCAGACAGTGCAATTTATCTTGCAGCGTTGTGATCACTAGGAGTCTTCTCAGATAAAAATTACAGGACTGCTCATGTCATTTGATCTTGCTATTAAGGCTTAGACACATTCTAGTTCAACAGGAAGCCCTGGAAACAGCTTGAAAGGGACTGAAGAAATCTTATTTCTTCAGCTAATCGACAGCCTCTGTATTAAATCAGCCCCTTTGCAGTATTGCCACAGTAGAAATGTGGATCAGCTACACTGGGATCCATTAAAAGGAAAAAATCCTGATTTTAAAAGCCAGTCTGCCTCCCCGACAGCATCAAAGGCAATACCAAACCGATGCTTATTACAGTTTGTGAATTTTAACTTTTTAATTGGGAATTAAGAAGGGGGAAAAAACAACCTTCCCTCTCCCCTACCGAGGCCCAGAATCTCAACTTTCACTTAAAACACCATTTCTAGCCCTCAAGGTTGTGATGAAAACCTTGAAAATACAAAAGTGGAATGGATCCAGTGATGTCTGCTGGAGCCTGCAGACAGCTTGGAACAATCAGAGGTGAATTGTTCTGTATGTCTCAGTGAGGTATCAACTGGGGGGGGGAGGGGGGAGGGGGATTGTAGTTTTAGTGTAAACGTTAACATTTCCACTGCTTATCACTTCAGCAGGAATAGCCCTTAAAGTTGCTCTTCTTGAATAGCCTCCTATGTCTTCCCAGTACCAAGACCCTGGCTGACGAAACTTCAGCGTGTCACGATGCACTTTATATAGTGTCGCTACTAAAATTCACAGAATACTGAAGGTAAGTGTGGGGACATCGTAAGAGAGGTTTACTATTCAAATAAACAGTGGGGCTATTGTATTGATTGCCTCGTTCACCTTTCATGTTTAGTCATTAAAACTTCCATTATTTAAAATGAAAAAGGAACTGCTGCAGCAGAATCTGGATACCTTGCTGCAAAATTTAGGTCCAGTCTGGCATGAAATACATGGGCTTTGAATCTAGACACTTTTTAAAAACAACACTGCCCTAGAGTACCAGAAGTGTAAGGATATTGTGCCCTGCACATTTGGGAGGCTCTATTAAGCTTCTTGCAAGATTTTGAGCAGGCACCACTCTTACCTTCGAAGACATTAAGTTAAGCTTTCAGACTTTAACTTAAGGAACTCTTCCTTCTCAGAGGACCTTTTGGAGCACAACTCACGCTTGGTCCAAACCCAGTTCCTACTACAACCACCGAACACAAAGGAAAGTTTTGGACTAGGGCAGAGGGGAAAAAAGGAGGGAAAATGTATGTTCCAGCAACCCCGTCTCCCTCAGACTGCTTCCCAGCAAGAGGCAAAGCATTTGGTCGGTCTCTTCCACCATGGTCTGGTTGAGCTCTGAAGATGTGAAACAACAGCTGCTGGGAAAACAAAGCTCACAACAGCAGTTTCAGGCCAATTCAACCTGGACATTCACAATCCCTCTTTGGTCAAGATGACTGACACTCAGCTGATTACTACCCATGCGCTTTGGGGAAACCTCCTCCCATCAGCTACCTAGCACAGAAAACCCTCTTTAAGACCCACTGCTTATTTCTAGGAGCGTGACTTTGGGCTCCCTGGGTGCAAGCTGAATCCCTGTTCCCACCTGGGACCACTTGCACAGCTGCTCTGCCACAGACTGATGGGGAAGACTTTCCCCTCATAACCATCACCCATTTCTCTGTTTCTCAGCAGGCCGCTGATGCCAACAGGGCAGCATTCAGGCGCCACAGAACGAGCATCCTTTGATTTATCTATGCAATAACAGACTCTCCCCAGCCTCTTAACATTTCCTCCTGTCAGCAGAGCTCACCTCTCTCCAGCAGGAGCCTGTGACAGTGCTCAGATGCTACAATGAAGGAGCACAAGAGAAAAATCCCGACAGACGTTGGGGGGGGGAGGGGGGGAGAGTAGGGCCTGCCAACACAATAGAACAAGCTTTCCAGTGGTGCATATAGCATTTCCCCAACCCATCATCCAGGGAGGTAAAAACCCAGGTCAAAAACTGACAGCTACACTACTATAAGTGTGCTTGGTATTTGCTAGAGTGCCTGGAAAGCCCACATGTTCTCCTAGTAATACGGTGGGCAAGATTCATGTCCCATACTTCGTACAGCTGAATGTTGACTGTCCACAGGGAACATTAATACACCAACATAATGCCCCTCACTGGAGGTCAGCCATCTCCTGACACTGGGTTCACAACCTAAAGCAACTCCAAGTTGCATTTAGCTGGTATTTAGTAGGGATGTGAAGATTTAACCTGTTAATCGGTGGGGCTGGAGCAGTTCCCCACCTGCCGTGGGCAGGGGGCTGCTTTAGCCCCACAGGAGACCCCTTGTAGACATTGGCTGCTTCTGCATCCCAGCCAGTGCAGTCCCTGACTGAGGCGAAGTGGTGAGAGTGGGTGTGGGGAAAGGGGACATTCCAACCTCCCACTTGCATTCTTTTAATCGATCAGTTAAACAATAGCCAATTAAACGGGATTTTACACCCCTCCTGGTCAGTCAGTCAGTGCTATCAAGCATCAGCCACAGCGGAAACTGAACATGTTTGGAGCGGAGATAAAAATCAACCCCTTTTTCATCCTTACAGGCGCAGACAGTTCTGCAGTGGAGCAGAGAAACTGGCAATTTACCATCCTTTAAAAAGTCTGTAACGCTTGTTAGCTTCCCTTGAGTGAAAGTTATCTGCCATCTGCAATTCTGATTCACAGTAGGTCTTTGTGTACAGCCCTATGGTGATACACAACCTTTTGTCGCCTCTCAGGGGTCGAGCCCCTCCTGTTGTGCAATGCTGGCTCAGTCCACAGATCACTGACTCAGAGGGGTCAGACACAGAAAATTTTATTACAGTGTAACACAAACACTCTTTTCCCCATTCCTCACATACTCTCACTCCTGTTTCAAGACTATAACCTTCATCACCAGTAAGTTATACAAGCTGATCACAGGTACAATTTTTGTTTTTTCACAGCAGTTATAAGAGGGTGGCAAATTTTTTCTTCATTTCAAATAAGGGGTTGCCTGAACAAAACTAGCTTAAGCCATCCCAAAACAAAATGGAATCAATGTAAGAGCACCCTTTTCCTAGAATCACAGAAATAGAGGTTTCAAAGGGACCTCACAGTCATCTCGTCCATTTCCTGTCCTAGCCTGCATGGACACAGATTCTCAACTGTATGCTAAAGCTACGCCAAAGCACTGGCACAAGGAACAAAAAGGAAATATTCTGGAACAAAAAATATGCAGCAATGCAAAAGAGTTCTTAGGCAGCTCTTTCCCACTAGTGAATTAATACTAGAAGGTTTACCCCGCGTTGCTTGGGTACTTAGCGCAATTTTTTATTTTCTTCATTTAAATCATTGCTCTGGGGTGGGGCTGGGGAGGAAGGAGTCAGGATGCAGGCTGCCCTGGGGAGAGAGGACTACCCCAGCCCTCTCTCACTGCAGCAGCTTGGGTCCAGCTGAGAAGTACTTCTCCCTGACTGCTGCAGCTCCAGTGGGCACAGCCAGGGAAGAGCTGCATGTCCCCTGGCTGGGGTAGATTCAGGTTTATCTGCTTCCTGTGCTCCCCAGCCAGAGCGAGGAATGCAGCAAACTGCACTTTCACCTCACTCCCCCATGAAGGGGAATAGCTATCCATGTCCCCCTACAAACCGGGGGGTGGAGGAGGATCTTCAGCCCCCCTACCTTCTCTAAAGAGCACCTGGGGGTTGAAAGGCTCCAGGCTGGGGCAGTTCTGGATCAGGGTTGCCGCAAACGAGCCCCTTTCACCTGCCCGGTGATTCTCTTTTCTGTATGATTTTCTAAGAAGCAATCCCATTCCAGGCACACCCTTACCTTGCTTTAAATTATGATAAGAGAAAGCTGTATACTGAATTTGGTGGTCCTAGCTCTTACTGTTTAGGAGAAGTTCTTGGACAGACAAACACTCAAATAGTAGACAACAGTGTTTAAACATAGAAATTCCACTCAAACTGAGCTGGTTCTGAGACCCTGGCTACTAAAAAAAACCAGCCAGCACATGACACATTTGATGCAGAAGATACCTACTGCCTTCCCCCACCCCACATTGCACAATAGGTGCTGGATTCTGACGGTGCACTTCCTCACAGCACAGGGAGGCAAAGGCATCATCTTTCTGTGTGAACAGCAACATGAGCTAGGCACAAAATACAGCTACTGACATTCTTCCCTGGTGCCCTCAGGCAGCTGCCACAGAGACGGAGTCGGGGAAAGTGAAGCCCCCTCCAAGTGGGCACAGAATCACTAAGTCTTTCATAAAAACAACGAACAGTCTTGCAGCACCTTAGAGATTAACAGAATGTGTAGATGGGGTCATGAGCTTTCGTGGGCTCAACCTGCTTCTTCAGATAAAAACTCCTCTCTTCCTTGAAAGCTACACATGACTAAGGGGGTCCCTTGATCCCCCTAGACATATTATTCTTCAGCCCAGCATAGCTAGCTCTAAGTACTTAGTTTCTTCTCTCCTGTCTTAATAGACATGAAACCGCAATGCCCATTTTAACACTAGGTCTGATAGTCCCCTACAGAGCTAACACCTCCATCCAGAGCCAGCCAGTCCATTTATTCAGAGTCCCTGGAGAGAGACAAACAGTGAGGTGCATTAACAAGTCACTGGCTCTTTCATCATCTCAGCTAGGAGACAGTCTCACGCTAGCCAGGCTGTCAGCAGTGATTCGTTTGCATGCAGGAGGCAGGAAAAGGAGACTTCATTCCAAGAGCACCAAGGTACAGGGACATGCTAATTTCACACTGACTTGTGCCACCAAGACTCCTCATCCGCTATTAGTGTTTTTTCTGGTGAACCCTAAGTAATCCACAATCTGTGCTTAAAGAGCCCTCAGACTTACCTACACTGACTAGGGCATTTTATGCTCATTCCCCATTTGCAGCACCAGCGATTCCCAAGGTTATCCCTACAGAAGCATATGCCTGTGACCTGGAGTGCCACAGCTGTTTCAGTCAGAGATCTAATGGAGCCCAAGCTGTGTTATTCAAAATGGTTTTCAACCCCCCCACCCCCAACCGAGGGAAATGGCATCAGAATACATAGCTGCTCTCAGCAATCAGCCCTGCTGATCTGCAACTCCAACCACCACCTACATCCCCAACCAACACATAAAACCTTTGACTCTGTAGGATACAGGCCTTACAAAATAGCTGTCAGAGTAAACGTACGTTTCCTTGAGCATGCTGCACAGGGACAGTTAGTGAATGTTAACTAGAAAGGTTTTAAGCCCTCCTGACAGACCAACAGAGCAGCCATATCAACTACAATTTCTGTAAGGCACTCTCCAACACCGCCCCACACACCAGCCTTTTCCTAGGAGACCACTACTAGAAAGTCAGTATCTTCAAGGGATGGTTCAGGCACTGATCCAGCCCTGCCTTGTAATCAGTAGGGATGTTAAATAGCAAGTAACTGAATAGTCATTTGATGTGGTTACATGACTATTCGATAGTCCCTAGGGGTGGGGCCAGCAGCCTGTGAGCGTCCAGACCCACTCCCAGGAAGCCCACTATCATCCCACGCAGCTGTCTATCAGAGGCAGCAGCGCGAGGGAGCAGCGGTCCCTATCTGTGGGAGGTCTGAGCTCCCCATGGACATGGGCTGCTCTGCATCCCACGGAGCAGCCTCTATCTATGGGGAGCTCAGAGCCCTCACGGACAGGGACTGCTGTTGCAGAGCAGCCTCTATCTACGGTGGGCCCAGGCTGCTCCATGGGATGTGGAGCAGTCTCTGTTTGTGGGGAGCTCAGACACCACCATTAAGTAGGTAAAATTAAAGTAGGTGAATTGTGAAGGTTCTGCTAATGAAGGTCTGTAAGATCCCAGAGCTCTGGCTGTGTTACAGCTACCTCCCTTCAGTATCCACACTGCAGGTTCCTCCTCAAGTCTTAGTGCCCCGTGCCTCAGAGCATTTGCCCCTTTGTGGGTAGTGTCTGATATCACCTTGTGCACCCTGCAGGACATTGTGCAAATCCTATTTGATGAACTTCCTCCATTTCTAACCCTTCTGTAGGTTTCCCTCCGCCTGCTCCAGGCCAGTATTCACAGGATCCCCCCAAAAGCTGCACAGCTCACAGTGAAGTTAGGATAAGGCCATTGGCTGATTGCACGGGAGGTTAAAAATGGCAGCACATTATTTAGATTATAATCAGGGTAAAGTTTAGTAGCAAACATGCAGAAATAAACTGCCCATGCTGCTTCTGCCATAAGCACAGCATTAGTGAATTATAGAGATACCCTCCAGTGCTGGCATAAATAAGCATCTATTGAGATTTCCATTATAAATCCTTACTATCAGGGGTTCATAAACATCTGTGTGCAAATTTGCCATTAGCCGAAACCCACAACATTCCAGGCCCGGCAGCATATTTTATTCTTGAAAGTCACATGCTAAGTTTGGTTTAAAAGGGCTTTGTCATTTAAAATGGACATAGCTGCAAAATAACTGACAAGGGTTACAATTTTAGTATTAACTCCTGCAGTAGACAAACAAGGTGGTTTATTTTTAAAATGAAGCGTCTCTACTGCATACAACCACTCAACTCCTGATCCTTATTAATTTCATTTTGAGGTTTATATTTCAGACAGCAATAGGGCATCTGCAGAACATGCATGGCTGGACAATTTGTTATTTCCAATTGTATGGATTTTCTGGCAGCAATTATCAGGCTAGCATTATTTTGGGGTTGGCAGGAAGTAAGAGAAACAAGACCACTGAAGCAACCTTTAGGAACATACATGCTTTTTTGTTTGCAGGTGAAGTGTACTCAACTGAGCAAATAATGCAGCAAGACCGATATGTTTGACCCAGCACAGCTATACGCACTGGTTGTTGCAAACTGCGTAGCAATGGCTCAATGGTTATCTGGGTGGGTTGCTATTACACAAGGGTGCTGAATATAGGGACCCTGTGACTGTGGGACCAGACAGCAATGAAATGTTCAGCTGGTTTTTAAATTAGAAACATTGCCACAAGACTCAGGCAACTTCTGTGTCATCTAACACACCTTAAAAGATAGAAATCAGTGACAGGCAAGGGAGGGAGAATTATTTTACTGAAGAAAAAGCAAAGATGTGAGCATTGTACAAGTTCCCTATACGAGGGCACAGATCTAGGTCTGACATCTATATATGAAAAAACCCACAGAACCACAAGTTCACTGCAGAAAGGGACAAAGGGGCATTTAGCCTCAAAAAAACTTAAACATACTGAAGTCAGGAAATGAGGTTATTGTTTTGACTTAAGTACAGTGGTGTATGATTCATTACAAATACACAAGCTAGAGAATTAAAGCCTTTGTACAAACCTAACAATTGCAGATGGCTGAATATGCACATGCACAAAATGAATGTTACAGCCAATCACATACAGTGATCAAAGTTATTCTAATTAGGCAAGCCAGTCAAGTTGCCATTGCTTAGGAGTTTCCTGATTTCAATATGTCTACAAGTCTCATTCTTAATGCCTTAATATAGAACCCCCGACAGCTAAACAAAGAAGACATGGAAAATCTGGCTTACTTATTCACATTGATTAGTTGCACCTCTCCTAAGCACTTGATGCGTTACAATATTTTTAAACACATGCAGTTTAATAAAGCATATAAAGTCAGAGTGACACACCCATGACTGTAACCACCACTTGCTGCTGTTTCCAAGTTCTTTGCAGCCCCACTGAAGTAATCTAACCTCAGCGTGAAAATGGCACGAACAATAAGTCCAAATCCAGAAGAAAAGGCTTTCCAAGAGCCAGCAGGAATCACACTTAATAAATATCATTTCCAGGGTATACAGAAACAGCTGGCAATCCAAAAGTACCTCCATGCTGATATGCTCCATTCATAAAGATGCATAAGGGTGCAAATATAATTTTTGATGTTTCCGGCAATGCTTCCCCATCCAACAAGCATTAGAGTTTAGTCTTGTCTCATTCAAAGTCCCTGCTAATTTACTCAGTGAAATTGAGCATAGATGGGCTAAGCTGATTCCATCAATTTAAAAACACAGCTGGGCATCCATTATAAAATAAGAGACCATATTTCTTATTTCTTCACTGAACATGAAGGGTGGCAAAAGTCAGTCTGGATCAACCTTGCTCAAGCATGCCCTTGGAGCAGATGAGCAATTGTCCCATAGTATCCTCTGGGATCTCAGACGAAAAGGAATGAAACCACACAAGAGTGACAGTCAACAGCTGCTGACACATCCGCACAAGGTCAAGCTGATAGATCAGTATTGACAGCTGATTTTCTATCTCCACTAGAAGAAAGTAGCACTATATATATCTAATCCTTAAAACAAACCTGAGGGGGATAGAAACACCAAAGTCTTCTGTTATTCATTTGTCACCACCTTTTCTATACAATTCAAAACTGAGATCTGAGCTGGGACAATAATTCCATCCCCGAGGTTAGGTGACTACATAAACCACTCAGGGCTTTTATCTCTGTTTATGACGCTTGGCTTCTGTCATCAGAAAAACCATTCCATGGAATTACAGCCCCATAAATCATAGTTATCTGCTTATTCTACAAATACACAATCTAGCAGACTCCACTGTGATGGACTTGGCAGGATTAATATTGACGGCCTGAAAATTTAATGCTGTTCTTATTAATCCAAAGAGAAGTTATGAAAACAAGTCAGTTGTCCGAAAGCAAATTAAGTACATAACAACAAACTTAATAGTTAGCACAGTATGTCCTTCTGTAGCTATATATATATATATATTTATTTCTCCAAACACAGCTACACATGGACTCCCTAGATTTGTCAATTACTCATTTCAGCACATTCTCCAACTGTTCATTACTGATATGGAAGCACATCCTCTTTCTGGTTTAATATGGTCTCAGAGAAACGCATTTGCATCAGGGTCAAATGTTGGTTTATATTACCCTGCAGTTAACATTTCAGTATGAATCACAAGACAGAGAGCCCAAACAATTTTTTAAACAGAATTTGTAACACAATTTCAGAGGGCACTTCCGTTCACAAGACCACTATCCCTCTACATTTATGCAGATGGACTCTGACCTAGCAAAAACCAGTAAAATTCGATATTACACAAACAATAGCGAGAGGGGACTGTGAAATTGAAAACATCTTGTCAGCATCGGTTTAGAATTTCCTTCCCAGCAGTCATTTTACATTGCATTCACTGAAAGATTCCACTAATCTGTGCCCCTGCATTTTCAGAACACCTTTCAGCCAAATGCATCAATTTAAGATACATAACATGAATTGCAAGCTTCTCCGCTATCATATCCATTTATGTATTTGTACAGCATCTAACATAATGGGTCTTTGGAGCCTTCAGACCCTATTGTAACATTATTCTATAAAGGGACCACTTCACGAGTTACTGGAATGCAGCCACCTCTGGAATAGAATTTGGCAGCTAATTAACAGCACACAGCAACACTATAGAACTATTTAAGGGTACGTCCACACAGCAGTGTTATTTCAGAATAACTAACGTTATTCCAAAATAACAGAGCACATCTACACTACAAGCCTTAATATTAAAATAATGTTGAGCTGGAGGAGTTATTCAACTCCTGTAACCTTCATTTCATGAGGAGTAAGGAAAGTCAAAGGAAGAGTGTTCTTCCTCTGACTTCCTGCTCGGTAGACACCGCCAAAAGCTGAATTAAGCTATTTCGACTTCAGCTACCAACTGACGTAGCTGAAGTTGCGTAGCTTAATTCGACTTTAGCCCTGCTGTGAAGATGTACCCCAAGAGAGGAAGTAAACATTTAGTTTATTTTCTCTTCCAGCTGCAATTAAGGTAGGCAGAAGGCAATTAGAGAGAATCTGGCAAGTGCATTAGCCTTGAACATCAATGATTTTGGATAAAGTGCCATGGGATCTAAAATGATCAAATTGGTGGCATATATTTTTAAAAATTTTCATTACACAGCATGAATAATTTACACTAGCTGCACCAAAAGCTTCAATTCCAGAATGTTGTAATATGCTACTTAGCAGTTCAAGAAAACCTGATACCACAACTCAAGCATCTATCCAACAAACTGAAATTATTAGTCCAGCATACAGGAAACTAACTTTAGCTACATATCCAGCCTAGTGCCTGTGATTATGAGCTACAAATGGGAGGCAGAAAGAACAGATGTCATTCTGCATTTAGATCTGTATTTTGAGCACAAACATCACTCTGTGCAAGGGAGTAAGAATTCCCCCACATGCAGTAGCTGATATTTAACCAGCAACACTGTTATGCAGGTATACGATATGATTCAAATAATGAACCATATCCAAATATTCCCAGATACAAACCTTGCTGTCAGATCATGTATTTGTTGAGAAATGTACTTCTCAGATCAAAACACCTTTACTAAAAAAGTGAGATGTCTGTGCATTTGACAGAAGGCTGAAACCATTCCTTTCAGCATGATTTGTACACCTGTGCTCCACAGTCTATAATCATCTCCAATTGTCTTCTGGGCACAAAAAAAACCCCAAGATGTTTGTTTTGACTCACAAAATTCTTTGTAGTTTAAATGGAAGGGCCAGGAGCAGGAGCTAGCAGCTCCAAATGCAGAGGGGCAAGTGTTTTGTGTGTCTGCATTTTGGGCTCCTCCTGCTTAATCGGTTAACTGGTTAAACCTAATTGCAAGCAGTGCAATGATGATTACACGTGCAAAGCCGTAAAAGTACTGGTACACAGCATGAGTCATACTGGCTTGTCAGAACAGATAACTTGTTAAACACACAAGATGTAATTTCACTAAGCACAAAATAAACTATTTTTGTCCTCTTTCATTTTGCACTTTTTGGTGTGTACACACACACATACACACACTTTGTCAGTCCAATTGTTTTTAATTCTTTATCAAAACAAAATCCTCAATTTTCAAAATTATATTTAAAAATTAAATATGTTACTATAGGACAGTTATGTGATATCTGCTAGCTGTGGCAAAACAAAGTAAACCTAAAACCCACAAAATCCTGACAGTTCTGGGATTAGAGAGGAAGCCCAGGACTGCAGAGACTTAGGTACAATTCTCTTCTCCAGATTTCCTGATGACCTTGAGCAAGTCAAGCCCTCCATGCCTCAGTTTCCCATCTGAAACATGTGACTAGCACTTCCTTACCCCACAGGGGGGTTGCAAAGATACAAACATTAAAGACTGCAAAGCACTTTGATGTACTGATAAAAAGGGCTACATAAGAAGTAAGTATGGTCAGTCCTCATTCAGCTAGTTATTTAGGCATATGAGCAGTTAATGGTGCTCACACGGCTTAAAATTACCTATGTGCTTGGTACCAGCTGCACTAGGACCTAAGAGAGCTGATCTTACATGGGTGAAAGGACATGACAGAGGTGCAACAGTTTTATCTCAATGTTGATACTAATGAACCATCAAAAAAGATGAGTCAATTCAACAGCATGCCTACAATTCCTGGGAGTGGAGCAATCTGACTTGACTGTAGAACATTACACTCCATTCCAATTATTTATGTGAAAGTGGGGCAAGGCAATGTTGTCCAGTCCATAATTAGACATGAAGTATTAATTCATCAGCTGAATAATTCACTCTGGGGAACACAAGCATCCAAGAGATTTCTGACTGACAAATCTCTGCTGCACTGTGTGTCTTCCTTGTCTAACAAATCTAAAACATGGATGTTTTAGTTGCAGCTCTCTCTAATACAGGTTGAACCTCTAGAGTCCAGCAACATTCGTGGTCTGGCATGAGATGTTAGCTGGATGTCCACTTACGGGTGTGGTCAAATTTTCCACAGTCCCCATCAATTTTGTTTACAGCTACTAGTCCTGACTCTGTTCTATGCTGTTATTTAGCTCTCATTTAGCCCTACATGTCTTCAAAGAGCCCAGTAAGCAGTGGTATGTACATGCTGCTAAATAATATTGACCTCCTGTGCTTTGGCAAATTATCTGGCACGGCACCAGTCAAGCCCCAAGGGTGCTGGACAGGAGAGGTTCAATCTGTACTCCTTGAGAAGAAACTCTCATTGAAAGGGTTAAAACTAGAACACAAAGCTGCCACATCACTTTACAGAGCTGGTGCAGGGAATCAGCATGGAACACAGAACTTCATTAGAAATTCAGCAGGGGAGCTGCTCAATTGATGCTAGACAACTGTAAAAATGGTGTTTTAAGAACTATCAGGAGCAGGGTCTGAAGTAAATTCACAATGGCCTGGCCAGTTCCCTGCTATTGGCATGTAGGGCCCAGGCCACATTTTTCCTATTGACAGACACAAGCCTAGAAAACAAACTAGTTCACAAAACAAATATTGTAGTATATCACTGTGACACCGCATGAGTGTAAAAGTTGAAATTCTTTATGCTAAGGGGCATGAGAAAGGTGGTGTAAAAAGGCTACAATTTACACACTGATCAGGAAAACCCAGGGAACTGGCTACCATATATTTATATATGTGACTTACTGTGCCAAGAACACAGGCCTCTTAATCAATAAAGGCAGCTGTTAATGCATCAATAATTCTGAGCAATGAACTGCCTCTGTAGAGTCAGACAAGAGAATTGACTGTATAAGAAATTAGTTTTTCCAGGAACCTGCAACCAACAAGAGAAAGCTGTCTCAGAGGGGCAGCTGTGTTAGTCTGTAACTTAAACAACAATAGTCCTCTAGCACCTTAGAGACTAACAAAAATATATAAATAGTATCATGAGCTTGTGTGCACAACCTATTTCCTCATGATACTATTTATATATTTTTGTTAGTCTCTGAGGTGCTACAGGACCATTGATGTTTTTTAGGGGAAAATGTGGTAGCTCTCACTATCATGAGGTGATATTTACTCTTCTCATAAGATTTAACAGGGAGAATACTTAAAACAAATATAAGGAAGTACTTATTTATACAAAAACAATGATAAGTCCTCTGGCACCAGAGGCTAACAGATTTATTGGGGCACAAGCTTTCATCGGTAAAACTTACTTCCTCAAATGAAATGGAGTGGAAATTACAGAGGCAGGGATATATGTACAACAAAAGGAGGAAGTTACTTATCAAGCATAGGACCAGTATTAATGAGGCTAATTAAGTCAGAGTGCATGTTGCTTACTCACAGCAGTTGATGGCAGTGTGATAACTAATTTAAATCTTTATTCACTAATTTGATTGTACTGAATTTGCAAATGAATTTCAGTTCAGCTGTTTCCCATTGTAATCAGGTTTTGAAGGTTTTGTATAGAGGGATGGCTCCTTTTAATTACATTATTGAATGTCCAGGTTTGTGTATATTACCTTTCATGATGTCTTTTTTTTTGTCCATTTATCCTGCGATGCAGAGACTGGCCAAACCCCTGCCTCTAACTTCCACTCCAATTCATCTGGGGAAGTGGGTTTTACTGATGAAAGCTTATGCCCTAATAAATCTGCTAGTCTCTAAGGTGCCACAGAACTAGGCATGTTAAATGTAGCTTAATAAACTAATTGACTAGTCAATAGATTTTCCATTGATTAGTCAAAAAGCGGGTAAGCTAACCCCGCTGCGGCTCTGCCTTTAAAATGTATTAAGAGCCTCTTGGCTCTTAATACATTTAAAAGCCTAAAGCACTGGGGGAGGGAGGGAAACCCCAGCATGAGCCAGAAATCAGCTGTCCCTGGCTTGTACCGGGTCCCCCCTGCTGCACTTCCAATTTTTAAATGTATTAAGAGCCAGCAGGGCATAAGCCGGCAATCAGGTG
The DNA here is from genome assembly GCA_032595735.1 of Pelochelys cantorii. NCBI lineage: Eukaryota > Metazoa > Chordata > Testudines > Trionychidae > Pelochelys > Pelochelys cantorii. The sequence continues at coordinate 12,285,851 of CM064353.1, read as the reverse complement.
ATTCCCAGCTCACACCTGGTCCCCGCTACCCCAGGCAGAGACAATGCTGTGGGGAACTAGCTCCTGTTCCCCTCCATTGCTGGCTCTGATGGGGGAGGGAGGGGGGAGTGACTAGTCGAGGGATCAGTTGACTATCTGATAAGCTTTTGCTTTTCAGACAGTTGCTTACATCCCTACACAGGGCTCTGCATTTTTGCAGATACAGATTAACATGGCTACCTGTCAGAGTCTTCACGCAATAGTGTCAACTTGTGGAATTCACTTCCAGGGGATGTTGTGAAGGCCGCAAGCACAACCAGATTAAAAAAAGAATTACCTAAGTTCCTGGAGGATCGGTCCACCAGTGACTATTAGTCAAAATAATCCCCCCAATTCCCCCCACCCCCAAGAAGCCCCACTACCTACCTCCAAAAATGGAGGTAGTGCCGGCTTCCTGCGGGGTGGAGGGAAGTCGGACAGCTGTGTACCACTTCCGGGGATTCCGGAAGTGTGCTGCCTGCTCCCCTCCCTCCAGGTCTGTGGCATGCCGGGAGGAGGTAGGAGTCCCAGACAAAGGCACATGCTGGGGCTTCCGGGGGGGAGGGGAGGAGAGGCCCGCACCGGGGCTCCCCTCCTCTGCGGGGGAGGAGGTAGCAGTCTGGAGGGGAAGCGCGTGCCAGGGAGGAGGCAGGAGTCCCAGGGGGAAGCGCACACCGGGGAGGGGGGAGGAGTCCTGGGAGGAGGCTCTTGCCAGAGCTTCCCTTCTTGGGGGGAGAGGGGGGAAGGGAAGGGCACATGCCGAGGATTCCCTGCCCCAACCAACACCCTGCCCCCTGTTCCCACTGGCACCCTGTCCCCACCCCAGTACCCTGTCCCTTGCCTCCACTGACACGCTGTCCTCTGCCCCTGTCCCTCACCCCGGAACCCACTGGCCCCCTGTTCCTTGCCCCAGCACCCATTGGTACCCTGCCCCAGCACCCTGTCCCCTGCCCCAGCACCCATTGGCACCCTACCCAGCACCCTGTCCCCGTGCCCCCTGGCACCATTCCCCAATACCATGTCCCCTGCTCCCACTAGCACAGTTGGGGCCACATTAGAGAGGCTTGGGGGGGGGGGGGTTTGGAGGAGTTTTTATTTTGCATCTCACTTGTGTGGCCCCAACTGACTTTTCTGTGGGTCAGTGACCCCTGACTCAAAACAGGTTCCCTGCCCTTCTCATAAATAAAGACAATGCAGAAACTTTGTGTGTTTGACACAGTATTTTATTTAAAAATGAAGTCTGGCCAACAAACCCCCAACTGGGGCCAAGCCCCCATCTGTCCATAGCATTGTAACATTCCTGCACTCCCCCTTCCCCCAGGCCCTAGACCTGAACCTATCATACACTGGAACCCCTTGCCCTGAGCCCCTCACATACCCCAACCCAAATTCCTGCACCCTCATATCCACAAGCCTGTGGCTTGCTAAGTACCCTAACCCTACATCTGACCCCAACACTGCCCGGCCTGAAGCCCCCTCCCTGACCCAGCGTCTCCTTCTCCACCTCCTCCTGCATCCAGATTTCCTCCCAGAGCTTGCACTTCTCACCCCTTCCCACACCCAAATCCCTCATTCCCACCCCAGAGCCTACACATCCTGTCTCAACCCAGCGAGGGTATGGCTAGACTGCAGGAGTTTTTCAGGATTCTGGAGATATTCCAGAAAAACTCTTCTGCATCCAGGGATGCATTTGTTCTTACGCTTTTTTTAGTGGAAGAGCAAATGTGCTCTTTCGTTCACCCGTATATTCCTCTTTCCACGAGGAATAAGGGGGCTTCCAAAAGAAGGGGTTTTTCTGACATTTGGTCCAGTCTAGACAGGCCAAATGCTGGAAAACCTCTTCCTACAGAAGAATTGGGAAAAAAAGCAGCAGTATAAGGGATGGGGATAGCAAGTGATGGAGAGGAGGAGAACAGAGAGGAAGGGACAGGGCTTTGAGGAAGGGGCGGGGCGGTAGATCTTGGCTTGTTCTGTCATTTAAAAAGTGATCTTGGGTGTAAAAAGGTTGGAGACCACTGACCTAGTACCATTGGTCTAACCCAGCATGGCCATTCTTCTGCTAGTACTTGGTTGTCTGATTCCACTCAGAACTGATGCCTTAAATGTTATGCATATAACAGGAGCAAGTGCTGTAAATTTAGTTAAGTGACATTGACCCAGAAACCACTTAAAAATTACCCTGAATTTACAAAATTCTATCTGAGAGTTCACATGTGGGCAATTTTCTGCCTGTCTAGGCAAGTCAATCAACTGTCCCACATAACAAGCAAACAGTCCGTGAACCCCAAGATTGCAGAGGAAGCACGGTTTTATTTTAGGCATATGTGTTAGAATATGCAGCTGAGTCACTGGATAGGAACCCAGGCTGCCCCATACTGAACCACACGGCTCCCAGAGCAGAAAGAAAGGTGATAAAATCATCCCAAGCTACATCACTGCAGCTCATGTAGCACTGGAAGAAGTGCTGAGAGCAAAGAGAGAGTTGGAGATAAACATTTATACTTCGACAGATCAATATGAAGCTCAGTAATGGAGGTAGAAGACAAGCACAGATGCAAAAGTATACGCAACTGCCTCAAGTCGAGTAGGCCAGTGTCTCAAACCTCAGGATTTCCTAATAAGAATACTATCTGCCTTGGATCGCCTCAGCCTGGCTGGACCAAGCAGGCTGTGAACTCTGGCACTGTTTGCTTGCTTACAACTCCACAGATAGAATCGTGCTTACCAGTTCTTCTGAGCAAAACAAGCTGATTCAAATGCTTTCAGATGGCTATTAGATCAGAATCCACAACCCAGACTCCTCACCACAGTTCACAGCCACATTCTCTGACCAAGGAAACCTTGCTGCAAACCTTGCAACCTTGCCTTTTCTTTGACAAATGAAACATCACAGTCATTTACAAGGTAGGCTCCATATCCATCAACACGCTTATTGCCATATCTTCTTGTTTCCTAGTCCTAAGCTGTATGTACTGGACCCACACTGCCTACCCAAGAGGTTTGGCAGTTCCTGTTTATACATAAACATCCACGCAATCAGCAGTAACTGTTACATTTACACGGGAGTCAAACAACGTTAGAGAGCGGCTCTCTCCAGTGTCCTGCCAGATACTGGTTTGCAGTTACCGTCTCTCAACACAGTTTGAATTGGATATTCTTTATCCTAAGCTGTGCGTACTGTTCCAGGGAAGTGTTCAATACTAGCTATAAGTTTCAACCAAGGTGGCTGTATTTCCAAAGTGGATAAACTGATTTCTGTGCAGTGGTAGACAAAGGCATAAACATAAAATTGCTAAACATTATTTTGCAATCCGTTTTCCAGGATGAATCTGGGGGTGGGGGGCTTCTTCAAAGTATATGGACTCAGACAGATGCAGAGTGAGATCTGAAACTCTTAAAGGGGAGGAAGGGAGAACAGAAGCACCAGCTAACATGCTCCTGAAGCTGGGGCTGGCAGCATCTCTCTGCCTGGCACCAAACAGTCCCCTCCCCTTGAGAAACGTAACAGTTTATTCTCTCTCATAAAATGCACAATGTGCAGCGACTGCTATGTGCTCATCTCACAGCTGCTAAATATTCATGAACCAATTATGAAAAACAAATTTATCACTTGAGCCCTTAGCCAAGCTTGGAAGGATTCAGATATTTATGCTAACGAGAGACTCCACCACATACAATTCCCTCTCTTGCCCAACTTGATTTGCATTCAAGCGAGGGATCAAGCAGGATTCGCTCCTCTCACACTGGATGCTGCACTGCTGTTTGGTTTGATAACACCTACACCTAGCTTGCAAGGAGTTTGTATCAGATGATGACAGCAGAGGGGGAGAGTGCGTGCGCTCATGTTCACATGAAATAGCTAGTGGGTCAGAAGACGGAAAGGAAACTGATACTAAACATGCCTTTGCAGCACTGAGCACAAAGTCATGTTATTTGGACCAGGGCTATGGAGTAGGGGAGCTGCTCTCCCTCCACTGCAAGTCAGCAAGAAGAGAGATCCTTGCCAGATGAAGCATTGTTTCCCCATCACACTCTTGCTGAGATGGGTACCACCCTCTACTTCCAGACCAAGGGGATTCAGTCATGCGGGAAGGGACTCACAGTGATGAGCCTGAGAAGAGATCAAACTCTTTAATGCAAAATTGATCTTCACAAACTATGGGTTTTATTTGGCACCATCACAAATAGCCCAAAAGTAACATGGGCTCTTTGCCCCCAGCTTTTCATCTGCCTCTCGTGTTCACCAAGGTCACTCCTCAAACACCTGACTCCACGAAGATGCATGACTGCTTTTAGTGAAGTTGTGATGGGTTGTATCAACTCTGCACTCGGCCCAAAGAGGTTAGCCTGGCTCAGCTGGCTGATAAGGCCCCACCCCCACAGCCCTGCTGGAAATGCTTCAGCTGGAGGCCAGCTATAAAGGCTTCTGGAGCCACTCAGGGGGCTGACTGTGGCAGGGGACAGAGATGCCACAGGAGCTCCAGGGGAGGAAACACAGCTGGGCCAAGCAGTGGTGCCCAGGCCAAGAGGGACTGTGGAGGAAGCCCCCAGACTGAAGTGCTGAGACAGAGAGGACTGCCCACAGGATAGCAGTAGGAAGTAGCCCAGTGTGGGGAATTATTCTCTGAAAACATCCACTCGGTATGCAACGGAAGTCAAAGCAAATAGAATGTTAGGAGTCATTAAAAAAGGGAGAGAGAATAAGACAGAGAATATCTTATTGCAACTATATAAAGCTATACTATGCCCACATCTTGAATACTGCGTACGCATATGGTCACCTCATCTCAAAAAAGATATATTGGCATTGGAAAAGGTGCAGAAAAGGGCAAACAAACACGATTAGGGGTTTGGAACGAGTCCTATATGAAGAGAGATTAGAAAGATTTGGACTTTTCAGCTTAGAAAAGAGGAGACTAAGGGGGGATATGATAGAGGTCTATAAAATCATGACTGGTATGGAAAAAGTGAATAAGGAAAAGTTATTTTCTTATTCCCACAATATAAGAACTACGGGTCACAAAATGAAATCAATAGGCAGCAGGTTTAAAACAAACAAAAGGAAGTTTTTCTTCATTCAGCACACAGTCAACCTGTGGAACTCCTTGCCAGAGGATGCAGTGAAGACCAGAACTTTAACAGGGTTCAAAAAAGAGTGAGATAGATTCATGGAGGTTAGGTCCATCACTAGCTATTAGCCAGGATGGACAGGAATGGTGTCCCTAGCCTCTGTTCCTCTGGAGGCATATGACAGGGGAGGGATCACGTGAGGATTGCCTGTTGTGATCCCTCCCTCTGGGGCATCTGGTATTGGCCACTGTCAGCAGACAGGACACTGGGCTAGATGGACCTTTGGTCTGACTCAGTATGGCTGTTCTTATGGGATTCTCTGCCGAGCTAGCAGTGGACCGCTTCACTACTGACAGGACCCTGGGCTGGGACCCAGTGGAGAGGGAGTGCCTGGGTCTCCCTATCCTTTCCTCACCTATCCCACATGGGGAGCTTCACCTATTCTGCCGCCACTGGCTACTAGGCCAAACTATCAGACTTCAGTGGAAGTGCAGAGACTCTGACCACTAGGCTGTACTACCCTGAACACAGGGTAATTGTATTGATGTTTGGACCACTGGACTATACGACTGTGTCCCCAGGAGGGGGAAGCATATTGACTCTGTGGCTGCTAGGCCTTCTTACCCTGAGTCTGGAGAAGTATATTGATGCTGTGGCCAGTAGGCCATACTACCGTGACCACAGGGGAGTTGTGCTGACTCTTTAGCCGGGGGAGTCTCATTGCCCTGAGCGAGGGGTGGGCAGTACTGTAGACTCTGGCCATTAGGCCACACTGACCCCAAGACAGCCTGAGGGGCCGCAGCAGGCCAACTGCCGCCTTCAGCAGTGAATGGGCAAGGCGCCTCTCGACAGAAGTCACTGAGTGAGACGGATTTGTAATGTTTGTTCTGCACAGAGTAACACAGACAGGGACTCTCTTCCCCCCCGTAGCTATCTGCATAAATATTAACATTAATGGAACAACACGTGTAAATCTGCCATGAACCGACGGGAGACTATCCCACTGCCAATACTCTCACTACTAACAGTCAAAGGCAGAAGACATCCAGGCTCCGTGGGGTTTTACATTAACCAGACACTCATTCAGAGACTGTAAATTGCATCCTAATTCAGCAGCGGCTGCATTCACCCATCCAAGGGACCAAGCAAACCTTTGGAGAAGACTAACAAGTTCTTACATCTCATCACTACAGCTCTACCTGCCACCAGACCAGTGCCTCTACTGCCCATTCACGTCGTCACAATACAAAGCTGCAGCTGTTTCCTTCTCTTGCTAGGGTGCATTTTGGGGCTGGTGCCAAGAGCAAGGTTAGACATTTCTCACCTGCAGGGATGATACAATATGCAACATTTTTAAAATGGAAACGAGCGCAGGCCTTCGCCCAAGCATGCAATGAGCACATTTCACTTCAACTACCCCTCCAGACCTGCCCTTAGGACACACACTGACCGGTGCCTCTCCTGAGCAGAAATGCAGCACATCCAGTAGAAGTGGCTAGACACCCAACTGATGAAGTAACTGCTGGTATTTAGCTCTTCTGCAGACCTTTTCCTCAGTAGATCGCTAAGCACCCTCCAAAAGGAGACTGACATCATTATTCCCATTTTACAGAAAAACAGAGCCAAGGGACTTGGTCAAAATCAGCAATAGAGCTGGGAATAGAGTCTAGGTCTCCTGCACCCTACATTACTGCTCTATCCACTAAGCCACACTGCCTTACAAAATGATGCTTCTAAGAGGCAGGCATGCTAGCCCAGGAATCCAGCTATGAATGAGGCTTATTAAGCCATCTACCCAACCCTGTTCCAATGCGTAATCTGAGCACTGCAGTTTCAAACACCTGAAAATGCCCAGCACAACAGTCTCTCTGAAGGAGGTCATGGGGGAACAAGTCAGGACAAAGGGAAGCACTGATGCCCCATGAGGTTTAAAAAGAAAATCAAAAAAGAGTTAATCAGATCCTCAGCAAATCCTATAGATGCCCAAGGGACAGAAGCTGTGGTGAAAAGAAAGCATAACAGGGCTTGATCTTCACTGGTCAGCTAGATGCTGCTGCCATCTTATGATCCAGCCCCTCCACCCCAATCTATCCCTTAAAGAGTCAAAACATTAAGATTTTGAAAACTAAGTTTTAAATTAGAACAGCTGATTGTAAAGGATTCCTACCCTTAAACTTAAAGTCACTCCATCCAGCCTTCTCTCCCCAGATCTTCTAGTCTGAAACATTACCTTCCCTATATGACACATTGGACTTTTCGGGAAGTCTCTGTTCCATCTAGTGTTAACATGGCAACTGGCCCTGCAACCTACCTGCAAGCAAGCATGGAGATGGGTAGGCAAGCTTGAAACTCAAAGCAGGGAAGCCCTAGCAGGGCTTGCTACAAGTCTAACCACTGTAGCAATGTAATCCTAAAGGCACAGAGAGCTCGGCTTTCCCTTAGGTCAGGGGTGGCTAACCTGCGGCTCTTCTCCCCCAAAAGTGTGGCTTGCGAAGCCGCCCCCGGTGCTCGATGGGTGGTGATTCAAAATGGCACCCAGGATGGCGGCCGTCAACGGGAGCCTGATATGGCCAAAAAGCCTAAGCTTGTTTCTTAAAGGGGCAGCCTTTAAGAATTCTGGGGGGGCTTTCCTTTTTTTTGCTCCACAATTCTGCTGCAGCTCTTCGCATTTTTTCCCGCTGCTGTTTCGGCTCTCTTTGTTAAACGGGTTGGCCATCCCTGCCGTAGGTCATTTAGTGCTCCTCTGGAATCAGCCATCAGGGCAAAGGGAAGAATTTCAAATTAGAGATGTGGCAGGTTAACCAGTAAGCATTGCCCTTACTGGGTGATGCTTACTAGTTACAGTGAATCGGTGGCCCCAGATGGGCTGGAGCAGCCCTCCACCTGCACCCATTTAAGTGGGTTGACCGGTTAACCAATTAAACAGGATTTTACATCCCTATTTCAAATCAGCAGCACAGCAAAATAACTGAGTCCCAACATATCAATTGTTTGCTTAAGAATCAGTCCCTTCTAGCCCTGGCATTATTGTCCCAGTTCAGCAACAACTGCTAAGTCACTGTAACCAAGAGAGCTGTGGAGGAACACCCAACACACATGAAAGTCTCCTGGAAGGAAGAAGAGGAGCATGCATCAACAAAGGAGGCAGCCCAGACACCAGCCCTGTTACCACGGAGGATTTTTTTAGCTGTATTTTCTGAGTATATCCCTTCTTCCTAGAAGAAGTTTCACCCATCTGTCAGCATGTAACTGATAAAAGGTAATATGTGATTTAGATTATGCAGAGGCTGAGCCCCAATCAATACACACACGGGCTGAGCAACGAGTACAGTCACTGACATTATCACTAGAATGCAACAAACACCTCCCAATGGGGACAGGAGTCCCTTTCAACCCTCTATTAACAGGCCTGGCATGCATGAGGCCTTCATAAATCTGATTCTCTCCCAGGGAAGGTTTCCCTTTCTGTTCATTTCTTGCATTACTCAGTTGTTCTACCACAGTGGTGGGCAACCTGTGGCCCAAGAGCCACAAGTGGCCTATCAGGGTTGTATGTGTGGCCCACGAGACCGTGTGTTTTCCCACCAGTATTACTAAAGTGACATGCACGCGAAATGAGGTGTGTACTGATGGCCCACGACACTGACGGAGCGCCGTGCGCTCCCTCTGCATCCGAAGTGCTGCTACGATTCAATCGGCACAGCCCGCAAAATCTAGATACGTAAGTGCAGTTGGCAAAAACGACCCTGTCCTGGGAAACCATCCTGATTATGAGAATCTTGCAGCCCTCTGAGATGAAGGACCACTCCTACAGCCCACTCACTAGCCTGGGTCACCCATCAGTGCTCTACGAGCATGGACTCATCTCCAAAGAGTGTTCCAGTAATGCTGCAGTGCAAAAACTTCAGAGGAACACACTCAGTTGAGTGGCTCGCTCAGGCGAACTTCTTAAGCATGAAATATTTAACCAATGTAGGGCCCCTCCTTTCCGCACTCCAGTCAAGTAACTTCTAACCCACCTCTGAACTTTTAAGACATGAGCTAGATCCAATAAATATGCCAAGCCTTCCAATTACTCTGTCTCCCACCGCTCTCACCCACCTCCCTTTCTGCAGGCAATGGAGACCTAGAAATGGGATACACCCTCCTTCCTTTTGAGCTGGGACACTCCAGAGGGAAGGACGAGCAAAGGGGATGCTAAAATGATAGCTCTCCTTTTGCAAACAAAATCCATTCCAAAACTAACCAAGACACACGCCCAGAGAAACAAAGCCCATGATATGAACGTTTCCAAATGTTTAAAAATGCGTCATTCCTTACAGTCCCCAGCCAGCTGTGATTATGCCTATCTCCTGGCATTCAATCACTGGGAAGCTTATTGTACTTAAAATAGGCAAATAATGGGGTAGGCACAAAGGAAGGTGAAAAATCCTTCAAACCCCCCAGTTCACTCACTCCCTGAAACAGACTTCATAGGATGCATCTCATACAGCTCATTAAGGGTTAGTAAGCCAAGGTCAGTCTTACCTCATCCCACTCTGAAGCAAACGATGGAGATTTTTCCAGCCTTTTCTTCCCAGTACTGCAGTTTGAGAGCGATTCGCTCCGACTCCCCATGGCATCGTCCTCAGTCGGCGAGCAGGTTAGGAGGTCAGAGTCTGATTTGGACAAGCTACGGCTGAGTTTGAGCTCTGCTTTGGGCTTGCCTGTGAGGGGGCCTCGTGACCCAGCACCACCTCTGTCTCCTTCCTCTGCACCACCAGGGTGCGGCAGCCCCTGAGGAGTCACTGCAGTTTCCGGTTCTGCCTGTTGGATGTTTTTGTGCAGGACTGTTGCGTAGATCGCTTTCTGGTTTTGGTCAGGAGAGCTGGTCCGTACTGATCCAGAGGCAAGTATATCAGCATCCTCCAACTGCATAGCAGGTGAATGGCCTGTGCCCTCCGTGCCTCCTTTGGCCACAGAAGAAATGAGTCTGAAAGGGTCCTCGTTTATCTCACACACCGGGGAAGAGCCATGGAGTAACCCTGAAAACTGCTCAGGCACCTGGATGTCCTGGATCTCTGCAGAATCTTGGCTCCGGCTGCCACTGCTCCGCCTGTGGTCTTCAGGGGGACGGAGACAGAAGTGAAGAGATTAAAAAACACGGAAGAGAAGCAAAACTCCACCTCCCCTGGTGAGAGAGGGAGCGATAGAGAACAGTTCAGTATTGTTTGAGTACTCAACTTGTACCCAAAGTCCCAGCATTTATGAAATTCCAAATACTGCCCTGATTTATGCAATCTGGCAGCTTTCCTTGTTGTTTTATTCCTGTTAACACTAACAATCTGGCCTTGCTATATAAGGCCAGGAGAAGTGCTAACCATATCCTGCAGAGAGACAGACACTCCTGGAACATTTGATACATTTCTATAAAGGCCAAAGTTTTATTTAGAGCAGCACCTCCCTATTCTTGGCTCAGACTGCCGATGGGAAAACTACTGGGCTGCAGTTAACCTGCAAAGTTCCAAAATCCCTTTCCAAAAGAGAGCTGATTTCTGCTTTGCGGACTTCGGGACTCAACTTCTCTTACTCAAGGCAGTTGGGGGACAGGTGGTAACATCTTGCTCCACCCACCAAAGAGTCTTGTTCCTGTTAACTAACCACTCAATATACAAGATGGTCTGATCTATTAATGCAGCAAGCTGCTTGCAGTACTCACTGTCCCAGAAATCTGACACTATTCCTCTGCTACTAATGCAGTGACATCCTTAATATCAAATACCAGAGCCCTGGATAAATTGTGAATAATTGATTGAAGCCAACTCCCGACTGGCACACAAAAGCAGAGCTGCACATGCCTTATTCATTCATGTATCGTAACCGCATGGGATTTTAAAACGCCTGGCGAGAACTATCCGTTTCATCTGTATAGCCAAAGTTTATACACCTGTCAGTGACAGCTAGTAGACACATACTGTAACCACTAGAACTTAATGCTGGGCTTCCTTTTTAGCAACAGGTTTGATTTATTCATTTGCAAACATTGGTTCTTGGATTGTATAAATGCAACATGTCCTTCTTCCTGGAAAGAAATAGCAAACGTGATTAGCAGTTCACATGTGGAAGCTACTTTAGACATGGATGTCACAAGTAACATGCGTTTGATTCAAGAAAAAGTGGGTGCTGTAATATCTTTTATTGGCCCAACATTTGTTGATGGAAGGGACGTGTTTCTGAGCTTCCCATAGCTCTCTCAGGTCTGAAGAAAGTAGCCGGAGTGTGTCAGCTGAAAACTAGCATAAAGGATTTGTCCCACCTTGTATTTAGCTCAAACACTGGTTGTTTTTTCTAGAAATGAAAAGCTCTGAGATTCAAAAACTTGTCTCTTCCACCAATAGAAGATGTTTCAGCAAAACATCCAGAGAACAACATAGCTACAGCAACACTGTAAACGTGTGTTCGATTCATTTGATTTAGTCCCTTATACATTTGTTTGTTCCATAGAAATATTTGAGACCGTTTGTACAACTAGCAGCTTCTGCCTGAGAACAGAACCGCAGCACAGGTCCCCAACGGAGGTTAGCTGAAAGGGCAGTCCAGTGAGGGAGCTTACACTTTTTCTTGCCTGTGTCAAGCCCCTCTATGACCACTGCAGATACAGCATCCCAAAACCAGAAAATTCAGTAGGTTAAAAATTCTAAGGAAGTGAAGTACCTGGAAATGATTATCAATGCATGTAAATGCAGAGTAAAGTCTGCAAATGAAACTGCTAACTGGGGGAAAAGGAGACTTCTCTGCAGTTACAAGACTTACACTCTCTCTTACACACTTAGTCATGTGACGGTGTTGCAGGACCAGACCATGCGTTCAATATATCCCTGAGCCACATGACAGCTCTGCAATGATACAAGGCTGTAACGTAAGCCAGAAATACATTAAGGAAGTTCCATCCATGAAACAGCAAGGTCGAACCCTGCTTTAACCACGACAAATCCTTTCATCTCGGATAACCAGTCTCACCACAGGGAAAACTACTGCACAGACTGGACTGTTGTCTTAACTTGAAGATCAAGAGTCTTGATGACCTTAGCAGCCTCTTTCTTCTCATTCCTTTTCTATTCTTAACTGCCCATTTCGTCAACGCCCCAGTTTAACATTTACCGGCATTTCTGTCCAAAGGCAGCTGGCTATAGTTTGTCGCATGCTAGAACACTTTGGCCCACACGCAACAGACTACCCCATCTCCCCTCACAAAGACTAACAAAGAGGCCTCTGTCAGAAGAGAAAACATAGCCACCCATTCAGCCTGCTCAAATGAAGAGCCAACCCATGACCAGGACAGAAATATCTCAGAGAGGGTGCCAGGGAGGAAGTAGGCAAAATGGGGGTTGTGGTAGTTGCAGAGAAGAGCAGATCAGCAGAGAAAGCCTTGAGGAGAAGAATATTTCAGGGCATTTAACACAAACCTGTACTAAACCCTCTCAGGTAAGCAAAGAAGCAGGCTTACTGTTTGGCCAAATGCACGACAAGTGTGAGATCCTTACCTGTCGAGGTCTCAATCAAGTGTGAATCAGGGTTTGGATATTGCTCGGAATGGCTAGAAGAGAGGTCGGAAGAAGCTTGGCGATTCAACGGCCATTGACCATCGTGGGAAGACGTGCCTTTTCGGGGCTTGGCCTGCAAACACACCTTAGATTATGCCCATCACACAGCTAATATGGCAGGCCTGGGCAAAATATGGTCCACAGGCTGGAACTGGCCTGCCAAGCCACTGGATCTTGCCCGCAAATGCTGCAGTGACCCCCAGGCAGGCTCCCCACCTGCCTCACCCCACCCACACATCATTCAGAAACACGGCTGCCGGGCAGTTTCGCTTTAAAATCTGTGAGCCTGGGGGGGAGGGGGGTGAAGGCTTTAGGAGCTGCTCCCACCCCCAGCACAATCCCATTGGCTGTTTTTTGTTCAGAAACTGGCCAATGGGAGCTGCCTGTTTTCAATAACAGGAAGCCAAGTACCACCATGCCCCCTTCCCTCCAGGGCTGGTAGTTAGTCACAGAGCACATGATTGCAGCCTGTGTGGGGATGGGGCAGGCAGGCTGGCTGCTTCAGGAAAGTGCTGGGCTGCTGGCTGGTAAATCTCCTGGTCAGAGCCTGCCGCTGGCACCCCAGCCCTTCCCCAACCCTCTGCCCCCCACTCTACATACCCAAATCCTCTGCCCCCCTCCTGCACCCATATCCCCTCCCAGATCTGGCATCCTAATCCCCTGCCCCAGATGACAGTCCCCTCCTGGCTCAACCCAAACCCCTGCACCTCAGTCTCCTGCACCCCCCTTATACCCCAATTCCCTGCCCTACATCACAATCCAACCCCCTACACTCCAGTCCAGTGCCCCAGATCACAACCGCCTCCTTCACCCAAACTCCCTTCTGCTCCTAGCTTCCATCCCAGATCTAGCACCTTCTCTATTAATATCATGGAAGAGTAAGGCCCCAACCACTCTCCAAAATCTTGCAGTGGCCCCCCCACATCAAAAATTATTGCCCACCCCTGTAGTATGGTCATCTCCACTGCAGTGGTAAAAACAGGCCAACCATTGCTCTGCTAAATAGGTAGAGAAGCAGATCATCTTGGGGAAGTAAAGAGAACTTGGGGAGATTTTCAGAGGTGTAGAGGATAATGTGGTGGAGAGTGGGTGCTTGACTCATCTGTTCCTTTGAAAACATTCCCTGTAGTTATACTTAGGCTATGTCTAGACTGTACTCGTTTTGCGCAAAAAATATGCAAATGAGGCAAAGCGTGGAATATCGCTGCACCTCATTTGCATAATTAATAAGGCTCTGTTTTTGCGCAAGAGGTTTTTGCGCAAAAAAAGAGCCATCTACACTGAGTCTACACGGCTCCTGTTTGCACAAAAAACCCCTCTTGCGCAAGAGCCGTTCTTCCTGAAAAAATGCAGAAGAACGAACAGCTCTTGCACAAAAACCTCTTGTGCAAAAACGGAGCCTCATTAATTATGCAAATGAGGTACAACGATATTCCACGCTTCGCCTCATTTGCATATCTTTTGCGCAAGAGGCTATAGTGTAGACAAAGCCTTAAGGTTTAATTCTGAATGCAGTCTAACAACATGCATTTTGTCCATAGGGACTTTCAGTTCTAACTGCCAGAAGATGGGACTGGATAACTCAACACTACCCTCTTCTGTTCATTCCTTCTGAAGTAGCCGGCACCTGTCAGCGTCAGACAAGATACTGTGCCAATATAGCCATTTTTGTGTGCTTAACTAACTTCGGGCACATCTACACAGCAGGGCAAAAGTCAGATTAAGCTACGCGACTTGAGCTATGACAATTGCGTATCTTAAGTCGAAATACCTTAATTCGGCTTTTGGCACTGTCTACACAGCAGGAAGTCGAAGAACACTTGTCCTTTGACTTCCCTTACTCCCCATAAAAATGAGTGTTACAGGAGTTGGAGTAAGAAGTCCTCCAGCTTCACCATTATTTCGAAATAATGGCATGCAGTGCAGACAAACTCTTTAGTTATTCCGAAATAACACTGCTGTGTATACATAGCCCTAGTAACTATTATAAATACAAAGACACCTGCATTTGACCTGGTAGGTGTAATCTTGCATGAAGATTGACTAATGGAGCATGTAAGCTCCTTTGGGGACAGGTCCCTTTGGAGAGAGGCCACTTCATTGGTACAGTGTCACGTACATTGAAAAAATTTAAATCCAAGTACAGATGTGGTACAGACTAAGCTACTCAATCCTGGTATAGAACCAAGGAGCTGAATTTAAGTAAGCGCTCTGGCCAGCAGTCAGGTACCTCCACACATGAAACACTCCCCTAGACGAGTTTTCCTTACTAAAGGGTTCTAAAATGGTTTAGTTTCACTGCTGTTGCCTTCCCCACATAAAGCAAGTCTAAGTCTCCCTTCTATATAACCAGGAGGACTTATAGCATGTCCCCTCGATGAAAAGCATCAAGCTCTCTGCTCTTTCCTGACCCAAAGATTAATCATGGTATTTGCTGGGTAGATCTTACCTATCCCTACACCTGCTTAGAAGGGACCCACCTGCATGCAACTTTTGTAAGAAACTTTATGGCACGATGCATTAAAGTCTGTATTTTTTGTGGCACAAAAGAAACCAGAATAACTGGGTGAGATGGGGCAGACAGAATCACAAAGCACCACCCATGGCTCTAGCTGAATAAATTGAAAGCAGAAAAGTTAACTTGCACAAATTTTAAATATGAATATTGATGCCTAGAACAGGAAAAGCTTGCTACATGCGTGTGTGTGTGTCTAGTAACTCAGGAATCATGCTGGACAGAATTTATGTCACCACCCTAAGAGAATGCAGCACTACTTTGCGAGCTTGTTTGCAAGCTTGTTTGCAATTTATTTCTGCACTCAATCCCCCCAAAATAATTCAGTTCAGAAAACAACTTTTCTATCTTAAAGGAGGTGCAGTCAAGGAATGTCTTGGTTACTAGGAGACAGCAGTACTATTTTGCACTCAGGCTTTTAAACCATCTTGAGCCACACATATGCAGACTTGTGTCTCCCTCTCAATAATGAAACACATGGTTTGTGGGTTTGCCATCTCCCAAGGAAGACAGAATTGTGATGTCAAGGAAGAAAAATTTATTTCTCCTGTATGACCAATAGTGCACATCAGAAAGAATCAAGTCACTCCTACCTGAGGCTGGTTACTGCTGAGAACACCTGAAGAGGAGAATTCCCCTTAAAAAAAAAAAAAAAAGAGAAAGACATAAAAACCTGGGAATGTTTTTCCGCACCCAACCTCTGACTTATCTCCCAAGATGCACTGGGTTTTACCAAGACACTCTGACCAATCCATAGGTAGGACCATGCTTATGGACTTTGCATGCCTTACCTTGCTACACATTTAAAACTGTCATATTTCTTTTCCATATGAAATGGGAAGCTGGTTTGGATCCAATTGAAGCTCCGCCCACAGCCTCAGGTGAACCTTAACAGTGCTAGAAATCTAGCTCTGTTTAAAAAAATCAGCTGCTTTAATCTGTTTACAAAAGGGGCTAAGAAAAACACGTGCAGTTGTGACTGGATCCAAGATAGAAAGCAAAAGCACAAGACAGGAGTAACAGTTATAAAATGAAGGAAAATCCCATTAAAAACAGCCCAATTAGAACTTTGTCTCTTAAAAAACAGAACACAACACAAGAACTGTCAAGCACATGGACACCATCAGTTTAGGATTAAACAAAGACTGTGAATGGCTAGCCAAGTACAAAAGCAGTTTCCCCTCTCTTGGTGTTCACACCTCCACATCAGCTGCTAGAAGTGGGCCTCACCCTCCTTGACTGAATTAACCTTGTTATCTCTAGCCTTATTCTGGCCTGCATATTTATACCTGCCTCTGGAAATTTCCACTACATGCATCTGACGAAGCAGGTCTTTGCCCACGAAACCTTATACTCCAATACATCTATTTGTCTATAAGGTGCCATAGGACTCCTTGTCGCTTAAGCACATAGAGTTCAAGATTCAGGGAGTAACTGACCCCTGTGCCACCTGGGTCCTGCAAAAAGCACTGTTCCTACAGAATGAGGAGAGGTGGCCAGGCCAAGAACAGCTGCAACACCTCTAGCCTTTCCATTCTGCAGCCTCATGCCTTATCTCAGGGCTTTAAAAAATGGTCCATTAATTTGCAGGGTATAAGCTGCAAACAAAGTGCCATTTAAAAAGGAGAAAGGACCAGGAATGTTGATACTGAAAAGATAGTGACTGCTCTGCAAACAACGACTCCTGTTCTTCCCACAACCTCATCTGCTATGAGGGGCAACAGGAACAGAGCTGAGCAAAACCCCACCCCAAGCTTCCTGTCTCTCGCATTCAGAATCTTTTCTACAGTACAGAGAAATGCGCTGTAGACCCCTTTTCCTCTAACACAGCAGTCCCCTACCCACCACTTCAGCTAAGCCACCTCAAACTATTCAATCCAAAATGAAAGGAACGAATACAGACTCTCAGATTCAAAGAGTTACGTTCCTGGCTTTCATTCCTGCTCATGGAGAAGGAGGGCTCTTTAGATTCATTAGAACCACGAGCCATCCCGCAGCTTCAACCTGGCTTCAGGGGTACTATCCCTCTGGCTGAAGACCAGGGATGTAAAATTGTTCAATTGGCTCATTGGTTAAACACTGTTTAACTGATAAACCAATTAAAGGGCCCCTGTCCACAGCGCCCCCTGCCCACCCCCCACCTGCCCCAGAGAGCTGAAGCAGCCCTTACCTGCAGCAGGTGGGGAGCTGCTCCATCCCCACCAGTTAACCTTAACCAGTAAGGCTCCCCTGTTAAGGTTGAGACTTACCATTAACCAGTTAAACCTTCACATCCCTACAGATAAGAATCAGGAATCCTCTTTGGCTCCCTATTCTGCTAAATGGATGATGAGCGCCTTCCATCAACTCCTTCCTCTTTTAAGGGACAGGCCCACAGCCTCTGCAATACTCCTGGCTTGTTCCAAACTGGAGGGGGCGGGGGCGACACCCCTGGACCAAGATTTGTGCCAAGAATGATCACTTTAAAGTACTACAGAGTTGTGTGTATGTAACCACACCCCTCCCCCCCATATCCTATGGGTATTCATGCCCTATAATGTTAAGCAAAATGACAATAGCAAGAGCGAGGAGCTCTCAGGCTCCCAAATCCCATGTAAGCCACCAAACGACAATTCCTCTGGGAGGAGAGAGCAAATGGCCTGACTGGTTTTCACTCTGGCACCTACCAGCTGCTTACTTGCTATGTGTTTGTTTTCCTCCTTTGCTAGTTTGCTTTTCTAATTGGTACGCGTGTGGATTTTGGATCTTCAGCTGACGTGATTCAGCACTTTTGTACTGACACTGATTTACATCTTCTCAGGGTCTCACCCACTACCATTTACACACTCATCTCTGTCTGGCCAGAACTGGGTATTCTTCCACTTCCATCTGTTTTGTTCCTGTTTCACTTGTATTGGGTGAGAGATTCCAATGAAGCTCAGTGGGGCAAGTCCCTAGGATGTCATTTATCTAAAGGACAAAAAAACCCTTCCCTTATTTCATGGACTGAGGCAGGAATATTTGAATCTTCTCCCCTGCGACTAGAAGCCCATTACCAAAGGAACATAACTGCAGCACAGAACCCAGCCATCCAACCCAGAGACATAACTACGATCAAATTCCTCCCCTCTAGCACCTGCATGCTGTCTGGTCACATCTGCCAACCCAGGGAGGCTGGGCACTGCTAGCTGTCTGTATGGTCTCTTACCTTTAGTTTTTCTATCCATTGCCAGCGGCTTTTTCGTTTCTGCTGTAAGCAACAGCTCATAAGGATGCTCTTCCTCTTCCTCGGCTGCACTCCCCCTGCTCTTCCTCCGCACCACAGAGGCCTAGAGAGACACATCATGTTGTAATTGTCTTTCTAAGTCTGTGTCATTTACCCCTCTGGTATGCACAGAGTCCTCCTAGATGCCTTGGTTCTGACCACAGAATGTGCTGCACAATCCACCCCATCTACACATGGACCAAGGACGGGCAGAAGGAAATTCAAGTTAGCATCACATCCATCACTTGTGCTAACATGGCTCATTTCCCCAACTGAGTAGGTAATCAACTCCTTATTCCTCTTAATTAGGAGCCACCACCCAGTCTGTGCTGCCAAACGCCCTGTCAAACATATTTAACCCTATAAACTTTGAACACTTCCTGATCTGGATGATTTGCTGCAGTTCTCAGAAGGGTAGCCACATTAGTCTGTAACTTTAAAGAAACAATGAGTAGTCCTGTAGCACCTTAGAGATTAAAAATAAATAAATAAATAAATAAATAAATAGTATAGTCTCATGAGCTTTCGTGGGATCTGAGGAAGTGGATTTTGCCCCACGAAAGCTCATGATACTATATATATTGTTAGTCTCTAAGGTACTACAGGACCACTCATTGTTTCTTTGCTATAATTCATTTCTTAATGGCCTTTGCTACCTTTCGGATTTATTGCTTCAATTAAAAACAGGTGGCTTTAAAAGCAGTGTTCCCTTTAACATTTTCCATCTTTGGGCAGGATGAAATTTCTTGTGCACCACCAATATTGAGGCTGTATGTGGATGTGCAGTATGCCCCAGTACAAACAGAAAACCTAGGTATAAATATATATTTTAAACAGTCCAAAAGTATGGAAGACAATATATTAAAACAAGGAGCAATGCTTAAGATATTTAATATATTAACACTACTCTTGGAGTACATTATTGTCCTTCTAACAACAAAAGCTAGTTAAACAAACCAAAATGGGGTATACTGCAAATAGCTATATAAATAAATCGAAGTAATGGCCATTAAGTAATAGCCTAAAAAATATGCACAGCTTTAAGATGCTAAATAAATCTCTGAGTCAACTAGAAATAAGTCATGCTCTCCTTGAAAATACTAATACGATATTTACTGACACTGGGAAGGAGAGTAAAACACATTCACTCAGGCTTATACACTTTCTCTGGGGAATGTTTAGGATCCATGCTATGCAAGTGAAACAGACCTGTAAAACAAGATAAAAGTTCTGGTTTGAAACTTTCACCTTGTGTGTGTCACAAGCCCCCAGAGCACTTGTCCAGAATCCAACTCCAACTGAAATGTCAAAGTAAACAGGATCCATGGTAAAGTTCTTCCACTTTTAACAACTGACCATGTATCAACTAGTAACATACAATTTTAAAAAAAAAATCATTAAGATCAAAGTTTGCAGATATCTACAACACTAAAAAAATTCTGTTAAAAGAATCCTTTCCTTTCTTACCTTAAGCCACTAACACTGATGTAAACTTTGTTTGAAATGTCATCATGCAAATGTCATGAGCTAGTCCTTTTGTTCCAGTATTCAAAAGCAGTCTAAAAGCTTTTAACCCACCTGAAATTTTGGTGCCACCCCATACAGCCAGCCCCAGCCCAGGAGAAAGTCCTATGCCTGCAGCCCAACTACAGCTGCTGTGCTATGACAGACAGGCTTTGGCTCTTGCCGCTTGCAGTCCAGATCGGAACAAGTTATAACAGACCAAACCAACTGCCCTCTGTCCCCGCCTCACTGCACAGATGCCAGCCTCTATTTCCCCCACCCACCCCATGCAGTCTGCTCCCAGCCCAGGATAGTAAAGGAGCGTGCTGGATTTCCTGTCAGGAAGCTACAGGCAAACCCAGTTGCTGTAATCAGATTTCTAATCAAACCTCTCCCATCTCAGCCACGTATTTATTCTTGCCCTCCTTATGTCCCCTTCCCTATCTGCATGTGTTGTCTGGAGCAGGGAGGTTCTGCTGCTCTGTGAGTGCCCCCTCCCCAGCCAGGAAGCTCTCTGGACAGCAGCCTCTAGGTGGGGCTCATTTAGCAGCTGCGTGGCCACCCTGCCACGCAGCTCCCAGGGAACTTAGGTTCTAAGTCTGTCTCTTTCCTCCAGAGAAAGAAACATAGGCAATACCACTGAAATAATCACTTTGTTTGAGACTAGTTGTGTCTAAGCTTCCCATTTTGATGGTGGAAGCAGTAAAAGGATCAGCTGATATTTCAGACTTATTACACTACAAAGACAGAAGGGTTCTATTGGTGATGAAAGAATTCACTCAGGAGGTACGAGAAATCAGCTATTCTGCACATAAGTGCAAAACATCTTTCAACTGCAAAAGTCAAGAAGCATAAGTGGGGAACAAATGCATACTGTAATGGTTTTCTCATAGCGATAGAATAAAAGGCTATTTCTAAATAGAAATGAAAGCTTTGCTTCTCTAGAGTGAAGCTAAAAAAATAATTTCATCTAATTTTCCTCCGCTGTGATTTTTTCCTGTCCCTAACAGGTTTTGAGGAGGTAGATGAGGATTCTGCACCATATGTTTCAATGAGACATGCACAGTCTTACTCAGGCTTGCTGTCCCAGCAGCTGCCCCTGTGCTAGACAGACTTGGCAGGGTGAACATATGTTGTGATGAGGAGTCGTAGGACACCTTAAAGACTAACAGATTTATTTATTGTTAATCTAATGTGCCATAGGGCTCGTTTTTGAAAATACAGACAAACATGGCTACCCCTCTGATGTGTTGTTATTACAATAGTGGCAGAATTTCATTGGGCCCTGGTAAAGACTTTCTACAGCTACTTTATTGAAATGTCCTCATGGAGTGGTTTTAATTGCCTAGCAGTATCACTTTGTTATTGATCTTTATTAATTTCTTAACTTGGTCAAGAACACTCCATCATGAGGGCCATACATGCCAAGATTCAGAGTCAGCCATGCTTTCCTGCAATCTGAACAGAAATACTACCTTTTTATTCCTAATTAAGGATCTCTCTCAAATTGAGCAAAAAAAAAAAAAAAAAAAAAAATCTCTCTCTCTCTCTCTCTTCAGGCAGAGACCAAGCACAGAAAATTTGATCCTGACAGGTGACTTTCTTGGAAAACCTGAACTTCAGGAGCAGAAATAACTGCTTGAGAGGGAAACAGTTTTATCATCTCATCTACCATAAATCAATACCAACAGCTACTGTAATACAGGCAGTGCATGTACTTTACATCACTGCAACTGGTTTCAAAATCAGCATGCCCCTGACGAGTCACATCTGTTTGCCAGCAAAATTTCCCCAGCAAGATCACATTTCCACATCACTTTTAATGGAGGGACAGTAAGAGCAAGCGTTTTGTAATTATGATCCTGACCATGTATATTTTTTCCTCCAACATGCTAACCTTTGTAAACAGTTTCTAGTTTCAATTACCTGGTGATACCTTTCCCTAGCTCCCCCACACCCCACCAAAGGAGAGGCATGTTGAAAGGATTATGAAATTTGTCTGAAAGACCATTTGTAATGGCACTGAAACCCATTCAATAGGCCATCATTAACCAGCCTCGTAAATAGATTTTATCCTACAATATCCCCAGGTGTACTACACAGTTCAACACATTTTTTCAATCCAGCATTTTTACCGACACCTTTGTATATCTGCTGCACTCCAAATCAGTAGTGAAGCAAGATAATCGGATCAAAAATTCAAAGCCAGGTGTCTGGTGAACTGAAAGTCCATTCAACTGGTAGGAGCAGAAGAGATTTTCAATTTGTATTTTTACGTCTTGCTTGCAGAGCACTTAAGATTTTTAATGTAGCAGGAAGCTAGCAAGGTTCACTAGGGATCTTTATTACATATCAGAAGAAGTCTCCAACTAAACATTTCGGGTGTTTTCTCATTGAAGTGCCTTTTGCAGAGCTTCTTCAAAACGAGAACAAGACAGACGGCAAGCAACAGTCCAATGTGAACGCTCATGTTTTGCATGACAAGGGAGCATATACAGACTAGACACGTGCAGGAGAAACTCTCCCCTACAAATACACTGGGCCAAATCCTCAACAGGTATTAATCAGTTCAACTCCACTGAAGTCAGTAGAGTGACACCAATTTACACCCTCCAAGTAACTGACCCATAATTGGGAGCTAAGATGCAACAATGGTCTTGCAACTCTCCAGACCCGGAATCAAATACAGGCTTCAGCGTTAAGCCAAAAATATATTTAGTGGGTTCATGATAGTTGACAATTGTGCAAAACACAAAACTATTCCCTGATACAAGTCTTTAAGGGAATTCCTAGTCTGAAACAGGAGGAAGGGTTTCAGGTCAGGACTGAGGTGCATTGGCAGGGTTGCACAATAGGGGTGTAAAAGAGTAATCGAATAGCCTAGGCTAATCAGGTTATCGAGTCAACTACTTGTATTTCTTCCCCACCCTGCTTGCTGCCTCTATATCAGAGGCGGCACGGGGAGGGGGAGGAGAAGCACTAACTCTGCAGTGGGGAGGGGGAGGCAGAGGCGAAGCGACGCTGCCCTTTAAAGGTAGTAAGAGCCACTTGCGTCAGGTCCTGTGCTGCACCTCTGCCTTTTAAATGTAGTAAGAGCCAGGTGGCTCTTACTATGTTTAAAAGGCAGAGCTGCAGCACGGTTAGCTCCCGGCAATCCCGGCTCGCACCACCCCCAGGAGCTAACCCCACTACGGCTCTGCAGTTTAAATGTAGCAGGAGCCAGGCTGCTGCCCTTAGAGAAATTCCATCGACTACTCGATTAGCTGATTATCCGCAATTAACATTCCTATTGCAGAAGGGAAGTTTCCACATCAAACCGCTAATAATACTGCCCCACAAAAGCAGCTTCTCCTCTCTTGGAATTCACACCTCCAGATCAGCTACTAGAAGTGGGACTCATCTTCCCTGATTGGATCCACCTCATTATCTCTCGCCTGATTCTGGCTTGCATATATATACCTGCCTCTGGAAATTTCCACTACATGCATCTGACCAAGTGGGTCTTTGCCCATGAAAGCTTATGCTCCAACACTTCGGTTAGTCTATAAGGTGCCACAGGACTCCTCGCCGCTTTTGCAGATTCAGACTAACACGGCTACCCCTCTGATACTTGCCCCACACAATGAATCCTTCACTTTCGTGGTCAGATTCACAAAGCATATCAGGTTGCTCCCAACACCATTAAAGCTCACCTTTAAAACCACTCATTCCCCACCCCTGTAAGAAAAAGCACTCCAAGCCTGCCTACCTCACAGGAAGCACTGCGACCTAGCTTCTTCTCCACATGCTCCTCCTCTTCATCAGGGGGCGGCTTGGCGGGAGGGGGCGGACGCTCTCTCTGCTGTTTAAAAGGCTACCGTCAACAGCTTTGTTTTAAACTCCTTCCTTCTGGCTGCCTCTTACATGCTTAAAGGAAAAATTCCCCCCCACACCCCCATCTATATCTGTATCTAGAAATTTTCCTGTGGGATGACAGAGGTGATGTCATCACATAACTCTGCATCCACAGGAGCTAAGCCTACCCACTTCCAGCCTGGCCCTCCCCAGGGACCACGTGCAGGCCGGGAGCTGGACCTGTCTGCGGCCTTGGGCCTCCCCTCCACAGCGGCCCGCAAGGGGGGGGGGGGCATAGTTGCCACAGCCTCAGCCTAGTCCTCCCTGGCAGCAGCTGGGGGAAGGGAAAGGGAGGGACGGAGGGAGAAGACAGACCAGGGCTGGCCCAGCCCCAGGCATGGCCTGGGCCCAGCCCTGCCTTCCAGCAGCCGGGGGGAGGGGGAGAGAGAGACCAGGACTGGTGTAGCCTGGGCCCAACTGGGCCTGCACCCAGTTCCCCTTCCGGCAGCTGGGCAGAGGAACTGCTCCCCACCTCCATGGTTTCCCGGTGGCTAAGGGGGAGAGCTGGGCCTGGTGCAGCTTTGGCCTGGGCCCCTCACAGCGGCTGGGGAGGGCTCAGGGCACCAGGGGGGTGGCACAAGAGCCAGGGCTGGCCAGGGGGGTGCCAAGGGCCAGGGCTGCCTCTACCTCTGGGGAAGAGGGGGGGGGACTGGGGTGGCCTTGGACTCTCCCCTCCTGGCAGTTGGGGAGAGAGCTGGGCCCAGTGTGACCTCACCTGCTCCATGGTGAGTGGGGTGGGGGGAGGAGCTGGGGGCGGGGGGGGGGGGAAGGGTGGCCCATGCAAGGGTCAGGTCAGCCTCTCATCCTCCCCGGTGGCCAAAGTAGGGGGGAGAAGGGGGAAGAGATAGGGCCAGAGTGGCCTCTGTCCCAGGCCCTTCCTGGCTGAGAGGGGCCCCCCGCAGCCAGAGGGAGAGAGCAAGGCCCAACCCCCAACGACTGGAGGAAGAGAGCTGGGTGGGCTGTGTCCTCAGCCCAGCCCAGCCCAACCATCCCATGGCCAGAGCGGGGGGGAGGCTACCACACCTCAGACTGGCCCTCCCCAGCAGCCAGGGCAAGAGGGGCTACCTACCCCAAGAGAGAGGGGGGGTTGGCAAGCGTAGCAAGCAGGGGGCACAGCCCCCTAGTATCCCCTGATCAGCTTTTTTAGCGTGACAGACAGCAATAGGGGTTTGCCCTAACAGAGCCAGGAGATTCCCAGCTGAGCTGGTGCCTTTCCTCCTTCACAAAAGCATCTGACTCTGTGCACCTTGGAGTTGCAAAGGATTAACTACATATTATCACGCATACTGCAAGAAAGGGAGAACGTATTCAGATACTTTATGTTACTCCGTTTCATTAGCAGGAGTAAATGTTCTAGAGAGGCGTGCTCAGTTGTGAAGACACAAGGGACTGGACCACGTTCCATCAATACCACAAGGTTAC
The DNA here is from genome assembly GCA_032595735.1 of Pelochelys cantorii. Classification (NCBI taxonomy): domain Eukaryota; kingdom Metazoa; phylum Chordata; order Testudines; family Trionychidae; genus Pelochelys; species Pelochelys cantorii. The sequence goes on along the minus strand of CM064353.1, from coordinate 12,260,602 downwards.
TACTTTTCTCTAAAAATCCTGCCATGTGCAAATTGCATTTGCACTGTCTCTAGACCAGTGTTTCCCAATTTTATTTGGCCACGGAATCCTTTTAAATGCGAAAGAATTTTGCGGAACCCCTAACCACAGTCTAATATAGGGACATCAGCGATGAGCAGTGACATCGTCCCCCCTCTCTGGCTAAGCTGGCATTACACATGGACACATATCGTGGCAAATACAAATGAAAATTGTTTTCAATAAAATTCATAAATGCTTAAATATTAATTATTTTTAAATCATAAAATGTTATTGTAATGGAATTTTCTTGCTGAACCCTTATTTTCACTTAGCGGAACCCTAGGGCTCCCGGAACACCATTTGGGAAACACTGCTCTAGACTAAGCTATATCCTCTCATGCTCTCTGCAGCAGCAGCAGCACCTACTGGCAAGCATGAATCGTCAGGCACTTGCTCCAAACTGTCAGCAGATTTTGGGGGAACTCCAATAAGTTTCTACTTTTCAGAGCACTTCCTATCCCAGTTGGGCATACTTGGCCTGAAGCAGGCACTATTACAAAAAGGCCTCATATATGGACTTAGTCTACTTTCAGCTGTGGTTCATGGCAAGCATTTGCTTGGGTCTAGTAGAAATTTTCCCTGAAACTTGTTTTTTAGGTTGGTCTTGCACCATTTGTCCAGTAGCCAATGTACTAGAAGAAAAAAGGAGGTTACATGGATTCTCATTTTAAAAATGTACAAAGCTGGTTTCAGCATCTAGTTAGCTAGTGAATTCTTGCTTTCCTTATCTGCATGAACTCCCCCTCCTGCAACTTCCCAATAAAGGACCCTGAAACAGATAACATTCCAGGAGCCTAACATTCCACCCACCCTATAGCAAAAGGTTGCCATGAGCTGTTAAAGACCCAGCAGATGCAATTAATAAAAGGCTAGTGATGCTGATTTCTTTGAAAAAGACCTTCCGACCACTACACAATACTCTTGCAAAGCCTCCAGCACCCCCTGCAGGATTCTGTCTGCAATGAAATGCAGAACAAATTTGCTGCCAACTCTTATCACAACAGCTGAAGCACCTGAGGAAACAAGCTTTGTTTTACCATCAAACTTGATTTTACCACCAACATTCCAAAGGTGACTGGGTTACACATTTTTTAGAGAGGGCAGAGGGTGACAAGGGCGGAGAAAATTGTCATACCTCAGAGAATCATACTAGGCTCCATAAGTTTCCTCATAGCCAAGAAGTTAAAGCCTAAACAAAAATATCCCCGACAGCTTAAGTAATACTGCGAGCGTCAAATTCAGCTCAGCAGCACAACACTATGCTGGATTCACAGCCCAAGCCAATGCAATTAATAAGTAGCAGATTTAAAACAAATACTCTTCTCACAATGTGCAGTCAGCCATCTGCAACTAGCAACTATCAGAAGACAGGACACTGGGGCTAAATGGACCACTGGTCTGGCTCAGCACAGCCATAGTCATCTACTTATAGACTTGGACAAAAAGACTGACATGACGTAGAAGTAGGTACATATGGGGAATACTGTGGAGGCAACACGCACATCCCAGGCTGAAGGGGGAGGAGACCCCAGCTGCTCTCATCAAACTAAGTGGAGGATCTAGAAGTTACTCCCCACTGTGCAGCTGGGTCCTAAAGAGCCTGTAGCAAGGGTGCAGTATGTCTGGGAATGGCAAACAACACTTTATGTTCCCTAAAGACAAACACACATGACTACATACAGGCCTGACTCCCGCTGCCTTAAGACCAGCTGTGTCTGCTTCCTTATTCACAGAGTCTCTGTCTGAAGATCTCCCACTGGCCAGGCTGTCCAGAGAGTGGCACGATGTGGCATTGTATAAAGCTTCATAAGGACTCTCCTCTTCTGGGTGCATTTCAAAATCTATGATCAGTTCAGTCACTGCTTTCTCCACGTCACCTGAGGGAATGAGAATGCCCCACCAATCACATGTTGAGAACTGCAGGAGCCAGACAAAGCAGGACTACAAGCAACTAGTGCAGATATAAACTGATGATTTGTGGGAGGAGGTGAGGTTTGTTACTAAAATCAGATATTGTAGTTTAAGTAACAAAATACAAGATGTATTTCTTTTAATTTTCAACGGGTCGATTTTAAAAATCACAATTTAACAATATGTTAAGTTCTAACCAATATAATTATTATAAACGTGAAACTGGTTCTGATAAAAGTTAATGATTCTAAACATTTAAGGTTATTGTTCAATACATTGTATGCTGTTGTATTTAAAATTCCAGTTAAACTTCTAATGTAGCTTGACACAAATACTGAACAAGTTATCTAGTAAATAGCAATATATCATTTGTTTTCTAACATACTAAAACATTACACCTTAATATTTTCAGATTAATTGTATCATTGCTCAACTGTATAGAGCTATAATATAATCTTGTCCATAGAAAAAAGATATATCCAGTCTACTGTAAAGACTATTTAGTTGTAAATCAACTTGCTTTAAATAATTAAATCAGCCAGTGAGAAGGTACTTTTCTTTAGAAATGTAACTGAAGCACAAATGGAGAAGCCGACTAAAATTGTTTAAATTGAGGCTTTTCAATTAAAGATTCAAATCATGAAGAAATGTGAGCCTTTAGCAATTATCTCTGAGAACTCATGCTGGGCAGAAGAGATCCTACAGGGCTAGCTAAGGGTGGTACCTGTATATAAGAAGGGAAATAAGGAAAACCCAGGGCATTACAGTCCAGTCAACTTAACTTTGGTATCCAGAAAGATTACCAAGCAAATAATCAAGAAATCCACTTATAAGCACCAGGGATGTAAGCGCCTAGTCGACTATCCGATAAGCATAAGCTTATCAGATGGTCGACTAGTGATGCGACTAGTCGCTTCCCATATTGCTGCCTCTATCAGAGAGAGGCAGCAAAGACGGGAGAGCAGGAACTGGTGCTGGGAGGAGTTGGTTTAAAAACTGGTTCCCCCCAGCATTGTCTCCAGGGGGTGCAGGGGAGGTAGAAGCACAGCGGGAAACAGCGCAAGTGGGGACTGAAGCAGTCTCCGCTCGCACCAGTTGTGCTGCGATTCTGCTTTTGAATCCTATTGACTATTTGATTAGTTAACTGATCTAAATTTACCATCCCTAGTAAGCACCTAGAAAATATGGTAATAAGAAAGAATCAACATAAGTTTGTTGAGAACATGTCATGTCAAACCAACCTAATATCCTTCTTTGACAGGGTTATAAGCCTCGTGGATAGAGGGAAGCTGCAGATGTGATCTCAACTTTAGCACAGTTTTTGATATCGTCCCACATGACTCTCTCAAACAAATCTGTGAGCAACTAAGGAGTGCACAAATGGTTGGAAAACCATATTCAGAGAGTAGTTATCAACTTCTCAGTCAAGCTGGAAGGGAGTGGGGTCTTCCATGGATCTGTCCTGGGTTTGGATCTGTCCAACAACTTCAGAAGTGTTTTGGATAATGGCAGACAGTACACTCATCGAGTGTAGGGATGGGATTGGGACAAAAGGGGTTGCAAGCACTTTGAAGGACAAGATTAGAATTCACAACGATGACCAGAGAAATGGCCTAAAATAAACAGGATGAAAATCAGTAAGGACAAACACAAAGTACTACTCTTAAGAAGGAATAATCAACTGTGCGCGCGCGCGCGCGCACACACACACACACACACACACACACACACACCCCCCAACATATAAAGGAGAATGTTTGTACGTTTGTGCGCTAATAACTTGGACACTATAAGAGCTACTGCAACCAAACTTTGCATAGGATAACCTTTTATCCAGGAGAAGGTTTTAAGGGACTGTGGGAGGGAAGAGATGAGAGACCGACGCCTCTCCCTGGGGCTGTACGGAGCTTGGCAGTGCGGGGAGAAGAGGCCTCCCGGGGGAAGCGGCGGGGCCAGTCACTCACTAAGGCCAGTGGAGGGACAAGGAAGCAGAGGGCGGGCTCGGGTGCCGGCGGCAGGTGCGCAGCTCCCTTCCCCCTCCCTCCCCTCAGGCTCGTCACCTCAGTTATATCAACTGTCAACTTATATTTCAACAATGTTTACTGACAAAGCGCAAGGACAGTCACTTAAAGTAGTTGGAATTGATTTGGAGACATCTTGCTTTTCACATGGACAACTCTATGTTGCGTGTTCAAGAGTTGGAAGTAGAAAAAATTTGTACATATTTGTTAAGAATAATGAAACAAAAAAATATAGTTTACAATACAGTTTTTGATAACATGTAAAATTGGTTGTTTTATACTTTTGTGTGTGTGTGTGTGTGTGTGTGTGTGTGTGTGTGTGTGTATGTGAAAATGAAGGCGTACTGCAGAAAAGGATCTGAGGATTATAGGGGATCAAACTGTATATGCATCAACAGTGTAATACTGTTACCAAAAAAAGCCAGCATCCTCCTGGGACATACTAGCAGGAGTGTTGTAAGCAAGACATGGGAAGTAATCCTCCCACTCCACTCAACATTGAAAAGGCCGCCGCTGCAATCCTGCGTTCAGTTCTGGGTACCAGAAAATGTGGATAAATTCAAGTCCAAAGGAAAGCAGCAAAATAATTAAAGGTCTAAAAAATGTGACATATGAGAAAAGGCTGAAACAACTGGGTTTGTTTAGCCTGGAGAAGAAAAGATTCTTATGTTCCCCCTCAGTTAAACACATGAGACGTCAGAGGGAGGGACAGCTCAGTGGTTTGAGCACTGGCCTACTAAAACAGGGTTGTGAGCTCAATCCTTGAGAGGGCCATTTAGGGATCTAGGGCAAATCTGTCAGGGATGATACTTGGCCCTGCCATGAAGGCAGGAGACTGGATTCGATAACCTCTCAAAGTCCCTTCCAGCTCTATGAGATAGGTATATCTCCATATATAAAAACATGGGTTTTCCTTAATCTCTGAAGATGGGACAAATAGTAGTGGTCTGAAATTATAGCAAGGGAGATTGAGGTTAGACATTAGGAAAACTTCCTAACTGCAAGAGTAATTAAGCACTGAAAAAAAGTTACCAAGCGAGACTGTAGAATCTTAAGTTGGCTAACAGATAGGCATTTGTCTAAACCCCTCTCAGGAAAGGCTTAGATACTACTTAGTCCTGCCTCGGACCAGGGGTTGGATTAGGTGACCTATCAAGGTTCCTTTCTCGCCTATATCTCTATGGCTCAAAATTACTGATTTAAATCAAGCAAGAGAAGGGGTTTGGCAACTGAGCAGTAATTGAGGCCATATGCATCACTCCTTAGATACCATGAACACGTCCACACAAGAACATTCCAAACTCATTAGGAATTGCCCTTTTAGAGAACAGCTGACATGGTTTTCAGTTCAGTTTGGGGTCTTAACCACAAGACTGCTCACACCATTCTAGCAATAAGGCTTCCTTCCTTGATCAGTGTTGGAGAAGGGATTTTTTCCTTGGTTATAAAAATTGTTCTATAGATCTGGGACTTCATCAGTTTTGTGTCACTACAGCGCAGCCATGGAATGCAGCCACTACTTTAATAGACTCTAAAGATGCATCACACATAGGAAGCATCACAACTGCATTTTACTTGAGATGTTAGGTAGGTATTTTATTGACCATTGTATTGGCTAAGCAGCACAGTAGCAAAGATGAGAACAAACAAATGGCAGCTCCCTCTGAATTTACGGAGGCATGCAGCCACTCATTCCAATGGCAATAGATGAGATACGTTATACAAGCTGTGTTTAAAGAACTGAGTACTGGGGGGAGGGATCATGACTTTTAGATTTATTATAACTGAACCCTGCCTCTTCTATACTCGGAACAGCACAGTCATCATTAGTCATCTCAACACCACATTGAAACTCAAGCCCTGCCTCCCAGACAGCAGATTTCATACCATGTGGTAGCCGGACTGCAGGTTCAGTGGCAGGAATGGCAGGTGTTAGCAAAGCCTTCTCTGCCTCTCTTGCACTCTTCTTCCCAGTTGTGTGATCTGTGCAGCAAAGAGGAAAAAGCAACATTCAAATATAGTGAGAAACTCACCAGTGGGGTTGCTGCTTACCAAGTTAGGCACACAGTTCTATTGCCTGGGTCAGCAGCATGTGCTACATGTTCTATACAGATCAACTAATTACAACACACCCAATCTTATAAAAAAGATTGCTATGAAGCGTTTTTGTGAGACCGAAAAATCAGTGTAGTCATGTGGACCAGCACATGATGACAAGAAACACTGATTCTAATCAGAGACCTATGATCATGGGAAAGACAGTTAGGCTAGAAACACCAACTTGAAAAGCCTGAAATTAGACACCTGAGATTCAGTGTCTCACTCATGCCACTCAAGGCTTGAAAACTTCCAGCCTTCAAGCAGTCTGTTTCCCCATTTGTAAAAACGAGCACAGTGTTTGGCAACTTCACACGAGTGGCAAGAAGTTCAACTAGTTCATGTTTGCAGAGTGCGTGGAACCAACACCACTCTACACAAATGCTAAGCAGAATTACTAACAGTTACATGCAAGAAGTGCCAAACACCATATCCAACGGAAAGAAAATTTTACCCAAGTGAGAACTTAGGGTGCCAGAGTTAACACCCCACTCTTGTACAAAGGGTCGTCGATCTTGTTATTCCTATATGTCATCAAGACTGTTTTAACGAGCACCTGCAAGACTGCACTAGAGATGTTAAATGGCATTTAATCAGCTAATTGACCAGTTGATGGAATTTCTATCGACTAGTTGATAGGGGGGGGGGGGGGAGGAACTGCAGAGCCACAGTGGGGTTAGCTCCTGGCCCCGGGAGCTAACCCCGCTGTGGCTCTGCCATTTAAATATATTAAAAGCTGCCAGACAATACATTTAAAAAACTGAAGCACAGCAGGGCGGGGGAGGGAAGGAGGAATCACCTGATTCCTAGCTCACACCCAATTGCCCACTACACCTCTGCCTCCACTGCTCCCCCATGGAGATGGTACTGAGGGGAACCGGCCTTTAAGACAGCTCCCCCCAGCACCGACTCCTGCTCCCGCCCCCCTTGCTATACCTCTGATAGAGGCAGCAAAGAGGGAGGAAGCTGCCTTTATCAAGTCACTAGTCAACTACTCAATAAGCATATGCTTATTGGATAGTCGACTAGTTGCTTATTTCCCTAGACTGCACCCAGCGCATCATGGTGGGACACACAATCAATAACTCAGAAGGAACAGTACCACCTACTGAGGTAAAGCACGCTTCTTGCAGCATCCTTAGACACTTCCTTCCTAGCACTGCCCTCGCCTAAAGATGCTTAGTTTATGTTTTCTGGGATCACAGACCAAGGTCATATGGCTGCAGGCCACATGTACGTTTAGACAAGAAAATAAATATGCATGATGAGAACCTATAAGCCCCTTCCCTGTCCCCCCACACTCTATTTACCTTCAATGAGAGCTGCTATTTGTTGGCTTTTCTGAGAAGGAAGCTCTCTCACAATATCCAGAGCTGTCAGGCCTCTATTATCTTTTATATTCACATCAATGCCTACAAGAGAGGGAGGAGGGCAGGAAGACACAGCATTTTCAGATGATCTGCAGTAAAGCCAATTTCTTGTAACTGAGTCATGATTTAGATGCTCTTCTGCTCATTAACGGGCATTAGTTAAAGAAATTCTTCCTCCAAACAGACCTAAGACCCAATTACCCAGGGAATACCTCTTCCACGAGTCACCCAGATTCTTCCACAGCTGGCTGATAAGAGAAAAATGCTGCCACCATACACCATTCCCTTATCACATGCTCCTGGTAAAACCATCTCCAGGCTAGTGTGTCAAAATGTCGTTCTCTCACCTGCAGCCAGTAATATTTGTACCACGTCTGTCTTGCCAAACAAAGCAGCCTCGTGCAAAGCACTGCCCTTCTCAGTCTGTAAAAGTTAAACAGTGTACCATGAGCCCAGATTGGGATCAGTAACCCTAAAACAAATGTTCTCAAACTTCATTGCACTGTGACCTGCTTCCGACTATAGAAACTACTACATGACTTCAGACCAAACCCAAAGTCCTCCCTCTTCCCCCCCCCCCCGGCCCATGGGCGAGGGACCAAAGCCAAAGGGTTTAACCTGAGCCCTATCACCCAGCACTGAATCTCTGGGGCTTGTGTGTCAGCCCTGGGCAGTGGGGAGGGGGGGTCAGATGTCAGCCTTTGGCCCCAACACCACCCAGCCCTGGTGATCCCACTAAAGTGGGGTCCCACACCATATAGTTTAGGACTTACTGTTCTAGGACATTTCAGGGGGTTATATCAACAGGAGAAATTAATTGCATGCATAGTCAGACGAAAAACTCACAAACAATGACTATGCATTACTGGGGTCAGTATGAGAGAGGCTATTCCGTGGCATTTAGAATGTGGAAGTGGGAGAAAGGTTACGTGAAACATGGGAGGGCTCTTAGAATTGTAAGTAAATGCTCTCCAAAATTTATTTAAAGTGTGTGTTCTCCTGGGGAACCAAAGAGAAGGGTAAGAATACTTGATGGTTAGCACAGAAATAAAAACTTTTAAGAAGTGATTTGGAAGGAAAAGAACAAGTTCTCTCATCTCTTTGAGGGCACATTTCACTTGTGTATCTGCCTCACAAGGGACCCCATCAAAACATCCAGGAACTGAATGGGAACTCTATTCTAATCCAGAGAGTCCTTAAGAGAAGCTAGCCCTACCCCTATAGACTCTAGCCTCCTCGGCTGCTAATCGGACCCCTTCCATCTGCACTACATTCACATACGGACTGGCCAGATACCTGATAGTTGCTATCCATGCCAGCATCTAGGAGGACATGGACTACAGCTTTATGTCCATTCCTAGCTGCCAGGTGCAGGGGGGTGTGTTTCTTAGTGTTGCAGCTTAGAAGATTGGGGTGAGCATTCAGCAGCATCTTCACGACCTCCAGCCTTCCATAGAGCGCGGCCAGATCCAGCGGTGTCTCAAATTTGTTATTGCGCATCGTGGGGTCAGTCAGCTCCTCCAGGAGAACCTTCACCACTTCAGTGTGGCCATACTGAGCAGCGCAGTGCAGCGCCGTCTCATTGTCGTTATTCTAAAGGATCAGAAACACAGCAGTGTTTCAGAAAACAGAAGGAGTAAGCCGGTCTGTGCCTCACTCACAAAACCATTGAAGTTTAAATATAAAAACAAGACAAACAGCAAGCTGAGGGGATGCAATAAATCCTAATATAAAGAGCCTGGAGCATTGTTTGGGTCTTGTTTCTACCACCACTTATCAGGCACAGGTATGTGTCAAATTGACCAAGCCTCAAATCTTATCAACAGACCTTTGCGTTCTGATCTAAGGGAAGAAACAGCTGTACACATATGCACACTGCTTTCAAAGCATTAAACACAAAAGCAAGTGTCCATCTGCTGAAGGACGAAGTTTCTATGGATTACCATTTACCTTGCAAGCTCTTGGAGGCAAGGTCCTGTTATCTATTTATGAAGCATCCACCACTCTTGGGTACCATAACAGTAAGTGAGTGTAAAATGTAACAAGCAAACACCACAATATGAATTCCATCTATAGTAACTTAATTGTCTTTGTTTAAAATTTAAACTTCAATTGTTTTTAGAAACCAGTTATTTATCCTGATTGAGGATTTGATTCTTTATAATAGCCATTCCCCTTTTTCAATTCTGAAACTTGTAAGTAGATCATTTGGAAAAGCGTGTGCACTAGGTTTAAATTATTGCATGCAAATATGTGAATGCAAGACATTTAGTGAGCAGCACAGCACTGTGCCAAACAGCCCTTCCCAGGCAAGCCCTCAATTCAGCAGTGGGGAGTGTCTAAGCCACAAGTGAATGCCTCTATAGTGAAAGCTTGATCCAATTAATGCATGCAGCATCTGTCAAGTTAAAAAAAAATCAGTAGTGCAGGGTAACTATAGGCAAATAATCTGTAAAATATTTCATTTTCAGGTGCAAAATATATGCGAATACCTTCCCTGGATTTAAACCAGTCTGCTTTCCACTCATAACCTCCATTAACATTTCTAGTTATACAACTGTGTATAACATACATGGAGGTATTTCCATTGAAGAACTTAGTGACTGCTTGGATGTAAAAAGTTTCTAGTACCAACTTGTGCTTTCTCTGATGCTTTCATAGGAGTTCTCACTGTGGCACACAGAAATCGTAATTTTAACTACACTTCCTTTTTTTTTTTTTTTTTTTTTTAAAAAGATAGCTATTTGTTTAGCTAGATTTCATTATATGTAGCAAAAATGTTTTCTGTTTTCCTCTTTGTGCATGGATTACGAATTGCAGTGGAAAGTCTCAATATTTTGCACCATTTACCATTGAAACAAGCTGTGAACTGGTCAGGCTCTAGGAGTGCTTTAATCCTACTAATGTGTTAAATCACAATGTAGCGATTATAAACTCATGCATGCAAACGCCCACTGTTTTTTATCTGGTATTTGACTGCATCATTTTTCAGCCACATGAAACAAGGACAGTAGGGAGCTGTGGGGACTGAGCCTTTACAGTCATGATTTCACTTATAAAAAACAAACAATCAGAACGAGGAAGGGAGAAGCATCCACAGCCACATGCAGAAATAAGCAACACTTAGAAGAGGAATGTGTGGGAGGTGCAGGGTATCGCTATTAGAGTACAAGTTTCACAATCTAACCGCACAGGCTAAGCAGCCATAAGAAACCAATTAAGTGCAGGGGAGCCAGGTCAGCGAATACCAAGTGAAGACAACATAAGATACACATGAGGAAGGGGAAGAGACTGAACACCTAAGCCTCCCTCATAACAATCATTAATACCACTTATCTGATCATCTCAAATCATTTACCAAGGATCTGGTAAGTAGCAGCAGCCTAATTTTACAGATGATGGAAAGAGCAGCACGTAAGTGACATACTCCAAGTCAAAGCTATTCCACATTGGAGCCAGGACTCCAACCCAGAAGCCCTGGTTGCAAGTTACATGCCCTATCCACTGGACCATAGAACAGGGCCAGAGGGAGCATCACTTCCAGTTTGCTATTTGGAATCTAATTCATCTCAGAAGTACCTGAACTTCTCCATGACAATGCAATGAGTTTTGCAGGTCTCAGAAGCCAAGTGTCCACAAAACATACACTCTACATTTTCCCCATCTCCGCAGAACAGTGTGGCAATTTAGGCTCACTTCTGGAGCTGGGTTTGCCCAGCAGGCTGAGGCACAATGGTGGGCTTGTGCATGGGAAAGCTTATAGCACAAGCACAGAAATTTTTCCACCTTTAGGGTTGTCAGCCAAGTACTTTTCACCAGCACAAGATTCATACCCCTCAAGAAGACCCATAGAGCGCATTATGAATGCAGAAGCAGATGTCTGTTGAAGGAGTTTCAGAGATACAATTAAGTAATTCTCTGAGAAGTATTCTCTATAGGTTCTCTACCTTCAGATGGAAGTGAGGTCCAAAGAGGCGGGGTCATGAATGACCACCCTCCCTTTCCTTATGGAGAGATGGGAGAAGGCTCTGGAACTAAGGATGGAGCCCAAAACTTGTTCCTTTTCTACAATGTGGTCCCAGCATGACACAGTCAGTACTATCAGTATCTAAACCATGTCTTTCCCCGCCATTGTGCAAGAGCCAGATGTGCCTGTGGACTCAGTTGGATAGATGCTCATTGCCACAGCGCCGGACAGGAAGACATGTTTTCATGGGTCTCCATTCCTAGTAGTAGAAATGGAGGAGGGGAAGACATTCACGATGCTAGTTTTCCATCATACATGCCCTCACTTGACTTTCAAGCCTAGCCTGTACAGCAATGTTCCCTCTAATTTTTTCCATCAATGTACAGAATAAATTTTGTCGTATGCACTGACATGTGGGGATGTGCACCACCAGTAAAACACATGCCGCTGGCTGTGGACGCTCTACTAATCAGATGGGTAGCACCCGAATCTCTCATGGGTGGCCGCCCAAGCATTCAGCTTACAGGGAACACTGTTGTAGAGCAGCCTTGCATTTACCTTCAGAGCACTTCCCTGATGTTAGCAATGGAGGGTTATCCATGACAAACAGCCACACAGCAGCCATCACTGAACACACAAATCAGAAACCCACAGATGCACTGTGGGCAACAGCCAACTGGACAAGAAGTGGGAAAGCTATGAACACCCAACATCCAAGGAAAGCACCAGAGCTCTTCTGGGAAGAAGAGATGCACCACCATCCCCAAAAATCAGCTTCAACAAGACCAGGAAATGATAGAAGGGCAGTCCCCCAGGTTACTAGGTGCCAGGAGAGAAAACTCTGTTCCATGGGCCAGAGACAGTGAGCTTCAAGTTCAGACTTAACTAGTCAAAGATGGATAAGAACAACAGAGTCCCTGAGTCGTTCCAGGGAGAGTACTTCTGTAGTCATCCTAGCACCACCAGCCCTTTATGGCAGTTGGCAATGAGGGAGGAAGAGGGCTGAGCTTCCTATAAGACTTGCTTAGGGATCTCCAAGTAAGGAAGCAGAAGAGGACAAAGACTTCAACTTATAACATCAGGCTCCGGAGCTTGTAGGTGTTGGCTAAAGTTTTCCAACCCTGTAACTATATACCTATCTACTATATTCCTTACCAGACCTGAATCCTATTAAATGCAAACTGAACCCTTTGTACTGAAGCAATCAATACTAGCACTGACACCTTTCCATAATGCGTTCCCTTTCCTAACATGTTATCTGGGGCTTTGTGCATTTCTAATGAAAGCTCAGCAGTCAAAACCCTCATTTGCTGGCCCAGCTCCGCTCCCAGTACTTCACACATCAGTCACTGAAATACAATCTGACACACAGATGTTCTTCTAGCTGTGGTTGCTGTGTCGGGCATCCCAAGATCAAAGAAACACTTGCTGAGCAACACCCCAGCTACTTCTCTCCCCAGCAGCGTGACATGCCGTAACATTCCGATAGAACAGAGTTGCCAAGTAGCCGGAAGCCACAGTATCAATTACAGCACTGCCATTCCACAAAAGGGTCTGTATCCCCTTGCTGCTCCCACAGGACTTCCATGAGCAACTCATACAGGGCACAAGACTGAACAAATTCTCTCATTTCTGTACGTGTCCAACAATGCCAAAACCCAACCATTTCAGAAAGAGGATCCCCAGTTGTCTGACCATCTATCGGCCAGCCTCCAGATGGCATGATTCCACTTTTATCATCAACCCATGCAGCTAACTTCAAATTTTCCAGCCCATCTCCATTAGTTTGTTTCTACAGACCAACTAAAAAGCAACGAAGATAACTTAGATGGCATAGCATAGCTCATTTGTCCATTAGCTGCAAGACTGCTAGGTTTTCTACTCTGATTTTGGTTGACTAGCCAGTTTCTTCACAGAAGTTAGACAAATTAAAGTAAGCAACACAGTTACAATATCAAAGTGACACATCAGACTCCATCGCTATCTCCCTAACTTACTTGTGCCACTTGTACATAGCTTAACAGCTCTAGAGAGATTTTCGATTAGTACCGCATTATAACACTTCATTCCCAAGCAACACTTAAACTCCCCATATTTTACAAGTCTCCTCTTAACAGTTAATGCCACAGTTCTTAGGATGTTTCCACTGAAGAGACTTGATGTAAAATTCCATCTTTTTAAAAAAAATACCCCATAGTAAGTATGATCTTTACTTCAGTTAAGCAGGTATATGCTGGAAGTCCCCTCCCCCTTTACCAGATCTCTGCTAATACAAAGACCCTACCTCCCATCAGCTAACAAAACCTAAAACTCTGACTATGTAGGATAGTGCAGATCAAGCAGCATCAACTCTAACGAAACCTTCAAGAGCTAAAATCTGCCACAGCTGGCTGGTTCCAAAATAACTGTCCAGAAGCCACCTTGGGGTGATAGTTGAAAACAGAAGCATCACACGATAGATGCCTGAAGCATGGCCATACAAAGAATTCAATTAAACATGTCAGGTGTGCAGGGGAGCCAACATCCTCTGTAGGCCCCTGGGCACTGTGGGGGAGGTGGCTCTGCACTCCCAGAAGGGGCAGGGCCAGAGGCAGCCAGCCCTCCACACTGCCCAGAGCATCCCCACCCCTCAGAGGAGCATGGGGCACATTGCACCATGCTTCAGTGGCAATTTAAAGGGCTTGGGGGCTCTGGACACCGCTGCTGCCCCAGGCCCTGGGGCAACTGTATCTTTTGCTCACCTCCTCCCCCTGGTGTGTGAGCAAAACAGTACTGTCTGTCCATCCACTGAGACACAGAACAAGTGACCTTAGAAAAACATTCACCTGCTTCAATGCATGGTAATACCTAATTCCCACTTTTGTGCCCTTTTTGGGATGACAAATTGCTGAAAGCAGAGAGAAAAGCCAACAGGCAAGAGCACAGTGACAGAAGACTAAGGGATAGAGCACCAGACACAAAAACACAAGGACAACACCAAAATGAGAGACTGATGCAAAGAGCAAAAATGGGAGATCTCAGGCAGTACAGCCATTACTGCCCCCTGCCACCTGTTTAGAAAAACGTATAACGTTGTCACCATCTAAATACAAAGGAGATTTGTCATTCACTCTGAAAACCGCATGAAGAAAATGCAGCCATTTTTAAATCAGGAAAAAAATTACTGTTTCAATTTCTGTTCATTAACCATTTGAGTGTGTGAAACAAAACCTGAAGCATTTTATTAAAAGTGTTCTCTTTTGGAAGTCACCCAACCAAACTAAGCAAATTGACCATAACCATAAATCTTGTAAGTACTGATGGAGCCCAAGAAAGTAAGGAACAGATTGCCCTAGTTTTCTCTAGAATGGGCTTAAAAAGAAAACCACAAAAAATGGTTGCATTTTACTGTTCAAGTGGCTGGGAACCGAGCAGGCATCATCAGCCAACTGGATGAAAATACACCTGGATGCATGAGAGTGCAGCTTGGAGTAATGATGCAGTGAAATCCTGACAGCGAAGTACACACCTTGGCATTGATATAGGGGTCAAAAGGGCCGTACTTTTTGAGTTCTTTGATCTCAAGAGTATTCTACAAAAAGGAGAGGAAAAAGAAAAAAATGTGACAATGAAATGGGTGAGATACAGTAACAAAGCAATGGATGACTCTAAAAGGATGGGAATGATACACCATGGCATCTCATTCTATTCAAAAGCCATTCCTACTGGCAGATGGCATCATTTGAACCACTGTGCACATAATTTACAAATTCTTAAAGTGTGCAGGCTATTTAACTGACTTTACTCATTTTAAAAAGGCTCCCATTTAAGACAAACATTAACGAAACATTACTGTGAAGGTTTATACTAAACTACATCTTCTGCATAGCTTTCTTAGACAGCAGACCCATTTACACTTGCACCAACATTTGGTTGACTCCATTACAGAGTGTAAACAAGTTAGTATGCTTCTTAAGTCTACCATCATTTAAACAGAACAGAATGCCTGCCTGCAGCTGTGATGCAGGGCATTAGTAGGCCCAGAGCTGAAACATGATTGACAAACACAACTATCAAGGCATTTTAAATGTGCATTCTTAGCTACTTTTGCTTAATTGACAAGTGGTAATAATTAGCACTGATGGCACTTTTCATCTTCAAAGTGTTTTGCGAACAAGTAATTCAGCCTTTAGAATGATCTCACAAAGCAAGAAAGGTGTATGAATAACAGAGAATTTATGTGTCTTGTGCAAGGGCACAGAGGGAATGTGTGTCAGAGGCAAGTACAGAACCCCAGAATTCCTGAGTTTCTTTCCTGCAACCACTCAAAACCTTTATAATAAGGGAAGTTTACTGGTAGTGCAAATGATACTAAAGCGTATATTTGCCTTACACTCTGCCAACAGCTCAGCAATACTACTAGGAAGACATTAACAGGCTGCTTAGGCAATGGACAAAGTCATAGAATCATAAAGTCGTAGGATTCTAAGGGACCGAGAGGTTTTTAATTCAGTCCCCTGCCCTCAAGGCAACATTAAGCATCTGTTTATATCAAGTAGCCACTCGCCTGAGTGAGCTGACATGTTATAGTTCTTTGTCTAGGGCTGATGCAGGCTACATGCTTTAAAAACCTCACACAATTAGTTAAGTGAACACAAGTGCTAATAACCAGAACAGCTGGAGTGTGTGGACAAACTAAGTTGCTTTGATTAATTCCCTCAGGAAGATCCAGTGTATCCTTTGACAGTACTAGCAATCTTTGTCCAACAATTGGAAAGGAAATGATGTTCAGAGAGCAAACCACTTCTCAGGCATTCTGTGGTTGACAGACTGCTCACTTTTACACACAACAATTGTTTAAGCAAGTCAGAATTAGAGCATTATACTAATAAACAATTTCCTACATTCAAACCAAGTTTAAGTTGCTGTGCACCTTACACATCCCTCCCCACCCTAGCAATATGAATCTGCTGGTACATTAGACACCCCAAGGAGTAGGAAGATAGTCAGACCTGTTCATTCACTTTAGTGTGGGAGGGTCCCTGGTGGATGAGAAGTTTTACTATCTCTGCATCTCCTTTCCAGGCTGCCAAGTGAAGAGGGTAACAACCTTTGCAGTCTGCCACATTGGTTAGTGCATCGTTCCTCAACAGAACTTCCACCACATCCCTGGAAAATAAGGGTAGCTGTGAGTCTCCAAAGTACTCTTGTTGCAACAGAATGGAAAAGATTACTGCTTCACAGTTGACTTCCAACAAGTATTCTCCTCAAGAATACTGGATTATAAGAAAAAACAAATCTGAACAGTAATCATTGTTTATTATCTTGATAATTTTACAGATTTCAACATCCCCACAAAATGCTGCCCAAGAATTAAAAACATGAAGGGCTAGAAGGGGCTTCAAGAGGTCATTAGTCCACTCCCCTCTTTTCTCCCCATGCTGATTTAAATATACCTACAGGATCCCTGACAGGCATGTGTCAAAGCTGTTTTAAAAAGCTTCTAAGGGAGATTCCACAAACTCCCAAGGTAATCTATTCCAGTGTGCTGCTATCCTTAGAGTTACAACATTTTCCTAACACCTAAGATTTACGCTATATCTCCATTGCTGCAAATTAAGCCAACTGTTTCCAGTCTTTCCATGTCCACAAAGGGTAACAACTGATCACCATCCTCTTTATAGTAACTTATTTCAAGGCATGTGTCTCCTCCCAACCTTCTCTTCTCTAGACTCAACATGCTAATTATTTCAACTTTTCCATATAGGTCTCTCTTTTTAAACCTCTGAACATTTTGGTCACTCTGTGCAGCAGGTCAGAACAGGTTTCCACTAGTGTCAGTTTGTTGCATTGGTGCAAGTCACTTCTTTACAACTGCACTGGTAATGGGCACAGGGGAATCTACCTCAGTACTAGCCAAAATTCTACACAGGTACTAAAGACTGAAGAAAAACAGCAAGTTATTGTACTGTATATTTAAGAAAACATGAACAAGTAATCGGAAGCAATGTTGTAATACATGCACAGAGTGCAGCATTAATACACATACACTTGTAAGATTCTATAAAGCTCTATTCTTGGTGAGGTCATCTTCTGGATGAATTACACAACTAGAGATTTTCGTCATTTGTGGCCATTAAAGAGGAAAGTGTGTTTGAGATAGCCTAAGCATCCTCAGCAAATTTTAAATGGGATGAATTGCATTCAGCAGAATATGCCCCTACAATTTCACAGCAATACCTGGTTATTCTCTTTTTGTCCTGAAGGTGGTAGAGTATCGCACCACAGCCTTGTTCTATCCAGGAGGCAGATGCATTATACTGAGGAATAAGGGAATTTTACAGCATTCTCTCCCTCTCTCTGGCTACGTCTAGACTACATCCCTTTTTCGTAAAAGGGATGTAAATTAGACGTATCGCAATTGCTAATGAAGCGGGGATTTAAATCTCCCCCCTTATTTCAGAAAGGGATAAGGGATCTTTCGGAAAAGGCTTTATTTTCCACAAGATCAGCGTCTAGACTGGCGCTTTTTTCCGGCAAAGCTCCGTGCGGAAAAAAAGCGGCAGCCATTTTTATGCTAATGAAACGGGGGAGATTTAAATCCCCGCTTCATTAGCAATTGCGATACGTCTAATTTACATCCCTTTTACGAAAAAGGGATGTAGTCTAGACGTAGCCCCTCTGTATTTCTATGTATATAGTAAAACAAGGGCATCCTTCAGGGTAAGAAGCACTAAGGTAAAATTGCTTACTTGTGACCATTCAAAGCAGCGTGGTGCAGTGGAGTGTATCCAGTACTGTCGACGCAGTTCACATTTGGTCCCCTCCAGATGCTGCAAGATAAAAAACTCAACAGTAAGTCATGTACCAAATTTAGAGGCAGCCAGCTGGCAAGGAATGGTTTCTGCAGAGTTCTTATGCTAAGTCTGTTATTTCAAATCAAGCCATAATAATGGACTGGCAGCTGCAATTAACTGCAGTAAAGCAGAGAAAAAAAATATTGCACAATGCTATGTTAAACAAGGGTAAAAAAATGTCATAAGGCATTCAGCATTCTTCCCAATGGTCTGAGTTCTCAAGCTACAGGTTTGCTATTCCTCACCAATGATCATCATTCAAGGTTTCTCAACTATACATTCATTTATTAAACAGCTTTAAAAAGAACATTAGTGGAAAAAGTCCATCTAAAAGTTAACTACCAAGAACAGGTTCAACAACCTACACCATCATCCCACCGCTAATCCTCTGTGTCTTTGAAGGATTTTCATCAGCTAGGGTTCCTTTTCTCAATGGTAAAAACCATTAAGGGACGGTAAGCAGGAAATTAGTAATGGATACAGAACCTTTCATCTCTACATCTCAGTCCACTCTGAGTCAGCAGTGACAAAAATCATCTCCATCTGACAGCCGTTAAAGGTCTGTGTGAAACAAGTAGGTGGTCTCAGAACAATTCCATGAA
The DNA here is from genome assembly GCA_032595735.1 of Pelochelys cantorii. Taxonomy (NCBI): domain Eukaryota; kingdom Metazoa; phylum Chordata; order Testudines; family Trionychidae; genus Pelochelys; species Pelochelys cantorii. The sequence goes on along the minus strand of CM064353.1, from coordinate 12,241,738 downwards.
CTACTATCACATTGGCCTGGCCCTGTTGACAGGCTCTGAGAGCAAGGATTTAGTGGGCTATGAACAATTCCTCTTCTCTTGCCCCTTAGAAGCAGCTCACCTAGAACAGGACTGAAAAAGTGTGCATGTGCAGGAAGCTGGCACTAACCTTGCCCATGCCTTAGTAGTTAAAGCAGTGGTCCCCAACGCGGTGCCTGTGGGTGCCATGGCGCCCACCAGGGCATTTATGTGCGCCCACCAAACAATCTGGGCCAGCCCCGCCCCCGGGGACACAGCACATGCCGGTGCCAGCCCCCGGCACGAGGTACATGGACGGCCCCTGCCCCGGGCACACGGCACATGCTGGTGCTGGCCTGTGGCGCATGGGCAGCCCGGTGCGCGGTGCTGGCTCTGGGCCTGTGGTGCATGCGCAGTGCTGGCCCCACCCCCAGGCACGTGGCATGTGAGTGGCCCCGCCCCCAGACGCATGGCACGTGAGCAGCCCCACCCCTGGGCGCCTGGCAGCCCCACAAGGTTGGGGACCACTGAGTTAAAGGAAAGTCTGGCAACTTTCACCAGCACTTCAACCTGCTTTTGAAAAGATGGGACAGATACATTTGCACCCAAATGTGCTTCCAAAGAAAGCAGTACACTTCTGTCTTTAAGCATGCCTACTTCTTTCATAAGCCTCTATTTGCTGCACTTTGGCCTGTTTTAAAAGGGATGGATTTGAAAGTATGGTGTGATTAGTTGAATGAACGTAAAAAGATCCCAGTTCCCACCCACATTTTCAAGAGAAGTAGGGGTGGTCCTTAGTTACCCTCCTCTACTCCAACTGCACTGTGTTAAAATAAGAAGAACCTGGGGCTTTTTACGAACCAGACGTGACAATTTCATTTACTCCACAGCATGTAATCACTTTGCCTCATTGCATGGTAGGCTGCTAGGGTTGCCTGTGTATTGGGTTTTCTAAAATAACAGTCATTACGTTAGGGAAAAATGCCACACCGCACATACTCTCCACTCAGCACAAAGGATCAGGGTAAAACAGAAAGGGCACCAAACCAATAGGAATCCTATACAGACAAAGAAAATGTAAACAAAACCATTTGATTCCCTCTTTTTCCCAAACATATGCTTAAAAAAAAAAAAGTCTTAAGATGGCCTCCCCAACCACAAAATACTTGTTATTGGTTTTTTCCCCACCAAAAGAATCCACATGATCCAGTGGTTGGACTATTATAAAAAGCTTTCCAGTCATACATAAAGGAAAATAAGCAGTATATGCCAAGGATATGTAAGAAGAAAGGGCTAGGAAGGCTACCTTGTACAAAGAAGATGGGACCTCTACTTAAAGAGTCCTATCCAAATACATCCCTACACAATCAAATGCAGGGGCCTGAATATCTACCTCAGAAGGAAGACAAGATGAGCTAATTGGAATAGAATGTAAATCCTTAGAGGAGTTCATTGATGAGTGGAATATGAGTACTGGCTTCCCTTCTGGTGGCTCCCTCTGAGCACACTTAGGGACAGTGCATCAGGTAATCTGGTCCCCAGAATACAATTGTTCCTATAAATGTACAATGCATTCTGTGCTCAGAGGGCCTGGCTTAGGGGTCTACAAGTCAGGACTCCATAGGATCAAATTCGGAGACAAGGCTGAGTGCTCTTCTGCAGTGATTCTCAAACTTTTTGGCCCGTAGCCCATCCCACTTAACACAGACCTTTCCACAGGCCACCAGTCAGCCACCCATAGACAAAATGGGTGCAAGCAGGACTGGGGGTTGGGTCTGGTCAGAAGGTTGGGTGCAGGAGTGGGCTGGGGGGGGAGGGGTGTCTGGGGAGAAGGGCGGGTGCAGGAGCAGTGTGTGTCAGTAGGATGGAGGTGTGGGGTCTGAGCAGGAGGGAAACGGGGGGAACTTACTTGGCTCTACACTCCCAGGCACCACCCCCAGCTGCTCCTGCTTATATTCTTATCTTCTCCCATTGGCCATTATTCTGGCCAATGGAAACAGTGGGGAAAGCCTCCAGGTGAGCAATTTCCTGTGCTGCTTTTGTTCCCCCAGCCAGGTGGAGGGGGAGTGGCAGTGTGCAGAGCCACTGGTTGGAGAACCTTGCATGATTGGAGCGCCAGCGCTGGCTTACAGGGGGGAGGTAAGCCAGCGCTGGCGCTCCAACAAGGCAAGGGAGGGGGTTGCAGGTCTGGAGCACCAACATGGACTCCCTGCTGCAGGAGGGGGAGCCTTGAACCTGCAACCCCACCTGCAAGATGGTTGTGGCCCCCTAGTGGTCCACAGACCACACTGAGAACCACTGCTCTAGAACAGTGGTCTCAATCACAAGTACACTGGGGTGGGGGAGGGAGTCACAGGACAGGTTTAGGGGGATTGCAAGCATAGTGCTAGCATTTTGGCAACTGCCTGGGGTGTTGTGAAACTAAGTTACATGCTTCAGTCCTACCGCCTGGGGCTCAAGCTTCAGATAAGGCTCACAAGTGACAAACATGCTCAGGTACTACACTTGAGAAAGTCAGCCATTTGTCCGTCACAGTGTGCTATGACACTGTTGTACTTTTAGGTCTGACTTTGTAAGAAGAGGTGAAATTTGGGGTACATAAGACTGTCCTCCCCAGGAGCACTGCAAGTATAGAGAGCTCGCCTGTCCACAGACAATGAGTTTTTCTTTTTGCCAGGGTGCTCCACCCCTGCTTTGCCGGGGGGCCTAGCTCTACTCCCCCCCATCCTGAAGGCCATGGCCTCACTCTGCCTCTTCCTATCCTACTCTGCCCGCTCACTGAGGCCCCCCACCCGCTCGCCGCCCTTCACCCTCTCCCAAGTTGCTCCTCCAGTCTCCAAACAAACCTTTGAGGGTGCCTCCAATCAGATGTTTGGCAGCAAAAGCTGATCCAGGGTGCCGCCAAACAAACAGCTATGGCTGGTGCTTAGTGAGCATCAGGGTTCCCTCTAAGCTGCACATAGAAGAAGTTTCCACCTTGTGTATAACTGCCAGTAGGTGGATTTGAACCTGGGGCCTCAGAAACTTAGTATAGGAGCCTCTATAGCTTGAGCTACAAAGCCATCTTGCTCTCAGCTTATGCTGTAGAGCTCCCTTGTTATCTCTCATTGGAAGTGGTCTAAGCACAACCACCTGGGATAGTGAACCACACCAGGTGTGTGGGTTACACATGCACCTCCTATGCAGAGCTGCACAGCTGCGTGGCAGGAGGCTGCTGGGGTAGTAAGCCGCATGGCAGGAGGCTGGGGCCAGAGGAACCGTGAGCCGCATGGCAGGAGACTGGGGCTAGAGGAGCCACATGGCAGCTTGGGCAAGAGAGCAGCAAAGCAGGTACCGGGTCATACCAGAGGGGCCAAAGACAGTGGGGAGCTGGCCCAGAAGCCAGCTGCATAGGGCGGGCAAAGGCACCAGCTGTCTATGGTGGTGGGAGGTACTAGGCACAGGTACATTCACAGGGGTGGCTGGGGAAGCCCAAGGTGCAGGGTTAGCCACAGGTCTCTGGGCAATGTTTGGGGGAGGGTGGGAGTAACAGGAGAGATGTGGTACTGGGCACAGGTCTCTGGGCAGTGTTGCGTGAGCTGTGAGCCCTAGGCCCAGGGCCTAGCTCTTTCTATTTGGGGGGCAGATAGCATGGCCCTGGTTTATATAGTGGGGGCATATGACAGGGGGTGGGGGAAGGCAGATTGCAAAGCTGGGCACAACTACAGCAGGGGGGGGCAGCGAGAATTAGCCAGGCCTATACAGATACCATCTGGCTGTGTGTGGTCCTGATGGGGGCACAGTGTGTGGTAGGGGCAGGGTGATGCACCTTGTTAATTATCCACTGTTTTAGTATTTTTTCTTACTCTCTCTCAAATTTAAAATTATGTAAGTGTGTAATTAGGTTAGTAACTGGTGGGGGCAACAGTGGCACACACCCCAACAAGCACACGACCTCAATATTGGTGCACAAGACAAAGCTCACTCCACTCATGGACAGAAAATCTGTTAGAAATAAAAAAAAAACAGCACCTGCACCCCAGTAAAAAGTTTGGCCAGGCCGCTCTTGCTATAGTGGGCTGCAGTACTCCTTGGGAGAAACTGGCCGCACCCTTCCTGCATACCATTGCCTTTAGAAAAGGGAAGGTGTGAAAACGGGGAAATAGCCTTGGACTCTCTCACCCATCACCTTGGCGTGAGAAGTGTGGGGCTTACCTGGTCGCATGAAACCTGCACAGTTCGGCCTAGCCCCTGTGACACATACCCCCACTTGGTGACCGTTGGGCCGTATATGGTAATATGCAAGTGCGGGAAAGCGATGTGCAGACTTGGGGATAAATACCCATCGCACAGCTCGCTCGAGGAGGTCTTCGCAACACACGCAACCCCATGCGTGTGCCTCCCCATATACTTCAAAGCGCTGCCGGCCTGATCAACCGACCAGCCACTTCCCCCGACTCTCAGGCGTAACCAAGGCCTTTGCAACCGAACCGGTATCTTTGAAATGTTCTGTGTGCTATGTAAGTTGGTATGTATGATTTGATTTTCCTTGTTGAATAGCTTAGTGTTATAGTTGTTTTGGTAGTACACAGAGTTTGTAGTTATCACTGTTATTAATTAGTATAGCTTGATATCTTTAGAGCAGAGACTATTCCCCTTGCCGTTCCCATCCTTATATTTCTGGTACATTCAACTAGAAATCGTAGAATAAATATAATAAATATTGTAAATTCATTACTGACACGGTCAATTAAAAATCTTAGAATAAACACTATAAATTCATCACTGTCATAAATAAATATCTTTATTTACTAAAATGGTCCACCTGGTTCTGTCCTTCCCCCCTTGGGTATGCATCATCGGACCTGTGGTTCTCGCGACAAATCTCAGAGGGAACGGAACACTAGTACACAGATAGTATTTCTTCCAGTTGCCCAGTCTCCTGCAGCACATAATGAAGCAAAAGAAAGTGGTCACTGAATGCTTAAGTCCCACAGATGTTGCCAACATCACTTGAGAAGCAAGGTTAAGGCCCTGGCTGTGTACCTGTAAAGACATCTTTGAATCAGCTCAGAGACAGAATAAACTACAGGCAAGAACCCAGGAAGTGCCCTATCCGCTTTCAGCTGCCATGAAGCTACGCTAGGTTTAGTCAATTCTAGAGCTCCGTGGTTTCCATTTGGCAGTGGGCTCACGGAGTGTGGTTAGCCAACCAATTTATTGCTGGATTTACAGTGGCAATTATTGGATAAAATTATGGCAGCGTGGCTTGTTTTTAGTCTGGCAAGTTTATAAATGTTGTGTCTGCATGCCCCCTTTCATAAATGGGGTTAACCAGACCAAAGCCAGAGCAAATGTTACCATTTGGAATAAGGAAAAGAAATCAAGAAGGGTATATAGTCAAGCTGTGTACATGACACACAGTGCCCATTACCTGGAGTTAGCCACCATCAAGAGTTGGCATCTATGGTATCGCTCATACAAAGATTTCAAATCACTTTATGAAGTGGCAATTTTTTTAGTCCCATCTTACTGGGGAAAATGAGACTCTGTAAATCAAGTCACTTGTCCAAGGTCACAGCAGTATAGCAATAGCATTCTTAAGCATGGAAGAAAATTCTTGGCACACTGCAGCAGCCGCACTTGCAGATCTCAGACCATACACTTCTTAGAGAAGCAGAGACCACTTTTCTTACCAGGAAAACAAGGGAGAGGGCAAGAATTTCATTATGGAGATGGAAGAATATTTCCAACAGGAAGGCTTGACTGGATCTCAGTATGAGAAGGTTTGGATGTTGCAGGAGTTTATTATATGACTTTTTTTAAAGCAATAAAAAGGTGCAACAAGTGACTTCTTAACTCTTACTAATGGAAAGAAAATTAAAATCTCTAACTAGCTCACCTTGGTTTAAAAAAAGGTCAACTAATCCCAAGGCCTAGAACAACATAGGGATCCAAGAGACTGAGAAGCACTTATCCTCAGGTGTTGGGACAGACAGAAGTCAATCAGCCTTTTCTTCCCTTCACCACTTCCTCTTCAGCTCCCCCCCCCCCCAAGTTAAAAATGCCATATATTCTTAGGCCTTACCACAAATCATTGTATAAAAAGAAAGTATTTGTGCATGGTACTTGACATAAGAAAAAAATCAGTATCTTAAAGTTTATCAGATCTAGATGCAGCAAAATCATTACATACTGTGGTCTATAGAAACCAGGCTTCTGGAGGATATTGAGAATATTTCTTGGAAGAAAAGTCATGTCTTTCACAGAGACACATTTGCAGTGTCTGGCACAGTTACCTAAGAGGAAAAATCTGAGTGACCCCTCCTCTGTAAAAAGAGTGGCTATGTCCAGACTACAAATTAAAACTCGCACAGTGCCAAATCTCAGAGTCCAGGTCAATTGATGCAAGGGGCTCAGGCTGCAGAACTAAAAACAGCCATGCAGATATTTGGACTTGGGCAAGAGCCTGGCCTTCAATACCCACTCCCTTTACCAGGTTTCAGAGCCTGGAGTCCCCAGCCCAAGCAGGAAATTCTACAGAGATAATGTAACCCCTCAGCTCCAGCCTGAGACAAGTGAGCTCAGCACCACAAATATTCTTTGCAGCACAGACATACCCATTGACTGCACCACTCAGGGAGCTTATGGTGCTGGTACTAAAGGGTTCAAGTTAAACATTACAAACTAAGTTACAATTGTCAAGTGGCTGTGGACAGAAGAAAGAGGAAGCAAGCAGTTGTTCTAGAAGGCTCAGATAGTTTTAATTAACTGGCTATTGTTACAGCGCTGGTGTAGTTGGAAAACGCAGGCCTTTACAAGTTAGAGGAAAGCTTTTACATATTGGGGAAGAGTTACAAGCTCAAGAGTAGTCTATTGCTAAGAACACAAATTCAACCATTCACTATCAGATTGGGATTTGAGACCCTCAGGTGTCTGCAAGGACTTACCAAGAAGCTTCAAGATTTTTGAGTCCAAGAGATCTAGCATATATGAAGATTCTCTGCTACAGAGTTCATCCCCATCCAGCGTTGCTAAACCATTCCTGCCAGGGCTGGCTTTTATCCTTCAATCTGAAAGATGCCTCTGAAGAGAGTGATTTTCTTTTCAGTTACCGTTAGTGCAATGTGGTAATGTGCTAAATAGCAGGACTGGATTGTGGCTTTTTAAAAATAAAATTTCCAGAAGATACACCCCTAATTGTCCCTGCAAAGGATCCATTCTCCTCTGTTGAGAGTTGCCATTTTGCAAAAACACCAAACACCAAAAACTACCCCAGAAATCAAGTACCCTGGAACCTAAACCCTCAGACTGTATGATTCCCAATCACAGAATACTTCGAGAGATCAAGTCCAGTCCCCTGCCCTCAGAGCAGGACCAAGCACCATCTAGATCATCCCGACAGGTGTTTATCTAGCCTGCTCTTAAATATCTCCAGTGACAGAGATTCCACAGGCTCCCTAGGCAATTTATTCCAGTGGGAAGTTTTTCCTAATGTCCAACTACAACCTCCCTTGCTGCAATTTAAGTCCATTGCTTCTTGTCCTATCAGAGGCCGTGGAGAACAATTTTTTCCTCCCTCCTCCTTGTAACACCCTTTTAGGTATTTGAAAGCTGTTATGTCCCCTCTCAGTCCCAAGTACTATCTGGTGTTGCAAGCTTCCATAGGGCAATTGCCACACACTTCTCCACTGTAAGAGCAGGTCTCATTCTGATATTCCTGAGCCTCGCAGGCATGAAAAATAAACACTCTCTCTCAGCAAATACCTGGCACTCTTACTAGGGATGTAAGCAACTAGTCAAGTAGTCAACTACCTAATAAGTATAGGCTTAGGAGTGACTACTCGATTAGTCACTCCCCTCCCCCAGCTGTCTATCAGAGGCAGCAAGGGGGGAGGGAGGGGAGAAGAAGCAGGAGCCAGTGCTGGGGGGAGCTGGCTCAGAATCAGTGCAGGGGAGGGCCAAGGGAGGCAGAGTCGCAGCAATCCTGGGGGCAGCATGAGGCAGGACTGTTCAGTCCCAGCTCCCACTGCCCTCAAGAGCTAACCCTGCTGTGGCTCTTCACTTTAAATGTAGTAATTGCAGGGTTAGCTCCCGGGGATGGCATGAGCTGGGGCTGAACACGATCCTGGCTTGCACTTCCACTGGGACCGCTGCGGCTCCACACTTTAAATGTAATAAGAACCTGCCGGATTCTTAATGCATTTAAAGTGCAGAACTGCAGCAGGAGCACTCCTCCTCCCCCTTATCAAGTAGACAATGGAAATTCCATCGACTACTCAATTAGTTAATTAACCGATACTTAACATCTCTAACTCTTACAGTGATTTATGTTTTCAAGGCATGCTATAAACATTTTTTTAATGTAGTGAGGAAGCTCACTATTACGCCTATTTTACAGATGAGAAAATGTTGGGTAACATTGGGTAATGTGAGTACAACCTTCGATTCCCCCATCTTGTGCTTTCACTGAGAGACAATGCTGTAAAAGGGCAAACATTAAACAAAGTCCATGCTGCCTTCTGTTTTTTGGGGAGGAAGGGAGTTTGAGAGAAGAGAACTTAGAGGAAAATATTTTTTCCAGCAACCTAAGAGTTCAAACATTAAACAGATTAGCAGCATTTTACAACCAAATTGCCTTATCAATTATGAAAAAAAATTCTGACCTACTGTATAAGATGTGTGTGGCCATTTAATCCAAAGCATAATTATATAATGCATTGCAGAGAATAGGCATTTTAAATGCATGCATTAAGTGTCACTTAACATTCCAATCATGTACGAGAAGCATTTGGCGTATATAATGTTCTCTAACTTTTGTGCCTTAATTTTACCAGAAGAGAAATATTCAATAACTCATTTAGCATCACAATATTGCCAAGCTTTTTGCAAAGTAGGGTAGCTTGCAGCTAACGGACTCAATATGGGAGACCTTTTGTCAAGAAGTCATGTGTGGGGTTTTTTTAGGGTGGACTACTGTTTAGATCAAAAATCTCTTCTTTCTTCTTGTGGGATGCAAGGGCTATAAAGCAAATTTACTGTTGGCATGGGTGTGGAAGGGTGCCGCAGCACGTTTCACTAGAGAGGGTGCAGTAATGTGTCAAGTTATCTGCATTTATGCTGTACATGTCCACAAAATTAGCTGACAACTTTTAAAAATGCCCACTGACAGCAGATTTGGCAGCAACCAAGGATGCCATCCCCAGCCAGCTGTCTTGATAAAGGACAAAGCTCAATGAATCAGAAACTAGATCACAGAGCATTCCCAAAGTTGTCAGGAATGCTTTATGAAGACTTAGGCATTCCAGGCACCAAGCTCTCTGCCTCGGCATCCGCATTTACCCTTCTTTGAGGACAAGAAGGGACAAACTATGGAGTTCAGTGAAAATGACAAGGGGCAGAAGACAGACTATAGCAGCCCTGGTTCTAACAAGACTGCGGGGCCCACATATGGCTGACAACATACACTAGGGAAGTCAGAGTTAAATGACTGAGTCACTACCTGGAAGCCACCCATTCGCCAAGTCACACAATGCATTCTGAAAGGGCACTATGAGACTGATGTCAATTCTACTCCCTGATGCCAGCTGCGGATCCTAGTGGCCATCAGCTTAGCTCTGTGCTACGTACTGGCTCCCTTGTTTCTGTTTAGGGCCCCAGACTCCAAATTTCTTGTCTTAGTCCTCTCACAGTGACAGCAACTATCACTCTAAGACTCAGGCACTGGAGACTGAACATGATCTCCAAACTGGCCACTCAATACACATTGCTCCCTTGAAAGGGGCAGAGGTCAGAATGTATCTTCAATCGTATCCACTGACTGATACTCCACATTCACAGCATCAGACCAATGGAGACAAAAAACCCCACAATCCGTGACAAGATGGAGGAAGGAGGAATCATCTAGAAGGCAGAAAAGCAGCACCTTAACTCTATGCCCTGTATGGTGAGTTCCTGGTAGATGGCAACCCATGTAGAAACGGGACAGAGAATCTTATTTGTGATGGAATACATCATCATCCCCAACCATCATATCCAGGTGATACCTCTCTCATCCACTCTTTCACAGGAAGCAAATAACCCAATTGACAACCTTGACTTGCATAGCTAACATTAGTGTGAGAGCCATACAAAACCAGTTCTTCCTGGAAGCAAGTTTCCCACAGTGATCTGTTTAAGTTTGCAGTTGCACAGATTTGAGGAAGTGGTAGAACACCTTATTACGGCAATCAACATGCAGAATACTACTTTTATATTGTCAGTGCTCAATTACTTATACAGCACTTCCCCACTCCACCCTAAGGGCTTCAGAGTCCTCCCTATGCTATGAAAACAGGCACTACTGAAATCCAGCCACTTCCAAATGGAAGGCACCAGACAAGTAATCAACTGGCACACAGAGCAACGCACAATGGAAGAGGAAAGTTGGCAATGCCTGTAACGAAAAACTACACTGGGACCTTTCACATGCAAGCCAAGCACATTGTTCAAGTGCTATGTAAAACTGAAAGTCAACTGCAAAATGAGACGAACAGACCTACCTACAATTTGAACGTATGGTTCCAGGATAGCTGGATATTTCAACCTGATAGGTAAACCACCCTCCTCCAGTTCGTACACTTGAGCAGAGATTAGAGGTCACCTGACAAACTTGTGCAAAATCAATATGGCAAACACATTAAATGTATCGGTATTTACTAACTGCAGAATTTGAACACTACATATATAGTACTGAGTACCGTCTTTCCAAAATACATGAACTAAGCGTGTCCGACACAGTGAGGGAAGGCGGGAATTTTAAAAGATCGGACCTAACATACCAGTAACTTCAATGAGGTCTAGATTCCTATCCAGTCAGTACTTCCTGTACACATCAGGACAAGTCCAAGCATCACAGCTATGAAATTAAATGGAGCGTATCAGTCTGTGCAAAGCAGGACCAGTTAAGCTGTGGAGAAACTAATCCACACACAAGACTGCAGAATAGCAATGAGAAAAAAAATACAGGCCTGAAGAGCAGGCCACAGCAGTTGGACTGAATCTCTTCTTCCTCAGCCAGAAAGGCATGTCCAACCTATTGGGAGAGCATGGATGAGCAGGCATTCAGCAAGACAATGCAAAGAGTATCTGACCATGGTATTCCCAGCTAGGGCAAGTAGGAGAAGACGTGCAGGCTGTTACAAAGAACCAACAACTCTTTGCCTACTAGAGATGCTTTCCCCTACTTTAATTGCATTCAGCTATTTTCAGGAAATTCCTGTGAAGAGCAGGGAGAAAAAGAGAAAGATTTACTAGTGCACGCAATCCTTTCCAAAAGCACCTTGGTAAGCCAATCTTGAAAACTAAGCAATGGAAGCCCGTGAAAAGGGCTGTTTCCTTGCACAGGTATTGTCCTTGCCCAAAGGTGGAGCCTTGATTTACAAATGAGGATAGGAAGAGTTTGTTCATTTAATAGATGCATCTGTTTAACCAGCACCTCTCTGTCGCATTACTGTTTCTGGTACTCAGGAAGAATTCCCCCCCAATCCTTCCTCCAACAGCTATAACTACTGACATCAACCTTTAAGTGAGTGCTCTGCACATTTGTTAGCCTCTGACATAGTTCTGGGACTCTCAATGCAGGTTTCCATGCAATCCATACCTGTGGTACCAAAGTAGGATTTCGTAACACTGCTTCCAATGGCACTGTTTGTTTTTATATAATTTAGAATCGGGGTTCTACTGAACAAATGCCCATCAAGGTGATTTTTATGCTGTGTATTACAACACCCCGTAACCTGCAGCCATCACTGCCAACCAGTATATGAAAGACTGCAGAAAGATGTTACTGACTATGGGCAGAAAATACAGTCTCCGTAAGTGAATTTGACAAAAAGGCTGACAGAATAAAACACTGCAGACAGGATCTAATGAGCAAAGCAACCAGACTCACCAGCAAAATGCTTCACAGGGCAAGCAGACCCTCTCTAGCCAATCTGAAAGATGCTTTTAATTCCTCTGGGGATAAGACTTCAACACCACCATCAGGCCTCCAGGTTCAGGCATCTCCTTCACAGACACAATCCTGTATTTTTCCTGCAAACCCTTTATGTTTGGGTGACCCAAGAGAGTTTTAACTCAAACAGAGACAATTATGGCTCTAGGAAACAAGGGTCTGAACACTTAAGGCAGCTGCTTCACAGGGAAGTGGGAGAGAAGAAAGCAGTAAAGCTTACCAGCAAGTTGTAACTACACATCAGCTATCTTTAAAACAAATACTTAATCTGTGCCTTCCTGACAGCCAAACTTCGGACAAGAACTATTAAAGATCGTAGGGGGAAAGGTAAACATTTATTTGCATATATTAAACAGGAAAAACCAGGGATATTTAAGAAAAAACACTTCAGAGCATTAGAGCAAGTGACCCAGCTCAACTAGCTCTGGGAAAGGAAAGGAGAAATCTGAGAGTAGCTTTACACTGTTACTGTAACCAGGAGAAATTTGGGGTGAACGAATATGGAGGAAAAACAGAACCATTTTTTCTGATCTAAGGTATCAATATAGAGAATTATTTTTTTTCTTTTAAAATGCAAAAGGAAAATGAACAGATTTCCATAAACGAGAGAAAGTGAAACTTGCTTCTGAGCCAAACTGTCACCCAACCCAATTTCCACCACAGGGCACCCACTCTCTTGTGAGAGCGGGGGTGGGGTGGGTGGCAGATATGTAGTTGAGCAAAACACACCATAGCAAAAACAGCACAGAGCTTGAACTTCGTGATTTGAGGTATATGCAGGGACACAAAACTTAGTGAATTAGTCAAGGCGAAGCCAGGCTGTTAACGCTCACTTCCGAACACTGCTGTGGCAATGGCCAATCATACTAACAAAGTTCAGGGATTCTGAGAGCCATCTGGTTTCTTTCTTCTGAGACAGTAGCCCAAGAAAGCGGTCCTCCTGCTGTTTAATCACAAAGCTCCCTCTCCCTAACACTGTGCATATTTTAAAATGTGCACATTGTAGTTAAGGAGATTCAAACCCTTGAAGCTGGAATTAAAAGCATTCACTCCTGGAATTTACCTCCTGTGCATGCCCTTTTTGTTTGGAGACGAAAAGCGATCAACTCCTAAACCACCTACCTTCCCATTAAATTCCAGTACATACAAAGCTATGAGACATCCCTGAAAGAAATCCAACCATTGACTTTTTCCAGGGAACAAGGGGAAGGGAGAGCCGTGTTAAGACTTGCTCTGTTGGGGAATTTCAGAAGTTCCATTTTACTCTTCCTCAGCATTTAAGCCAGTCAAAAGACTAAAATATGGTTTACGGTTTTAACTCACCTTCCCATTTCTCCTTTGAAGATGCACATTCACTGCATCATTCTCACTCAGAGTAATTTATTTGCATTGCTCTATCCTAAAAACTTAAGGGCCCACAAACTGCAAAGCCAACGCTGTATTTAGGTCTTGATTACATGAGAGATTTTTTGTGCCACTTTTAATTTGTGCCCATTTACAAGAGACCCAAGCCCATACAATGCAGTTCTTCTGGCATATTGACTGGCCACTTAATACTGATCTATAATCCATTTCAAAAGGGGATTTATTTAATTGGCAGTTGAGTTAGTGAGGACTAATCTTCATGAGGACAGATGTCTGACTTTGCACTAGCTTGGCAGTGCTCCAGCAGTCATCCCAAACTGCTTGGCTTTATACTAGGACCAGCCTGTGTTTACCTGTGCAACCTCTACTACTCCGGGTTGTAATGCCCAATATCATCTCCTCCTTTAAATGCCGGTGCAAAGCCAGGACTGGTCCATTTGCTGTACACAAATTAACAAAGGGAATAAAAGCCAACCCACCTGATGTAGTACCAGACAGTCAGGGGCAAGTATCTAATACAGAGAGCAAGTCCCCGCTAAGGTACAGGGAAAGCAGGAGAGTAATATGGTCCAGAGAGCTGAAATAAAGATATACATTGGCAGCAGGTCCTAAACCAGCCAATGAGCAATTCTGGCAATCCCAAGAAGGAATTCCATCAAAGACAATTACTTCAGAAAGCCCTGCATGAACCCAGTACTGAGGGTGTTTTAACCAGCTGGATCATAACTAACAAATCCGAGACAGGAGATGATCTTTTCAAGAGCCTGAATTATTAATAACTTTATATATAGTAGGATGACATCAAACTGATATTGGCTCACTGGCAGCCAATTCAGTTATTTGTATTAGTGATCACAACTGGCCCTACGGGGCTGGTCACTGTGCAAAGACATAGCAAGACAGTCCCTGTCCCAAAGACCTCCCCATCCCCATGTGTATATTCCCTTACAGAGCACAACTCTGGACCAAGAAAAATGACTGACCTATACAGATTGTAACTACCTGGGTACAGGGGCACTGGAACCATTTGGATAATGGTGGTTCTGAGAGCCATTGAACCAAACTATCAACCCTGTGTATGATGAAACCACTTCAAGCAAGGGGGTGCAGCAGCACCCCTAGTTCCAGCACCTCTGCCTGGGTATCCAACACTAACAACAATCCAAAGAGGGTCACTAAGATGCTGTACAAATGCCAACATTTCAACAAATGCAGCAATACCACAGTCTTGCAGTAGTTGAACAATATTGGCCTCTTGGTTTACGACACAGTGGAGATTAAAGCATACCTGAAACACTTCATCCACCACTGAAGCACAGCCACCCCTGGACTGGAGTACTGCAGCTGTTCAATAGTCTACCTGCACAACAGGTTAGAACAGCAAAAACTCCCCTACCATGGCATCAGCTAACAAAAATCTACAAGACCAAAGAGGAGTTATCCAATATAAAATTTACTGTTCTTCCGTCTTCTGCCCCTACTCTGAATTTCAGACATGGCTGCTATGGTTTATGCATTCTGGTCCACTGGTTTGAGAAATCGGACAATCACATGTTTCGCCACCGTGACTGCAGGTTTCTGCTACAAATGAGCAAAACAAATAGGCTTTTTTCTTCTAAAATCACCAGCCGCAAGTTAAGTCCCCATTATGGAAAGGGTAGCCCTACTTTTATCCAGGCCCCTAGCAACAGAAATTCATCTCACTCAATTTAAGATGTGGGGGAGAGGGAAGGAGTCAGCTCTTTTACCTAGAGCATTATGTAACAGAAGAGAAAGTAAAGGATGGGGTTATTTGTGCACATTACGCTACAAAGAACAACTCTAAGCAGAAGACAAAATAAAAAGCCATAGGAAAAACATCAGGCCTGCACTGAGTGCACATGTAGCTTTTTATTCCTAAAACCATTACACTCACTCACTCAGCAACCCGCTCACACTACTGGAGCATTTCCAGCTGATTAGGCACAACACAGCAGCAGAGCTCTCACACTTCACGGGTTCTACACTGGTTAATTTGCAGGGGGATGGAAGTACACAAAGGCCTGTACCTAAACAGATCTTCTCCGGGCAAGTGTAATAGCTTTAAATCTCAGGGAAGATAAGGCCAAACGGTCAGCACTCAGCAACTGATGTTGTACCAGCATGTGCAGCCTACAGGAGCCTGGCCCCTGCAATTGCACAGGAAACTCTGAGGAGCCAACACCCTATTAAGGATTTCCACAGGAATTTGCTTTCTCTGAGCAGCACATGCTGCCAATTTCCCCACAAAGCAGCATGCTGGCAGGTGAGGGGTAGTGACAAAAAAGGAAGTCAGTAGTTTTTAAATTGAGTTGCTTGTTGGTGTTTGACCAATATTTGCCAAATGCTTAGGGTTGCCAGCTGTCCAGTATTGACCCAGACCATCTGGTATTTTCGCTTCCTGTCTGGTAAAAAAGATTCAGAAAATACCGAACACCTAAAATGGCCAGTATTTTCTGATTTCTTCCCGGCCGGGAGGCGAAAATACCGGGTGCCTACCTGGTTCCTTAGGGGAGCTGTCTGGCCCAGAGGAGGAAGATAAGATGGTGGATGGCCACCAGCAGCCTGTTAGAGCCAAAAAGCCTCAAAAGCATTTCTTAAAGGGGCCACACTTTTTTCTTTTTTTAAAGCTTAACAACTCTCAGGGTCCTTTTTTTCTGCTCAACAACTTTGGTCTCCCCCCCCCCCCTTTTTTTCCTCTTAACAGAATTTTTTCCCCGGTGGTTTTTTTTTGGGGGGGGGAGGGGGGCGAGTTCGGTATTTTTGGTTAAACCATCTGGCAATCCTACAAGTGCTTAGGGATCCTCAGATGTGACACACTATTAGCATCTCAAGGAAGTCATTTTGGAGGAATGCCTGTTGGGAGGAGGTACTGAAATTCTTCTATTGGCACTACATTAAAAAAAGTTCATATACAGCCAGTCCCCGACTTACGAACACCTCGACATATGACCATCCGCACTTAACGACCAACCTCGCAGTAACACATTGTGTTTGCGTGTCTGCGGTCGGGCAGCGTGTTTACGTTTCATTCCTTCATATACATATCTTGCCCTTACAGTATTTCGGTGTTTGCTTGGGGCCATCATGTCAAGTAACAGGGAAAGGGCTAGTGATAAGGGTGGTGAGAAAAGAAAGAGAAAAGCTATTGATTTGGAACAGAAAATAGCGATAGTGAGACAATACAAAGGGGGTAAAACAGTGTCGTTCATGTCGTGTAATTTAGGGATATCAAAATCTACTGTAAGCACCATTATAAAGGATAGTGATCGCATTCATGAAGCAGTGAGAGGGTCTGCACCTATGAAATCAAAAATTCTAACAAAGAAAAGAGCAGGTCCCATCCTGGCAATGGAAAAACTTAGTGCTTTGGATGGAAGACCAAACTGAAAAACGCACGCCGTTAAGCCTCGTGATGATACAAGCTAAGGCTCGTAGTCTTTTTGAAGACTTAAAAAAAAAAAAAAAAAAAAAAAGGAGGGGAATGACTGCAACCAAACTTTCACTGCCAGTCACGGTTGGTTCAACCGTTTCAAGATTCATGCAAACTTTCACAATGTGAAATTAAGTGGGGAGGCAGCCAGTGCTGATTCGAAAGCAGCAAAAAACTTTCATAGAAGAATTGGATAAGCTGATAAAAGAGGGGAATTTGCCAGAACAGATCTTTCATGTCGATGAGACAGGTCTTTTGGAAGAAAATGCCCGAACCTCCCTCCCTCCCCCTCCCTCATTATATATATATATATATATATATATATATATATATATATATATATATATATATATATATATAAAAATATACACATACACACAAAAACTATGCCTGGTTCTTAGGCTTTCAAAGACCATCTAACAGTCTTGTTAGGAGGCAATGTTTCTGGGTATAAATTGAAACCCCTCTTGATTTATCACTATGAAAACCCTACAGCCTTCAAGAATATCAGCAAGACTACTTTACCAGTCCATTATCATGCTAATAAGAAAGCATGGATGATGCTTGCACTTTTTGAAGATTGGTTCATGAACTGTTTTATCCCTGAAGTCAAAGCATATTTTCTGGAGAAAGGAATTCCTTCCCAAATTTTGCTTATTGTGGATAATGCTCCAGGTCACCCTCAATACCTAAATGACTTACATTCCAATGTGAAAGCGGTGTTTCTGCCTCCCAACACCACATCTATTCTCCAACACATGGACTAGGGGGCCACAGCTGCTTCCAAAGCATATTATCTTCGCAACACATTTGCAAAGGCAGTAGCTGCCACAGAATGCGAAAATGGCAAAACATTACGTGAATTTTGGAAGGACTACAACATTCTGCATTGCTGCTGGGTGGGAGGAAGTCACTCCACAATGTATGAATGGCATATGGAAGAAAATCCTAAAAAGATTTGTGAACAGTTTCAAAGGCTTTGAAAAAGAAAAGGCACTAGAAGACATTTCCCATGACATTGTACAGCTGGCGAAACAAGTGGATCTGGAAATGGATAATGAAGGCATACACCAACTGGTTGAGACTATTGGGGAAGAGCTGAGCAATGAAGATTTAATGCAGCTGGAAGCGGAGAGGGTAGCAGAGGAAGAGACACAAAAAGCCCAAGAAGCAGCAGCAGCCCCCCAAAAAATTGTGATGAAAGAAATGGCTGCAGCCTTCTGCAAAATAAATGAAGGAATGCAAATGTTTGGGAAAAAAATGGACCCTAATGTTGTGAGATTCTCAAAAGTGGATCGTTCAATTCAGGATGCCCTGGCTTGCTATAAGGAAATTTATAATGAGAAGAAAAAACAAATTGTCCAGTCCAAAATGGATATTCTTTTGAAGAAAGCCCCTAGCACTGCTGCCTCCCACACTGAACCAATGCCTTCTACAAGCAAAGGCACTGCTGAAGTAGAAGATGAATCTGTTGATGTTGTTACTGTAGTATGTCACCTACCTCCTCCGATTTCTCATCCAATTAATTCAATTCACATTACTGTATTTAAATTAGTACATTGTGTTTTGTATTTCATGTTTGTCAATTACAGTTTGCTGTTGCTGCAGTAGTGCCTTTTTTTGTGTGTTTCTATTTTTCATTGTTGATTGCTGTTTTGTTGGTGCTTGGTTACATTCGGAGTGCTTCGTATAAGGGTATTTCCGACTTACGAACAAATCGAGTTACGACCAGCTGTTCAGAACGTAACCCATTCGTAAGTCGGGGACTGGCTATATAGCACTCCAAAGCTGACAAATGCATAGGCTCTTCTTGCATACTTGAACTGGCACCATTAGTTAAGTCAATACTCCTGGCTCATCATTTGAATCAGTTTCCTGTCTGAGCTCTGCAAAGAGAAAGATACATTTAAAGAAATTAAATTGCATCAGTATTCAAGAGCAGCTTAACCGCCCAAGGATCTGGCAGGCAAGGTGAGCAGCAGAGATGCTCAACCATGTCCCTATGATGCAATCAAAGGAATTAAACCATATGTCCAAGATGGAATGTTCTCTACCAGGCTCTGCTGAATAAGGGATCTTTTGGTGAAAGGCTGCTCAGAGACCAAATCCTACGCCTTCAGAAGCGTGCTCAACACTACCTTAGAAGGCTCTGAACTTAAGATTTAGGAAGGGCTCTCCTTATTTAGGATATTCAGCTTCACTGTACCAAGATAGTTCCTCCCTGCTTTAACCACCAGCAGCGTTGGTCACACACTGCCCTTATCTACAGCCACCATACTTGCCCTGCATCGTCTGTTCCAATTTCTTTTTGGTGGGGAAATGGATAGTTACTTCCTTCTGCCATACATAACTCCACAACCTCAAGAGTGCAGCTAGATTATGGCTAGCAAATACAGAGCAGGCCCAGGCTCTTTCTGTTGCTAACTCCAGTTCATCTGTTCTGTTCCCCTTGGCAACCAGCAGTAGCCCAGGGGAAAGTTCAAGGGTAACAAGAACATTGCCAAAAGGAAGTTGTGCAAAAAATGCTGAAGCCTACATATCAGCAGAGAAGCATGCCGCCTAACTCATTACATCAATCACCTCTCCGCTCCCTTGCTCCCACCAGCCCCAACGAAATCTTGGGACAGCAGAAAGCATGTGTCGCACAACTAGTTGCCTTGTCTGCGAAATAACTACATGTTTCTTGCCAGAATGTCAATAGGACTGAGAAAGCAGTGGCTTATTGACTAATTTAAAACATACACTACCAGAGACCTAATCTGATTCTCATAGGGCATTTTGGGCAAGGAACCTGCCATCCTCATTGCTTATCAGGAAAGTTATATTTTTACCACCTCAGATTAAGTGATATGCAGCTGCAGAAGGATGGCTCCACCTTCTGTCTCCCTTGCACCAGTACAGATTGCCCTGATACAGAGCTCTCTGAAGCTTTATAAACTGCTTTATCATCAGCAGAGGTGGATGTTTGTGGACCAATGTTCCCTCTAATCTTTTCCAACCATGTGCAGATTTTTTCCATGCATGTGCAGAATAAATCCATGTGCACCATGGCCTGTGTGAATGTGCACCACCAGGAAAAACAAAAAACCTAGTGGTGGGCACTCAGCTTATCACCACTGCAAAGGGAAAGAAACATAGAACCAGGATAATGAGTAAAGAAAAATACTGAGAAACCACCAAGAAAATAAGATGCACAATGAGTTTCTCTCCTATTCAAAGGAGCAACAGGAATTAACCATCATTTTGTACCACTAACCATGTTCAGACAACAGACACCAAAGCCATACAATAGGATGGACCCAAAATACCACACTTCCCTCATTGCAGTGCTAAGATCCGTAATGTCAGATTTTCAGGAACCCATTACTTCACTGATGCTCTGAAACATATGGATAATGCTCTCAGTCCTGTCTATGCAGTCACTGATAGTGGCTTGCCCTCATCTCAGTAGCAGACCCCAAAATGTCTCAATTTGTGGGAAGGGTGGGAAATTAGTGGAAAGGAAGGAGTTTTAAATGCTGACTCTAAGCTACAGCAAAGGGGTTTGCTTCAGTATCCAAGACTAAATGAAAAGAACACACAAATCTCAAGAATTAGAAGCATGGAGAGGCTACTAATATTAAAATGTTTGGGTAGACCCTACCCTCTGACAGTATGTAATGCTCCTGCCCTTAGGAATTGATGGCAATATAGCCACAGCAACCACACACAGTTTCACAGTCTATTTTAAGAACTCAATTAGGGACACAGTAAGCAATCAACTATACACAATAATGGTGTCAAAATGGAAGAACAAAGAACAGAAGCAACAGGTTACTAGCAACTGTGGTAAATAGTCCCTCTGTCTAGCGTGACTGTTTCACAGACTGTCTCCTTTAGAAATAGCTGCTTAATGGGTCACTTAAGTGGGTACTAGGGATGTTATCTAGCGTGTAATTGAATAGTCATGTAACTGCATGAAATTTTAGCCGTTACATGACTATTTGATGTTCCCAGGGGCAGGGCCGGCAGACAGTGACACCGAGACAGCAACGTGGGATGACGAGCAGGAGCCAGTCTGTGAGGGGAGACAGTTAAAAAACCAGCTTCTCTCACATACTGGCTCCCACCTGCTCCCCCTCACCTGCCGCGCTGCTGCCTCTGAGGCAGCAGCGTGCAGGTTTGGGGGGAGGGGGTGGTTTAAGCCAGTTTTTTAAGCCACCTCCTCATGGGCACTGGTTCCCACTCTGTCCCCCTGCTGCCTCTGATGCAGAGGCAGCGGGGGGCAGGAATGCATGTAGTTAACAAGATTAAGTGAGAAGCATAGGCTTATCAGTTAATCATGTAATAGTTTACACGTTGACATCCCTAGTGGGTACCTATTAGTGATGTAAAAATGCTGTTAAATATGTAACTAACCACTAAAAACCGATAATGGTTACACGTAATGCAGGCTCTGCAGCGTAAAGCTTAAATAAGCTTTATACTGCAGTGAAGCTGACTCCTCAGGAGTGGGGTTGGCAGGGGCAGCTGGAGCAGCCCCTGGCCTAGGGCAGGTGGGAGCTGGCCTAATAAGGACATTTACAAAATGTATCAAAAGAAAAAAGAGTAGCCAATGAAAAACATACCTGAAGTGGCTGATGCAGGGTATGTAAACCTCATCCCACGAGGCATACTGGGGAGGTCGACAAATGCCTTTCATGTCGACCACAGAGCGTCCAGACTACCGCCCTGAGCCGACAAACAGCTGATCGGCTCAGCACGGCAGCCATTTAAATTTAAATGAAGCGGCGATTATTTAAATTGCCGCTTCATTTTCCTATGCCAGGTAGCCTAATCTACATGCCTCTGTCGCCGGAGGCATGTAGTCTAGACATACCCGCACTCAATCTGTCTTGAAATAAAGCAAGTAACAACAACTTTACAGACTGCTAGCACAAACAGTAGGTAGATTCTGAACACACTTACACAAAAGTAAGCCAGTCCAAATGCCATGCATTATATTATAGGTTAATGCAGGACTACTCAACACGTGGCCCGTGGTGCGCTTTGGGTTTACATGGGGCTCAACATGCGGCCTGCAGGTGGGATCCTTTGAACATGCCCTCCACTGGGAACACGCTCCACAACAGCGAGGCTTCTCCCAGGTGGGGTGAGCACTGAAAGACGCAAGCGGACGGGCTGGCTGGAACAGACGGGTACAGGGTGTCAGCATTTCTAGCCCTCAGGGAGGAAGTGCCAGGAGTGCTGGGACATCATGGGAAGTGCTGGCTGCTTAGCCTTGTGGGCAGAGTCTGAGACATGCTGACTGGCTTACACTGGCCACAACTGGGTCCGGTGCCGCAGTTTAAGGTTTAATCTTTGTATTCATTCCTGTTAGTGTGAAAAAAAGCTATTTACATATTTTTTGCATATATATGCAACCACACTTAAGTTGCAGCCTTTGGCATGTGCTGTGAGTATCACTGTGGCCCCGAAGGCTTCCAAAGTTGAGTATTCCTGGGTTAAGGGAATCCACTAACCCACTATTTTGGGAAAGTCACGTACAAGTGAAGAGGTCTCAAGACCAGAGAATTATAATACTCATCTTTGTACCTGCCACATTTCAGCATACCACCTTGTAAGTTTGTATGTGGAGCAAATAATGGAACAAGTGTAGTAAGAAGAAAGCCTGAGAAACAAGCCCTTGTATCAGATGCTCGGCACAAGGCCGGAGCTGCTCACAGAATCTAGCAAGAACAGGGCCGATACTGTAGAAATACCCATTCCTAAGAAGCGCTCACAGAGTACTCATGCAAACACTTTCTGATATCAAGGATGGTACAAAAATATTCCTCAAGAGTAACAGGAACATACCAACTCCTCCTGAAAGGCAAAGTCAGGATGACACTACGTAATAAAGAGGTTTTGATCAAACCAGCGTATACAAGGAGATGGGTGATAACAAGCAACATTGGGGCAGAAGCTAGCTATGTTAAAGGGGCAGTACCCATCTGCCTGTATCAGGGCATGAAGATGTACCTCAGAGGGAGTATCTTTGTCTAGCGTAGGGAGGAATGGCAAGTCCCACCATTCGCTGACTTGGTCCACTGTTACAGGCACACATGTATTCATCAGGTAGAGTCTACAGGATACCAATACTATATTTTGTCAACAATGAAAGTGGCTGAGTGCCTTTGTCCCTTAACGGATCTTATGGTCACTGGGCGCTTGGCTTGAGGTCTGCCATGCAAGCTATGTGCGCAGGGCTGGGATGGTACAGAGCACACGCACACAAGTCAAACATCTATCACCAATTAACCACACTAAGCAGTGAGAAGAGGTGGGTCCTTAGCATAGATATCACTATACACATACATTGTGACTAGGTTCAGACTAGGTGATGAGCAACCTGGTCCAGAATCTAAGCAAGCTCTGCTTTAGTCACACCTGCCAGACCACCTTGCTTTGCTTGGTTTCAGAAAGCAGCACTGGCAGGCTTTTCCTCTCGGGCTGTTTTACCTTTTCCACAAGACTCCCCCATCTCCTCAGCAACAAGGATGACTATTTTCTTCAATGAACATACATACATCAGACCTAACTAGCAATATCGAAAAGCTGCATGTGTTACTGCCCTTAAAACACTGCTTACTTGAGGGGGCAAATGAATAGCTACAGATAAAAAAGCCTTTTGGTCCTTCTTGACTTGTTAATGCAGTACCCCTAGCCACAAGTTAGCTCTGGTGGCAACACCAAATGAGAGGATTTCTGAACCCAACACATTTTTCAATGCACATCAGTCCAACATACAGAGCACAAATGAATTCTAAGCACTCAAGAAGTTTTGCACTTGAATCCTGTTTTCCATAGTTATGCCAAAGTTGTAACAACTTATATTTATATAGCTACTTGGAGTCCTAATCACTTCAACAGCTTAACTAAGAATCCCTTGCCCTCTACTTTCCCTGAAATTCAGTCACTTCTAAACGGAAAACACCAGCTGTTTATCAGCAGACAGCAATGCTACAGAGTCTGGGAATGGAATTTAAGATCACAAAATCCAACCAGTTTCAGGGGCAATTTAGGGAGGCAGTAACCCAAATACAAGTGAGACCTGTAGAATCATAGAGCTGGAAGAAACTTCAGGAGGTCATCAAGTCCAGCCCCCTGCCCAAGGCAGGACCAATCCCAACTAAATCAACCCAGCCAGGGCCCTGTCAAGCCGAGACTTAAAAACCTCTAGCGATGGAGATTCCACCCCCTCCCTAGGTAACCCATTCCAGTGCTTCACCACCCTCCTAGTGAAATAGTTTTTCCTAATGTCCAGCCTAGACCTCTCCCACTGTAACTTGAGACCATTGCTTCTGGTTCTGCCATCCATCACTACTGTGAACAGCCTCCCTCCATCCTCTTTGGAACCTCCCTTCAGGAAGTTGAAGGCTGCTATCAAATCCCCCCCCCCTCACTCTTCTCTTCTGCAGACTAAACAAACCCAAATCCCTCAGTCTCTGCTCAGAGGTCATGCGCTCCAGCCCCCTAATCATTTGGGTCATCCTTCGCTGGACCCTCTCCAATGCGTCCACATCGTTTCTATAGTGGGCCAGAACTGGACACAATACTGCAAGTGTGGCCTCACCAGAGCCGAATAAAGGGGAATAATCACTTCTCTAGATCTGCTGGCAATGCTCTTCCTAATGCAACCTAATATGCCATTAGCCTTCTTGGCTAAAAGGGCACACTGTTGACTCATACCCAGCTTCTCATCCACTGTAATTCCCAGGTCCTTTTCTGCAGAACTGCTACTTAGCCAGTTGGTCCCCAGCCTGTAACAATGCTTGGGATTCTTCTCTGCACTTGTCCTTGTTGAACCTCATCAGATTTCTTTCTTACATGGTTCTCTCAAATGTGTACATTAAGCCTCATCTAAAAGACAAAGCTAAGATCTAGTCAACATCAGAGCTCACAAGTTAATTTAAGGCTCACTCCCCAGTGGGGGGGGGGGGGCTTAGTGAATATGCATGTTTTTCCATGAGTGATTTTTTAAAAAGGAACATTAGAGGCAACACCTATTTAAACAGATTTCTGAATATTCAAGTTTAAACCTTCAAGTTGGTTTGTGGGTTTTCAATTTTTTTAATATATAAACAGCTCTGACCCCTACACTCTCACTACCTCATCCACCAAATTGATTTTTCATCTGAACCCATGTGGTTGATTGCAGGTTAAGCAAGCAAACAGGCAACTTCCTTCAGAGGCCTCGGAGCAGAGAACATCCTGCACAAAGTGGCTTCTTTGAACCTGAGAAGCCACTCAAGTTTAAAATAGCATAACAAGAGAGCACACATTAGAAACAATATTTATAGGAGGAAGAAGCTTTATGCAACAGAATGACCACGGAGAGCATGCTAAAAGTTACAAGAGGCTGGGCGACCGGATCCAATGTTTTGTTCAATAACCCTACTTGGCCATTTTAATCCTTAGTCTTGAAATAGACACTTCCAAGTCATTTCCATCTTTCCATAGCAAATCCACACATAGAAGCCCTCAGAAGAGCCACACTGGTTCAGCCCAAAAGTCCATCCATCCCAGTATTCTGTCTTCCAACAGTGGCCAATGCCAAGTGCCTCAGAGGGAATGAGCAGAACAGGTGATCAAGGGATCCATCACTCGTCACTCATTTCCAGTTTTCAGCAAACAAACTTTAGGGACACCATTGCTACCCATCCTAGCCAATAGCCATGGATTGACCTATCCTCCATGAATTTATCTAACCAAGACCAGAGAAAGCACTTTTCTGAAAGTAGCGCACCCTTCTGTATACCTGAACCAATCCACAGTAGCAGAGAAAGATCATAGTGCATCCAACTCAAATGGGGCAAGCAAGTGCTACGCAGCCTTCCCTGAGGAATCTTAACTGGCACCGAAGCCCTATACTTAACAAAAAGCATTGGATGTTTAATCCTTCTTACTATTTCTTAAGTCTGCCACTTGACTGTCCTCTTTACACTGTGACCTCTACTGCCGTAATTTGCAGAACAAGGTTTAAAAAAAAGCGCAAGCAGCCTTAGGATTCTAAGTTGAGAAATCTTGTTTCTAGGTTAGCAGGCAAGGCAGGACAGAATATCTTCCAGCAAGTCTCAGAGGGATCATTTCCAATTAAGGGAGTGACAGGTGTGTCACACCAACATGCACTTCAAAGTTAGATGACTAGAACCAAGTTTGAGTCAATTCCCAACTTTCTAGGTTTTAAACATAAGGAATATTGTCAATAAGGACAAGCTCCAATCCCATTTTCCATGTAGGATCAGGCCCTACTGCTTCATGTATTCCCAGCTCAGAAGTATTTGTATCCGTTTTTAACTGGCAAGAGATAAACTTACGTAACTTTCAGTTATGTTAGGTCACCTTTCTAGCAGGCTAGATGAGGGCTTGGAAAAGAAGAGTGTGTGTGTGTGCGTGCGCGCGCTCACACCCACAGGAACATGAAAAAGTGGTTCAGAGATGGGCTTAGATGTGGACACCACAATTTTTAAACACTCTGTTTTGGTCTTAGAATGTCACATGAATCACCATTTGCATTAGGGATCTAAGCGACTACTCAAGAAGCAGACTACCTGAGAAGCTTAGGCTTATCAGGTAGTTGAGTCTCTACTACTCACCTCCCGCCCCCTTACTGCCTCTGTATCAGAGGCAGTGGGGGGTGGGGAGCTGGTGCAGTCAGCTTAAAAGCTGGCTACCCCCAGCACCATCTCCGCAATGTGGGGGGGCAGGGTAGGGAGGGAAGGAAGTGGAGGGGCAAGGGAGGCAGAGCCATCCCAGCTCACCCCACCCCTAGGAGCTGCCCCCACTGCAGCTCTGCATTTTAAATGTAATAGCCCTGGGATGCCCGCGTGCCTGGCTCCTACTACATTTAAACTGCAAAACCGCAGTGGGGGAAAGCAAGCCCCCACCCCATTAACTGCTTAACATCCCTAATTTGCATTAGCACCTAAAAGCCCCTGCCAATATGAAAAACCCCCAGTGCTAGACACCATACATGTGCATGTACGTGCACACAGAGCAGAGCCCCTGCCTGCAGAGTTTCTAACCTACCTTACCCAGAGAGAAAGGATGGAACAAAGGAAGCTCTTCCAGAGGTCTTGAGCCAGAAAGATTAAGTGATCTGACCATCTTCCCACTCTCTTGGTTCTGCCACAGAACGTTCATCTCCAGGGTCCTGGTTCAGTGCTTTACTCCACAACCACTCTTTCTAAAAAACTCCATGTTGGATTCTAACGTTAAGCACAGCTAGTCAAAGAGCTTTTAAAATCTAGGGATGTAATAGTATAGTCAAGTAACCAATACGCAAAATCTTATAGGTTATGCTATAGACTATGCGCATTTCCTATCCCCCCCACACCTCCTACCAATAAATTTTTTAGCAAGCTGGCCAGCAGCCTCTCTCAGGCCTGGCTTGCAATGAGTCCAGGACCTACCCCCACTGCAGTTCTAAATGTAAACTGTTATTAGGAGGTAGACAGGTAGGCAGCCTGGCTCAGTTCCAGCTTACACTGGGTCCAGAAGCTCTGACACGCACCCTGAACAGTGGCTGCTGGCACCCCTGTATCAGAGGCAGCAGCACAGGGGGACAGGAGCTGATTTTTAAACTGGCTCATGTGGACCAGCTCTCACCTGGCACCCCGCGCTACTGCCTCTGTAACAGAGGGAGCAGCAGGGCTCCTTGGGAGTAGGGCCAGAGTGCACTGGCTGCCGGCCCCACCCCGCAGGACAATAGAATATCTGAGTAGGAGTAACCAATAAGAATTCATGACATTGCTCAGCTATTCAATTAACTGATATTTAACATCCCTTTTAAAATCCATGAGTGTGTCTGCATTGCCAGGCTTTAAGCCTTACCCAGGACCTATGCTTGTTTGATGGCAGTGTATTTGAAAAAAAATCCACTCTCTCATGTTTCCAGATTGTTCAACAAATTTCAGATATTGTTATGATTAAGATGAGGCATTTCACCTAGTTTTCGGGTCACTGCATTTGAGAAAAGCAGCAGGCAAAAGGAACAGACAAAACTGAGAATATTTTTACCACATTCTTGGCATCCGCTTGTGCCACTAGCTTTTGGAGGAGATTGTGTTCCTCTGTCCATAATACTTACAGGCTTTCCCTTGCTAGAAAAACCACACTGTTTATTTTTAAACTGAAGGTCCCTTTAAAAGAAGCCACGGGTTTGAAGTACGGGAGGAAAGTGCTGTCTCACTACTGCTTTCCAAGTAGTTTTCCCAACTTGAAATATAATATGGCCTTAAACTCCATCCTTCCTTAAACTGCAGACAGTTCTGAATACAAACAGCCTATTACAGGGTAGGCTGCACCCAGACTTGAAGAGTTTTCAAGAAAACCAACTGTTTTAGCAGCTATGCTCAAATCAGATTAGTCCCAGAGGATTTCAGATAAAGAAAGGAGCACGGTCCAGGGGAAGTGGCATATGCTACCCAGGCTCTGCTGCTCCTACTATTTGTACTGGTTTTTTTCCATTGCTCTTCAAAAACGTAGATATTTATGTGGTCCCAGCATTTAAGAGCCAAGTGCATACCAAATATTTATTTAAAAGTTTCTTTAACTCTTCCTTGTAAGTCTTTCTAGAAATAGCTGGGTAAGTTAACAGAATCGATCATTTGTTGTCAGTGGACTTGAGTGCATATCTGCATTACCAAGCTCAGTTGCCAAAAAGTGCCTTTTGGTGACAAAACTGCTGGAGTGTGCACACATGACTTCTGCATGAATAACGCCCAGTTTTGTCAAACAAAAAAAAACTTTGCACCTCCATGAGGGACTTGTTTCTTTTCCCTCTCTCTTCACTGTCAAACATGTGGTGTGGATACAGGGAAGGGTTTCTTTCCCCCACATTTATTGCCTTCCAAATAGTTTCCCAAATGCCTCAAGCAGCCACTCTGGTCAGCACTTTGAACTCTGCTGCCCTGCAGCCAGGTACACAGCAATCCACCCCTCCCCCGTGCAAGTCCCATGAATTTTACATTCCATTTCCTGCTGGCTGGCTCAGCATGGAGTGGTCTCATGGCACCTTCCCAGCTGACCATGGCTGGATACCACTCCAAATGCTTTCCAGCTTGGCCCATGAGCGTATGGGGACAGGAGTCTGTGCAGTCTTAGCTGCAAGTGATCTACCACAGTGGTCACCAAAGAGTAGATCAGGATCTACCAGTAGATCTTGGAACCTCTGACAGGTGATCCTGACTGGTTTGGCCAGGAAACTATCAAGTGCTGGCACTTCAGTTGCCCCTCCACCCGCTGTCATGCTGCTCCTGCCCTCTGCCTTGGAGCTGTCCCTTGGGAGCCTCCTGCTTGCTGTGCAAGGTGTGGGAGGGAGAAGGGGGTTGCTGATGTCAGGGTGTCCCTCCTCCCCCCAGTCCTGTACCCTGTCTCCACAGAGATAAGGGAATGGAGGGAGCTTGGCAATGCAAATCTGTCAAACACACACTGTCCTTCCCCCTCATCTCCAGACCTGACTCCCCCCAGTTTACTACTTTTACTGTTTGCAAAGTGAGTTAGTTTTGGTTTTTGACTGGTCTGTGCATTTCATCACTTTCACTTCCTGTGGCAATTGTGCTCCTGGAAGTGGCTGGCACATCCCTGCAGCCCCTGAGAAAGTCAGAGCAGGGGGTCTCCACATGCTGTCCTTGCCTGCAGACACCACTCCTGCAGCTCCCATTGATCAACAACAGAGAACTGTGGCCAGCAGAGGCTGTGGGGTCAGAGCCTGTGGATGAGGCACAGCCACGGCTGTACATGCCAGCTGCTTTCAGGAGTGCAGGTTGGGAGCAAGCCTGCCTTAACTCCACTGCTCCATCCCTGGGGCAGCTGTCTGGCCACTTCCAGAGTGGGCATCCATGGTGGGCAGGACTCGAACACACAACCAGGCAAATGCTCTATCCCCTGGTCCACTCCAGATCCTACCACAACTCCCTACCTTCAGGGCTTCCCTTATCCTGCCTTCCTAATGTGGGAGCCAGCTCCATCCCTGGGGCAGATTGTATTGGCTATCCAGCTGCTCTGAGGTGGGGGAACATGAGTCCACTAGCCTGTGCTCCCCAAGCAGATGCCATATCCCATTAGTCCACTCCAGATCCCACGCCACCTCCCTACCTTCAGCAGGTCCCTTGTCCTGTGTTGGCTGCCTGGTCACTCCCAGGGTGGGCAGAGGGGAGGTGGGGCTTATGCTGCCAGGGGGAGGGCAGGACTGGAACCCACCACCCTGCGTGCCCTAGGCAAATGCCCTAAGCCACTCCAGTACCCACCCATCCCTCCCTTCAGAGGATCCCTTATCCTACTTTCCTAATGCTCTTAAGTAAGTTGTCATGGGATAAGAGGGAAGGTCCTTTTATGGATTGATAGTTAAAAGACAGGAAACAGAGGATAGGAATAAATGGTAAGTTTTCCGAGCAGAGAGAGGTCACTTAAGGTATGTCCTGGGACCAATGCTATTCAACTTCTTTATAAATGATCTAGACCTGTGGTCACCAACCCATCCATTGCGATTGACTGGTCAATCAGGGGGGCTCGAACAGTCGATCGTGAGGCATTCAGGCCCTCCCCATTTCCCCCCCACCCCAAAGCCGCCCCCGCTGACCCTACCTCCAGCCACAATGGAGGTAGCACAGACTTCCTGTGGGGGCGGGGGGGGTTCCGCAGCTGCGAGCCACAGCTGGCGTTTCACAAAGTGAGCAAGCTGCTCCTCCCTCCCCCAAACAGCCGGCATGTTTCCTGAACAGCCGGGTCTGTCGCACACCAGCAACGTCCTTCCCATGCTGCCTTCCTATGTTTGGGGGGGGGGAGGGGGGGCTGTAGGAGTCCCAGGACTGTGCCAGCTCCTACTGCTCAGGAAGTGCGCACCTCCGCTCCCCACGGCAACTTTGCACTTCCTGAGTGGTAGGAGCTGGCACAGTCCCGGGACTCCTACTCTTCTGCCCCCCACCCCCACACGGGAAGGCAGCAGGGGAAGAAAGTCCCTGGTGTGCAACAGAACTGGCTGTTCAGGAAACATGCTGGCTGTTTGGGGAGGGGGAAGCAGCGCACATGCTTCCTGAGACCCAGGCATGGCGTGCAGCTGCAGGATCCCCAGGTACTGGCACAAGCTGTCCCTGTCCCTTCCCCCTGGCCAGACCCCCCCACCCCAAGTCCCCTGCCCCAGCACGGGCCACATTAGTGAGACTTTGCGGGTTTGGAGGGGGTTTTTTTTTTGCATCTCACTTGTGTGGCCCCGACTGACTTTTTGTGGGTCAGTGACCCCTGACTCAAAACAGGTTCCCCACCCCTCTCATAAATAAAGGCGATGCTGAAACCTTGTGTGTTTGACATAATATTTTATTTAAAAATGAAGCCTGGCCAACAAGCCCCCAATTGGGAACAAGCCCCCATCTTGCTGCAACATCATAACACTCCTGGCACCTCCCTCAGACCCAAAAATCACACACTGGAATCCCCTGTCCTCAGCCTCCCATCCCCAAACTTCAGACATCCTCAGTCTTCTGCCACAACACTCCTGCACCATCCACACACCACAAATCTGTGTCCTGAATGCATCATACTCCCAACCTCCTTGCCCTGAGCCCCTCACATACCCAACCCAAACTCCTGCACCCTCACATCCACAAGCCTGGCGCTTGCTCAGCACCCCAACCCTCTACCTGACCCCAATACTCCCCAGCCAGGAACCCCCTCCCTGAGCCAGCATCCCCTTCTCCACCTCCTCCTGCATCCAAATTCCCTTCCAGAGCTTGCACCTCTCACCCCTTCCCACCCAAATCCTTCATTCCCACCCCAGAGCCCACACCTCCTGCCTCAACCCAATGAGAGTGTGTAAGGGCTGGGGATAGCAAGTGATGGAGAGGAGGGGGAACAGAGAAGGTGGGGCCTCAAGAAAGAGGAGGGGTCTTGGGGCAAGGGATGGAGTAGATCTTGGCTTGTCCTGACATTTAAAAAGTGATCTTGCATGTCAAAAGGTTGGAGACCTCATTGTTTACCCCTTTCTCTAGATCAGTGGAGGCAAAATTTGCAGATGATACCAAACAGCTTAAGATAGTTAAGACCAAAGCAGACTGTGAAGGGCTTCAAAAAGATCTCACCGAACTAAGTGTTTGGGCAACAAAACAGCCAAATGAAATTTCATGTTGATAAACGTAAAGTAACACATTGGAAAAATAATCCCAACTATATATACACCCAATATGATGGGGACTAATCTGGCTACAACTACTCAAGAGAAAGATCTTTGAGTCATTGTGGATAGTTCTCTGAAAACATCCATACAGGGTGCAGTGGCAGTCAAAAAAGCAAACAATGTTAGGAGTCATTTAAAAAGGGAGAGCGAATAAGACAGAAAATATCTTATTGCCTCTATACAAATCCATGGTATGCCCACATCTTGAATACTGTGTACGGATGTGGTCGCCTCATCTCAAAAAAAGATATATTGGCACTGGAAAAGGACAAAAAAAAAGATGTGGGGTTTGGAACAGGTCCGATATGAAGAGAGATTAAAAAGACTTGGACTTTTCAGCTGAGAAAAGAGGAGACTAAGGGAGGGATATGATAGAGGTCTATAAAATCATGACTAGCATGGAAAAAGGAAAAGTTATTTACTTATTCCCACAATATAAGAACTACGGGTCACCAAAAGAAATTAATAGGCAGCAGGTTTAAAAACAAACAAAAGGAAGTTTCCTCACTCAGCCCAGTGCCAACCTGTGGAGCTCCTTGCCAGAGGATGCAGTGAAGGCTAGAACTTTAACAGGGCTCAAAAGAGAGCTAGATAGATTCATGGAGGTTAGGTCCATCAATGGCTATTAGCCAGGATGGGTAGGAATGGTGTCCCTAGCCTCTGTTTGTCTGGAGGTGGGTGACAGGGGAGATCATGTGAGGATTATCTGTTATGTTCCCTCCCTCTAGGGCATCTGGTATTGGCCACTGTTGGTAGACAGTGGATACTGGGCTAGATGGACCTTTGAACAGACCCAGTATGGCTGTTCTTATGACTATTAAATTAACCAATATTTAACATCCCTAGTATTGAGCCCACCACCCTGTGCTCCAAAGGCTGATGCCCTATTCCTGAGTTCACTGCATAACCCACCCCACCTCCCTACCTTCAGGGAGTTCCTGTTCCTGCCTTCCTAGCATGGGAGCCTGCTCCATGCTTGGGGCAGCTGGTGTTGGCTGTCTGGCCACTCCCAGGGTGGACAGGACTCAAGCCCCCAACCCTGTGCTCCCCAGGCAAATGCCCTATCCCCAAGGCCTCTCCAGAACAGACCCCACCCTCCCTACCTTCAGGGCATCCCCTTCCACATTCCGAACCCCTTGGCCCAAGACCAGAGCCTGCACCCTAACCCCCTTCCCCAGCCTGGTGAAAGTTAATGAGATTTGTGGAGGAAGGGGGATGGAGTGAGCAGGGTAAGGCCTGGGAGAAGGGGTGGAGCATGGGCAGGGCCTCAGAGAAGGGGGAAAGGAAGCCGGGCAAGGGTATTTGAGATAGATCTTACATTGCACTGAAATTGAAAAAACGATCTTGTGGTTCAAAAGGTTGGAGGCCACTGACCTAGAGGAATTGGGACACGTGGACATATTTCGCAAAGCTTGGATGAAAAGGGCTATGAGCAGGACACGCCACAATGCAGAATGAAGATAAAGCAAGATAAAGGAGCTGAGACAGTCATACCATAAAGTGGCAGGGACAAACAGTTGCTCCAATGCTGCACCCAAGATCTGCCAATTTTATAAGGAGCTATTGGTGGCAACCCCACCACCACCACGAGCCCCATGGATACTTCAGAGAGCACAGAGTCAGCAGAAAATAACCTAACCCGGTGAATGAAAGAGGAAAGCTAGATAAGGATGTGGGGCTCCCAGGGGGATCGCCTTAAGAAAGCAGCCAAGAACTGTTCTCTACTCCTGAGGTGCATAGCCAATCTCAGCAGCTGCTCCTTGGGGAGCAGGAGAAGAGATGCAGGGTAGGTGGCTGAGGCTTGGACAGTGCAGGGAACAGAAAAGTGGGAGGCTGGCTATGTTCCTGTGAGCTGCACATAGACCGCTATAGCTAACTGATATGTCATAGCAGAATGTTGATGCACCCCAAGGTGTCAATGGACTCTTGCCGAGACACTCTGGAAACTTTGCTAAGGAACTTGTTCATTTTCCTGTCACGGGTTCCATGGCAGTGCCACCGTGTTTCTCCACCCACAGTAGGGAGCTGCAAGCAGCTGTACGTGCGGAGGCACAGGTAAACACAGCGTCAGCATCCCACCGGGGGCTGAACACGGTGAACCATGTCCAGCCCACGGACTGCTTATTGCTCACCAAGCTGTAACACTTGGGATAGATTTGTGCAGGATCCATCCCCAAAGTGCTGGTCAGGAAGAAGAGGGGTCTTGGCAAAGACTGAGTGTTGTACAGCACCTGACACAATAGGGCCCAAATTCACATCTGGGGCTGCCCGACACTACTATATATCCTGCAGCCTCCTGACAAGCCTTCCCCGTGAACCATCTCCCTCCAGTGGGTGCCCCCGAGAGAACCATCTCTGGAGAGGCCTGGTAGAGACATTTAACAACAGCCACACGAGACAGTCTGACCTGGCCCTGCTAGAGGAAAAGGCAGCTGCGGCATAGGAGACCTCACTAGCCAGACGCTGGGTCGGCTGCCCACAACGAGAAGGAGCAAAAAAGCAAAAGCAGCGAGAAATTACTTCCCCAAACCACCCTGAAGCAGCAGTTTCTGCAGTCAAGCTCTCAAGCACAGGGCTGCCTAAGCAAGCCATGGGGAGCAGATTTGGGTCTATTTTCCTTGCTCCCGTTATTTACCAAGAACCGCTTCCCTGCCAGCCGAGCCCCGGCTGTGTCTGGCCACTCACCAACCACATTTTTCTTCCGGCTTCATTTATTTCTTAGGACAAAAAGAACCATACAAAGGGTCTTGCCCAAGGGCCAGTGCCCGCTCATTGATCCTCCTTCCCAGGTTGTGTCTCGCAGGGCATATGAAACAAGGAGACTGTTGTAAAGGGACCTCCCCAGAAATGCGACAAGAGCGCTGTGGAGTCCAAAAGCAAGTCTAGGTCATGTACCCTTCTGCCAATTTATGGGGCCGGGACCAAAGCGGCACATAGGCGGGCTGCAGATGGAACAGGGTGAAAGCTGCTACCATCCAGTAATTGAGCCCTGTTTCCTCTTTACACTCAGAAGTGAGGTGTGGTCGAGTGATACCCACTGTGGGTAAGTGTGAAATAGAATAATTTCTCTGAAAAGCTGCTCCACAAGCCACAACTGTATTTTCTTTTGCCCCTATGCACACCTACCACTACTCCTTCCCCACACTCACCATGTTAACAGGGTCTGCAGAGATGTGTGCCTTGCAAGGGCCAGTGGGAAAGCGAATGGATATGTTGCAAAAGGTGCTTGTAAGTGAAATGTTTCAGTGTTGAGCTGGAATTTATGCATTTTTTTAATGCAGCAGAGACCCTGCAGACACACGGGCCTTCCCCAGCTGACAGGATGCGTCACAAGAAAGACTCAAATGCTACAGGGAGGATTTAGTGAGGGAAGTGATCAAGCACTTCTCCATAGAGGCCAAGAGGCAGGACCGCCACTGGGTAACACAGGTAGGATAGGAAAGATGCCACTGACCACATGATCAAGGTCATGGAGGAGCAAACCAAAATGCTCAAGTGTTTAATCAAACTGCAGAGAGCTGATCCAGGCTTGACCACCTCTGCAGTGCACACAAAATTCTTTGTCCAGCACATGCTATGCCCACACATTCCTTTTCACTCTCTGGGAAGCCTCAATTTCCCCAGCATTCCACTGCCTCTCACAACTTTGGCTACAATAACTGGACCTACACACAGATGTCAGGTTTTACCCTTTCCCAGACCCCCCCGTACAAGCATACATGAGTGCTGTGGTGCGTTTCACTGTAATTTGTCTTGATCGACAAAGGTAAAGTTGAATGGTAGAATAATTTTATTTTCTGTTCAACTATAGCAATCATCTTGGTCCCTGGTATAGGCTGTTCAAGTATTTTCTTGCATGGGATACATGTTACATGGGATGTTAAAATGTGATGCAGTAGGGAAGCAGCCACAAGAGGTAGATTTCAGTTCCCCTCACTGTCAAAGTGCTTCCTCAAAGCCTCCTTGATGTTAACAGCAGCCCACTGGGCTCCTCTGACAATCCTAGTGTCCGACTGCTCAAACTCTGCAGCCAAGCACTGTGCCTCAGCGTTCCACACTTGAGCAAACACTTCATCTTTAGATCCACACAGTTTATGCAAAGTGCAGCACACTGCTATAACCATGGAAATATTTTCCTCTGCGAGGTCCAGCCCACCATAGTAACACCTCCATCTCCCTTCCAATCTGCCAAATGCACACTCCACGGTCATGCAGCACTGGCTAAGTTCGCTGTTGAAACTTACTGCTGTTGAAACTTACTGCTGTCCGGGTGCCCCACGTAAGATATCACGAGCCATAGTTCTAAGGCAAGGGTGGACAAGACAGCCTCTGTAGGCTAGATTCGGCCCACAACCCCTCCTCTGCCCCCCAGCCAATCAAGACCTGGGGATGAGGGAGCATACCAAGTCTCCTTCCCCCACCCTCCGCAGAGGCCCACAGCACCAGAGGGAACCGCCAGCTCTTTTCAACAGCTGGCAAAACTCTCTAGGCACTGCGCACCCATGGCAGGGCAGAGGGACAAAGACTTCATGCACTCTGCCCTTCCAGGGCAGCCCACAACCACTTCTGAAATTCATGAAGTGCCCCCCTCCTTCAAAAATTATTGCCCACCCCTGCTCTAAGGGGGAAGCTGGGTCGCTCAGGATTACTAGACACATTTCCACATCCCCCACTGTAATCCTGGGGTCTGGAAAAAAAAGTCCCTGCCTGCAGCTTTCTATACAGGCCAGTATTCCTGAAGATGCATGTGTCGTATACCTTTCCAGATCAACCCACTTGCAGTAATGCAGCCACAAGAGTCAACCTCCCCATTTCAAAATGGTTTGTAACCAACTGGCTGGAGGTGCCAGCTTCCAGACAGCAATTGCAACATGCTTCTCTACTGAGAGGGCAGCTCTCATTCTGATATCCTTGACCCACAACTGGGGACCAACTCAGCACAGAAGGTTGCTTCATGCATGCTAAAGTTGTGTAGCCACTACTCTTCATCATACACCTGCATGACAATGTGATCACACTCATCAGTGCTTGTTTCCCCAGCACAAAAGTGCTGCTGCTCTGTGAGTGCTGATCACGACAGGTTGCTCATGTCCATCTCCTGCAGAATGTCCACTACCCGTGAGTCTTCTTCCTATCAGTAACTTCAAGAGTCACTCAGCTGAAATGCATCAAGTCCTCACCACACTAAACAGAGCATAGGACAGGGATGTAAAAGTCTGGTTAACTGATTAGGCAGGCTCCCACTACTGGTCCCAACCCTTGCAGGGATGGAGTAGCCATCTGCCCGTGGTGGGCCACTGCTCCCAGGTACTGGTTAGCCAGTTACCCATTTACAGGACTATCATAGGAGAGAAGTGCAGAATCCATGCTCACAGCAGATGCTGGAGTGCACAGCAAAGAATGGCAACTGCACCCCCCCCCCTTCTTTCCCTTTTCTTTAAGGGCAACTTCCGGCTCAGTATCTTCTGATCCCTTCCTGCCAAGTATACACTGCAGTAGAAAGCACTGCTGTCTTACTTTAAGCAGGCCATTTCTCACACCATAGGAAGGTGGATGAGTACTAGCTCAGAGAGCAGTCCTTAGGGAAGCGAGTGTATAAATAGTTTGAGGACATAATGTAGGCTCCTCCACTGTTAAACAGGAAAGAGGCCATCTCATTCCGAGCACAATTCACATTAAGAGTGACAAGGAGTCCTACAGCACCTTTAGACTAACAGATGTTGTTAAGAGTGTTAACAGTAACCAGTTAACCAGCACCTGGGAGCAGACCACCACAGGTAGAGGGCTGCTCCAGACCTGCACAGGGCCACCATCTCTGCCAGAGCAGCCCTCCCCGGTCTACCCAGCTGGCTGGTTAAACAGGATTTTACATCCCTATTCACACCTCACTGACCTCCTTAAGGACAGGCACAGACCCTGGGGCTGCAGCATCCAAGGGAGGAAAAAAAGCCACAGTGGCTGCTCAACACCCAGCAGCGATCCTGCTGATCAGCTCCTCCCCATGCCACCACCTCTGATGTGCTGTTTGGCAGCCTGCAGGAGGCGCTGGGAGTGAGTGGGAGCTGCGGGGTAAGAACAGGCAGGGGGAGGAAGCTCAACAGGCCAGGAAGAGCCAGGGTAAAGCAGGGGCATGGAGGAGAGGGGCTGAGTAGGCACAAGGTATGCGTCCAAGCGGGGGTTAAGCACCGTGCCCCATGCATCCAGGAAGCTGGTGCCTCTGTCCCTAGCAATCGAGCATTTGACCCCTTCTAGAACACTGAAGGCTTCCCTTCTCTCACTCAAGCTAACATCTCAATCCACATTTTCCTCCCTTCTACAGGAAGCTCTATCAGCTTCTCCACAGAGTGACAGAAATTAGATGTTAAGGATTTATTTTTCTGACACTAGATGAAAAAGGAAACTTCTCAGCAATTCTTCCAGTTTCATTTCATCTTTCTTGGACATGGAGGATCAGAATGATTGTCTTCCAAATAAGGTCTTACAAGAATATTGTAGAATAGCATTAATACTTCTCTCTCCCTCTGCTGAAAACACCTGATCTGATGCATCCTAGGATCACGTTTGCCTTTTTCCACAGCTACACCACTACAGCTACTACAGTCA
This sequence comes from Pelochelys cantorii, assembly GCA_032595735.1. Lineage (NCBI taxonomy): Eukaryota > Metazoa > Chordata > Testudines > Trionychidae > Pelochelys > Pelochelys cantorii. The sequence continues at coordinate 12,203,155 of CM064353.1, read as the reverse complement.
CCCCGTGACCAACCCATACACCTAGGACTTTGCTTTCAACTGATCTGCTACAAGCTTGTAGCTGAAATTATTAATAGATCAGAAGTGCATGTGCTTAAACCTTAATTCTACGACATTTGTTACTGCATTTTCAAGGTGAGGCAGATATTCCTGTAGAATACTCCAATCCTCCTCTGTGTTAACAATTCCTCCCAACTTTGTACTATCTACAAATTATCACTCCTACTTTTTGTGCAAAATAATTCATAAAAATATTCAATAAGTCTGGTCCCAAAACTAATCTTTAGGGATATCTACAAGCAATCTCCCTCCAGTTTGAAAGTTTACCTTTCAGCACAATCCATTGCCTTTTCCTTTTCAGTCAGTTCTTAATCCATTTTACAATTTGTGTACTAACTCCCCCCCCCCCCACCTTCTTTAATAAGTGTCCTATGTGGTATATGAAATGTTTTACTGAAGTCCAGGTATAGTGGATACAGCCTGCATTTTCCTGGTCATAAATGGACCCACTTTCTTACACTATCAAATTTGAATGGCAGGAGCTACCTTTGGTAAATCCATGTAACATTACACCCCCTTTTCTGTTCACCTCCATGAATTTCATCATCCGGTTCTTCATAATTTGTTCAACTCTTGCATATTATTGAGGTTAGATTAACAGGTTTAATTGCTCAGATCACTTTTTCCTCTTTACTTAAATACTGGTAAAATGTTTAGCTGTTCAACCTAGAGTACCATCCCCGAATAGATAAGTGTATAAAAAAATCCTTGCCACTCAACCAGCAATCTTGGGACAGATTTTTTCAGTATTCTGGGATAGAAATTACCCAGTCCCCTACTTTAAGCATATCACACTTTGAATTCTCTTTCTGCCTCAAATGTGGTAATTTCTGTTTTGACATGCTCATCGCCATCAGCTGTCTTGCCTTCATGCCCTTCTATATTAACATCCTTATTGAAAACCAAGGGAAAGTATTCATGTAAGTTTTGTAACATACCAAGATCATCTCAATCTCCTTTGCACTCACACTGCATAGAAGCTAAACCTCATCCCTCCATATTAATTTTTTATTTAGAAAACTAAACTTTTTATTCTTTATTTTTCAGCTTGACTTCTACCAATTCTCACTTTATTCCTATATTTTTTCATCTCCAAGATGTGGCTTTCTTTGCTGATCAACCCCTTTGTTCATTCCTAAAAGCTCTCTGCTTATTCTTCATTTTTCTGAAGTAGTTATTCATCCAGCTGTGTCTGGAGCTTTTCCCTAAAGTTCCCTCTCAGCTTAGCATTCAAATTGCAGAGAGTTTTTTATACTGTTGATTTAAAGAAACTCCAAACCACATCCACATTTAAGTTTGAGAGCTTCAAGTCCAGCTGACTTTAACTAATTCCCTTAATCTCCTGAAGTCTGACCACTGGAAATTAAAAACTGTAGCTACCACCTGGTTTTGATGATTCAGTTAAAATTAAATGAGATAAACTTGTGATCACTCAATTCATGGTTATTTCTCATTACTAGCTCTTTTGTAACATCCTCATTACTTACCAAACTTGCATATAAAACTCCATTATGTCTTGTTAGCTCACCAACAGTCTGATGAACAGTTATTTATCACATCCAATATTTAAGTGGCCCCTACAAGTATTAGTAGCAGTTGTTCTCTGATCTGCATCTGGGAAATTGAAGTCTTCCATTATGACTCAACCTTCAGTATTTCTAATATTAGTCTGACCCTGAGTTCTATGGTGGACCCCTAACACTAGCTTCACATAACCTCTTTTATAATCTTTCCCTAAAGTGATTGACATAAACAGATTGCTTTGTCCATACTATCACATTTAATTTCTTTACAATTTATTGCATCACCAAGCAATACTACCCCACCATCTTTATCTTTATTTCTCTCCCGTACACAGCATATACCCTTGAATAGCTGTATTCTAGTCGAGGGTGCTATTCCATCATTCTTCTGTAACCCTCATGCCATCTCATCTGGTTTGGCTTCCTGCACCAGTAGTTGTGGTTGTTCCATTTTATTGCCCAAACTCCATACATTCATTACAGCCATATATGTACTTTCTCCTTATTTTCATTCTCTTACTCTGGTGTTCCTTTATCCCTTGCTACAGCTTCATTTTGCTGACTTACCTCCTCATCTATATTCAAGCATGGACATTTCCAAGGGTCACTTGCTTGATTAAATTTTGCCCCAAATGAACACAAGCAAGCAGCAACTTCTGTTTCAAACCAATTCATTAACTTAGCTTCTTAGGTATCCTGCCAACTATTCTTCCTATACCCTCAGCCCCAACCATGACCCTTGACAGCACAAAGCGAAATCCTTCAGAATAATATTTTACTTCCTGTGTCAGTTGCTTTCCATGCCCTGAATATGCCTTTTCACACTAAGGATGTTAAGGAGCAGGTATGTGGATAATTGTGTCGATACAATTTGTACTGATTACACAATTAGTTGACAAGGGGAGGTGCTCTGCAGAGCAACAGCAGGGGTAGCAACTTGACACTGAGCAGTCCTGGCTCACACCAGCTCCAGGACCACTCCGCTCTGCCTTTTAAATGTAATAAGAGCCACGGGACTCTCACTATATTTAAAAGGCAGAGCAGCAATGCAGGTGGCTCCCAGAGCCAGGTCCCAGATTGCTGTGCCTCTGTCTCCCCTGCTTCCCCACCCCAGACCACGGAGACAGCTCACCCCAGCACTAGCTCCTGCTCCCTGCCCCCCCCCTTGCTGCCTCTGAGTAGCAAATGCAAGCGGTCGACTACTTTTTACATCCCTATTTCACACATTCATCTTTACAAAATGTAGCCCTCTACCAAACACGAAAGCACAAGCCCCTACCATTTAATCATCTTTAGTAGCATAGGACCTGCATCATACTGGTGAACAATTCATATTTAATCAAGGTGTAAATAATGGATATACACTATTCAGTGCAATAGGCAAAGGTGGCACTTTACAGACAAATAATGGCTTGAGTGCTTACAGAGATCTTTTTAGGATCCCATTTCCCTATAATGCACTAGCTTGCAAAAAGCAAACTATGTTTTGCAGATGACGTAACAGGACCATCAAGCAGGCGACCCCCCCTACACCCCAAATGACTGCAAGCTACATCTTTCTGTTGTGGAAATGCCATTTCCCTGATTTAAAGCATGACAAGCATGCAGTGTGGCCACGTGGACAAGACATGAGACTGGATGACATTGATTGGGAGTATTAACTCAGGCAAGTCTCATGAACTCTTTGCACCTGAGTTTACCCCATCTAAAAACATAAGGTAAGAACCTGATCAGGGATGCAAGTGACAAGTGAAGTCCTCAGAACTTCATTCATTCACTACTGAAATGAAGCATGACAACTGTTCAGAAAAACATAGCAACTTTACACAAGTTAACACACAATAAGTGAAAGACTGTATCCAATTAAATATACTGCATAGGCACATAGGAACTTCACTAAGATACCAGGGTTAATATCTCAGAGGCCCAAATGAGCACTAGCAGTCAGACTCTCAGCTGTCATCTGAAAACAGCAGCAACTTATTCCAACATACGTCACTCCACACAGAGCGATCTGCCCTACTTTTGAACATGTTTTACCTGGTGGGACTTTTGCACCAACAGAAGTAATTTCTTCTTTCTGTGACCACAAAAAGCAGGCATAGGACATGGACAGGCGTCCATCTCTTTTGCAGCTTTGCAGACTGCTAGCCTCCTGGAAAGGAGCAGTTCACTTCAGTAAGCAACAGTAAAAGCCAAGACTCTTCTGCACTTCAAGCTCCAAAAGTACAAAATGGCTCATCAAGCTTGAGATGTTCACAGCCAGAAAATTAAACATTCCTGAAGCCACTTTTGCATCAAAAGAGTCTGCAGTGTTGCCAGCCCAACTGAGAATTCAAAGTCTTCCCTTGATAGTGGACAGAAAAGGATTAGATAGAATAGAATGTTCCCCTTTTGTAACCAGCAAGGACAAACTCAGAAGAACCGTCATGCATTACTGAACTCTGCTTATGACAAGTCCTTTTACTTCCTCCAAGAAAGACTAGGTATGTTGCCTTCAGAGTTGGAGGCTATTTGTGAATCAACTAGCAGGGAACATGCAGAAAGAACAAGGTTTGTTTGCCCTAACTTCAGCTGCCATAACCAAACCCTTCCTGCAACCCAGATTTATCAAGGGCAGTTTGCCAAAGATCTATTTTCTGAGGCTTAATGATGAATTATATGGTGCATCTGCTTCCAAATAGAACATGGAGCACTCTTGTCCAGATGCTCATGTTGTATTTGAATCTGCAGCATCATTAGTTCATTTTCAGGATTGCAGGCCCACAGATGAAAGCAGAGGGAAGCAGCAGATACTGACATTTCAGTAGACTAATTGCTCAGATATCTAATGTTTGTTTACATGTGGCTTCAGTCCGGAAATTCCTACACATAACTGAGTGGCAAAAAAGTCATGGCATGCAAATGAAAAAGCCATCAGAGAATCTTGCAAGATCAAACCCAGAAGCTAATGCAAACACTTGGGAGAGAGTGGTCAGTTATTTCAGCACCAGTGCACCCAACCCAGTTTCAGCATGTGTCTTACATTTTAACCAAATTGTCAGAACCAAAGGCAAAGTACAGCCATCTCCATGGCCCAGAAACCATCTTCTTAGTTACCCCTAGCCAATTATCTCCATTTATTTAAGATACTCTTCTTGCAGCCTGTCGTTAGAACAAGACCCCATCTTCATCAGTGTCTGAAACACACTTGGGGCCTAAGTGGTGATCTTGTTAAAAAAAAGTTTAATTGTGGGCTGCCAGTGGCATGAGACCAGAGACCCTTATGTAAGTTGTATTAATAGCAAGAGCATTAGCAAAAGGCAGCTCTTGTAAAGCAATGTGATCTATTTAACAAAGCGGAGGACTTGTGTCCTTACCTCCAGCCATAACTGAGCTTTGACAGACATCTGCCTCACTTTCCCCAGCTGTAGTGCAAGACAAACAGCCATAGAAATGCTGTGAGACAAATGCATCTCCACAGTTAATCATTAAGCCTCCCATGTTAAGTCCAATTTTCGACCCTCTATCAAAACTGAACTGACCCATCTAAAATTTTGAGAGTCACATTAAGCCTTCCAAGAAAGAATTCTACCCAGGACTAATGGCAAACTGGACAAGTTCTTGAAATACTGTGTGTGTGTAAAGTACTTAAAACTTCAGAGAATTTCTCATATTAAACTACTGTATTCTGGCTTGTTCCACCTCAGACTTGTAATATTTTGCAAGTCCTTTGACATTTGAGACTTTCAATGCCAAGAAAAAAATCTTCCTAAAGTGGTAAGAGATTGACAATAAAGCAATGTAACAAATAATATTTTCCAGCTAGTGCATTTATCTAAATTGCCGAGCCAGAACTTGATTAATAAGTCACAGATGTTCTGAATTAAGTGCCTATGTAAACAATTAAGGCACTTGCATTCAGAGGTAACATGGAACAGGGTGAGTACCATTCAATATTCCATGCCACAACTATTGCCCTTTGAAAACAGAGCAGTTAAACTTGATCCATAAGTTGTTTCAACATCCCTCTCAACACTTATCCCTCTTGACATGTCAATAGAGCATCAGAGCCCTTTCCATTACCTGGTGCTAGGACACTGCCTTTAAGCCAACCTAAATGTACCAGGGTCCTGCCTGTATCTATCACCTATCAACAGTCAGGATGATGTGTCCTTTTCCTACACTAGTAGTCACATGATCTTATGCGAGTTCCAAGTGAGCATGAGGTGCTGTACCAACAGCAAAGTCCCCTCTCCACAGAGCTGACAATCTAAGCAAGAGACTCAGAGGAAGAATTATCCCCAGGTTAAAGAACTATCCCCAGTTCACAAATGAGCTAACTGAAGTGCCAATTACGTGACTTCTCTGTAGTCACACAGCAAGTCTGTGACAGAGCCAGAAACTGAACCCAGACCTCAACTCCCTGCTGCACCTACAAGTTTGTGGGTAACAGAACTATTTGGGTCAGTGAGCAAACAGAATGCTGCAAGACAATCCCTTGCAGCCTTCCTGAACAGTAAAAAAGTGCTTTTAAGTCAACAATTCACAAGGGAAGAGAGTCAACTGGGAGACTGCATATCAATTCACACCTAATACCTTCGGCAGTACTAGCACTCAGAGTCCTGGAGAAGCCTGTTGTACTTAACTGTTTGCAAGACAGGGTGTGGTGAATACTCCATAGTTCACGTGGGTGAGCAGGCTATTGTTAAACTAGCAGAGCCAAGCAAGAAAGATTCAGGAAGAGCCCTCATGTTTCTACTAGTACAAATGCTCATAAAATGGGTTTGTAGTATGTGCTCAGAATAGCTTCCTTTTTTGAAGGGGGAAAAGGAGTAGTTTTGTTGATCCCTCCCCACCTCCACCACACCCGCAGTTCTCAAAGCTTGAACAGAGTTCAGAAGAGAGCAGCAGCCTAGTTTCTGCTGATATTGCAGCTTTTACACCACACCATAAAGCTTTGCTATCCATAAGGGATACCACAGCACCTAAGAGCAGATGGGCAATTTGAACCCTAGAAACCCAGCCTAACTCCACATGGAGCAGAATCTATCCAGATCCTGCTCCCACAAACAGGTTTTAAGGCCAAAATAGCCTAATTAAACAAATTAAAAAGCAAACAATGATCCTGCAGCATCTTCGAGTCTAACAAAAAATGTAAATAGTGTCATGAGCTTTCCTGGGTACAGTCCACTTCTTCATATGAATGGAGCAAGAGGTCCAGAGGTACAAATCAATAGCAGAAAAAGAGGGGAGACGGGGAAGGGAAAAAGAAAAAACCCTGTCAATTCAAGTGTTTGTGCTGAATGACACTAATAGAGTGGGCTGTAAGTGCCCAATACTTAGCTTTTGATGTCATTTGGGCATTGAATATAGTGGCCCATCCAGTTCCCGTCTTTGTTCAGACCGTGGTTAAATGTGTCAAATTTGCATATGAAGGCAAGTTTTGCAGTTTCTCTCTCCAACTGGTTTTTGAAATTGCTTTGTCAGAGTCGCTTTGAGATCCATTAATGAGTGCCCAGGCAAGTTAAAATGTTCCCCCAACAGGTTTCTGTGTGTTACCATTTTGAGTATTGAATTTGTGTCTATTAATCCTTGTTGGTAGAGACTGTCCAGTTTGTCCAATATACATGGCAGAGGGGCACTGCTGAAACTTGATGGCACATATCAGTGTTTCTCAACCAGAAGTACGAGTATCCTTGGGGTACTCGAGAGAATTCTGGGGGGTACATCAGCACAACTGAAGTTTGGAGAAAACTGAATTTGTGTTTTAAGTTTTACAGCACTTTATTATTTTTGTACATTTTGTAATCTGACCAAAGTGTCTCAGCTTTCAGAAAATGGCCTTGAAAGCTCAACAGCTTTGCTCAATGAGAGGTCTCTGAACATTTAAGTCACATTTTCAGTCCTTTTCATACTGGCTAATAGTTCAAAATCAGTTTGAGAGAAAAACCACATTGAAACCAAGCAAATGCTACAATGGTACAATGTCAAGGTCCAAACTTCCTTGCCCTTTGGCAGAAGCCAGAGGATGCTCATTGTTTGGTTGTTGTAAGATGTTACATGAACATATTACTTATATAATTTGTTTGCTAATTAATGGTTCTTATCTGCCCACTTTGACTATCTAGTCTTTAGGTACTTATAGACTCAGCTTTCCCTTGATACATTTTTTACCCACTGCCTTTCCTTGGTCTCCCCCCCCCCAGTTTTCCTTTCTTCCACTCCCCTTCCCTCTCCCCTATTTATTTTGGTCCTAGACATCCAACACTCTGGTCATCTGAAGAAGTGGGCTGTGCCCACAAAAGCTCATGATACCATCTACATGTTGTGTTAGTCTATAAAGTGCTACCCAACTATCTGTTGTTTTCTCAGTTTAATATTATTTGGACTGTATATGCATCTCATGGTTTTTTTTGCAGGAAGTCCAAACATCTAACAAGTTGTCCTAATGGAGTTACCCATTCCCTTAACCTACTATAAAGGGACTTCATTTTCACAGTAAGTCAGTTTAAAAAAAAAAGTGAACTAAAACCCAACTAAGAATCTATCCATGCTCTTGCTTCTTACCTGCAACTATTACTTTCATAGCTCCCTTTTCTTATTCTTCTCCTTTTTATGTGAATGACCAACTACTCAGAAGAAACAGTGAAACTGACAGCGCCCTTAAGCAAAAAACACAACCTGAAAAAAATAAAGACAAGCACTTTTCTCTTATCTCTTCTTGTTCCTTTTAGGTGTCTTTTGTAGCTGTAATAAGTAACAATTTTGGCAGAGATGTATGCAAGATGGGTCCTTTGCTCTCTTTAGTCCTTTGAATCCTCATTTAGTGACAAAGTGCTGACACCCAGTAGCCACACATAGCCAATACAGCTGCCTGAGCTGAGTTTAGTCTACCTTATCTCATGAGCAGAATTATCAACCAAGTGTGATTAACATGTAGTTTTTATTTCTAGGGAAAGTGTAATGGCCAAGAAGAGCTCAGTTGGATTTTCCGTTCATAGGCAATGACTGCAGCACTAGGCAGTAAGTCATGTTTTGACTGGTAAACTGAATGAACTAACAGGTTTGTCCCCGAATCACTTTTCTGACCATCTGCATGTGGACGGTTTGAAATTGTTTATAATGATTAAACATTCCCCAATCTCATGTTATTTCCTAAACCCTTCTAATACTACTACTGAAAACCGAGTCAAACACAAGCCCCCTCTTCTCAACACATGTATGCAAGAAACTCTTAATTTCAATAGAAATTGTCTCAGTTTACAGTCCACAACTCAAAATAGCTTCGCTTTCCCCCACTGCCAAGAGCCAACCAAAGTTCACAGCCACTTGACACCAGCCAACCAAAATTAAAGGCTTACTCTGAAAGTTTTCAGAGAAAAAAATATACCATTACTGTTACAAACCTTGTTAAAACTTTTTGAATACAACTCACAACAGCATAGGCCACAAGATCATTTCACTGCTTCCTGCTACAGAATTTTGCAATGAAGAGGAAAAGAAAATTTTAATTTCACAGCTGTAAGCAGAAGTATCCTGCTCACGCCAGCCAATGGCTTGTTTGATTTGTAAGGCACTTGTATTCCTTGGACTTCCTTTTACTTACGTAGCTTACTATTTATGCTGGTTCAAGATGAGAAGATCTCCGGACTAACTCAGTGATACCCAACCTTTTTTATACCATGGACAGGCAAACTCATTCAAAAACAGTTGGCACTGAAATATTTGCATATTGTATGGTAATTTTAGCCCATGGTATATCAGGCACATCAAAGGAGGGAGGACATGATGGTTAACAAGAATTTGAAGAACTGCTGCACAGGCATTTTAAAAAAAGAATAATAGTTGCTACTGCTTGTTCACAAGCATTCGCCAGTCCAAACCTTTTGCCTCAATTGCACCGGAATTGAAGAGGCAGGAGTTAACAGGTCCAACCATGCTGACATTCATATTTTCCTTAATGCATAATAATAATGTTTATTTACTGGGTGGGAGCAGCTGGAGGCTAGGGGAAGGCTCCCGCTGAGCAGGGAGAGAATGGAACGGCTCCGCTGGCCAGACCAGCCACACTTCACACGGCCCAACTGTGTAGCAGCTGCTGAAGCTAGAACCGGGGCCAGTGAGGCTGCCCCAGCAGGGACACCTCACTGCAAATCTGGCTCCAGCTGCAGCACATGTGGCTGCCCACCACCCCACTCACCCTGCTGCTGCATGGGTAAGTGGGCAGGAAGGGAATTCCCTGGGGAATGCCAGCAGGCAAGGCTAAATAAAAGCTGGGGGCATGGCCTGGCAATGTGCCACGGCCCAGCAGAGGGGTTTGCGGCCCACCACTGGTGCACAGACCAGCGGTTGGGAACCGCTACTTTAATGGGTCAGTAGGAAACAAATCATATACATGAAGGACTTGAGGTATGGTTTGGAGGGCAGAAGCATAAACTGTATCATCAAGGAGCACATCTCTGTGTACACAGACCAGGAATCCTATAATTTGATCCATGCTTACACTTCTGAACCAGTGAGAAACCCCACTGGCTTCATAGTGCACGTTTAGGATACGGAAATGGGTATGCCCACAGCATTACTCGACTCAGTCTAAACCTACACAGCATGTGACCCAACCATGTCTACAAGTGGCCCCTTGTTAGCCGTCTCAGCAACAGCCAATGGCTGCACTGGACATGCAGACTAGTGATGTTACATACCGGTTAACTGAATAGTCGATTAACCTCATGAATTCTTATCTGTTAGTCAACTATTCTATAGTCCCTGGGCAGCCTGTCAGGGGGGAAGGGGTTATAACTCCCAGACTTGGCACAAGCCAGAACTGAGCCGGGCTGCCTGCCCGCCTGGCTCCTAATACACTTTAAAGGCTGAGCTGCAGTGGGGGTAGTCCTGGACCCAGTGCAAGCCAGGACTGAGCTGGGCTGCTGGCCAGCCTGTTAAGAATTTACTGGCAGGGGTGGAGGGAGAATGCATGTAGTCTATAGCATTAACCGATAAGCTTTTGTTTATTGGTTAATCGACTATACTATTACATCCCTAATGCAGACAACTCCCTTTCCTGTCTCCTAGCTCTTTTTTCAGAATTATACTGTCCCTGATTATGTTCCACCCATAAACAGAGACAGACTTGCAGGCTGGATTCTATCTGGCACCTTGCAAAAGCACAAATCACTTTTTAAAGCTGAGAAGCTGCTGTGCATTGTTGCTTGCCAGGTCAGTGCTTAGGGGTATAAAGTCCCTATCTCTGCAGTTGTCAGTTTTAATCTCCACATCACCTGGTTTGGTGCGCTCCTGCTTTCTTTTTTCTCCTCCCTTCCATACTGAGAACAGGCATGTACCTGCCACTTTCCACTGGGAACACAGAGGTAAAGAACACTGAAAATTCAAGTTGTGTCTGTTTGCCTTTGCATGCTTTCCATGCATCTTTAGCGCAGCATTAGCCTAGGCTTCTTTCTTGGGTATTCCCCTAACATAGCAGTTCTCAAACTTTGACCCACAGCCTGCCGGGCTGAACACAAGCCTTTCTGGAGCCCACCAGCCAACCACCCATGACGACAAAATGGGTGCAGGACAGGCTGGGAGTGCAGAGTCTGGGCAGGAGGCTGGGGCCATGTGTGAGCTGGGATTGGAGGATCTGGGCAGGAGGTCGGGTTCAAGAGGAGGCTTGGGGTGGGGATCTGGTTCTGGCCAACAGAAGCACTGGGGAAAGCCTCTAGGTGTGCCATTTCCTGTGCTGCCATTTCCCCAGCAAGGGGGCAAAGGGGAGCAGCAGCATACACAGAGCCACTTCCTTCCCCGGCAACCTGGATCTGGCTCGAAGCAAACTTCTTGGGGTGGGGAGAAATGCGGGGCTGGAGTGCAAGTGCAGGCTCCCTGCTGCGGCGGGAAGAGAGTGTCCAGAGACCATAGCCCACCTGCAAGATGGCCATGGACCACTAGTGGTCTGCAGACCACACTGACCACTACTGCCCTAACACCCCACCCCATCTACACATGAAAGCTAAGTGGTGCTTTCAACTCGGAGCAACCCAACTTAGGCATGGGTTAGAGTAAGGGCTCCACTTTCACTCAGACCACTAATACAGTGTTTCTCAACCAGTGGTACAAGTACCCTTACGGGTACTTGAGAGAAGTCTGGGGGGTAAGTCAACACAGCTGAAATTTGGAGAAAACTGAATTTGTGTTTTAAGTTTTACAGCACTTTATTATTTTTGTACTTTTTACACACAAAAATTTAATCGTCCGCCGGGGTACGATTAAGTTGTTTAAACAAACGTGCTGCAATGGTAGAAAAAAAATGTGTCTGAAAACTGTAGGTGCTAGAAGTTGTGGGGGTTTTTTTTGTTTTTTTTTTTTTTAAAGGGGGGTACTTTATTAAAAAAAGGTTGAGAAACACTGCACTAATCCACCTGTTTTTCAGCAAGGAGGCAGGTTAATATACTTCAGTGCTGATGGCCCTAGACCCAGAGTTTCCCCTGCCCACTCACTTCCCCCTCTTTTTGCACCTACAAGGACACATGAATTCTTCCACAATTCATTGGGAAAAGGGGGTGACTCAGCTAACAGTTGCTCCGAGAATCATGGGGCACGCTCTCAGAAGTTCTAGCAGTCTCACCGGGGAGTGCCACACTAGTGAGGAAACAGTAACATGGGTATGGCTTTACTGACATGTGCCTTATGTAATTGTTTGGAAGACTAGAAGCATGATCCTCCTCTCTGCCTCCGTTAACTGAACTTTCATTCCCTAGTCCAGCGTTTCCCAAACTATGGGCCACAGCCCGATACTGGGCCGCAGGAAAAAAATACCGGGCCTCAGCATGGTTGCCGGGGTGTTCCAGGTTCCTGGAGTGCCTGTGTGGCACCAGGTCCTCCAAATCCTTGGCCGGCCTGGGCAGAGTCTGCAGCTGGATCTCCTGGCTCCCAGCAGAGGTGTAGCTGGGGGAGGAGGGGAGAGCCAGCCATCGGAAGCAGCACTGGACAGGGGAATCGGGGCGGGCATGGGAGATTGGGGGAGGGGCAGCCAGCGGAAGCAGAGCTGGCCAGGGGGCAGGTGGCTGGCCGGGAGATCGGGAGGAGGAGTAGGGGAGAAGCGGCCGCTGGAAGCAGGGCTTGCCTGGGGCATCGGGACTGTCAAGGAGAGATTGGGGGGCCAGCGGAAGCACGGCTGCCAGGAGCACAAGGTCGGGGGCAGGGAGCTGGCCGGGGAAGATTGGGGGGGGGGTGGGGAGGGAGAGAAGCGGCCACCGGAAGCAGGGCTGGACGTGGGCAGCGGGGCTGGCCAAGGGAGATTGGAAGGAGAAGTGGGGGAGAACTGGCTGTCCGGGAGGGGGTTGTGGGAAGTGGGGCTGGCCGGAGGCGCAGTGGGGGGAGTGAATCGGCCAGCAGGGAGCGGGACTGACCAGCCATATGCCGATCTCAGAGCGCTGCCCCCCTCCCCCCCCCGCAAAGCACAAATGAGTCCGGCCTGGGGATTCTATTGTGCCCCCTGCCCTCCCTCCCCCCCACGCCCCCCTGAGTAGTTGCGAACTGTCTGGCTGATAGACACACTCGTGCAGTCTGAGCACATTTACCAGCCAGGCAGTTCGAAACTACAAACTGATACATCTAGTAATAATAAAACTTACCTAAAATAAGGTATAAATAAAACTGGGGACACTTTTGGGAGAGGGGGAGCCTATACAGGAAGGATGGGCTCCACCTAAACCAGGGTGGAACCAGACTGCTGGCACTAAACATTAAAAAGGCTGTAGAGCAGTTTTTAAACTAAGAGATGGGGGAAAGCCGATTGGTGCGGAGATGCACGTAAATCGGAGGGAGACTTCTCTTAGAGGAGAATCCATTGATAGAGATTCTCTAAGCTGTAGTCAGAAAGAGAGGAGGGGAGAGGGCAAACCATGGGCCAGAGCAGACAAACAACCGCATACAAAGGAATCCAATGCACCAGGGAAGGGCAGACAAATAAGCAGTGGCAAATTTTTAAAGTGCTTCTACACAAATGCTAGGAGTCTGACTAATAAGATGGGTGAACTAGAGTACCTACTATTAAATGAGGAGATTGACATAATAGGCATCACTGAAACCTGGTGGAATGAGGAAAATCTCTGGGACACAATCATATCGGGATATAAAATATATCGAAAGGATAGAGCAGGCCGGGTGGGTGGTGGAGTGGCACTGTATGTGAAAGATAATGTAGAATCAAATGAAATAAAAATATGTGAATCAACATGTTCAATAGAATCGCTATGGATAGTAATTCCATGCTCCAATAATAAGAAATTAGCAGTAGGGATATATTACCGACCACCTGACCAGGACAATGATACTGACATTGAAATGCTGAGGGAGATTAGAGAGGCTACCAAAATAAAGAACTCTATAATAATGGGGGATTTTAATTATCCCCATATTCACTGGGTACATGTTACCTCAGGAAGAGAAGCAGAGATAAAATTTCTCAATGGCCTAAATGACTGCTTCTTGGAGCAGCTGGTGCAGGAACCCACAAGGGGAAAGGCAATTCTCGATTTAGTCCTGAGTGGAGCGCAGGATCAGGTCCAGGAAATGACCGTTACAGGACCGCTTGGGAATAGTGACCATAATATAACAACATTCAACATTCCTGTGGTGGGTAGAACACCTCAGCAGTCCAGCACCCTGGCATTTAATTTCAAAAAGAGGAATTACTCAAAAATGAGGAGGCTAGTTAAACAGAAATTAAAAGGCACAGTGACTAAAGCCAAATCCCTGCAAGCTGCATGGAAACTTTTTAAAGACACCATAATAGAGGCCCAACTTAAATGTATACCCCAAATTAAAAAAACATAGCAAGAGACCTAAAAAAGTGTCACCGTGGCTTAACCACCATGTAAAAGTAGCAGTGAGGGACAAAAAGGCATCTTTTAAGAAGTGGAAGTCCAATCCTAGTGAGATAAATAGAAAGGAACACAAACACTGTCAAATCAAGTGTAAAAATGTAATAAGAAAAGCAAAAAAAGATTTTGAGGAACAGCTAGCCAAAAACTCAAAAAGAAATAACAAAATGTTTTTTAAGTACATTAGAAGCAGAAAGCCTGCTAAAAAACCTGTGGGTCCCCTAGACGATCGAACTATAAAAGGCGCAATCAAGGACGATAAAGCCATTGCGGAGAAACTAAATGATTTCTTTGCTTCGGTCTTCACGGCTGAAGACGTTGGGGAGATTCCCAAATCTGCACCGTCCTTTGTGGGTGATGAATCTGAGGAACTGTCCCCGACTGAAGTGTCATTAGAGGAGGTTTTGGAACAAATAGAAAAACTTAATGTTAACAAATCTCCAGGACCGGATGGCATTCATCCAAGGGTTCTAAAAGAACTCAAATGGGAAACTGCTGAACTATTAGCTGTGGTTTGTAACCTATCCCTTAAATCGGCTTCCGTACCTAATGACCGGAAGGTAGCTAACGTGACACCAATATTTGAAAAGGGCTCTAGAGGCGATCCGGGCAATTACAGACCGGTAAGTCTAACTTCAGTACCGGGCAAATTAGTCGAAACAATAGTAAAGAATAAAATTGTGAAGCATGTAGAAGAACATAATTTGTTGGACAAAAGTCAACATGGTTTCTGTAAAGGGAAATCCTGTCTCACTAATCTATTAGAGTTCTTTGAAGGGGTTAACAAACATGCGGACAAGGGGGATCCAGTAGATATAGTATACTTAGATTTTCAGAAAGCCTTTGACAAGGTCCCTCACCAAAGGCTCTTGTGTAAATTACATGGCCATGGGATAAGAGGGAAGGTCCTTTCTTGGATTGAGAACTGGATAAAAGACAGGAAACAGAGGGTAGGAATAAATGGTAAATTTTCAGAATGGAGAGGGGTGTCCCCCAAGGGTCAGTCCTAGGACCAATCCTGTTCAACTTATTCATAAATGATCTGGAGAAAGGGGTAAGCAGTGAGGTGGTAAAGTTTGCGGATGATACCAAACTGTTTAGAATAGTCAAGACAGAAGCAGACTGTGAGGGACTCCAAGAAGATCTCACCAAACTGAGTGATTGGGCAACAAAATGGCAAATGAAATTTAATGTGGATAAGTGTAAAGTAATGCACATCGGGAAAAATAACCCCAACTATACGTACAGTATGATGGGGGCTAATTTGGCTACGACAAATCAGGAAAGAGATCTTGGAGTTATCGTGGACAGTTCTCTGAAAACTTCCACGCAGTGTGCAGCGGCGGTCAAAAAGGCAAATAGGATGCTAGGAATTATTAAGAAAGGGATAGAAAATAAGACCCAGAATATCTTACTGCCCCTGTATAAAACTATGGTACGCCCACATCTTGAATACTGTGTACAGATGTGGTCTCCTCACCTCAAAAAAGATATTTTGGCCTTGGAAAGGGTTCAGAAAAGGGCAACTAAAATGATTAGGGCTTTGGAACAGGTCCCATATGAGGAGAGGTTAAAGCGACTGGGACTTTTCAGTTTAGAAAAGAGGAGACTGAGGGGGGATATGATAGAGGTATATAAAATCATGAGTGGTGTGGAGAGGGCCGATAAAGAGAAGTTATTTATTAGTTCCCTAAATAGAAGAACTAGGAGGACACCAAATGAAATTAATGGGTAGCAGGTTTAAAACTAATAAAAGAAAGTTCTTCTTCACACAGCGTGTAGTCAGCCTGTGAAACTCCTTGCCAGAGGAGGCTGTGAAGGCTAGGACTATAATAGAGTTTAAAGAGAAACTAGATAATTTCATGGAGGTTAGGTCCATAAAAGGCTATTAGCCAGGGGATAAAATGGTGTCCTTGGCCTCTGTTTGTCAGAGGCTGGAGAGGGATGGCAGGAGACAAATCGCTTGATCATTGTCTTCGGTCCACCCTCTCTGGGGCATCTGGTGCTGGCCACTGTCGGCAGACAGGATACTGGGCTAGATGGACCTTTGGTCTGACCCAGTACGGCCATTCTTATGTTCTTAGAAAATACCAGACATGTTATATGTGTGGTATTTCTCAGTTTGTTTATGCGTTTATATTTTTGGGCTGCAAAAAACAGTACGGGGAAAAAAAAGGGTTCCAACTACAATAAAAAGTTTGGGAAACCCTGGTCTAACCGGCTTTCTGTCTGTCTTACACTCCATTTATCTAATCCATATTCCTTAACTTGCTGACAAGAATATTGTGGGTGACCATATCAAAAGCTTTGCTAAAGCTGGCACTGGGGGCTTTGGGAGGACCAGAAAACTTATTTGAATATTCATCATTTGATTAATGAATATGCAAATGAATGTTACCAGTCCTCCAAAAGTTCGTGAATGGATTTACTGGTCCCCGTGTCAAAAAGTTTGGGAACCCCTGCCCTAGTCCATTCAGTACAGCTTTCTACCTGCTGCTCCATGCCTGCTCTTGGATCCTTCTGCCAAGGCTACTACTTCATTCATGTTCATTTTGCACTGGGGCTTATTTCCCTGCCTAATCTTTTAGTATTAAATAACAGAACGTATGCATCCCAAGAAGAGGATTTATCTTTAACAGTACTCAGGCATTTCCTTCTCCCCTTTTGTCACATTGCATCCCATCAGATCTCTCTTCCTGAATACCTACAACATTGTTACGATGGAATTATGAGATTTTTATTTTCAACCCATTCATCTCATTTTGAAAAGGACTGCCCTAGAAGTTATGGCTGAACGGTTGAAGCACCATGTATGAAATACTCTGCAATCTCTGCCAAGTGAGAGTTGAATATCAGCAAGGATTAGCTAAGCCCATCATCCGCATGAGGTTGAAAGAAACTGAGTTCCAGATAATTTCCTGCCCAGGCGCCTTCAGAATGAGACTGAAGACCACTGAAGCATTAGCAGCTTTTAAACAGGCTTGCACCAGGAACCTGCCCAGAGACCCCCTTTCCACATCATTACGCCAGAGCATAACAAAGTCATTTGGCCACCAATCCGAACGTACTGCATGTGAGCAGGTGGATGAAGAATACCCTTGTTACACAAAGCATTCTGGGATGGGAGGCACCACATCAACATTTAACCAATAGTAGATACTATGGAAATAGAGCCTGCACTGGCACTCAGGAGACTTGGATTCCATTCTTGGCTCTGCCAATACCCATTTGGAAACCTTGGGCAAGTCACCTTTACAGCTGTAAAATGGGGACAGTGTAAAGAGTTTTGAGAACTACTGAGGCAGTGCTATGCAAGAGCTAGGTGCTATTATTAATTTAGAAGTCTATCCTAGCTTCTACCTTTCTAGACATCTCACCTAAGCACTAGGCAGGTCACTCAGCCTTCTGCATTATGTCCACAAACATACTTCACGTGTTCCTTCAAGTACCCAAGGCTGTGCTCAGTTCTTTCCAGTCTATTGCTTCTTATTTCTGCCATTCAGAAGGCTTTGCAGGACTCCAAGCTAGGTTTTTGCAATCCCCCCAGGCATAATCACAAAGGAAGATTCTCAAATTGCTTATTTACAAACAGAATGCCCATTGTTAGATGCAGTATCCGAATGCTGGACAATCCTATTCAAAAGAGTTAAACTGGGCACAATGCCCAGAACAGTCAGACATTCCCTCAAACAAAACACTAAAGAGTAGTCCAAAAAAGTAATATGGTAGAAAAAAAAAAAGCAGAAACTGGTAAGTTATGAACAGACCTAAACTCAGAGACAGAGAAATCATAGGAAATCTGTACGCATGGCAAAGAAAGCTTACAACCCTGTACCCAGAAGGAGCTTTCAAGGGAGGACTGAGGTTAACCCACCTGACTTGAGTCACAAGGAAGAGATGGCTGCTACCCAAGAAAAGGAAACTTGTTTCACACCTTTCCTTCCTCTAGGGTACTTTGGCCAACATAGTGGGGAGGAACTTATCCTTATCCTACCACAACTGAGAGCGCACGCTGCATCAGAGAAAAGCTGTAATGTTCCCCTATCACTTGCAATGCTCCGGGACTACTGCAGCAAGAGCCCACAATGGATAGCCCATGTGTTCCTAATTGGCTCCCCAGCAACCTCTATTTTCAGTAGAAAGGAAGGCTCAGTATCTCTCCTGCACCACTCCATCTGACAGTGGCTCTCCAATGGATACAGATTTTAGGAGCATATGAGTGACTTAGGACTTGGAAAGTTTTTCCAAATGCCTGATTTTGCCACAATCATTCACTAGTAGGAAGTCACATTTGGCTGCTTCAGTGGCATGGGCTCGTCTCTGCCCCACAAATCCCTTCAGTGTTGCTAATGTGGCCCACAGCAGAACCACAGTGGACCGTCTTTCTCCTCAGTATGGTACATCACCACATAAACATGACTTTATATCCCTGCTCTAAACTCTCAAACTGAGAAGCCATAAAACATTTCATGCCAGAAGCATCTATTATTCTTTAACCACCCCCTTCTTTTCCCACTTCTTGATAAGGACAATTACCAGCCCCCCACTGGTAATAGTCAGACCTTGCCCCCATTGATTCACTTCACTTGGCATGCATTTATGCTATCTTTCAAGGGAAATTCCTCTCTGGGCATAACTCCAGCTCATTTGATTTAATTCAGAAAACATCTCACTGCAACAAAATCATGGCACCATGAGAACTTTGAAGATCAGCTCCTTCAACTCAATGTTTAAAAAAAAAACCCATTTATTCTTGAGCTGATTGTCAGACACCACTGTTACTTTGAGACTCAACCCCATAGCCTTCCCTACAATTAATACAATTATTTTCATTGCTCAACTGATTTCCTGCCTCCTCTACTCATCTGCCATTTTCTTCTTGTGACCTTTTCAGGTGCCCCCTTCAGTTTTCTGCCAAGGGCTGGGCTAACATTTACATTTTTTTCCTATGTTTCTACTTTTCACACCTTTGCAGTTGTTTTAATGGGATTACTACAACACATGCACACGGAGTGGAAAGAATGGACACCTCCTGGAAACCTCAAGACCGCTAGGACACTCGGTCTTATTTTTTGACAGGGAGGAGAATCCATCCCCTAGAATAGTAGGGATCATATTCATGTCTCCTTCATGCCTATTGCTACAAAAATGACGAACAATTTCACAGATCAGAGAGCTCCCCTTCACCAGTTTTTGCAAGCCTGATCTAGCCGTACTAACAGGATTTCAATTACATTTAACCAGTGTTGTAGTCACATCAGTCCCAGTATATTAAAAATAAAGTATCACACACAAACCCAAGTGACAGCCCCTTCAAGTCAGACAATTTATGAAAACAATTATGGACATTTGTCCATCTTATTCCAATTCCACCCTGAACAATTCTCAGGCCACCTATTTCAGGTAAATTTAGTAACTATTTTTCATAAAGACATTATGTGGCCTAAAGTCAGCGCACATGTTTCCTGCTGTGGATTCATCTAATCCAAAGTACAAGAATTTACAAAATAAATTAATGGGTACTAGAAGTAACAGAAATTTCAAAGCTACTGTATGTCCTCATTCTCAACATTCCAATTTAACTTCAGCTTCCAGCATCCAAGACAAAAAGTAGTCCGAGGAAAAGGGAGCCTCTAATAACTTTGCTGTTAGAGACATTTTTTGAGAGATCCTGAATGTAACAGCAGTTTGACACTTTTTAGTTGTCACCATATATGGTGCACCAACATGCACATATCTGAGGCTGACATACATGCCAACACAGCCAGCTGTTGGATCAGTTGTCATACACCACCTCCTTGTCCTGTGTAACACAAGCAGTCATCCTACCAACATTGACAGGGTTGTCATAACCAACACATGTTGAAAGGAACTGTGGTCAAGCAGCTGGAATGAAATTTTCTGGCATGCATTTAACTGTGTTGACCGTGTGTACACCATTTCAAACATCTCTCCCCTAACACAGACTAATGTTTGAATGCTTTCTGACCCAGAACAGAAGTAGCAAATGTTGATTCTTTTCCCTCTGTGTCTTGTATATTAAAGTTTGACCTAACCAAACATACAACATTTACACTTTGGGGGAAGAAATTAGAAATATTTACAAGACAGCAAACCAACTTCCTTTGCTTTTCCTCAACTCATCTCACTGGCTCCCTGCTGTTCATGTCACTGGGTACCTCGATGTGCTATTACCCTTACAATTATCAGTAAGGCAAAACAGGGAAAGAACAAGTTAAGAATATGTAACTATGTTAGAGGAGTTCAAGTCAACAGGACCTGATGAAATTCATCCTAAAGTACTTATGGAACTAGTGGAAACAATCTCAAACTGTAAGCAATTATCTTTGAGAATTCATGGAGGACAGAGGTGGTCTCAGAGGACTGGAGAATGGCAAACATAGTACCAATCTTTAAAAAAGGGGAACAAAGAGAACCAAGGGAATTAAAAGACCTGTCATTCTAACTTCAATACTTGGAAAGATATTGGAGCAAGTTAACAAGCAATTTGTAAGCACCTTGAGGATAATAGGGTTACAAGAAATAGTATGGATTTATCAAGAATAAATCATGCCAATTAAATGAATTTCATTCTTAAACAGAGCTGTTGGTCTAGTTTGGGGGTTGGGGGAGTCCAAGTGAAATATTTTGATTTTAGTAAGACTACTGACATAGTTCCAGATTATATTCTCACATGCAAATAAGGGAAATGTAGTCTAGTTGAAGTTACTGTAACAAACGCACAGCTGGTAATGAAAGACCATGTTCAGAGTAGTTATCAGAAGTTCGCTGTCCAACTGGGAGGATATACATAGTAGGGTCATAAGAACAGTCATACTGAAGACTAAAGACCAATGTAGCCCAATATCCTGTCTTTGAACAAAGCCCAATATCACATCCCACAGGGATCAGTCCTCGTTCTGGTACTATTCAATATTTGCATTAATGACTTGGATAACAGATGCTACTGATGATGGTGGGAGGCATTGCAAGCACTTTAGAGGAGAGACTTAGAAATCAAAACTACCGTGAAAAAATAGAGAATTTTTCTGAAATCAAAATGATTAAGTTCTATAAAGACAAGCACAAAGCACTTGAACTTGGAAGGAAAAAGCAAATGCAAATCTACAAAATAGGGAATAACTGGCTAAGAGGTAGTATAACTGGAAACTATTTGGAAGTTACACTGGAGCACAAACTGAATACAGGTCAATATGATATAGCTGTGGAAAATGCTAACATCCTACCTGGAGTGTATTAAGAGGAATATTGTAAGTAAGGAGCTATTTGTCCCGCTCTTCTCAGCATCCATGAGGCCTCAGCTGGAGTACTGAGTCTAATTTTGTGCACCAGACTTCAGGAAAGATGAGGACAAAATTAGAGAGCAAATGGAGAAGAGTGAAAAAGAAAGATAGGTCAGGCTGTATAAGACTTATCAG
The DNA here is from genome assembly GCA_032595735.1 of Pelochelys cantorii. Lineage (NCBI taxonomy): Eukaryota > Metazoa > Chordata > Testudines > Trionychidae > Pelochelys > Pelochelys cantorii. Next base: position 12,181,273 of record CM064353.1, on the reverse strand, counting down.
GAAAAAATTCCAAAGGGTATTTTTAGTCTTGAAAAAGAAAGACTGGGGGGATAACCTAAAAACAGTCTTCAAAAGATGTTTTAAAGGATGGTATTAACCAAATGGGGATCAGTTGTCCTCCCTGTCCACTGAAGGCAGGACAAGGAGTAATGGGCATCTGCAGCAAGAATTTTATGGTCAATATTAGGAAAAACTATAAGGATAATTAAATTCTGGAATAGATTCGCAAGGGAAATTCTGAAATCCCCACCATTGTAAGTTTCTAAGATCATATCAGACAAACACCTGTTGGAGTGATCTGTTTACTTGGTCCTGCCTCAGAACAGGAATCAGGACTTGACCTCTTAAGGGCCTTTCCCTGCCTTGTGTTTTTTTTAAATCCATGGAGAGGTGAAAAGAGATATGAAATGTAGTTGCATACATGTAAGAAATTTCTTCCCCATCTCAGAAGAATACCACCACCAAGAGACACCCAAGCAAAAGTAGCCGTCAACTCTCAGACCATCCTCCTACAACTCAAACAGCCAGAGGGAGGGAAAGACAGGAGGGAACAGGATCGGCAACATTTCCTAGCAGCAGGACTGGAACTGCATGGAAGGAAAACTGCAGCGAGCAGCACCCCGAGAAATGCTATAGCTAGAGCTTTATTTGCAAGTTGCTTCCAGGGAAGAGAGGAGGAGAAAGCAGCTACACAAAGAGCTGGAAGCTACAGAGCAAGGTAAATTGCACATCACAGAGTATTCCGAGCCAAGGCAAAGGCCTATGTCCCTGGGTGTGTTTGTGCAGCACCCAGCACTGCCCCCAGTCCTGACAGGGAGCCCAGGGAATATAAATCTAAACCCGGAAAGTCACTGAGAGGCACAAATCACAGCAGGGAAAGGCATGCCCGGCCTGGCTGGGGGAACCAGAGACGGGAAGGGAACCGAGGGGCTGGAACAATTGTGCTGTGAGGGTGCGGAGAGCCACGGAACCGGACTGTAAACCCTGGGTAGAATGGACACCTCTTCAACACTCCCCCGTCCCAGCACCTCTGGGAGGGGGGTTTCCTCTGAGCATCCCCGGCCCCTGACTCCCCACACCCACCACACACACACACACCCACCACACACACCCCTCCCCAGCCCATCTCCGCCCCAGCACCCCCAACCCCACACACTCCCACCCCTCCCCGGCAGCCACCCCACACAGCCGCCCCCCCCTCACACCAGCCACCCCACACAGCCGCCGCCCCCCCCTCACACCAGGCACCCAGCCGCCTGGGCTGGCACAACAGCCCCCCCGCCCCGGCGCGCGCGCGCGGGACCCCGCCCCCAACCCGCCCCGGCCCGTGGAAGGGGCAGAGGCGGGCGCTGCCCCTTGGAGCGGGACCCACCTGAGGAGACTGGAGAGCGGGTGCCCCCCGCCGCCGCCGCCGCCCCCGGAGCCGCCGCCCGCGGAGCCGAAGCCCGAGCTGAGGCGCTTGCCCGACAGCAGCTTCTCCACGGCGGGCAGGTTGCCGGTGCGGGCGGCCTCCAGCAGCTCCTGCTCCTTCCCCATGGCCCGGCCCCGCCGGCCGGGGCACCGCGCTCCCCGGTGCCGGCAGCCACGAACCGCCGCCGTCGCCGCCTACCCCCTGCCCCGCGCCAGAGCCTGGCCCGCGCGTCCTTCCGGGGCGGGGCCACGCAGACCCCACTCCCCCCCCACCGCGGGAAGCTCCGCCCCCACAAGGGGAAACAGAAGTACCACGCCCGCAGGGGCGGGTCCGAGGAAGGCTCCGCCCACACAATGAGGCCGTTTCTTAAAACATGTCACTGGGCCTCCAAAGGGGAGGGGTACCACATAACCCCACCCCCATAGGGGCTTAGCGCTGCCCCCCAGAAGTATCCCCACATTCAGGGCATAAATCGCATCCCAGAGTGGATGAAGAAGTGGCCTGGTATAACCCCTCACACAGCAGAAGTACTTCTAGTCTCCCACCAAGGGGAAAAATAACACTGTGCTCCAAAGCTGTGCCCATAATAATGCAGCACCTGGCTCCCGGCTCCCCACTATTCTTGCAGAAGATGGAGACCAAACCCACAGAGCTCATGGACTTCACTGGTGTACCACTACCATCACTCTGCTGCCACATCTGGTCCTATCCTGCAACTGGACACATGAAATATTCACCGTCCACGTAGCCCTTCTTCAAAGAAAGAGGGAAAGTGCCATTTGACATGGAAGAGCACCTGAGTCTTTGAATTAATCCTCCAAAATCCCTGAGGGCCTTTGTAGGGATGACCATACATGTGTGAAATCCACTGTTTAAAGAGGGAAATGTAGCAGTTCCCCAGCATCTGCCTGACTCAGTGCCATCCTAACCAAGGGCAGGATCCAAAACTCTAGTACTTCTGCAGTATTCATCTTGCCTGGTCCTCAAACCCATGTGCCAGAGGTAGTGTCCAATGCACCACCTTCCCATCTGAGGGAATGCCTGATCCCAGATCTCCTGCTTCATGACTGAAAGATGGTACAAAGGGGGACAGGATGACATTTGCATATATTAATAAAAGGGAAGAATAATGCTCTGGTTGCTTCTCCCACAATGAACAAAGTGGAAGCAGATGAGCCTGTTTACCTGTAATCTAAGACACATGTAAGAGGCAGCCTCCAGTGATATCCATGTGTTAACCCTTCTGCCTTCTACCCCACAAGAAGCATCATATATAAAGTTTGACCCAATAATCCAGTTAGTATTTTGCAAATGTAATATGATTTGGGAGGGCAAAATCCTACCACTAGGGCAAATGGCTTTTTGGCAGTCTTATCAACAGAGACAGAGTACCCTTCCAAATCCACGAGGCCCCCTTGAATTCAGATTAGAGACACAAAGCAGCAGGGCAATATGGGTGAAAAAGTAGAATGATACTGCTCAGACTGTAGCTGCTTTGCATATAAACAGAAGCCTCCAGAGCATAAAGCTAGCACCTTCCATTAACCCTAAAAATCACGTTTCTTTTTTAAAAGAACATATGCCTCATGTTTTTTAAACATATTTCAGCTTCAGTGCAGAATCCTCCAAGCAGGCTGATGTTCTAATTACCTTGTTCTGTGTCATCTCAGCATATCTAGCTTACCGCTATGTGTAAACACCATTCAAACATTTCAGTTTTGTCCACTTGCTTTTGGACTGCCCCAACATCTAGCATGGGGTTTTGCTACTGTTCAATTGTTTTTTTGGTTTTTTTTGCTTGATCACCTTCCATCTGGTGCTGTGAATGCAATTTCCACAAATGAATTAATTTTCTCAAATTCCACAGGAGGTGGGTGGTCTTACTCCTATTTTACAGATGGGGAAACAGTAGTCAGAAACTGAATGACTGGTCTAAGACCATACCAAAACTAAGAACAAACCTAGTTTTCCTAACTCCCACTCTTTTGCTTTAGCTACAAAATGATCTACAGCAGATCTCATGGTACAAAATAGCACTGCAACGGGCCCTGTGGTTTAGCCCTCTACCATGGGCACCAAGAAATTCTCCCCTTTCTGAGGCAGCATAGTTAAAGTCTAACAAAAACCAAACCAAACATACTAGGCTCAGTTTTCAGACCCCTACCTTTCAGATGAACCCCACCTAAAGCAAACTGCTCTAACGCCCATCAACTGGTTTCTGATCACTAAGGGTACGTCTAGACTGCAGTGCTATTTTGGGATACCATAAATATTCCAAAATAGTAATGCCACGTCTTTAAACACTCCCGCTATTTCCCGAAACAGCGGGCACACTATTCTGGCATCACTGTAACCTTCATTCAATGAGGGTTAAGGGATTTGTCAGAATAATTACTTATTTTGAAATTTGGCACGGTCTACACAGCGCCAAATTTCAAAATAAGCTCTTTCGACCTAGACTCGGAATAAGCTACGCAATTTGCATAGTGCAAATAGCCTAGCTTATTCTAACAGAAGGGTGCTGTCTAGATGCACCCTAACAGTCTGTGTTAGGTATGCCCTTCCATAAGAAGGCTATTTAGCAGACCATAACCTTCAATTAATTCTTAAGATAGGCAACTTGTGCCTGGGAGAGGGAGGACCAGCAGAGAAAGAGGGAGAGGGCAGGAAGGGGCACCTCATTTAGCAACTGAAATTTTGACAGGGATGCAAGGGGGTGGTGTATCTCTTAAGTGCTACCACAAGTCTCCTGTGATTCCTACCCCCAACTACTCTTCCCTCAGAACCTAACTATCACCCTAGTCAACCCCCAATTTATCTGCTTCGGGGGTAGCCAAGTTAGTCTGTTACAGAAAAGAAAAAACAAATGGTCTGGTAGCACTTTATAGACTAACAAAACATGTAGATGGTATCATGAGCTTTCGTGGGCACAGCCCACTTCTGTGCTTCTTTCTTTTAACTCCTCCTTCCTGGCTTCAAATCAATTAGGTGTCATGTCGTGGGGCTGATTAGAGACACTGCAGTTTATTAACCCTTCCTGGCCAGCATAAGGTTCCCATCACACCATCTTTCCCGCATGTATTTTAAAGTGTTTTCTTTATGGATTAATATTCAGTAATAATCATAATGCAACTAAGAGACTCACCTTTTATAAAACAGGAAAGAGTTAATACTCTCAAGAAAGAAGGCTTGAATTTTACTTGGCAAACAGATACCTGACATTTGTCAGCATAATGAGATTCATACAGGAAAAGCTTCTGACTGAACCAGACATTTAAGTAGGTAGTGTGCTGCTATTATCGTGAAATACAAATGACATGTCTCATTCATTGCTATTGTGCAAGAAATGGGACTAGAATGATTGAAGATGTAGATTATCCTCATTAGTTCAGTGGATCTTTTAAACTACCTTAATGTATTAAAGACTTAGAATTAACTTCTCCTTAGTGATTTCTGTTTGTTCAATGTAAGGATTCTTCTTCAAGTCACATACAGTGGAACATGAATAATGCTGACGTAGGATTACAGCATGAATTACTGGAAAAGAATAGCACTGAATCGGAATATAGATATGCTGGTATAGTTTTCATAGTGTAGACATATGATAGTCTCTGCTACAAACATTGATTGATACAAATTATGTGAGCATACACATGCAAAAAGTTATATATCACTTAGATGAATGCATATGGCTGTTCGTGTCAGCACTGCATATACCAGGAGTGCTTGTGTTGATGTAAAATACAGTGCACTACAGGTAGGTACCTCAGAGTGACATGTAGACACCACAGTGCCTTTTGGGACATTTTTCCAAGGTTTTGCAGTGTAGCAATGGCTCACCCTGATGCCTCTGGAAGCGAGGGGTCAAGTTCCCAGCATGCAACCCTCTCCATCTTACAATGCCATAATTTTCACTTTTTTAAAATACACCACAAACCTACGTGAAGTATTTTGGTATCTGCTATCTCTCACAAAAGCATGAAGCACCTAGAGCTCTGCAGTATTGTCATGGAAATTGCACATACATAGTGCACAATTCTCCTGTATTTGCAGACCCTCAGAAAGTACCACCACAACAACTGGGGACACGAGGATTTCTTTGACACATTGCTGCATGACATAGCAAAAATAATTCAATGTACTTGGTAGTGTTCATGGAGCAGTTGCAGGCGGGGGAGTGCCACTTCTGAGCTGAGAATGAACACTAACCGGTGGCACTACACTGTAATGCAGATTTGGGAAAGGAGGTGACAGAACTTTAGGATGTGAAAGGCCTCATTCCTAGACCTGTATGCTAAGCTTATCCCATCCTTCCAGAGTAAGAGTTTCAGTCAGGATTTCATCAGTTACATCATCCTAATTGTCTTGACTACACAGCAAAAGAACAGCGTGTATGTGTAGTACTGCAAGAGAAAGATGTAATCAGCTGTGGCCCCACAAATAATAAAATCTCAAACCTTTAGCACATTTCAGTCAAGGATCTCAAGCCCTTCACAAACATGAATTACTCTTCAGCATAGCCCTGTGAAGAATGTAAATAGTACCCATTTTACAGACAGGCAAACTGAGCCACAAAGAAGTTCACTGACATGTCAAAACTTGCATACTGACCAAGAGCAGAGCTGGAAACAGCTCAGGACTCCTGACTCCCCCATCTCCCAGCCTAACCATTATCCTAATGATGATAACATCTTAGTGTGGTGGCCAATTAGAAAGCAACAATGCAGAAAATTGTCACCTCTGCTTTCACCTCCCCAATTGGCTTCGTTCATCAAAGAAACAGAGCCAGCAAACAACTCATTATATTACCTTAATGAGAAACATTTATTTGTATTAAGGATTATAAAGTCCTGTGATAAGCCGATATCCCGTTGGTACCCCTAGGGCCTCGACAAGAGGGATCTTGATTCATTCACCTCAATGCTCCCCATCCGCGCTCTAACTCCAGCACTCCCGAGTCCCCACTCCATGCCCACCTTACCCAGCACTCCCCCCTCCAACACCCACTGCTCCACCTGGTCTGTGCCCCCCCCCCCCGCCTATCCCAGCCTCCCTCCTCTAATCCCCCTCCCTTGCCACTACTCTAACCCATATTCGCCCGCCCCTCCCCCCCCACTCTCACATCATTCCCCCGCCCACGGCCCCTGCTCCCCGAGGGCTGTCGCGTTGCCATGGAGACAGAAATCTCCCGCAAGCGGCAGAGCTCGTGCGCCCCCTCCCCCCCCCGGCCGAGCCGTCGCGATGACCTCATCGGAGCGCGCGGCCGCCGCCTAGCCGCTGGCCAGGGCGATGGCGGACGCCGGGGAGCCCGGCCGCGAGGAGAGCGAGGACTCGGGCCCTCCCCAGGAGGCTTTTCCGTCGCCCGCGTCGCCCGGGGCTGGGGGCGGCTCCCGCGGAGCCGCCGGCTGCGGCCGAGACCCCCGCGGGGGAGGCGGCCGAGCCGGGCGGGGGCAGCGAGCCCGCGGCGGACGGGCCGGCCGGGGAGGTGAGGGGCGCGGGGCGGCCGTTGGGGTGATCGGTTTTCATAACAAAGCGATTCCTGCGGCGGCAGCGTGACGTCATCACGTTATCTGCCTGCCCCAGCCTGGGCACAGACCAAAGGGGGAGTGGCGCCCCTCCCCCCTCCCGCCAGCAGGCCGGACTCTGGCCCCACTCGCCCCGATTCCGCTGTGCCTGCCCCTCCCCCGCCAGCTCCTGCTCCACCCTCCCCCACTTGGTGCCTCTGATACAGAGGCAGCAAAGGGAGGGAAGCAACTGGTTGAGTAGTGACGTGGCGGCCCAACAAGCCACGATTATCGGGTAGTCGACTAGTCGCTTACATCCCTAATCTAGTCCTCTGCGCCTCCAGTCGCATGCACGTGTAACAAAACAGTAGGGCTCCTAGATGAAAATCTGTGGGTTGTAATATTTATCATAGTGCACTGTGGATGCTTAATAGTACTGCGCACAGGCTAACCACCATGTACTGACATGGGTAGTTTGGAACTGAGTCACAGACCTCACCAAGATAATTCTTCTCTCTTGCAGCAGGTGAATAGCCAAGAAAGCCTGGAATTAGCGTCAGCAGAAACAGAGGATTCTACTTTGCAGTCAGCTGCAGCCAAGAAGATAAAAATAGAGATAAAAGAGAAGAAAGAGAAGAAGCACAAAGTAGATGAAGATGAGATTCAGAAAATGCAGTGCGCGCACCCTATTATTTCTAACTCATTTGACATCGTTTGGTTATAGGATATGGGATGTTGATTAACTTATAAGGAAAAGTTTATAGGTTAATGTTGTAGACTACATGCACACATCCCTTCCCCTAGGCCAGTAAACTTTTTTAGCAGGCTGGCCAGCAGCTAAACCTTGACCTGGCACAAGCCAAGTCTCGGCTTGTGCCAGGTTTTGGAGCTACCCCTGCTGCAGCTCTGCATTTAATGAGTATTAGGAGCCAGGCAGATAGGCAGCCCAGCTCAGTTCCAGCTCACACTGCATCCAGGAGATCAGCGCCCCCGCCGGCTGCTATTCTGCGCTGCTGCCTCTGTATTAGAGGCAGCAGCATGGGGCAGCAGGTCTGCAAGGGGAGCTGGTTTTTAAACCCTCCCCTCGTGGACCAGCTCCCACCTTACACCCCAGCGTGGAGTGGCAAGGGGCTCCTCGGGAGTGGGGCTGGATTACACTGGCTGCAGGCCTCACCCTTGGGGACTATAGAATAGTTGAGTAACCAATAAGAATTCATGAGGTTAATCGACTATTCAGTTAACCCATATTTAACATCCCAGTACGGGATTTTATTTTATGACAATTTGCTCATCAGACTGAGTTAACTCACCTAATTCACTATACAGAGCTTGCTGCTGTAAATGAAAAGTACTGTAGTACGTAATATGCCCTGTCATTATTTTAAGTCTAACATTGGAAACTATTCCCTAAAGGGTTGTCTTTCTGATCTTTGCCTTCATAAAGGAAGATCTAAGTCAAGCTTGTAAACTAAAACAATTCATCTGTCTCAACCTTGTGGGTTAGATAATTAGGGCACAATCTACCCCCTCCTTTCAGTGGTGTGTCTTATGCTTAGTAAAATATTTATGGCTAAAGTGGCACACTGTAGTAACAGACCATACGTAGATTTGAGTAACTTTTCAAAATGCTTTAAGGTGAAAATAAGTGCAACTGTGTTCTCTCATAACTGACCTGTTTCCTTCTCCCAGAATTTTGGTTTCTTCCTTTTCTGAAGAACAGCTGAATCGCTATGAGATGTACCGCCGGTCTGCTTTCCCCAAGGCTGCTATTAAACGGGTAAGTTTCTGCAAATAGTCAGTCCACAGAGGAACATATCCAGCTTGGTACATATAAATGTAAGTGCATAAAACATCATTATAGATTAGGTTACAGTTTGAGTGCACAAGTTTTCAACTATGGAATAGGTGTTGAGCAACCTCCACTTGTGCTGACTTCAGTAGTTACTGCTCAGTATTTCCCATGCTTAGACTACGTGTTTCTTAAAGTCTTCATCTGCAAAAACTGAATTACATTTTCTTTTGTTTCAAGCTGGTCCAGTCCATTACTGGTACATCTGTGTCTCAGAATGTGGTTATTGCTATGTCAGGGATTTCCAAAGTCTTCGTTGGGGAGGTGGTAGAAGAAGGTGAGTAGAAGAGGAATATTGTAAAAGTGGGAGGAAATATTCCTGAGAATATATCGTGTATAGATCACTATAAAAGCAGAGACACAAGCTTTTGAAGTGAGATCATGTCGTTTCAACAGCTTAGACCTTTGTCACAGCATCTATATAACTCTGAAAGGAATCATGAACCCTGATTCTGCTATCAGCAAGGAATTCCAACGTAAGGGAAATGACATTTAACTAGCATAAATTCATACTTCTGAAACTTGATATCCATTCATTGACATCAAGCTGAGATCAGAATATGAAATGCTACATAGAAAGGTGAGCTACTTAAGTAGCTGTTTGGAAATGTTTCCAATCTGTTGGTTCAAGTTCCCCCATCTGCACAGACTTGTTATTCAGATAGTTGGCCTTTTACTGAGAGATCTTATTTTGCAGGAATATAAACTTGGTTCTGGCTGTTGCTGCTTTTTAGCCAAATTGCCTTATAGCAGTGGTTGTCAAAGCGTGGTCCAAGCACCACTAGTGGACTGCAACCATCTTGCAGGTGGGCTGCGGCCCCAGCTCCCGCTCCATGCCCTGCCCACAAGGCTAGTGCGCCAGCACTGGCTCCCTGCTGCAGGGCAGGGTTGAGCCCTGACCCTTGCAGGATAAATCTGCCTTGGGCGGAGGGAGGGAGGGCAAGGAGCGACTCCACGTGCTGCTGCTTCCCCTCCCTCTGGCTGGAGGAATAGCAGTGCAGGAAATGGCTTGCCTGGAAACTTTGCCCCTGTTCCCATTGACCGGAATCCTGGCAATGGAGGCAGCAGGGGTTGATGTGTGGGGACACAGAGCCAGGGAAGCACGCATTCTCCCTTAATGCCAGACCGCACACCCCCATCGTCCTCACACACGCACCCCTCCCCTCCCAAAACCAAGATCCCACACCATCACCCTGCGACCAGACTTCCAACCCCGAGCCTGTTCCTGCACCCTCCTTCCGGTCCAGACTTCCCAGTTCCACCCCCTCCTGTACCCATTTTGTCATCAGAGGCATTTGGCTTGTGGTCCGCAGATTTACACTGAGCGGGGTGGGTCATGGGCCAAAAAGTTTGAGAACCACTGCCTCACAGTATCTCTATTTGAGATGAGATTTCTTTCATGTGGCAACTGGAGAGGGATGGATGTAGTGATCCAATTGGTTCTTTCCATTTCTGTATATTAGGGATGTGAATGTTTAACTGGTTGACCAGCAGGTGCCTGCTCCAGACCCACAGGGGGCCTGCTGTGGACAGGGGCTGCTCTGGGGTCCTGACTGAAGCAGACAGAGGTTGCAAACAGGGCACAGCTGGTGCAGCCCCTGCCTGTGATGGGGCGGGGTGCTACAATCCAGCAGTAGGGGTGTGTGGGTGTGTGTGTGTGCTCTAACTGGGCTAGAGCAGCCCCCCCTTGAATCAGTTAACTCCATAGTGTCCAACATACTAGCCACATGTGGCTATTTGACTGGTTGAATGTGGCCAGTTGGCTTGAACAATGTGGTTATTTGGCTAATTTGCCATAGCAGTAGCCACTATAACTTCAGAACTGGTTGGACACTAGAGTTAACCAGTTAAACCGTGTTTAACCAATTAAATGGGATTCTAGGGATGTGAATGTGTACCCATGCACATGGTTAACCGATGAGCCTGGGCTCATTTGTTAACATGCATGATTACATGCAGCCCTGCCATCCTGCCTCTGATACAGAGGCAGCAGCAGGGGAGGGTAGGGAGTCCCACATGTAAACATGTAACCACTGACATTTTCGGTGGTTACACGTTTATCTAAATAAACACATTTTAACATCCCGAATCCGTGCTTTTTGTTTCCTTGTGTATGTTCATATCCTAGCTCTAGTGCAGTAGTCCCTACATGTATTCAAGTTAACCGACCTGTGAATATTTTAACAATTCAAAGGAGAAAGGGGCATTCTCCACTTATTTTACGTTCTAAGAAATTAAGTAACCCCAACTGTTCCATAAAATGTAACTTTGCCAGTTAAGTAGTGTTTATATTCTGTCAGCTTGGATAGTGAGAACCAGAGTAGTCAGTTTTGCGCTCATTCTTGCCCACTGGAAAAATCCTCCCAAGTGTGCCTTGCGGACACCGCTTGGAAACTAGTGCCAGCTATTTTTAGAGATTTGAAGTTGAAAAGGTTTATGAATAGTAGAATCTGCTTAGTAAAAGATGAAAAGTTAGCTTTTACTACCTGAAAGCCTCTTTGAGACACGTGCTTAATAAATCAACTGTCTGATAGATAACATTCTCTGTGTTTGGTTTGTTTAGCACTGGATGTGTGTGAGAAATGGGGAGAATTACCACCTCTTCAGCCTAAACACATGCGTGAGGCAGTCCGGCGGCTAAAATCACGTGGGCAGATCCCCAATTCTAAGTATAAAAAAATCACCTTCCATTGAAGTGAACTAGAGAGCAGTTCAAGAAGCAGATCTTGGAGAAGATGGAGGAGAATAGACTTCGAGCTGTAAATTATATCACCTCAGGGAGCTGCTTAAACAAAAAACTTGCAAACCTTCTGCACTACCGATGGTTGCAGCATTAACTCGCAAACCTGTACCAAAACAACTTAGCAGAAGTTTCTTAAAACTACAGTGAGTCCATGTGGCCAGTTTCTCAGATTCTATGAAATGCTTCCATATATAACTTCTGCAAGAAGTGACTGCTTAACTTCTCTCTCTCTAAACACTTCCTGGGCAACTTACAGCAGTGCTGGTGGTAGAGACACACAAGAACTGATGTGGAAATGTTGTCAGGGGAATCAGACATAGCTGAGGTTGTGTGAAAGGTAGCCAGACCCTTCAATTACAAAGAACAAAAGCCTTTGGTGTAATAGGCTTTTTAGTTAGAGAGGAAAATGCGGTGGGGGCCAATACTGCTGTAACAGGTACACTTCAGTCTGTATAGAAATGGGGAGATTTTGTGCAACGAACATTCATTAAATTTGCTATTCTGTTAAACGACTGGGATTTAAGTCATCTCTTCCGTTCACGTTGACTCGGCTGATGAAACGTCATTGAATGTTTTGTGGTAGCTGCTTATAGAACTTAAGCTGAGAAAATGCCATCTGTTAATCCTTAATCAATGAGGGGGCTCTAGCGTTTTAGTTTTCCTTTGGACATGCACAGGCACTCTTCCATAAGCAGCTAAGGGGAGTACTGAAACAATACCTGCTTGAGGGTCTTTTAATGATAGCCACTCATTCTCTCACAGCCTTTAACCACTGTTACTTTTCCTGTGTGCTGTTCAGCCACATTCTGCATTTACTCAGGACTCAAGAAAACCAGCCATGGAGAAAAACATTTGACACAGTGGAGGTTTAGTTTTTCTTTAAGGTGGTTCACAGAACCAAAAAATGCACTAGTGGAAATGTAATACTGCAACATAAGATTCCAATACTGATAGGCCTTAGCTTCAAGTCAGACTTGTACCCAGTATTGCCAACTATAAGCAGAAAGGACTGCAACCCCACAACTAATGAGCTATTGCAACCCCAACTCATTCCTAGTGTAACACTGCAGTTACACTGAGGATGAAGTTAGCTCATTTAATAGAACATACAACAGTACAGCAATCTTCAAGAACTTACTTCCCTTAACACAAAGTAACATATCAGTCACATCACCCTCTGTATCTTTCCTACTGTTCAAGCTTCTCTCTTCAGTCCTCTGCAGTGAGCAAGCTTTTATACAGCATGAAGCCCAATGAGGCTCTGAGTAGTAATGTACCTGTATTGTACTGGAATACAATGAAATAGAAGCACTCAGTTTTTTCCTAAACCTAGCCCTATATGGACTGATCCAAGCTCCTGTGGTCATTGGAACAAGATGCTTGCCAAGGAAAACTACGTACCAGCTCTGTTTCTGATGCAGTATCGAGAGAGGGAAGTAGCTTCGTGTTGCTAGATACCAGTTCTGGGCAAAACCTTCCCCTATTACTCCTTTCACAACCTGCTAAAAGATGCAGCAGGACATCTTTAAAAAAGTTTTGGTTTTTTTGTTTGGTTTTTTTTTTTTTTTTTTTTTACACAAAACTGATTTCCAAGCACACTGAATAAAGCAGTGGGATCAACATCACCTTCTCCCCCCCCCCCAGGGCATTTTCAGTCAGTTCTTAACACTGCCCAGACTCCGGCAGCAGCTCTGGGCCCTTGGGCAATTGCTGCCTTTGCTCTCCCCCACTCCCCTCCCACCAGGGGCCCTGGTTGCAGGAATACTCTTACCTCAACAGGAAGAGATGGAGTGTGCATATAAGTGTATAAGTTTGACTAAAGAATGTTAATTTCTGTTTACATGGAAGTGATCAACATCTTCACTTTGGAAACAAAAACTTGGGCTTAAAACACACTTCACAACATGAGATGTCTTTTACACCTACAATTAGCTGCTTTATATTAGGTTCACAGCAAGTCTGGTTATATATAAACGGATGCACTATAACATTCGTGCCTGTTTTACAAGAAAACTATTTTAGCCTTGCCACAGTGTGATCCTCACCACAGGAGATAATTCTTGCATTTCTAAAACCCCTTTTTCTTTATTTTAAAAGTATTCTGTGCATACACAAGGCAAAGGTGATGGGGAAATACCCAGTTGGGCTACCCCCACACTACTGCTAAAAGTTAAAGTGCCTTCTCCTCTTGTTAACAGATTCTCTGCTCCATAGGATCAAACAAGGACTGCTACATGAGAGGATTTTTCAACATAGGCAATAATGAATGTAATAACCTGTCACAAAGGCTGTTTTGAGGAGGCATAGGACAAGAAAGATGCTCTTGAAGTAAAGCAGTAAGATTCCAGTACAGAGAGATAGAACACTATCCTCCCTCTTCCAGGGACAGAAATTAACATATGAGAACTAGAGCAGTCAAGATATAATACACAGTAGCCAACCCAGTTCCATCAGATGTTGAAAGAGACATTACAACAACTGCAACGCCTTCTGGCATTTGGCTGCTCTTTGCCTAATGCTCATCTCAGGCTGTTTAAAACCAATTTTTCCTTCAAAAGCCAAATAATTTCTAATTGTTGGCTCCCAGTGCACACAGGGAAGTTTGGGCTCTTGCTGACCTGGTTTTAGGCATTGGTCCATTGGACCTTGATAGACAAGGTGGTAGAGATGCAGTCCACCTTACAGCAGTAAATCAGGGCTGTCTTTGCGCCAAGGCTACTGTGTCTTCAGTGGTACTGGTCAAAGACTCCATCTTCAGCGTAATGTAGTCAAAACATTTTGAATTTATAATTATCCCAATAATGACAGCTATTTGTGTTGGGTATATAGGCATCCTTTCCATTCTGGAGTGACATATGCAAGGGATTCGTTGTTGGCTCATTTTATAGTTCAGTACCATCAAATGAGCACATAAAAACATGCACCCTTCCTCCCTAGAACTGAAGAGCTTAGACTGCAAGTTCCCTATTAAAGAGAAACACCTGATAGATCCAGAATTGGGTAAAAGAAAAATATGCAGGATAGTGTAGCAGGGAAAAAATGTTACAAGTCATTGTCTTCCTTCTGATCACTCCCCAAATCTTAAGTCATCAAGATGTGTGGGGCTCATCTGTTTGTTTTACAGGCGCTAGAAAAAGTATTGTGTGCGCTACAAATCGTGCATTAATACAAATATAAAGTACATCTGGAGAAATCTAATCCATAAAAAGTTTGAAATGCATTAAAATCCAAGAGACTCTGAATACTATAAAGTATGGTGGGTGGGCATTCTTCAGTAGCAAAATATTGGCTGAAACTTGTATGGTTCTTTCTTAAACTGTATACAGCTTACTCTTCTGTCCAGCATTATCTTCTATCTTGTGGATGCTCTCCTTGCCATTGCTTTCTCTCTTCCATTTTTTTCTTTGTTAGTTATGGAGGGCACACGTACAGTTGCTTCTTCACCCAGTGCCAAGACTGTGCATGCACTAGCTTAGTCAGCTAAAGTGAGGAAATAGCAAACTTAGCCTTTAGAAAAGCATCTTATTCTTGTAACATTACAAAAGAGCCTTTTCATCAATGACTTCTCATGAACTCCTACTTCATCTTTTACCAGGTTTTCTTACCTATAGAAGCTATTTAATTTTAAATTAAGAAAGTCACACACTGACTTTGGACACTTCACCTTCATCATGGAAGCAACTTGGAGAAGATTAGCACTGAGTCACCATCTTCCAGGAGCAAACATTAGACAGCTGCTGTTTTGATTGCCTACAGATAACTAGCACAGAGCAACCAAGGCAGCCAGAAGCCACTAAAGTCTGAGTGTCAGCACTCTGTTAAAGCACACATTACCAGCCCTTTGTACAACTTCCACATCATCTGATTCATCTCTAGCTCAAAATACATGACTAGGGTAGAATATGTATAGTGGTTGTTGTTGCTGTCAGTGCTTTTCCTCCCACACCAGTCTGTGAACCTCTGGCAGGTAAGTCTGAGTGCAGTACACTTCACAAAGGGAGATGACAGGTCTTCCCCCTCTTCTGCCCCTTGGCCTATAAGCTTTGCACCCAGCCTGACTCCTAGGTGGTCAGTTCATAGAAAGGTCATGTTTGTTGGGAGAGGTTGGATTCCTCCCATTTCATCATGGAGAACACTAAGCTGAACTCAGCCTCTGTGCTTTTAGCTAATGAGTAAGGGACACTTTTCAAACTGGCAACCTTCATACCAGGCTAAAGGCAATGGCCAAGGCATATGGACATAATGTTAGAGGTGGGGTTGAGAGGCAGCATTGCAAGCAGAGTACCTTTCTAAATCTAATACCCCACATCTTCCTTTTGGCCTGGGACTACAAACTGTTGGGTTTCTTCTAGTACCTTTTCCACTGTGTACTATGCTAGATGGACAGAAGGGAGAACATCTTCAAGTCACATTTCCTCTCCCCCTATAGAGAGTAGTTACTCCCAGATTTCTCACAGCTAGTCACCCCCCACATTTCCATCTCATTTTACTCCATATCATATGCATTCACTATAAAACAAACTTCTGCCATATTTGACTATGCCTTGACTGAACAAGTTGACCTTATTGCTTTTGCCTGTGCTCTTTGGTGAGTGTGTTTGGGCAAAAACACCCAGGAAAATACTCAAGGAAGTACAGACCCCCACACCACCCACCTCTGTAAACCAAGATGAATAAGGAAGCAGATGCAATGGTGGTATGAAAGTAGGCCAGCAACACCGCTGTAAGATGACTAGACGGGGTGCCTGGCTCTTGACTACTGTTCTGCATTTTCTGCTTGCAGACGAAGCACTGCAGTTGTTCAGTGACGCAGAGTGTAGCACCGTTCTATCAGGACTGAGGGACATGGCTGCAAAACCAGAACCAGGTAGCTCCTTGTTGCTAATTTCCCTTCACCCAGCCAGGCTCTCCTCTTTTCTACCCCACTTAAGAGTTTATCCTGCTATTAGGATTTCGTTCCCCAAGGCGATTCCTCTCTACTGAGGTTGGCCTCTCAGCAGCAATGTAACAAATTAGCCACCTGGATGCTGGTGATGATCTCTGCTCCTCCTGAGCAGCTACAGCCTTGGGCCTCTGTTGTCAAAGCTGGAAGAGGGGATCGTATTTCCTAATTTCCTGCAGAAGGCGTTCTATGTCCAGATTGGCTTCTGCTAGGGCTATTTTCATAGCCTGGAGCTCCTTCTGCAAAGCTGGGGCTTCCTTTAGCTACAAGAAACAAGGAGAGAAAGAGAGACACATTTTCCAAAAGGTAAAAAGCAGATGAGACCAGACTGATTTTTCGCAATACTGTCAAAGAAGAATATGAAACCAGGAGCTTAGAGATGAACTGCAGCTACATGCCAGACAGCAAACAAAGCCTGCCAACATACTGATTCCATTTGACTTTCTTGCATGAGTCCTTGCTGACAAGATGCATTTCCAACTGTTTCCTGGAATACCTTTCATAGTCATTATTATACTGAGCCTGCACACCCATCAGTGGCAGCCTAATGGCCATCAGTCTCCATGGATTCCCTACTTTAGGCATGTGAACAAGACTGTCAGCAGCAGGGGATCTTCCTGCACTACTCTGGCATCAGCTTAAGGTAAATTACTGTACTCACAGGGAAGGTAAAAGTGGGCTCCATTCTGTGCCTTACAGATGTGTTATCCTCATAAGCAGGCATCCTAGAGTTAACTAGGGATGTTAAATATCAGTTAATTGAATAGTCGATTAACCTCACGAATTCTTATCAATTAGTTGACTATTCTATAGTCCCCGGGGGCGGGGCCGGCAGCAGCCCCTGTCCAGGGGGGCTGAGCCGGGCTGCCTGCCCACCTGGCTCCTTAATACACTTTAAATGCAGAGCCGCAGCTAGGGGTAGCCAGCCTGCTAAAATTTACTGGCAAGAAGATCCGGGGGGCGGGGGGGGGGATGTGTGTAGTCTATAGCATTAACCTATAAGCTTTTGTTTATCAGTTAATGGACTACACTTTTACATCCCTACAGTTTACAGGACTACTTGTGTAAGTTCACCAGGAACCTCCCCTTAATTCAGTCACATCTGTTGCTACCTCCTGGACTAAAGCTATTTGTTGCTCTTGTTATACCAATGGCCCTCAGAATCCTTAGCACAGCATATGGCAAGTCTAATGTCGACAACGATTTGGACAATACTATTTATTGGTGGATCTTCCTTGGGCTGTGTTATTTTTTAATTCAGAATTTAAGCCTCAATCCTGCTCCCACTGACTTGAGTAGGATCAGTAAATTAACTATTGTATGACTATAGCACCTAGAGGTTCCAGTTGTGATCACCAATTGATTGTCTAGACTAGGTGCTACACACACAATCAGAGACAGTCCCTTCCCCCAAACAGTTTACAACCTAAGACGAGGCAAAGAGTGGGAGGGAAAATAGAGGTACAAAGTAGAGAAGTGATTTGTCCAAGGTCACCCAGAAGGCCAGTGGCAGAGCCACATCTCCAGAATCCTAGTTCAGCACCTCACCCGCTAGACCTCATTGCTTCCATCAGCACATTTTTCAATAGCCAATCATCAGATTATCTAGTAATACTTGCATAAAGGAAGAGCAATAAAAAGTGAAGGTTGTTTTTGCTTTTTGTTTGAAATACAAAATTATTTGGGTTCCAGATGTCTGGATCAAATTAAACGGAAGATCAAATTAAACAGTGAGTAAATTAAGCAGAGGGTTCCATCCATGTTAACAGGATATTGACTGTAGGACTCATTCTGTGGTTGCTTATGACCTATTTTCTAAGTCCCTACATCTAAAAGAACGTCATAGAATCATAGAGCTGGAAGAGACCTCTGGAGGTCATCAAGTCCAGCTCCCTGCCCTAAGCAGGACCAATCCCAACTAAATCATCCCACCCAGGGCTTTTTCAAGCCGAGACTTAAAAATCTCTAGGGATGGAGACTCCACCACCTCCGTAGGTAACCCATCCCAGTGCTTTACCACTCTCCTAGTGAAATAGTTTTTCCTAATATCCAACCTAGACCTCCCCCACTGTAACTTGAGACCATTGCTCCTTGTTCTGCCATCCATCACTACTGTGAACAGCCTCTCTCCATCCTCTTTGGAACCTCCCTTCAGGAAACTGAAGGCTGCTATCAAATCCTCCCTCACTCTTCTCTTCTGCAGACTAAACAAACCCAAATCCCTCAGTCTCTCCTCATAGGTCATGCGCTCCAACCCCCTCATCATTTTGGTCACCCTCCGCTGGACCCTCTCTAATGTGTCCACATTGTTTCTATTGTGGGGGGCCCAGAACTGGACACAATACTGCAAGTGTGGCCTCACCAGAGCCGAATAAAGGGGAATAATCACTTCTCTGGATCTGCTGGCAATGCTCCTCCTAATGCACCCCAATATGGCATTAGCCTTCTTGGCTACAAGGGCACACTGTTGACTCATATCCAGCTTCTCATCCACTGTAATCCCCAGGTCCTTTTCTGCAGAACTGCTACTTAGCCATTCAGTCCCCAGCCTGTAACAATGCTTGTGATTCTTCTTCCCAAGTGCAGGACTCTACACTTGTCCTTGTTGAACCTCCTCAGATTTCTTTTGGCCCAATCCTCTAATCTGTCCAGATCACTCTGGACCCTATCCCTGCCCTCCAGCGTATCTACCTCTCCCCCTAGCTTAGTGTCATCTGCAAACTTGATGAGGGTGCAATCCATCCCCTCATCCAGCTCATTAATAAAGATGTTGAACAAAACCGGTCCAAGAACCGATTCTTCGGGCACTCTGCTAGAAACCGACCGACAACCTGACATTGAGCCGTTGATCACTACCAGTTGAGCCCCACAGTCTAGCCAGCTTTCTATCTACCACACAGTCCATTTATCCAATCCATACAAGAATATTGTGGGAGACCGTATCAAAAGCTTTGCTCAAGTCAAGGTATATCACATCCACTGACTTTCCCATATCCACAGAGCCAGTTACCTCATCATAGAAGCTAATCAGATTGGTCAGGCACAACTTGCCCTTTGTGAATCCACGTTGACTATTCCTGATCACTTTTCCCTCTTCCAAGTGCTCCAAAATGGATTCCTTGGGGATCCCCTCCATGATTTTTCCGGGGACTGAGGTAAGGCTGACTGATCTGTAGTTCCCTGGATTGTCCTCCTTCCCTTTTTTGAAGATGGGCACTGCATTTGCCTTTTTCCAATCATCCGGGATCTCTCCCGATCTCCACAAGTTTTCAAAGATAATGGCCAAAGGCTCTGCAATGACATTTGCCAACTCCCTCAGTACCTTCGGATGCATTAAATCTGGGCCCATGGATTTGTGTATGTTTAGCTTTTCTAAATAGTTCCTAACTTGTTCTTTCCCCACCAAGGGCTGTCCACCTCCTTCCCATACTGCGTTGCCTAATGTATTTGTCTGGGAGCTGACCTTGTCCGTGAAGACAGAGGCAAAGAAAGCATTGAGTACTTCAGCTTTTCCCACATCATCTGTCACTAGGTTACCTCCCTCATCCAGTAAGGGCCCCACACCCTCTCTGATCACCCTCTTATTGCTAACATACCTGTAGAAACCTTTCTTGTTACCCTTCGCATCCCTTGCCAGCTACAATTCCAATTGCGCTTTCGCCTTCCTGATAACTCCGCTGCATTCTCGAGCAATATATTTATACTCCTCCCTAGTCATCTGTCCAAGTTTCCACTTCTTGTAAGATTCCTTTTTGTGTTTAAGCTCACCATGGATGTCCCCGGTAAGCCAATCTGGTCGCCTACCATATTTGCTTTTCTTGCTGCGCATCGGTATGGTTTCTTCCTGTGCCTTTAATAAGGCTTCTTTAAAATACTGCCAGTTCTCCTGGACTCCTTTCCTCTTCATATAAGCATCCCAGGGAATCATGCCCATCAGTTCTCTGAGGGAGTCGAAGTCTGCTTTTCTGAAGTCCAGGGTGTGTATTTTGCTATTCTCCTTTTCTCCTTTGGTCAGGATCTTAAAATCTACCATTTCATGATCACTGCTTCCCAGGTTGTCATCCACCTCTACTTCCCCTACTAGTTCCTCCCTGTTTGTGAGCAGCAGGTCAAGGTGCACATGGCCCTTGGTCGGTTCCTTCAGCACTTGTACCAAGAAGTTATCCCCAACATTCTCCAAAAACTTCCTGGATTGCCTGTGTACTGCTGTATTGGTCTCCCAAAAGATGTCAGGGTGATTAAAGTCACCCATGAGAACCAGGGCCTGCGATCTGGAAGCTTCTCTCAGTTGTCCAAAGAAAGCTTCGTCTATCTCATCCACCTGATCCAGCGGTCTATAGCAGACACCAACCACAACATCATCCCTGTTGCTTCCCCCTCTAAATTTAACCAATAGACTCTCAACAGTCTTCCACTCAGAGATTGGACCAGTGGTTGAAAGATGGATACCCTCAGAAAACAAGGTCATGAAAGTGATCAGGAAAGTTTGCTGCAGGCTTCGCTCTTGATTCTGGATTGAGTGTGAAAGGTGAGATGGGAACTGAATCCTGACTGCTCTCACAAGACGACACTAATGCTTCCTGAAACAAAAGACAGAACTATGTAGCACTTTAAAGACTAACAAGATGGTTTATTAGGTGATGAGCTTTCGTGGGCCAGACCCACTTCCTCAGATCAATATGTGGAAGAAAATCAGCACAACCATATATACCAAAGTGATACAATCAAATAAATGAACGCATGTGAAACTGACAAATCAAATTTTAGAACAGAGTGGGGGTGAAGGGGGAAGGTTAGTGTCTGTGAGGTAATGACATAGGAGTGATAATAGGGCAAGTTTCTGTGAGGTAATGACATTAGGGGTGATAATTGGGGAAGCTATCTTTGTAATGGGTGAGATAATTAGAGTCTTTGTTTAAACCCATACATAAAGTGTCAAATTTAAGCATGAATGACAATTCTGAAGCTTCTCGTTGAAGTCTGGAGTTAAAGTCTCTCTGAAGCAATATGCATGTTTTAAGGTCATTGAGGGAATGGTCAGTCTGGCTGAAATAGCAAGCAACAGCTTTCTCTCTGTGAGAGTGTCTTATGTCTGTTTTGTGTGCATTGATTCTTTGGTGAAGTGTCTGAGACATTTGTCCAATATATATAGCAGACAGACACTTTAGGCACATGATGGCATAAATTATATTTCTGGATGAACAGGAATATGTGTTCTTGATCTTGTAACTGTCATGGTTAGGTCCAATAATGGTGTCAGCAGAGTAAATATGTGGACAAAGCTGGCACCGGGGTTTGTTGCAAGGGAAAGTTCCAGGGTTGGTATTAGTGTGGTATGTCCTGTGGTTGTTGGTAAGAATCATCTTGAGGTTAGGTGGTTGTCTATAGCCAAGCCCTTAGATACAATCGCATCTGCTCTAATCCCACTGACAGAGACCAGAAACTTCAGGATCTCTACCAAGCATTTTTAAACCTCAATTACCCACCCGGAGAAATAAAAAAACAAATTGAAAGAGCCAGACGAATACCTAGAAACCATCTACTTGAAGACAGACCCAGGAAAACCAACAATAGACCACCACTTGTCATCACCTATAGCCTACAACTTAAACCCGTCCAACGCATTATCAATAAACTACAACCTATACTGGAACAGGATACTACACTCCGAGAGGCTCTGGGAGACAGACCCATAGTCTCCTATAGACCCCTAATGTCATTACCTCACAGAAACTATTATCACCCCTATGTCATTACCTCACAGACACTAACCTTCCCCCTTCACCCCCACTCTGTTCTAAAATTTGATTTGTCAATTTCACATGCATTCATTTTTTTGATTGTATCACTTTGGTATATATGGTTGTGCCGATTTTCTTCCACATATTGATCTGAGGAAGTGGGTCTGGCCCACGAAAGCTCACCACCTAATAAACCATCTTGTTAGTCTTTAAAGTGCTACATAATTCTGTCTTTTGTTTCAGCTAGACCAGACTAACACGGCTGCATCTCTATCACTACTAATGCTTCCTGTCTATAAACACCCCAGAAAAGGAAAGAGACATGCATGTATAGGTCTTACATGTCCCAACCCTGCATTTTCTGGTCTGCAGCCAGCTGTCCGGGACACAAGCTACTATTTATCTGGAAGGAAACATGCAGAAATGGCTTACCTGTAGTACACGTACTGCTCCTCTTGGGACTGCCAAAAGTCTCTCTTTTGGGTCCTTCTGTTCCTTCAGGCTTTTCTCAGGCCTTTTCTGTAAAGGTAGTCCCCCGTTCTGTGCAGCTGGAAAGGAATACAGAAATACTAATATGTGCATTTATACCATGAAGCACTTTTTTTTAAAAGGGTCTCTAAGTGCTGTACAGATGTATTATCCCCATTTTAAAAATGCTCTTACTGCGGCACAAAAAGAAGCTACTTGCCCAGTCCTTGCAAGTCAGCAAGAGTGACAACCAGAACCAAAGCAACCTCCAATCTCATTTTAACAAATACACCAATGCTGTCTTGAGTTAATATATAATCTGAAGAAAAAGTTTGTACACAAGGAAAAAGTTACACCAGTTGGAGTGGCTGCTGCTGAGAACACTGGAGTATTGTAGGAAAGGGATGCTTATATAGAAGACATAATATTCTTAGCCTGTTCTGGTAGAAGTGGCTGCAGAGAATAAGGAAACACTGGTGCTGGTGGTAATCAAATACTCCTGACCTCACTTCCCCCAGCAGAAGCAGATTTCAGTTCCAGTCTCTACCTGCAGGAATCACTGCAGTGTTCTACACTCCAGTGATGGCGTGAAGGAAGGGAGAATCAAGGCTTCCCTACTTTACCAACCTGTTACATAGAACACTCCATCATCGCTGCGCTTCACAACAACATGATCCATCGCCAAAGTTATGGGAATGGGGCCAGGAGAGGTAGGGTACACCCGAGGGCTGTCATCCTGCAGAACCAACACAAATTATCAGCTGCCATGTACCATTGTGAAACAGGCCAAGCAGCATAGGATTTCCTCTCAAGCCCTCACAGTAGCCATGTTACTACTGATGGCATTTCCAGATCCCATCCTGGGCTGACCATTAAACAAAAGAGGATGGCTTTGCACAAGGGTTGCATGTAAACCCTAGTTATCTTTGCAGAAAGCCCTCCTGGGTGGCAAAAGAGAGTTCACGTATTTCCCCAATGAAGACCCAAGAGTCAGTTTCTCACCACAATCCCCCTGAAGGCCACATCTCATAATTAATGTTGTTCCAGATTCTAAGTTCCATCGAAATTCATTAATATTGGCCCTTAACAATCCGCAGATGTCCCTGCTGGTTCACAGTAAGCCTCGCTCATGCTTGTCTGAGGAGACACTGACCAAAGGAAGGGGCATGCAGTGGTTATACGGAATATAACGAAGACACATGGCTGGATTATCAGACATCTCTCTGCACATGGTACCCTCTCTCAGGGCATGTCTAAACTACATCCCTCTTTTGAAAGAGGGATGTAAATTAGACAGATCGAAACTGCAAATTGAGCTGGGATTTGAATTTCCCGCACTTCATTTGCATAATGGCGGCTGCGTCGTCTTTCGAAAATGGGTATTTCAAAAGCGAAACTGCCATCTAGACACGGTTTGTTTGGGAAAAAAAACTTTTTTCGAAAGATCCTGTACACCTCAAAAAATAAGGTGTACAGGATCTTTTGAAAAAGGCGTTTTTTCCGAAAGAACGCGCGGCTGCCATTATGCAAATGAAGTGCGGGAAATTCAAATCCCAGCTTCATTTGCAATTTCAACATGTCTAATTTACATCCCTCTTTCGAAAGAGGGATGTAGTCTAGACCAGTAGTGCGCAACCTTTTTCCCAGCGCGACCCCCGGGAAAATTTTGGTTGAGAAAAAGAAAAAAAAAAAGCAGCCCCTTTAAATGCCTCTCCGCTTGCCTGCCATTCCCCATGCCCCCACTGCGTTTACACCGTGCCGGGGAAAAAAATGGCGGCTGGCCCGGTGCTCCAACCCCTCCCCCCGGAAGACAGCAGCAACCCCCTTGGGGGTCGTGACCCACAGGTTGTGCACCACTGGCCTAGACCAGTGTTTCTCAACCTTTTTTTTTTATAAAGTACCCCTTTTTTTAAAAAAAAATTATAAGTACCTACAGGTTTCAGACATACAACATTTTTTTCTACTATTGCAACA
Source organism: Pelochelys cantorii (assembly GCA_032595735.1). NCBI lineage: Eukaryota > Metazoa > Chordata > Testudines > Trionychidae > Pelochelys > Pelochelys cantorii. The sequence goes on along the minus strand of CM064353.1, from coordinate 12,156,641 downwards.
AATTTGTTTAAACAACTTAATCGTAGCTGGGCAGGCGATTAAATTTTTGGGTGTAAAAAGTACAAAAATAATAAAGTGCTATACAACTTGTAAACAAAAATTCAGTTTTTTTCTCCAAATTTCCTTTGTGTTGACGTACCCCCCAGACTTCTCTCGAGTACCCCTAAGGGTACTTGTACCACTGGTTGAGAACCACTGGTCTAGACATAGCCTCACTAACACTCTCACCCAGCTTTTATGCAACCCTTTCCATCTGTAGAGCTCCAAGAGCTTCAGAAAGAAGGGCTGGTAACACTGCCCCTGTTACAGATGCAGATGACAAGAGCAGCACAGAAGGATGAAACAAGTTTCCTGACATTGCAAAGCACGCCATTTGTGAAACTGGGAAGGGAACTCAGATGTGTCAGACTCCCATGCACATTCTCCACGGTCAAATCATTACAGTACAATACCAAGGAGATAAATGACCTCAGTGAAGAACAAGTAAGAGTCAGGAAAGGGTATAGAGCCATTCTGCAGACCTGATTAAGGAAATGGCACCTCTCCAGGTAGCCACATTTCTCTTTCACTGGTAGAATCTTAGCCAGAGTTGAGCCTTGTGCACCCCCTTTTCCGTGCCAGTGCACACACAGACATACCTTCAGTGTAATCCTGGTATCCACAATTTCTATCTTCATAGGTATCACCTCGGGTATCACTTCATCCTCGAGGAAGGGTCCAAGGTTGGTGAGGAAGGACATCAGGAGCTCTGTGCTGTAGCTATGGATGAGGATGTGAAGGAACCCATTCTGCACAGCGAGGGGTGAGTGCACAGTGGCGCTCGGTCCTATTTCAAGACGTAAGCACATTTCTGGTTGAGTCTGATTAGCTTCTGAGGATAAGGGCTTCTCTATGCTTGGGTCCCCTAGAGGCACAAAAGAAAATCATAGAGGTGAAGGAGAGTGGATGGTATCAGCAGTAGGTTATAGGCCTTTAGCACCCATACAGCCTCTAAAGCCTTTCATTGCTCAGGTACTGATCAAGAGTCCTGAGTGCTTTTCAGTATTACTCCCTCCGTCCCATGTGAAATGAGTCTAAGCCTAATTTTCAAGCCAACAAGTTACACATCACAGAGTCTACCAATACAGTTGGCTCCCTGGCAGTCACGTGACCCCTAAATTCAACCCTCAGCTATGTCAGCTCCCAGATAGGCTTCACTGTTCTTGAGGACTTGACTCTTACATGTATCATGCAAAACTCCACCCCATAAAAAGACAGGTAGAAGACAGGAAGCTTTACATGCCAACTGAAGGCTATGTAATTTTATAATTGTATTGTGCCCTCTAGTGGCAAAAGGATGTATTGCTATCAAGGGGTATCACTAGCACAGAAATTACTACTCTTTCTTGTAAAGCTTCAGGGAGCATCCGAGTTAATCTGCTACAGAAAAAAACAACAAATGGTCTGGTAGCACTTTATAGACTAACAAAACATGCAGATGGTATCATGAGCTTTCGTGAACTCCAGTCATCTGAAGAAGTGGGCTGTGCCCACAAAAGGTCATGATACCGTCTACATGTTTTGTTAGTCTATAAAGTGCTACCAGACCATTTGTTGTTTCTTTCTTTTAAAGATTTTAAAGCTTGAACTCAGTGCTGTTGGAACACCCTAAAGTAAGCACACTACAGCCTGAGGATGTCTATCAGCACAGAAATAGCATCAAGAGTGGCAATGCAAGCTTCCCCACATAGCTTATGTAAGCCTTATTAATTATACATCTAGGAACCCTAGCCAAAAGTCAGGTCCCAACTATGGTAGGCACCATAGAGACAAAGTCCCTACTCTGGAGAGCTTTAGCTCAGGAGATACCTTTTGGCATCGATATGATCATCTAGTCCGACCTGCGCATGACTTTCCTGCATCAATTCCTGTTTGAACTAGAGCATGTCTTTTATAAAAAGCCCTGGAAACAACGTTTGAAAATTGTATTTGAATCACTGAGAGGCTCTCAATATTAGTAACTTTTCACATACATTATTACTGGATGTGAACACTGAAACCACTATGTGCAATTCATGGCTCCCTAAAAGCATCCAGTGCCTGATGCTCTGGTTTCGAAGCAAGCAGGTCCAAAGGCCAGCATCTTACCCACACAGCTGCTTTGCAGATACTGCCACATCCCAGTATTGCCCAACTGCTCTAGAGTAACCTCCATTACTTGTACAGCAAGTGACAGATCGTCGCCTCTTGCCTCTATCCCGCAGTTCACCTCATTCATTTTCAGCACCAGAACAGAAACCTGAAATGGCAAGTCAGAGTATCACTCATCAAACAGCTACACGGCCCTCCTCCAAGCTTCTTTAGAGAAAGACTTTAGGGAGAAGGAGAAAAGAAATCTGACCAGCTGAAGGCTGGGGTCCTCTCCACTCTGAGAAGCTGAGCTGTTCATGTCAGGCGTCCCTCTACCCTCATCCTCTGCCATTGGGCTCTCCCCGCTACCTGCATCATGAAGGTCTTGAAGAAGTTGTCCTGGGGTGAGGGAATCCAAACTAGGCTCTGAAAACAAATTATGAATAAGCTAGGGATGTTAGATTTCGTTTAATCAACTCATTGACCAGTGGATGGATTAGTCGATAAGCAGGGGAGGCAGCAAGAAGGGGGAAACGACTAGTTGAGGGACTAATTGACTCTCCAATCAGCTTTTGCTAATCTGATAGTCAATTAGTCACTTACATCCCTAGAATACTTAGGTACAGTTCCACTTTGCCACCTTCCTGAAAATAGTCACTAACATCTTGGATTGATTTAATTGAAAGATACAGAGCCCAAATGAGACATTTATTGTAATATTCAACATCACACATTGCCCTTCTACAGCACCTTCACAAATATTCCACCTACCTATGTATTACTATAGCATTCATCACTGCAAGAGCCAAGAGTCTTCAAATTCTAACATGAATACACAAAGATCATGTTTCTGTCGGTCTTTCCACCCTTGTGAAACCCAGGAGGACTGTATAATGTGTTACATTTAAGTGTATTTATTTAGGGGAATGATAGCTGAAGAAATGGGTTCTGAACATTGTATTCTGCAGGCTGAGATTCATGGTCATTCTGCTTCTTCCCAACGGTTAGATGCACAGTCACAGGCAAGCTGCCTAGGAGCTGCCTCACAGCCACTCTCAAAGTTGGCACTCCCATTGTTCCAGAGGAACATACCCATTATAGGAAGTTACAGCCATGCAGAGTGAGGCGTTCAGGCAGCGTGGGCCCAGCCGCAGAGGGCTTTGAAGAGGATTCATGAATCAAGCCTCTTAACCTCCTTATGAGGAAGGTTAACTATCCCTCCCATTTTACAGATGAGGAAACAGAGGACGTGACTAGCCCATGGTCATGCAACAAGACTGTGGCAGAGCTGGCAATAGAATCCAGATCTCCCAAGTCCCAGTTCTATGTTTTAGCCCTTCTCTAGAGTCAGCTCTACATTTTGAATGTGCCAATGACCATACCATGCAGATACTAGTAAAGCTCTGTTTGACTGTACTCGCCCTACAGCTCCTTTCACAGAGAAGACATCTAAAAAAGAGTATCAGAGATCCACACTAAGTTAACTGCCCAGGAATGAGAGATTGATGGGATCACTTAGAAACAGACATAGTGGGATCCCTAGTATAAATCACTCCATTAGCTACATCAGAGATCTGTCGGTGGGAACGAATAATGGAAGAACGCATACACGCAGTTCTAGTTACCAGGGTCCAGGAGCATCACAAAGCCATCACTGCCATCACTGTCCACAGACAGCCTGTCCTCGGGGCCATTCCCATCTAGTGATGTGGTATCAAAGGAATGCTGGGATGTAGTCCTCTTCATGGAGAAGAAACGCATTCGGGTGCTGCTGCTGCCCACAGGGGTGGCTGCCCCCTCTTCAGCTTTAGACACCGGCTCCCTACCAAAAACCCACAGAAGCAGACAGCTTAGCCTCCACACACTAAATTCAATATCACAGTTATACTGTTTTTATATTAAACAATATGTTATCAGCACAGCTCTGTGGCTTCATTTAGAACGGTAAGATGAAATGATGGCAAAGCAGGGTGAAAGAGAAAATGTAATCCTGTTTATCTACACCAGAGACAGAGAAGTGCAAGCTTCTTGCAATGCTCCATCCACGCATCTTAGATCTCTCTTGGAGGGGCCATCTCTGCAAGAGAGAGAAAACTTCAAACTTTAGTTCTTACCTCCTCTAATGTATCAACCAGCACGGGGACCTGTTATTCATAATGTGATATTGACTTGTGCGGACACTTGTCTACAGGGAGCTAGACTGAGATCTAGCCACTCATTTCAACATGCCCATTCAATAGCCATCAGGTAACACCTGGCCACCCTATTTCCCCAGCTCTCTGTATTACCTCAGGAAGAACGAATGGAAGGGAACCAGCTGTAGACACCAGCTTACTGGGAATCACTAGCACATCCCAAAGGCAATTCAATACCTGTCGGTTGGTCAGAATTTTAGGCCCTGGCCAATGTGGGCTATACGGTTCTGATAACCGAGACGTGAAAGGTTCCTGTATGCCTTGAGAGATCTAATTCTCAGGAAAGACTCTTACCTGGTGATGTGTGTTAACAACCTGCACCCTCTTCAAATGTGGGACAGAGAGAAAGTCACAGGGATAGTGAGAAGGAGCAAGTGGTCTAATCACATCACACATGATAGATGTTAGTCAGATTGTTTAATGCACTACTAGAAGACGGGGGGAGCTGCTCTAGCTCGGCCTGGCCCACCGTGCTGCAGGGGGTGTTCCAGCCTGACTGGGCCCACTGTGGCATCCTTAGTAATATGCCTGGCCAGAGCAGCCCGCAGTGTGGCAGGCCCAGCTGGGCTGGAGCAGCCCCCCACCTGTGCTGTGCTGCCACTCCAGACCAGCTGAACACACTGCACTCTGCTATGTATAGGGGGCTGCTCCAGCCTGGCCTGGCCCACTGCACCACATCACAGGCCATTCCAGTCCAATTGGGCTGGAATGGCCCCTTGTCCGCAGGATCCTGGTTAACCAGAATGTTTAACATTCTGGTTAACTTTTTAATCAGAATTTTACATCCCTACATTACAGCAATGAAAGGTGCTAGAGACTATGGGGTATGTAGGATCTTGGATCCAAGCCACTAGCAAGAAGGAGGAAGCAGGCAGCAATGTCCTTTATAAGCTGTGTGCTTGTGCAGCCACTCAGGAAAGATTCAAATGCTTCCCAGCTGATTAGCAAAGCAAAGGTGGGTTGTAAGGTGGGTTGTTTCTGCTGGTGGTGCACATAAATTTATTGTGCACACAGATGAAAAAGATTAGCGAAAACATTGGCAGATAGCCAACATTTTGTGCCCTTCCCAGAAAGTGAATGGCCTACAAATGTAAAGAGAATTCAGTGTAGTGTCAGAGGGAAAGATGAGCTTCTAAAAGGGAGAGGAAACGGACGTGTTACTGTTAAACTCCACCACCACCCCCGGTCCGTCTCAGCTTTGCTGTTTGGAAGGGCAAGAGGAGCAATCACTCACTTGGCTGGGGGTAGAGAGAGCATTTTCTGCACGGTAGAAGCCATCTTCTCCCGGCTCAGGCTGAAAGCATCTTTAGTTATAGACATGGCTTCCTTTGTGATGTCCATGGTCACATGCAAGGCTTCCTTAGTGGCATCCTTAGTCATATGCAGTGCACTTGACAGTTCTACCTCTAGATTCTTCAAGGGAATGAGTTCTTCCTGCTCCTTGAGAGTGAGGTCTCCACTCCCCAATGGCTGTACATCTGAGGAATGGCTGGAAGGAAGGCCAAGAGGGGTTTGAGAGCTGCTGGGCTCACTCACTCTCTTTGTATCCAGGGCTTCTACAGCTTCATGTGCTTCCTCAATGGGGCCCCTCTCCTCCAGGCCTTTGTTCTGTGGATCAGCTGTGTCGGTTGCTCCCAGAGTTCCATCACTCACGGATTCTGGCAGTCTCTCTGGCAACATGGTCATGCTCACATCTGTGTTTTCAATCCCACTGTTCTCCAGGACTTTGGAGGGGCTGTTTACTTCCTTCTCTGAGCTAGCATCTGATTTCAGCTCCTTCTCTTCTGTAGTCAGCACCTCCCTGCTGTCTGAGGGTGAGAGCTCAGATTCTATCAAGCTCGTTGTATCTGAGTCCATAGACCTGGGTTCTGATCCTGGGATGGGATGCATGAGAAGGGCCATTTCAGCACTGTTGAACATGATGCCCATACACACAGTCATGGGTTCCAAGGGAGATCCAGTCAATTCCTGGGTGTCTTGGGCCAACTGCTCCTGTAGCATCTGCAAAACTTCCTTCATTCTGAGCAGCACCAGATATTGGTAGTGGTTGAGTCGCACTTTCACGTGGGCGGTCGAGTACACAAGCATGTGAATATCAGCAGAGGCTTCTGGCTCTTGAGCATCCTCTCTGCCATTGTCACAGTTATATTCTCCCAAGATATCCTTTGCCTCACGGACCTTGTAAATGTTTTTCAGGTCCTGCTCGGTCTTTGATCTTTGGCAGAGCCCAGGCTCTCTGGTCAGGTCCTGGTATTTGGCATGATTGCTAAAGCTAGCAGAAGGCTTTATTTTCAATTCTGATGCAGCAGAGGCCTGCTGCTTGGACACCTGAGCTAGCTCCCATCTCTTGGGAAGACAAGCCCAAATGGAGAGGGGGAAAGGGTCAATAAAGGTAAGGGCTCTGCCCTTTGAACTCTCAGCCCCTTCGAAGTCCAGGGAGATCTGGGTGAAGTTAACAGACCAGAGGTCTTCAGAAGCAGAGGTCCTCCAAGTTGAACAGGCAAAGCCGTTACATTTCTGGGCTGTGGTTTCCACCTGATACGCGTGGCGTAAAAAAAGTGTGTGGAGGACGCTGAAGTTGTCCTGGGATTTTGGGAACTGGGTGTAAGTGGAGTGGAAGAACTCTGAATTGGCAAATCTGCGAAACAGGTTCTGGAGGGCTGAGCAGCTGCAGTGAGGGTCGTAGCGTGAGTTGGTGGCAGTCACCTCCGAGGTGTGAATGCACAGGGCCTTGGGACGGTCCCGGTGATCAGTTACTTTCTTCTCCACAGGGATGCTTAGCTTCAGTAGGGGTAATAAATAAGAAGGGGAGAGATTAGCAGCCAGTTCTAAGAATTTATATTGCACTCAGCACAGTGATATCTGTACTGTCATGCTTAAGTCATCCTTATTCTGAGAATGACATACATTAAGAACAACTGTTTTTTAAGTGTGTTTTATTCTGAAAGCCCAATAGCATCGGTGACTGAAGTCCTTTATTAATTAATCAAAGCTTGGACATCATCGATGCAAGGTTCTCTTACCCTGCCTCCATTAGGGATGTTACATTTCGATTAATCAGCTAATTGAGTAATCGATGGAATTTCCCTCGACTACTTGATTAGTCAATAAGGGGAGGGGCGCTCTCTATCCCCTCCCTGCGCCTCACTATTCCCGCTGCACTTCAAGCAGTCCCTGCTCATGCCATGTCCTCTGCTACTGCCTCCCCTGCCCCCCCGTGGAGACGGTGCTGGGGAGAACCGGCTTTTAAGCTGGCTCCTCCCAGCACTGGCTCCTGCTCCACCACCCCTTTGATGCCTCTGATACAGAGGCAGCAAGGTAGAGGGAAGTGAGTAGTCGAGTAGTGACTTGGCTACTCGATAAGCCTAGGCATATCAGGTAGTCAACTAGTTGCTTACATCCCTAGCCTCCATCCGTCTACCTATATCTGGAAAGACCCAGCTCTAAGAGGCAGAAGGTAGGGATGTAAAATCCCATTTAATTAGTTAACCAGTTAAACTTAACGTTTAACTGGTTAACTGATTAAACAGGGAAGGGAAGGGAGGGACAGTGTGGCTGGGCTAGAGCAACCCCCATCCCCTTTTCCCCCTCCCTGCCTTCCAGTCGCGCATGGGGCTGCTGGCTCCAAGCCTGCATGGGCTGGGAACTGGCAGCTCCATGCAGGGGCCCAGCAGGGCTGGAGCAGACCTCTGCCCGTGGCAGGCTGCGTGCAGAAGGCTGCTCCCTGGGTACCTGGTAATGGGTTACCCTTTAACATCCCTAGTAGAAGGGCATTTTGGGCCTTAGCCTGCCTGCCAAAACTGCTAACAACAGGGCTAGCCAGTGCCAAATGCAGTAGGATTTCGGTGGTATGGACATTTGTCCATTGGGCACTGATGTGAGACTCATTTCATATAAGCCAAATGGCCATCAGCCTACAACAATTTTCAGTTGCTACTGTGTTAGCTGTCTTTGAAGTGGCAATTTAGATGAGAAAGACTCCATATAAACCTACTTCACCTGCTATCCAGCCATTCCTCCTCTTAAGCATCAGCTCGCTCCCAGCTGGCTCTGAGCATGTGTTCTTCCATCCAGAGGTCACAAAGGGTACGTCTAGACTGCAAGCTTCTTTTGAAAGAGTGTCCACACCTCAAGACCAAATCAAAAAAGCGATCTGCTTTTTCAAAAGAGTGTCCAGACTGCATGGATGCTCTCTCGAAAGAAAGCCCTAATTGCTATTCACAGAATGGCCACCAGGGCACCTGTGCTTTTTTCAATTGCCTCATCTTTCGAAAAATGTTCCTGTTCTGTGTCCACACATGCCTTTTTTCGAAATTTGAAGTTTACCAAGATCTAAAAACCCTCTGCATTCTTTCAATTTACTTTCGAAAGAACGCAATTGCAGTGTGGACGCAGGTGAAGTTTTTTCGAAAAAACAATGTAGTCTAGACATACCCAAAGAGAAATTAACAACAGTAGGAGCCAGCCTACATAGGTGGAGTTTCCATTCTCCTCTTCCTCTGAGCTGCCACTGTACCTTGTTCTCACACTTTTCCCTTCAAAAAGGGATCAGGAAACCACTGCAGACAAGGGCAAGGAGTGAATGAACGGTACCTTTAGCCTAAAGCCATCCAATCGGATATCCACATGCTCATCTTGCTTCTCTGAGTCCTCCAATTTGTAGATGGCTTTGAACTGCTCCAGGCTGCGATACAGATCCAGGCAGAAGAGATTTACCCACAGCATGCTAGTCACATCCAGAGTCAACATCAGGCCATTCAACTGCATGTACAGGTTCGGATATGGAACTGGAGAGGATGAGAAATGCGGCAATTAATAGTGATTCAAAGAAAAGAGGATTGGTCATGGATAGCTAAAGACTTCTGAGAAAGAATTCAGCATTCACCACAGTTCAAGAACATTAGGGTGGCAGGGGGAGAGATGATAGGCAAAATGCACTGTACTAACGTGCACTGGTAAGGCTGCCTAATATTCAAGGATCTTAAAGTGCTTTAACAATATTAAACAAACAGCATGATGTCCCTACGAGATGGATCTCTGTATCAGAGAGAGAAACTGAGGCACAAAAGCAAAGTAACTTATTCAAGTTCACAGTGAGTGAGTGGTAGATCCAGGAAGAGAACTCAGATTCTCCTGATTCCTGCACTAGTGCAAAAAACCAAACCAGAACCTCAAGACTAGAATAGACAGAAACTGCATATTTTCAGTAAGCATGTGGCAAACTATAGTCACACAAATGTAACTCTCCCTCCTCAGGGGAATTTACCCAGGATTCCAGAAGAGTGCAAAAAAATCAATATACACAGAGAGAGGAACATCGGGAGACTGAACAAGAACATAGCTGCAGAGAAACTGACTCCCTAGTAGCTGTAACGTGATTATGTATCAAGAGAGCTAAAGATGGATTGGTTCCTTAGGAAGCTTATCAAGTGAGGAGCTAACTTATTGCATTACCTGGGAAATCCTGATTGTCTGGGAAGTAATACTCTGTGAACTCGATATGAATTGCAGAGACCTGATCTGGAAGGTTCAGGGATTTCCTGCTACAGGAAAGCAAGGTGGAAGGTTTCTTACTCTGCTGACCAGCGGTGGAAACCTGAACAATAAAGACAAGTAGTTGCACTGCAATCAGTTAGAAAAGTGACTGTTCATAAAGCATCACTGTTTCCCATACTCATCCTCTCTCAAAGATTCATTCCTGCATCAAATGTTTACAAAATCAGAAAAGTTGTATTTCAAATGCCAGCACCTCCAAGTCAAACGAGGATCTGAAAAAGGCAGCCGGGAGTTTTGAGTCTTTATGCCTCTTGCATCACCATCAGTACAAGATGTGCCAATCAGAAGTTAATGGAAAATTCTATTGAAAGATACAAGGTGGATGAAGTAGTATCTTATATTCAATCAACTTCTGTTGGTTGAAGGGACAGAAGTTGGTCCAATAAAAGATATTGCCATCTTGTGTCTCTCAGGTCCTGGGACCAACATGGCTACAACACTGCAAATGAATTCTATTGATGACATGAGGCAGAACAGAATCCATTTCACTCTCTTGAAACTCTGCAGGGTTAACAAGAAGGGTCTGTGAGGAGTAGCCGTGTTAAGGATAGGCTGTAGATTGTTAATGATGCACTGGAGGGGTTTAAGCTGGGGGCTGTAGGTGATTACTAGTGGTGTAGAGCACTACAGCTCCCCAACTTAAACCCCTCCAGCATATCATTAACAATCTACAATCCTGGAAAATGATCCCTCACTCTCACAGGCCTAGGGGGACAGGCCAATCCTCACCTACAGACAACTCCCTAAACTGAAGCAATTTTTTTCCTGCCACCATGCAGCACATCTCCATCATATTCACCCAGGAACTCACCCCTGCAATAAACCCCAGTGCCAACTCTGTCCACACATCTACACAAGTGACATCACAGGGCCTAACGTCATAAGCCACCACATCAGAGGCTCATAAAACTACACATACACCAATGTGATCTATGCCATCAAGTGCCAGTAATGCCCCTCTTCCATGTATATTGGCCAAACTGGACGGTTTCTACCAACACGGATTAATGGACCCAAATCAGATATGTGAAATGGTAACACACAGAAACCTGTTGGGGAACATTTTAACTTGCCCGGACACTCACTAATGGATTTAAAAGTAGCTATCCTCTTACAAAAGAATTTCAGGAACCAGCTAAAGAAAAAATCTGCAAAACTGGCCTCCATATGCAAATTTGACACATTCACCCAAGGACTGAACAAAAACATGTCTTGTATGTGCCATTATATTCAACACCCAAATGACATCAGAAGCTAAGTATTGGGCACTTACAGCCCACTCTATTAGCCTCATTTAGCACGGACACTTTAATTGACAGGGTTTTTTTTCTCCCTCCTCCTCTCCCCTCTTCTTCTGCTATATATTTGTACCCCTGAACCCCTTGCTCCATTCATATGAGGATGTGGGTTGTGCCCATGCAAGCTATATCTTTTGATTAGTCTTTAAGGTGCTATAGGACCATTTTCTGTTTTTCAAGAAGGGTCTGTGTATGATAAAGTGTGTGTAAAGTTTTCTGAAGCATCTGATATTAGTCACTGTCAGAAACAGGATTTTAGACTAGACCAGTCTTGGGTCTGATCCAGCCTGGCAAGTCCTACATTGCTGGCAGTGAAGACATTTACCAAGAGACCCTCTCCCATCCTCAATCATTTCTCAAATCCATAAAACACCATGGCTGTGTCTACATTGGCATGATTTTGCGCAAAAGCGGCCGCTTTTGTGCAAAAACATGCTGCCTGTCTACACTGGCGGAGAGTTCTTGAGCAAGAACACTGACATTCTAATGTGTGAAATCAGAGCTTCTTGCGCAAGAACTATGATGCTCCCGCTCAGGAATAAGACCTTTTGCGCAACTGTTCTTGCGCAAGAGGCCAATGTAGACAGGCAACATGAACTTCTTGTGCAAGAAAGCCCGATGGCTGAAATGGCCATTGGAGCTTTCTTGCGCAAGAGAGCGTCTACACTGGCACGGATGCTTTTGCGCAAAAGCACATCTCTTGTGCAAAAGCACATGCCAGCGTAGACGCTCTCTTGCGCAAATACTTTAACACAAAAACACTTGCGTTAAAAGTATTTGCGCAAAATCTTGCCAATGTAGACGTAGCCCATTTGTTCAAAGTGGGGACAAAAAGCAGCTCCAGCTCTGTAGTCTGGGCTTCCCCAGAAACTCAGCAGTTTTGAATGCAGTTTGCTTTGAGATTTGGGGTTCGTCTGATCCCATATTTGGTTCAGAAGATACAAGTAATATCTTACAGAGATCTGCCAGGCCTCCTGAATGCTGCAGCTATAGAGTTTCGTTTCGCTGTAGTTGCACATTAGGTTTTTTGTCATTTTTTATTTAACACGGTATCTTATTAAATGCTTTGTTTCAAAACTATAATCTAACAATGGAGGAAAGCTCCTTCACACCTGATAAACGTCCAGGTCATCTACACGGACTACCACGCAGCTGGATCGGAGTCGGTTCCATGAAGGGTGCCGAAGAAGCGGTAAGCTTGCAGGAGGTACACGTGTTTGGGAGCAGCCTTTCTCTGGGGGGCTTTTGTGAGGACTGGACAAAGTGTCTGGGGAGAAAAAAAAGTTAAACATCACATCAGCCATTATTAAATTAATCTCCTTAGCAACAAGGTAGAGCTATTAAACATCAAACCTACAAGAGGTCTCCAGGGAATTCATATTTATTGGTTAGACATAATGGACTGAGAGTAGGATATAAATGGGAAAGACTAAGTAAAGAAAGCTTAGGGCTTTATGAAGAAAGAATACAATCAAAGATCTGTGTAATGTGTAGCAAAATCAACCTAAATTCTGCAGCAAGGACTCAAGGATTCTGTGGGAATCAGACAAGCTTCATTTACATCCAAAAATAGAGGGGCTCACTGGACTATGAAAATGAACACTGCAATCTATCTAGTGGCCCATGAGTCACTCATTTGGATATTAAATTCAGTGCATTTTATTCTGTCCTTACATTTTGCCCAAATCACCAGCAAGTAAGTCTGTTAATCTCTTTCCTAAAGTAGAAGCAACTGAAAGAAAACTCCCAACCCAAGCCAACAGTGCTACCTAGTTGCTTTTTGAAGGGGGATCTTGGAGCCTTGGTGGATCCAGCATCCATTTCTTCACAGTGCTTCTCCATCTTGCTTTGAAATTCATTCACCAGCTTTTTTGCCCACTGTCCCCGAGTCTCCATGGTTTCACAGTACTTCACCCAATGCTTACAGGTGTCTCCTGAAGAACAAATGAACAAGGTGGCTTGCGTGAGCACCCAAAACTTCAGCACCCTTACTCACATGTGCACCTTTTAAATGCTCTCCTCTAAATGGAGCCATCCTAACACATGAAGGGCTACATGGCCAGAGGACTCCCTATTAAACAATGCAGGTTTCCTCATAGCACAGCTGCTCATGCTGTGAGGGTTCCAGATGTAAGAGCTTCTTTCTCCCCTATACGATCAACACCTTTTCCACTGTGAGGGGTTCTGTGTTACACATATAACTGTGCCTGGGCTCTTCCTGGGCCTCCTCCCATGCACTGAAACCCTTTCAAGCTGACCAGACACATATAAAAACCAGATCCCGAGTTTAGGCAATGGGAAAGGTCAAGGGGAATCCAAGGGTTTGACATTATGACAGAGAGCTATGTGTTGTTCCCTTCCTCAGAGTCTCACTCCTTGGCATCCTTACTCCGCACGAGAAAATCACCCACAAAGAGGCAAATAGGATTAATCCTGCAAAGAGGATTCAAGTCACAAGATCTCTCTGCATACTTCCTTGCAATCCTTTCTGCCTCCTTCAGCCCACAGTTTTATAGCAGCATATTTCCTCTTTTTATCCCTTTCATGAATGAAGAAAGAACAAACTCCTCTTACCTGTCCAGTGGAAGGGATAATAGTCAAAAGCCATCCTCCTAAAAGTGAGCTGCATTGCACCTCCCATCACCCTGTGCTTTGAAGTACCTGCAGGAAGAAGGGAATAAAGAAAATCAGTGTATCAGCTGTGCAATCCAAGTCCTGAGGGGAATTCAGAATAACTTTGCATAAACAACACACCTCATGAGTTAGCATCTCATGTCACACTGAGGCGGCACTGTATTGCCATCAGTATTGGTACCTTCTTTTACAAGATACATAAAATCTTGCTCATTAACGATCCCACTCCTTTTTTATATCAGAAGACATACCTTGCGGCCCTGGGTAAATTCTAACTAGAGTCATTGCTTTGTCTCTTAATAAAATTCCCCCTTAGGTTTCAGTAGGCTGTGTAAAGTGGTGTCCTGAATGGCTAGTAAAGAATTGATAAGCACTACTGAATAGTTGCCACATTTGAGGTGATTGCACTTCTGTGATGTGAGAGTAATCCCTGTATATATACAAAAAGCAGAACATTTTGGGATCCCATCGCATGCTATATAAGATACTATATAGAATACTATTTTAAGCTAAGATGCTGTAAACATTATACCTCTTTTGGGGTTTAGCATCCTATCCCATGAACAGCTAGGCCAGGAAACAGACAGCGGAATGAAACTGACAATTAGCGCACTCAAGAAAATTAGTGTACCATGCACAAAACTGCATAATGCCCCTGTGTCCCTAACATTCTCACTACTATAACAAACAATATGGTAACAAAATAAAGGGGACAAAGCAGCTTTGGGCTGCATATGCAGAGGCTTTAAATCACAGGGTTTATTAAGAGCCTGTTCTCTCTATCTGGCTCTGGTGAAAGTCCAGCTGAAATACTGCGTATACTGTAATTCAGGCAACTCAGCAACAACACAAGGTGTCAAACTGGAGCAAGTTCAGAGAAAAGCAACAATAATGATCAGAGAGCACTGAATTATGAGAAAAGATTTGTGGAAATAAATATCTAGCGGTTGATTAAGGGATCTCCTGTGGGGAGAGAAGGGGACTGGAAGAGAGTTAACATGTACTTCAACAGGGAGGGAAGTCATTCAGCATGGCTCACTGGGATAAACTAGAAAGAATGAGATTAAAATAAGGCAGATTTTAAACTGAATTATTGGGAAAGCTTTCTCTGCAAAGATCTGCTAACCTAGGGATTGGTCTCACAAGGGAAGTAGTGAAGCTCCACTACCTAGTCAAGACTAGGATAACTAAGGGTATGTCTAGACTACATGGCTCCGTTGATGGAGCCATGTAGATGAGTTTACTAGACATAGGAAAATGAAGCGGCGATTTAAATAATCGCTGCTTCATTTACATCAAAATGGCCGCCGCGCTGTGCCGATCGGCTGTTTGGCGGCACAGCGGGGCAGTCTGGACGCGCCGCGGTTGACGAGGGAGGCCTTTGTCGACCGCTCTGGTATGCCTCATGAAATGAGGTTTACCGAGCGGTCAACAAAGGCTTCCCTCATCGACCGCGGCGCATCCAGACTGCCCCGCTGTGCCGCCAAACAGCCGATCGGCACAGCGCGGCGGCCATTTTGATGTAAATGAAGCGGCGATTATTTAAATCGCCGCTTCATTTTCCTATGTCTAGTAAACTCATCTACATGGCTCCATCAACGGAGCCATGTAGTCTAGACATACCCTCAATGACTAGAACAGTGGTTCTCAAACTTTTTGGCCCGTGGACCACCTGGCTCAATGCAACCCCTTCTGCAGACCACCAGTTGCTAATGGAAACTCACCATTAATTACATAATTACCCCCAAGCCATTGTGCTAGTGCTGCAGCTGTAGAGAATGGCTTAATATACATTACTAAACAGATTAAGTGTTTTAACTTTTTCACGTTAGTTTATCAAACTTCATTTTAAATAAGTAAAATATTAATTTAGGTCCAACACAAAAGGTTTCAATGTTTTCTTTATATATGGCAAAGTGAGGAGCCTTTTTTGGGTTGGGGGTTACTGACCCACATAAAAATCAGTTGGGGACTGCACAAGTGAGAAGCAAAATACTCCTCCAAAACCCCCCAACTCTCACTGATGTGGCCCCCAACTGAGACAACTCACTCATCTGGCGCTCCAGCCCCACAGGCTGAGGGGAAGGGACAGGGAAGACTGAGGTTCAGGGCTTCCCACAGGCCAGATTTACTTTTCTGGGGTTCCAGAGTTAGTGGATTTTGTGGACCCCCTTAGGCTCGGGGGGACGGAAATGGGGGGTTCAGTGTGGGGGATAGGGTGCAGGATCTGGGCACGAGGGGATGAGGGTGTGAGGTCTGGGTGGGAGGTAGGGTGCAGAAGTAGGCTTGGGAGTAGAGTGTCTGGCCAGGAGGGGAGGGAAGCAAGAGCAAGGGAAGGTGCAGGAGCAGGCTGGGGGTAGGTGTCTGGCTAGGGGGGAGGTGCAGGACCAAGGGGGGATGCAGGAAGGGGTTTGGGGTAGGCTGTCTGTCCATGAGGGAGAGTGTCTGGCCAGGAGAGAGGGTGCAGGAACAAGGGAGGGTGCAGAGTCCAGATGGTAGAGAGGGCGCAAGAGGAGACTGGGGGTAGAGTATGTGGCCAGGAAGGAGGGTGTATGTCCCAGAGGGAGGGAGCAGGAACAAGGAAGGGTGCAGAGTGTGGCCAGGAGGGAGGGCGCATGTCCCAGAGGGAGGGAGCAGGAACAAGGAAGGGTGCAGAGTGTGGCCAGGAGGGAGGGCGCAGGAGCAAGCTGGGGGTGCGGGGTCTTGGTGGGGGGTGGGGGGTGTGAAAGGGATTGGAGTGCAGGTGTCTGGGCATGAGAAGAATGCTTACCTGGGTTTGCACCCCCATTGCTCCCATTAGCTGGCCAACAGCAGCAGCAGGGAAAGCCTACAACCAGCACGTCATTGCACTGGGTTCCCCCAGTAGGGTGGGGAGCTCAGCCCCCTTTCCTCCCCCAAGCAGCCCGTGCTGGCTGGAGCACTTGAATGGCATGCGGGAGCAAGGAGGAGATGAAGAAAGCCACAACTTTCCCCACCAGACCTGGCTTGTGGAGAGTGGCAGAGAAAATGACTCCATGCTCTCGTCAGTAAGAAACAACCCCAGGTGTCTCAGTCATCCTGCCAGACCCCACCACCCCAGAACGAGGCTGCGGGAGGAGCAATCTCAGCCCCTCCACTCTGAGCCAGCGGGTCCCAGTGAGGGGGGAGAGATGGGTGCCCTGCATGGGGGCAAGTGCACCACGGTGGAACCAGGCCAGGCTCCCACATGCACCTATGCAGAGCCCGTTCACATGCCAGGTGCTGCTCCACTATCAAGTCTATGGCAGCCCAGCTGCAGGGGGCCCCCACACGACCCACTGCAGCCTGTGCCTGGCTAAAACTTTACTTGCCCACTACTGGGACAAAAGTCTCCAGAGAAGGCAGCACGGGAGCCTGCTGGGAGCCAAGTCCTGTGTTCAGGCAACCCACACAACCCCAGGAGCTCCAGCTGCAGCAGAGACCTGGCACTCACTAGTTTCCTACGTGGGTGGGTGTGGGGTACCCAGCCTGCAATGCCCACTCTGGGTGGGTGAACTTTGCCTCTTTCTGCCTGCAGCATTGCTCAGAGCTGCAACTCGCCCCAGCCTTGCAATGTTCCAGGTGCCTGGCCCTGCCCCAGCTTGCAAGGGCCCGGCTCCCCCTGCCTCCTACCATCATTGGTTGGGTACATCAAGCCCCCAGAGGAGCGAGAAGACAGCGCCCCCAAAGGAGCCAGAAGAGGGGGAAATAGACAATCCCAGCCATGGCTCGCTGGTGCCAGTGCCACTCCAGCCACCTCTATCCCAGTGGGGAAGGAAGAGGGAGGGCTGAGCTTGAGCTGCTGATGACCTGGGAGGCAGCCGCAGATCACTAGTGGTCCGTGGACCACACTTTGCGAACCACTGGACTAGAAAATAAATGGTAAGGAATGACCAAGTGGGATGACTGAAGAAAGAACAAACTCTCCATATCACCAGTCTGTCACCTCTTCGGTCAGCGGCAGGCTGGTCCCTACTATGTATTCTCCAGTGCTTTGTCCAAGCCATTGAGACAGTTGTGACTCCTTGGAAGCTACACCACATATGCAAGTCTCCCAGTACTCATCATAGTGTCACCCCAGAAAAGCCGAGCCAATAACACCTGCTTCCCTCTGATATGCACGTGCACATGTGAGAAAGAACTACCCCCACGATCTGGTTAATTTCTTCCTCCTCCAGGCTCTCCCTAGTGCTACTCTTGGCTAGATACCTGACTCCCGGGTGTGGCTATCATCACAGATGTGCAGGTCGAGACGGGAGATGAACAGATGGTAGGAGGACTCTTTCATGTCATATTTCTCAAAGTACTGGCTGATGCTGCTTGCATTCACATTGCCTCCAAATGTCTGGGACCAGGACTGCTGGGCACTAGGAGCAGGTGGTGTAGTCTAGAATAGACAGAAATATGTAGCAGCACATCATGCAAGGAAAGTGTTCCCCAAATGAAAGGCCATTGACCAGTGGTTCTGACACAGCATGTATAAGGAAGGAGCCAAACATAACGTAACAACTAGAACTTATAATTATTAATGTGATCTTGATCTTCCATTTCTGCACAGACTTTGCAAAGCTGAAAGCTGTTGCAGTTCATCAATTGATTTATAATCAATGGAGGCAGCAAGGTCAAGCAGACAGGGTACCAACCATGGAATCAAGATACCTCTGTTCTATTCTAAACAATGCTACGTGACCTTGGCAAAACATGCCTCAGTTTCCCAATCTCTAAAATAGGACTAATGACACTCACTTATCTTTGGGAAAATGCTTTCAAATCTATGGTTGAAAAGGAAAATAATAAGCTTTATTATTGAAACTCCTCTTGGCCTGATCTCACCGCACTATATGCCAGAGGTCGGGAACCGTTTTTGGATAGGGGGCCTCTGACCCACAGAAAAATCAGTTGGGGGCCACACACAAATGAGAAGCAAAAAACCCCCCTCACTGACATGGCCCCTGACTGAGAAGGAGAAAGACACTCCTCACATTCCCCTCCTAAACCACAGGCTAGTGGAGACCAGCCTAGCAGATTTTCTGTGCTCCAGCCCCATGGTGTGGCAGCAGGGGAGAGGGGCTGGAGTGCCAGCACTGCTCCCCAATGCTGGGGGCCCCTGAGCTTTGGGGGCTGGATCCAGGCAAGCTGGGGGCCACATTTGGCCCCCAGGCCTGAGGTTCTCCACCCCTGCTGTATGCAAAAACTTTATTTTCTACAGTTCATACTATCTGGAGAAACATCCCTTTCCTCACCTCATGCTCTCTGACTCTGCAAATCTCTGCTGAAAGTATCTTTCATCCTTTGCCTTGTACCCCTTAGTTTGATTTTCCCTCTGCAGCAATTATTTAAAAATATCTCTGTTACTTAACTCTGCTGAGCATTTTGCACACTTGTTTAAAAAAATTGTAAGGCTAAAGGGAGGAAATTCAAGGGCTAATGATAAAAGGAGGTGTAAGAAACAGCTGGTTAGAGGTTCTGAAATACCGTGAGCTTTGTGTGCTGCAAACAAACCATACAAACATCCCTGAGCACTGTGAGCCCCCTAGCAGGATACTGGGAGAAAAAAATAAAGATCCTGAAAACATGATCATTTTTACAGGGTTGGAGTGCCCCCTGTGTACATTTTTATTTTGAGAAATAAAGTAGGAGACAAACTACCTAGCATAGGGCAAAGAGAATGTTTCCAGGGTATGCTCATTATCTATTATTACCAAAACAAAAACTAGGGATTCCTTAGAATGTTCTGACAGTCCTGCCTAGAAGATCACAAAATTTTGCATATTTTTCCCCCAGATCAATTCTAGTACATGACTATTTTTAAAATATTCACTGATACTTTTTTGACGTTGGGTGCAATGCCTTTAGGCCATGTTTTATCCCAGTGGTGACTCTGTACCCATGTGCTCCTAACGTTGCATCAGGTGAGCTTTTCAGGCTCTTCCCAATGCTAACACCTGTAAAGAGTGTTGACAAGACTGTTGGGATACTGCACAGATTACAGCTTTCCTACCTCTTCCCATCATTAGAGAGACCACTAGGCAGCAATCACTGTTTGTGTATGTAGACAGAGAATCCACACTGCCTTTTCCATGTCTTTTTTTCCCAGGTGTAGACAATGGCTGCTTACCAGGACAGGTTCTGGTGCCATACTCTTCCTCTGCTGGGCAGATTTCTCCATGGCTTCACTCAAGGACTCTGCATACTTCATCATGGCTTTCAGCTGGGAGTCTGTCAGTACCCAGAGCAAGTCATCGAGGAGGAACATCAGCTTAGACGCCACCACATTGCAATCTTTGGTCTGTGGCAACAGAAAGCAGGGCCTGGTTTAACATAACCATTTTAACTCTCCATATTTATTCCTCAGTGGACTTGTGGAATGAGGCAGCTGCAAAATGTGCTACTTTACAAGTCATATGAGAGAAAATAGGATGGAAAGAGGCTATTTATCTACCAGACAGGTGTCCAGGGTACCACAATATTATTCAGTGGGATCTGTTGTCTCAGTTGAGCTCCAAGTTAGTCACATATAAGGAGGCATGTACCTCCTTCTCTTTCTCCTGTTTATCATACTATTGAACTTGGCAGTGATTTATGTTCAATGAAACAGTAAAGGAGCACACAGGATACTTTTACATGAATTTGACAGTGGATTATTCACCCATTAGCCCTGCTGCATGCATTCCTGAACTAAGAAATGAGCTGTTCTGAGTATACACAATAAGAGCACAGCACATCTCTCACTGACACCACAGCGCAAAACAGCCTCTAGGGCTCTTCTTTTGTGGACAGCAAGCACAAGCACTGAGAAGAGAAGGCATGTAAGTCATCATTGGACACAGGAATAACTATCTCTCTCTGTCCCTCTTCTCTGTTCTGAGATTCAATTTAGTAAGGACACTATTCCTTGTCAGGGGGATACATTCAGGATTTCACCATGGAAATCACTCCTGGTATGAGTGGAGATACTCACTCTTCTCTTGAGAGAAATTTGGATCCTGCCTTGATTGGTAATGAGTCTCAGAGGAGTGGTAACGGGATCCTGATCACCATTGTCAGTGGCATCTGCCTCTATCCGAAGTGTCTGCCAGGTGAGCTCTTTAAATGTCAAAACCTGCCCAGAGGGGAGAGATGAGGAGACAAACAGGAAAATTCACCAACTTCAAGACCTTAACTATAGATACGTTACACGGCACATAGGCAAGAAAAGAAACAGCTATGCAAGTGGGGAAGGAAGAGGCACCATCTTTCTTCTGGCATCTCAGTAATAAATGGAGGAGCAGAGCATGTAGTCCTCCCTCTACAGCGCAATCGCAGCAAAGACTAGTGAAACTGTACTGATTGCATTGGAGATCACAGCTTCTCCAGGTTTTCATACTCTGAGTAAGTACGAAATAAGAGTTCAGAGCAACTCCAATTCCCAGTGGATGCTGTAGATAGTGGGGCAGAAGTCACTTAGAGCCATCCACACTGAGACCATGATGTGAGAATTCAGGGAAAATGAGCTATGGCCCCAAATCTGCCAGAGACCACAGAAGAGATACCCCCGCATGCTGTATCTGCCAATACAGAGAGGTTCTTACCTCTCCTCTGTGAGAGTCGGTAATACGGGTGAAACGCAGGTCACTCTGCTGCCAGCTGGGGTTCACGCTGTATCCCTGGAGCTGCCACAGTTCCAAAGAGGCGTGGAAGGCCTTGGAATGAATCTTGATGGTGATGGAATTGACAACAATGTACATCCCCTCCACAACCTTTTCGGCAAAGCCATACTCGCTGTCAAGAGAACCCTCAAAATCATCATTTTATAAACAGGGGCCCTAGCGCAGGCTGACCTGGTGCTAACAAACATCTGTCACAAAGGAGACTGACCAAAGGCTCAGAAGAAGCCTGGCTCCACAGAGATGAGCTATCTCCTGGAAAGGTGTCATCACCTGTGCTCCAAGGCACCCCCATTTGATAGATTAGCCTCAGCCATGGTTACACCTGAGCACTTAAAACCACCTTCAGGAACAGCATAAGACGAATAAATGGTGAGGCAAGGGATGGGCGAGAGGATGCAATGCACATAAGAAGCTGAAGTTCAACTCCTGGAGTCAGCTTCTAGCTCCCAAGGCCAGAGATAGAGATATTTATTCTTAAACACTCCTGTCCCACACAACATTCCAGCAAGCACTGCTAGCTAATTCAGAAGAGACAGGATTGTTAACATAACAATGAAGGCGTATACAGCACATCTCACAGCTGGAAAGACTGGGAAAAAACAATTCCTTTTATACTGCAAAGCTCCTTCATTGTTCAGAATGGACAATCATGGATGCCTGCCCAACTCCAACAATACAGTGTCAAAAACTAACGATAGAGTGAGCGGATGCCAACCTTTGCCCTGCAGTGAGAGCAATAGGAGACTGTCCATTGGGTGGCCGAGGTTCTTCACAGGTTCGCATCTCCACCTCCACCTTATCCAGGTACTGCAAACATAGAAAGGAAGAAGTAAACATGACATTAAGTCTCAGGATGAGCATTGTGGCCTTAGGTTTGAAACACACAGAACTGCAGGATCCAACACAAACAAAGTGGACTCCACCTTCCATCATTCTCAGAGAACTCACTGTGTGCGGGTGCATATTTCAAATGAGACTTTAAAAACCAAGGTCTCATCTGCTCTGCATGCGCACTGAAAATCTCACAGAGCACTTTCCATAAAAGTAAGGAGGCTGTCCAAGCCCTCCACTCTCATGCAGCAATGGGGCTGAATCGTGTCGTGCCCCTTTGCCTGCAGCCCCTCAGCTGGTTTGTAGCTATGTTTGTGGCTCAAGCGATCCAATGCTTTCTGTCTATTCCAGGCAGCAGCATGTCTAGTGTATGGAGCATGGCACAACTGGTTAGTTAATTGCACACAGTCACGGTCACAAAGAATGGTGCATTGTGGAACAGCTGCTGGAGGGCTGTTGGGGTTGACACAGGTCAAATAATAACTACTCTTACACTACATTGACTTCAGTAGATGAACTATGGCTCTATGCCATTTGGGGACGTGGTTTTACTGTGTGACTAACAAGTGTTTATATCAGCTGGAGACAAATTTGAGTATAGACACCTGCACAAATAGGTTGACACAAAGCAACTCACATCAACCTAACCCTGTAATGTAGACCAAGCCTCAGAGGTTGCTGCATTTTAGTGTTAATCTATCACTGATTTCACATCTAGTTGTAAAGAGATACATTGATAATGCAGTTCAGAGCATATTAGCCCCCTGGGGCCAGTGGAAATGTCTCCTGGGCATTTCTCACCATATCCCAGGAACTTGTACTCTTTCCTAAGGCTACTCAACAATTGACCACAAGACAGCATGGCAACCTCCAAAGAGGCCTTATGGTATGACTACACTGCAAAAAACTAAACAAAACCCTAAGCCCCATGATAACTAGTCTCAGAGGCTGGGTCAACTGAATGAGGCTCACCGAGCTCACGCTATGGCATTAAAAAAAACACTGTAGACATTCTCTCCCAGGCTGGAGCTGGGCTTGGAAATCCAAGGAGGGAGGTGAGTCATAGTGTATGGACTCCAGCCCCTCACCAGGTTTCAAAGCCAAGCAGAAATGTCTATAAACTGCTATTTTTAGCCCTAGCACACAAGCCCAAGATAGTTGACTCAGGCTCTGAGACTCACTGCCATGGGGATGTTCGTGCAGTATAGACATACACTTTGAGACAAAGACACCGCCTATGAGGCCTGAGTGGTAAAAAAAAAAAACATTCACGTGACCTTAGAGAAGCCTCTGTGCAACAGGCTGGATTTCACCAGCAGCTGAGATGTTATGTCAGAAAATCTTCAACACCTTTAGCAAAAGAGCTAATTGTCTCTTTGCACAATCCCTTGGCTAAGATTTATTATAAAGAGGGGAAAAATTAAAAAAAAATATTACCAGACAAATTGGGTGTGTCTTCAGTTTCGTCCACTGGATCTGTAAAGACAGAGCTCGAGTTGCAGAAGATGCCTCAGTATGAGGAGGTTTGAATGATTTCAAACCAGAAACCAACTCACTTCAGGTCCTGCTCTGCTCTGAGAGCTGATCACATAAAAAACAGCACTGTGAAGATCCATGTTCACTGTGTCTCACTGACTCCAGATCAAATGGGCACCTACAGACAACTGCACTGATGTTCAAATGACCTGCTGTATAAGTCCAGTTTGGCTTTTGTATTTCAGGCTGTCTTTTCCTTCTCATGCATCATTACCAGTAATATACGTTCTGCAGCCCAAATTCAAATTTCACTTATGCATGACCAACTCTTTTGTCTTTAATAGGTTTGTAATCAATTAATTCACGCTGTAACTGGGAATTTAGTTAACAGTACCGCAGATGATTCTCAAACCTGAATACAATCCATTTTACCTGCACTGACCTGTATTTGCTCTGCAGCTCTAAGAGGAGGAAGAACTAATCTCTCTATATATTTTAGAGAGTTTATGCATCTGTTGGTCTGTCCATACATGAATCCATCCATCCATCCATCCATCTATGAGTCCATTTGTTCAAGAACTCCTTCTAATGGTAAGAATTAGGGGCCACCAAATCTGGTATGCAGGTTCCTCTTACCCTAACTTAAAGAAAGATTAGGGTTTGGCTGTGCCAGGAAAACAAGATGTGCCTGGAATCCGCTTATTTTCCATAACACAGAAAGGGAGGCACTTGAGAGCAGGGACATCTATGCTCTCCAATAACCACTGAGGCCTGTGAGTGCAGGGGACAGTTATACTGCAGAGTGACCACGGGGTGGGGGAAAGGGCAGCCACACCAGGAAGAGAGTGGTCAGCTGGAGTCAGAGCTCTCCATTGCCAGTCACGGGTAAGTGGTCTCCCTACTCCAAACCCCTCCCTCCCTGGCCCTGAGGAGTACTGTTGGGGCCAGCCAGCAAAGACCCTCGCCCCCGCAAGAAGCTGCTAGGGCTGGAGCTGGGGCCGGGCACTGCAGCACCATCCCTCCTCCTCCAGAGGAGCCATGGCTGGGCACAGCAGCCCCAGCCACTCCCCAGGAGGAGCTAGCAGGAAGTTAGCAGCTGCAGCACTGTCCTCACCACCACAGGCAGCTCTGGTAAGCCTTCCTAGACCTCACAGTCCCCTGCCTTCACCCCGCTGGCCTCAGCCCCCCACTCCCACACATCCCATCCCCCTGCCCTGAACCCCCACCCCCGCGCTGAGTCCCCCCCACCCAATCCACTGCCCTGAGTCCCCTCACCTCCCAGGCCCTTTCCCAGACTCCTGCACCCCTACTCCCTGCCCTGAGCCTCCAATACACCCAACCCACTGCCCTGACTCTTGCACCCCCCACTACCTGTCCTGAGCCCCCCAACTCCTGCTCAGACTCCTGCACTCCCCCACATCACCAGCCCCCTGCCCTTCAGGATCCGAGCAATGCCAGGTAAGTTTCTAGTGTTTGTTACTCAATTGAGTAGAACCAATTCTGAATAAATACATGGAGCAGCTGAGATGAGTAAAAGGAGGCCTTTTTACAGTCATTGGCAGGGCACATTAACAGAAAGTTTTTTCCATATGCTCAATGCTTTTAGATTAATTTAGTGTAACTGTGTCTAAAAAAGCAGTTGGAATAATATTTTCAAGATGAAAAGACCTATTCTCTATGCACAAGTGTGACTGCATGTACAAATACTGCAATTATACAAGCAAACCGGGTAATTGTGGTAGCAGAGGCTGACAAGGGGCCTAACAAATCATTTTTCACATACTTTCACCAAATTTGCACATTATTTCTGAAGTCTCCATTGCTGAAAATGTGATTTTTAAATAACAGTTACTACACACAACCTTATGGCACAAATAGGTTTTCAAAGAATTTCAGTCTGTGTTTATTTACATTCCTGTTTTGAGGTTTGTGTGAACAGCCAAGGCAACTTTTTTCACTCTCTCAGCATTAAAGAATTAGGCAGGGAAAGGAAGGAGGGGCAGCATGTGCTTGGGTTACCACAATTTCATTTTCAGGAAGCTGATATCCTTTATCAAAAGCCCCAGATAATACCAAATGCAAACTGACATTAAGTGGGCTGCACTGTGTTTGGAGTAGGCATGTAAAATCCCATTTAATCAGTTAACCAGTTAAACATTATGTTTAATTGGTTAACCACCTAAAGGGGGATGGGTGGGCCGCTGGAGCAGTCCCCCAATGCAAGTGGGAGTCCCCCAGTGCAGGCTGGGCTGGAGTGTCCCCCCCGCCCATGTAGAGGTATGGCTGCTCTGGGGGCCTGCCAACTGTGGTGTGCTGCTCCTGGCCAGGCCAGGCCTACTGCAGATGGGGGCTGCTCCAGCCCAGCCAAACCACCAGTTAACTAGTTAACCAGTTAACCATTAACATCTCTAGTTTGGAGGACACCATGGGTACGTCTGCACAGCAATATTATTTCAAAATAACTAGTGTTATTTTGAAATAAATTAGTCTGCATATACACAGCAGGCAGTTATTTCAAAATAATGTTGAAATACTGTCAAGCTGGAGGACTTCTTATGCCAACTTCTATAACCCTCATTGTACGAGGAATAAGGGAAGTCAGAGGAAGAGTGCTCTATTTCAAAATAAGTGCTGTGTAGACACTCTCAATTTTGAAATAAGCTATTTCGAAGTAAACTATGCAAGTAACGTAGTTCAATTTGCATAGCTTATTTTGAGTTAAGCCCTGCTGTGTAGACACACACCATTAGTGTAGCATTTCAACTCACCCGGATGGAAGCCTTGTTACAGTAGACCCGAGTGATAGCTAGCCAGGTGGGCAACTCCAACACATTCTGCAGCACCTCTTCATCCAGTTCCAGATTGGTCAGCTGCCCCTGACCTTTCAGTGTGCTCAGGTTAATTTTGTCCGGAGAGAGATTCTTTGTAAACCTGTGGAGAAGAAGAATTAAGACAACAATTTCCAATGTGTTTGCTGAGAATAGAAGGTCCTGCACCTAACGGAGGTTATTTTAATAGTAAACACCTTCCTGTTGCTTTGCATGCTCAGGGGACTAGAGAGAGGGAATAACAGGACACTATTACACCACACTCTGGACAGACCATTGCAATGCTAGAAGTATCCAGTTAGGCCCCGAATCAACTCCTACTGACTTCTGTGGCAGCTGGGTCAGCTCTTTGAGTCAAAAGTGCATTTGACACCTAAGTACTATGGAGACTGACTCACTACTCAGGAAAGCAGAGAAAAAAGCAGATAGGTCCAATATGCTTTATTTTATTTTTTTAAAGGAAATAAGAGGGAGGGAGGTCACAAAAATGTTCAGACATCCTTCCCCACAGAAAAATCTTCACTAAGTTTGAACTGAGGTTGCAAGAACATAGCCAAAACTAAAGGGAAAAAACAGAAAATTACAGTTTAAAATATGCTGGTGGAAAGGTAAGGTTGTGAGGTGTAACTTTGAATTTCTTGCCTTTAAGATGTTTTGATTCTATGGAAGAGGACAGAATTAAAGCCATCCCAAAAAGCATCTTCGCCCTAGGCATCCTCCATATAAGCTACAAGTGTTGTAGTATCATAGCTAGCTGACAGTTAAACCCTGGTACTCTTCCAGTTCAGCAAAGCAGCTTGGTGGGTGTCTTTAAGGCCTTTATAGTTTGGCATTTAAAATGTTTTAAATAAAATCAGAGAGCACTGGAAACCCAATAATTAACATAATTGCATTAGAGCACAAGGAGAAAATGAAATTGACAAGAAACAAATGCAAATGGAGAACAATTTCATTCCCCCAGACAAGTGACATGCAAAAACAATATTAAGAAACTTACAGCATCACTGTAAGTGGTGGGGAAAGATTGTTATTAATGAAGATGCAGAGGGGTAGCCATGTTAGTCTGTAAGGACACGTTTACACTGTGGCACTATTTTGGGATACCAGAAGTATCATGAAACAGCTATTCCGCATCTATTGAAGCAGCCAGTTATTTAGAAATAGATTTTGAAACAACAGGTGGCTTATTCTGACGTCCCAGTAACCCTCGTTCCACAAGGGTATGGGGTATTTCGGAACAGCTAGTCATTTTGAAATTTGGTGCTGTGTAGACAAGTGCCAAATTACAAAATAAGCTATTTCGAAATACACTAAAAATAAAATTGCATAGTGCAAATTGCATAGCTTATTTCGAGTTAAGGGTGCTGAGTAGACGCACCCTAATTAAAAAAACTTTAAAAACAACGAATAGTCCTGCAGCATCTTAGAGACTAACAAAAAATGTAGATGGTATCATGAGCTTTTGTGGGCACAACCCAACTCTTCAGATGAATGGAGTTTAAGGGGTCGAGGTAACAAATAAATAGCAGAGAAAGAGGGGATGGGGGCGGGAAGGAAAGGAGAAAAAAAATGGGAAAAGAATAGTCAATTCGAGTATCCATGCTAAATGAAGCTGATAGAGTGGGTTCTAAGTACTCTTAAGTACTTGGTGACAAGTATCAGAGGGGTAGCCATGTTAGTCTGTTAGCATAAACAATGAGAAGTCCTGTGGCACCTTATAGACTAACACAGTGGTTCTCAAACTTGTTGTGCTCCGGAGCCCTTTACATGCGTAAAAATGTATGTGGAGCCCCAGTGGTCCACTGATTGTACGTGTTGTACCTATCGATGTTTCCAGTTTGTCAACCTCGCAGAGCCCCGGGGCTCCACGGAGCACAGTTTGAGAAACACTGGACTAACAGATTTATTGGAGCATAAGCTTTCATGGGCAAAGACCCACTTTGTCAGATGCATGTAGTGGAAATTCCAGAGGCAGGTATAAATATACAGGTACCTTAGTCCAGCCAGTTCCCAAGTCCCATCTACACCACAACAACCATAGTACAATATATGGCTGTCCCTTGACACAAATAAAACATGGTTCAGTCTCACAGCGTAGATGAGACTGAACCATGTTTTAATTGTGTTTCCGAGTTGTGGGTCAGCCCCACAAAGCCCTAAGCTATGGTGCATTTCACGGACATGGTACAATCCGATCTATGCCAAAAGAGAATATTAGGGATTTGACAATGTTGTAACCAGGTCCCTCAATATACAGCCAGCCAGCTCTGTTTGGGGGTAGAGCCTGTTTTAAGAAGAGATGTTTTCTCTGGGCAGAGCCCAGCTAGGGAGGGGTTAGGCCATTCTTAAGAAGGACTGAAAGCGCTCATTTCAAGAGAAAACTGAAGGAAATAGGGCAGCTCATGTGGCAGGGAAAGAGATGTAAGGGGAAAGGCCTCTGTGGCACTGCATCCCGTGATGTTCAGAGAAATAGTTTCGGTTTGTGTTAACTCAGGAGTTTTGTGGCTGAATTATAAACTGCCTAAAAGAGGGGCTAGAAGTTAACTAGACTTTGAGTATGGTGTCAGTCCTTTCAGGGCTTGGGGGACAAGCCAGCAGCCCACTTACTGAACCCGCAACTACAGAAGTGTATTTGGCTTGGCAGTATCTCATTGGGATGTCTGCTACAGAGTTTCCCCCTCTATACTAAAGAGCGAAGCCAAAAAAGGGCTGCAGCTTGCATAGAAATAGTAACACCATCATGATGGAGTTTTTCTGCCAGATGATTTACTCAAAACTGAAGCCAGACCCATTTTGCACATTCCTCCATGCTAATTCTAATTCTGCAGAGCAGCTCAGCAAGTGAAGGAAAAGAAAGGCCCCTTTGTCAACCACGGCAGGATTAAATTCCCACGTTTGTCACATGCTGCAGTTCTCTCACTGGCATGGCTACTTGTGCTGCCCCATTGTGCAAGGCCCACAGACAGTTCTGAGACACTGTGCCGGCAGCTGGGGAGGATCATAAAGGTGGGAAAAGAGGGGCTATGGTGCTGGTTTCATCCATCTCACTACAAGAACATGAGTTGAACTCAGAAACCAGCTAGGACTAACTGATTGGCTTATCTGTCAATCCAGAATTTCCTCCAGAACAAAGTGAACTTCTTGTCAGGGCAGAATCTGAAGTGTGGAGAGAAGCAGCTCTGCATTTCACTGCAGACAAACACTCTCCTTATAGGAGAGGCTGGGACTTGAGCAGCTGTGAGCTTGCCTGCTGCTTGTTTTCCCACACCATTTCCTGCAATAATTCCCTGCTTTTATTTCCACACCATTCCCTGCTGGTCAGGATGGCAGTATGAGACCTCTACAGACTTTAACCTGCCACATAAGTTTTCTCCATTCCAGATCTAACAAGCTCATATATTTAGTATTTCAAACTGTTTGTCTTCCATCACGTGACAGAATAACACATATGTCACTCTCTCAGGCTCATAAGGGAAACCACCCTGCTTACTTTAGACAAATATTTCCTCATTAAACTAGAGGTCACTCTTAACACCTGAGAAGGCAGCCAAAATCAACAGTTTCTCAATTACTATATGGCAAAATCAGCTGTGTGTAAAATTACCTATTCCAGCCTGTGTGACATTCTACAGGGGACAGGTTCATGGGAGGAGCATAAACAATTATATCATATATATATGTAAATGAAACAACCTAAAGATCTCAAAGCATAATACCCATTATCTGGATCATTACTGGGAATTGAGCATGTGATATCCAGAGATCGAGCATGAATATCGATGACTTGAAGTGGGCTGTACATTTTTGTTAGTCTCTAAGATGCTACAGGACCATTTGTTGTGTTTTCAGTTTTTTTTCAGTTACTGATTAACATGGCTACCCCCTGAGACTCGATGACTTGAGCTAACAGATCAGAGTCCTCAGAGCTGCAGCAGAGTCATATCCTCTGTGGACTAGGTACAGAAAACAGCATAACACACATGCTGACCAGTAGGATGCCAAAAGCATTCTGCAGATACTAACTTGACATTGTAAGGCTAAGTCAAAAAGCCTCATTTTATAGATGGGGATGCTGAGGCCCAGGGAGGAGATGTGGCAGAGCAAGAAACAGAAAACCCACCTCTCCTGACTTCTAGTCCTTAGCATACTTCCTCTGTTGAGACAAGCTGCTCTCAACTGGTACATTAATGCCATAATTGTTGTTTCAGAAAATTGCAGACACAGAACAAATTTATCAGACCATCATCTCAGCCAGAAGCAGAGCTGAAATCTTCAAACCCAGACAATGATGGAGAGAGATATTAAACAAAGCCAGATTATTACAAAGCAGATTTTTAATCAAAGTGCAGTGGCTAAAAGGAGTCCTGCTGAACGGATAGGAAGATGCTGTATGGAACAGTCCCTTAGGACCAGGCAAAATTAATCTGAAACTTTAATTAACAGTGCCCACGGAAGGGGACATGGGGAAGACTGTGGAACAAGAGAGAAATGTAAATCGTTACATGAACAATGGGGCCTTTGGCTTTAGCCAAACCTCATACTGCCACATAAAAAGAGTAGAGTTTAGAAGAAGATCTAAAGCACCCTCAAGTCACTGGATAAATCTAACATGATGTGGTGAATGGGAGGGGCGCTACCCTTTTCTGGATATCTCAGCCATTCAGTTAACTAAATTATCTGTAAGGGTTAAGCCAAGAGACAGTGGATCCTAGTGAATCCTAAGGAAGTGTTGGAAGGAAGCCAAGAGAGCCAATGAAAAGACAGTGTGAGTATTTAAATTGAAAAGGACATTCCTGCTGCAGTCTTTGTGTAATCAGAGTTGAGCAGGGAGAGATGAGTTAAGCTAGGAACAAGGCATGGAATTTCCAGCAATAGCCATGCCTTGGAAAAGACTAAACATGGGAACAATAGATATGTAAGTAGAACTGGGATGTTTAGTCAGACATGATCAGGTTATTTTTGGGTTTGTTGAACTCCTCTGTGCTCAGCCCGTGTATCCCCTTATGCCCACACAATACACTGTAGTTTTTAAACTGAATCCCAGAGAAGCAATTCTGTGTTTTTAATCTGCCTTTTTTTCAGTTGCTCTGTAACACCTAGCAATCAAAAATGCTTTACCAAATATGTCTTCTTTGTTTTGTTAATAAAAATCACCTTTTTAAGACTATGATACGATTCCTGTGTCCTAGAAGGCAGGAGGTTCTGTGTACAAAATGCCTGAGACTGAAAGATCAGCTATTAAGAAATTACAGTTTGTTTTCAAGCTCTCTCCAGAGAGAGGGTTGAAGAGCTTGAGTGCCACCTCACAGGAAGAAATTCCCAAGTGTGTCTTCCTGGGTTCTCGCATTCGAGTGATGACACACTGATCTTGGAGAGTTTTTTTGAGCAGAACCCTTTAGTTGCAGGGTATTTTAAAGTCTCTTGTGGGCGCCCACCTTCTGCACTCAAAGTGGCAAAGTGGGGAACAGCCTTGACACATGACAAACAGAAACCCATGGTACTGAGCCCAAGGTGACAGACTCAGGCTCATGGCCACTGTTTCCTCTAAACCTTTCCATCCTTGTGCGAAATAAATGTTTATGTGCACTGAGGCATGTGTGAATGTGCACCAACAGTAGAAACTAAAACCTAGTTGTGGGCGCTGCTCGGATCAGCTGGGCAGGATTTGAATGTCTCCTGAGCAGCTGCACAAGCACACAGTTTAGCAGGGGGTTCATGTTACAGCATGAAAAATAGCTGTGTTTGGGCTGGAGTTTGGGTTCTGAAGTACAGGGAGGAGGGAAGGTGTCACAGCCCAAGGCACAATGACTATACAGCTATTTTAACCCCAATCTGTAAATCTGGGCTCTGAAACTTGCTGCTATTGGTTTGTTTGCTATGTAGATGTATCGAATAAGACTAGGGTTGCCAGGTGTCCAGTTTTGAACTGGACAGTCCAGTATTTGAGCTCTCTGTTCGGGAAACAAATTGAGAAAATATAAATGAGAAAATATAAATGTCCGGTATTTTATAAAATACCAGATATTTATATTTTCTCAATAAGCTGTAATGTAGATGGTGATGTAATGTCAAGTGTGTCCAGTATTTTTGTTGAAACCATCTGGCAACCCTAAATGAGACCAAGTGCATCACACTGGTTTCCAAGGTAGAAGGTAGCAAGCATCTCCCACTAAGTTGATCCCTACAATTTTAATAGCTGGAGATAGCTCTTTATCTGACTTCAGAAGGACTGGAGAGCCTGAAATATCCCCATTCAAAGTGGCCAGTTCCATAGCTCAATGCAAGATAAATCTGTCAACTGTTCTAACAGCAAGTGAGAGACATTACATCAGTGTGGATAGAAAGCAGAGTGAGTTGGGCAGAAGGAATCAAACTCAATCTTCAAGTTGCTGCAGCTGAGGACGCCGGAGGATTCCTCATGCAAAAACACAGTTTCAAATATTGTGCCTGTTGCTGGTGAATGGAAAGATCTCAGACTCTGCTTAAGTAACATAAGATTATGCTACAGTAACAAACTAAAATATAACTGTATGGTCCAGCAGAGCAGGCAATTTCCAGTCACAACTCTATTATCAGCATCACCACTGGATAAATCAGTTCTCTATGCATCAGTTTGCCCAGGAGTAGGGTCCTACCAAATTCAGAGTCTATTTTGATCAAATTCATGGTCATTTGATTTTAAAAATAGTAAATTTCACTATTTCAGCTATTTAAATCTGAAATTTGTCAGTGTTGTAATTGTAAGGGTATTAACCCAAAAAGGGAGTTGTAGGGACGGAGTCACATACTTTTTGAGGGGAAGTCGCAGCACTGCTACCCTTACTGATGCACTAGTACTGGTAGTGGCACTGCCTTCTGAGGAGGGTAGCTACAGAGTGGTGGTTGCTGGTCTGGAGCCCAGCTCTGAAGGCAGAGCTGCTACCAGCAGCACCACAGAAGTAAGGATGGTGTGGTATGGTGCCCTTACTTTTGTGCTACTGACTGCAGAGCTGTGTGCCCTGCCCACAGCCACCACTCTCCGATTGCCCAGCTACAAAGGTAGCACAGAAGTAACAGTGCAGATGGCACTGCTGCAATCCTCCTAAAGTAACCTTGTGCTCCCTCCCCCTTCTCCCCCCCCCCCAAAACTCCCTGTAGAAATATATGGTAAATGCACACAAGAGACCAGATGTCAGTGGGGGAGAACACATTTCATGGTTCATGAGGTGTTTTTCATGGGCATGAATCTGGTAAAACAAAATTACTACACCTACCTCATGTGGCTGTCACAAGGATAAACTGTTTGCTAAGGACTTTAAGATCCTCTGATGAAATCTTCAAATTCAAAATATTCAGGGAGAAGACAGTATGTATATTTGGGAATAGGTTCATAAAAGAGGCAGAGATAGTGTGGCAGTACAGCTGCTGGGAATTCAGAAAGAAGTCTAGTTTTCCTAGCAGCTTCAAAGTAAATGCTTTGATCAATATCAGTGGAAGGTAAGTCCATTGAACGTGGGTTGGAGATTTTAAACAAAGTTTGCTGGCAGACTCTCTCCATTCATACTGAATGGCGGTAAAACTTTTGGCAGCATGCATTGTTGGCTTGGACAAAAGTGAATGGAAAGAGTTTGTGGCTGCTAAGAAAATTGACTGCATGGACTAGTTCCATTTCTTTTTCCAAAGGTCCTTAATAGAGGGCATGCACTATTAGCCAGTACATTTAAAGAACACCGCTCTTCCTAGATCTGCCAGGAACAATATCAGCAAGAATAATTCAAACATATATGTTCTGTCAGCAGCTGACACTATTTCATCTTCTCAAATATCACCTCATCAAGACAAGTCCAAATTTGAGTTCTGGGGTAACGGCTAAACTACCTACCAGAGTCACCAGTATCCACAGAAAATTTCCAAATGGCTAAAGACTCTGACTGTATTCTTAGCCATGGCAATTGCAAAGAGGAGACATGGGATCATAGTAGATTGATGCCCAGTCATGTCCATGCCCCAGTAACCTATGCAGAGCTCTACAATAAAATATATTTTCCAGTGCTTTGTCTGATCCAGGTTTTTCAAGTAACTGCAGCTTCCAACACAGCCTTTGTGAGAATGAACATACACCACTGTTAGCAAATTTTCTCTTTCATCCCATTGCTTCTAATTATACTCCTGCAGACCACCCGAAATAATCTCTCTCCTTTGTTAGCATTTACACACATTGATTTTTTGCTGAAACTGCAGCATGACTTTGGTAGTCATGTGCCCAGCACTGGATGCCATATTCTATATCTTATTTTCCCACACCTCAATGCCATGCCCTTAAGCGAAGGAGGAAAGGAGGCCTGTTGGAACAGCGGTTGTTAAACTAGTGGGATAAGGTAGCAGATAAGACACCGCCTATAAATATGGTTTAAAATTCTGTTTAAGCTACAGCCGTTTACTTGGATTTGGGCTGTTACAGCACAGTTCTTAGGGAAAAAAGTCTTCTTGGGTGGTTTCTGAACTCCTGATGCTTTAGCTTTTATTTCTTTAGAGAGTCTTTTGTCTGTTTTTTGGCAGGAAAAAAAAAGGAGCATAAATCTAGCTCTTCCATCGTTAACTTTAAAAGGATATCAAAGGAAGATTTCATTACTCAGAGACCTTGTATCCAATTCATCTCCCTGCACATCTTGATATCGCAAACCTACTTATTGCAAGAGAGAATTAAGCCAAAGTTAGTTGCTGGCCAGAAGACAGACTATACCAATAATACATTTAGAAATCAATATCCATACTTCTGACTGTCTGGCAGGTAAAGCACTGTCTGTAACTGAGCAAATATTTCTCTTGAAGGTGGGAAGGATTAGATAAAAAGTCTCAGAATAGGATGTCTTAATATTAAACCATAATTATGATCTCCCCCATTCTGATCTCCCTCTGCTCATCAGCTCTTGATCCCTTCTCATTCATTACCTTGCCACTGTTGGTCCAAGACCATTCTCCTTTGCAGGTCCAGCCATCTGAAATACACTGTCTCTCAAGTCTCCTCATATCTCAATTTCTTCTCCAACTGCTATTCTGTAATTTTATCTTACTGTATGTAATTAGCATCTATGTCTTAATAAGATCTGTTTCTATTAATAAATTTGTAACTATGGGTAAATGTATGCAGTAACACTGACAGATGCCTGTTATTTTAATTTAGACAGCTACAGGCTAGGGTAATATATTAGCAGATGTATATAATTATTCCCCACAACACTGCTACTGATACAGAGTAGCAGATGGTGAAGATATAAAAGGGTGAATAATAGAAGGACCAGGATAAATTTTCTCCTGAGATATGAAAAGAGGTAGAGAGACTGAGGGCTGTAGGGAAGCTGCTTTTGTTGTTAGGAGGTACAGAAAAAAAAGGCTTTTCTTGTAACAGTGGTGAACTTATGGAAAGGGAACAAGAGTTTCTTTTAGGGTTGCCAGATGGTTTCAACAAAAATACCGGACACACTTGACATTACGTCACAATCTACATTACATCTTATTTAGAAAATACCAGACATTTCTATTTTCTCATTTATATTTTCTCAATTTGTTTCCCGAACAGAAAGCTCAAATACTGGACTGTCCAGTTCAAAACCAGACACCTGGCAACCCCAATTCTTTTCTTAATTGAAACACAAACACAATATTTAAACACTTATATCAGCAGACAAAACAGAGAGAGTACTAAGTTAGAAATGGAGGAAACCAATTCAGTCATATCTAGTCATGCCCTGGCTAATGTGGGATTGTACTCTACACAGCATATTCCCCAGTGTCTTGTCTAATCATGTTTGGTCTCACAATGGGATTTCCATACTTCTCTGGGACTATTTCATTCTCACATCTTTTAGAGATCTTTCATTTCCCTCATATTAAATCTCATTATCCCTAAAGCCAAGAACCACATTCATTTGGCAAGAAGGCCCATTGCTGGTAGAAGAAAAGATCAATAATTATGAAACAGACAAACTTTCCAGGAAAACATAAGAACGGCCATACTGGGTCAAACTAAAGGCCCATCTAGCCCAGTATCCTGTCTGCAGACAGTGGTCAATGTCAGATGCCCCAGAAACAGTGGAAGCTTCTTCTATAATAAATGCAACGAATTTGGGGGAGTATCTGAGCAGGGAACTAAACTTAGTTCTGGAAGGAAATAAAACTGGGTCAGAAGCCAAAATGTTTTTGAAGAAGGGAAAAGCAGTACTTTGATAGACACTGCATTACACAGGAGGAAGAACGCACACCACAATTTAGTGGAGATAAACCATTTAACGTTTCAGCACAACCCTGCAGAAACTTGTTCACTAACGACACATTATATCACTCATTGCAAGATTTAGAAATTTCAGGCTGAGCACAAGAAAAAGAGATATGTTTAATTAGTATCAGATATCTAAATTAAAACTTACATTACTTTAGTTAGTATCACATTAACCTAATTAATCAATCTGTATAGAATTAAATGAAACCAATTAGTATCAGACCAATTAGTTCTTTGGAAAATTGAAAGCACAAAGTTATTAACAATACTTATCACTTCTGCAGCGTTATTCGTGTACAACCCCTTTACTAATCCACAGCATGCCAGACAGGTAGGCTAGTAATATTAGCCCAATTTACAGACGAGAAAAAACAAGAAAAAGGTTAAGTGACTTTAAGGTCATACATGGAGTGAGTGTCTGCTAGGGAAATGATCCACAAGCTTTCAGCTGCCACTCCTGTGCTTAGTACATGCTACTCCCCAAGAATAAGAAATTATGTTTAGTACTTAATTTGGAAAGCATTTAATGCTTTCAAGAAGTGTCACCTCTTATCCATATCCCATCTGATGGGAGTTGGGTATCTTGCCTACAGATCTGGAAGGCTAGAGAATCTCTACAGTTGTTCATGATGCAGTCTCCAGTTAGACTGGGATTCTGCCATGATTAACACTCCTAGAGCACCATTCTCCCCACTGGAGCTCATGTCCATAAAAGTTCCAAAGCGACTTTGCACTTAGATACTTCACTCTCTTTTTTACTCTCAGAAATAAAAGAAAGTTTGAGTTTCAGAACCTTGGTTTTAAAGAGCACACAGATATTTTTTTAAAAACAATTAAAATTATCCAAAGCAAAAATGATGCTGGTGGTGATGGGATACTAAGTACCTAGACAGCTGCTGGAAAAATAATAGAGTGGAGCACACATTACCCAACAAGTTCTTGGAATGCCCAAGAGACATAATACTCAGTCTTGCCTTAGTGTCCGGGACTGAACTGATTAGATGACTTATAGGTCCCTTCAAGTCCTACATTTTTATGATTTCTATGGTGACACTAGACAGATTGTTCTGACACTTAGGTCAGAGCAAGGAACTAATGATGCAGTGAGTAAACACAATACCTTTTCAACTGCCTACACATCAGATTAGTGACTTGTGTACAAAGAAAAATTATACCAGCCTAAGGTATGGGGTGAATTTGAATCACTGCAGTTATACTGCTAAGAGTCCCTGGGTGGGCATACTTTTTCTGATTTAAGAATGCCTTTTGTTGGTTTGTTTATCTTATGCTCTTTGGAAGGGATTAAACTGGGGGCAAACCTCAAACAAGAACTGAAGAGTCAACCCAAGGAATTATAGTGGTGATGTCACACCAATGTAATTCTACCAGAGTAACTGGTTAAACTTTCCAAGTTGATGAGGTCGCAGTACAGCAAACTTGGTGGCTCACTCTAATTTATCCACAGCAAAAATCCAACACAATTTGCCACAGCTGTTGGCTTCTACTCAGCATTGGATCAGCTGGTGCACTGCAGTGGGGCAGGATGACAGTACACTGACAAATTTATGTGAAGGATGGTTTAAACACCATACCTGCCTGTAGCAGAGGAGGCTCTAGATTATCAGGGTTATCAGTTCCCTGTTTCGTGGGCACCACATTCATCTAACTTAAATAAAAGCCTAGCCACTAAACTGTCCACTGCACATTATTCAGCTTTATTTGTACTGTGGAATGTTCACTTATCTTGCCCCAATTCATTTAGCTGTTAGTTCTCTGAGCTTCAGGAATATCATTAATGCTATTCTCTGCAGTGACTGTTGGCTTACACGTCAATGACTAAAATAAAAAGGAATTGAAAATCCAGTTAAAAGTTCAACCTATAAAAGAAACTATGATTTCCAAACAAGCTGGGAAAAGATAGAACTGTTATACAGATGAACACGTCACATTGCACTGGCACAGTTTCTCTCCCCCCCTTCCTCAATAACATCCATTAACTTATTCCCTTTTAGACATTCTCTTCTCCTGCGTAGGAACAAACTAACCAGGGCCATAGATTCCAGAACTTAATGAAGGCTCCTGATCAAGCATACTCCCTATAGGGAAGTTAAAATGCGGTTAATTGACTAGTTGAGCAGTCAATGGAGTTTCCATCGACTAGTCAATAGGCACTTCCGCATGCCTCCTTTGAAATGTACAAGAGCCCCCGCTGGGGATATTGTACACTTCAAAGGAGGCATGCAGAACTCTGTACAGCCCGGGGCCAGCGGGAAGTCCCACTGACACCAGGTTGCACATGGGTGCCTGCTTTGAAATGTACAAGAGTCCCCAGTGGGGGCTCTTGTGCATTTCAAAGCCATGGTGCCCAGGGCATGCCACATGGAGCCCAAGGTAGGCTGGGGACTCTCTAGCTGACTGCGGTTCCCTATGGCATTTCAGCAGAACCCAGTATCAGCTGGAGACTCCCCAGCTGACCCTGGGTTCCACATGGCACTTCCTTGGAACCCGGGGTCTCCGCAGCTGACCCCAGGTCCTGGGGAAATGCCACAAGGAGGCTGGGATCAGCTGGGGAATGCTCAGCTGAGCCCAGCCTCCCCACTGAAACACAGAGGCGGAGTTTCAAAGGGGCAGCGCTGCACAGCTGAGCTGGGGATCAGCTGTGTGGCGGCTGCCCCTTTGAAACGCCGCCTCCGCGTTTCAGTGGGGAGGCCAGGGTCAGCTGGACACTCTCCAGCTGATCACAGGCTCCTCGTGGCATTTCCCCAGGACCCGGGGTCAGCTGGGGACTCCCTAGTTGACCCGGGGTTCCAGGGAGATGCCTCGCGGAACCTGGAGTCAGCTGGGAAGTCCCCAGCTGACCCTGGGCTCCAATGAAATGCGGTGGGGAGCCCAGGATCAGCTGGGAAATCCCCAGCTGACCCCGGGCTCAGTGTTTTAAAGGAGCAGTGCTGCACAGCTGAGACGCAGATCAGCTGTACAGCAGTTGCCCCTTTGAAACACCACCTTGGGGTTTCAAAGAGGCAGCACCACACAGCTGATCCCGGCTCGGCTGTACAGTGCTGCTGCTTTGAAGTACCCCTTCCTCCCCCTTTGCTGCCTCTATATTATAGAGGCAGCAAGGGGGGGGGGGAGGAATCGACTAGTCAACAGACTATCCGATAAGCTAATGCTTATTGCATAGTTGACTAGTCCTTAACATCCTTAACTCTGTACAAACACATAGCAAACTCCTTCCTCACCAGAAGGAGATTTGTGCAACAGGCCACAAACTGATGTGAAGAAAGAGGGAGTTGTGCCAGGATGACACATGCACTTGTTAAGGAGCTGTCTTGTTGTCTTGAGTCCATCAGCTGGAAGCTCAAGAGTCATTAAATGCCAACCATTCCATGTTCTGAAGCTGTAATGCTACACATGTTAAACTGCCAGGGTTTTTCCCCAAGACTAAACCCCAAGCAAATAATAGCACACAAGCACAGGCAACTAGAAAACAAGGCACAAATTGAGGAATTTTACACCATTTTTGCTCCTTATGGTAGATGCCACTCCTCAGATTTTGAGCAACTATTTTGCAATCTGATTTCCCTTGGGATTTATTTCCATCCACAGGAAATTAAAAGCTACTGTGTAATTTAGATTCATGACAATGGTGAGGGCAGAACAAGTCAAGGAGAAACGCTACAAGAGCAGGGAATGGGAGTCACGCTCATTAAATTCCATCCTAGCTCTGACTTTCTTCACCTTTGTTTTCTCTGTAAAATGGGAATAGTACCTACCACATAAGGAGGTTAGTAAGGTTATAAATAGTCACTGTTAGTAAAGCACTATTGTGCATGTGTATTCATACACAACATAACACTTTGTCCCATATAATGTAGGAGGTAATTCGTGTTAAGTGCCAAAGTATTAATACAATCATACAAATGCTTGTTACATACTCAACTTTACAATTCCCTATGTTATAAGTAATATTAGTCATTTTGGGGGGAAATAAGGTGGGATACAAGGAACTTTATAGTGGTTTGTGTATGGCCACACCATAAGCCGGGGCAGAGCTAGGAACTGGACCCAGGAGTTACTACTTCCTTGATAGAATAATTCAGATTTTTACACTCTGACAAAAAGTGTCCTTCTAACTTGCCAGAGAGAGTGATCATGCTTTTATACAACTTTGTAATTAAAGTGGAAATGGTCTGAGATGATCAAGAGCCAAGCTGTAGATACAATTCAGCTCTTTTGATAGATTGCTGAGCTTTCTGATTTTATAGATAACTTTATGCACAAGAAAGCAGGCCCTGTCACATGTGCACACACTTCCCCCATTCTTTTTTCCTGTGTACAAAACAGGACCCAAAAGCCACCAACACTGTAACAGAAGAAGAAGTTACCAAAGCATTTTCCTAAAAGCTCTGCCTTCATAGTCCTACATGTATTGGTGGAAACTTAAGAGACTATTATAAATGAATAGTTTTCAAACTGAGGTCCACAGCTCACCAATTCCCTTGGCAGCTCTTCCTACACATTAGGTATTGCAAGAATCAATGACAGGAGTATTGAGGAGGGGAGGGTTGATGTATATGTTTTAAAAGGGCCCCTCTTAGGAAATGGACTGAAGAGACCCTTGCTTTGAACTGTTTTCACCCTGTACCTGAATATAGATTTGGAAACATTTTCAGAGCAATATACAAATGTTCATGAACTAATCCTCTCATCATTAAGATGAGGTATTATCTCTATTATACATGGGAGAGACTGAGGCAGAAAGCTGAAGGGACTTTCCAAGGACCACGCAGTGCATCACTATTGGCTGGATTTACCAGACATCATCTCCTTAACTCCCAGTAAAGAAGAGAGGCATTATTCCCATCGGTCAGATAGGTAAATAACACAAGACCAGCATTCTCAAAGGACCATCTATTGACCTGCATGCTTGTCATGGCATTAAAATCAGCAGATGCAGAACTGCTGACCATCTTGAGGTTTCATCTCAAGTGGACAGGAAACAAGGGGTTTTCCAACAAAAGTTAGCAATTCTGGAGTCCTCTGCTCCTTTAGAGACCAGAACATATGTCACATTCTTCAAAGAACAAGACTCCCAACATTTGCATCTCTGCTTCAATTCTCTATTGTGGGTTGGATACTGGCTGTTGGAGGATGCTGGCTTCCACTTTGAGGTTTATTGCTCAGACCATGTTCCTTTTGATTGTAAAATATGTGTTCTGTTCCATTTGGCCACAAGGCAGCTTACCAGCTGGTTCAGGAGCACAGCATGTTGAAAAAGCAGTAATGTGATGCTTTTGCAGAAGGGAAACTTCCATTCCACGAATGATTTATCATCAAATTTTAACTGCTGGAAGCTTTCTGGTTTTACACACTTCCCTATAGCTGTAACAACTCTTTCAGACCATGTGTGGTCCCCATCTTAATGAGGAGCTGTCAGTTCCTGAAATACTAAAAGAGGGTATGCCAGGTGCTGAAACTGAGACAGCCTCTCTTGCATTATCTTGTGGGTGCAGCATTATCTTGAAGACTAGTGTGACAATACAGGATGAATCTGCAGTGTAGACAAAGTGAGATATTTAAAGCCCAAATACAGAATTTTAATCCATTAGGGTTAAAGCATTCTCCAAGAGCCTGAGGTGAGAAACTGTTTTGGTGGCAAAGAGACCTTCAGGCTCAGAGAGCAAGGCAGGTTCTTCTGAGCCGAATACATTTTACTTAGTATATCTAATGCTAGGAAGAGTTGCTAGACTGGGAGCCCTAGAGACTGAAGATGAGCCATTTGTAGGAATGGGAAGGGAGTTCTGTCTCCATGATCAATTCCATCATTAGCCTCTCTGCTGGGACTATCAAAAAAGGGAACACAATGTTAATGGTGATTAATTTGGAGGCACAGATACCCATTAATTTATAGGTGGACCAAGTCTCCTGAGTTCATTTCACATAGAGCACTGTATGGTAATGAAACAATGGTAATGACTTTCAATCACTACTGAATTGGATTGGTTTCAAGTGGTTTGTAGAGATGAAAGCTGTACAAGTCCCACTACTGAATCTTTGCAGCAGAAGTCCTGCTTGCTTTTCATCTGTTGCTGTCCAGATGCACGGTGTCAGGTAGCAAAAGCCCATATGGAAACAGCTAGTAAAAGTAAACAGGCATTTCAGTATCTGCAGGGTAGACTAAGGGCAAAACATAGCTGCATCTCTGTGCAGTTTGAAATCTAGCTCAGTCTGGTCAGAGGTGCTGTTCTGGTGAGCACATTCCATTACTACAAAGGGTCAAATAAGGTGACCAGCTTCAGACCATTCCAAGGACTGTGATCCATTAAACTAAAGCAGTGGATTTCCATTAACTTAAAGAATGAACAAAGGAAAAGATTCTAAAAGGGTTATAAGGTGAATAAATAACAACTTGCATTTATATTACACTTCTTAATCTGAAGGACCCTGAAACACTTTACCAACACCACATGCAATAGTCACTTCAATAATGACAGAAAGGCAGCCACAAGGGAATGGGATGCAGCACCTGCTTATGAGCAAATAGCAACACCACATAACAGATGAGAACAAGAAGTTAAAAAATTACAGATGCTAGGGAATTTAGGAGGGCAGATGGTAATTTCCAGAGTTCAGCATATAGCCAAGAAACTGGAGGTATTGATGAAACACATACAACCATAGGATTTCCCCTATTCCACACGTTTCAGCAATCATAAAGCCAGCAGGGACCATTATAATCATCTACTCTAACTTCCTGCCTAACACAGGCTGAAGAATTTCCCCCGGTTATTTCTGAATGGAGGCCACATCCCACTTTCCTGTCTTACATATTGCCCTATCCTCTCTCAGTGCTTTCTAGAGAATGATGAGCCTTTTCAGGCAAAAGGGTCTTTCTGACATCACTGCCATCTTGGCCCCTGAAGCACTTTATTTGGCCTCTGAAGCTCGAAACACTATGTAACAAGATGCTGACTTGTGCAAGGAATGCCTCCTTGCTCAATTACCCTTTAGTATCATATATATAGAGATAACATGTGGGGGTGAATGACAGTTGGATTCTTGGCATCTGCATGGCCAGACTTTAACTGCTCTCCAACTCTAGCTGAAGATCCTGAAGTGAGTTATTGGAGAGTAAGTGTAGTCTAGTGGACAGAGAACCAAACCTGAAGGCAGGCAGATCTGGGTTTTATTTACCAGCTCTTACAGACACATTGCCACCTTGGGTTGACTGCTTGTGTGTGAAAAGGGAGTATTAATACACATCTACCTCATGGGGTGAGGAGGATGCATTCATCAATGATGGGAAAGTGCTTTGAAATCCCTAAGTAGAGAATGCTATATAAGAGTCTTCCAAACAGGTCTGTGAAATGCTTACTGATCACATGAAGCTGATTTCTCCTAAAATGCTCCTGATATTGCTTTTCCATGTAGGCTATTGCTGTAATTGCCCCAGGGATGTTATGTGATTGTAAACAAAACGGGAGGTGAATCAACCCAATTTTGAGAGGAGGATGGGAGGGAGGGAGCATGGCCTGTACAACTGTGAATGGGAGGGGAATGTCCTTGAGACAATATTAAAATGTAGCCCACCCCATCCAAGAATTTGGAAACCCCATGCTTGAGAAATGCATAGTATCAAAGTATTACAATACCATCTTAAATTTGACCTGCTATTGGTATCAATTCCCATACATGCAATAATGGGTTTTCAGAATTATTT
Organism: Pelochelys cantorii; assembly: GCA_032595735.1. Lineage (NCBI taxonomy): Eukaryota > Metazoa > Chordata > Testudines > Trionychidae > Pelochelys > Pelochelys cantorii. The sequence goes on along the minus strand of CM064353.1, from coordinate 12,112,090 downwards.
GCCAAAATTTTGAAAAATTTCTCTGCTTCTAAAAGATTTACACAAAGCAGCCCCATACTACAGAAAGCTCCACTATCAGGCTATATAAGACACAAATCTGTCAAACTCTGCCCCTTTTCCTATCCTTACTGCCAAATGTATGGATTAGGGTGATAAAATTTGCAGAGCAATCAGTGAAACTGACTATACATCTTTTCGTGCACCAGTCACCAATGATGATAATAATTAGGCTTCAACCTCTATCGTGTAAACTACTAAAAAAAATTAAAAGTTTAAAAAAGATTTGACAAGGTTTCTGTGCTTTCTTCATTTAAATTAAGATGGTTAAAAGCAGCATTTTTATTCTCCCTAGGAAAGTTTCAAAGCTGTATTAAACCAATGTTCAACTGTATACTTTCAAAAGAACATTTTGTTCAGAATTACAAATATTTCATAGTTACAAACAACCTCCATTTTGGAGATGCTTGTAACTCTGCAATTTTCCCTTTCATTCAGGAACTTCAAATCCAAGGAAAGGAAAAGGTTGCAGGAATGAGGCTGAACACAAGCTCATCGTGGGTGAGGCATTCCAATAGGAGACATCACTCAAGACTAAGGGTATGTCTAGACTGCATCCCTCTGTCAGCAGAGGGATGCAGATTAGGCAAGTCGACACTGCAAATGAGGCAGGGATTTAAATATCCTGCACCTAATTTGCATAAAAATGGCTGCCGCGTTTTGCCAACTCAGCACTTTGACAGCAAAAAGCGGCAGTCTAGAGGGGGATCTGTTAAGAAAGCGTTTTTCGACATCCCTTATGCCTCCTGCAAGGAGGTTTACAGGATCTGTCGAAAAAGGCTTTTTCTCGACTCCAAAACATCCCTTACTCCTCATGAAATGAGGTTTACAGGGACGCTCAAATAGCGAGCCTGTGATATTTTTAAATAACGGGTGCACTCAAAAGATGCAGACTAGCTAGTTTGGGATATGTCTGGTATCCCAAAACAGAGCTGCAGTGTAGACATAGCCTAAAAATAAATGCATTTCTTCCTGTCATCAAATTACCACATTTCTCTCTGGATTCTAGGGTTGCCAGGTGTCCAGTATTGACCCAGACAGTCCGGTATTTTCGCCTCCTGTCTGGTAAAAAAATTCACAAAATACCAGACACCTAAAATATCTGATATTTTCTGATTTTTTTTCCTGGCCAGGAGGAGAAAATACTGGGTGCTTACCTGGTTCCGCAGGGGAGCTGTCTGGCATGGAGCAGGAAGACAAGATGGCGGACGGCTACCAGCAGCCTGTTAGGGCCAAAAAGCCTCAAAGGCATTTCTTCAAGGGGCCATGCTGGGTTTTTTTCTTAATAACTCTTGGGGGGTTTTTTTTTTTTGGCTCAACAACTTTGGTCTCCCCCTTTTTCCCCCCCCCCCCAACAGAATTTTTTCCCTGGTGGTTTTTTTTGGGGGAGGTGGGAGGGGTGTTCGGTATTTTTGGTTAAACCATCTGGCAACCCTACTGGGCTCCCATAATTCCAGGTGTTCTAACTCTCACTCTGTATCACGGATTTGCCTTTCAGGAGAAGGCATGGTCCATTAAAACTCTCCAAACCAAGACCCATACTAGTATTTCAATTAAATGACTGGGATTGTATAAGCCAAATAACCAAATGTGAGGTGTGTGGGATAGAAATGTCCCTGAGCACCAAAGAACTGTGCCTTGGCACTTTGAAACAAAAAACAGGACTATGTAGCACTTTAAAGACTAACAAGATGGTTTATTAGGTGATGAGCTTTCGTGGGCCAGACCCACTTCCTCAGATCAAATTGTGGAAGAAAATTGGCATAACCACATATACCAAAGGATACAATCAAAAAAATGAACACATATGAAAAGGACTAATCAAATTTCAGAACAGAAGGGGGATGGGGAGGGAGGTAAATGTCTGTGAGCTAATGATATTAGAGGTGATAATTGCGGAAGCTATCTTTGTAATGGGTAAGATAATTAGCATCCTTGTTAAGACCTAGGTGTAAAGTGTCAAATTTAAGCATGACTAAACTGTAATTCATGCTTAAATGGGAGTGCTCTCTCCCATCGACATAAGGTAACTTCACTTGACCCGCAGCAGCCGTGTATTTGCATCAGTGCACCTGCACTGATGTAGCACTTCTAGTATAGATCTGCCCTAACAGTGGGCAGAAATTTTCCCCATGAAATTCAACACAAATAATTCTCTGAAGACTGTGTCATAGAATCATAGGATTAGAAGAGACCTCAGGAGGTCATTGAGTCCACCCCCTTAGTAAGAGGAGGGGTAGCTGTGTTAGTCTGTAACTGGAAAAAACAAACAAATAGTCTTCCAGCACCTTAGAGATTAAAAAAAACCTAGATGGTAGCATGAGCTTTTGTGGGCACAACCCACTTCTTTGGGTACTCCATCTGAAGAAAAGGGTTGTGCCCTAGGGATGTAAAAGTGTTGTCGATTAACCAATTAGCAAAAGCTTATAGATTAATGCTATAGATGACACACATTTCCCCTTCCTCCCCCCAACTTGCTAGTAAATTTTTAGCATTTAAAGCGTATTCAGAGCTGGGCAGGCAGGTAGCCCAGCTCAGTTCTGGCCCACGCTGGGTCCGGGAGCTCAGACCACCCCTTTAGACAGGGGCTGCTGCCAACCTGCACCGTTGCCTCTATCACAAGCAGCAGCACAGGGCGACAGCCAGCTGGTCCACAAGGGGAGCTAGTTTTTCAACTGGCTCCCCTCGCAGACCAGCTCCCATCTGGCACTCTGCACTGCTGTCTCTGATACTGAGGAAGCAGCACAGAGTGGCAGGGATCTTCTCGAGAGTGAAGCAGGAGCACACTGGCTGCCGCCTCCGCTCCCAGGGACTATAGAATAGTCAACTAACAGATAAGAATTCATGAGGCTACTCGACTATTCATTTAACCAATATTTAACATCCCTATTGTGCCCACAAAAGCTCATACCACCAGCTACATTTTTGGTTAGTCTCTAAAGTGCTGGAAGACTATTTGTTGTTTTTTAAGTTTTTCCATACTGACTAAATCATCCCAGCCAGGGCTTTGTCAAGCCAGGACTTACAAACCCCCAGGAATGGAGATTCCATCACCTCCCTAGACAACCCATTCCAGTGCCTCACCACCCTCCTAGTGAAATAGTTTTCCCCCCCCCCCGCCCAATATCCAACCAAGACCTCCCCCACTGCAGCTTGAGACCATTACTCCTTGTTCTCTCATCTGTCACCACTGAGAACAGCGTCTCTCCATCCTTTTTGAAACCCCCCTTCAGATAGTTGAAGGGTGCTATCAAATCCCACCCCACACACACTTTTCTTTTATAGACTAAATAAGCCCATATCCCTTAGCACACATGTGACCAACCTGAGCCTGAGAAAGAGCCACAGTTTACCAATGTACATTTGTCAGTAGTCCCCATCAGGTGCCTCCTCTCCCGTCACCAGTATCTTTTGCCCACCAGCAGCCCACCAATCAGTGCCTCTTGTCCACTGCAGTCAGCTGGTTCATGGCACTCAGGAGGCTCTGTGGGAGAGGGAAGGAGCAAGGGTGCAATATGCTTGGAGGAGGAGGTGGAGCCAAGAGTTGAGCACTGGAAAGTTGGCACCTGTAGCAGCAGCCCCAGAGTCACTGCCTGAACAAGGAGCTGCATATTAACTTCCAAAGAGCCACAGGTTGGCCACCCCTGCCTTAGCATCTCCTCATAAGTCATGTGCTCCAGACCCCTAATCATTTTTGTTGCCCTCTGCCGGACCTTCTCCAATTGCATCCACATCCACATCCTTTCTATAATGGGGGCCCAGAATTGGGCCTAGATGTGGCCTCACTAGTGCCGAATAAAAGCAAATAATCACTTCCCTAGATCTCCTGGCAATGCTCCTACTAATGGACTCCAATATGCTGCTACCCTTCTTGGCTACAAAGGCACACTGTTGACCCATACACAGATTCTCATCCACTCTAATTCCCAGGTCCTTTTATATTGGGAGTGAAATCTTAAGAAGTCTCTTCACTACCCTGTGCCTCAGTTTTCTCACTTGTGAAACAGAGATAATACCATCCTACCACCTTCATGAAGCAGTAAGATCAAGCACTCACGTCAGTTATATGAATGCTAACTGTTACGGGACCACCCCCCCATGCTTTATGAAATGGACTTATGGACACAAATGCATAACTCAAAGGTGCTTGGGACAAGTGGCCTCATGTAACCTATCAATCTTAATATCACCATCTACTTGGTCTGTGTATCTTATTTTGGTGTGTGTATCATTCTTGCATGTAAAGTTAGATATAGAGTATGGAATGCTATATGGTTTTTCAATGTGCAAAGAAAGCCATCAAGGGTGTTTCCAAAGCTGGAATGTCTCAATGTCATATGTAAACAGACAGTTTTGTCCTTTCAGTCTTAGCAGGGTTTGATCCCAGGAAGTCATGTGACTGCCTTAACTGGTAGGGACTGGCCAGGTAACTTCCCATGTAAAGTGGAACGTATAAAACAATGGAAGTTTAGCATTGTCTTTGTCTTGTATGGCATGCCCAGGAGGATGATCCAAAGACCCCAGAGTGAAGGAACTTCCCTGGTTTGAAGGCTTAGCTGGAATAAAAACAGTTTTAGGGTGAGTTTGTAATAAGTTTGTACTGAAATTTTAGTGTTAGAATTAGCTAAGCATTTTCTGTCACTTTAAATTTGTAATTTACTTTGCTCTGCCTATTTTCACCCCTTAAATCCTACTGCTTGTACTTAATAAAATCACTTATTTACTATCAAGCAAATGTAAATAATTGTTAAATGAGGGAGCAATCAGTGTGTACATCCTCCTTTCATTGTTAAAGAGGGCTCACCTAAATAATTTATTCGGGGTTCGGCATCCCAGGAAGCTGGGCCCAAAACTGCATTTTCCTTGGACCTGAAGAGTTTCAGTGTCTGTACTAGTCCTCCGGGGAGTGAGGGCAGTGATCTCAGCTCTGTGCCTTGGGTGGGGGAGACCAGGGAGCTGGCTCAGCAGGACCATGCAGCGAGAAGTCCCAGAGAGCAGGAAGGTGAATGTCCGTAGCTTTGTCAGCACCCTGGGAAGCACCCCCAAGGGGTCTTCTGTGACCTGACTCCATCACACTAACTATTAGTAGTTAATTCAAATTAGATTAATCTGATTTCATTATCCAAGCTGAGTGAAATGGAAAGCACTGAAGGGACCACTCTTTAGACTCAAAACATAGAGTTTGCCAAAATGAAGGTTTTATAAAGGCTAAGATCAAGAGAGATGTTTCTATTAATAATTATTATAAATTACTAAATAAAAAAGTATTGTTGTGTGTGCATCTAAGGAGCCCAAACAGGGATTAGATCTATACAAATATAGACAGTCCCTGCTCCAGAAAACTCACAATCTAGGATCTTTATTTCAAGGTAAACATTCTGCCAGTGTTTGCAACCTAACCATAGCAGCCCTGGGCCAATGAAGGAGAACTATACAGTGAAACCAACAAAACTATTTTCCTTCTGCAAGCTAAAAATAGCGCAAGAAAATAAACAGGGATGATGAAAAATACATTCATGATTTTAGATTCATTCTTTAGGAATAGAACATAAGTTGTTAAAGATGCAATGAAGTTTTTTAAGATGTATTCTGAGGTCAGTGCCCGTCATTCACATAAAAACTCACCTTTGAAAAGTGATAATCATTATTCCATTGCCAGCGCATGTGTTTCATTTCTTCTGAATAACAGCTACTGAGCAATTTGATACAGTACAACTCTCCCTTTGATTTATTTAACTTTGCAGTCTCACTTTCCCCTTCTTTGTAAATTCCCAGACACAGAGCGAGAAAATACACACACACACACACACACACACACACACACGTAACTGAACCGACTGCAGAAGGAACAAGGAACGATTTCAAATTAAAATTGAAACCAAAAAATAAAGGGAGGATACTAATGCAATAGCGAAGCTTCTCTCGAACACACTCAGTTAGAAAAGTGAGACCCACATGAATAAAGAGTTTGGTTATTTTATGTCAAAGAAAACTGTAGTAGCAATATTAAATGCAGGTTATAATAGCGATGTTGTTCTCTGCATAATCTTTAAACTTGTGAAGGCTCAAGGCACATTACATTTCTCAATCCCTGTAAAACCACTTTTAATAGATGGTGACTCAGACCCCAATCCTGCAAGCTACTAAATTCACTTGGATAGAGCCCCAAAGAAGAAAATAGCATGAAGGATTGGAGCCTGGCTGACTAGTCCAAAATACCACCACAAACCAGTAACAATACCAGGAGCAGAAACCAGAAATCTTCCTGATCCCAAACTTACCACTCACATCATTAGGCTAGGGATGTTAAATTTAGTTGAAACAGCTAATCGAGTAGTTGGTCAAATTTCCTTCGACTACTCGATTAGTTGATATGGGGTGGGGGGGGACTGAAGAGCAGCAGTAAGCATAGTTCCCAGGGATTTCCCAGGGAGATAACTGCACTGCCACTTTGCCATTTAAATGTAATAACAGCCACCTGGCTCTTACTACATTTAAAAGGCAGAGGAGCAGTGGGGAACCAGGCATAAGCCGGGAATCAGCTATCCTACCTCACGCCCTGTCCCAGACGCTACACCTCTGCTTTAAAAGCATTTAAAAGGCAGAGGCACAGCAGGATCCGGGCACAAGCCGGGAATCCACTGTCCCGGCTTGCATCCGGTCCCCCACCGTGCCTCTGCCTCCCCTCGCCCCCTGCGGAGATAGTGCTGGGGGGAACTGGCTTTTATGCCGGTTTCCCCAGCACTGGCTCCTGCTCCTCCGGCTTGCTGCCCAAGGGAAGTGGAAAAGTGACTAGTCAAGTAGTCACTCAAGCATATGCTTATCGGGTAATTATCAGGTAGTCGACTACTCGCTTACATCCCTAGTCCAGACTAGGGATGTAAACAAGTAGTCAAATGGACTACTCACTTCCCCCTTCCCCTGCTGCCTCTGTCTCAGAGGCAAGCAAGGTGGAAGGAAGCAAGAGCCGGTTGGGGGAACAGGAGAGGCTCACGCCAGGTCCAGGATCGCTGCGCCTCTGCATGTTAAATGTACTAAGAGCCTCTTAGTACATTTAACATGCAGAGGCACAGCAGTCTGGGACCCAGTGTGAGACAGGACTCCTTAGTCCCGGCTCGTGCCGTGTTTGGGACCTACTCCGCCACAGCTCTGCATTTTAAATGTAGTAAAAGTTGGGCGGTGTGCGCGCCCAGCTCCTACTACATTTAAACTGAAGAGCCGTAGTAGGGGTAGCTCCTGGACCAAGCACAAGCCGGGACAGATCACCTCCCTTTATCGACTAATCGAGACGATACAAATTGTATCTACTATGTGACTGGCCAATTACCCAGTTCTTAACATCCTTAGTCTAGGCACTGCAACAAATGGGTAGAAAAAAGCAAAATTGAGGAATGTAAAATAATTACATTAGGAGGAGTACAGGGGAGGGGGGGGGTGCATGAGCAAAAAAAGACTCTAAAAGGGGTTTTGACAGGTAAGACAGCCAAGAGGCAAGAATGAGCCAAAAGATTAAGGGACCCAAAAATACCAGTGAGGAAAGGTTCTGCACATAAAGCACATGACAGTATTATATATGGTCAGAAAAATGTGTCATTTAATCATGGGGGATAGCAAAATGTAAAACACACATTAACTTTATTGGTGACTACATTACTAACTGGTCCAATGTACTCACACACTTTTCCACATTATGAATGGGTCAACACCTCCTGACAAGGCATCTGAATCTATAATGCACACACACTAGTTTTGGGGTAGGAAAATGTAGGAAGCTTGGAAGTGTGTGATGTCAAGATTAACGGAAAATCATGTAAATTAAGGAACTTAAGAAGCTTAGTAGCAAGCTATGTTACATTCTAGGTACAAAGGTGAAGTAGAGCACAAATAGCAACTCACAGAACAGTCTTAAAGCCTAAAGCTTTACAGACTGGACTGCTCATTTATCATTTGCAGGTCCCAGAAATGCTGAGATTTTACCTTCGGTCTACAAATATATGAAGTCTACCCACCTCAGTGTACCTAGCAGTTCACAGTAGAAAATGGCTCAAGGGTCCCTTCCTAGCTCTGCCACTGACACTATATAGCTTTTACCTCTCTTTCCCCATCTGTAAAAATAGGATAAATATTTGCCCACGTTTATGCTTTACGGGCTTTCAGTCAAAGGTTGCATGTAATATTTCACCTTCAACCACATTCCCATGTTTCATACCACCACTTTGCGATATTTGTTGACCTAATTTTTAGAAGTGAAGTGGCTTACCTAGGGTCACACAGCCAGTAACAATACCTCGCTCTCAGCTCTTTTTGGCCTAGATCACAAAGCAGGTCTTTTAAAGGAAGTGTGTATCATTCTCATTTTAGAGATAGAGGAACTGAGGCAGGAAGCAGAAAAATGGTCAGGTCAGTGGGAAAGCTGGAAATAGAAGTCCTGTACATTAACCAATAGATATTCTTTCCTCTTAAATATAAGTTTGATGTATTACTAGAGACATTAATATAACATTCATTAGTCACTCCATGTTTTCTCAGTCTACCAAGACTGTGTTGTGTATGATATTCTGCTCTTTTTTCCCCTGGATTCACTGACCTTCCAGCCTTACCTCATTATCATTTAGCCCTACTCTTTCTTTCCATTTATTTCTTGGACTTTTTATTCACATATTACTACTTATCAGTTTCATCTACTTAAACCTCTTAATTAAAAAGCTTTTCTACATCCCCTTTCACAGCTTAGTGTTACCAAATCCAAAAACAGTGAAGAAAAACCTAATTCAACACCTCCTCGGAGGTTAGAACACCATGCTTTACTTTAACCCAAATAATAGGACTAAACCAACTAAAGGGAAGCAATCACTGGAAAGCAGGACAGAGTGACATCTATCATCTTTCATTCCTCCTTTTCACCTTCTCTGTGGGCAGCAACGAACTCATTAACTTCTAAACTGCGAACCAATCCTGTGCCACATATATATCTTCCTGCGGTTGGGGGGGGGGGAAGGGGAGAGAGCGGGGAGGAAAAAAACCGGTAGAATGAAAGGGAAAGGCAGAGAAGGGAACATGGTATCAGCCCCAGGTCCAGTCCTTGTGCTAGTGTATGGGAGGCTGAGCAGAACATGTGCAAGAGAGGCAGAGGGATGGGAAAATGAGAGGAAGACAGGAGTAGTATTCCCTCTCATCCGACCAGAATCTATTCCCAGGCCAACAGCAGAAACACTGAGGGGTCAGGGGCACTTTGGTGAAGCAATCACAGCAGGAAGGAGCCTGGAAGGGGGTGTCAATGCCTAGGCACAAGGGAAGCAAGGAGACAGTAGGGAGAAAAACGGAGAAATGGGGTAGGGTGGGAAGCATAGGGGAGGAGGACAACCAGACAAGGAAAAAACAAGGCAGCCAGGACACTAAGCTGACACCCTCTTTACCTGGTCAGGTGCTCCAGAACATGCTCCTATCCCAGACTGCCCCTCTGGAGAAGGGGTTGAGAGGGGCCAAGGGACATGGAGGGGAAAGCCTCACCGCCCCACTTGGTCCCCAGGCAGGAAACAAACCCTCCCCCCTGCGCTACTGCCCCTGCTGGAGGGCAGCCCGACCCCTCGCTTCTCTGGGGGGCGGGGGTCAGCGTCGGGCAAAGAGGCCCAGGAGGGCAGCGTCTGGGGAGGAGCAGTAGCGCTCGCGGAGGGGAGGGCGATCTTGGGGAGGGCTCCTTGAGGAAGCGCCCTGGGGAGGCCCCAAGGGGCGTAAGGCGGGGAAGGGGGGGGGGGGAGCAGGGCCAGGAGCGAGCCCTGGGGGGGAGGGGGCTGAGGGCGGGAACCCGGGGGGGGGGCAGGTCGCCGCGGTGCGCGAGGGGGCGCAATTGGGGGGCAGCTCCTCGCGGTGGGCGGGGAGGTAGGATGGGGGAGGGCTGAAGGCGGGAACGCGGGGGGGGGGGCAGGGCGGGGGGCGTCCGGACGGCGTCTCACCTGGACAGGTGTTTCAGGATCTGTTTCTTGATGATGCCGGCCATTCCGGGTCCGGGTCCGGGTCCGGGCGGGGGCGGCTCCTCACGCTCGGCGCAGGGGACCAGCCCCTCAGCCGTTGCCGCCCGCTGAGCCGCCGGCTCCTGCCATCTCCCTGACAGCTCCCCCCCACCCCCAGCTCCGCCAGCATCCCGGCTCGCACCGCGGCGCTCCACTCAGCGCCGCCTCTAGCCCCCTCCTTCCAGCGAGAGCGCACAGCCAAGCAGCAGCGCCCTCTGCTGTTCCAAAGAGGCGAGCCAGCGGCGTATGCCACCCTTCTTCCCCCCCCCCACGGTGGAGCAGCTCCTCCCTCCACAGGCACCTAGGACCACCCCACCACAAGGCTTCCTTGGCCCCCGTGTGCGGGGAACGGGCTTTCCTCCTCGACCTCGCCACGCTGTCACCCATTGCACCAAGTCCGAGCCTCAGCCCACCCAGGCAAGCCTGCTGCCCTTCCTTGACCCCCAAGCCTGTGTCCCACCCTCGTTCCGCTGGACTGTAGATAGTCATAACCCTACTTACTGTGCCTGTTCTCACCGCTCAACAGAGCCCTGCCCAAAGCACAGGATGCTGAATAGTCATTTCCCCTGTTTTCCATGGCGGTAAACAGAATATGGAGCAAAAGGGCCAAAGCTACAGTGCAAGGCCGGGGCCATAACCAGGGTAAGGCAAGCAGGGCGCTTGCCCCAAACCCATCAGGGGTGCAAAGATGCAATAAGTAAAAATAATAAGCTGCAAAAGTATAGAGCACAACATGCGCTAACCTAAGGAGAGGTGTCATAATTAATATTCTGCCCTGGGCACAAAAAATACCTGGTTATGGTGCTGAGACACACAGTGACATAGGTAGACCAGTCTATATATAAAGAAGTTTTGCTATGATAGCAATGCAAGTTATAGAATAGTCTACTCTGCAACGTGTCAGCAAAAGCCCTAATGTACACAGTTATACCGGCCAGCCAAACCAAAAAAGGAGAACACGTTTTTGGCAGTAGTGCTTACTTTATTGGAGGAACAAAAGTACTTACTTGCAGATATAAACTGGATCTATAGTCTACTCCTTCACTCTCCATACAGTATCTATGCACAGCTCACAGCAGTAAATTTGGCTATAAAGAGACAAGCAGCCATTTACAGAGGCCTAGGACTAAACTTGCAGGAGCATCCCTCCTAAGGTAGAAGACCAGCTTGCATGGATTTCTGATTCTATAGTGATAGGACTAGGCCATGAGCATTATGGGAATTACATTTACTTCTAAAAACCAAACAAACAGAGAGCTACTACGCTATAAAGAAATGTCCTACTTCAGTTGCTTCTTAATCCCTGCCTTTGCCTCTATTACAGCATTTAGCATGCACTTGGACCAATCTCAGATTCTTATTGATAGAAAATCTTAAACTTAGTCTCACACCTCTTCTCTACGCATCTTATTTCCAGAGAGTTTCAGGCAAGCATATACTTTAATTGAAAAATAGACATGGGTCAGGTTAAAAAAAAAACAAAACAAAAAACCTTTAACAAAGTAACTTCACCTGTTATTGGTGTCAGACAGGATTGAAACTGGGGGAAAAATTAGATTAATTTCTTCCTGGATGCTTTTTTTTGTTTAATTGTTGGATTCCACTCAAATTGGACAGTGAAAATTGATTAGTTTCCCTTTGCAGTTCCATGCACCCACACAAAACTACAACAGATGGATTGTAAATATAAGCCAACATCATGTGTATGTGTTCTAATTTATTCAGTGAAATGTTGCCAAAAAAAATTAAGGGAATCGTTCTATTGCTCTTCAGTTTACAAGCCATGTGTTTTATACCACATTGCAGTAAGTCTCTTAACAGCCAAGTGTCCTATCTTGGACAAGAAAACCTTGTTCTTTACAGACTATGCTTTACTTTTGGAGATGGCTGTAAGCTTAGAGGGAGAACAGAAGTCTAAATATCACCACAAAAATCCATTTGAGGTGACAGATTTGTGTTGGAGAAAATAGGTGATGGACTTCAACATATGGTTGGATAAGCTCAAACCTTTGCAACCATAAATCAAAACTAGGCAAATTTCAAACCAGACACTTTTCTTTTCAAAGGTAGAGAGATACATATGAGTTCCATGCTGTTGACTCGTTGGCTACGTCTACACTGCACTTTCTTGCACAAGAACATATGCAAATGAGGCATGGCAATGAATATTGCCATGCCTTATTTACATACTAATGAGCCGCCATTTTTGCGCAAGGGGCTTTTGCGCAAGAGCCATTCTGACGCTTATTTTCAGGCAGAACGGCTCTTGCACAAGAGGGGGCTTTTGCCCAAGAAGGAGCAGTGTAGACTTCTCCTTCTTGCGCAAAAGTCCCTTGCGCAAAAATGGCGGCTCATTAGGTATGCAAATGAGGCACAGTGATATTCATTGCCGTGGCTCATTTGCATATGTTCTTGCACAAAAAAGTGCAATGTAGACATAGCCCTAGTGTTTATCTTTCCTACAACTCTTTAGAAACCATGGCTTTGTTGTACAAAGACATAATATCTGGAGATTTTGTAAAAGGATTTTCCTTGTATTCCTATGATCTCCTCTTCCCCTACCACTGTTCAGCAATAAAGATTGTCATGCTCCTGCCAAGGTGGATGTTTGCCCATGATCTATGTCAGGTTAAGTAATGGAAAAGCTGATATAGGATTCATTTGATAAAGAATTAAACTATAGGAATACAATTAATGACAGTCAACATGGGTTTTATGGAAAATAGGCCTTTTCAAAGAATGAAATCAGGTTGTTGGAAGAGATTACAATTTTGGTTGATAAAAATTAATTGCATAGGTGTGATAAGACTTGTATAAAGCATTTGACGTAGTACCACACAACATTCCAGTACACTAGTTAATACTATACGATGTCAATAAAACTTAAATTGAACCAGAACTGCCAGACTAACTGATTTCAATACGTAGTCAATGAGCAATCACCACATAGGGTTGTTTCCAGTGGGGTTCCTCAGAAATCTGAACTACACCTGCCACCAGTCAACCTTTTCATAAACCATCTGAAAGGAAATATATCACTGCTGACAACACAAACATTGGTCCAGTGCTAAATAATAATGAGAACAGGGTAATCTAGATCACTTTTCGTAAGCTGGGCCCATTCAACAAAATGCTGAACAATGGAACACTGTGCAGAAAAGCACCACAAACATATGAGGGCTAGTGAAAATGTCTTACAGCAAGAAACATCAACAGCTCAGTCCATTTCACGTATCAAAATATTGAAAGGTGACTTCATCAGAGCATAAAAGTACTTCATGGGAAGAAAAAAAGCAGATAAAGGGCTCTTTAATCTAATGGAGAAAAAACAAACACACACACACACAAGAACCAGTCTGGAAGTGGAAGCCAGACAAATTCAAATGAGAAATTAGGCTTTTTTTTTTTTTTTTTTTAAAAACAGCAATAGTGATTAATCATTGAACAACCTACCAAGGCAAATGGTGGATTCTCCATTTCTTGGTGTCAACAAATCAAGACTGGATCTCTTTCTGAAAAGTCTGCTTTAGCCAAATAAATAACACAAGTTATTGGACTCAAAATTGGGTGTGAAGCAATGGCCTGTGTCCTATAGGCCAGACTATGAACTAATAGTGCAGGGGTGGGGAACCTTCTTTGAGTCAGGGTCCACTGACCCACAAAAAACCAAATCATTTGGGGCCTGCACAAAATTGACCCCCACTGAAAAGAAGAAAAAACACTCCTCCACATCCCCGTTATACACCAGAGCCTAGAGGGACCTGGGCTAGTAGATTTTCAGCTCCCCCCAAGTTCAGGGTGTGGGAGGGAGCTGCCAGGTAGCAAGCTGGGAGGTAGGGGTGGAAGGTCTGGGCAGGACAGGGGCGCAGGAGTGAGTAGAGTACAGGGTCTGGGTGATGCTGGTGCGGGATCCCCAATGATGGGGATGGGGAGCCCCAATCCCCGAGGTTCAGATCCAGGCATGTCAGGGGCCGAATCCAGCCCCCTGGGTCTTTGGTTCCCCACCCCTGCAATAGTACACCTTCCCCAGGCCTTAAACTTAAGAAACAGCTACATACTTTGCCTAATATAGATCTGTCAGGATAAGAGGTTATATAAAATGATTAACAATTCAACACTGACAATACTTAAGACTTGTAGATACTTCATTAGGAAATTCAGTGCTAAGAGGCTTGTGTTTCTCAAAACAGCCCAAGTATGATTTTAAGATAGCATTGATTCTCAGAATTTTAATTTTTCCCCAAGCATATTCTTGGAACAAGAAGCTCCATGTTTAAAGACTGGCTTTTTCTCTCAGCTACACTGCACACTGAATAGGAGTTCCACCACACCTATTTGAGCAAAGGACTGTGGAATGCCATGGTCATAGCCATAAGCCATTTTGCTGCCTTGCCTCTTAAGCAACAAACCAGACCTCAGATAAATAACTTGGCCGACCATATACTTTTTGTAGAAACTTCCCTTGAGCCTCCTATTAGACACAGCAAATACAATCCAGGAGACTGAACACAGGAATCATTTTCTACTAAAGATTACCATCAAAATACACAGAGCTTCTCTACGTATATGTGGTGGGAAATTGCCTTAGTGTAATGCAGATGTGGTTTCAATAAAGCACAGCACTTCCAAAGGCAAGGCCACAATATTACAGCTAAGGGGCACTGATTGTGGGGCAACAGAACCTTTTTTTTTTTTTTTTTAAATTTGAAAATGTGAAACTAGCACTCACAACAGTTGCTGGTTTGACTGCACTGGTGACTTGAATACTATAGCGTCACACAAAAGGTATAGCACTTGAAAGCTACTGTAATGAAATAACACAGCAATTTATCCCTGGGGCTATAGCAGCCAATTACTAGAGTTTGTTTGCCTCTGAGTAAAGGCCAGCAGCAGAGTTTTATTGAATGTTGCAGGGATACCACTGCAGTGTTTTCTGACATGATATTTTTATTAAAAATAAACCTTCATTTATAGTATTATAAAAGTGTTTCACACCATATCTTCTGATAACTGAATAATTGATTCAACACCATTTGCCATCTACACCTCTCACAAAGACAAGCACCGCACTGCTTAGTAGCCTGTTAGTCTGAGATATCTAGTCCACTTTTTATGCCCCTCATTGATGTATCAAACAGGGGAAATTCTATCAAAAGAGGGTCGAAGCATGTTGCAATGGACATCTCGGGGAAGAAAGCACAACAGACTAAAGTAGCACAAGGCTATAGATAAAACAGGGATATTGTTGGAATCTATACAGCAGGTCCCTCATTCTACTGGAGACAGCAAAACAGACACATAGGAAAGCACACTGAACGCTCTGTTTCTAAACCAGCATCAACATTTTATTGTTACAAAAGCAAAAGGGGGAAAAAAAATTAACAGTTACAATGCATTAGCCCAGTGCACCCTAGATCAAACACTCTGCAATTTGTAAGAGCAGCAGATCTTGTCATCGCACTATTTTGTTATAAAATTGTGGAGATGCAGCACCATAATGTATTGGTGAAGAAGAGAAACCAAGAAAAACGTAGCTCCACTTCCATCTTTATCTTTCTGGACGGGTCATTCCTGGCCTCGTTGGCACCATCATGGGCCTGGAGGGAGGTCTCATCATTGGAGGACCTGGCATCATAGGCATGTGTCCTCCCATGGGCGGCCTCATCCCTGGAGCTGCAAGAGGACAGAGAAATAGAAAGCATCAGAATAAGTTGATTAGGCACCAATTTGCAACTGTTAGAAAGATGCTAGACCGAATTACTCTGCTGGGAAATTTCTATTTTCTATGTTTAGAAAGAATAAAACAATCTGCAAGTGTGCTGGATACTAGGGATGTTAAGTAGTGATTAACTTGCTAGTTGAGTAGTCGATGGAACTTCCATCGACTAGTCGTTAGGGAAAGGCTCACTTCTGGGTCTCAGCACAAGCTCCCCCTGCCAATTTCCCCGTTGCCGCTGTGCACTCTTAAAGGGACAGAGGAGCCGGTGCACAAAGATGTTGGCTCAGCCTCTGGTCCCATGCAGGGTCTCAGGACAACCCTCCCTCACGCTGCTACTCTGCATTCTGAAAGGGACAGAGAAGCAGCAGCCCGTCCCAGAGCAGCAACAAGAAGGGGGGGGGGGGGGGAGAGGAGGCGGACACTTGTGCTGAGAGATCCACGGGACAAGCTGCCGCTGCTCTGTCCCTTTAAAAATGCAGAATGGCCGGGGGGGGGGGGGGGGAAACTTGTGCTGAGACACCTGTGGGACCAGCTGCCTCTTCTCTGTCCCTTTCAGAATAAAGAGGGGCAGCGCGGGGAAGGGTTGTCCTGAGACTTTGCAGGGGACCAGAGACCGAGCCAGCGTTTTTGCACTCCAGCTCCTCTCTGTCCCTTTAAGAGTGCAGAGCTGCAATGGGGGTGGGGGGGGGGGTGGGGGGGGAGGGTGATCGAGTAGTCAATAGTGCTACCCAATAAGCTCTTGCTTATCGGGTGGTCAACTACTTGTTCACATCCCTACTGGATACAGGGAATAAGGTTTCCAGACAGAGTATCTAGTAATTATAGGACTGGGAGCCAGGACTCTAGGGTTATCTTTCTTATTTTGACATAAAACAGTTCATCTTCCTATAAGAGAATAACTTAATTACCTATAGGGAGATTAATGTTTAGAAAGTGCTTTGTGATCCTCTGATAGAGTGTGCTATAGAATGGCCAAGTAACTTATTTTCATCTCTTTGGATGACAGCATTATCAGCACGGAGAGCCTGAATCATTACTTAACACAAGATCTTCTTGAATAACTGATTCAACCTGATTTGCCATTTACACCTCTCACACAAAGACAAGCATTGCACTGCCTAGCACCATGTTCATCTGAGATGTCTAGTCCACTCTCTATGCCTCTCACTGAGCACTTAATTGGGGCTGCTTCTCTACTACTGACAAGAGCATCACAAAGGACACTGCATCACTGCTGATGTATATTATTCCTTGGAACCTGCTGTAGAAATACTCAAAAAAATCCAGACGTGCTGTATGAGAACAAGCCTTCCTGTGCCAATATCATCAGTACAGGGACAGAACACAACAATGCCCTTTTGACTTTTCTCCACCCATTTCTTTAACAACTCCTGTAAAACACTTAATACTTCTGGGATTACGTTCTTTGAAGGCACCCCAAAAGATTTCAAACTATTCTACACAACTCCACATTTACATTGCAATCTCTACCTATTGCTAACATATATTTTTCCTCCGATGCAGAAGCTACTTAGTGCATGCAATCAGTGGTGGATATAGGGCAGGGCGAGCAGGGCAGACGCCCTAGGCCCCGCGCTTCCAGAGGCCCCGTGCATGCGCCGTAGTGCCAGGGCACATGCACCATGTCAAAAAGGCGGGGGCCCCGTGAAATTGGGCTGCCCGGGGCCCCACAAAACCTTCATCCGCCCCTGCATGCAATATAATGTAATTTACTAAATTTGTGTAGTGTTAACAGTTAGGGCTGTCAATCTCAGTTAACTCAAGCAACTGAAAATTAAACTCAAGTAAAAATAGTGATTAATTGCACTTTTAATAGAATTTAAATGTAAATCTATTATAAATATTTGTGTATCTTTCTACATTTTCAAATATATTGATATCAACAGCAGCACAGTGTACAGTGCCCACTTTACATCACTACAAATATTTGCATTGCAAGAAAAGAAACAGAAACAGTAGAGGTATGGTACTAGTGGGTCAGTATGGCCTGTCACTGACCCAGAAGGGGAAGCCCTCCATAAGGCCCCTCGGTGGGTGGAGCCAGAGCCACCCAGCTCCACCCCCAGGAAGTAGAAGGGTGGGGCTGGGACTATAAGGGCAGGGGCAGAGAGCTCAGTTACAGCCCAGCGGGCAAGCAGGCCAGATGTTCTCCCTGGTCTCCCCAAGACAGGGGCACAACAGCCCTAGGGTTGCCAGATGGTTTCAACAAAAATACTGGACACACTTGACATTACCTCACAATCTACATTACATCTTATTTAGAAAATACTGGACATTTATATTTTCTCAATTTGTTTCCCGAACAGAAAGCTCAAATACTGGACTGTCCCGTTCAAAACCCGACACCTGGCAACTCTAGACAGCCCTGCCATTCAAGGGAGGACTGGATTGGGCCTGTAGGACCGCTGCCCGACCCTCGGGACACGCCCCAACTACTGCCAGGCTCCGAGGATGGGCGGAGACAACCAGAGGCCATGCCAGGCCAGGCCCTGGAGACTGGTCTGTGCTGCCGGGGCCAGTGAGTGAGCCAGACCCTGAGCCTATGGACACCCTGCCATCGCTGTCATCCGCTGAGGATTCCAAGAACCAGCAGGCACGCCAGGTAGGCTCCCAGGGGCAACTTGGGAACGGCCCAGGGATAGCAAATCCAGTGCCAGCTGATGAAACGAAGGACAGGTCGGGCAGCGTGTTGCGGCCTGGACCCCACTGACCCCTCCCCAATCTAGTCAGCATGTTGCGAGCAGGATCCCCGCTGACCCAATGGCAGTGCATGCTGACACTGTTAGGGCCCTGGGCTGAGATGCAGTGGAGTGGGTGGGCCTGAGTACCCCCCTGTCACTCCACCATCCAGGGTGGCAGGTTCCCCCTGTAGGGAGGAAACCCTCCTGCGCTTGTCGGCTGTCTTGCCAGAGCAAGAAGGCCCGACTACCGCTCAGCCTGCATACAGGCCTGAGCCCTCAACTGCTCAAACTGCCTCACAGACTGCACTGCAGCCAGGCCTGAGCTTTGACTGTTTTGCTTATCTGCCGCCTCCCCCAAACCTAGGGTTGCCAGATGGTTTAACCAAAAATATCGAACCCCCCCCCCCCCCCACACACACACACACACACACACACACACACACAAAAACTGGGGAAAAAATTCTGTTGACGGGGGAAAAAAAAGGGGGAGACCAAAGTTGTTGAGCAAAGAAAGAAAGAAAGGACCCCAAGAGTTAAGCAAAAAAACCCTCAAAAACACACACCAGCATGGCCCCTTTAAGTGCGTGCAGTCAGAATAGGGATAGGAAGAGGTTAAGCACTAAGACCCAGGGAAAGCATTGCTTCCTTGCTTCAGGTCTTTTTGCCGGCAGCCATCTTGTTTTCTTGATCAAGCCAGAAGGTAAGCAAGGGGGGGGAGGAGGAAGAAAGGGGGTTCTGGGGCTGGTCCCAGCTGCTGAGTGTGTGGTAGGGTTGCCAGGTGTCTGGTATTTCTCCTCCTGGCAGGGGAAAAACACCCAGAAAATACCAGACATTTTAGATGTCTGGTATTTTCTGAATTTTTTTTTATCAGACAGTAGGGAAAAATACCAGACACCTGGCAACCCTACCCAAACCAGGGCTTGGGCCTGGAACTGTTTTGTTTGATGTAAACTGTTTGAACTGCTTTACCCCCTGCAGTTCAGCCTGCAGCTAGGCCTGAGCCTTTAACTGTGGTGTTTGCCTGCTGCCCCGTCCTGAAGAAAGGCCAGGACTCAGAACTGCTGACTGGGTTGCAGCCCCGCCCTGAACCAGGGCTGTGGCTACTGGACTTTATAACTGCCAGCCTGTTTGTTGCCCCGTCCTGACCCAGGAACCGGGAAGTCCTGTGTCGCCTTGTCACTGTAGTGGATTAGCATGGCCTCTCACTGACCCAGAAGAGTACAAGTACATTAAAAAAAATTCAGGTATTGTAATGCCAACTCTGTATGAGATTACAATTTACAAATGTAGATTTTTTTTAATATTAACTACATTCCAAGATATAACTATGTACATCTTCAGAGCCTGTATTAGTCCACTCAGTCCTTGTTTAGCCAATCGCTAAGATAAACAAGTTATTTATTTCTATGCAGGGATGTGAAAATGGTCCACTGGTTAAATGTTAGCACTTACCCATTTCACCATTTTAATTTGGGGCTACTGTGTCTGTGGAGTCCTACTGCCCCCCCCTTGCTGACACCTCTGTGGCCCAAAACAGCTGGTCACTGCCAGAGTTCATCAGCAAGGACTGGTTAACTGGTTAGCATACGGGTAAGCCTCATGCTTACCAGTAAACCATCTAACATCTCTACTTGTACGGGAAATAATGCTGCCAGACAGATACTTATTTACAAGGTCACACAACAGGACTTTGCATGGCTCTGTTGTAGCCAGCGTTGCAAGGTATTTACACGCCAGATATGCTAAATATGCACCTTCATGCTTTGACTATTAAATTGCATTACTTTGTTTACTTTTTACAGCGCAAATATCTGTAATAAAGTGAGAACTCTTCACTTTACATGTGTTGTAATTGAAATCTATATATATTTAAAAAAGAACACCTACGAATCTTTATAATTTAAATTGGAATTCTATTGTTTAATAATGTGATTAAAATTGATTAGTCATGATTAATTTTTTCTTGTGATTTTTTAATCTTGCCATTGTAAAAATATTTTTGACAGCCTTAAATAGTACTGTTTAAAATAGTTTAAAGATCTGTTAAAAAAAAAGATATAGGATACCAAGCAAACTATCAAATTTTGATTGCTGGGGAAATTAGGGAGATAATAAAATTCCCAGCCAAAATCTGACCTCCACATAAGGATTATCAACTACTCTTGTCAGTAATGCCACAGGAACTTTCATAACCCAAGCGAAAGATATCAGTTTTATGACTCATCTGAAAAATAGCATTCTCTAGCATCACAAAGACGACAATGGATCAATACTGACTCTGAACATGAAGGATCACACACTGAAACACAACCTGAAGACTTGGGCCATTTCCCCATCTAACTACTGACCTAGCTCAATTGCTTAGCATGCAAGTGCTGATTAGATTTCAGCCTGAAGTTAAGGGGCCACAAGCAAGTGTGCATCAATACGTTTAACACCCAGGTACTCCAATTGCTTAGAAAGGATATTATAGGCATTCAATTTGCTGTTAATCAAGATAATAAAAAACTGGAAACATAGCTCAATCACCCTGTTAATCTAGACCCAGAGTACTGCTTTATAAAGAAAATATAAATATAGAACAGAAATTAAGTTTCTGCAGGCTGAGGCTTACCAGGACCAACTGGCATCATTCCTGGAGGAGGTGGGCCCATCATTGGCATCATTGGAGGTCCACCCATATGGGGAGCTGGCATCATACCTGGGCGTGGAGGACCAGCTGTAAGAACATGTATAAAAACTAATCACACACATCTAAATGAATGTGTGTGTCATGCCAGCAAGTCTGATAGCATGGAATCCAAGTTAACAAATACTTGTTAACTGCTAAACATCTTCTGTTTGACTCTTGTAGGTTATTTTAGGATACTGTATGAATATCCCTTTAATTTTATTTCACTTTTCAGCAGCCAAGAAATTAGTCAATCACTTGCTTCTGCACATCTAATAAATATGACCACTGTTCTGCAACCAGGACTCCTTATTAGCTAAAGGTATTACCCATTTCCCAGCTGGAACACAGAATTTTAAATAGTTTCTCTTCTACTTCAATAATTTATGAGTGGTATAAGTGGCTGCATTAGAGATACAGTAAAAAAAAACCTGGCAAGCTGATGAAGGAACCAAAATTTTTCAGGCATTTCATTGAACACTATCAGGCAACATGTTAGAATGAAGATGCTAAAAAACACTCAATATTATTCAAAGCTATTGGAGAACTCCTAAAGAGCTGCTTTATATTTTCATTATCAGGCTTAGGGAACGTTTTGAAGTTCATGGATGACTAAGCCAGAGAAAACTTAAAAAACAACAAATAGTTGTTGAAAGACTAACAAAACATGTAGATGGTATCATGAGCTTTTGTGGGCACAGCCCATTTCTTCAGATGACCAGTGTTGGATGTCCAGAACCAAAAAACTCCAGCAAATCCTAGCGAAGTAGTAAGTGAGCAGTAGCCAACAAATAGGCATACTACTCATAACACTCAACAAACTTACGCATATTGGGTGGAGGGGGGATCATGGCTCCTCCAGGAGGTGGAGCAGAAAACGGAGTGGGTGGGATTTTGCCTTGTTGAAATGCAGCCGCTGTATTAGGAAATAAGAGGAGACAGTGATTAATTTGTTAACAGGACTGCTGTACAGTTCTTACAATATCAGTTGCTGCCCTACCTCAACTCTCCCAAAATATTTACATCATGCTGAAATCACACAGGGTCAGAGCCTTGTGAAAGCTGCAGTACTGGCTGGACCATTCAACATGTCCAAGCCTCAATACTGCTTCTACTGAGCTGGAAGTACACACTCTATGCCAGGCATGTCAAAATGGCATTTGACAGGCCGCATCTGGCCCGATTGAAGTTTTTTGCAGCCCACCACTACATTTTTATAAAGGAATAAAGTGCGGCCCGCTGGCCACCTGGAGCACATGGCCAAGTGCAAATCACAGCCATCCGGGCCGCTCTGCACCACAGCGACTGCTCACAGGCAGAGCCCCTCTGCACACGGCACCCAGCACGTGCTCACGGCCGGCTAGGCCACTCTGCACTCGGTGCCCAGCATACGCTCACAGCTGGCCACTGTGCTCACGCCACCCCAGCAAGCCTGAAGAAGAAATGTGTGGCAGTGGCAACAGCAACTCTGGATCCCAGGTATTAGGTTAAGGGGGGCTGCGAGTGCCTGGCTGTGGGGGACGGAGGAGGCATGGGTTGGGGGGGCTGGCTCTGGGGAAGCGGAGGGGGATTGGGTTAGAACAGGGGTATGGGAGTGCCTGGCTCTGGGGGAAAGGAGGGGGCTATTTTGTTAATTTATTTATTCCCAAATAAAATCACAAAAATGTATATTAATTTTATACCAAATATGTCAATTTTTTGACATTGCACAAATAATTATATGTTTATGCAATATCTCAAAAACTTACAAGTATCTGAAATTTTCACAGAACCATGTTCTATTTGATTAATCACGGTCTATACTTGTTTTTATTTCAACAAAACAAGTTATGTATCATCTAAAAAAATTTAGAAGTACCTTAAATTTATATTTAAATTAAAAATTATTTTATATGCGCAAACAACAATTTTACACAAATTATTGTATTATATTAAAACAAGACCTGAAAGAATATTATAAAATATACCTAAAACATAATCTATAACAATAATTAATTACGACTTTCTGATAAAGTACATTTTCTTTGGTGGCCCTGAAAGCTATCAGTTTTCGTTTGTGCGGCAGGCTTCAAGTTTGACATGCCTGCTGTATGCCTTTTGCCTTCCTAAAACATGAATGGTGAATAGTGAGGCAATAACATTTATGAATACCAATTATGTAAGTTAGTGAAAACTAGAAAAGGCTGTGGGGCACTTCACATAGTTAACTTAATGAGAAGTGGGAATAGTACATGAAATTCCATGACAACAAATGCAAAGTAATTTACACAGGAAAGAAAACAATTGCACAGTCACACTGATAGATTCTAAATTAACTGCAAAGGCTCAGGGAAGAGGCAGAGGTGTCACTACAGATAACTAAATGAACACCTCTGGCCAATACGCAGCCATGATCAAAAATATCAGATGAAGGGCTACAACAGAAAGAATGACACACAAAATACAAACAATATTAGGCCGTTTACAAACAATTAGCCACTTGGAATATGGTATTCAGTTCTAGTGACCTTAGAATGGATACAGCTGACAGTGGTTGTTCAGGAATAGGCAATGAAAGGTATAGAAAGACTTGCATATGAGAGAAGACTGAAGAGACAGACTGTTTAGAAAGGAGACAAGTGATAGGAATATAACAGAGGTAGCAAACTATTAATGGTATTGAGAAGAGAAATTTAGCACTTGTATTTTGTGAGTAAATACAAAAACAAAAGGGATCTTCAGGGATCAATGTAACCAATGTAACACTATCTGAAGGAAACACTTTTTAACCTAATGTATAATTAGTCTGTGGAGCTCATTGCCATTCAGTAAATAAATGAGGCCAAGAGACTAATATGAGTCAAAAGCCCAATTAGACAGCTACTTAAGTAACTTTTACATTTACACTGAATATGGCAAATCACAGGAATATAACACTCATGTATGAGACTACAAGCTAACCACTAACTGCAGAAAATGCTCAAAACCAACTCCTATTAAAGTGATGGGGAGTAGAGGGTGGTAGGCAACTTGCAGGATTACATCCTTAAAAGACAACAGTCATGGGAAACAATCAAACCCACATGGAAGAGGAACCAAATAAAGCCCTTCTATCCTAGGGCTTAGGAAACATTTACAGTTCTGCAGCAGCACAGCTGCACAACTCTACTACTCCGCGAAAATGCTACCTATGTTGATCCGAGCGCTTCTTCTGTCAGCATACCTCCTCAAGAGACAATAGCTATTTTGACAGAAGAAGCCCTTCAGTCAACATCATACTGTCTACACCAGGTTAGGACTATGTCACTAAGGGTAAGTCTACTTCGCAACACTATTTTGAAATAACTAGCACTATTCCAAAATAACTTAGTCTGCATCTACACAGCAGGCAGTTATTTCAAAAGCATCAAAATACTGTCAAGCTGGAGGACTTCTTACTCCGACTCCTGTAACCCTCATTGTATGAGGAATAAGGGAAGTTGGAGGAAGAGCACTGTTTCAAAATAGACACTCCCTATTTCGAAATAAGCTATTGCGTATTTGACGTAGCTTAATCTGTGTAGCTTATTTCGAGTTAAGCCCTCCAGTGTAGACGCACCCTAAGGGTGTGGATTTTCTACACCAGCAAGCTACATAGTTACTGACAAACTGGTAGTGTGAACCAAGCCCTAGAGTGGGGTTCCGAACCTTTTTCCCCGTACCCTCTTGGCTTTTAGTAAACCTTCCCGTACCCCCATTCAATATGAAAGGAAATGGATTCTAGACTCTAGAATCCACAACTTTTTTCACTAACACTACTACTTTTGGAATATTTCAATTAGGATAATCTAGTTATTTACCAAATATTCCCCGTACCCCTTTGACAAGCTTCTCATACCTCCTGGGGGTATGCGTACCCCAGGTTGGGAACCCCTGCCCTAGAGCAAGCAAAGAGTAAATTCAAGTACAGGAACAGTGCCTTGGCTCTCCCGCAATAGGAGGGAGGCTCAAATGATGGCCTTTAGATTTGTGGCAGAACTATTAGAAATTGTTGATACAGGAAACTGATTCACAATAAGGACTTAGGACATGGTAATTTAGGATAATTAATTAGCTTTCAAAAGGCATCTCCAACAAAGCAGATGGAGAGTTACGTTTAAAAAGCTGAGCTAAAGATGACCCTTAAACTAAGGACCTACCAATACAGCCACCCTCCTGTGAAACCCCATCAGTTCTAAAGTCCCATCCACAGAGTAACTACAGAACAAAATTCTCTATCACTTTCCTATTTAGACCTTCAGCATTGTAATTCACTTCTATCCAATGCAACAAGACAGAGGTAGGAGGGAACCTTTTAAGTGAAATGATCTAGCTCAATAAGTCATTTTTCTTACTTGTTTTATCAATCAGGCTCTGAGCTTGTTCTTCCATCCATTTCTGATAGTAATCTTTCACATTCTCTTTGTGTTTCCGACCACTGCAGTGGGTCTTTCTTACAGATGGCTGCAAAATGAAGAGATGGTGTGATCCACGCACTAAGCACACACGAGTCAAAGATTTACCTCAAGGTTATATGAACCTCCACACTGGCAGTCAAGAAACACATATATAGATTGAATGGCATATACAATCAGATAACTGATCCAATATCAGTGTGTGTCAGTGCTGTTCCCCACTCTAGCACTCGGAGCAGAAGATGGGGGCCTGCAAAGAGAGCTTAAAAGAAAAGGAAACAAACAAAAAAAAAAAAAACCACCTTTGCCTCCACAGGCACCGCTTACAGAAACCTTCCCCCCAGAATCACAATACACAGATTTTGGAGAGATCGCTGCCATCAAATAATTTTGATCCCTAAAAACCAGGGATGAACACTTGAACCCAACCCCAGGGATACCCCAAGCGCTTTTGCCTCAAAGAGCTTGAAAAAAAGAAGAGAGAAAAACAAGCTGTAGTCTCGAGTAGCTGACCCCTCAGTCAGAGGCATGCAGATATACACAGACAGACCTTCCAGGACACAAGAATCAAATCATCTTTAAAAAAAGTGATTTTTATTACAATAGATAAACTTGATAAAGCATACTTGGTTGCTAGATGTTACATAGCAAGTACAGAAAACAAATTAGAACACAGAGGAAAGTCTCTGGGCATAATGCTAGATGGCAAATGGGGAGGGGAGGCATAGATTCACATACAGCAGTTCAAACCAAAAAACAAAATAAAGAAAAATTACCCTGAACGTGACTAGATTCACTTCTCCCCTGACTTACTTCCCATTTTCTCTTTGTTCAGTCCACTCCCATGCCCTAAATTTCTTGGAGACATGGTAATCCTACCTGGGTTTAAATCGTTCTGTGTCTCTCAACTCTTGGGTTTTATTCTCCTCCACAAAGAAAGCAGGCAAATCTACATCCAATTCAAATTTCAATACTCTCTCAGTTGGTTCTCCCGGCCACCTGGCCAACACCTTTGCTAGTTACCTGAGTAATCACCAGGTGCAGGTCAGGACTCCTGCTGCCCATTACACAGTGTTTAAAAGCTACAGATCTCCACACCTAGTTTAAATTTTTAAAAAGCTTGTTTCCTATTATGTGAACAATGTGGTTGTTCCCAATATGTTCATTGTGACATCAACTTGAGATATTAACTTGCAAAACACTAGCAAACCTATAAGGATCTATTTTGAGAGGGGGCTTTTTTGTGGGATAGAAATGTTATTTTAAAGTCTGGTATTGTGGTTTTAATAGAATGCAAGATGTTTGACTTGGCATCCACTTTCAAAATAGAATTAACAGTGAATCTATTGTTTCTGAAAGGGGATGATAAGTGTTCACACATTTCTTACATTGCGACGGATAAACGTCGCAAGGCACTTGGCAGTGTAAGTTTTCCCCAGATCAATGCTGCCACACCACATTATGTCATATCTGCCTACCTCCCTTCTCACAGATATTCTTCCTTTTAAATAACCAAATCTGCTAAGAGATAACAGTGTATCCCCTCTCTAAACAATGTTTAAAGAAAATTTCTCAAAAAAAAAAAAAATACACACCACACACATACTTCAAGGGTAATGTATCTACATAGCAATGTTTCAGGTATTTCTTTTTCAAAGAAAAAAGAAACAAATTTCATCTACAACCAAATACTCAAAAGGCATGAATGCAAACAATTTAGTACTTACAGAGTCATGGGTGAGGTATGTGTCACAATAGTCACAATAAAACCTGGGGAAAAGAAAAAAAACTGTGTTAAAAAGTGGGGGAATTATTACTTATGTCCAATACTTAGCAGCTGTACAAGATAAAAAAAATATATATACATTTTCAGTTAGAACCAGTTACTTCTAGAAGACAATCAATAGTCCATTACTTCGATAAGAAAAAAAAAACCTGAACCTTTTAGTTTCATCCATACTTAACCCAAAAATTTTTCTGTCTCAAACCTAAAGAAGTTTCTTGGAGCTCCAATCCTACCAGGAAACCTGTATGGGCAAACACTTATACTTGGGACTCTACCAAATTCACAGCCATAAAAAACACCACTACAGACCATGAAATCTGGTCTATACTACTCAGATTCCATTTCTCAAAATGGGGATTCTGACCCAAAAAGAAGTTACAGGGGGGTCACTGGGTTATTTTTTGGGGGGGGGGCGGGGGTGTCATAGCATTGCCATCCTTCCTTTTGCGCCAACTTCAAAGCTGGCCAGCCAATTCTGAAGGTAGTACCCCACCAGCAACAGCACAGAAGTAAAGGTGGCAACACCATACCATGGCACTGTCACTTGTCCATTGTTGCCTTAAGAGCTGGGTAGTCAGACAATGGTAGCTGTTGAGCGCCCACTCTGCAGGCAGCAGCACAAAAGTAAGAGGGGCAATACCCTACCATGCCATCCTTACATCTGCACTGCTGCTGGTGGCAGCTTTGCCTTCAGAGCTAGACACCCAACCAGCAGACTCCATGACTCTCCAGCTACTTAGCTCTGAAGGCAGCACCACCACTAGCAGCAGCACAGAAGTAAGGGTTGAGGTAGTGCAACCCTTCTACAATAACCTCAACCTCCCTACAATTCTTTTTTTTTCCCAGTCAGGACCTATAAAATTACAACATCATGAAATTTCAGATTTATAGGGGGGAAATCATGACATTTGCCATTTTAAAAAAATCTGATAACTATGACATTGACCTAAATGGACCCTGAATTTGGCAGGACCCCAGGCTCCTGTGAAATTATACGGATGTCCCAGTCGACGTTTTTACAGGCCTGGACCTATAACTAGTTTTGTGGTACACATTTCTACCTTCCTCCCTCCATCCAGACCATCAGTGTCCCCTGCAAGCTTGAGCAGTATGCTTGAGCAGACAGTCAGGAGAGACTCCAATGCCACCCGGATTGATTAGCAGAGCACCCACAGCTAGGCTTTGTGTTTGTTTGTTTCTACTGGGGGTGCACCTACGCACGCGCCTCGGTGCACATACAATTTATTCCGCACATGTACGGGGAAAAGATCTACAGGCGGATGAAAATGGTTAGAGGGGACATTGCAGCTCACCCCTCCCACTCCAGCCCAACCATCCACCCCCCGGTCTCTTACCCCGTGTCTGCCCCCCACCCCCACTGGCTCGCCTGGGCCGGGACTCACATGCCTGCCCCCCAGCCCCTAGCAACAGGCTCCGAGGGCCCGGGGCTGAGGGGGCGGGAGGCGGGAACCCCGGGACCCCGGCGCAGGTTCACTTACTTGGGCATGTTGCTCAGGACCCCGGTGCCGCCAGCCGGAAGTGACCCGATCACGACGCGACTTCTCCTCTTCCCGCCTCCGGCGCGCTCGGGTTCTAACCCCTCCCGGCAGCGCCGCAAAGCCGCGCGGCGCTCTACTCACGCCGCAAAGGCCAGGTCGCACGGCACGCCGGGATTTGTAGTTCTCTTCACGCGCCGGACTCCCACGGTGCTTCGCGAGAGTCAAACCATTCCTCTCTCAGCGATTCGCTTTCCCCGGCGGGAAGTGACGTGCAGAGTGAGGGGGGAGGAGAGGTCCCAGCCTTTAGTTCGGATAAACGTCCCACATTTCCCCCATACTGCTCCCTCCCTCCTGCCCCCGCCTCTACTGCCCCCTGCCACCCTCTCCCTGCTGCCCCAATGGTACCCCCTCTCTACTGCCGCCTCTACTGCCCTACCCTCTCCTGCTGCCCCAATGGTACCCCCTCTCTACTGCCCCCGCCTCTACTGCCCCCTGCCACCCTCTCCCTGCTGCCCCAATGGTACCCCCTCTCTACTGCCCCCTGCCTCTACTGCCCCCTGCCACCCTCTCCCTACTGCCCCAATGGTACCCCCTCTCTACTGCCCCCGCCTCTACTGCCCCAATGGTACCCCCTCTCTACTGCCCCCTGCCTCTACTGCCCCCTGCCACCCTCTCCCTGCTGCCCCAATGGTACCCCCTCTCTACTGCCCCCTGCCTCTACTGCCCCTGCCACCCTCTCCCTGCTGCCCCAATGGTACCCCCTCTCTACTGCCCCCTGCCTCTACTGCCCCCTGCCACCCTCTCCCTACTGCCCCAATGGTGCCCCCTCTCTACTGCCCCCTGCCTCTACTGCCCCATGCCACCCTCTCCCTACTGCCCCAATGGTACCCCCTCTCTACTGCCCCCTGCCTCTACTGCCCCCTGCCACCCTCTCCCTACTGCCCCAATGGTACCCCCTCTCTACTGCCCCATGCCATCCTCTCCCTACTGCCCCAATGGTGCCCCCTCCCTACTGCCCCCTGCCTCTACTGCCTCATGCCACCCTCTCCCTACTGCCCCAATGGTGCCCCCTCCCTACTGTCCCCTGCCTCTACTGCCTCATGCCACCCTCTCCCTACTGCCCCAATGGTGCCCCCTCCCTACTGTCCCCTGCCTCTACTGCCTCATGCCACCCTCTCCCTACTGCCCCAATGGTGCCCCCTCCCTACTGTCCCCTGCCTCTACTGCTTCATGCCACCCTCTCCCTACTGCCCCAATGGTGCCCCCTCTCTACTGCCCCCTGTCTCTACTGCCCCATGCCACCCTCTCCCTACTGCCCCAATGGTGCCCCCTCCCTACTGCCCCCTGCCTCTACTGTCTCATGCCACCCTCTCCCTATTGCCCCAATGGTGCCCCCTCCCTACTGCCCCCTGCCTCTACTACCCCATGCCACCCTCTCCCTACTGCCCCAATGGTACCCCCTCTCTACTGCCCCATGCCACCCTCTCCCTACTGCCCCAATGGTGCCCCCTCCCTACTGCCCCCTGCCTCTACTGCCTCATGCCACCCTCTCCCTACTGCCCCAATGGTGCCCCCTCTCTACTGCCCCCTGTCCCTACTGCCCCATGCCACCCTCTCCCTACTGCCCCAATGGTGCCCCCTCCCTACTGCCCCCTGCCTCTACTGCCCCCTGCCACCCTCTCCCTACTGCCCCAATGGTGTCCCCTGCCTCTACTGCCCCCGCCACCCTCTCCCTACTACCCCAATGGTGCCCCCTCCCTACTGCCCCCTGCCTCTACTGCCCCTGCCACGCTCTCCCTACTGCCCCAATGGTGTCCCCTGCCTCTACTGCCCCCGCCACCCTCTCCCTACTACCCCAATGGTGTTCCCTCCCTACTGCCCCCTGCCTCTACTGCCCCATGCTACCCTCCCTCTACTGCTCCCATGCATGGACAACCCCAGGACAATATCATGCAACTGTCCAAAAAACTCAAGAAAACCAGAAGTCATTGTGAACAAAAGATTGTAAATGGACCTGCAGTGGCAATCCATAAGTGTTCCAGGGTTGGATTTCAGCAAAACCTGAAGAGAGAGGCTGGAGGAAATGAATGATTTAACACTGGAAGGCAGAAAATTACAATAAGTAGGGAAGTTAAATTTCGATTCATTAACTAATCGAATCGTTGATGGGATGTCTATCAAGTATTCGATTAGTCGACAAGGACTAACAGAGGCTTGGGCAAAATACAGCCCGCAGGCTGAATCCGACCCACCAAGCCACCAGATCCGGCCCATGGAGATAGCCGGGAGCCCCAGACAGGCTTTCCTGCTTGCTCCGCAGCACCGTACAGAAACATAGCTTCCTTTCTGTTTCAAAACTGGAGGGAAAGGCGGAAGCTTCAGGAGCTTCTCCGCCCCCAGCACAATCCCATTGGCCCGTTTCTGGCCAGAAACAAGCCAATGGGAGCTGCTTGTTGAAATAATAGGCAGCCAAGAAGAACTATGCCCCCTCTCCTCAGCACAGTTATTCACTGATTCACATGGCCAGGCAAGCAGGAAGGCTGGCTGGGAAATGTTTTAAGCTCTGCAGGCAGGCAGGCTGGTTTGTGTGCTGGCTGGTAAGTCTCCTGGCCACAGCCTGCCCCTGGCACCGCAGCCCCTCCTCTGCCCCCTCCCCAAACTCAGCATACCCAAACCCTCTGTCCCGCTTTTGCACCCATGCCCCCTCCCAGATCTGGCAGCCCAATCTCCTGCCCCAGATCACAATCCCCTTCTACCCTAGGTCACATCCCAAACTCCTGCACTCCAGTCCCCTGTCCTAGGTCACAATCACCTCCTTCACCCAAACTCTCTCCCAGAATCCAGTCTCCTTCCTGCACCCCAGCCCCCTAGCCCAAGCTCCCCTCTGCACCCAACCTCCATCCCAGACCCCACATCTCCTCCATTCATATAATGGAAGAGTATGGCCCTCGATCACTTTGCAAAATCTTGGAGTGGCCCCCATCAAAAATTATTGCCCACCCCTGGACTAACACGTTCCACCTTTGCAATGTACGTTCCACCTTTGAAATCTTTGTGCATTTCAAAGACTGAAATGTGGCGTGGAGCCCCGGGTAAGCAGAGGACCCTCTGCTGGCCCCAGGCTCCACAAAGCCTTCCAACTTTGAAATGTACAAGAGTCCCTGCTGGGTCTCTTGTACATTTCAAAGTGGGAACACTGCCTCCTGCCCCCTCCCACAGAGCTGGAGCTGGGGGGAACCAACTTTTAAGCCGGCTCCCCCCAGCACCCTCTCCTCTTTCCCCCCTTGCTGCCTCTTTGTGATAGAGGCAGTAAGGCGGGGGGCGGGGGGAAGCAACTAGTCGACTAGTGTGTTGACTAGCCGATAAGCTTGCGCTTATTGGATAGTTGATTAGTCGCTTACATCCCTAATAACCTAGAGATAGAAATGACTGAGTGTAGTCTTGCCAGACAACCAATAGCTTTACTTCAAAGAGGAAATTTTATGCTAATGCAGATTGAAACCCTGAAAAGGGAGATTAGTGGTGTTGATCCATATGTGATTATGTTGGTAGGAGCAATGATACTGGATGTACATCTGCACAAATCGAAAAACTATTGAATTAGTAGCACTTGAGCAAAGTGGGGGAAATCTGAATGATTTCATATATACAATTGAGATCACACACAGTGTAAGAGACATACACCATAGGAAATTTCCAGACTGGAATAGACTGGCAAGTAAGACCAACAAGTACCAGTTGAATGCTACAGTTTATGCTACAGCAATAGTAGCAGCTCAATGATTCAACATCAAGCCAGCTGAGAATGTGAATCACTGGAAAATTTCCCGTAGTCGAGAACCCTGATAGAAACAAAGGGTAAACCAGAAGATTAAGCTTTTACATCAGCAGACTGGATACATTTAACAGAACTCATGTGAAGAGAAAACAAAAGCGAACAACCCTTGAGGTGAAATATCAGGTAAATTTAAAGGGCTGCTAAAGTGGTGAAGGAACAAAGCAAACAGAAGCTGATTGCACAGATTCATAGGCTTGAAAGATATTCAGCATGAGGCCTGACAATATCAGTACAACAAACACTTCATGAGAGATTCTAAGAGATTCTTTGATCAGACTGATGTTTAAAGCAGAATAGGAAAAAATAGAGAGCCAATAAACAGTACGAATGAGTGATCAGGCCCACCTACAGGGTGGGTAAAGGGGGCAACTGACCCAGGGCTTGGCAATTCAAAAGGGTCCAGGGCTCCTGGCTGCCGCCGCCACTACTGTTCCACTCACCAGCAGCAGCGGGAGCCGCGAGAAGTGGAGGGACGCAGCCCCAGCCCATCTGCTCCCCCAAATGATGCAGCTGGGAGCTGGGTTCAGGGGGGTGCAGTGGGGTCGGGCTGGTTTGCTCTATTTCCCACTACCATTGTGAATCCACCTGTTGCTGATGCCAGGCTCCCAAGTAATCCCCCAGACTGTGTTGCTTGGAGAAAGGGGTGCAATGAGGGCGGGAGGGGGTGGAGCAGGGACAGATCAGGCAAAGGAAAAGACAGTGTGGGGTGGAGCAGGGGCGGGGTTTGGGGAAGGAGTGGAGTGGGTTGGGGGCAGAGCAGCGGCAGGGAAAGGTGAGGTAGGGGCATGGCCTGGGGCAAAGGGGGGTGTCCTGGGCCCTGCATCTCCCCTAGTGACGGCACTACCTCAAAGCTAATTGCTCTCCAAACAGTAGAATGTGTTCTAAAAAGAAAGAGAAGGTGAAATATGTGCTGAGTGTGGGGTGGAATGTAGGGAGCTGAGGGAAGGGTGTGTGTGGGGGGGTGCAGAAGTCAGGGCAGGGGGTTGGGAGTGTATGGGGGGGTGCAGGAGTTGGGGCAGGGGTTTGTGTGTGTGTAGGGTCAGGCACACCAACAAGGGGCAATGAGAAGGGCAGTTGCCCCGGGGCCTGTTGTTTCAAAGGGGCCCGGAACTGCAAGCCGCTGCTGCTGCTACTGCAGCAATGGCAGCCAGAGCCCTGGGCTTCTTCTTTCAATTGCTGAGAGAATGCCAGAGCACCGTGCTGGGTGTCCCACATGGCAAGGGGAGCCCAGCGCCAAGATCCAGTCGATGCTAAGGGCTGACTTCCCTCAGCCCTGCTCCTTGTCCTTAGGCTCCACCCTTTCTGGGGGCACAGAATGAAGCCCATCCACACCTTGCCCCCGGGCCTGCAGTGGGTGTTGGTCCTGTTGTGTAGGGTGCAGTGTGGAGGAGGGAGGGGACTCAGGGCTATGGCAGCCCTGTTTGGTTACTCTTCCCAATGCTGCTCCTATTCCTGGCCAAATGGGAGCTGTGGGGGCAGCAGTGCCCACACCTACAGGAAGGGAACTAGAAGTGCCGGTGGTGCTGTAGCACCCAGGGGTCCTGGCTCATCACCTGGGAATCTGGCTGCCGGCCCCATATGCCAGGGGCTCTCCTGTTGGTCCTGTGCCCATAGGGCTCTGCTGCTGGCCCCGCATCCCTGGAGCTTGGGGGAGGGGAAGAACATGGATAAGGGGACTGGATCAGAGCCCCGCTCCCACCTGGCCACTTTCTTACAGGTACACCACATCAGGGCACACCGGCTTACTTTCACCTTTACACAATGGATTATTTTTGTTGTGTGCTCCTTTCCTGTTGACATCTGTCATAAATAGGAGCTGCTAAGGAGAGTCTGACTTACCTGAAGAGTGAGGAAAGGGTTAAGCAACTGGCGATGCACTTAGGAAGGGGGCTCAGGCAGTCAGCCAATAAAAATGAAGATAGGAATTTCAAACCAGTAGAGAGGAGGTTTTCTTTCTCTCTTCTTTGTTTGAGATCAGAGAAGTTTTTTCCAGGTATGGAGGAAGATGGCTTTCCCATCTTGGAATGGACTTCTTGACTTGTGTAAGTAGGGAAATGTTTAGATATCCCGTGAGGTTTTATTGTTTTCCTTGTGTGTGGGTTTGGCAATCATGTCTGAGCTGGTTAATTGTTTTTATTTTTTGTAACTAAGAATTACGGCCCAGGGGTTTTCCCTGAGTCCATGTCACTTCATCGCATTTAACACCTAGTCATTTACTATGCATGCAGCAGTAGGGTTTTTTTTGATGATAAAAGTGTTTTTCCTTTTTGTCTTGATTAACCAGTATTGGTTGATTGTTGCATCCTTAAGTGCCTAATTACCCAGGCAGAGTCCATTGTTCTCTGCAGATTCCCTCTGTTTGTTTTCCCAACTCCAAGTAAAATGGAGGTTTGGGCAGAGGGGAGAGCTTTTCCTTAGGGAGGGGATTCCCAAGTGATCTCTTCCTGGGAAAAGGGTTTATTTTATATTTTCTTTTATTCGCTTGGGTGGTGACAGCAAGGAATCAGTCTTTGTCTTTTTGGATCTCAGGGGGACTGAGATCAAACAAATTTGTCTCTGGGAGTCTCAGAGACAGGTTTTACAGAGTTTATTCTACTAGCCAGCCCCCCCATCTCTGCTCTCGGAGTGTAAGGTTGGGGAATTGAGCCGTAACATGCATCACTTCCCTTTGTTGACTTTGTATGTTAATGTGTTTCCATTATGTTTGCTTACACTACTTAGTTTACACCATGACAGAGACAGATGAATAAACATCTTTTGTGTGACACCAAACATGCTTTCTCCTCTACTGGCGACTCACACCTTGACACGCACTCTCGGAACATGTTTCCACTTCACATAAATAAATCCTTACATAGCATCTGCACATAGATTTCACAACAATATTAATAATCCTGTAACTCTCTTTTGTTTGAGATCAAGACATTGCTCTAAACCCCTTGTCAGTAAGCATTAAAGTGTTCTTGAGTCACGCATGTTAATTGACATAGGCACTGGCTAAGTGGGTGGTCCACTGTGTGCTTAATAGGGATGTGAAAGGTTAACCAGTGGGAGTTGGAGCAGCTCCCCACTCCTCGTGGGCAGGGGACAGCTCCAGCACCACAGGGCCTGTTGCAGACAGGCTTCTTTGGGCATCCAGAGCTGTCCCTGTCCACGGCGGCCTGTGTGTGCCGCAGGCAGGGGCGGCTCCTGTACCACCACAATCAGCTGTTTTGTGACATGCAGAAAAGTTCTCTGGGAGGAAAGAGAAGGAGCAGGGATGTAGTGTGCTTGGGGGAGGGCACTGGAAGAGGTGGGGAAGAGGAGGGCAGAGATGGGAAGTAGTGGGGTAGGGTGGAGGCGGAGTCTGTGGAAAAGTGGGGACAGGAGATGCAGAACAGGGGTGGGTGCTTGGGGGAAGGGGTGGAGTGAGAGTGGGGCCTGAGGTGGAGTAGGGAGTTGAGCACCCTTGCCCCGGACCCAGAGAAAGCCAATGCCTATGTTACTGGATTATACTGTCATACAGGCCCTCCAATGGGGGTAAAGGAGGCAGTTGACCTGAGGCCCAGTGATTCAAAGGGGCCTGGGGCTCCCAGCCCCTGACGGTGCTACTGTGGCAGCGGTGGTGGTCAGAGCCCTGAGCCCTTTCAATCGCTGCTGGAGTGCTGCACCACATGGCTCCCATGGCTTGGGTGGGTCGGGGCATGATGGGCTCCGGGCAGTGCTGAGGGCTGGCTGTCCCAACTCCACCCCTTCCACCAAAGGCTCTGCCCCTTCTGAGAGTGTCAGTCAGGTGCCCCCACCTTGCCCAGGGGGCCATGCAAGCTGTCTGCTCTCTAGCTGTCATACTAACAGAAAGAAACATAAAAAAGAAACAAGACGACAAGTATGAAGAACTCTGGCACAAAGTGGCATGATAAAGGAAACTTAGAACAAAAATGATACAAGTGATTACTGGAGAACTTGGAACCATACATAAGGGTCTGAATGAGCAGCTCAAAAACACTTTAGGAACAGAAATTGGGGTCCTGACCCAAAAGGGAGTTGCAGTGGGGTCACAAGGTTATTTTAGAGGAGTTGCAGTGTTCCACACCTTACTTCTGCATTGCCTTCACAGCTGGGTGGCCGGAGAGACATGGCTGTTGGCCAGGCACCAAGCTTGGAAGGTGGCACCCCACCATCAGCAGTGCAGAAATAAGGGTGGCAATATCATACCATGCCACCCTTACTTCCTTGCTGCTACCTTCAGAGCTGGGTGGCCAGAGAATGGTGGCTGTTGACTTAGGACCCAGCTCTGCAGGCAGAAGTAAAGGTGGCAATACCATACCATGCCATCCTTACTTCTGCACTGCTGCTGATGTTGACTCTGCCATCAGAGCTGGGTTTCCAGCCAGCAGCTGCTGCTCTCCATCTGCCTATCTCCATCTGAAGGCAGAGCCATCACCAGCAGCAGCACAAAAGTAAAGGCTATATTACTGCAACCCCTCCTCCCAATAACCTTGCCATCTGCCTGCAAATCCTTTTTGGACCCTACAATTACAACTCTGTGAAACTTCAAATTTAAATAGCTGAAAACATGAAATTTATATTTTTAAAAATTATATTATTGTGAAATTGACCAAAATGGACCATGAATTTGGTAGGGCCGTAATAATAGTATAGGGTATCTAGGATAGTGTGACAGTAGCTTGTCAAGAAATGTTAAGAGCTGACAATATAGCGAAGGAAAACAAACCTAGTGGGAATGCCAAGATTGGTGGGTTGGGCATCACTGATTCATTTTTTGACATGACTACTCATTATATGATTAGTCTATTTATAACGTTAATTAAAGTATCTTCCTATGATGTGTTTATCCTGAGGGCTGGCTATGCTTGTTTATTTGTCATATGATATGTTTTTTCTGTACAAGTCATCTCACTCAATAAAAGGTTACTTTTTAATTGCTAATTTTTTTTAGCAATAAAATCAGATCCTGTGTTTTAAATTAGTCACCTTTTCTGATACATCAGCAGCAAACAATTTTTCCCAGCCACAAACTTCAAAGAGTATTCCCTGGACTCTCAGAACAAAATGTCCTATTTTGATGTTGGTGGAAAGTCATTTCTCTTCCTATATTGCTTGTACTTTGTCATTTGTTTTGCTTTTGACTTGCACTGATTTTCTTGTTCACTTGTGTTGTAATGTTTGCTATATAAATATTGCAACAGGAAACTTCCTCTCAATGGTCCTTAGAACTGATGGCACTAATACTTTTAGTATGGAGAAAAACAACAGTATGTTTATATTAAATGTTACTATATTACAGCTTTCCTATTAGATTTCTGTATACACTCACTGCTGTTGACAGGGTATGGCCTGACATTTGTCTCAGTTTCTTTCTTTCAAAGAGTACAGATAATGCCCTCTCAAAAGAGGCAAGTTATGTTCTGCTTTTAAAAAAATTCTGTGTCTGTATGGAGAGAGAAGTGTTAGATTAGGACTATGAAAGACAAGTACTCAAAGGAATACTCCATTGTAAAATGCTAATTTGAAGACAAACTCCAATGGCTGATCCTTAGATGCTTAGATAAACAAATAGTCAAATATTAATAACAGATAAATAAATACTTCGAGACAATGTCAACCGAGAAGTATATTTCTGTCTGAAAATAGTGTGCTTATTTTAGTTACAAGTAACATGATTACTGTGGCCCTATTTGCACTGCACAGTTCAGTCAACACAAGATACATTAGCATACAGCTGCTGAAATTAATGTGTCAGTGGGAGTGCCTGCTTGTCTACTGGCATTAGTACTGTGTATACTCACCAGGATAACTTGTGTCATGTAAAGCTTGGTGCCCCGTAAGTAGGTATTCTCTCCTGCACTGCTATCTGGTGCAATGCCT
The DNA here is from genome assembly GCA_032595735.1 of Pelochelys cantorii. NCBI lineage: Eukaryota > Metazoa > Chordata > Testudines > Trionychidae > Pelochelys > Pelochelys cantorii. The sequence continues at coordinate 12,073,528 of CM064353.1, read as the reverse complement.
TTGGAGACATTTTCTCAGCGCTTCATGGAATGGTGTGATACACTGGGTTCCAGGGGAGTCACTCAGAGTGCACTGCAAGAAATGGGATGGCCAATCCCCAAAGCTGGTTGGTTATTCCAATATTTATAGTCACCAAGCCAGCACAAAAGAGCTTCTCTATTACCTTACTGGTTAATCAGAAGCGAATTCCAAAACCTCAGGCCACCATCCAGACATTCCAGCTAAATAAAATTCTACCAATCCCAAAGGATCCGACACATTACTTTCCAGGCCAATGAATATTTCAGATATTATCCCAACCACACACTTATAGCCAATTCTTATTAACCAAACTAAAATGTATTAAAAAAGAGTATTGGTTAAAAGAGTAATATATACATACAGACATGAGTTCAACTCTTGAGGTTCAGTTAAATAACAGAGATGGTGATCTTGTTGCAAAATGTTCTTTTAGAATTTAGTCTGTGGTTATAGTCCAAAATCCATATGCAGGATGGTTCCTGGCAATGACTGGGACCTCTGTTCTTTGTAGCTTAGGTGTCCTCTGTATGAAACCTCAAGCAGATTTGAGACCTTAACTCAATGTTCATTAAAAAGGGGTACCAGGATATCCTGGGATCTCATTTCTTATGGCTTGCAACTTTTCCCATGAGCATTCAAGACATGAGATGTGTTGAAGTGGGGACTTTATTCCCCTTCTTATATTGCATGTAATTTCTACTATCCTGTAATAACCTTGTGTATGTGCCTCAGTTTCTCTGTGCACTGCACCCATGCCTAGGTGGTGATGGGAATTTTGGGGGTGACAGCTTCCTGCATGTACACAATGGCAGAGGCCCTTCCTACCCTGAGGCTGGGAGGGGAGCAACCAGGTGACACCTTTTGCCCGGGAAGCAGGACAAAGACTGGGAGAAGGGCCTGGCTTGAGGGGGTGGGGCTGCAATGAGGCTGCCGGGCATGTTTGTCAGTCTTGGGTGGCTTGGAGGCAGGGGGAGCACCGGGGCTCTAGGTCTGGGCCCCACTCTCCCCAAGATGGAGTGTGCTAACTGCTTCTGGTTGCTATGCTGACAGGTCTGTTCTGCATTGTGTCTCTGTCACCTGATAGACCTTCTGTTCTGCCTGATGGCTGAATGTCATATCTGATTGTGGATGGAGTGCAGGGCCCACAGACTCCCCCACACTTCCATGACGTGGGACAAAAAGGATTCTGTACAAAAGTCCCTTTGGACAGAATCCTTTCTGTCTCGTATCTGCTTGGATGCTAGGGTCTCTTGGCCTGGGAGGACATAATAGACTTTTTCCCTAACCTTCTGTCTCCTAAACATCATGGCGATTAGTACATGGTAATTTATCCATTAAAACAGTTCATATACAATTTACCACAACCTTCAAAGAGACATATAACAATACTACTACTTCAATGAAGTTTCATCATAAATTCTAATAATTCCTTATGATCTTGAATCAAAGCTATAGTAAGAAACAAGAATTGTTTGTTCACATCACAAGACCTGAGCAAAGACCTACCATTCTATTGCTCTAACAAAGCACATTTGCATTTCAAAGTTTTATTCTAACTTAGTCCACTTAGCATCTTTCCAACAAATCTTTAAAAGTGGACCCTGTATCAGTCAGCCTGTGAGCTGATTTACCTTTTCTAGCCATGTGCCACATTTTAATCAGATGACTAATATTTCAATCAGATAACATCACAGATTTTAGTGAGTTAACTGGGATTAACTATAAGAAGTTAGTGCAAAAATAGTTACTCTCAGAGTATGTCTAGACTACATGGCTCCGTCGACGGAGCCATGTAGATGAATTTACTATACATAGGAAAATGAAGCTGCGATTTAAATAATCGCCACTTCATTTACATCAAAATGGCCACCGCGCTGTGCCGATCAGCTGTTTGGCGGCACAGCGGGGCAGTCTGGACGCGCCGCGGTCGACGAGGGAAGCCTTTGTCGACCGCTCCAGTATGCCTTGTGAAATGAGGTTTACCGGAGCGGTCGACAAAGGCTTCCCTCGTCGACCACGGCGCGTCCAGACTGCCCCGCTGTGCCGCCAAACAGCTGATCGGCACAGCGCGGTGGCCATTTTGATGTAAATGAAGCGGTGATTATTTAAATCGCAGCTTCATTTTCCTATGTATAGTAAACTCATCTACATGGCTCCGTCGACGGAGCCATGTAGTTTAGACATACCCTTAGAGTCAGATCCAGTGTGCATTTAAGTCAATGGGAATTTTTAATTTATATAAATGAATGCTGGATTCAACCCTTGGTACATATGACAAGCTGCAGCACTTGGTGTGTAATAATAAGTTAAGAACAAAAGAACAGACATATTGGGTCAGAGGAATGGATCATATATCCCAGTATCCTGTTTTCTGACCGTGGCCAATTCCAGATACAGGTAATGAACAGAAAAGGGAAACCCCAAAAAACTAAGAGAAACTTTGTTTTTACTAACATAAAATAATCTTTGAGTGTTTTGCTACTATCTCACATAATTTCTTGTAAAGTATCACTTAGGCCACAATTCTGCCAAAATTTCAGCGTGTGAATAATTTATGTACAGTAAAACTCCAGTAGTCCAGCATCCAACTGTACAGCACTCCCGATAGTCCGACATCAAAATGTCAAGAGCCTAGTGAGTGAGCTTCAGCAAAAAACAAGTCACAAGGTGGCAGCAGCTGAACCGAGCAAAACCGGATGGGACTGAGTCAGTCTGCCAAAGGCATTGTGTGATGCCGGAGAGTGCTTGTGCTACAATAAAAAGGGTTAAAAACCTTGTATATACAGCGTGTGTGTGTGTGTGTGTATATATATATATATATATATATATATATATAAAACCAGCTTATAGTACCTCTTGATAGTCCGTCATATCCAATAATTCGGCACCACCTAGGTCCCAAAGATTCCAGATTATCGGAAGTCTACTGGTCTACTGTATATTGAAGTGCTTACAGGCATTTGATTTCACTGTGGATTTCAACAAAGTCAGGGCCTGTTTGAATATATCATCTTGTAGGACTGAAGCCTTATAAAACTGATTCCTTGCTTAGGGCACATCTACACAGCAGGACAAAAGCCAAAATAAGGTATGCAACTTGAGTTACATCGATTGTGTAGCTGAAGTCGAAATAGCTTATTTTGGCTTTTGGCTCTGTCTGTACAGCAGGAAGTCCGAGAAAGAGCACTCTTCCTCCAACTTCCCTTATAAAATGAGTGTTCCAGAAGTTGAAGTAAGAAGTCCTCCAGCTTGACATTATTTCAACATTATGTCAAAATAATTGATTGTAGTGTAGACGTGGACTATGTTATTCGTAAATAACAATGCTGTGTAGATGTACCCTTAGAAACATCAACACAGGAACAGAAAAGTCCGTACAATTTTTACAAGCATTTTTAATTAATCAAATTCTACTGCTTAAAAGGACTCTCTGAACTGGATGTTTTTAATAGTATGAGAATAGGTTGACAGTTTCCCATTCATTCACTTTGGGGTGTGAAACTAAATTAGTCTGAAAAAGTCTCAGAGGGGTAGCCATTTTAGTCTGTAACTGTAAAAACTACGAGCAGACCTTATAGGCTAACAAATGTATTATGCTTTTGTGCATAAAACCCACATCAGATGAGTTGGAGTGGAAATTACAGAATATGGGGTGTATATATAACAGCAATAGAAGTCACCTGTCAATTGTAAGACCAGTGTTAATGAAATTAATAAGTCAGGGTGGATATGTCTCATTCACAGTATTTGATGTGGAGATGCCAGTATCAAAAGTGAGGAAATTACCTTTGTAGTGTTTTAAGCAGTTAAGGTTTTTATTCAAGACTAAGTTGATAGTATTGAACTTGTAGATGAACTCCAGTTTAGCTGTCTCCCTCTGTAATCGTAAGATACAATTCTTTTGTAGAAGGATGACTACTTTTAAATCCATTATTGAATGTTCATGGTTAAAATGTTCTCCTACAGGTTTATGTGTGTTACCTTTCCTGATGTCTGATTTGTGTCCATTTATCCTTTGGTGCAGAGACTGTCTGGTTTGGCCAATATACATGGGAGAGGGGCATTGTTGTCACTTGATGGCATATATCACATGAATGGATGTGCAGTTGTATGAGCCCCTGATGTTGTGGCTTATGTGGTTGGGTCCAGGGATGGTGTCGCTTGAATGGATATGTGGACAGAGTTGGCAATGGGGTTTGTTGAAGGGATAGGTTCCTGTTTGAGCATTTCTGTGGTGCGGTATGTGGCTGCTGGTAAGTATTTGCTTCAGGTTGTGTGCTGTCTGTAGGCAATGACAAACGAGGTCTCCCAAGGTCTGTGAGAATGAGGGATCATTTTCCTGGATAGGTTGTAGATTGTCTATGATGCACTGAAGGGGTTTGAGCTGGGGACTGTAGGTGATGACGAGGGGTGTTCTTAGGGTTACCAGATGGTTTAAAAAAAATACCGGACCCACTTGATCTCAGATTGGGGTGGGGAGGGGAACCGGCTGGGAGGGGAGCAGGGCTGGCCGGGGGAGATCGGGGAGGGGGGAGTGTCGGGAACCAGCCGGCGGGAAGCAGGGCTGGCCCAGAGGGGGTTGGCGGGAGCGGGGCTGGCCGGGAGGGGGTCGGGGGAGTGGGGCTGGCCGGGGGGAGGGAGTGGAGGGGGGAAACCAACTGGCGGGGAGCAGGGCTGGCCTGGGCGCATGAAGATCCTGGGGTGCTGCCCGTCCGGCACGTGGTCCTGGCGGGGCGCACGAGCGAGTCTGGCCTCGGGGATTCCATCCTGCCCCACCCCCCTGCCCCCATGCCGCCTCCTCTCTACTGTGTAGTTGTGTACTGCCTGGCTGGTAGACATGCTCACACACTGTGAGCGTGTCTACCAGCGAGGCAGTATGCAACTACGCACTGATACTCATGATAATAATAAAACTTACTTAATTAGAAAATACCGGATATTTATATATCTGGTATTTTCTCAATTTGTTTCCTGGACAGAAAGCTCAAATACTGGACTGTCTGGTTGAAAACCGGAAACCTAGCGACCCTAGGTGTTCTGTTATTTTCTTTGTTGGGTCTGTCTTGAAGTAGGTGACTTCTGTGTACTCCTCTGGCTCTGTTAATCTGTTTCTTCACTCCCCCCGGTGGTTAGTTTGGTTAGTCATTTTCATTTTCTGTTTCTTGTGTGATTTTAGTGAATCATTTAGGGCCTGATTGTCAAATGGGTTGAGCAGCCTCATATCTCAAGAGTTAGTTACCTAGGATTTCTAAACTCAGCCCATTAACACTTTTCCCTATCTAGAAAATATCTATCTAGTCTATGGGGGATTGGGAGGCTATTACAGTTATTAGCTATTATTAAAATTTCATTAATTTCCAAATTAATAAGCGCAGATTAGTTAGGTATACTCCTATTTTAAGCACATTTGTGCTTAACCTGCCTCTACAATGCATATTATGTGTCCTGTCTCTTATTATATGATTTCCTTTTACCATCATTAGATTAGTATGCTGGTTAACATAGGTGATGCATATACTCCTGTATAGCTGAACAGTCATGTATGTGACTTCTTTAAACATATAACTAAAATTTTGTCTGTGCTTAGCAATGGAATTAATTAGCATATGTAAAGGAAGACGATTTTATATCTGTATGTGTCTGCTTGATCAGTGTCATTTTTCTAAGACTATGGAAACCATACTATTTGCTGCGATGTCATCATTTGAATAAACGTGCTTAATTTGCCTATGCAAATGTGAAAATATTTCTCTATGCCATGTTCATATGTTACACCACACATGTAAAATAGAACCTTGATCGCACGGCTATTTCAATCATGTGAATAATTTGCATCCGTGAAATCTGATTTACATAGGAAAATTATTAATCTGCATACACACTCCATATGCAAAATAGATGTTGACATACGTCATGGCTAATTTGCATACGTAAATAACGTGCCCTTGCGGAACTCCTTCTGGCTCCGCGGAGACGGCTCCCGGGTGGGGCGCTGTTTGTAGTTTTCCTTGTGGTGACGTCACCACGTCTGTGCGGTCACGTAACGTGATGACGCTAGAGGTGGCGTGCCCCGCGCGTGGGCGGGCCCGAGCATGCGCCGTGCATCGGGACGCGCTCCCCCTCGTCCCCTCCCCCTCCATGCAGCGCTGAGGAGACGGGCGGCGGAGCGGAGCAGGGGAGGCCCGGGGCCTAGCGGAGCGGGCTGGAGCGGCGGCCCCGGCGCCATGGAGGGGATGGACGTGGACCTGGACGCCGAGCTGATGCAGAAGTTCAGCTGCCTGGGCACCACCGACAAGGACGTGCTGATCGGCGAGTTCCAGCGGCTGCTGGGCTTCCAGCTGAGCCCGGCCGGCTGCGCCTTCTTCCTGGACATGACCAACTGGTGAGGGGCCGGGCCGCGCCGGAGGGGCTAGGCCGGCCCCGGGGGGAGCGCAGGCCGTGGGTGGAGGGGCCAAGCCTGGCCCGGGGGGAGCGCAGGCTGGTGGGAGGGAGCAGGCCGGGGGGGGGGAGAGGGAAGGGGAGGGCCGGCCAGGTAGGGCTGTGGAGTCTGTCGGCACCTGCGCTCTGATCACGGTCAGCCTGGTAGAGGCGCCCCAGTACCTGGGCAGCCTTCTCCTCGCTGCTGAGCGCGCACCGCGAGAGGCAGGCGCTGCCAGCTTGGGCATGACTGTTAGGTTCCGTGGGATCAGGAGGAAAGAATCGCTATTGGACCCCCAGGCGGTCTGTAGGGGGAGAGGTCCTCAGGTGCCCCCCCCCTCCCCTCAGGGAGTCTTTCCTATCGGTTGAGGATGCAGTCTTTAGTGTATGTGGGTTTCTCTGGGGAGCCTGTCTGCAGTTGGACGGGATAGGGTTATGGGGATCTCAGTTTCCAACTTCTGCCTCATCCTGGATGCAGCCCAAATACTTGTATCTGCACTGCTGAAGGGACCAAGGAGGCATTCGCACCCTCTCCTGCTGACATCACCTCTCGCAGTCCTGCTGGCTTCCCCAGGGTCATGTAAAGGCAATTTGAATAAAAATGTGGTATCTTGTTCCCCATGCATCTTTACTAGTACATTTGCTAACTTTGATGAGACAACTTCTTATTCCTGTTTGCCTCACAATACTCACAAGGTTGTATGAAAGTGAGCCGCAGTCTCTTCTGTTTCAACCATCACAGCAAGTTACTGAATTGAAATTTCAGGTGTTAAACATCAGTGGTAGAAAGATCTAGTTTGACTTACAGGTCCAGGTGGCAGTGAGAAAAAAAATCCCACTTATGAAGTGAGCAAACTTCCTTTGAAAGGATAACAGTGAAAACAGTGTAATATTTAGTCATACATTTGGCTAGAGCCCTGTTTTATTTAACACTGGAGAGTCTTTTTGGGAAAAGATTGATCAGGAAATGTTGGATCCATATTAAGATAGCCTCTTGTATCCAAGCAAGGTGTCATGTAAGGAGGTGCTGAGTTTCTTTGGGGTAAGTGTGTTCATGACAAAAGATTTCCCATTCAAATGTTTTGGGATGGTAATATAAATGCAAACTGTCTGCTATATGTTCCGTACTTTCCTTGGAGGAAACAGTGTGAACTCAAAAGTTATCATATTAACATAAAGGCATGTTTTTGTGCATCTGTGATATTCTGATTTGTATTAGGAATATACTCTTTGTCTTCAGGAATATTACTTGGCCACTTAATACTTTTGTTACTACTTTCAGGCATGAATAAATCACTTATAAAAATAAGTCTTGGGTAAAACCTCGTGTGTCAGCAATTCTGACAACTGTTGTTTAATGAATTTTCAACACAATTCGTCATGCTTTTTTTTGCCGTGTTTGACTTTTGGATGCTGGTTTGTACACAGCTCAGACTGTTTTGCTTTTGTATGAAAGGAGTAAACATAAATGACATAACGTGGTTTGGGGAGTACTGTTCAAAATTTTAAATTGGTCAACATTTAGACTGACATTTTCAAATTTGTGTGCCTAAATTCACGTCCTTAATGTTAACACTGTTTCTAGTATGTGAATTGAGGGATTGGCGCTGATGCTAATTGAGTTTTACAGATTACTTTATCATTTTTACCATATAAAATGTCATACCACAAAATAAATCAATTGCCATATAAATATTGTATTTACATTTCAGTGTAAAGCATACAAAGCTGTATAAAGAATTAATTTTCTATGAAATTTTAGTTTGTGTGGACTTTGCTAGTGCTTTTTATGTAATCTCTTGTAAAACTAGGGAAATACCTAGATGAGTTGATGTACCCCCTGGAAGACCTCTGAGTACTCCCATAGGGTACATGTAAACCTAATTGAGAATCATGGCTTTAAGAAAGTCTCCTGCCTAATAAGTTATTAATATAGTAAAAACCCTTCAGGTAGAGTGCACCCTGATATTGCACAGATTTCCATGGTTTTTTTCCCTTGATGATCAAGAGCTATCAATTCAACATTTAATTGAACTATATTTTTCCTCCCCCTTTTTCTAAATCACTTCCTTTGGATGACAAAATCCGAGCTGCTTCAGTTTTTTTTGGTCTTTTAGATGCTGGCTTATGTTCTGTACACCACCACAGTATGCTTTTTGGTGAGGAGTTTTTTGTGATTGAGAGAAGAAGTGTGTCATGGGGTTAGCTTTTATTGCCTCTTGGCAGACTTGATACTCTTCCCTGGTACTGAGTAAAGTTCGCTGTGTTGCTTTGACACTAAATTATCACTTATTGTGGAGGTTATGTGGCTAGCGTAATCAGTGATCATTTTATGGACATTACATCTGGGATAATAAGCGCCCTTCATTAAATAACTTATTTAGCCATCATTCTGCATGTGTTAACATCTCCCCCCCCCCCCCCCAGATGTTATGTAATCCAGAAAATTGGTTGGCTGACACTGAATGGCATCTGGCACCTTTATGTTTAAGTACTGGGAAAAATGTGCTGGTCAAATTATTTTAGTGGTCAGGGTAAGTTTCAGGTGTCTAGTACAGCTTTGAGTTTTGTGATACGGCATGAGTAGTAACATGTCTGAACTTGTGTACTCTTCCCTCCAAATCTCTAGTAAAGTCTATTAGAAATGTGTATGAAAAGCCTTACTGTGTTTAATGTTCCAGGAAACTGGAATATTTAAAGTGGATAGGTGTAATGTAGTGTGCATACACTGGAACTTTTATAGCTCTTCTTACATTAAGACAATTATTTTTTGTCAGTGCTCAAGAAAGGTAGAACCAGATTATTTAGCCACAGGAAAATGACTGCAGCGCAAAGTTCATATAGTCAAGTAATTTTCTGAGTAAAGTGCAATTGGTATTCATGAACACTACTAATTTTTAAAAAATCATCTATCAGAAAATTTTACTTTTGTTACAAGGTTATTGTAGTAGTAAGAGACTAGAGAAAAATGAAATTTTTTTCTTTATCACTTTGTGTGGAGTCAGTTTCACTATTTCCCCTTATTTATGTGCATATCACATTGCAATAGGGGAAGAGACAAATACTTGTTTAAATTGAAAAGTTGTAAAACCACAAAAGTTGGTAGGGGAGGAATTCAGGTAGCAAATATAAGACCCAAAACTACTCTTAATTTACTTTTTAAATGGACTAGATTTCAAGTAGATGATGTTCTTTAATTTTAAATCCATGCGTTAATAGAACCAGATGTTGGGATTTCATGGTGAGTCTCTTGAATTTAGTATTTAAATAATACAGTAACTTACTCCTGCTGTACTTATTGACATATTTGTTTTTATGTCCATTGACTAGATTGGATTTTTAGAATAGCCTAATAAATGTAGCATTTAATTGAGGTTTGGCAGGTGGTGAAAACTGGTTGCCAAATGGTGTCCGTTATAAATCTCAGTGTTATTGTAGTAAACCTTAATTTGTTTTATTCTTCACTTTCTGAAAGAGAAATCTTTGTGTTAAGACTTCCTTTGCATGTCACTTCCTGAGATGGGATTTGTTTTTTAAAGGTGTAATGAAATCTGGTCTAGCATGGTAGAAGCCCACAATGCTATATCTATATATGAGAGAGCTCTCAGCACAGGTAAGCAATTTGCCTGCCCTAGTGCAACCATCTGGAACCTTCTGGAAAGAAAAGCAGATGAGCCTCTGAACCACCTCAGTCAACCTTTGCTGGGGGCTGTGGATGTGTTGCTATACCCTTGTGTTTAGAATATCAGAGAGACTCACCTTTGCAAACTAATTAGATGGCATTGGTCAGGCACAGTCTGACTGCTGTCTCATCACATAAAACATCACATCCCTTAGCTTGTGTACGTTCAGAGTGAGAAACTAGTTTTATCCCACCTGCGGTTGTTATCTTAGACATTAAAAACTGCTTGTCAGGTTACATTAAGATGGGAGTCTAAATGCTGCCTCTTCACATAGGTCTTTAGGTTGCATTCCTAGGACAGATGCACGCTTAATGGAAGTGGCACTCTTCAAGGAAAGGTCCACTTCAGGAAATGGGTTAGGATGTGTCAATGGCATAGAGCTGGCTTTTTGCCTCAACAGTGGGAGCTATACATCATGTTTCTTGCATGTGTATGTAAGTGGAAGTACACTTGAAGAAAAAAGGTTCCCCCCATAAACGGAAAAAAAAAAAAGCAATTCCATATGCAAAACTTCTGTCAGAAAATGTGAAAGATGACAGTGAATGGGTGGTGTTATCTTTATTTGTGCCTCAACATTATAAATCTTTATGCTTAGATACAGTCTACAGTTTTATTGACTGCAGTTGGCCTGACACAGCTTGGATTTAATGGAACACCACGGCCTATTGTTTTAGGTGCTATATAAATACCTTAGTTTTCCATTTAAGAGTGTTGTTGTTTTAGATAGCACCCCTCCATGCTCACTATTTTGTCATAGGGTTTTATTGAATTTCCTTTATAGTGATAGTTTTTAAAAATGATTGAATAACTTTCTTTGGGTGCAAGGGTGTGTCTACACTACAGGATAAAGTTGAATTAAGATACACATCTTCAGCTACGTTAACCCTCTTCCTTTGACTTCCCTTCCTCCTTGTGAAAGCAGGGTTACTGGCATCAACCGGAGTGTCCCTCTCATTTTTAATTATCTGTTTTAACTAGACTGCTAATTCAAACCCTGGAAGATCGACAGCAGCACCTTTGTTCTTCCTTTGTAGTGTAGACGTACTCCAAGTGTGCGAGGTGTGATACAATCCACTTGGCTGAGAGCAAGGTATAGGATGGGGTGGGCAATAATTTTTGATGGCGGGGGGGGGGGCACTCCAAGATTTTGGGTAAGTGATCAAGGGCTGCACTTTTGTGTGGAGGGGGTGCAGGGTCTGGTATGGAGGTTGGGTGCAAAAGGGAGCTCAGGGTAGGAGACTGGGGTGCAAGAGGGTAGGGGGTCTAAGAGGGAGTTTGGATGAAAGACAGGGTTGTAACCTGGGGCAGGAGATAGGGGTGCAGGATCTGGGAGTGGGTCTGGGTGCAGAAGAGTATTTTGGCCTAGGGGAGGCATATAGGGTTGGGTGCAGAGTCTGGGAGTGGGTTGAGCACAGGAGGGTGTGGGGTGCCAGAGGCAGGCTCTGGCCAGGAGATGCTTACCTAAGCCAGTGGTTCCCAACCTTTTTTTATACCGTGTACCAGGGATGTCAACAGGAGTATTGAATGCTTGCTTCCCTCCCCTTGCTACCTCTTAGAAGTAGCAAGGGGGAGGGAGGACAGGAGCTGGTGCTTGGGGGAGCTGGCTTAAAAGCACTGTAGTAGCTCCTGTCTGCGGGTGTCCCCCTATGGACAGGGGCTGCCGTCGCCAAGCATCTCCTGTTCACAGTAGCCCGGGCTGACCGCGCGCAGGGGCTGCTCCGGCAGCAGTCCCTGTTCAGGGGGGACAGGACTGGCTTCCGCGAACACTGGCTCGCGCTGACCTGGGATATTGTGGCTCTGCATTTTAACTATAGTAAGAGCCCAGTTGCTCTTACTACAGTTAAAATGCAGTACCGTAGTACAGGTGGCTCCTGGCTGAGCTGGCTCCTGGAGCTATCTCCGCTGCCACTCTGCAGAGCGATTCTGACCAACTAATTGTGTAGTCGATGCAAATTGTATTGATAACTACAATTTAACATCCCTACCACGGACTGGCAGACCATTCACAAACTTTTGGCAGACCAGTAATAGTTTATTTGCATATTCGTTATGGTAATTCATTTTAAGACATCACGTGTTGTTTTGCATTGCATCTCATACGTTACAATGACATGTATTGTCTGTGTACAGAGTTTGCAGGTACCTACAACACTAAAAATAATATTGTTAAAATAATCCTTTCCTTTCTTATATTAAGCCAGGACTACTGAACTTAGGAAGCCCTGGGAGCCACAATGATAATCCCAGCACATGCCGAGAGCCGCAACTTAAGTGTGGTTGCATGTACATGCAAATATACAGGGCTTGACAAACTGCGGCGAGACCTACTCGCCAGCCCCGCACTGCGCATGTGCCAGACTGGCACTGCACATGCGTGCAGCGCCGGTGAATGGGGTGCAAGGAGCGACCGGCTGAAATCTACTCGCTGTGGGCGAGTAGAAACAGCGATTTGTCGAGCCCTGCAAATATAGATATGCAAATAGCTTCTTTCACACTGATGGGCATGGAAACAAAGATTAAGGCAAGACTATGCAACACGCAGCCCCATTTATATCAGTTCTGCTGATATTAATAAAATGCAATATTGACCCAATTTCCACCCACCTGACAGCACTTTTAATGAGCAATAATAGTCCAGGAATTTAACTACTAAAACGCATATCAACAGAAGACCACTATATTGACTATTTTTTTTTTTTGTTGTTTTGGCTTCACAAGAGTCCAGAAATTTAACTACTAAAACACATATCAACCCAAACTGCACCCTAAAACCAAACCGCACTGTGGGCTGCAGACAACAGGCTGCGTATTGAGTAGCCCTGTATTAAGCCATTAACACCTATGTAAACTTCGTTTTAAATGAAATCATGCAAATGTCATGAGCTAGTCCTTTTGTTCTGCCTGTAGCCCAGAGAGAAACAAATTAGATACCCCAAACTCCTCTCTGTCCCCACCTCAATGCATTAGTCCCCACCCCTTGACAGAGGGAGATGTGCACAGCTAGGCTCCCCAGCTGCACCCCACATGTGAACCAGGCAGAGTGGCTCCAGCCTACCTGGTGCCCCTAGGGAAGGCAGGAACAGCTGCTGCATGAGAAACCAGGATGCTCCTACCCACCTCCAGGACTTGGGGACACACTTGGGGCAGGCAGGAAGGTCTCATGTCTCTGCAGGGGCTTCCTGTCAGCAGCCAGGGCCCTTTGGCAGTCCCTCTGCGGCTCCCCTGGCAACATTTGGGTCCATTCTGCCCTGGCTGTGCCAGTGCTGCGCTGGGGAGAGAAGCCAGAATAAACACCTAGCCACAGGGGCAGAGCTGCGGCAGCTAGTGCTCCACGGGGCAGGCAAAGCACTGTGAGCTGGCTTCCTGCTCGCTCTCTTCAGCAGCTCAGCGGGGGGTAGGAGCTGGGCAAAGGGGGGAAGGTGGCCAACGGCCTGGCACCCCCATCAGGCTATGTGAGAGACTAGAACAGAGAGGAAGGGTGAGGGTGCATTTGCACCCCCCCCTCCCCCAAATACAGGCCTCTTGAGGCATCGGCATGGCCTGGCAGCCAGCGGTTTGTGGCCCCGCACTGGTCCGTGGATTGGCAGCTGGGAACCACTGACCTAAGCAGCTCTAGCCAGGAGCACACTCAGGTCGACTTATCTGCCTGCCATCAGCTCCCAGCTGAGGCTGTCTGCTGTCAGATCAGCTGTATTCTTTGGCCATTGAGTCCTTCCTCTTTCTCCTTCACAAGTGGTTGATGGGATTGGTGCTCTGTGAGCTGGAGGTGTGGCTGGTCCAGTCAGCGCATGCCAACGACATGCTCCTCGTGGCCCAGGACCCAGGCGATCTGGCATGGGTGGAGGCCTGCTAAGCTGTTTACTTGGCAGCCTCTTCTGCCCAGGTCAGCTGGATCAAGAGCTCTGGCCTAGTGGTCAGGGCCAGATGGCAGGTGAGCTCCTTCCCACTTGTGCTTCAGGATATCTGGTGGTGCCCGGGTCTGCTGCTCTATCTTGGTGGGGGTTTTTTCCTGCCATACATCCCTCCCAGCCAGAGAACTGGCAAAGTTTGGAGTCTAGGGTGGCCAAGCAGTTGCAGAGGTAGAGAGTACTGCTCTGGTGCCTCTTCCTGCGTGGGAGGGTGCTGGTGCTTAACTAGCTGGTCCTGTCCAGGCTCTGGCACTGTCTCAACACCTGGTCCTGACCCCGGTTTTCCTGGCTCAGATCCAACAGGTGATGCTGTGGTTCCTCTGGCCAGGACTGCATTGGGTCTCTGCAGAGTTTCTCTATCTTACCCTGGAGGAGGGAAGACAGGGCCTGACGTGTTTGCACATGTGGGTTTGTGTCCTCCGCCTCCGGGCCTTTCCAGAGGCTCCTATGTGATGCAGGTAGTCGATGTGGTATATGCTTGCATACACTTTCCTTTGCTGCTTCTGAGGGCTCTGATATGACCGGTAGCTCCTTTATTTGAGACATCTTTCGTGAGACCTCTATGAGCTGCCAGCCTTCTACCAGGATCTCCTCTGGACCTGGAAGCTGCTTTCAAGGGCCAGGTCCTTGGGAGTCACCATGGGGGCAGATCTCCTTGCAGAGCTCCTGCTACACAATCCTCATCTCCGTGTGCAGTCAGTGGAGTCCCTCTTGGTATGCCAGAGATTGGTTTTGGCAGAAGTCACCAGGATTGGAGATCTGGACTATAACCAGGGAGACTGGGTGGATCTACTGGGGCTCGCCCAGTGCATGGGGCTCTACACCCTTTGCACTCCTTGGTGCATACTTTAGGAGGTGAGGGACGCTTTGCTGCCCGCTGCTTGAGTTTATCTCGACCAGGTCCTATGGGAGAGCGCACCCCACCCGCCCCTCACCCCTGGCTCTCCAGATTTCTTCATTGGCCCCCAGCCGCACATGCCTTCCCAGCTGGCTGCATGCATTTCACACCATGCCAAAAAGTCATCTGTACACGCTCATGCTTCTCGCTCTTCACCTCCCCACCCATGTACTAAGTGGTGGGACCTCTTACCACCAGTAGAGGGTGGGGAGCCCTGGTGGGCCAGTGTTTACTCGACCTTGATTCCGTGGCCTGCCAGGGACAGTGACATTCTGGCTGCACTTCTCCCCTCACCTATTTATGCAGCCCCCATCTGTGGCCCCACAAAGTTGTGGAATCTCCTTGTGAACTTCCTCCTGGCTATGGCCAAGATGGCAATTTATAAGACCATGGAGCAGAGGTATACTGAAGGAGGGGCCTGCGACTGGGCTGCCTATTGCTACTCCTGTATCCATTCGCGCATCCGGGCAGAGTTCCACTGGGTGGCGTCCACTGGCTCTTCTCAAGGCCATTGAGGGGCAGTGGGCGCTGTCCGGTGCGCTCTGCTCAGTGTCCCCATCTGGCTGCCTCGTTTTAGCCCTTTGACCTCCATGCTCTGTTTTCTCTTTATTTGTCCCCCGGAATCAGTTGGAGTCTAGGGCTGTAGGGGAGGGTCCTTTAGAGTAAGCCGACCCACATACCAGGCCCCAATAGGAGCAGCTCCTGGCTGTCAGAGCTGGGGGAGGGGGATGCTTTGCCTGCTTCTCCTGCCCCCAGCAAAAGCTCTTAACTCCCATTGGTTGGTTTCCGGCCAATAGGAGCAGAGATTTTTTTTAACGGGGTTTGAGCCTTCCCCCAGCTTTCCCCTGCAGCAGAGAGAGCCACAGGTAGCAGCTAGCCGCTTTGAGCACTGTGGCTCTGTGCTGCAGGGACAGGCGAGTTGGATTAAAAGGCGTGGTGAGCCAGGCCATACCTTGTCGGCCTCGGTGTAGGATATTTGATTGACTTGTAAGTGTTCTAAATGCTTATGGAAAAAGGACTTACTGACACGTCTTAAGTAGGGATGTGAAAGGGTAACTGGTTTTCTGGTATGCAAATCCAAAGGGTGATGCTCATCTGGCGAGTCTTGATTGTAATGGTTGAGTTTTTATATAATTAATAATCTGTACTGCTTCATCGAATACATTTTTGAGAGGGAGAAATAGCCTTTATTATCAGGCGATTGCGCTGCTGAGTAGTGACATCATTGTCCCCACTCTCTGGCTAAGCTAATACTACACAGGGACACTTATCATGGCAAACACAAATGAAAATAGTTTTCAATTAAATTAATAAATGCTTAAATATTAATTATTATTTTTTAAATCATGGAATGTTATTGTAATAGAATTTTCTTGCAGAACCCTTATTTTTACTTTGCGAACCCTGGGGTTCCATGGAACACCATTTGGGAAACGCTGATCTCGTTCATTCTGACTTATCTCCACTGACTGTTGAACCATCCATGATTGTTCCCTAGTGCAAGTTGTCTAATTCACAGGTTCCAAAAGTGTGGTTTGAATATGTCTACCAGGTTGGTGGAGAGCTGGCTGATGGGAATTAGTTGGCTCTCCTGTCCCATCTGAGACATCAGGTGGGAGGAGGGGATGCAATGAAAGGTTGATTGTGGATCCTCCTTTTCCAAAAAGATAATGCAAATTGAAATAAAAGCAATTACAAATCCACACACACGTGTTCTAATTGTTGCATGTAGTGTTGTTGAAGAGTGTTGGTTGGTTCCCTGATAATTTATCTTAAAAACAAAAACAAAACAAAAAAAACCTTCCAGCTTGTGATTGACAGAAGTTGGTCCAATAAAAATTATTGCCTCTCTGGCCTTGTCTTGCAATTCCCTTTTGTCATATTTGTGTGGGCATTTGGGATAGTTTATTTTTCAAACTATGAAAAGGGTTGACTATCACTGCTGTCAGTGATATCCAGACTCTCTTTCAGTCTTCCACTTGTTGAAATATCCCACAGCCTCATACTTTAGTCAGGAACTTCTCCCTGTATTCAGTGTAATTTCTAATAATTTCTTTCTGCCACTCCTAATTATTGTTGTTGTGTAGCACCCTAACTGACTCCACTCCCTTCTTGACTTTCAGGGTGCTCAGACCTAATTTCCAAGCTAGTGTTTTTGGCAATAAAAAGCAAGAGACAGCTATGAGGCAGAATAATTTTGCAAATGCTTCCCTTTCTTTCCTCTCTAAAAATTTTTTTCCCACAAGACAGCCACTCTTCAGAGTTTTGTTAAAGAAGTGACAGGATGAAAACAAGTGCTCTCTTAATGTACACTACTTCTTCTCCCCTGTGACTTCAGAGTCCTCTGGACAATACAGTGAACAAAGCTATATTTGTACTGCTGGGTGACATGAAGAATCAATATATAGTAGCTGTCTGAGTGAACTGTTTCTTCTCTTGACTCTGGCCATGTCGATGATCTGTTGAACACTTATTTAAGAACATGGATTAGTGCTTAATTTTTCCAGATTGCTGGCTGTGCTTGCAAATGCTGTCAGAAAATTCTTAACTTAAACTGAATACAGTGACTTGGAAGCTGTTGATGAGCTACCATTCTTTCTACACAGTCACTTTTCTGCCTCTGATAGGCTGGATAGCTCTTGAAGCACTATCACCAAAGTGCCCCACAGTAGTTTGCTGTTAGAGATAACAGGATGTCAGTGTGTAAGTATCGTGTCAGTTGTCAATATGTGGACTAGAAAATATTTCAGCTACTCAGTCCTTCATTTTGAGTCACTGTCTGAAATTTTACTGTATAGCCACTGACTTTTGCAGTTCTGTATCTTTGTATCCATGATCCCACATATCTCTACACCCACATGTCCTGAAATTTAGTAAAAATCGTGAGACCATAGGTTAGATTATTCAAAATGCCATCTTAAGGAATGTTTACTTAAGAGTACAAGGGATGTTCAAATGCATTTATTTTTGTGAATGTGTAACAGCTGAAAAATTTTAGCAGTGTTACACACTTGCACGGGGCGGAGGGGCGGGAGCAGTGGCTCACCGCACAAATTGGTTTGTGCCTCTCCATCCCCCACCAAGTGTTGCTGCCTCTGATACAGATGCAGAAGCATGGGAGTGGAAGGGTGCTTTGTGTAACTGTGAGGGTTAATTGATGAGCCCAGGCTCATCAGTTAACCACAGACACAGGTACATGTTCACATCCCGAAAGAGTACAAAAGTACCCAAACCAGCCAAGTTTCCTCCCTCATAGCTCTGGGGGTTGACCTAATAATTTACTCTTTTAACAAAATAAACTTCCAGCTTGTGATTGACACAACATATCATTTTATATAGTGAGCTACAGACTTCTGAAAAACTGGGTGGGTGTGAAATGAAAGTGGAGGCAGACAACTGTAGTGAAAGGAATTAGGGATATTATCATTTTAGTCCAGCTGAGTTGCAATACATGCCTGAACCTGTTTTGTTTCCATAACTTATTCTCCTTTATTTTAATGCAGACAATTATAGATCGTAACTGAGGAGTTACAAATGTTACTAGACTCTTTCGCACGTTTGTTGGCATTGATATATCTTTGTCGCTCTGTGAAGTGTATTGCTCTTCTGACGCTAATGCCTATTTCTAAAAGCTGCAAGTAGCTAATGGCTCCTGCTGTGACATTCTCAAAATACTTTCCCTCATCCCTAAAGCTTCTGACCACCTGCTTAAGATGGTTCAGTTGCTGGGGGTGGCTTG
Organism: Pelochelys cantorii; assembly: GCA_032595735.1. Taxonomy (NCBI): domain Eukaryota; kingdom Metazoa; phylum Chordata; order Testudines; family Trionychidae; genus Pelochelys; species Pelochelys cantorii. The sequence continues at coordinate 12,054,862 of CM064353.1, read as the reverse complement.
ATTTTTGTGTCCTTTTTTCATAATGTCACAGTAATGATTCTGTCTCTAAGCCTGCTTTCCATTGTTTGGAAGACAGAATGCTTGATCTGGTACAGGTGGGGTGATAGGTAATGGTTAAACAATACATATGTTCATTAATACTTTGAGACAAGACTTCCTAAAGGAAAGCAGTATGAATTGATATAAATCACTGATGTTAATCATTTAAATCAGTAAACAGGAAACCTTAATTCGTCTCTCTCCCTATATAAAATTTTTTTCCTGTGAGACAACAAGAGTAACGTCATCACGTTACTCTGTGTCCCACAGCCCTTCCCTCCACCATCAGCCGCCCTGCCTCCTCCCTTCTCACACTCCAGCAGGCCGGGAGCCACGCACCCTCTCCACGTGGTGGGGGTGCGGGAGCCACACACCCTTCCACTTCATGGCATTTCCTCTCCCTACCCCCGTTGGAAGCTGGTGCTCTAATCTTGCAGGGGGCTGGGGGGTGCACAAGGCTGGAGTGCCAGGTAGGTGGTGACCCAAGTAACTGGCCTGAGAGAGGTGAAGGTGCTGGGTCCTGGAGCACAGTGAGGAGCTGCTGCCACTGCCCCCTGGCTCGGCCCTGGTCCCTCTCTGGAGGCTGGAGGGGGGCCGGGACACTAGGATTGTTGGGGGGACCAAGAGGCTGGGGCAGTCCCTGGCAGCCGGGGTGTGGGAGCGAGAGGCTTGCCTACCTCCAGAGATGGGGGTTGGGAAGTGTAGCGAGCAGGGGGTACAGCCCCCTAGTATAATTTTAATCTTGTTTTGCATTTGTAGTTTGTCTTTAAATGGTTGATTCTCATTGGTTGGTAACCATTAAAATGTGTAATTTACAACTGAATATAGCTTTTACATCAACTTGTTATTGCTGTTTGCGAACCAGGATATATTAGAACTACAGATTTAAGTAGTTTAATATACATTTATTCACATTCTTGACTTTTCCTTTTTTTATATTGGAAAATGGTGGATGAGTCACTTAATATTTACTGGCTTAATTTTTAACTTGTGATTTGTATCAAGCTGCATTTGGATGGAAGTTGGAATTCAGTTAAAATTGCACAATAATGTAATTTTAAAAATTGTTTTCATTTAATACAACTACCACAGATATGTTGATACTTACTTTTTCATAAGTTTATCAAGACATGTTTTGGATTTAATAGCATTTATTAAATTAAGGCATTAGTTTTTGTAGTTAATATATTGAATAGATTGTTTCTAGTAACTTCATCCTTTATTTTTATAGAACTAGTAGGTCTCATCCTCCTTCACCCAGTTCTTATTCATACATTACTTTAGTCTTTCAGTCTTTCTCCTTCAATTTCTAAATAGTTTCTCAACTTCGAATGGACTATTTATTGAACTGAACTAGTTTAATAAACTGAAATGAAAGTATAGTCTCTGCATCTGCAGAAGAGTTTACCTACTATGAGAAGTTGGTTTGGCACCTTAACAAACTGATTTCAGCTGATTAGTTAGTGACTTTCACCAGTTCAGTGGTTAGACTTTGATTTAAAGCTCTAGCAGCAGACATGTTAGCTTAATATTAATAATATGTGTAGAGCTTAATATAGGGTTGTCATAATTTTAAAAAGGTTTATTTTTAAAAAGAATAATGTATGTAATTTAGATTTTTAAAAAACTGTTTTTTCCATCCTGAAGAAACTAACAGTTACAGAACCTCTAACATAGTCTCAAATCTGGTTTATCATTTGAAAGTAGCTATCTGAAGCAGAGAACTTGTAAAATTTTGGTTTTCTGATCAGAATTCTTTAGGAGACTTGATAATCGATGACCTTTGAGAGACCGTTGAACTGAAAGTTTTGTTTTCCCTCAGAGAGTGTGTGTGTGTGATGAATCTTTCAAATTACCTTGTCACAAATTCCTATAGTCTTGATTTTTTTTTTGAGAGGAGTCAATAGTGAATATTTGTATAACTAATGTTGAAATGTGGCTTTAAAGAATGGTGTCTCTCACAAGCAGTTAAGTGATGTATTAACATATCCAGTGTTATAAAACATCTTGTATCTTTCTACTTTGTCACCACGTCGCATGCCCGCTAAAACATTCAGTATTAGCGCGCTCTCACTTGGGATTTTCTAACATTCTTTCCCATTCTTTGGCCCTCTCTCAGGGATATTCCTTTGAGGAATCTGCTGTTTGAGAACCAGCAAATGGTGTGAGTTTTCCCATTTGGCTCAGAGTCGATAAGTAGTTCCATTCGAGTTTCCCAACAGCTGGGGCAAACGAAGTACATTGAAACCCTGCGCGCGCGTGCCCCAGGGCCGAAAACCCTGCGCATGCCTGCGCGCCCCCCCCCCCGGGGCTCAGGGAAACCCGTGCGTGCCTGCCCCAGGGTAGAAACCCCCCCTTCCCCCACGGCCGAGGGAAACCCTGCGCATGCCTGCCCTGGGGCCGACTCACCCCTCCTACTCCAGTGCAGGGAAGTCGCCGTGCTCCTCCTCCGGGGCCAACACCCCCTCCTGCAGCACGCCTGGCAGAGCAGCCAGCGCACTTCCGGAACCCCTGGAAGTGGCGCTAAGCTGTGGGACTTCCATCCACCCGCTGGAGGTAGGTAGTGGGGCTTCTCGGGGGTGGGGGGAAAATGGGGAGGGGCCCGGATGCCTCGGGATCGACCTGTTGGTGACCACGGGTCTAAGGTAAGTTTTATCAAGTTCCATTACTGAGGAGGGAGAAATAATTAATCTACTATGCTGTTTCTTTCTCTTGCGTATTTTCTCTTAACTATGTTCACATGAACCACCTAGCTGAGGTTATGTTATATTATTGAAGAATTTAAAAAGTCTGAGAGACTGCTTCTCTATAATATTGTTTTGCATCTAGTGCTTCATATTGTAGTTTATTCTTGCATCACTGTTCTGCTCTGTTGTATGGGAGGAGTAAGGGTTGTGATTTTTCTTGTTTTTCATGTCTCCTTCTGAATACTACAGGTTGGACTTCCCTAGTCTGGCTTGGACAGGAGAGTTCTCTGGACCAGGGAAGGTTGAGGTGTGTGCATGCCAGCCTTTCCATTGGGCTCCTCTCCCCAACTACCTGGCTCCACTGCCTCGACCTCTTGGCTGTGGCAGCCCTGCAGGCTTGGTGGTCCCAGGGGTGCTTGCAGCAGCCCCCCACTTCCTGGCCCTGCTGACTGTGGCCTCTATGTCCCGCAGATTCTGGCGGCTCTGCCTGCATCCTGGCCCGCTGCAAACTCCCATGGGCTCTGGTGCTCCCACCATCTTCCCGACTCTACCTGCTGCAGACTCTGGTGGCCCATGGGCTCCACTGGCCCAGCTTCGCTCCCAGCCTCTGGCAACCTCTGTGATGGGGCTCTCTAGTCCAGCAGTATCCGTGGTTCTTCTGGACCACAGATGTTGCAGTACCAGAGTCCCAAACCACAGAGGTTCAGCCTTTAGAATGCATAGCATGCAAATTATAAATATTGAACTTCAAATAGTTCACTTCTCACTGTTGTAAAGTGGGAGACTATGCAACATCCCTGGAAGAGCATCCACAAGAGAAGGAATATAACTCTTTCTTACTTTGCATTAGAGTTGCATCATGAAACTAAGTGACTCAGTCTACTCATTAGCTCAGGTGAAACAGGAAAATAACTGGAGGATGTTTCTTGCTTTCAGTGTCATAATTGCATCCTGCATGAAACTCAGAGTTTAAGGGGTGGATTACGTCATGTTGTAGGGTTAGCTGGGAAGCAACCTTAGCTTAGTGTTGTATTGAAAAGTCTGATTTTGCATTATCTGATTTGGTTGGTTTTTCTTATCGAAACAGCTGAAAATTTAGTAGCTTTCATACTCTTACTAAATGGCTTTGGCTATAGGGATGGGGAGAAGCCAATAAAAAGAAATCAGCATATAAATATCTGTAGTTCCTGAAGTACTATGGAGGTGAATCACTAACTTGGAACAACTTAAAAAACAACGAATAGTCTAGCAGCACCTTAAAGACTAACAAAGCATGTAGATTGTATCATGAGCTTTCTTGGGTACAACAGAATCTTTTTTTCTCTGCTCTCCGTAGTATCTTTAATCAGAGGATTTCAGAGCACTTCACAGACAAGAAGTAATTTCACAAATCATTTAAGCAATAGTATATTTTATTCTCCATTGTGAACACTTTACTTACGAAATCTTAAGACATGAAAGAATACATTTGAGTATAGGGTGTGTGACCGACCTCCCCCATGTTTTATTAAATGGACTTATGGACATAAGTATGCCTAACTCAAAGGTGCTTTGAGCAAATTATTTCATGTAACCTGTCAATCTTCATGTCATAATCCGCTGGTTCTGTTTATCTTATTTTTGTGTATGTATCACTCTTGGGTGTAAAGTTAGACATATGGGCTACGTCTACATTGCAGGCTTCTTGCGCAAGATGTGCTTTTGCACAAGAGCATCCATGGCAGTGTGGATGTTCTCTTGCGCAAGAAAGCTCTGATGGCCACTTTAGCCATAGGGGTTTCTTATGCAAGAAACCCCTGTTGCCCGTCCACACTGCCTTCTTGCGCAAGAGGGCTTATTCCTCGTGGGGAGAGGAATAACTCTTGTGCAAGAAGCCCTCTTTTCTGATGCTTTACTGTAAATTTACTTGCGCAAGAATGCATATGCAGTGTAGACAGTCCGCAAGTTTTTGTGCAAGAACAACCATTCTTGTACAAAAAGCCTGCAGTGTAGACGTAGCCATGGAGTATGTCTTTATTTTTAAATGAGAATATTTTATTTTTAAATGTATAAATGGAAAGACATTAAGTGGGGCCTTGGTGTCTGGGCAATCATATCCAAATAGCCTTTTGTCCTTAAGGCTTGGCAGTGGTTTGTAGGGAGCAGCCAGGTGACTCCTATACAATAAGGGAATTCTTTAAAAAGAATAGAAAAGGAGGAGTCTAGGTCTTTGGACTGGCTGGAAACACCTGAGGAGGGTGAGCCAGAGACTCCAGGGGAAATGGGAATTTCCCTGGTTTTGAAGGTGCAGCTGGAACAGAAGCAGTTTTAGGGTGAGATTATAATAAATTTGTGCTGAGGATTTTAATGTTAAAACTAGCAAAGCTTTTTTTGTTACTTTTGATTTGTAATCTACTTTGCTCTGCCTGTTCTCACTTATTACCACTTAAATCCCGCTGCTTGTACTTAATAAAATCACTTTTACTTATTATCAAGCCCAGCGTAAATAATTTTTACCTGGAGGGGCAACCAGTGTGCACATTTCCCCCTTTGATTGCTAAAGGGAGCTTATCCAGGTAATTCGTGGGGGATTTTGATCCCATTTGAGGAGTGGTAGCCCAGGAAGCTAGGCCCAAAACTGCATTCTCCTTGGACCTAAAGAGGTTCAATGTCTGTATTGCTTCTTGGGGGCAAGAATCTCGGCTGGGACAGAACAGTGGAGCTGGCCCAGCAGGACCAGGCAGTGAGAAGCCCCAGAGAGCGGGAAGGCGAGTGGCAGTGGCCATGTCAGCACTCCAAGAGGCACCCCCGACGGGTCTTGTAACCTCACCCTGTCACACGGGTGCATATTGTCCTGCAGTCCAGATGGTACTCCTAGTTAAGAAGCTGAATTTATGGCAAAGTGCCTTTCCCTGTGTTGACCTCACTTGGTGATGGAGGGGAATATTATTGGAAGCACACAATTAATAGATACTGCCCAGTTCATTCCCATTCAATTTACCCTTAATATGGTTTTAAGCTGGGAAGGTTGATATCCAGGTTACCTGTCCCTAATTTCTCTCTTTCCCTACAGTTGTAACATTATTTTCTTTCCTCTTTTCTCTTATGGAGGGCAATGAGCCTCCTAGTGAAGGCAGAGAATCAAGTGGGAAAATAGCATAGTGTGTGCAGCAGGTGACTGATTATCATGGCACTTACTGTAATATAACAGGGTTTTTGGGGCACTGCTGAGGAGGTCACATCAGGGCAAATTGCTTAGAGACGGGGCTCCTTACAGCCCAAGACTGGGGGTCCTCCACTATAAGTACGCTGGCCATATGTCCCTTTCTGGGACAGTCCTGAATTTAAATAATCTGTCCCGATGCCCTGTCCAGTAGTGAAAAGTCCCAGAAAGCCCCGCTGGACATTTCGCTACTTGATGGGGACACGGGCTTGTAGGGAAGAAGCAACCAGGAAATGGCTCCATGCCATTTCTCCTTGCGTGGCGCAGGAGCCTTCTCGCCCCCGCCCAGCAGAACGCATAAGAAGCTCCATTGGAGCTTTGTCAGCGGGCAGCTGGGCCGGCTTCTGATGGCGCATAGTTTCCAGCCACCACGCCACATGCTGCTCCACCACCGCGCACTGCACAGCTCCTTCCTTCCCCCCGCGGGACTTCCACTGCCTCACGGAGCCCCGGTCCGGCTGCGTCACCTTCTCCTCCTCCAGGCCGCTTGTTCGTTGTTACCATGGCCACTGCTGCCGCTGCAGGGGGGCTGGGCAGGTCCAAGGCAAAGCCCGGCAGAGCTGCTGCCTCAGCCCCAGCAGGGGCCACGCGGAGCCTGCCTGGGGCGCTGTGAGGTGGGACGTGCTTGGGCTTGGCAGGTGCTCTCTGCGCACTGCTGCACTCTTTCGCCCCTCCCCACCCCACTGACAACGAGCCTGGTCTGGCAGGGAAGGTTGGGATTTCTTCACATGCACACCCATGTCCTCTGAGTGGGGAGCTGGAACTGCAGCCTGGCGGCTGTGCCAGGGTCCCCACTTTGTGGTGGGGCTGAGCTGCCTTCCCACCCTGCTGGGGAAGCGGGAGCATACTGTGCAGAGGCTTTCCCTGCTGCAAGGGGTCACGAAGCCAGGTAAGCATCTCCCCCTCATGCCTAGACCTTCCCCACACCTCATTCCCCCTCACTTCCCTCCCCCTGCCAAGACCCCGCACCTCCAGCTTGCTCCAACACCCTCCCTTGCTCCTGTACCATCCCTCCTGGCCAGACACCCTGCCCCAAGTCCCCTTCTGCATCTTTCCTCCTTGCCAGACACCCTCCTTCCTGGCCAGAAACCCTACACTCAGCCTGCTTCTGCACCCTACCTACCACCCAAACCTCACAACTTCCCCCCTTTCTACACCCCATCTGCTGCCCAAACCCCGAACCCCATCCCTATCCCCCACACTGGCAACCCTGTCCCACACACTGAACCCCTCATTTTTGTCCCCACCCCAGAGCCTAAGGGGGTCCCATAAAATCCACTAATTCTGGAACCCCAGAAAAGTAAATCTGGCCTGTGGGAAGCCCTGAACCTCAGTCCTCCCTATCTTTTCCCCTTGCCTAGTGGGGCTGTAGCGCCAGAGGAGTGAGGTGTCTCACTTGGGGGCCACATCAGTGATAAATGGGGGTTTTGGAAGGAGTTTTTTTGCTTCTCACTTGTGGGGTCCCCAACTGATTTTTCTGTGTGTCAGTGGCCCCCGGCTCAAAAAAAGCTCCCTACCTGTGTCATAAACAGGGTTCGACAAACCGCTGATTCTACTCGCCCGTGGTGAGTAGATTTCAGCCGGTCACTCCGTGTGCCCCATTCACTGGCGCTGTGCACATGCGCAGTGCCAGTCTGGCGCATGCGCGGTGCGGGGCTGGAGAGTAGCTCTCGCTGCGGTTTGTCAAGCCCTGGTCATAAATAAAGAAAACATTGAAACCTTTTGTGTTGGACATACATAAATTAATACTTTACTTTATTTAAAATGAAGTTTGATAAACTAACAGAGTTAAAATGCTTAATCCGTTTAATTTAAATTAAACAGTTCTCCCTAGCTGCAGCACTAGCAAAATGGCTTGGGCATAATTATGTAACTAATGGTGAGTTTCCATAAGCAACTGGTGGTCCGTGGAAAGGTTTACATTGAGCCAGGTGGTTCACGGGCCAAAAAGTTTGACAACCACTGAAATAGAGGCACCCCGGCCTCTTCCCCTGAGTTAATGCAGTGCAAGTTGGGTGAATGCAATTGCAGCATAGTTGCATGGGGGGGGTGGTCCTAAAACACCCAAACCCATCCCTGTTGGTAGAGTACAGTGAGAGGATTTTTAGAGGGATCACACAACACTCCGTATTTCTTAAGTGTCCATTTTAACCCCTGGAGTACTCCGGGGTGGGACTTCTTGTGGCAAGCAGGCATGCCTAACGGGGGGGTCAAAGGGTGTGGCTAATGTATCCCTAATTTTGGTTCAGAAAATATGGTCACCATAACTATAAGGCACACCGAACCAGTCACATAGAGCACTTTTGTTCACCAACTGGCTAGCAAAAAGTCACACAAGCAACCCCCTTTGACATTCCAGCTTCTCCTGTGTCCCAACCAATCCCACTCTTTACACAGATGAGAGGTTATGAAAACTCGTGTCACCAAATTCAAACAGGTTCTCCTAATCCCAAAAGACCAGCTATATTCCCAGGTCAATTTATACATCCGCTCTTACCCAAAAGAGCACGCTATACCAAGCCTTTAGAATCTAAAATCTAAAGGTTTATTAATGAAAGAAAGAAAGGTTGAAAGTAAAATTGTTAAAGGAATCAAATTACACACACCAATTACAATGTTCTTGTCACAAGCTTGTAGCAGAGATGGATTAATGTTCTGTCTTAACTCTGCAATAAATCCTTTGTTAGGTTGGGCCATCCATTTTTCAGGCTCAATTCATAGCAAAGATGCTTCAGAAGTGATGAGCTGGAATCAAGACAAAGATGGAGGAACCTCCAGAGCCCTCTTTATACTAGGGTGTAAAATCCCGGTCAGTCAGTTAACTGCTTAAATGTTAGGTCTACCTACCTGCCTGTGGCAGACAGGGACCTGCTCCAGCCCCCTCTGATTACCAGGTAACCAGTTAACTTTTCATATCTCTGCTTTATACCCTTGTCCATGTAGGGAATTCCATTCTTCTCCTTGTGTGAAAATAAGCCCCAGATAGAGTTTGTCACATGAGCAAGTCACCTTTCCATGCATGACTCAGTCCTTTTTTAAGGCAAGCAGCCATGCTGATCTGAAGTTTCACAACAAAGTTCCATGTGGATTGGCACCTATTAAGGCCCATTGCCAATCAAGTACTGCTATTCACTTGACTAGAAACCCTTTCACATTAGGTAGGTGAAGCTTATTGGAATCTCCCAGAAGCAAACAACTGAAATACAAGTATAGAGCCAACTGTCATTACTTCAAATAGAAAAATTATACATGCATATGAGCAGTATAAACAGAATCGGTGAATTGTTAGCTTACTTGGCCCACTTTGTTCAAGATTAGGTGCAAACATATAACAGTGGCTGCAACAGTGATTTGCATGTTCAAATCAGAATCTGATAATGTCAAACTTACGTTCTGTTCCCTGCTTTGCTACCCATTTGGTGTGGCCTTAAGCAGATTACCCCGGCTGCATCTTTTTCTCCATGTGGAAAAGAGGGATCATACTAACGTGTTCTGTAGGGGAGAATTAACTCAATTAATTTTGTGGGGGAGAATTAACTCGATAAACATGCGTAAATGTGCTTTGTGTAAATGTGCTTTGAAAAGTACCCTCTAAAGAATACTTAATATGGAACCATTATTTTACCTGAAATGACACAAGATAAGAGCTGTTTGTCTAAACAAAATCTGGACAAAAGAGATGGCGTGAGAAGCTTACATTACTTTACTTTGGAGATGCTCTGAAATAATTTATGAATGCTGTATGTTGACCTGATTACTGGCTTGTTTATGAAATGTTTTACTAAACAGGAGGTTGTTTGAAAAAACAGGCAGGAAAATAATGGTTCAAGATTAGCCACTTCTTCACAAACATTTGAAATGTAAAAGATAATGTGAGGGCTATTTGCTTTTTCCTTGTTTCTAGCCCACAAAACTGGTTTGAGCCAGGATAGCTGAAAAAAACCTGTCAGGTTAAAAAAAATCACTCTCAAGAGAGAATGTAGTTATTTGGGGGACTGAGATGCAGACACTGCCTGGGGGTGTCTGAATAAGGACCTAAGTTGCCTTCAAGGGATGGTAGACCTTTGTACAAGAAAGATTTGTGTAGAGTGTTTTAAAATCCTTTTTCTCAAAAGGCTTTGTTTCTATTATTCAACCATACTTGGTAATTAAGAAGGCTTTCTGGTTACTCTCTTCACCACGGGTCACAGGTTTTTGAAGGAAGGAATTGCAAGTGCTCAACCCAGTTGGACCAGCAAGGTAAGCACAGTCGACACGTGGGATACTGTAGCCTTGGGCTCCATCTAAGAGTGGGTGAATTGTGTGATATCTAAAATATGTAAAGGCGTGAGGTCCAGGGACTGAAGGATATGCACTCAGTGACACCAGAAAGCAGACAAAGGAGCAGCAAACCCTGGAACTGTGACAGCTTAATCATGTGAATGTTCTTGGTTAAGTCTGACATTTGCTTTAATGGTTCCAGGTTTATTATTAGTTTATATGCACACTGTGGGGTGCACTCTTACCCTAATAGTATAGCCTGGGTTACTAAAAATGATATGCCTACTCTTTAGGGAAAGCGCCCTCACTAATAAATATATGCTGGGTTACTATAAACATCCAGGCTATGTCTATACTGGTGGCTTCTTGCACAAGAACATCTTGCGCAAGGGTTCTTGCGCAAGAAGCCTTGCGCAAGAACACGTCCACGCTGCCATGTGTGAGCTGTGCTTTTGTGCAAGAGCATCCATGGCAGTGTGGACGCTCTCTTGCGTAAGAAAGCGCTCATGGCCATTTTAGCCATAGGGCTTTCTTGCGCAAGAAACCCCTGCCTCGCGTCCACACTGCCCTCTTGCGCAAGAGAGCTTACACCTGTTAGAAAAGAGCGTAGCTCTTGCGCAAGGAGCCCTCTCTTACCACGCCGTACTGTAAATTTCCTTGCGCAAGAGCGGGCGGGCAGTGTGGATGCTCTGCGGGTTCTTGCGCAAGAACTGCTGTACTTGCGCAAGAAGCCGCGAGTGTAGACATAGCCCCACTCACCTACATCTGGGGCACTACACACTCCTTTATGTTGTATGGATGTCTCAAAAAACCACCGGTTGAAACCCCCCTCCCCTTCCCTCCCATCATCCACCAGAATTTACATATATTCTTCACAAGCCGTGTATGGGGCACTACTTGTGTATTCTGGGCGATGCATGCTCATTGTATGCGTGGGTCACTCCCAGGGGGTGCATGATGTAATTTGGCATAAAGGCATGTAATTAGTGCACCGGGCTCGAGTGTCACATTATTGTAATGTAAACTCTGTACCCACCCTCACCCCAACCCAAAAATCTGTCCCCGGGTACCCTATCTCCTTCATTGCTGTTAAATTTGTGTTGTAAACTTCTTCACAAACATTTGCTGAATTAACTTTGTCATGTAGGCAGAAGGTCTTTGTGAATGAATAGTGAACTTTGAAGAAGGCTTTAATGAAGGGTGAGGTGGACTGACAGCCTGGAAGAGGGTTGCTGTTCCAGATATGTGGATGAAGGAATGAAGTCAAGAGGTTTGTCAAGGTGATGGAAGGATCTAATGCATAGATGAGGAGTTCTTAAGATGATAAATCCTTCACTTTTGTAGCTGTCTCTAAAGTGCTTCACATACTGTTACAATAGGGACAAATAGTAATGGGGATGGAGAATGGAGACTAGACAAGAGGTGGCACCAAGTAGGTGCTCAAATTGATTGCTTGGACTTTAAGCCAGTGAAGGGGCTTTTGGGAGGAGAGGTGAAAATTAACTTTTGAAAATGAACTACATGGATACCAAAATTGTATTTGGATCTGAACTGCAAACATGGTCTGTGGATATAAAGCAGAGCTCTGTAGATGTTTACTTTTAAGTATTTTTCTAATTTTCAATGTTCATGCTTGTAAATGGCCCTGGGTACTTAATGGAAGGTAAGGAATTAGTGGTGGGCACTTTAATCATAGCTGCCTACAGTTTTGTAGTTCAAATTTCAAATGGTTTACTACTATGTCCATTTGCTAGAGCAAGGGTGTGGTCTCCCAACAGAAGGCATACCACTTTTAAGCTCATACTCGAGTTGATCTCTTGAAACAGGCAAAGACAACAAGGAAATGTTGCTGTTTAATCTGTCTGATTGTGTAACCCGGCAGTGTGTGACTTTAAAATGCAGCTGTTGTAGGCAGTTAATGCAGCAGGGCTGTGCCATCCAGCCTCACAGTGGGATCTCAGAGCGGTTCCGTGTCGGAGAGTTCTCTGGCTTGAACTTTAGTTGGAGATTTGCTTTCTCATTCTGACTGGCTCCTGCTACTTTCCATGTTGCTACTTTCATTTTCTGTTTAGTCTCTTGAAATTTCCTTTAATCGTCCTTTGTGAGGGCCAAAGCATTTAGAAAAAAACCCATAAACAAAATCTAACTGTGTGAAGTGGAGTAGGGGCAGGCAGAGAGGGAAGGTATTTGATACCTGGACACACTGGAACAGCAACCCTGCTTTTTAGCTTGCATCTCATTTAGTTTTTTTATTAAATGCTGCAGCAGGCTTTGAATTGTTTCCCAGTGGCAAAGCAAGCTGATGAAATATGACACAGGGACGGAAGGAGACTTGGCAGACGGCCTTGATGCACGAATAGCCCGCTACCCTCTGAAGTATGCTACAGCTAAGCAAACAGAGGACAAAATACTGCACACTGCTTTCAGAATTGCTGCAGAATTTTTCCTCAAGATCTGTATTTTGTTTCCTTGCTTTTTTTCATCTTAGTGCAATGGTTGTATGGTTCGTGTGCTGCACACTTGGGATCAGACGTCTTGGGGGTGTCTGGAGATTTATCTCTGTATGTTTGTGGATGGAGAGGAGGAAAAGCTGTGTGCAATAGTATAATGTCTGGCTACTATAATATCTTTAACCTTGGCTCATGGTAATGAGGGGAAGAAATTTCAGTGAAGACTAAACTCTAGATCATTGTGTTAACTGGTTGAGTGAACAGGAACATCTTGGCACAGCTCCATTATGAGTTATGTAAATCTTGTTCAGTGTATAAGCAACAGGCGTCCGATGACGTAAAACCAAGCATTTGTCTTCATTTACTGGCTAATGTGACATGCACCCTTTAGTAGCATTTGACTGAGCTGGCTGTTTTAAATATAGTTTTATCTATCCTAAGTAGAAAATGCCTAACATTGAAATAATGGCTTGTAGTATAAAATTTGTTGATTGTGTGTCTGTGAAAATCTTGCACTGCGGCTATTATGATCAGGGTCTGCTCTGTGCTTTGTAAAACCTGATAATTAAATCCTTACCCTGTTTGGCTGCCTAAATACTTATGTCCTGCAGGACATTCCTCCATTGTCCCCTGATGCATTGGATACATTCTCCATAATTTAAACAGGATGCAAGTTAATGTCACCATGATTGTGGGTAACAAGTGTATTTAAAACTGAGCTCTGTATTAGGGATGTGATAGTGTACACGAGTTCTTTGTTTACCGATGAGTCTGGGCTCATCAGTTAACCTTCTGTTGGAAGACAGGATACTGGGCTAGATGGACCTTTTGTCTGACCCAGTATGGCTGTTCTTATGTTTTTACATTCAGTTACATGCAGACTCCCCCCTTCCCACGCTGCTTCCTGATACAGAGTCAGCAGCACTGGGAGAAGGTGCTTTTAAGCCAGCTCCCTGTGCATACCCGGTCCCACAGAGCCACATGCCCACCCATGCTGCTGTCTCCGATAAATTTTCAGTGGTTACATGTTAACTTAATCAATCGCTTTTTAACAGCTCTACCTTTAGACCAGGAGACAGCAACCTATCCGAGGTGGAGTGCCGAGATTTGACTTATTCACCTCTGTGTATGGGTCAGAGTGCAGGTGATACTTTTTAAAGTCAATGATAGTCCTACTTACAGCAGCTTCATTAATCAAGAAAGATGCAGATCTTACCTTTTTAGTTCAGGGGTTGGCAACCCTTCAGAAGAGGCATACCAAGGTTTAACTTATTCATGGATCTCTGTGCTGGGGGGGATGGGAAGAGAGGGGAGGGCAGGCTGGGTACGGTGACCATATTTTCTGAACCAGTTGCAGCTAGGGAGAATGGTTTAATTTAAATTATGAAACAGATTAAGTGTTTTAATTTTCTCATGTTGGTTTATCAAACTTCATTTTAAATAAAGTAAAATATTATGTCCAACACACAAAGTTCCCATGTTTTCTTTATGGCAGGGGTGGGGAACCTTTTTTATGTCAGGGTCACTGACCACAGAGCAATCAGTTGGGGACCACACAAGTGAGAAGCAACAAAACTCCTCCAAAAACCCCCAACCCTCACTGATATGGCCCTGTGGCAGGCCGCGCGTCCAACCTCCCTGCCCCGGTGCCCACGCCCAGGGTAATGACCTTCGAGAGCACCCTTGGGTTCCTTAGTAGTTCCACGTTTATTTACATATGTCCCCACACGTCCTGGGGGTCAGCACTTTTCTCCCCACAAGTCCATATCTGTAGTTCTAGCCATATCCCACTTCCCCCCCCCCTCCCCCCCATGCATTGGCTTGATTCATGATGGTGGAAGGGGGACCTGGGCCCGCCCTCACTCCAGATCCCGACCCAGGGCCCTAAAGATGGGGAGCCCTTCCCTGGCTTGGTTGGTGGGGCGTTACCCCTAAATGCACCAACTCTCGGGCGTCCATTCAGCCCTACCCTGGGTCACTTCCTTCCTGCAGGCTCACCTGTCCAGCTGACAGGTTCCCTCTCCTCCCCCCTTCGCCCTCTGGCTAGCTCCCTCCTGCTCCCTGTACGACCCACCCCCCACGTCAGTGCCACACCCTTCCCTTTCGTCCACTGCGGGGGCGTCCGCTGACGTGGGAGCATTTGCGCCACCCTGTGGTCCCTGCTCCCTCGCTGGGCCACCGTGGTCTCCTACTGAGGGCACCCCGGCGCCTTCTCCACGAGTGGGACACCACTCTGTGGCCCCCACCCCCTCCACAAGCCCATGCTGTTCTCCAGCCAGGCCAGCCTGACACACGGCACATGCACCGCGGGAGCGGCGCTGCTTCCTTTTCCCCGTGGCTCCTGCCGCATTACTCGGGCCGCTTCCCTGCTGGGAGCGCGGGGCGCATCCACCCTGTCACGGGCCCCAACTGAGACTAGGGATGTAATAGTATAATCGATTAACCGATAAGCAAAAGCTTAATGCTATAGACTACACGCATTTTCCCCCCCTCTCTCCCAGTACATTTTTTAGCGGGCTGGCCAGAAGCCCGGCTCAGTCCCGGCTTGCACTGGGTCCTGGATCTACCCCTGCTGTGTGTCTGCATTTAAAATGTATTAGGAGCCAGCTGGGCAGGCAGCCTGGCTCAGTTTCGGCTCATGCCAGGTCCGGGCGCTTAAACCCCCCCCTTCCCCCCCCCCCCGGACAGGGACTGCCTGGGGACTATAGAATAGTTGACTGACTAATAAAAATTCATGAGGTGAATTGACTGTTCAATTAACCGATATTTAACATCCCTAACTGAAGAGAAGTTAGTGAGAATGGTGCAGGTGCTAAATGAGGAAGAAAAGTGGTATGGACAGATTATGAATATCGATAAAATGAAGACAACGGTATTTGGAGATAAGGAAATAGGAAGGAAGATCAGTGTGGATCGAACTAGAGAATGTAGAGAAGTTCATGTATTTGGGGAGCAACATGACGTATGATCTAGACTGTAAGAAGGAAATAGCGACTAGAAAAGCAAAAGCAAGAGCGAGTTTGAAGGCGATGGATAAGATCTGGAAAAGTAAAGCAATTAGCTTAGGAACGAAGCTGAGCGTCTTGAAAATGTGTGTATTTAGCAGCATGTTGTATGGATGTGAGACATGGGTGATAACGAACGATTCGAAGAGAAGGATATTGGCGTTCAAGAGGATAGAAAGATCCTGAAAATAGGATGGATGCAGAAGGTCACCCACGAGGAATTATATCGGAAGATAAAGCCGAAAGAGAACCTACCTCAGAAGGTTATACAACGGAAGTTACAGCTATTCGGGCATATCTGCAGAATGAACGACGAGCAAAAAGTTAAGACCCAGGTATTCAGCATAATCGATGGTCCGAATAGGAGAGGCAGACCCCACAGAGAATGGGTAGATGATATAGTGGATTGGTGCAGAGCTAGTCTACTGAAACTAAGCCACTCTGCAGTGGACAGGGAAAGATGGAAGGAAATAGTGAGGGAGGCATCAGACACCAACGGACGTTGAGCCCATGGTGGTTGATGATGATGAACTGAGACACCTCATTTCTCTGGTGCCTGATGGTGCTGGGCGAAGGGAAGGGGTGGAGGGACTGAGGCAGGGACAGAAATGAGGGGTACAGTGTGTGACAGGGCTGCCAACAAGTAGGATGGGGATGGGGTGCAGGATCTGGGAGGGGGAGAGGTGGTGAGGTCTGGGTGGGAGGTAGGGTGCATAAGCAGGCTGAGAGTAGGGTGTCTGGCCATGTGGCGGGAGCAGGAGCAAGGGAGAGTGCAGCAGCAATGGTGGATGCAGGAGCTGGGTGGGGGTATCTGGCCAGGCCAGCAGGGAAGTTGCAGGAACAGGGTAGGGTGTCTGGCCAGGAGGGAGGTGCAGGAACAAGGGAGGGTTTTGGAGCAAGTTGGGGGTGCGGAGTTTTGAGGGGAATGAGGGCATTAGGGTGTAGAGGACCGTACCTGACTTTGTAAGATAAGGACCAAAGGGCATACTGCCAGGGCCCACGTGGTCCGGGGCCAGCCCCAGAAGTCCCATTGCCATGCCCACGTTGTCCAGGGATGGCCTTGGAGGCCAAAGGCACTGTGGGGCTGGCCCTGGACCACGTGGCCAAAAGGCCCCACTGCCGCAGCCATGTGGTCCAGGGCTGGCCCCAGAGGCTGGAGGTGCTGGCAGTGCTGCCACTGCCATGCGATTCTGGGCCATCCCTGGGCAGTGTGGCTGCGGCAGAAGCACCTCTGGTCCTGGCCGAGGTGCCGCTAAGGAGCCTCCGCCCCAGCACTGCAGGGAGGAGGGAGTGCTCTCCAGCAGCTATGCGGGGGAAGAGGGACGGGGCTGAGCTCCCTCCCGTGTGCTGCTGAAATTTGGCTCGTGTGCCATAAGTGGTACGTTTGCTGTAGGTTGCCGACCCCTGCTTTAGACCTTCATACATGGCATGAGTTTCACATGTTGACTGTGCGTTATGTGAAGAAGTATTTCCATATGTTTGTTTTAAACCTACTGTCTGTTAATTCCATCGGGTGACCTCTAGTTCTTGTGTTGTGCAAAGGATTAAATAATACTTCACTATTGCTTATCTCTACACCATTCATGATTTTTCAGACTGCTGTGTGTCTTAATCATCGTTTTTCTAAGGTGAATGGTTCTGGCCTTTTTAGACTGTGTCTACACTACTTATGGTATAACTTATGATGTTCAATGGTGTGAATAAGCCCCCCCCCCCCCCCAAGTGACATAAGTTAGGCCAACCTTAGCACTGCTGTGGACAGTGCACAGGGTGCTCGTTGGATTAATTAAGTTGATGGGAGAGTTTACCTTTTGGCTTAGAGCAGCTGCACTAGAAAGCTTGCAGCAGTGCAGCTGTGTCACTATAAGATCTCTAGTGTAGTCAGTCTCTCTCTCCTCATATGGTTCTGTGTTCTAGGGATGTTAGATATAGTGTAACTGAAGAGTCATGTAACTGCATGAAATCTTTGTGGTTACACGAGTATTCGATTGTCCCTAGGAGCAGGGCCGGCAGCCTGTGTGCTCTGGCTCTATGCTTGGGGAGCCCCCCACCACCCTGTGCTGCTTCCTCTGTATCAAAAGGCAGCAGTGCAGGGTGGCAGGCAGAAGCTGGGCTGTGAGGGGAGCCAGTTTAAAAACCAGCAGGCAGCTGGTAAGCGAGGGGAGCTGGTTTTCAAACTGGCTCCCACTTGCCACCCCAAGCTGCTGCCTTGGATAGAGAGACAGTAGCACGGGGGGCAGGGGATTCCCCGGGAGTGGGGTTGGAGTGCACTGGCAGCTGGCCCCATCACCGGGGACTATAGAATAGTCGTGTAACAGATAATATTTTATGTGGTTACATGACTATTCAATTATATGATTGCTAACATCCCTACTACATGCAACATATACATCCCCCTCCGTCTCCCTGCAAGTAAATTTTTTAATGGGATGGCTGATAGGCTGGCTCATCCTGGCTTGCGCTGGGACCTGGCACCAACCCCCGATTCGGCTCTGCAGTACAAGCACTAAGACCTGCCACGGGGTTTGATGCTGGGTCCCAGCATGAGCCAGTATGCCTGAACACTGGCTCTTAATGCTTGTACTTCAGAGTCGCAGCAAGGGTTGATGCTGGATCCCAGCATTAAGAGCTGGTGTGCACGCAGGCTGGCTCAGTCCCGGCTAGTGCTGCGACGCAGCATCAATCCTGCTGCGGTTCTGAGGTACAGTCACAAAGAGCTGGCAGGGGGCTTGATGCTGGGTCCTGGCACTGTCCAGGACTGAGCCAGACAGCCCATGCGCCAGCTTTTAGTGCTTCTAGTGCAGAGTTGCAGCGGGGGTTGATGCCGGGTCCTGGCATGAGTTGGCACTGAGTGGTAGCACTGCTAACCCGTATCAATTAATCGTGTAGTTGACTATATGGTTAATGAATTACGTGCTTCTTAACCTCCCTAATCCAAAGAGGAACATAACTGCTTCTTACCTGTGTTCTGAGTGAGGGGTGGCTGAGATGTTAGTCAACATCTTCAGTAAAGAGTCACCCGACAGTACGTTTTACCCAAGGATCTTGCATTGCTTTTCTGAAAACCCTCACAATGCCTCTGTGAGGAATTAGCTCTGTTTTAGATGGGTACACTGAGAAGTTAAGTGACTTGCCTGAAGTGCCTCATAGTGAATTATAGGTGCAGCCTGGAATTGAAGCTAGGACTCCTGAATTCGAATTCTCATCTTATCCTTCAACCATTTTTTTTTTAAATTGCTGATCAAATGACTTAATTTATAAAGTACTGACTATGGCTCTAGAGCCCATAACGTTGAATAGCGCTGGAGCGTGTCTACTGATGCAAGCTTCTACCATCACCTGATCTATTAAGATCTTAAGTACGTTGTCTGTCTGAAATAGGTTGAGCTCTGTGGAGCTGGGTTTGTGTTCAGGTCCGAGCATGCTATCACCAATAAATAAGCTCTTTGTTTGTAATTCATGCCATTCTATGTATGACCATGTACTTTGAAAGCAGCAGGGCTTGTATCATAGTTGATCCAGCAATGATTTTGGCTTTGAGAATTGAATAATTCCACATGTGTGCTTTGTGCTTCATGCTTCATCCATGCCATAGAGCTAAAGGATCAGAAGATCTTGTGCTGCAAAATTAACCTAACGGAGCTAATGTTCTTTAAATTTTTTGTTTAGCTTTAAGAGATGGAGTGTATAAGCCCTTGAAAGGGACCTGATCCAACTGGTCTGTACTTACAGCTACGTTCTCTTTTGTTTTCAAGGAACCTGCAAGCCGCCATTGGAGCCTACTATGACTTTGAGAGTCCAAACATTAATGTGCCCTCCATGTCCTTTGTGGAAGACGTTACCATAGGAGAAGGGGAGTCCATCCCACCTGATACCCAGTTTACAAAAACATGGAGGATACAAAACACAGGTAAATGGGGTTAGATTTCTTTCCTTTTTTACTAAACTGAGATGGAAATATCATAGAAATCAAGATCTACTTGTGCAAAATGATCTTTTATTTCGTAGTAGTAAAGTTATTTCGTGTCAAGGTATTAATGAAGGGGGAGGTTTGAGACCCAAGGGGCAATGAAGTGCCTATATTCCATTGAAAATAAATGGTAGTTAGGTGCCTACCATCTTGGTGCCTTTTAAAATGTTCACCTTTCTGGTAGGGATGCGAAAGATTAACTGGTAAGGGCTGGAGCAGCTCTCTGCCTGCCACGGGAAGGGAGGTGTTCCAGCCCTGCAGGGCCTGCTGCAAATGGGGACACTTCAATCTGGCTGGAGCACCCCTTTAATCGGTTAAACATCACATTTAACTGGTTAACCCAGGGTTTCTCAAATTTTGTGATTCCACGACCCCCCTCTAAGTTGCTCGTGACCACCCGGGGGGGTCGGGACCCACAGTTTCAGAAATGCGGGGTTAACCAGTTAAATGGGGTTTTACATCTCTACTTTCTGGACATTCACTTTTGGGTGAAATGGAAGCATGTTATGTTGACAGGCAGGGAGCTGTAATTTCTGTCTTCTCTACCTTAACTTACCAGGGAAGCCGAGTCAGGAGACGTAAAACAAAGGCCTGTATATTGGTTAGAAAGGAAAAAGCAGAAGTGATGTGATATCTGCAGCCTAGCTTCTTGCTGCTGTTCCCTCAGGCTCCTTCCATGCCTACCATCCTCACTGCCTTTTTTAGGAGCGCTCTTTTATATGGCAGTAACATGACAAGGGGTAGAACAAGATGGTGTTTATATGGGTATAAAAGGACCTTACCAACTCTCTTTCTTTTCAGTCCCAGGCATATCTGGTCACTTGAGTAATTTCCATCCCTATAAACTGGATTGATATTTTCTGTGCCCTTTGTTAGTAATTCGTTTATAGGCTGTTTATACTTTGAGCTCTGCACAGCCCCATTGTATTTATGGGAATGTTTGTTGTCCTGTTCAGACCTTCTGTTTTGATTGGTTGACATCCTGAATGTTCCAAACTCTGTGGAGGAGGAATTTGTAATGCAAATTCTCCATCTGAAAAATAAAACCACAGGACCTAGAAGTGGTTGCAAGTAGTAGTTTCTGTTGATGAAGTTCTTTATTCTTCTTGCTCTTCTTCTGTCCCTATGCTGTATACTTCACTTAGGAGGAGAGCATTTAATTGGGATGGTAGTTGTGTTGGAACAACTCCCTAGGAACACATTTAGTCTTACTATTGTGAATGGCATGAGCCAGATGGCACACTGCTGCAATCAGTAGCTTTGCTCCAACTGGAGCAGTATCAGTCCCTGCCTGGATACAATATTATTAGCAATTCTGATTCAGACAGATGAATGTCTCCAGTTATGGTGTCCAGTGGTCTTTTGACCAGGAGTTTCCATCCCTGTGGAATTTGCCAAATAAAGATGAAATGCAATAAAAATTGCATGTAACTTCTTATTTTCAATCTTTTCCTTCGCATAAAAAAGCTCTTCTAATCTCAATCTCTTCCAGCTAGAGGATGGAAATTATGTACTTTTACAAAGGGATATTTTTCAGCAAGTTAACTCAGCCCATTTAAAATCAGAATTGTTTTATTTAAACTTCTTTAAACTCACGGGCAGCGAGTATGTTAGAACGACACTTCATTCTTTTTTGTGTATGTGTGGTCTGTATGCTTTCCATTCTGTTGACTGTGGGGCACTTCATAAAATCAATGATAGTGTTGAGAAATCAATAGAGATGATGCAACTCTGAGAAGAAATGGTATAAGGTCCAACTAAATGACTCACCGCAAGGCTGTGATCTTTGTAATTCTATTAAAACTGTGTGTGACTTGTGGAAGAGCGTAATCTTGTGACAATTACTAGAGGAGAGGATGTGATGCAAGTTTGAGAAGACAACATTCCAGCATGAGGTGAGCCAAAACAGTCTCTTCCATGTGAGTCTGAAGTGAGGCCAGGCAAAATAAATGCTCAGCGTTTATTTACTGGGATGTAATTATGGGAGGAAATGAGATGGGTCAGTTCAAAGAAAGATAATATTTTGTCCTTGAGTACTGCATTGACCAAGTGTTGTATGAGTAGTTAACCGGTATATCAGAATTGAATTGTCATGCTTTTGCTGCTTCTGTGCAGAAGAATGATAGCATAACAATGACTATGTGTGAGCAAAATACAGCTGTATAAAAATCATTAATGACTGTATTTGCTATAGTGCTTGGAGCGCTGTATAGCAATATGCTAGTTTCCTGATCAATAAACTAGGGAAATACAACTTAGATGGGGCTACTATAAGGTGGGTGCATAACTGTCTGGATAACCGTTCTCGGAGAGTAGTTATTAATGGTTCACAGTCATGCTGGAAGGGCATAACAAATAGGGTTGCACAAGGGTCTGTTTTGGGATCGGTTCTGTTCAGTATCTTCCTCAACAGTTTAGATGATTGCATAGAGAGTACGCTTGTTAAGTTTGCAGATGATACCAAGCTGGGAGGGGTTGCAAGTGCTTTGGAGGATAGGGTCATAATTCAAAATGATCTGGACAAACTGGAGAAATGGTTTGAGGTAAATAGGATGAAGTTTAATAAGGAGAAATGCAAAGTATTCCACTTACGAAGGAACAATCCATTTCTCACACACAGAATGGGAAGCGACTGTCTAGGAAGGATACTGCAGAAAGGAATCTAGGGGTCAGAGTGGACCACAAGCTACATATGAGTCAACAGTGTGACACTTGGGCCCCCCTTCCCCCCCCCAAAAAAACCGAACATAACCCACACATGATTCTGAGATGGATTAACAGGAGTGTTGTGAGCAAGACACGAGAAGTCATTCTTCTGCTCTACTCTGCACAGATTAGGCCTCAGTTGGAGTATTGTGTCCAGTTCTGGGCACTGCATTTCAAGGAAGATGTGGAGAAATTGGAGGAAGACCAAAGAAGAGCAACAAAAATGATTAAAGGTCTAGAAAACATGAGCTATGATGGAAGACTGAAAGAACTGGGCTTGTTTAATTTAGAAAAGAGAAGACTGAGAGGGGACATGATAGCGGTTTTCAAGTACTGAAAAGAGTTACAAGAAGGGAGAAAAATTGTTCTTCTTGGCCAAGAAGCAATGGGTTTAAATTGCTCCAAGGGAAGTTGAGGGTTGGACATTAACCACCCTGACTGTTAAGAAGTTTTTCCCTAAACACTTGAATAAATTGCCTGGTGTAGGGATGTAGGTGACTAGTCAAGTAGTCGACTACCCGATAAGCATATGCTTATTGGGTAGTTGAGTGAATACTCGCTTCCTCCTTGGCCCCCACTGCCTCTGTATCAGAGGCAGCAAGGGGGGAAGCAGGAGGTGGTGCTGAGGAGAGCCCAGCTTAAAAACTGGCTCCCCCCAGCATCGTCTTCGCAGTGCAGGGGAGGCAGAGCCCAGGATCCCAGGGGTGGCGCAAGCTGGGACTGTTCAGTCCCTGCTCGAGCTGCCCTGATAGCTAACTCTGCTGTGACTCTGCACTTTAAATGTAGTAAGAGCTTGGCGGACTTTTACTACATTTAAAATGTAGAGCCACAGCAGGAACGCCTCCTCCCCCCCCCCCCTTATGGAAATTCCATTCACTATTTGATTACTCATTTAACCGATAATTAACATCCCCTAGCCTGGGGAAGTTGTGGACTCTCCATCACTGGAGATATTTAAGAGCAGATTGGACAGACACCGGTCAGGGATGATCTAGATGGTGCTTGGTCCTGCCATGAGGGCAGGGGCCTGGACTTGATGATCTCTTGAGGTCCCTTCCAGTTCTTGTGTTCTATGATTCTATGCTAAAAATTCTAGAACAAGCATTATTAAAAGCCCACCATCCTAAAAACTTAGACTTTGAAACAGGCCAAGAGGGGAGGTCAAGATAGACTCAGCAGCACTGTTGTATTGGACTTTCCTGTGTGTATTTGGTGGCTGTTTGGGTAAAATAGAAAGATGATTGAGCACTTTGTCTTCTAATTTGTAAAACTAGTTGGCAAATCTATACATGTATTATATTTGACACTAATTGTCTATATATTATATACATAAGACATGCTTGACAATTGATGAGGGATAGATCCCAGGGGAGCATGTTTTTCACCCTAGCAATCCCCACAGCAAAGGCTCTATAATCTTATCTGAGGTGGCGTTTCCTAGACATCCAAGTCCTGTCTTAAGTTTCAGACTGAGACTGAAAAATGCTAAAACCCTCAATGAAATCCCCATGTGTGAGACCTCCTAGTGTTGGCTGATAGACCTGTCTATAGTAGCTAAAGCAGTGTTTCTTAAACTGTGTTCTGTGGCACGCTGGTGTGCTGCGGAGAACAGAGTTCAAAATGGCTGCCCTTAATGGGGCAGGAGACCTTTTTCCCCTCTAACTCCCCCCTGCCGCCCCCCCCCCCCCCCGCCAACAAAAAATCTTGGTGTTCCTCATAAAAAAATTGTTGGTGTTCTTCGGTCTTAACAAGTTTAAGAAACAATCTAGATACAGTGAATTTTATGTTTTGTTTAACATTTGTTTCCTTTCCTAAAATCTTTGGGCCATATAAGATGTGGGTTAGGAAACTGAAACAAAACAGTTTTAACATAAAATTCCTTGGTTTTTTTGGCTTCTTGTCCAAACCAAACTTTTGGCTTTCACCAGGCCTGAGACATGACTTGTTTTGTACATTTTGGCTATAACAATAATTGGCTGTGTCCACAAGGGCCAGACCGCACCGTTACATCTTGGTTTAGCTTCAGTCCAGGGAAACTACCGTTTTCATGGTGGTATTGCTGTTGTGCAGTTTAGACTGTGTCTCACATTAAAAAATTATTTTAATTAAGATTTTTTTATCTAAGGACTGGAATATTGTTCAAGATAAGATCTTGTGAGGTACATGCTGAAGTAAAGCCAAGATTCTTCTTCGAGTGATTGCTCATGTGCATTCCAGTAGAGGGGGGGGTGGGTGGGGGTGTGTGTGTGTGTGTGCGCGCGCGCGCACGCCCGCCCCCCCCCCCATTGGAGACTTTCCCCTCAGCAGGAGCCCCCTGGAGTGGTGCCGATATATCAGCCCATATATACCCCTGCTGGCCCCCTCAGCCACTCAGTTCCTTCTTACCACCATGACAGTCGTTGGAACAACCCTCAGCTCGTCTTGGAGTCATTCTCTTCACAGTTTTTCTCCGTTGTTAGCAGTCTTCTGTTAAGTACCTGTTAATTTAGTTAAAGACTTTCATTTGTAGTTTTCTTTTTACCCTGCTGCAGCGCGCCGTTCGCCCCTGGCAGGGCATGCCCACCCCGCAAGGCTTTAAGCCCTGCAAGCAGTGCAACAATTCTATGCCGTGTGGTGACTCTCACTTACTGTGTTTGAAGTGCCTGGGAGAATCGCACATTACAGACGCGCGCAAGATTTGTAAGGTGTTTAAGCCCAGGACCAAACGAGAGCGCGAGTCACGGCTCAAGGCGCTCCTGATGGAAGCGGCACTCCGGCTGGCTCAGGCACCGTTACCGGTGTGACGACGCAGTCGGGGTTCCCCCAACACTGCACCCCTGTAGCAGCAAGAACAGGCTCTGCCAGCCGGTAGAATAGAGGGGGTTTATTGCTTCTCCAGGATACAGCACAGCATAGATGTGATGTGTTTACAAGAGTCTGGGCCACGATACCTCAGACCCCTTGAGATGGGGTCCCTGGGCCCCTAGATTCCAGCCCGCTCCTTAGACTGGTTCCTTCATGATTCCAGCCCAAGACTGCCACTGCCCCTTCACCCAAAACCTGGTGTTGGTCTCCGCCTCCCTGCCTTTATATCTCTCCCTGGGAGGCTGAGCCTAGGTGTCTGGGTTAATACACATTTGGATGAGTCAGTGAGAATCTCACATCACAGCGCAGGGGGACCCCGGGTTACAGAGCAGACAGCCCCCCACTATGCCACAACCAGACTCGGGTGACTACTCTTCCCACCGGAGGGATGTGAGTCCTTCAGAGGATCTCCTGGACCTGTCCACCCCGGAGGCTTTGGAGGCAGCAAGGGTGCTTATAGGCGCTACTCCCTCCTCTCCACCCTCTCCGACACCCTCAAGACGGTGTCCTAGGGTGCCTGGCGACACCGTGCATGAGGTGTGGCAGAGCCATGTGGCACACGCAGCACCTCCCCTGGCACTGTCTACTGTCATACCGGTGCTGTTGGCACCGGATCCGGCACCGGACACGACGTGGATTACCCGCCCGGCACCATGGCACCTACTGTCAGGAACCCCGTCTCGGCCATGCCTCCTCCTCCACCTCGGCACTGTGGCAAGCCGGAAGCCATGTCTCAGCACGCCACGGGACAATCAACATCAGCATCGGCACTGCCATGGTCCACCTCAGAGCACTTCTCTGACTCCGACGTGGAGTCTGCATGGTCTTCACCGGGCTCTTGGTCCCATTCACGGCACCGCTCCTGGCACTGTACTTCTCCACATCGGTGCCAACAACAGTGGGCTTAGCCGATCCCCATACCGATGGTCCAGCAGACATGGCCGCCCCAGCCACCCATACAGTGGCCTTTTTGGACTCCCTGGGCCTACCATCGGGGACAGGGTGTGAACCCTCCTAGACCGGCTTCTGTCACGTCAGGTCCACGAGTCCCTCCATCGGCGACTCCTTTGGTCCGGTCCCCCACCTTGGCCCACTCGCTACCTCCGGGCCAGTCGTCCCCAGGCTCAGGGGAGAGTGCAGCTCTGGTGAGCCAACCTCTCCCTCCTCCCTCCGTGGCTTCTTAGGACGATCCAGGCCGTACAGACCCCCCCATGAGCGATATGGCAAAGGGGTCATCGTCCTCCTCCCTGGACGAGGCTCTGGCCGACTCTGCGCCGACTCTGTGCCCTCCATGGATGCCAGGGCCCACCAAGAGCTCCTGCACCGTCTGGCCCAAAGTCTGGAAGTCCAGGCGGACAAGGTCTCTGAGGACTCAGACCCAACCCTCGACATCTTGCACGCAGGCACTCTCTCCAGAGTGGCGATGCCGATCAATAAGATGGTAGCCAAGATCTCGGCAGCCTTGTGGCAAACTCCAGTGTCCATCCCGCCCACCGATAAGCATGTGGAACAGAGGTATTTTGTCCCTCAGGAGGGTAATGAACACCTTTTCTCCCACCCTCCCCTGGGGTTCTTTCGTAGTTCAGGCAGTCAACCAGAGGGAGAGGCAGGGACAGCCCGCGGCCATCCCTAAGAATGTGGAGGCTAAAAAGACCGACTTATTGGGCAGAAAAGTCTACACATCCGGGGGCATCGAATACTGAATTGCCAACCAACAAGTTTTTCTGTCCAGATACGCCTACAACACCTGGGCATCAATGGACAAGTTTACAGACTTGCTCCCCAGAGACTCCTGTGCGGAGTATGAGGCCCTTCAGGAGGAGGGGAGAGTAATTTCTCGAACAGCGCTACAAGCAGCACTTGATGTGGCTGATGCAGCTTCTAGAGTCATGGCTACCAGAGTGGTCCTGCGTCGCAGTTCTTGGCTCCAGGGCTCCGGAGTGCCGCTGGAAGTCCAAAACACCTTGCAGGACCTCCCTTTCAAAGGCACGTTGCTCTTCTCCAAGCAAACTGACCAGCAGCTCCATGGCCTGAAGGACACGAGAGCTGCATTAAAGTCCTTGGGCCTTCACACACCTGCCACCCAGAGGCATTCATATACTAATAGGAACGCCCCTAGAATGCCTCCACAGGGCCCATGCCCCAATTTTACCCGTCATAGGGGCAGGGGTAATAATGGCAGGAACAATAGGTGCCGCCCTTGCCCAGCCCCAGATTCTAACCAGGGGCCCCCCAATAACCCCGCTGGGCCCCAACAGGGATTTTGACGGGACCCCCGAGGGCTCCTTACCAGTCTCCCCGTTACCCTTCCAGGACCATTTATCCCATTTCCTCCAGGCCTGGAGGAGGTTTCTGCGATTCACTGTGGGCTAGGACCACTACCAATTCACGGCCTTACCCTTTGGTCTTTCTACAGCCCCCCCCCGGTCTTCACCAAATGTATGGCGGTAGTGGCCGCCGAGCTCAGAAAAAGGGGAGTCCAAGTGTTCCCTTATTTGGATGATTGGCTCCTCCGAGAGGAATTGGAAACCCAGGTGAGAGACCACATCACCATAGTCCGCGAACTTTTTCAAGAACTAGGTCTTCTTTTAAACCTGGGCAAATCCACCTTAACTCCGACCCAGACAATAGAATTTGTGGGTGCTACCCGGGATTCCCGGTCTCAGAGAGCTTCTCGACCCAGCTCCCGCTTTCTCACACTACAGTTGGCGATCAGGTCGCTCCAGAACTTTCCAGTGACCAGCGCCCGGGCTTGCATGCGTTCGTTTGGGCCTCATGGCCGCCTGCACTTATGTAGTGCAACACACCAGGCTGTGCATGTACCTGCTGCAGACATGGCTGATTGCGTCTCCACAACCTGGCTGCCCACTCCTGGGACAGAGTGTTAACTGTCCCGAACCCCTGTCGTCCTTGCGCAGGAGTGGTGGACCCATCAAGCGGAAGTCTGCTCAGGGGTCCCATTCTCCCAGCCAGTCCCGTCCATCCGACTGGTCACAGACGCGTGGGACCCGGGTTGGGGAGCCCACCTGGGAGAGCTGCACACTCAAGGTATGTAGTCTCCCCGCGAAACCTCCCTGCATATCGTCAGGGAACTCAGGGCGGTCCGGCTGGCTTGTGTGGTTTTCCTTCTCCACCTGAGGGGCAAGACTGTCCTCATCCTCTCAGATAATACGACAGTGGTGGCCTAAAACAACAAGCAGAGTGGGGCTCATTCACCTCGACTGTGCTCAGAGGCGATCAGCCTGTGGGAACTCTGCATCAGGGCAGATATCCACCCGATGGCCTCTTATCTTCCGGGCTCTCAGACCATTCTAGCGGAGAGATTGAGCAGATCGTTTGCGAGCTACAAGTGGTCCCTGCTTTGGGATGTCACCCAATCCATCTTGCGCGTGTGGGGGTTTCCCCCATCTGGATCCGTTCACCACGGGACAGAACACGAAGTGCCCCCACTACTCCTCCCTCACGGGACAGAGACGGGGGTCCCTAGGGGACGCTCTCCTTCTCCACTGGCCGCAAGGCCTGCTGTATGCCTTCCCGCCCTTCCCACTAGTTCACAGGGTCTTGTTGAAAGTGCAGGAGTTCAGGACGTCATTAATTCTAATCACCCCAGCGTGGCCCAGACAGCATTGGTTTTCGACCCTCCTCAACCTTCATGCGAGAGGCCTGTAACCCTCCCACTGGTCCCGGACCTGATATCCCAGGACTCGGGCAGGCTTCACCACTCTGACCTACAGTCCCTCCACTTGACAGCTCCATGGTTAACGGCAGAGGAACTCCAGTGCTCTCAACGAGTCCAAGAAGTCCTTCTAGGTAGCAGAAAACCTTCCACTAGAACTACGTACCTCACTAAATGGGAGTGGTGTTGCTCTTGGGCTTCTCAGAAGGGGGTACACCCGAGTTGGGCACCAGTCCCCTTGATCCTGGATTACCTGTTGGACCTCAGGCTCCAGCATCTCTCTTCCTCTTCTATTAAGGTCCACCTAGCGGCCATTTCAGCCTTCCACCCAGGGGAAGGGGGGAAAACGCTATTTGCCAACCCTATGGTCAACAGGTTCCTAAAAGGAATGGACAGACTCGATCCGCATATCCAGCAACCCGTTCCCCAGTGGGACCTAAACCTGGTACTATCCAAACTTATGGGGCCCCCCCATTCAAACCACTAGCCGCGTGTTCCCTCCTTCACCTATCATATAAGGTGTCCGTCCTAGGGGCAATCACATCTGCGAGGCGGGTGTCTGAGCTTAGGGCATTGATGTCAGATCCCCCCCTACACAGTATTTTTTTTAAAGACAAGGTCCGACTCCGCCCTCACCCAGCCTTTTTGCCGAAGATAGTTTCTGCATTCCACACTTCCCAGGATATTTTTCTACCAGTTTTTTACCCGAAACCGCATGCATTGGAGAAAGAGCAAGTTTTACACACATTAGACGTCCGTGGGGTGCTAGCCTTTTATTTAGACAGGACCAAACCGTTCCGAACATCACCACAACTTTTCGTAGCCATTGCGGAACACGAGAGGCCAACCTGTATCCACTCAGTGGATCGCCTCGTGGATAACCGCCTGTATCAGGGAGTGCTACTCTCTAGCGGGCATTTCAGCCCCAGCACTTAGAGCACACTCCACGAGAGCTGTGGCAGCTTCCACTGCTTTCGCAGCACAGGTTCCCATCCTGGACATCCGTAGGGCTGCCACATGGTCCTCAGTCCACACGTTTGCCAACCATTCTGCGCTGTCCCATCAGGCCAGAGAGGATGCTGCCCTAGGTAGGGCGGTCCTTAATTCCTCTGTGGTTTCGACATCCAGCCTTCCGCCTAGTTAGGTTCTGCTTTGGAGTCACCTGTATTGGAATGCACATGAGCAATCACTTGAAGAAGAAAGAACGTTTACTTACCTCGTAACTGTGATTCTTCTTGATGTGTTGCTCATGTCCATTCCAAATCCCCACCCACCCCCCTTTATCCAGAATATGCCGGTAAGAAGGAACAGAGTGGGTGAGGGGGCCAATAGGGCCAATATATTGGCGCCACTCCAGGAGTTTCCCTGCTGGCCCTAAGGGTACTGCTGAGGGAAAAGTCTCGGACGGCATGTGCACGCTGCGCGCACACACCTATATTGGAATGGACATGAGCAACACATCTCAAAGAATCACAGTTACGAGGTAAGTAACTGTTCTTTCTTAATGATCCTGCAGCAACTCTTGATAAAATGACTTCAGTTTTAAAAGATGAAAAAAATAGTGAGGCATTGGTTTGAAGGATTAGATGTAGAAGAACTGCATTCTGTCTGGTGCAGGAAGCAGATCTATTGCATACTCAATTAGTTGAACAGCTCTCTTAGAATTCTGTAAGCAAGTAGTGCTGTTTGAGTAAGCTGGTTTCAGGCAGGCCTTTTTGCCTGTTGTCAAAGACTAAGGTCCAGCCCTTCTGCAATGCGATAGTCTTTTTGCAGGCTAACCAGTCACCAGGCTTCAGCAAACTTACTTCCATCTCCCAGTCTACCCTGCTGTGAGCTCCTTTGGGTAGTCACTGCAATTTATCATCTCCTGAGAAATGCATGTACTGAAATAGCATGGCGTAATAATCATTTTGTGTTGATGGCGCTTATCAGCTGTATCACTGTAAGCGCCGGGCAAGCATAAAGCCATTTAAAACTGATAAAAATCACGTATTTAAACCAAAAACATGTTGCCAGGCTGCAAACCCTTTCACACAAAAGTCTTTGTGCTCTGAAACTCCCACGCATCACCGTCTTAAGGCCAGCTAACCACTCCGATCTTCCTTTTCAAATAGTCCTCTACCTTCATGTTATTTCTAACTGTAACTTTGGGTCCAAAGATAGCTGCTGTGATCTCATTCCAGCTGTCTCTCACTGAGGCTTCCTCAGTTGATGGTTTTCCCTCTAGGTTCAACACCTACAAATAATGATTCATTGCCTAGCCCTCGCTGCAGTACCTCCGGAAAATAGATTCTTCCATAAAGTCAGGTGTATCAAGAAATGATCCTACAAGATGATGATTGGGCATGAATACCTATCCAGAGTTGCCATCTCAGCATGGGCTTGCAATGATCATATACTGGATGATTTACCCGTCATTGCTTGGGTCCTGAACTCAGTGTATGTTTTTTGAAAAATAAAATGGGGCTGGAGATAAGGGATTGAGTATGCAGGCTACCCTGGAGAGAGAGAACTTACCACAGCCCCCTCTCAGCACAGCAGCTTGTGGCAATCTAAACTAGGGAATTTAAATCCTGGTTTACTCAGTTAACTGGTTAAATCTTATGTTCAGCCCTTTAAATGAGGGTGGGCAGGCTGGAGCCATGGGCGGGGACTGCTCCAGCTGGGCTGCAGTGCTGGGATGGAGTGCCCCCTCCTGTGGCGGGCCCCTCTGGGCTGCTTCAGTTCCTGCTGGTTAACTGTAACCAGTAAGCATTACCTAACAGTTAACCATTCACATCTCTCATCTAAACTTGAATCTCAGAATACACTGTAAGGCTATGTCTACACTGGTGCGATCTTGCGCCAGAAATATGCAAATGAGGCTAAGTGTGGAATATCGCTGAGCCTCATTTGCATATCTAATGAGCGCCCATTTTTTTCAGAAGAGGCTCTTGCGCAAGGAGGAGCATCTACACTGCCCCTTCTTGCGCAAGAAAAACCCTCTTGCGCAATACCGTTCTTCCTGAAAAGTAATAGGTGTAACGGCATTGCGCTCGGCGATATTCCACACTTAGCCTCATTTGCATGTTTCTGGCGCAAGATCACGCCAGTGTAGACATAGCCTAAGAGTAGTTTAACCACACCATCTTGGAGCTGGAAGGAAGGAGAAATAAAACAGTATACTGGGGCTGCAGGTTGCCCACCACTGATACAAAGGATGTTATTTCTAGTTTGTAAGATTATAAACAGGGAGCACAAAACTGTTAGCTATTTGCAAGACTGCCAACAAACTGAAAAAGAAACCTGACACTTGGGAGGAAAATGTCTTGTGTTGACTATTAAAATATTTTCAGTTATGTGATGGTGGGTTAGGGGGACGAACTGTAAAATGAAGATGGAAAAAACTAGATGGACATCTTTATTGCATGCTACACGTTTGCCCAACATGGCTAAAGTGCAGCTGAACATGTCATCAAAGGTCGCTCACTCAGATATGTTGATTACTGTTGGCCTTCGTTAAACTACAACTCTGAATTTCCCAATTTTAAAGCACTTGTGCATATGCTACTGGTCTTTCCTTTCAGTTAATCACATACTGGAACAGTTATGTTTATATGAAAATCTTTGCTATTATGGCTAGCTGTTGTGTGAGAAATAGAAAACTTGACTAGCCTGGAATCCTTTTGACTGTTCAACAGGGCAGTGTGACTGTTTTAATAAAAGTTTATCTACTTGTGCAGGAATGTGCCAGAAAAGAAGCAGGGCAAAGTTGCTACGTTTGCATTGTCACTGACATTTCAATGCCTTTTTCTGTTCAATCAGGGACAGAGGCATGGCCCCCAGGGGTTTGTCTTAAGTACGTCGGGGGAGATCAGTTTGGCCATGTAAACATGGTGATGGTTAGATCGCTAGAGCCCCAGGAGATTGCAGATGTCAGCGTTCAGATGTGCAGCCCTAGCACAGCGGGAATGTATCAGGGACAGTGGCGCATGTGCACTGCTACAGGACTCTATTATGGAGGTAAGTTTTTCCTCTTTTTGCAGTTATCTCTTAGCACTCAAGGTAAGAGCCTTCATCTTTGTATTGTTGGCCCAATGCTGGCTGGTGTCCCAGTCAACCCTCCTATTATTTAAATGATAATCTAGTGGTGTACTGTAAATTTTATTTGTATTTTAATGAAATCGCTGCCAATACAGCATCTCCCTCTGGCAAGGTGTGAGGAGCACCAGGGTATTTGATTGTGATAGCACTTTTCACAGGACATATACCAAGAACTATCTTCAACAGCCCAGAAAGCCAGTATCTAGTATGTTAATCCTACAGTGTATTCTGAGAGCTTTCCCTGTGTTTGTGGGGGAAAGTGGGGCCCCCCCATTTCCCCACACCCCCAAGAAGCCCCACTAACACTATCTCAGCGACATGGAGGTAGCGCCGGCTTTCTGTGGGGTGGATGGAAGTCCTGCAGCTGCGTGCCACTTCCGGAGTTTCAGGAAATGCCCTCCCCCAAACAGCCAGCACAGTACCAGAACATCTTAATGGGAGTAAATCAGGGGGCCCAGATAATCTTTATCCAAGAATAGTAAAGGAACTAGCACATGAAATTGCAAGTCCATTAGCAACAATTTTTAATGAATCTCTAAACTCAGGGGTTGTACCATTTGACTGGAGAATTGCTAATATAGTTCCTATTTTTAAGAAAGGGGAAAAAAAGTGACCCGGGTAACTACGGGCCTGTTAGTTTGACATCTGTAGTATGCAAGGTCTTGGAAAAAATTTTGAAGGAGAAAGTAGTTAGGGACATTGAGGTTAATGACAATTGGGACAAATTACAACATGGTTTTACAAAAGGTAGATCGTGCCAAACCAACCTGATATCCTTCTTTGAGAGAGATTTTTTAGATAAAGGAAATGCAGTGGATCTAATCTACCTCGATTTCAGTAAGGCATTTGATACAGTACCACATGAGGAATTATTGGTTAAATTGGAAAAGATGGGGATCAATATGAAAATTGAGAGGTGGATAAGGAACTGGTTAAAGGGGAGACTACAGAGAGTCATACTGAAAGGTGAACTGTCAGGCTGGAGAGAGGTTACTAGCGGAGTTCCTCAGGGATCAGTTTTGGGACCATTGTTGTTTAATCTTTTTATTACTGACCTCGGCACTAAAAGTGGGAGTGTGCTAATAAAGTTTGCGGATGACACAAAGTTGGGAGGTATTGCCAATTCAGAAAAAGATCGGGATATCATACAGGAAGATCTGGATGATCTTGTAAATTGGAGTAATAGTAATAGGATGAAATCTAATAGTGAGAAGTGTAAGGTTATGCATTTAGGGATTAATAACAAGAATTTTAGTTATAAGCTGGGGACACATCAGTTGGAAGTAACAGAAGAGGAGAAGGACCTCGGAGTCCTGGTTGATCACAGGATGACTATGAGCCGCCATTGTGACATGGCTGTGAAAAAGGCTAATACGGTCTTGGGATGCATTAGGCGAGGTATTTCCAGTAGGGATAAGGAGGTGTTAGTGCTGTTATACAAGGCATTGGTAAGACTTCATTTGGAATACTGAATACTACACTTGAAAGAGAATCCTCTGAACTGTCATTCATGCTTAAATTTGACTCTTTACACCTAGGTTTGAATAAAGACTCTAATTATCTCACCCGTTACAAAGATAGCTTCCCCAATTATCACCTCTAATATCATTAGCTCTCAGACATTTACCTCCCCCCCCCCCATCCCCCTTCTGTTCTGAAATTTGATTTGTCCTTTTCACGTGTGTTCATTTTTTTTTATTGTATCCTTTGGTATATATGGTTGTGACAATTTTCTTCCACTATTTGATCTGAGGAAGTGGGTCTGGCCCACGAAAGCTCATCACCTAATAAACCATCTTGTTAGTCTTTAAAGTGCTACATAGTCCTGTTTTCTGTCTTATGAAGGGAGACTCAAGGAACTTGGCTTGTTTACCTTAACCAAAAGAAGGCTGAGGGGAGATATGATTGCTCTCTTTAAATATATTAGAGGGATAAATGCCAAGGAGGGAGAAGAATTATTTAAGCTCAATACCAGTGTGGACACAAGAACAAATGGATATAAGCTAGCTATTAGGAAGTTTAGACTCGAAATTAGGCGAAGGTTTCTAACCATCAGAGGAGTGAAGTTCTGGAACAGCCTTCCAAGGGAAGTAGTGGGGGCAAAAGACCTCTCTGGCTTCAAGATAAAGCTAGATGGGTTTACGAAGGGGATGGTTTGATGAGGTAACATGATCTTGGCAATTAATTGACCTTTCACTATCAGTGGTATATGGGCCAATGGTGGGAAGATAGGAGTTGCTATAGAGAACTTTTTTCTGGGTGTCTGGCTGGTGAGTCTTGCCCACGTGCTCAGGGTTCAGCTGATCGCCATATTTGGGGTCGGGAAGGAATTTTCCTCCAGGGTAGATTGGCAGAGGCCCTGGAGGTTTTTCGCCTTCCTCTGTAGCATGGGGCATGGGTCACTAGCGGGAGGATTCTCTGCATCTTGGGGTCTTTGAACCATCGTTTCAAGGACTTCAATATCTGAGATATAGGTGAGAGGATTATTCTAGCAGCGGGTGGGTGAGATTCTGTGGCCTGCATTGTACAGGGGGTCAGACTAGATGATCAGAATGGTCCCTTCTGACCTTAAAGTCTATGAGTCTATGAGAATCCAGGTCTGTGGCGTGCTGGAGACTTCCTGCGTGGGGGGAGGGAGAGGAGTCGTCCCTGGAGGAGGCACACACCGGGACTTCCTTCCCCTGTGGGGGGAGGGGGGAGCATAGGAGTCCCTGGAGAAAGCACGCACAGGGACTTCCTTCCCCTGTGGGGGGGAAAAGGGGGTAGGAGTCCCAGGAAGAGGCACGCACCGGGACTTCCTTCCCCTGCGGGGGGTGGGGAGAGGGTAGGAGTCCCAGGAGGAGGCGTGTACTGGGGGCTCCCTGCCGTAGCACCTGGTTTCCTGTCCCCTTCCCCAGCACCCACTGGCACTCTGTCCCTGCCCCAGCACCCTGCCCCAGCACCCACCAACACCTTGGCCCCTGCCCCAGTACCCACGGGCACCCTGCCCCCACCAGCACCCTGCCACCTGCCCCAGCACCATGTCTCTTGCCCCCACCAGCAGAGTTGGGGCCACATTAGTAAGGCTTAGGGGTTTTGGAGGAGTGGTGTGTTTGGTGGTGTGGTGTGTTTGGAGGGGGTTTTGGTGTGTGTGTGTGTGGGGGGGGGGGGGGGGTTTTTGCATCTCACTTGTGTGGCCCCAACTGACTTTTCTGTGGGTCAGTGACCCCTAACTCAATGCAGGTTCCCCCTCCCCTCTCATAAATAAAGACAATGCTGAAACTTTTTCTGTTTGACATAATATTTTATTTAAAAATGAAGCCTGGCTAGCTAACCCCCAACTGGAGCCAACCCCCCATCTGGCCACAGCATCATAACACTCCTGCACCCCCCCCGGAACCCAAATCTGAGTTTATTGTACACTGGAATCCCCTGTCCTTAGCCTCTTACATCCCCAAACTTCTGCACCCCCACATCCTCAGTCTTCTGCCACAACACTTCTGCACCATCCACACACTGCAAATCTGTGTCCAGAGCCCATCATAATCCCAGTGTCCCTGCCCTGAGCCTTTCACACACCCAACCCAAACTCCTGCACCCTCACATCCACATGCCTGTGGCTTGCTCAGCACCCCAACCCTCTACCTGACTGCAGCACTCCCCAGCCTGGAGCCCCCTCCCTGAGCCAGCATCCCCTTCTTCACATCCTCCTGCATCCAAATTCCCTCCCAGAGCTTGCACCTCTCACCCCTTTTCACACCCAAATCCCTCATTCCCACCCCAGAGCCCACACATCCTGTCTCAACCCAGTGATGGTATGGCTAGACTACAAGGGGTTTTTCCAAGATACCAGAGATATCCTGGAAAAATTCTTCCGCATCCAGGGATGCATTTGTTCTTCCGCTTTTTTTTAGCGGAAGAGCAAACATCCTCTTTTGGCAATCCCTGTATACCTCGTTCCACGAGGAATAAGGGGGCTTCCGAAAGAAGGGGTAAACAGGCCAAATATTGAGAAGAACCTCTTCCTACAGAAGAATTGAAAAAAAAGCGGCAGTGTAGCCATACCCTGAGGCTATGTCAACCCTCGTGGCTTCTTGTGCAAGAAAAAGTCCATGCTGCCATGTGCGAGCTGTGCTTTTGCACAAGAGCGCCCATGGCAGTGTGGATGCTCTCTTGTGCAAGAAACCTCTGATGGCCATTTTAGCCATAGGGCTTTCTTGCGCAAGAAATCCCGGCCGAGCGTCCACACTTCTCACTTGCACAAGAGCTCCTGCGCAAGAGAGCTTACACTCTTTTTAAAAAAGAGTGTAACTCTTGCGCAAGAAGCCCTCTCTTACCATGCCGTACTGTAAATTTCCTTGCGTGAGAGCGGGCAGGCAGTGTGGACGCTCTGCAGATTCTTGCGCAAGAACGGCCATACTTGCACAAGGAGCCCCGAGTGTAGACATAGCCCGAGTGTATAAGGGCTGGGGATAGCAAGTGATGGAGAGGAGGAGAACAGAGAGGGCGAGGCTTCAAGGAAGGGGTGGGGTCTTGGGGGAAGGATGGGGCAGTAGGTCTTGGCTTGTACTGACATTTAAAAAGTGATCTTGGGCGTAAAAAGGTTGGAGACCACTGATGTAATTCTTCCCTTTGAGGCCAGTGCAGGACTGTTCTCTGTACTTCAGGTTTTTTCCCTGTTCATTTTTAAGAGTGGAACAAAAGAGCTGCCACCTGTGCTCACGGAAGACTGTTTTATAATCAGGTGTGCTGCTTGCTTTTTTTTTTTTTTTTTTTTTTTTTTTTTTTTTTTTTTTTTTGCTCAAGGGAGAGATGTTCAGTGCTTAGCTCTTCTGAAAATCATGCAGTTTCGTTAGGCACCTGAGTATGGACTTGGAAGTCTAAGGGTTGATCTAAACTAGGAAGTTGTGCTGCTTTTCCAATACTGGTATAATTTAAAGCTTCTTAAATCCTGCCTTCCCTCCCCAGTTTAGTTACAGGTACATTAGCTCAAAAATGTTTTATTCTGCATAATTATTCCCATATAGCAGCGCTTCCCAAACTGTGGTCCATGGCCCAGTACTGGTCCTTGGGGGGAAAAAAATACCGGGCCTCAGAAAAATTTTTGCGAGAGCCCGCCTCGCTGCCCACAACCCCCAATATGAATGCCGTGCTGAACTTCCAGTGTCAACAGAGGTAGCGCGGGCTTCCTGCAGGGTTGGGGGGCAATTCTGCAGCTGTGCACCAGGTCCCAGAATTGCACGGGCTGCTCTCCCCCCGGCCCCAACAGCCGGCGCGGTACCTAAAACGCTGGTCCATTGTGCGCTGGGGACTGTGTTCCCCTGCTGCCTTCCTGCGCACGGGGGAGTGGGTGGGGATCCGGGACTGCGCCCGATCCAGCTGCTCAGGCAGCACATGCTGCCGTGGGGAGTGGAGGAGCAAGGCGCACGCTGTCCGAGCAGTTGGGGCAGGCGCGGTCCAGGACTCCCCCTGTCCTGTCCCCCCACGTGGGAAGGCAGCAGGGGAATAAACTCCTCAGCGTGCCGGCTCCAGCTGTTTGGGCGGCGTGCGGTGCTGTGGGGAGCAGAGAAGCGAGGCGCACGCTGCCTGAGCGGTTGGGGCTGGCTCAGTCCGGGACTCCCCCTCCCTCTGCACAGGAAGGCATCAGGCGTGCAATGGACCAGTGTGTCAGGTACCGTGCTGCTGTTTGGGAGACAGGGGAGCAGCCCATGCACTTCTTGAGCCTTGGTAGCTACAGGATCCCCAGGTATCGGTCCTTGTCCCCTCCGCCTCCCCAGACCCCCACAAGTACCCTGCCCCAGCACCCACAAGCACCCTGTCCCCTGCCCCAGCTCTCATTGGCACCCTTCCCCAGAACTCTGTCCCAGCACCCACGAGCACAGTTGGGGCCACATTAGAGAGGTTTGAGGGGTTTGGTGGGTTTGTGTTTTTGTATCTCACTTGTGTGGCCCCGACTGACTTTCCTGTGGGCTAAAGTTGGCACTGGGGCTTTGGGAGGACCAGAGAAAATTTATTTGCATATTCATCATTTGCTTAATGAATATGCATATAAATGTTACCAGCCCTCCAAAAGCTCGTGAATGGATTTACTGGTCCCCAGTATCAAAAAGTTTGGGAACCCCTGCCATATAGCAATAGCTGTAACTGCACAGATTTAAGGCTTGTCTACATTTCACTTGCACTCTTTAAAACTTAAGATGGTAAAAATAAATACACTGAAGGAAAAAAACCACACACTTAATGAAAATGAAAATAGTTTGGATAGTAACACTTAAATGTAAACCACCCCTAATTCCATGCACACTGAGTTTGGAAAACATGGCCTGTATTTGGAAATACCAGGCCCTTTTAAAATAATAAATAACCCACTGACTTCTGCAGTACCTTCCTTTGTGATTTGTGCTAAACATTCACTGGTACTAACAGATAGTGAGAACGTACTTAACAAGTGTCTCTTGATTTTTTTTTATGGCAATTAGTGTGCCCTGACTGCGTGGGGGGAGAAATATTAACACCAGAAAACAAAATAATGATCCTCTTCAAAAGTACATGCTCATTGAGAACTATCAACAGATCCAAGCTTTCTTTGGAGGGGTTGTAATTGATACCTGAAATGAGAGGAAAGCTTTCTCCTGCTTTTATTTCAGTTTAGGAGATCTACATAACTGCAGTTGTCTTCTGTGGTTTCACTGCAATTCTTAGTTTTAAAGGTCACTAGGGGGCTGAGCCCCTGCTCGCTATGCTCGCCAACCCCCCTCTCTCTCGGGATAGGTGTCTGGCCAGGGGGAGAGTGCAGGAGTGGGCTGGTGGCAGATGACTGGCCAGGGGGAGGGGGCAGGAGCAGGTTGAGGGTGTGGCATTTCAGTGGAGGGGATCTGTGAGGGGGCAGGGTCTTGGTGGAGAGGATGCGTGAGGGGGCTAGATGTGTGGGGGTCTCAGCCAAGAGGGGGTGTGAGGAGGCTGGGGTGCAGGAAGGGAAATGGAGGAGACTGCATGGCCCTTGGCTCTTGCCTCCCCAGAGCACTGGGGTGCAGGGAGGCTGCACGGCTCTCACCTCCTGGGAGCTCCATGAGTGAGGGGGCTGGTGGTGCAAAGTCTTGGCTGAGGAGCACGGGAGGGGGGAGGCTGCGTGGCTGCCTTGCTGCTCCCGCCCTCCCAGAGCATCAGGGAGGATTGTGTGGGCACAGCGGAGGGGGAGAAAGAGAGGGCGATGGCAGCTGAAGGTGGAGGGGCTGCAGGATGCAATGTGATGTGATGACGTCACTGTCATCCCGCAGGAACATTTTTTTTATATATAAAGAGAGAGAGATTAGAACTAAAGTGCAGGGTAAAGGTTACAAATTTTCTTGATTTGCTTTCGTTGTGTGTACATTTCTCTGATGTTTACAGTCTTCAGTTAGGATACGTCTAGACTGCAGGCCTCTTTCGCAAGCAGCGTCCACACACACAAGTGCATCGAAAAAGTGATCTGCTTTTTCAAAAGAGAGCGTCCAGACTCAATGGACGCTCTCTCGCATGTAAGCTGTGATTGCAATGGATGGAATGGCTACCAGTGCACCTGTGCTTTTTCCTCTTTTCTCTTCTTCCAGAAGAACTCCCTCCTCCCCGTCCACACATGCCTTTTTGTGAAAGAGCTCTTTCGCAAAAAGGCTTCTTCCTTGTAGAATGAGGATTACCAATGCTGAAACCCCTCTGTTCTTTCAATTTTTCTTGCAGAAGAACACAATTGTTGTGTGGACGTTCCTCAAGTTTTGTCGGAAAAACAGCTGTTTTTCCAACAAAACTCTAGTGTAGACATACCCTGAGAAACATAGAGTGATAGCCTGCTTCAGAGGAAGGACCCCTTCCCGTAATTCATAGCCAGTGATGTACACAGTGTGTGGAATTGTTTCCTGATCTCCCTGCATGTTTAGATGGTGCTCTGAAGCATAATTTGATTTTCCCTATTTTAGTTGGCATAGCTACAGATGATGTTGGTTATAAAATTACTAATGCTTGGAATGTGGGAGTAATTTTATTTGTACAGTAGAAGCATTCTTTTGTCTTTGTTTCTCTAAGTGCAGGTCATCTAGAGAGGAAATTTTGCTTTCCTGTGGTGATCTCTACATATGCTGTATTTTTAGATCTCTAGTCATGTATCAGTTTCTTCCCTGTTAGATTTTTTTAAACTATATGGTGCTTTAATTCCTTTTTTTAAATGATGGAAATGGAACTAGCTGTTACTAGTCAGTATCCTTCCAGATATGTGCAGTATACTGTACCTAACTTTGACTAACGCTGAATGTGTGTATTGGGAGGAGAATATTGTCGTCCCTCATTTTTCCCTTCCTCCCTAAACCGGTCCCCAAGCTCTTAACCCTCTTGAAAGAGGAAAGATTGTTTGAAAGTGGCTTCCTCTGGAGTACAGTGGAGCATTAATCAGAGGTGTGGTGTGTGTGGTTGTTTTTTTTGTTTGTTTGTTTTTTTTTTTTTTTTTTTTTTTAATAACACAAAGTACTTCTCTCGGGGACTAAATGTGCCACCTGCACATCTCTCCCAGCCCCTCAGAATCTAGGGAGCTGCATATTTGAATTCACATGACTGGGCTGACATTGAGTTTCAGAATTATTTTTGCGAGCTAAGTTGCAAGTCTCACACCTGAAACTCTTAACGTAGAATGAAAATATATTCATGCTAATACTAGGGACGTGAACGAGTAGATTTAGTGGGTGATGCTTACCGGTAATCGGTTAACCAATGTCCCCGGGCAGCCTCCCCCAGGGCCCACCAAGCTGACAGGTATTAACTAGTAAGCATATGTCTTACCATATAACTAGTTATTGGAGAGCTCCCCTCTCCCCCCGGCCTGGCCAGCACGACCCTGATCACGATAGACTGCCCGGCCGGACCAGCGGCTGGAGAGAAAACGCTGCTTCTCTCTTCACATACGTGCTGGGTCCTGAGTTCATGATTCTGTGCAATTGCTAATGAAATTAAAAAGGCACAATAAAGGAACTGTTGGGTTAAGGAGCATTTATAGCATTAGTGGTTTCAGGTCAAATGGCTAAACTGTGGGCTTGCCAGGTGGGTAAAGAAAAATTGTTTTTGGCTACTTTTCATATAGTTAAAAAACCATCTACATGTTCTGTTAGTCTCTAAGGTGCTGCTAGACTATTTGTTGTTTTTTAAGTTTTTCCAGTTACAGACTAACTCGGCTACTCCGCTGAAGCTTTTTTTCATATAATTGTCAGTCTGTACAGATGTTCCACTAATGATGGTGGCATGTCAGAAATTTTCAAGTCCAAATTTTGCAGTTCTTTTCAAATAGGGAAAGGGGGAAAGCCCTTAAAATTGGGTTAATCATTTTGTCCTTTCCTGAAATGGCATGTCCTCTTTTGCTGGGGTAAGACTGGAAGAGTTGCCTGAGATGAACAGCAGATGGCACCACTTCACTGCTTGTGAGACCTTTTAGTGGAAAACTATTTACTGTGTTTGTGCAACCAAGAAAAAAGAATTCTCTGTAAATGTAATTGGATTTAGTCTAATTTCTTATGTCTTTTCAGTGTTCTAACTGAGGTTTCATAAGGGATTTAAACCTTGGTAGTATGTTGATCATTGATGTGTTCATATACAAACTAAGATGGCTAAGAAAAAGCAATATTGGGAGGAGAAAAGTGCTAGTGAATCCCCCTAAGCTGGCTTGGTAAAGTAAAGGCAGCGAAACCCCATCAAACTAAGCATTGTGGCCAAATGAGAAGAGATGTGCTGTGAGTTCAGCTGTTTGAGAAGCACTGGTA
Organism: Pelochelys cantorii; assembly: GCA_032595735.1. Classification (NCBI taxonomy): domain Eukaryota; kingdom Metazoa; phylum Chordata; order Testudines; family Trionychidae; genus Pelochelys; species Pelochelys cantorii. The sequence goes on along the minus strand of CM064353.1, from coordinate 12,012,185 downwards.
GTCAAACTAAACTGTAAAGGAACCTGCTGTCCTCTTTTCACCAGCCTGCCACTGGCAACATGTTGCAAGCAGTTGGGCTGCTTGCAGATTTACTTAATCTGGCAGAAAACCAGCAGCTCAGAGACAAGGTGGGTAAGGTAATATCTTTCATTGGGCCTGAGAGAGCAAAGCTTTCAAGCCACACAGAGCTCTTCTGCAGGTCTGGGAAAGGTCCTCTGAGTGTCACATTCTAAGGCAGGGTTGCCCAACAGACAGCTCACAGGCCCACCAAAGCATTTCGTAAGGCCCATAACCTGCTTCAATGCAATATATAGACCAGTGGACCGAATCTGGCCTGCCAAGCCGCCGGATCTGGGTGCAGAACAGCCAGCCACTTCAGAGCAGTCCCACGCTGCGTGAAGCAGCTGTCTGCTCCCTGTAGCTCTCTGCTCAGGGTGCTGGTTGTGGGGAGGGGTGAAGGGGGAGGCCTTACGCGCTGCCCCTGCCTCCCAGCAAAATCTCTCAGCTCCCATTGGCCAGAATGATGCTCGGCTTACTTGGTCCTTGTAAAATGTATTGTTAAAAAATTCTATGTCAGGTAAAAATACTATTCTGGTATTATAGGAGCAGGAGTGATCTCCTTGTTCTTCTGTGAATACATCTAACCCAAACTAAGTGACCTTCCCTTTTCACAGATGTCATCTGGGTTATCCTCAGCGTGGAGGTTGGAGGACTATTAGGAGTAACGCAGCAGCTGTCGTCCTTTGAAACGGAATTCAACACGCAACCACATCGCAAGGTAGAAGGAAACTTTAACCCCTTCGCCTCTCCGCAGAAGAACAGGCAACCAGATGAAAACAACCTAAAAGACCCTGGGGGTTCTGAGCTAGGCACAATCAGCAAAAACACGTGGGGGCCTGCTCCTGACCAAATTGAACAAGATCAGACTGGACTGTCACAAAACTCTGTAAATCTCTCCCCCAGCAGTCACTCGAACAACTTGTCAGTAGTGACGTACAGTAAGGTAGGTGCCCTGGGAGATCAGGAGAATGGGTAGGTGACAAGACCATGATGTGTATTGTGATAGTCTTGCTTCATTACAGACTGTGAAGCCCTGCCTTCCACCTTCACCTGACCTGCTAAGGAAGGGTTTGCATATAAGGCCGTCTAACTCTGCCAGCTCCTCACCTTATATTAAACATGAAATAAAACACCCTTTTCATCCAATAGATCTATTAGGTCCACATTTTAAAAATCCTTCTTGATGTCCTCATCTTGACTGGGTGCTGTGTAACTGATAGTTGTTGAAGTCCTCTCCAACTTCCAATATGTTTTGAAGAAAAAAGTCACAATATCTCCAAACTCAAATCTAGGTGATTTCAAACACACCACACTCCCCCCCCCCCCGGCACATCTTGGGATTCAACCAAAGAAAATAAATATATATATTTTTTTCCTGCACCAAGGAGCAGATAGGGGGTACCCTGCTCAACAGCTTGCTTTCAGGAGCCACAGTTGAGGAATAGTCAGTCCTAGGACCGTTCTTGTTTCTGTGATTTTTTTTTTTTCTTGTCTCTATAATCATGTTTTAAAATTTCCCTCAGAAGCTTGCTTGATGGATGTTATACAAATAAGCTTGCGTGATATTTTAACTTTTTTAAGATGTGTGCGTGTACAAATTTATGAAAATGAATTTCAGGGTTTGTTTACACTTCAGAATCCTATTGTTGAAAGAAGCATGTCTAGGTGTGTATGTCCAAAATAGTTGATTTTAAAAGCCTTTAAATATGCTTTACTGTACTTTGAACAGTCTATATAGGAAAAGAACACTCAGTTGCTATTTACATTAATAAAGTCCTAATGTTAGGAACTACTGTGCTGTAGATGAACTTGTTAAACTGCTTGCAGTGTACAAATGAATCCATTCCAAAGTACCACACTTTGTACTGAGGTTACATAATTTTGTCCTAACTTTTAGAGCAGGTAACAAAATAGGAACTGCAACTGTACAGCAAACTATCAATTGCCTTCTTCATATTAGACACCTCAAACTGTCAGCTGTGAGAGACTTACTGGGTCATGCTTCAAGAGGGGACTCTAAACAACCCTTTAAGGTTAGAGCTTCACTTTTCAGTGAATTGAAAATTACATCCTTGCACCTCTAGATTGCCAGCCTCAATCATTAGTGATAAAAAGCTCTTACCATATGGTGATTGCTTTCTGTGTTCTGGTTCAGGCCATGATGGACAGTGGCCTAACCATAATCACTGCTCAATCCCTATGGAGGGACCAAGAACTAATGTGCCTGTTGGCTGAAGTCTGGTTCTCCCCGAAAGTGATCCCTCTGTAACAAGGTTGAGGCACATTGGTGGGATAATGTGCAGGAAGTTATCCTATTGTCTGTGAGATGTGTATATTCCCTACCTAAAGGGCTACGTTTCCAGGACTGGTAAAGGGTACCTTGCAAGAATGTTTAATACATGAAAAGAACTGAAATAAAAACTGTCAATTTAGCTGAGATACTGGACTAATCTACTAGTTTTTTACAGCTACAGATGGACTCAAATCTGTCTGTCACCCATGAAAACTTGGTTGTCCCAGTCTTAGCATATGTCCACACTTGCCGGTGAAGGCAGGCATAGCCATGCTCACTTTAATCTAACTACCATGGGTAACAGCTGAATACATGTGGTGGCATGGACTTAGGCGTGGATTAGCAACCAGAGTACAAGTCCTGCAGAGTCCCTGGCTTGTCCTTGCCATGACAAGTATGTTGTTGTTGTTACCCATGCTAATTAGATTAAAGCTAGATAGACATACTTTTCCAGCTACATTATGTCTCCACTTTCAGTGTAGACAGATCCTTAGGAGTAAATTTTCAGCCAATCTTGGGGATTTTGGGCCGGCCTATTTTGATTGAAGAATTTGGTTGTTACTTATGTCTATTTGATTGATACCTGCAGTTGAGTAGGCATGTAACTACTAAGATTTGCTCCTAAGTATAGCACTACTGCATGGCTACTCATTAAGAGTAGCCAAGACTAGAAAAGTGTCAATATTTTAAAATTTAAATTAGTGTGGTAGTGGCTGTGGTGGATACCCAGGACTGAAATACTTGTTATGTTGGGATAAATGTGGTATGGCCATTTATGGATAATTTCTTTCCCATACTGCCTGACTGTCTGGAACGCAATACAAAGGCTAATGACAGCTATCATGATACAGAGATAGAAACAGACAGGAGTTACACCTTGACTGCGCAAAGCTAAAGGAAGAAGGGGCTAATTCCGTGGGCAAGGATTATATCCTTCTCAACAATCTGGACAATATGTGATTTGGAACATGATCTATTTTGATATGAGACAGCCCAGTTTAGTTCCATGATGCAGATGTAGGGTGGTAACTTGTGTTCTAGTGATTCTTTATTCTGACTGACGAGTTTAGCTTATCCATTACTTCTAACTAGTTGTTATACCAGCACAAAAGATCCCTTCATCTGCTTTGAACTAAAAGGTAACTTTAATAATAGTTCAGTGGGCTAGTCTACAACTTTTTCCCAACACAAAAAAAGACCACAGACCTACTAATTTGGACTTTTTTGCAGTGCTTGTGCACAAAGCTTGGAGTTCTGTTTCAGGCTGCTAAGAGACTCCCACTGTCTTTTTGACAGAAGCTGATGTGGCCTGGGCCTTGGTTACAGGTTGAACCTCTCTAGTCCAACACACTTTGGTCCAGCAACATCCAATGGTCCGGGGGCTTGGATATTCATTTATCATGGGTGTGGCTAAGTTTTCCATGGCCCCAAAAAGTATTACAGCCACCAGTCCTGGCTCTCAGTGTTCTGTGCTATTACTTAGCACTAATTTGCCCTTAAATGTCTTCAAAGAGCCCAGTAAGCAGTGGAAGTGTTGGTAATGCTGCTAGACAATATTGACCTCCCATAGTTCGGCAAATTCTCTGGTTCAGCACTGGTTGAGTCCCGAGGGTGCTGAACTAGAGTTTCTACTGTACTTTGATTACCTCCTGCTTAGAATACAGGGCCCTGGAAGAGTTTCTCTATTATTGATCACACGCTTTTCTGTCCATGGTAACCTAGTAGCTAAACACTGTCTCAGCACTTTAAAAAGTGATTTTCCAGTAGGCAACTTTGTCAATTGCATGAATCTCTTTGACATACAAGCATAGATTGGCAAAGTATTTTGAAAAGGAAGCAACAATGACAGTCTGTTGTGCACTTAAAGGGCTCACAAAGCTGGAAGGAAGCTCCTGGCAGAATCTGTTGCCCATTGACAGCATTTTGGAAATGCAGGGAGAGTATTTTTGTCACATCCAGATTTTATTATTGGGTAGGCAGAACAAAATAAGACAGCTTCTCATGTTACCTTGTGAAAGCTGGATGGATGTGTGATTTGTCAACATGAGAAATTGAACACCTAAATTGCATGGCAGTTTTTGCTAGGAAGGGACACTACATTCACAATCAAAAGCTCTGAGAGACTCTGGGATGTGCCAAGTGAGAAGCAGGAGGAGAGAATGACCAATCCTTTTGCATCTCATATCCTTGAAGTTTCCACCTCTGTTCGAGAACTTCCCATGGTGGCCAAGACGGTATATGCTGACCTGCTTTGCTAGAAGTCATAAATTTGGCGTGTTACTTTTGTCTGAAATACACTGAGCTGATTGTCAGCTCAATAGTAACTTGCTTATCCCACGTGAATGGTCTGATCAAATATTAGTGAAAAATCAAACTAGTTTTAACCTTTTGGTTTCAGAATTCCTGCAAATAAGGTGGTGCCAAATACTCACCCCTGTTGTTGCAAGGCTGATGTTTCTCTTCCCAGACAAGTATCTCACTGCCAGAAGGATTCCAGTTTTCAAAAAAATCATCTTCAAAAATCAGATCTATCAAACATAAGCTAAACTCTTCCTCTGTTTCCTTTTCCATTCCACTGTTCAGGTTTGGACTAATCTGGTGTAAGATCCGGTTGAAGATCTAAAAGCCCTGACTGGGGAGTAGCTGCTATACCATATTGTGGTCCTAAATAGGGTAATTGTGGAAATTAAAAACAAAAAAACCCCAAAACTTTTCATGACTGATTTTGACGCAGAGCACCCAAAACTGTGGCAGTTTTGTTATCACTGCTATACTGTCTATCGATTTAAGAGATCTCATTGGTGCTTTTGGAATGGGTGGAGGATTTGGTGTGTAGGGGTTCATTCACTTATCTAGGTGTCTTATGTCCTGCACTGTTATCTAGGGCTTAGTAAAATAGGCAACTGGTTTCCTCCAAAGCCAAGGCTATTCTGAAGACCATTGAATGCCCTTGGCTGTTAAACTAAGCATTTTGCCTTGGAAAGCTGCTTTATCTCTTCTGCCTTAAGGAGAAAGGCGTTCAGAACTGGGTTTCCGTTCCCCAAAATCATCAGAAAGCTTCTCCATAAGGTGTCCCGGGGTTCTCATGAGCACAGCTCCTCTCAGGTGACTGGTTTCTGGAGATATGGAGTCAAGTAAAGCAGAAGCTTTGACACCAGAAGTTTCTGGACCCACATTTAATTTCGAAAGGCCAGTGACATGCTGTCCTGTTGCTTTGAACCAGTGATATCACCTTCTTCTTGCAAGCTGGCAATCTTTCTTTAAAAAGAGGGGTTTCCTAGGGAGGAATAACAAGTAACATTAATCATGCACTTGGGTGTCTCTGTAAAGGGAAGTTGTAGGGCTCTTCAGGGCAACATCAGAAGTATTCTGCATTTCTGAGTGGTTTTTGGGGAAAGGAGGGGAAATTAGATGGATACTTTAAAATTGCTAGATTCTTGTGCGTGCTCATTCTTAACAGAAAAGGCTTCATCCCAGGTGGCGATGATTGAACATTATAAAACAAGTTTGAGAGAGCCATATTAATCTGTCATCAAATACAGTGGGTCTGGTGGCACCTTAAAGACTAATAATTATTTTATGGCATAAACTTCCATGAATTGCAACTCACAAAATGAGAGAGCTATCTTCAGATGGATTGAGCATGATGTTAAAGGTCTGGAGACTTGGGTTTTATTTCCTGGATCTGTCACAAACTTGCTGTGTCATCTGCTGAGCTGCTTCATGGGCTTGTGCCTTCGTTTTCTCTGCTTAAAAAATTGAGTGAATTCATTGCCATGTTTAAGTTCTTTAAGATGAAAACCATCAAATCCATTAAATCTATGAAAACAGAGGAGGGGATGGATGAGGTAGGAAGGGGTTGGATAAAATTTTCAAAAGCATCTAAGTACCCTTTTAAAAATTGATGCAGGCACTTAGTTTAATTGTCAGTTTCAGTGTCAAATTGTTCTTGGGGTATTTCTGCACTAGCACATTTTTTTGATAATTCCAGCCAGTTCAGGAGTACTAGTGGAAGTGTCTCTTTAGCCAGAGCTCTTGCAGTTTTCAGATTATAGCAGATTGTGATTAAACCTGCCAGTGTAAAAATGGTCAGAAGCTTCCAGATCCTTGTCTGAGTTAGGACTCCCTGTAAAGCAACTGTACAGGTGTAAATGGTTTTCTAAAATTCCATAGTGTAGAGAAGGCCCTACTGACAATCTCACATGCTGTCTGCCACTGAGGCAAGTAAGAATCTTGAAATTTCACATGCAAAGTATTTGGAACATTGTTCTGTGTGGCAGTGCAGGCTATGGAGTTTGGATACATCATCTTTGGAAAACCAAAATTGAATGTAATGAAACAAACTTCCTCTAAAAATGTCAGTATAATTTAATAAAATGGCAATATGATTTGACTATATAGAGGTGCTCTGGACTGCTTCTGTAGTAAGTTTCTCCTCCCATCCCCAACGATTTGATCAGCTCCTGCCTGACCTTGATATTTCATTTGGTGGTAATGGGGCCATCCCTAGGAGTTCCAGATGGGTACCTTAGCTCTTGGGCTCTCAAAGGCTGAAATTGTACAGGCAAGTTACTTGGCTTTGGGAATGGTGGGGAAGGAATAGCACCTTGTGTATCTGGTATCTCCTGGATTTTTGAGCCCTCCCCTTTGGGGAGAGGGTATGTTCCCATTGTTCACAAACTTTGAGCCTGGATTAGGTATTTATTTTCCAAAATGGGTTAGTGGACTGCCATTATAATTGAACTGACTTAGATCAAGTGTGGAGATGCCATAAGCTCAGCATTGCTATTAGCCACCTTCCTGGGACAATCGCAGAGCTCCTTATTAGTGTCTGCAGGTTCAACTGGTTTTAAACCCCTCCTCTGTGGACCCAGGCTTACCTAACTGTTGAAAGACTAACCTAGATGTAATTGAGTCAGAAGAACTCAGGATAGTTTGGAGAGACTGACCAGGATTGGCCCAGGAAATGATGAGGAAGAGAGAGGGACATGTAATGTTATCTGATGTTGCCCATCAGTGTATGCTGAGATACTTTTGTGTTGCTTGGCAGCCGCTCATCAAAAAGCTCATGTCTTTTTTAAATTAAACTGTACCTTTTATTGATCTAAATTCTTCCACAAACAAAGGTGAAATAAAGATAGTTGTGAAAGTTTCTGAGTTGTGATGGTTTATAAAAGATGAAAGTGGGATTTTGATTTAACTTTAAAAATGTCTGCTTTTACAATGACCATGCTGTTCTGAGTAATCACTAGGGCACATACTTTCTCCTTCTTCTTCACAAACCCTATTTTAGTTTCACACTTGGAAGGTGTTTAGGGTCTCAGCTGGGCTCAGTGGATGAATTATAAAAGCAAAAATGAATTCATCTGGTCAAATTTGCAGTTGCAAGAGAGACCACTTGGAAGCAGTTCTGGGATTATTCATAACTGACTCATTTCACAGATGTGAATACAGTTTATCATAGGGTTAAGGTCCTGCATGTGTAAGGTGGTTTTCTCACACTTGAAAGTGAATTGTAATCTAGTTCGATTGAGACTCCAAATCATTAACAAAATTGTGTAAATTCAAATTAGACACTGCTGAAAGTAGGCTGTGACTTATTTTCTTGATGTACGTGCGAAGATCCAAGGACAGAGGTCTTTCTCTTGCAGCTGTTTATAAATTTACTAATCTCTTTAGAGACTGTCACTGTGCTTACAAGGGAGGTGCTAATAGGCTGTATCCATTTCTGACTGTAATCTCAAGGCAACACAGGGAGCTTTACTTACGGTGTTTTAGCTGTTAATATTGCCATTTGGGGCGGACAATGCTGAGCTCCTGGCAGCTGACATTTTTTCACTACGTTATAGCACAAGTGGCCTTGTTTGCCAAACACAAAGAAAAGATGTTGGTTGCAGAGTTCATTTGAAAATCTGTCCCTTGCAGATAAATCTTTTGAATCAAAAGTTACTAGGGGGGCCGTGCCCCCCTGCTCACTGCACTTGCCAGCCCCCCTCTCACAGGGGGGTAGGCAATCCCAGCCCTCCCCCCAGCCATCGGTGAGGGCCAGGCTGCGGCCGTGCCAGCCCGGGCCCCTTCCCTTTCCCCCTCCCCTGCCAGCCCAGGCCCCCTTTCTCCCTCCTCCCCTCCCCTGCCACACCAACCCAGGCCCCTTCTCTCTTCTCCCCTGCTGTGCCAGCCCTGGGCCCCTTCTCCCTCTCTCCCACCCCTGCCAGCCTGGGCCCTTTCTCTCCCTTTCCCTCCCACCCCGGCATGCCAGGCTTGGCTCTCTAACCCTGGTGGCCAGGGAGGTGCAGGGGTGCCTGCCCCACCCTATGTGGGGCACAGGTGGTGCCGTCTGCATGCGGCATTCCAGAGCAGTGCAGCTTGCTGAGGTGGGGAAAGCAGCAGTGCGGGCAGCGCTATCCTGACCTTTCCTCTGTGCACTTCCTCCTGCATTGCTCACCGCCCAGCCCTGCCCGCCGGGCCACCCGTCCACCCACTGGGAGCGGAAGGGAAGGAGCAGACAGGTCAGTGAAGCAGCTCCCCTGGGTTGCTTTGGCTGCTGGGGACAAGTTAGTCTTCTCGGGGGCAGCCAGACTCTGGGTAGTCAGGCACCGCGCTCTGGCTCCCAAGAGCCTGCTGCTGGCACATAAGCCCGGCTGGGAGCCCTCCTCCTAACGCCTGTCCCTGGGCTGCTGTCCCAAGCACCGTACCCTCTCTGCCCTGCCCACCTCTGGGGCTCTTACGACTGTGATATGGGGTTTGCCGACTACTGTGCCATGTTTCTTCACGTTGAAAGCCCTTTGGGGTGGAGGTGAAGGAAGGGGAGTAGGGGCTTGGTTTAAAATAGCAATTCCAAGTGGCAAGGGAAGCAGTAAGGTTGGGCTTGGGGGAGAGAGGGGAGGAGGCAGGTGGGATGCAGAGTGACATAACAGTCACTCTGTCGTCCTGCAGGAAGAACTTTTTTTTTTTTTTTACTATATAGAGAGATGAGATACTACTCTTGCCCAGTGTTCCACTAACCATTCTCCCGATAGATGCTAGACTCCGCAATAGTTTTGAGTCACTGGAAGATGCTTTATTGATGGGCTATTTCCTGACACCATATAGCCCAGGAAATTACTCTTGTCTTGTTAACTGTGGTGAGACTTCAGTACCCTATCTGCACTTGATCATTAAAACCTAGAAAGTAAGATACAATAAGACTTTTGATAAAGTTTTTGTAGCTTGATCTAGCCCATCCCACCAGACTCTATAATCAGGGCTTTTTGGTATGAGTCATACAAAAATACCTCAGTGCTTCACAGCCAATTCCAATACTTACGGGTCACAGAGCAAGCTAGTTATGGAGTTACAGCAAAATAAGTTGGAGACAGTATTTCTTTTGCTGCCCTGGCTCATCCTGCTTGAAATGGTGTTGCTGCTTAATTAGGTCATTGGCTGTCTTTTTACTCCTCGATACAATGGGAAACAGCAGGACTGTATAAAGGCCAGAAGACCTACCTTCTGTCTCTGGTAAATCCAGCATAATGCATTTTTTTCTTATTTTTACTTGGCTTTGTCTTAAATTCCATTTTTAAAAAGGACCATAATTGCTGTAGCTATTTCAGTAAGCTATTCGCCTCTCATTTATAGAGAAGCCTCTTAATGCTGTGGGATTTATTATGATGTATAATAAAATGTTCTAAAGTTAGTGAAATTAGAGCATGGGAGATTGCAGACATAGTGTCCCTGTTAGTTTTAGACCTCCTGCTGCTAGATCTGACACTTACATAAATTCACTCCAGGTTCAGAAGGAAAACACAAGTCACTAAATATTCCCCTTTTTTGGAGGCAGCTGGTTTCAATTGAAGAAATATAGTTTTTTTTAAGAAATATCAAGTCTCGTTATCTTGAGGGAATTAAGATGGTCAGAGGAAAAGCTTCCTCATAACATGTAGTAGTGGGGTGGGACTCAAGCCCACCAATCTGCACTCCACAAGCTGATGCCCTATCCCTGAGTTCACTGGAGATCCTACTCCATCTCTCTACACATTTCTTATCCTGCCAGCTTAAAGCAGGGGCCAGCTCCAGGGCAGCTAATGTTGGCTGTCCGGCCACTCCTGGAGGGGGTGGATGGGACTCGAGCAGCTGAGTGGGGGGTAGGACTCAAACCCCCAACGCTGGTCTTCCCCAGGTGAAAGCCCTATCCCCTAGGCCACACCTATAGGTGTTTATAGAGGGGAAACTAAGGCCATGTGTACATTGGGAATTTGCCCTATTTTCAGCCACTGGCCTAGGTGTGCACTGCAATACTCTAGTTTAGGCTAGAGAAAACCATTAAGTGCACTGGGGCAGCCTTATCCTGGTTTCAAGCCCTGGTATAGATGGGGCTTAAAATGATTTATCCTGTGTAAGCTGGGGGTTTGGACACTGGCAGTTTCACCAGTAGCTGACATCCCCAATAAAGAGTATAGAAGGTCAAAAAGAGCCAAAAACCAGCAGAAGAACATGTAGTAATGTTGATTGACTATTAGCTATATGACAGCAGGCAGAGGTGAGTTGCTGGAAATGTATATAATGATGCCCCTGGTGAGTTTATCTGTGGGGGTTGAACCACAGGATATTGAATCTTAAAAGCAGCTCCAGATGCATTCGCTTAAAGGCAGTAAGTAGCAGATTTGAACATCTGTATGTGACCTAGCTGCTAGAGGGAGATAGGTGGAGTTTTAGCGTGTGTTACATGTGGGTCGGTAACATGCGGGTTGAAGAATGCAGGAGGTAAATGCAGGCAGTGGGATAGGGTGGAGAGGGCAGATATCCTTTTTTGCCAACTGATGGTGATCAGCTGGTTTCAACTCTTGCCTATTGATATTGATATTTGTCTCCAACTTTCTTCCAGGGTTTCCACGGTCCTTATCCCTTTGGACAGTCTTAAAAACAAACAAACAAAAAACAAAACGGGTATCGTCAAGAGGAGAGTTTGACAAAGAACTTACTCAAGAGGGATGTAGGGGGTTCTTATGGCTTATAGAAGATACAGCATGGACCCCCTTCTCCACTTCTGCAACCTGGATAAAGAAGAAAACAAACCAATAATTTAAGACTAGTGGTTTCCAGAGGAAAACAAAACTAAAGTATGCATGTGTGAATGCTGAATTTCAGGAGTGCTGTTCAATGCTACGAGAGAGAGAAAATATACCAACACCATGGGTTTTTTTTAGAAGTCATTATCACAATTGATTAGGTAGCTGAAAAAGTTTAAGAAAAATTAAAATGAAAGCCATCTTTTTAAAAGAAAAACAAAGAATTATTTTGCCTACAGAGCGGTTGTAGTTTGAGCAAATGTTTAATATTTTTGTTTGTTTCCTGTTCATAATTTTTTTAATAAGGGACAGAGTGCATTTTTATGGAACTGTTGTGTCTGCTTGCTACAGTACGGGAGCTCGCTTAGCGTCTTCTGGAGTTTATGCAGTGTGTTGGATGTTTTTAATGTGCGATTGGGCCAGCACCCAGCTCTGTGAATTTCAGTGACATCAGCTGTTTTTAGTTATCAACCTTTTAATCTTCTGTTTTGTCTGTTTCCCACTTGACCTTAGTGTTTTCAGTAACCTCAGTCAAGACCAAACTCTTGCATCAGAATGGGGGGGGTGTTCCAGAACTGAATTAAGATAACCTGGAGGTTCTTTTTTCTCTTGGAACTTGAAGTATACATACACATGTTTAAGGCAGAGACGGATTTACTAAAGTTCCAAAGCTGGTCCTTAGTGGTTGGTATTTTAAAATGCTATTTTGTTGTCTGATACTGATGTCCAATAGCTGTGCCTAGGACAGCCAGGCAAGTGTATCTGTCTTGTGCCAAGAGGAAATTAACTTTCTGTAGCTGTAGTTCACCAAACAGTAATTATAAAGTTATACAAAGGTCATGTCCCTTTAGAGTTAAACCTCATATCCCTACCCTTTATAGAAGTATAATTTTAATTCCTCTCTCCTGTGATAAAGTACTAGCTTAGGCGGCAGAGGCCAGTTGTTTTTGAATGTAGAACAAGAATTTGAATCATCAGCTGGATTCCACAGTAGCGCCTTGTATTCTTGTTTTGCCTTTTTACTGGCCTGTAGCTTCTTTGAAGTTCTAGCTTTCTAGATGGATCTCATCAAGTCTCCTGTTCACAAGAAGAAGAGCTCTTTTGGACACAAGTCACTTAGCTGTGGGCGTCCGCAGAGGAATGAGAGCCATGGACAAAAGAGACTGTGCAGAGCAATTGTGTAGTGTGGTGATGTTCTGTTTCAGATTTTTGAGGTGTTGGGTCACTGTTAGCCAAGCAGCCTGGGTACTTGGGAAGAGAACGGGTTTTTTGGGGGGAGGCGCTGATTCAGAAACTTAAGCCAGGCCATAACAGCCATCTGCCAAAGATACAATAATATGCAACGCCTCCCTATCATCCTCTTCCAGCCCCCCAATCCCAAGCTATCCACTCATGTTGGGAGCTGAGTGCTCATTACGCTTGCTGAAGGCGATGCAAGGCTTTCAGCAGGCCTAGGCTGCACCCAAGCAGCAGTGTTTGCTTCATTGGCTTAAGGGCTCCATTTTCAATGCACTTTCCATGGGCCCTGTTCCCCCAGGCCATGTGGGTAGCTCCTGTTGAGGCTAATGCGGAATGGTTGGTATTATGCCAAGGAAGAATTAGTTCACTGGTGAGGCATTTGGATCTTTGTAGTCTCTAGGTCCTGACATTGCTCCATTAGTGAGTGGCTAATAGACCCAGAATTTCTAAGGGCATGTTCCCTTTTAAGATTGGAAGTCTCCCTTCCATACTCTCTAAATACATGTGTGAGGCTGTAAGGGATTGCCCTTTGGATGAAGAAGGTGGGGGAGTTTTGGAGGAAGGTCCTGCCTGGCTTCTGCAGCTATGGATGGGGAATTAATCTGCAGGCTTGTGGCCTACTAGACTTGGAGAAGGGGATGCAGCTCTGCTGTTGTTTCGAATGCAGTTTAGGAGGTGCAAGCCACTTGGTTAGCTCTAGTCATAAGACTCTGTATGTGTCTTGTAAAATCCCTCTGTCTGTGGGTGAGGTTTTATTCATCTCTCAGAATGAAGCAAGTGTGTAAACCATCATGGTAAAGTGTGGGTGAAGTTTGAACTATCGCAACAAGCATGCGAGGCCTTAGCACATGCACATCCGGTATCCAGCATGCAGCATCCCCCCACTTTTCCATGTGTCCCTGAAGTGTTGCTGTTAGTCGAGTTGCCATACTTCTCATTGATCTCTTCTCATCAGCTGCATCCAGCTGCTACCACTGGGCCCAGAACTCTACAAGCCTTGTACTGGCAAGGACAGCGGTTCCACCCTCAAAACCAGCTCACCAGATTCTCATTTTCTTCTCAGCTGTTCCCAGACCTGTAGGCTTCACCCGACTAAACCAGTGACCATGTTTATGTTGCTTGTCACTACTGCAAAGATGGTGTTTTGTTCCCATTCCTAGAGAAAGCTAGTGTCCACCCCCAGTTGTTCTTGTGCCTTCTCAGAAGGCTGTGTCCATTCTGTACACATCTCCGTGTTGTCTCCTCTCTTGAGCATGTCTAAGTCTACCTTGTCCTTGTGATTGGGACATTCACAGAGGAAAGAAAGGGTAGGGCCTGATTTGAGCTGCAGCTTGCAATAAGTCAGCCTGTTAATGTTGGCATATTACATCTGTTTCCTAGGGAATGAGTCTCAAGCATAATCACCACCATTATCAGTGGGGATAATTGCTCTAGAAATAGCTGCAAAAGGCTCATAAGTGTTTCAGTGTGTTGGTTAGTGTGATAATCCGTGTGTGATGATGATGGGCGGATGTTTAAATAGGTAATTACGCTGCCTCTTATTTCTTCTCTCTGTGAAAACTGAGTCCCCTGGTGCTCAATGCACCCAGGGCCCAAATTTAAGCTACTATTAAGTTGGCAACACTTTCAAAAGAGAATTCAGGGGTGCTCGGCAAAGGTCAGTCACACTTAGGGCTGAAATGGCATTGCTTTCCTAGAAGCAATATTTTTAAGATGGGGGGAGAGGCTAAAGTTAGGCACCTAAACCAAAAAAATCCAAAAATGCTGAGCATCCATGTTTCTAATTCACCTTAGCAGGGAGCTGTGGATGCAGAACCTCTGAAAACCAGACTGAGTGACATGCCTAATTTTAGACTCTCAAGTGTTAAAATGGAATCTCAGCTGATGATACCCTTGCCCAGAAGTCTCATAGGTAAGAGACTCTATGCCGTGTTACCCAAGCCTGGCTGGTGTGTCTAACTTTGGGGAGTGGGGGGAAGGGGAGGAAGAGAAAGGGCTGGTACCCAGTGGTCTGAGACACCGTAGCTATGGAGGGGCTTGAGTTGGCTCTGATCCCCAGCTGCTGCTGTTGTGGGGGGAGGAGGGGTGTTTGGAGTCCTCAGAGGGCCAGGCAAATGGAGATCAATTCAAAAAAGGGAGTTTGAACTTCCGATACATAGTGGTTTTTTTTTTTTTTAATGAAACCTCAAGCATAGTGTGAGCTGTTGAGTCCAGAAATGCCTGGTAATCCTGGTGTGTCCCAATGTAACTCAAGTCTGGTTGGAAGTACACCCTGTCCGATGGCTGGGAAAGCCTGCACAAGCTTTTTGTCCCTCTTGCTGGAAATGCAATCTGTACCTGGGAATGGGTGTCTAGCCAGCTTTGGCATGATGGAGAGAAAGTATCTGCTGCCCTGTGTCTTGAGAGGGGCATGTGCGTGTATGTGCAAGAGGGAAGAGTGCATCCTGAAACCTATAGGACCTGCAAGTGCGATCCCAGTCCCCTGGTTGTGAGCATAATCTGAGCCTGCAGGGCTAGGAAATACACACTGTCCCCTGTTTCTGTTGTGTGTTTTTTTTTCTTTTAGTGTGTGAGGTGAGTGGTTGGTTCTGCAGCCTGTCTTTATTCTCTTTGGAGGAGTGCATGTGTAGAGCAGGATGGTGTGTTGCCTCATTGAGTCTGGGAGAAGTCCAATGATAGCACATTGTGGGTAATAAAGGAAGTTTTTCCTTTACTGTATAAATGAATATTTGTATGATTAAATTAACACGGAAAAAATTACCATCAGCTGTCTATAGAGTTTTATTGAAGGTGTGGGCAGTTTCTAGTTTTGTGTGACCTCTGCAATGTTTGTTAAATGCAACTCTCTTGCTTCCTTCCCCAGATCTTTGGGGGTGCCGGGCAGACATCAAAAATGTGCCGTACATCTCAACGTTACATTTCCTTTTCCTATGAATAAATTTGAGGAGAAAATTTGAGAGGAAATCAATTCAGGGTGCACTGGATGCATGAAATAAAACAAACTTAATTTTCCAGTCCAGATATAAATGCCAACAAGAATAAACACTGGAGGAGGGATCCTTTAAATGACAGATGGCTTCACATAGGAGTTGACCTGGAAAAGAACCAGTTAGAAAGGATCCTGCAAAATTTTTTCATGCAGGTAGATTCCCTAATGGGACTCCACCTGGATACAGAGTGCTTTTGTGGGATAGTTTACAGAATTTGGGCCACTACTTTTTTACAGAATGCTGAGGCAGATATTCAGGGGGAGTACCCTGTCCTAGGGGGACCATGAGAGCAGAAGCTCCATCATTCAGTGACTTTCAGACTTTGTCTACATTGGCAGTTGAATGACACAGCTTTGTTGTACTCATGTGCTTTGAAAGATAAAAGCTGCCAACAGAGCAAACCTTTCATGGGGGTGGGTGCGTGGAATGTTCTTGTCAGTGCCAACAGACAGTGCCTGACTTTTAGCGACACAGATGAAGTTCAATAAGGATAAAATACTCCTTTGAGGGAGGAGTAATCAGTTTCACACATACCAAATGGAAAGTGACTGTCTAGGAAGGAGTACTGCAGAAAGGGATCTTGGGGTCATAGAGGATCCCAAGCTAAATATGAGTCAACACTGGGACACTGCTACCAAAAAAAAAACAACAAACGCTGAGATATATTAACAGGAATGTTGTGAGCAAGACATGAGAAGTCATTCTTCTGCTCTACTCTGTGCTAATTAGGCCTCAGCTGGAGTATTGTGTCCAATTCTGGGCACCACATTTCAGGAAAGACGTGGAAAAATTGGAGAAGGTCCTGAGAAGAGCAACAAAAATGATTAAAGGTATAGAAAATATTACCCGAGAGGGAAGACTGAAAGAATTGGGTGTATTTAATCTGGAAAAGAGAAGACAGAGGAAAGGACATGATAGAAGATTTCAAGTATCTGAAAGGCTGCTGGAGGGTGAAAAATTATTTCCCTTAATCTCCAATAGGACAAGGAGCAATGGACTTAAATTGCACCTCAAGGGAGGTTGAGGTTGGACATTAGGAAAAACTTCCTAATTGTCAGGGTGGTTAAGCACTGGAATAAATTGCCTTGGGAGGTTGTGGAATCTCCATCATTAGAGATATTTAAGAGCAGGTTAGACAGCCAGATGTCAGGGATGATTCTAGACGGTGCTTGGTCCTACCGTGAGGGCAGGGGACTGGACTCGATGACCTCTCGTGGTCCCTTCCAGTTCTCATGTTCTATGATTCTATGGTAATATTTAATACAAAGCCTTCTGGATGAGGCATGCTCTTAACCTCCCAGAATACTGACACAGGGTCACCAGGAATGGTGTGACAGAGCTACAATAGATGCCCATGCACCCCTCACCCTCACAGCTGATCTGTTACGGTAATAAAGCAGTTTGTGCCGAACAAGATGTTGCCACAAACATGCACGCTCACTAGAGAAGCCTCAGCACTCTGTTACAAAGGGTTGGTGGCCTTCTCCTAGCAAAGGTGATGTCTCCTGGTTAAATCTGTTTTAAGCTGAAGCCTTTGAGTGATCTTCAAAGGTTAGCTTCAAGCAAATCATGGTTCCATGGCCCAGCACAGCCGACAATGGTAAGTATTGTTACAGCAAGTACTGCCAACCTCCATACTTGCAGAGGGAAGTGAAGTGGGGAGGGAAGAGAAGCAGCATGAGCTAGCAATCCAAAAGTAGCCCTAGAAAGTGGTGCAGAAGTTCTGACTTAGCAAGCCTCTTTCACAAAGGGTGGGATATGATCCACTTAAAGATGGAGCAGTTGCAAACTCAGCCAGTTCTAGTTGTTTTCTCCTGCTTCTGATCAGTATTCCTCTGTCCCAATGACCCCAGTTACCTCAGCTGGTGCACTGACATTAAGGGAGCTGCACTGATTTATAGCAGCTGGGTTGGCATTTTAGCTCATCTCTGAGAGAGGGAGGCAGTGTGTGTGAAATTCACGCAGTGTTAAGGCCTAACCTGTGGATAATTAAGACAAGGTGAGTGAGGTAACATCTTTCATTGGACCAATTTCTGTTCATGGAAGGGACAAGCTTTTGAGTTGCACAGAGCTCTTCTTGTGGTCTGGGAAAACGGAAAATTCGGACTGTGATCTGACCTGTGTCGTGGGTTAGAGAATTTCACCTAGTGAAGCCCAATACTCTGTCTATACAGCCTATAGTTTGGAGCAGTTTAGTTGCAGCTATTTGCTTGCTTACATGTGGCTTCATTATTAATCCCTGTGAGATGTGTCAGTAGGATTTTTACGTCTGAATAAATGCTTGGCCCTTTTATATGCCATTTAGCCTTGTTTGAAAATTTTGCTGGCAACAGACATCCTGCTGCATATGCCCATAGCTATTTGTTCTCTGCCTGGAAATGAACACACCTCTTGACTCTGTGATGCTCCCAGTTGTTTTTAAACTCACTCTGTGTTTGGATAGATTGCAATCCCCCCTTCTCCCTGCTTACATTTCTTCACTAGTTATTTGCTTGAAATAATCTGTTTGTCTTTAGGGCTGCTACCTGTCAGGAGTTCGTCAAAGCAAGGCAGTCAGCTCACACCTTCATTAATGCACTGTCTTTGGAGCAGGACAAGTAATGCTGGCAATTGCGATAAAGCAGTCAGTTTAATGAGGCTGTATGTATGCTATGATGCATGCATGGTAGGCCTATGCTGTGGGTGTGGTCCAGGCTAGTGGCCAAGGCAAATAGTTGCATGAGAATCAAGTACTAATTCATTTTTATAAAAGGACCAAGATTTTATTTGTAACATTCACTTTGTGGGTTTTTTAAAATAGGGTTAATCCAGCCTCTGTGCATCAGGATGTTGAAATGATAGCTGCTGTGGTCCAACGGAAATCACCCATCCTGGTGCACTGGTATCAGCCAGTGCCTTATTGTGGGGAAAGGGGATTATTATCTTGAGAAAGCATCAGTAGTTGCTGGGGTATAAGGTATAGGACTTAAAGGAATGGCAAACACTTTTGTGTGTCTGGCATCAATCACCCAAAACTTTGTTCTTTGCAAATACCCTCTGGCAGGGAAGGGTCATTGCAGTTATGGAATGATTCCAGAGTGAACGCAAAAGTGATGTTGCAGTGCTTTGTCACACAGAAACCCTAGGATCTCTTCAGCCAAGATAAACTATACCAAAACCCCTCCTTGGAGCTAGACACTGCAAAGGCTTAGTGGTCTGAGAGGTTGCTTGGGGTTGCAACTGGAAACTGAAGTTGATTTGGCTTGTCATCCTAGGTCCGCATTGTTATTCCTCCTTGCTAAGCTACTTCACACATTAGGAGCAGCTTCTCAGCTGGTGTAAATGATCAAATTTAAGTCAAGTCTATTGAAGTCAAGAACCCCTGACAGCCTTGCTCCAGCTGAGGATCTGCTCCTACATGCTTATTTGAAGTGGAAAATCCTATGGCTTTGCCTGGTCAGGTGTGAAGTGCAAGGCTGGAGATAGATACACATGTAGTGTACATGTGTCCAGGTTCTATTGTCACTTCAGTTTCGTGAGCACTGGGCTTTCTTTTGTTAGTTACCCATTTTGTTAATCTTGTCCTTTCCTGAGTCAGGGTCTTTTGAGAAATAGATTCTGATGGTCTTTAATGACTTGATCATAATGGCAATGCACAAAGGGGGCTAAATCAAGATTACACAGGCCACTTAAATTTTTGTATTTAATAACTTTTGACTGCATGATTCTCCAACCTTAACATTCTTTGAACATTGTTGTGTGTGTTGTGGATGTTGTGTGTGTTAGTTGTCTGTAGCGCTTTACTGCTTGGGTGATCCATCCATGTGTTTTGAGTGAAGTGGATCCGCTCAGCTGCAGGGAAGAAAACTTCCATTCAATAGAAGTGACTTATGGAAATCTAATGTTAAATGTTCTGTATTTCTCTTGCACAACTGCAGTGCTTAGTAATGGAAAGAATCCAGACACAGCAGAGGATGCTTTAAAGCAGGGCTACTCAAATTTGGAAGCCACAATGATACTCAGTACATGCCGAGGGCCGCAGCTTAAGTGTGGTTGCATATACAGTAAAACTCCGATAGTCCGGCATCCAACTGTTCGGCACTCCCGATGCTCCGGCATCAAAATGCCAAGCGCTCCTGACCAGCTGATTAAAAAGCCTGCCGCTCAGCACAGGTGCTGGCTGTAACCCGATGGAGCATAAGGTTGGGGAGGGGGAGTGGGATCGTGTTACAGTATGGAGAAGAGCGTTTTGCTTCAGCGAAGGGGAAAGGGGAGGGGTGGGGGAGGAGGATCAGGTTACAGCATGGAGGAGAAAGGAAGAGGAAAGGGGAGGGGAGGGGAGAGGGAGGGAGATTGTGTCCTGGCCAGCTGTTAAGCCGTGCAGCTGTACCGGGACCTCCTGATTCTCCAGCAAATCTGATAATCTGGCACCACCTAGGTCCAAAAGGTGCCGGATTATCGGGCGTCTACAGTACATGGAAAAATATATGCAAATAGCTTCTTTCACGCTAACGGGCATGAATACACAACACGCAGGCCCCATTTAAGTCAGTTCTGCTGGTGGTAATAAAATCAATATTTACCTGGTTTCCACCCATTTGACAGCACTTTTAGTGAGCAATGGGAGTCCAGGAATTTAACTACTAAAACACATATAAACAGAAGACCATTATATATTGACTACTTTTTTGTTTTGGCTTCACAGTTTTAACAAATCAAACAAAAACTGTCAGTACAATACTGTAATTTACTGGAGTATAAGTACAATCAATGTGAAGATTGTGTCTCCAAACATTTCACCAGCTGTTTCCTGTCAGGCTTGTATTCCATTGTAGCAGCATGGACACAGTTGGTCAGATGTCTGTCGGTAAAAGAGGTGCTCAGTTTTGACTTGATTCCCATGGAGGAGAATGAACTTTCACAGACATGTAGACCTAAAGCAAGTTAGCATTTTTTGGCACATTTCAGTAATGTGGGGTACATGTCTTCCTGTACATAGGTCATCCAAAATGTTTCAGTGTTTTCCTTATACCTAGCTTTTAGAATACTATTGTTTTGCAGTTTTATCATCTCTTCTTCAAATGTGGCCCTCTTAACACCAAATCTCACTGCTGAAGGTGAGACTGCCTTTACCTCAACTGAAAATGGATTTTCAGTAAATTCGAGAACTGTCTTCAGGGATTTGGCATCTAGAAAATGAGAAGAATATTCGGTTTTCAGCTCTGAGATGTACTCCCTAAATAAATCAGGCAAAAAAGATATGTTCACTCAGTTGTCACTTGCGAGTTGAGGATGGGAAAGTGAGTTAAGTCTCATGAAACTGATCTGCAAAAAGGGCCAGTTTTGTTTCAAATGCAGAAACATTACCCATCAGAGAAGGCAGGTTTTTTTCTTTGTCTTGAAGTTTAAGATTGAGTGCATTGAAGTGGCGTGTCATATCAGTGAGAAAAGCCATGTTTAGCAGGTACATCTCTTTGTCTAAACACGACAGTAAATCCTGGTGATCCTTTGCCTCCAAAAACATTCGTACAGCAGACAGTAGATCCATAAAGCAATCTAACACTTTGCCTCAACTCAGCCATCTAACTTATGCAAGCATTGCCAAGTCACCACACTGTGTTTTGTATTCCTCCACTAAAGCTCAAAATTGTCTGTTTCAAGGTATTTGCAACAATGAAGTTGACAATTTTTGTAGCACTATCCATTGTGCTTTTGACAAATCCTCTCCTCAGTTTGCTGCATAACTGTTCTTGGTGCAGAATGCAATGGTATGAAAAGAAATCTGGAAACAACTGGATTTTTCTTCAACAAAGAAATTAGCCCCTTCTCTTTTCCAACCATGGAGAGAGCGCCATCAGTTGTTACCGAAGTAAGCTTCTTTAAATCAGTGCATTTTCCTGGTCCTTCAAATAATGCCATCAGCTCAGAATAAATGTCCTCTCCCCTAAATTGCTGTCAGGTGGATACAAGTCTTTGAACTCAGGGTGACAAGATTCATGGTGCCGTTGCAGGTTTGTTTTCTTTAATGGAGCGATAGTCTTTTGACAAAGACAACACATTGGTTTTCCATTTATCTCTGCAAAAGCGAATTCCATCTCCCAAACAGGGTTGAAAATCCTGTGTTCATCCAACAAGCGTCTCTTCTTTGTTACCATTTTAATGCTTCTTATTAAAAAGAAAATTGTATACCAGGCTACATCTAGACTGCATTGCTTTTCTGGGATACCAGAGGTATCCCGGAAATGCAACGCCACATTCCAAGGAACGCATCTGCTTTTCCAAAAAAAGTTTAAAAAAGCAGACACGCTCTTTCACCATCCCTGTGAACCTTGTTCTACAAGGAATAAGGGATGTGTCGAAAGAGCACTTTTTTCCAAAATTTGGCGCCATGTAGACATGCCAAATTTTGGAAAAGCCTCTTTCGAAAGTAAATCAGAAAAAGATACGCAATATGCGGTTTCTTCTTCTGATTTAACATTGGAGTGTAGACCTAGTCCCAGTGTTTTGGGTGTTTAGCTTGAAGCTTCAGGTTGTGTGTTTTGTGGAGTGATTTTACAGCGGCGGGCAGGGAGCTGAACAAGTCAGGCCAGACATGAGAGGCAAAAAAGGACAGGTGCACAGGAGCCCCATCCTGGATTCCCAGCAGGGCTGATGTCCCCACGCAGTAGGTTGTCGCTCCATGCGGGACGGAGGCAGGGCTGCCTGGCTGCGGCACTGGACCCAAACATGGCCATTGGAAGCCAGTCAGCACCTCAGGCTCTGTCCACAAGGCTAAACAGCCAGCACTTCCCATAATGCCCCAGTGCTCCTGGCACCACCTCCCTGGGGGCTAGAAATGCCGACACCCTGTACCTATCTATTCCAGCCAGCCCGTCTGCTTGCATATTTCAATGCTCGCCCTGCCTGGGAGACCCTTGCCATTGTGAAGCGTGTTCCCAGTGGAGGCCATGTTCAAAGGATCCCACCCACAGGCCGTGTGTTGAGCCCCATGTAAACCCAAACCACACCAAGGGCCACAAAGTAATGGGCTGCGGGCCACATGCGGTGTGTAGCCCTGCTCTAAAGGAAGCAGACAGTACCCAATGGTAAGGAAATAGTATTATTCACCGTGCATCTATTATGGTGTCAGTCCTTAACACTACGGAGGGGCTTGACCTGTTCCATCCATGGGTAACTTGCCAGCAAAATGAAGTGAGGCTGGTTTGAAAGCAGTAATTAACATAACATAATGCAGGTGGCAGGGCAGATCATCCTGTTGCCACAGTTCTTGAAACTCTTCTGTCATTCCTCATAAATCTCAAAGCAGTTTAAAAAGGAGACTCTTGTTATTCCCCACTCTACAGATGGGGAAATTGCAGCACAGCCACGTGAAATGACTTGGGTGTTGAGCTGTGATTGCTTGCTCTCAGAGAAGATGTTTAGCTTGGGTGTGTCTCTACTGCTCCTTGTGTTTGTTTTTGGGGGTTATTGTTCCAAATAAGAAAGGGACACGGGTAAGAAGCCAGGATTGACCTGAAGCTGTAGGCTCATTGCCCAAGGTTGCATGAGGCTTCTATCAGTAAAGAGAGATGGAATCATAGAATACTAGGACTGGAAGGGACCTTGAGAGGACATCGAGTCCAGTCCCCTGCCCTCATGGCAGGACCAAGTACTGTCTAGACCATCCCTGATAGACATTTATCTAACCTACTCTTAAATATCTCCAGTAATGGAGATTCCACAACCTCCCTAGGCAATTTATTCCAGTGTTTGACCACCCTGACAGGAACTTTTTCCTAATGTCCAACCTAAACCTCCCTTGCTGCAGTTTACGCCCATTGCTTCTTGTCCTATCCTCAGAGGCCCGGAAGAACAAGTTTTCTCCCTCCTTGTGTCACCCTTTTAGATACCTGAAAACTGCTATCGTGTCCCCCCTCAATCTTCTCTTTTCCAAACTAAACAAGCCCAATTCTTTCAACCTTCCTTCATAGGTTATGTTCTCTAGACCTTTAATCATTCTTGTTGCTCTTCTCTGGACCCTCTCCAATTTCCAATTTGGAAGGTACATTGCTACCTTTAAAATGGAGCAGGGCCCCCTAGCATCAGGAGGGTGATTACAGGCATAGTTTGCATGGGGACAGGCTAACAAAAACCAGGTATGGTGCACTTGCAGTTCCCATTGATGCCTGCTGGAATTCTGGGGTGCTCAGGTGTAACATGTCAATGATCCACCTTCTGAACCAAGGGCTAAAGTGACAGGCTCTGAAGAGAGAGGGGGTTGGGCTGTACTTTCAGAGCAAGGCTGGGGGAATAGCATCTCTTTTGCACTTTTCAGAGCAAGGCTGGGGGAGCTGGCTGAGAATAGCACCTCCCTCTCCAGTGTTGGCTCTTACAGTTAGGTTTGTGTGTGTATGTCTAGGGCTCTAATGTAAATTTTAAAAGAAATCAGTAAGGGGAAATCTTGCCTAGAACAAGTGTCTTTTCAAACAGCTTTTAGCACATCCCACATTTGGGCTTATGGATTCCTCCCCCTGCCTTACATCCTCCTCACAGGGTTCAGTTCCTAGGACTCCGTCTTTGCAGGCTCAATTGATGATTGCTAGCCCTAGTCTGGAAGCATAGTCTGGTCCTTAAAGCAAAAGACTGGGCTGCAGGAGACCTCAATTCTCCTCTTCCTAGCTCTGCTGTTCTGGATGACTTTTGGGAGGTCTCTTTCCCCAATTATAAAATGGAGTTAACTCTTAAAGGCCACCTGTGAGAGTGGTTTGTTAATCCATTTTTAAAGCATTATTTGTATTCTGATGCTACCCACAGTATGCTCTGAAGAGTTTGGAATCAAGGAAATCAAGCCCTTTTAGTGATTTGGGGCAGGAGGGGGTGAAGGCTAGGGAAGTGAGTGTGCAGTGTGTGTTGTAACCAGTTTTCTGTATAACAGGGACTAATAGTAGTCCTGTGATACCTTAGAGACTAACAAAAATATATAGAATCCCATCAGATGAAGTGCATTTTACCCATGAAAGCTCATGATTTTATATATTTTGTTGGTCTCTAAAGTGCCACAGGACTACTCGTTTTTGAAGTTACAGACTGACACGGCAACCCCTCAGGGACTAATACAGTGGTTCCCAAACTTTTCGGCATCATACCCCCTTTTTGATTTTTGAGAAGCCCTCACGCCTCTCTGCCCCAAATAGCAGCAAAACTTGTTGAGCAAAAAAAAAAAAAAAAAAAGGAACTGACTGGGGCTGAAAAACAAAAATAACAGAAAAACTTGGGGGGAGGCTTGAAGAGGGGGGGCTGGGTCACCTTGCACCACCCACCCCCCCCCCCCCGGAATTTCTTCACACCCCCAGTTTGGGAACCCATGGACTAATAGAACCATTTGCAGTGCGTCAGAATGGCCAATAGGGGGAGCTGAATGCTTCTGTCCGTTTGGGAAAACATTCAAGCCCTAAAGCGCATTGGGAAACTGTCTTTGCTGCATTTGAGCCTTTATTTTTCCATTAAGCCCTATGGCCTGAAGACCCTGGGGAAATATTGCCGATCAAGGGCACCGCGAGGAACTAAATGAATTTTCCCAGGTTTCTGGTTGGGACTGGAGCCCTGGTGTTCATTGTTAGAGGACCCTTGAATCTTTAAACCCAGCCCCCTTTGCTGCCAACATCTGGCAGAAGCATTACACAGATGTGCTACGCCTATGCTCCATATTGCTGTTGCCATCCACGTGCGTTGAAGTCTGACTCTCAGCCTGCCCCTCCTGAAATGTGTGGGATGGCGCATGAATAAGCAGTCCTCTCCACTGCATCCCACTTCCCTAGCATTGGAAAGGGGAGAGACCTATTTGGAATCTCTTGGTCTTAACAGCACTTGACTCTGTGGCATACGAGTGTTTTAGGGAGAGGCAAGAAGAGTTGGTGAGCACAGGCTGGGTTGATGTCATGTGACTCTTCCAGGGGGCTTGCACTGTCTTGAGAATGAGAGTCTGCTACTGTAACCCAAGGGCTGACGGGTGGCCCTGACTTCAGGTGGGTGCCCAAGAATGGCGGGGGGGGGGGGGAGGGTGTTGCAGGACAGGAAACATGGGGGATAAGGCCCGACCCTGCTCCTCAGTCCGGGGCACCTTGGTGCAACGGGGCAATCCCCAGCCCCCAACCCCTTTGCCAGGCTGGAGCACAGAGGCACAGTGAAGTGCTCTCTGACTGAAGCACGGGGTGGGCTGGTGGAGGTGGGCCTTGATATAAAATGGAATCCTAGAATACTACGACTGGAGGGGACCTCAAGAGGTCATCAAGTGCAGTCCCCTGAACTCAGGCCAGGACCAAACTAAGTGATTGGGCAACAAAGCAGCAAATGAAATTTAATGTTGATAAATGTAATGTAACGCACATTGGAAAAAATAATCTCAACTACACATACAATATGATGGGAACTAATTTAGCTACAGCTATTCAAGAGAGATCTTGGAGTCACTGTAGAGAGTCTTCTGAAAACATCCACTCAGTGTGCAGCAGCAGTCAAAAAAGCAAATAGAATGTTAGGAATCATTAAATAAGGGATAGACAATAAGACAGAGAATATCTTATTGCCTCTCTAAAATCATGGTATACCCACATCTTGAATACTGCATACAGATGTGGTCACCTCATCTCAAAAAAGATATATTGGCATTGGAAAAGGTGCAGAAAAGGGCAACAAAAATGATTAGGGGTTTGGAACGGGTCCCATATAAAGAGAGATTTTAAAAAACTTGGACTTTTCAACTTAGAAAAAGAGGAGACTAATGGGGGATATGATAGAGGTCTATGAAATCATGACTGGTATGGAAAAAGTGAATAAGGAAAAGTTATTTACTTATTCCCACAATATAAGAACTAAGAGTCACCAAATGAAATTAATAGGCAGCAGGTTTAAAATAAACAAAAGGAAGTTTTTCTTTACTCAAAGCATAGTCAGCCTGTGGAACTCCTTGCCAGAGGATGTTGTGAAGGCTAGGTCTTTAACAGGGTTCCAAAAAGAGCTAGATAGCCATTGATGGACCTAACCTCCATGAATCTATTAGCTAGGATGGGTAGGAATGGTGTCCCTAGCCTCTGTTTGTCTGGAAATGGGTGACGGGAGAGGGATCATGTGAGCATTACTTGTTGTGTTCCCTCCCTCTGAGGGCAACTGGCATTGGCCACTATTGGCAGACTGGATACTGGACTAGATAGACGTTTACTGGATACTGGGCTAGATGGACCAGTATGTCCGTTCTTATGTTTATGTTCAAATATCATCTAGACCCTCCTGGACAGGTGTTTAACCTGTTCTTAAATATCTCCAATGATGGAGATTCCACAACTTCCCTAGGCAATTTATTCCAATGTTTAACCTCCCTGACAGGAAGATTTTCCTAATATCCACCCTAAGCCTCCCTTGTTGCAATTTAAGCCCATTGCTGCTTGTCCTATCATCAGAGGCCAAGGGGAAAAATTTTTCTCCTTCCTTGTAACACCCTTTTAGGTACTAGAAAGCTGTTATATGTATCACCATCATGTTGGGAGAGCCGGGAAATTATCTGACTTGTGTATTGAACCTCCTACAATGTTTACGTTTTATGAGTTTGCTGCAGGGAGGGATTCCGGGCTATCCCGTTCTGTTTCTGGATCTAGCCAGCCTTGAGCAGTCTTGTGCAATAGTTTTCTACAGCGGGGGCATGTGCTTCAGGATATGGGTTCATGAAAGCTGTAGCACAGGGAGATACCTTTTTGAAGAGCAATATGTCTTTAACACTCTCTGTGAGGTAGGTAACATTCCCTTTTCTGGCTATCCAGGGATAGCTAGCCTTTCAGGGTTGGTTATGCTCAACGTGAAATGCAAATGTTGAAAATCCTGCATCATGCTCCCTTTAACGTGAGTTTTAAAATCATAAGATTTTAACTTGGGTTCTTTCTTGGCTCTCTGATTTTGAGCTTTCTAAGGGGTCACGTTTTCAAGTTTTTCTCTGCATGAAAGCTGAGATCTTCACCTCATCAGGTGACTCCAGGAGCAAGCCCAGATATCAGGGGACTCCCAATAAAGTTGTGAGAAATGGTTCTACTGCTAAGGCCTCCTCTCATTTTCTTTTGAGCTGACCTTAGCTGTTTGTTGTCTCGCACATGTCTGTAGTTAAGTGTTGGAGGCATAAACCATGCATGCCCCATATCGGGCTGCCCCAACTATCTCCTGCTGCTCCATCAGGGAAGGGAAAGCCAGTGCCATTCCTCCAAACTGCCAGCTAGCAACAGCTACCAGCAATTCTCTTTCCCTCAGTGCTTGGGGGCGGGGTGTGTGTGTGTGTGTGTGTGTGTGTGTGTGTGCATGCGTGCACGCGTGCGCGCTAGAAGGAAGAATGCTGGTCACTCTCGTTTTGAAGAGGCTGTGCTGGAAGGGCAGGATGCCATCTGCCTCTGGAAAGTAGGAGCCCTGATTAAGTGAGTGACTCTGTGCCTCTCCTGTGTAAGCCTTGCCACAATAAAAACATTTCCTTGTTATCTAATCTGCCCAGTTTTCCTTCCCCTCTGTTTACCATGGCCAAGTTTCCTCAATAATTCTGACAGCTGCAGGCTGGGCTGTGACGTCAAGCTGCAATACTGAAGTCAAAAAGATGTTGAAATGAGAACAGTTAATGCTACTTATTACAAAGCTGCAGCATTGGTAACTAGGCTGGAGGAAGGTCAGAGGTAGCACTTGGCTGGGCTCGAGCCAGTGGTGTCAGATGGTGGTGATACCTTTGGTTAATTTCATGTCTGAGCTAATAGAGGCCAGACTGCACTGCTTCCTCCAGCTCTGGGAAGGAACGCAGCGGCAGCTTAAAGGCTGCAGCCGCGAGTGCTACCACGTAACAGCCTCTTTCCAAGGTAGCCCTGTCCCGGATCAGTGGCACACCGGGGTCTCCTCCGGGCCAACCTGATTCCAACACCACAGCACGTGGGTCAGTTAAGGCACTCTACGCTTTCTTCCCACCCCTTTCTGTGCCTTTACTGCTTCCCTGGCCCACACGAGAGACCCTGTATCTGGCATGATGAAGCTGCGGGCTCAGTCTCCCATACAAATGGCCAGAGAGGGTCAGAGCAATGGTCCGTTGAATCCAGTATCCTGTCTCCCGGCAATAGCCAATGACAGGTGCTATATTGGGAACGAACAGAATAGGCCATAGCAGAGTGATCCATCTCCTGTCATCCATTCCCCAGCTTCTGGAAGTCAGAAGCTTGCGGGGGGGCAGGGGAACGGGGGGGAGGATTGAACACTGAATTTTCCTTGGGCTTCTGGTGGTGCTGGTCCTTCCAGGTCACCTCTGAGGCCACTGTTGGAGACAATAAGGCAATGACTTTAAAAGTCAATGTTTTTCTCCAATGAAATATGTCTAGAAAAAGGAGCCTTTCAGTTCCAGCTCAACCTAGGCCAGTGACCAGAAATCTGTTTTACTTTATTTTCCAGCCTCTGTGCTCAAGGATCTGTCCGGGAGCAGTTGAAAGCAAACAGGTGTCTGTAACGTGATCGCTCACCATTGGTCCTGACTGCCTGCTTGGTGCTTCAGCAGAAAGACCAGGCTGTGCTCTCTTCTCAGTCTTGGAGACGGTCTTTGCAGGTTTGCGTTGAATCATAGTGGCTTGGCAAGATGGGGTAGTTTTCTCTGCTGTTGCTTGTGCTCTTCCTGGTCTGTGGATGGAGAAAACTTCCTTGCCTAGGTTGTCAGTCCAGCACCTTTCGTCAGCACTAAACTGGCTCCCAAAGTTAGTTAAATATATAGGTGTAAGCTTTATTTTCCGCAGCAGAAATGCTGAGCCTGGCAAGAATGCTGTTTTCCCCCGGAGAATCCATAACTTGTCTGTCAGGCTGCAAGAAAGTGCTGATGGCTGTTTGATAACATCGTGGAGGAAGTAACTGCGTTTTAAGAGCCCAGGTTAGAGAATCCTGTTTATCCAGCTAGAGGGGCAGCAAAAATAGATACTGCCTAAAGAAAGGCAGGAATGAGACCCACTCTACTCTTTCTGGCTCAGGGAGAGGGACAGGTATCTGTAGTAGCTCTGGTGGGAAATCTACTTGTATCATGGCTTCACAAATATGCTCAGGTGGGGGAGTCTGGCACAGAATTACTTGCTGGGAGGGTGGGACAAGAGAGCTAGAAACCCACAAATCAGTAGCTGCCCTGCCTCCTAGACCTTAGCATGTGGATAGTCAATGAGCTATCTGCCTTGGGATCTCTGAGCTGGCTTCTGCTTTTAGGTGATTGACAAAGGAGGGTTGGAAGGAAACAGGTTGTGGTGCCTGAGAATCAGGTTTCTCAGAACTTTTAAAGGGATTTAAATAAATAACTATAAGGAAGCAATTATTTCAAGAGCAAATAAACGGGCACTACAAACTCCAGGTGTTCTGGTGGGGAAAGGGTAGGCTTTGTTTGGGTTCTGGGTCCTGACAGAGAGAAATCCCACCGCACCCCCACTTGAAGGATTGTCTCGTTTTTATATCACACCTTTTACTACAGTACGCGTAGTAGGGTATGTCCTTAGAATCAGGAAAGTGAATGTATTTTTGGCTGGTGCCAGTTTCTTCTGGATGTGCCAGTGGTGGAAGGCTTAGTGTGGGAGATGGGCCAATCTCAAGGATATGGGCCAGGGGAAAGTTACCTGCCTGCCAGGGCTGTCAGGTTGTTGGCCTGATGGTGTTACCAGATGAGCTAGAAGCAGCTACGTGAAAGGCCTGCATCTCACCAGGAAATGCTGACACCTCGTCTGAAAATGCCAATCTGAACACAAGCCCAAGAGCTAGTGTCTTGACAGGGTTAAAATGTCTGACTCGGTCGTATTGAGTCACCAGTAGGAGATACAGAAAAACCGACCAATGTCTGATTGAGTGGAAAATGTAAGCTTCCTCCATACCCTAATGCACTGTGTTGTACACACCTGGGATTTTGTTTCTGTAAGGGAAAGACACAGACTCTGACACACAATTGACTCCTCTACTGTGACTGAGTTTTTGTGCACCAAAACCAAAGGCATAAAACTTTCTATTAAGGATACTAGGTATTACAAGTTCAACAGGCAATTTCCAATACTAAACCCTAACATCCCTGCCCCTTCTACCCTTTCCCCTGGGGAAGGGGCTCTTTGAGGCTTGAATGTTTTTTAAAAGAATAAGGTGGGTCCCGTTGACACACGAATCTGCTCAAGTGTAAAGTGTGTGCTTATATATGCACCGTCTCATCTAGCACAGAAATGCTGCTGTCGCTGAGGTAGAAGCCATTTAACAGAGCACACCATGTGACTGTTCAATAGGATAAGTGAAGAGGACCTACAGGGGAGAATTTTAAGTGGGCTGATGAATTGGAATTGATCGGAACACCAGCCCTCCTGTACTTCTGCACAAAGGGTTGTGGGATTTAATGACTACTGGTTTAACTGTTTTGTCAAGGGCACTCAGAACTGGGGTAAGGAGTTTCTTTTTCACTTGATATTACTGAACTGTAAATAAATGATCATGGTCAGGAGCTGCAAGCCCTCTGCCCAGATTGCTGAGCTCCTTCAGAGAAGGTACTTTGGAAAGGACTGTGGTTTCCGTTGGAACAGGCTTGGTGGTGATTTTTATAGCTGGGATAGAAAATGAGCAGAAGTTCCCTGATCGGAGGGTTCCTCGACTGTTCTTTTCATGACTGGTTTGTTGTTGCACAAAAGGTATGTCTACACACAATTCTTATTTCGGGAGAAGGATGCAAATACCGCGGCACATCTGCATACTTCCTCCGCTTTTTTTTTTTTTGGAAGAGGCTCTTCTGGTATTTACCCGCATCTACACGCGGCCGATTTTTTAAATAAACCCCTATTTCGAAAGACCCCTGTAAACGTCATTGTAGGAGGAATTAAGGGGTCTTTTGAAATCGGAGTTTATTTTGAAATTTGGCCGTGTGTAGACACGGGTAAATACCAGAGGAGCTTCTTCCGAAAAAAAAAAAGCGGAGGAAGTATGCAAATGTGCCGTGGTATTTGCATCTTTCTCCCGAAATAAAAATTGTGTGTAGACATACCCTAACTGAGCAGCATGTGTTTTGCTTTGTTACTATATATATGAAGTATTTAATCATTAAGTCACTGGCTTAAAACCTCTGCCGATGCTCATTGACAGTGATGGGAAAGGATTTTTGTTGACTCTCTGGTTAGCAGAGCTCTTGGACTCCTACAACACCGTGGCACTCTCCTTTCTGGGCTGGGAGGCAGGGAAAGGAATGAATCCATATCCGAAGGCTGTGTAGGAATTGCCATTAAAATCCCAGTTCTGATCATCTTCTGGACTGAGATGTTTTGGACCTGATTTTTCAGAAGACCTGAGCAGCCATCCTCCAAGTGAAACAGGAACTGTTCATGCTCAGGGCTTGAAAATCAGGCCTCAGGTTACTGGCTGAGTTATAGAATCATAGAACACTAGAACTAGAAGGGGCCTTGAGAGGCCTTCAAGTCTAGGTCCCTGCACTCACGGCAGGATCTAGTTGCAGTATTGAGATATAACATCAGTATGGGAGTGGCTATACTAGTAGTTCTGAGCATGCACATTGTGGCATCAGTGTTAACAATTATCAGTTTGGATAACTCACCCTCCCTCCACACACCAAAATCATGAGATTTAAAAACAAAAGTTAGGGGTGGTTCTTACTTGCTTTGTGCCTCATGGGAGCAGTTGAGTCACATTTGCAAGCTTCGCTCTGCCACCAAGAGGGCTACGTTTTCATCTTAAAATGAACGATCTGACCTACTCGCAGCTCTTGGAGCTTAGACTTCTTGACTTGCATCAGCTATCATGAGACTTGGGATAAAATCAGCAGCATGACTGGAATTCCAGAAGCCTGAGCAGACCTAGACCACACAGAAATAGCTTCAATTGAGTTGGTGCAGCTTTTGTCTACGGTCTCCCTTTATATTGCTTTAGAATTAGTTATCAGTTTAGATTGTGTAATGCCAATGGGAGAACTGAACCTGGGACCTCGGGAGCTTAGAGCATGAGGCACTACCACATGTGCTAAAAGCCAGCTCTTAGGTAAGGCTGTAGAGCAGACTCATTATTCCCTCTGTAAGTGGTCTCTGTGCCACTAGATGGGAAAGTGCACCACACCCATCACAGGTGTGCAGTTACACTTATGCCTGCACATTTACCTGCAAAATTACCAGAAGTCCCATTTTGAATACCAGCTCCTGACATCGTTGGAGACTTCTTCCTCTCTTGCCCCTTTCCCTCCATGCAAATTTCTTGAGCTTCTGGAATTCAGAGGACTAACACCACCCTATTTATTGTATGTATTGATTTATAACCAGCACTGATGCAGCGTGCCTGTCTCCCTCTAGGGGTGCCTACCCTGAGGTTCTAGATCCCATGGGCACAGGTTTGGTCCCCCTGGCTCTCTCTCCACCCAAGCGTGTCTTGTGGCTTATTGATTTAATATTTATATTCCAACAGCAGCAGCCAGAATTGGGACCCCATTGTGTGCTGCACAAACACAGGGGAAGATGTGGTCCTTGCCCTAACGCGCTGCTCTGTACCGTTCTGTTAATCTTGCTTTAAAGGGCAGTGAATTCCCATCCCTCTCTCTATTTTAATAGTCTTTGGGTTGGGGATTAGTTATGTGTTGACAGAGCAAACATTTGTCTGCCCTCAATCTGCCACTGACAGCAAAAACTTCAGTGTGCCTTGGCTTTTGCGCACTAACTGATGAAGAGAAAGAGCCACAGGCTGGAAGCTCAGGCCGTCTTTCCAAAGGCAAGGCAGGATGGCCTGAGAGGAAGGACCTCTGGGTTCTGCTTCCAGCCCCGGGAAGGGATGTGCGTACAACAGGGAAGTGGGCACCCTGGCTCCTGAGTTCTGTGCCCAAAGGTCACTGATTGATTAATTCATCTCTGCAGGCCTTAGTTTTTCCATCTGCAAAATAGACCGAATGAGCCCCTCCTCCCCAGGGCTTGGTGAGGTTTCAATAAACAGTCTGTATAAAGGGTTTTATCATTCTTGGATGAAACATGGAGTATTTAATCATTAAGTCACTGGCTTAAAATGAAAACTCCTTCCTGGTACAGGTGCCTAAAAACTGTAGCTTGGATCTCCCATCCCAGCTGACCAAGACCACCTGGATTTCCTCTTATAAACCCTTTCAGTGTCTGCAGGGAATGTGCGGTGGCTCAGGGAGCAAAGGAGGGGTTTGTATGGTTCTGCTGTGGCTGGCAGCCTGGGTGCCCACTGGATTGCTCTACAGAAGGTTGGATCATGGAGAAAACGGTGGTTCTTTCACTAAGAAATCCCTGTGTCTGAACTAGAGCCAGCTCTTGTGCTGCAGGAGAGAGAACGCGACTTCTGAGCCAGGGCGGCCTCTGGGTGCCTCAGCGCCGCTGGAAATTGGGTCCTGTCAGTCTAGGGCATTGAACTGGGATTTGGGAGTGTCCCTTTAGGCATCCAGCATTCTCAAGTGGGCCCTCAGCACCCTGTTTATCCTGGTATGTGGTACAGGGGTGGGCAGGAAGCAGAGCAATACGTGGCTGGCCTCGCTGCCAGGGCCTATGGGGTTTTGTTGGGACCCTGACACTGGATAGGACAGCTCACGTTTGCCTCCCATCTGCAAAGGCCCCCTGGGGCATGTGGGGCCAGCCCTCCCCCCCCCACACTCCAGGGGCGTCTGTGCTGTGGGGTGCAGTGTAGGTCTGTACGCTGTGCTGGCAGTGCAGTGGGTTAATTCTGCTGCACCTAGGGAGAAGGTTATACCTGCCAGTGCTGCTGTCTGACTGCGCTGGGAGTACAAAGTGTCTCTGTCTTGAGCGCGGCAGCGAGCTGTCTGGGAGGTGGGGGAGGGTGTCTCGGAGCCCAGGGGGTGGTTAGTCTGGAATGACACGTTTCCTTAGCTCTGTGACTCACCCTTGAGTCAGCGCTCAGCCCGCAGCACCTTGGTCTTGGCCTTTCCTTGTTTGTCTTCTGGCCCTGGATGACAGAGGCTAGAAGGCTCTTGCCCACCGCCACCCCCCCCAGCCGAATTGCCAACCCCCTCGGCACCTGCTGTCAGCCCACAGTGCTGGTAGGTGTGCAGAGGGCACCCTGCTTCGATTGTTGCAGCATGTGAACCACCTGCCTGACCTTGATTTCTGACAGAAGGGGTGTGACCTGACCCCCAAGTAAAGGACCCATTCTGCCCTTGGCTCAGTCCCCCTTGAGCAGCATCTGAGAGGACCCAGGGTAGCCGATCTCCTAGGCAGGAATGGGCTCTCTGGAGCGGGGGGCGGGAAGGCTGCAGCAGGCTGTCATGACCGCCGTCTCTCATGCCTTCCTGCCGGGAGTCCCTCTGGGTCAGCCCCCCCGTGCTCTCTGAGGTCTGCTGGAGGGGCATCAGTTCTTTGTGCTATTCCTTCCTGTCGCCTGACCCCAGAGTTGGGGTTAAAACCCCATGCTGCTTCTGCTTCACCTGCAGGAGACCTGGCTCCTGTTCCTGGCCTGTTACATGACTCCACCACTCTCTGTGCCTCAGTTTCCCCATCTGTAAAAGGAGGACAATGATATTGCCCCTCTCCCCCGTTGGTGAAGTGCTGTGAGATCCGCAGGTGACAGGTGAGCTATAAGAGTCAGGTTTTATTAACTTTATAGGTAGGGATCACTGCACCCATTGCTAAAGTGCAATCAGAGAATTGTAGGGCTGGAAGAGACCTCAGGAGGTCATCAAGTCCAGCCCCCTGCCCAAAGCAGGACCAACCCCAACTAAATCACTTTGGGAGTGGACCAGGATAGCTGTGACCAGCATGACTGCACGTAATTTTTTTTAAGATTGAGGAGAACTAGAGGTGGATTCGTAATCTGGCTAAACCATGAAGAGTAACTGAAGGAAGGAGACCTTGTTCTAAAATACCATGGCTGCTTCAATGACTGCGAAGGGGTGCTTGACTCTCTCTTGACAGAGTAATGCTGCGAATTTAAGAGAGGTTATAGTTGATTGCCAGTCCTAACAGAACAGATTTACTTTGTCCAAAGGCAAGTAAAATCTTCAGTGCCGCCTCCTGCAGTATGAGATTGACCTATGGAACACTCTGCCTCAGGAGTCTGTGTTCAATAGGGTGGCTGAGTGTAAAAGGGGCTGGATGAGTTTATGGCTAGTAAGCAACACTTTAACTCTCCCTGTATCCATTAGTTCAGAAGGAACAGAGTATCCTTCCCTCCCCTCCAACATGATCTCAGTATTAAGCAGTGGCAGTACTCCAGTATAAAGGAGTTTCAGGCTCCAGGACTTCAAGAGATGGTCCATCGACCTGCATGTTTCAGGCTGTGAGCTGATTGCCATGAATCAGGCAGGATTACCACCTCCCTATGCATAGCATTGATTACACAGATGTGTTGTGGGCATCTTCACTTTCCCTGATGTACCAGGAACTGGCCATAGCCAGAAGCAGGAGACCAGATTTATTAGAGCCCTGGTTTCTCAGCATGGTGGATGTTGTATCCTCTCTAATTTCTGAACCTAATGATCATCTAGTTCTCCCCAAAGGGGACAATGGGGGATGAATCCAACCCAGGGCTCATTATCTAACCTTTCAGCTTCATCTTTTGGGGTAAACGTGGACTGTGATCTGACCCGACCCAACCCAACCCACCCTGTGTTTGCCTTTGCTGAAACTGACATAAGGAGCTTTGGCAAAATAAAATCACCCCAATTTTACCATGGGACAAAACGGCTGACCCTTGTATTTAGAGAGCAGTGGTTGGGGTACTGTAGAACCAGACCAACATCACTCCAAAGAACCTTGAATTGAGATCCATCCCAGTCTCTTGGGGCCCTGGCAGCTTCTCTGGACTTCAGGTCTTTGCAACCCTCGGTTGTGCTTGCTCTCAAGCCCACGAGGCATTCTCAGGAAGAGGGCTTGCCACCGTCTCCCACGATGCTGGCCAGGGAGCTCTGCTCCTTGAGGCCGTTATGCCCAAGGATCATTTGCATGCACAAAAGAAAGAATTTGCATTTCTCTGTGGCAGCTAGTGTGGGAACCGCAGCTGTCCATGAGTCAGGCTGTGCTGCAGCCCAGAGACACGCTGGGCACGGTGTGAAAAGACAACATCCCCTCTCTTGGCACTTGTCACTGCTGGTTTCACCTGGCTGGCTGTGTATGCCTGGGAACAGCGGGCAGAGAATGGCTTGATCTATTGTGGCTGGCGGGGGGTGAAGGGTGTGGAGGGCTTTAGCATGGGTGACCTGTCCCAGAAATGACCTTCCCAAGGCTAACTAATGTGCCAAGGAGAGCGAGCAGAGGGGATTACAGCCCCTGCTCACGTTTCCCTGTAGGGAGGTTGGGTGCAGCAAGCTGACAAGCTGTTTACATGACTGCGAACGTGCGTTAATTGTATCAAAGTCACTGGGCTTCTCATGGCATGGCAGGGTTGGGATTACCGTGCCTTTCCCTGGCTGCCAACCGGGAAGGGGGTTGTGGACAGGGCACCATTGGCCCATGTCTTCCTTGAGACAGACCCAACCATCCCTGTACACAGCGGTGCAATGCCTGTGCAAGGTGCTCTCAGGTGACAGTGAAGGTCTCTCTCTGGGTACTCAAGTGGCAGGGCAGGAGCCCTCCACCCAGCAGTCACTGAAACCCCTGCAAGTCCTGCCTGAGGCCAAAGTGGTTCTTAGACCCTGGGCTTCCTTGTCTGCTGGAGGGTGGGCTCTGCCAGGCTGTGTCTAGACTGGCCAGTTTTTCCAGAAAATCAGCCGCTTTTCCGGAAAAACTTGCCAGCTGTCTAGACTGGCCGCTTGAATTTCCGCAAGAACACTGACGATCTCATGTATGATCGTCAGTGTTCTTGCAGAAATACTGTGCTGCTCCCGTTCGGGCAAAAGCCCTCTTGCGCAAATGCTTTTGCGCAAGAGGGCCAGTGTAGACAACGTGGTATTGTGTTGCACAGAAAAGCCCCGATGGCTAAAATGGTGATCGGGGCTTTCTTCCGCAAAAGCGCGTCTAGATTGGCCAGGGACGCTTTTCTGCAAAAAGTGCTTTTGTGGAAAAGCATCTGTGCCAATCTAGACGCTCTGTTCCGAAAATGCTTTTAACGGAAAACTTTTTTCCATTAAAAGCATTTCCGGAAAATCATGCCAATCTAGATGCAGCCCCACAGTAAGACATGGGCACGGTGCCTGGGGGGGATTGCACCACTGTGAGTGCAGGGGTCTGCAAAGGTGAATGGCCACCCTGGTTTGGGTGCTAGCTAGGGGAGCAGGAAGGAAGGGGTTAATAGGGCCAGTAGGGTATGTGGCACTAGTTTTTTGTAACTGGGGAAGTACTAATTTCAGCACGCTGCACTCGATCTAGGCTGAGCAGAGGAGCTGTGGGCATGTCAGCATGATACTCAGCACCTGACTAGCAGCTTCTCCTTCAGGGAGGCGGAGCCGCACCTGATGGAGGATCTACCTGAACAACCTGGGATGGGAACAGCCCAGGGTGCTAGTCACCTCTGCCTGCCAGTGGGACAGCATGGGAACGTGAGGATTGAGGACTGGAACATTGGGCTGCAGCGGCAGGTCACAATCCCAGGCTTCATAGAGCTGTGTGGGAAATCCAGGCTGGGCCCAGCAGTGGGGGCTACGGAGCCGAGCTGGGGAGACGTCTGCAAAGCCTTCATTTCTAGCACTTGGGGTCGGCCTGTCTCTTCTGAGCATAGAACAATTAGTGGAAACAAAGGCGGCCGGAACCGTTTGTCCTTGCTCCGCCACTGTGGATGGGTCACACCCGCTCTGCACTGAGATGCCCGTCGCTGGCGGCCGTGCCAGTCCCTCCCCGATGGACTGCACACAGTGACTTCCCAGGCTGAATCCCAAGGGACAAAGGCAGCAGTTTACAGAACCCAGAGGAAGAACAGCTCGGGCATTAAGGAAAGAACAACAAACACGCAGGTGGATGCGGTGTCCTGCACTGTGCTTGCCCGCTGGGCCGTTTGGGCTGGTACAGGGCAGGCTGAGATCTCTCCACGCTGTGCTGCATCACTACGGATTTGAACTGGTAGTGCTGAGAGGGACTGAGACAAAACAGCCTGACCAAGGCAACGGCGGCCCAAGAAGGGGAGAGCAAGGAAAGGAGAGGCTGGTGGGCAGGAGAGGGCACAGAGGGGAGTGAGGGGGAGAGGACGCTTTCAAAATGCTTTGAGGAGAGTGG
The DNA here is from genome assembly GCA_032595735.1 of Pelochelys cantorii. Lineage (NCBI taxonomy): Eukaryota > Metazoa > Chordata > Testudines > Trionychidae > Pelochelys > Pelochelys cantorii. The sequence continues at coordinate 11,973,436 of CM064353.1, read as the reverse complement.
CTAAGGCAGGACAGGCTGGGGCTGGGGTATGGAAAGGTTTGCATTGGGGGCTACGTGGATTTCTTTCCTTTGCTGGGGCTGCAGGGCTGGAAGTGCGTGGCAAGCTGGAACAAGCAGTGGAAAGGCTATAATGTCTGTGTGCAATCAGGTGATCAGTCGACCTTACTGATACGTATGAATCCGTTGTACCCAGCCTCCTCTGTAACCCCCAGGGCTCCGTTGCTGCCAGCCGGTATCTCTAACTGTAGCAGGACTTGAGTGCCACCCCCAGGTAACCTGCTGCCCCGTTTCCTTGCACTAGTGCTGGCTCTCCCCTTCCGCGCCCCTTGGTCACACGTGGCCTGGCGGACTGGGCTTATCTCAGGCTAAAATGGGTAGAAGTGTGTCTTAGAACATTGGCAGCGCCCTGTGGGCGGGGGGTGGGAGACTGAGGGCTCTGATAGCTCCTGCCCCAAAGAGCAGACAGTCTTGGTCTGTGTCTGTACAATGCCTCACGGTGGAGTCATGGACCATGACCGGGGCTCCTAGGTGCTCCCCCAATACCTGTAATTAAAACCAGTGAAGAGCTTTTCATTAAGATATGCTGCCCCTGGGGAAACAAACCTTACATCCTCTAAGGGCATGCTCCTAGCCTGCCTGTCGTCCCCTTCTCCCCATGCTCAGCTGTTGCTGGGAGTAAGTAGGAAGCCCTTACTGGCTTATTCCTCTTCAACTTGGGTGTAGGAATCCCCCTTTCTCTGTCTAAGCCTCACTCTGGAGAACTGTCCCTCTCCCAGTTCACACCAGGGATGTAGCCATGGGTGTGCCTGAGTGGGCTGTAGCCTGCCAACTTTGTCTCTAGGCCCACCCCCCAGGGTTTTGTCCTGCTCTACTTCAGGGGAGTAGGGTGGGGCTTACCCCTCCATCACTCCTGTCCCACTTCCCCCCCATTCTTGCCCACCCACCCAAAGTTTCTGGCTACACCACTGGCTCACACACACAGGTGGCTGAAGGCCCAGTGTGGTGATGATGGGATGCCGGTGAGTGAGGGCCGAGACAGAGGCCTACTCTCACATAGGAGCTGCTGGCACAGGGCTCGTCTCCCTGGGCACCCTTGTCGGATGCCGGGCACCAAGTCATGGCACTGAGTGATGTTTCAGACCACTCTCTTCTTTTGGCTAGTGGCTACTGCTCAGTGGCAGAGGTGGCCACGCTTCCCTCAGGGCCATAAAAATCTGCTGGCATGCTGGGAGCACCCACCTGTGTGAGGCAGGGCCGTGCTAGCACCGCCATCGCCTGGCCCCTTCCTCCCAGCCACCTGTCTCTCAACAGAGCCTGTCACCTGCAGGGAGCCCCACCCAGTGTCAGCGCTGTGGTTACCGTGGAAGGGAGGGCCTGGCGTGTAAGGGTATTTGTGTTTCTCCCTGCTTCACTGATCCCTAACAGGATTGCCTCCTGCAGCAGGCAGGGAGGGAATGTCTACACTGCAATCAAATGCCTGTGGCTGGCCCATGTCAGCTGACTCTGGCTTGCTGGACTTGGGCCGTGGGGCAAAAAATCACAGTCTAGACATTTTGGCTTGAGCTGGAGTCCCGTGCTCTGAGACTCCACAAGCGACGAGGATCTCGGAGTCCAGGCTCCAGCCCAAGTGTCTGCTACAATTGAATGTCCCTGTGGCCTGAGTCAGCTCACAGCCCTGGCGTGGAGGGGTGATTGTAGTGTAGACCTATCTGGAGTGCTTTGGTTGCATGGCAGACTCTGGCATGGGGAAGAGAGGCAGTTCGTGGGATGTGTCTGTTGGCCTTATTGTCCCAATCTGATCTAATCCTTCATCCCAGTTCATAATAGGGTTGCCAGTTTTGGCTGGATCTATTTCCAGAGGTTTCATCACATAATTCTCTTTTAATTAAAGATTAATAGAGCCCTATAAATCCATGGATATCCCTAGATCATAAGAACAGCTGGACTGGGTCAGAACAATGGTCCATCTGGCCCAGTATTCTATCTTCTGATAGTGGCCAGTGCCAGATGTTTCAGAGGGAATGAATGGAACGGGACATGTAAGGGTGTAATCCATCCCCTGTCATCCAATTCCAGCTTCTGGCAGTCAGAGATTTAGGAGAATCCAGAGCATGACCATCTTGACTAGTAGCCATTGATTGACCTATCCACCAGGAATGTACCTAATTCTTCATCCTTTTTGCCTTCGTTAACAGCCCGTGGCAATGACTTCCACAGGTTAACTGTGTTTTATGAAGGAGCAGTACTTAGATTTGTGTTAAACCTGCTGCTGCCTATTAATCTGGTTCTTGTGTTATGTGAAGGGTAAATAAAACTTTCTCCATACCGTTCACCAGTTTCTATTCTATCCCCATAGTCCTCTTTTCCAAGCTGAACAGTCTCAGTCTTTTAATCTCTCCTCATATGGAAGCTTCTCCATACCCATCATCTTTCTTGCCTTCTCTGTACTTTTTCCAATTTTTCTATATCTTCTTCAGAAGGGACCATCTGAACTGTAGTCTCAAAGGTGTGGATCAACAGTGTAGCTAGATAGTGGAATTACCATGTTTCCTGTCTTATTTATTCTTTTTCTAATGATTTATAAAATTGTTAGCTTTTTAAACTGCTGCTGTGATTATTTTCCAATATGCATTACTTTGCATTGATCAGCATTACAATTAATTTGCCATTTTGTTGTCCAGTCACCCCGTGTAGTGAGATCCCTCTGTAGTTTTTCACAGCCAGCTTTGGACTTAATTATCTTGAACAACTTTGAACTGTTTGCATACTTTGCAAATTTGCTGTTTACCCTCTATTCCAGAGCATTTATGGTGATGTTGAACAGCACTGGTCCCAATACAGATCTCTCAAAGAATTCTAATAGATTAGTGAGGCATGATTTCCCTTTGAAAAGCCATGTTGATTCTTCTCCAATATATCGTGTTCATCTAGGAGTCTGATAATTATGGGTTTTGCTATAGTTTGAACTAATTTGCCTAGCACTGATGTTAGGCTCTCTGGCCTGTAATTGTCAGGATCGACTCTGGTGCCTTTTTTTTGAAAATTCGGTCATGTGGTAGAGAGGCTGCTTTAAGTTGTAGGTTACATACCACAGCTAGCTGTTCTGATGTTTTATATTTTGAGTTACTTCAGAAACCTTGGGTCAATACCCTGTGGTCTTGGTGACTCATTAGTGTTTAATTTTTCAGTTTGCTTTTGACACCTCAATCTGGGACTGTTCCTCAGATTTGTCCCCTAAAAGAATGGCGGAGGTGTGGGAAGCCAGTGCAAAGAATTCATTTTGTTTATCTGCAAGGACTTGGTCTCCCATGGGTGTTGTGTTAACACCTCTATTGTCCAGTTGGGCGGGCTCACAGTGGTGAGAACTAGAGGCGCTGGCAGCACCCCCAGATTTTACACGGGGATCCGCTGTTGGCCCTGTGTCTGGAGCGCCAGCTGTCAGCTCAAGTCTCAGCCCCCTTTCTCCTGTCCAGGCCCTCCCCAGCTCCAGCTGGGGGGAGGGCTGACGAGGATAAGGAGGCTTGCTTTCAGCACCTCCACTAGGAAGCGTTCCAGCACCACTGGGCAGGCTTCCTGCTTCTGATGTCGTTTAAAAACATGCAGAGAGTTTTTGTGCCTACAGGTAGGTGGATGCCTACAATGCTGCATTGGCACGGCTGTAGCCTTTAAGGGAAGATGTTTCTAAGAGGGCTTCTCCGGTCAGCATGGTTAATCCAGCTCCCTAAGAGGTGGTAACTATGTCAATGGGAGATGCTCTCCTGTCAACAGCATGCTGCCTACAGGGAGGGTCAGGTCGGTGTAAGGACATCACTGAGGGGTGGGGATTTTTCACTTACTGTGACACTGGTCTGTAGGGTACACCTGGCCTGTGACCATGTAATCAAATCTGCTATTCTTATGCAGTTCAACCGAAGGCATCAATCCAATCTTATCCCACTCCTGCACGACTTAACCTACCATCCACATCAAACCCAGCCTGAACTCTCATCTCAGTCTAGTCTAAACTACATCTGTTTTCCCAGGCCAGTACAGTCTAATCTGGGGTAGGCAAACTATTTGGCCCAAGAGCTACATCAGGGTATGGAGGGCCATGAATGCTCATGAAATTGGAATGGGAGGGGAGAGGGCTCAGCTGTGGGCTCTGGGCTGACACCAGGAATGAGGGTTTCAGGGTGCAGGATGGGGATCTGGGCTGGATAGGGAGTTGGAGTGGGGAAGGGATGAGAAGGGCTCTGGCTGGGGATGCAGGCTCTGAGGTGCAGCTGGTGAGGGCTTCCGAGAGTGGGAGGGGGATCAGGGTTGAGGCATGGGGGAGGAATCAGGGTGCAGACTTCCAGATGTGTCTACTCCCTCAAGCAGCTTCGGAAGCAGTGGCATGTCCCCCTTCAGCCCGCTCCTTTGCAGAGGCACTGCCAGGTGGCTCTCTGTGGTGCCCCCTTGTCTGGAGGTGCCACCCCTGAAGCTCCCATTGGCTGTGGTTCCCAGCCAGTAGGAGCTGGGAGATGCTGCTTGGGGTGGGGCAGCAGATGGACAGAGCTCTTTGAGTGCCCTATGCATAGGAGCCAGAGTGGGGAGATGCTGCTGCTTGCGGGAGACACACAGAGCTCCAGCATGCAAGGAACAGGGCAACCCCCAGACCCCGCTCTCCAATGTCTGATGGGCTGGATGTGGCCCACGGGCCATAATTTCCCCCTCCACCCGGTCTAATCCATACTTCTTTGGGGCAGACTGTCTGTTTTGTGTTTATATATCATCTAGCCCAGCTGGGCCCTGATCCATGACTGGGGCCCTTTAGGTCCAATACAACCATTACTATTGCAGTGCAAATAATAAGCAGTGATGCCATGCAACCTGCTCTATGCAGCCCTGCTTGTTTTTTATCTAGTCTACCAGCCCGATCTGGTCTATTCTAACCTCTCCTCTCAAGTTCGATCCCCCTGAGTGCTGCTGTTGGGAGGAAAGCCTGCAAAGTTCAAACTCAGCTTGGGCTTTCTGGCACTTCCACTTTGGTTTGGGGCTCATTGAAAGCCAGAGTGCATGTGCACCTTTCCAAAGTGAGCACTGAAGGCACATTAACAGTCGCGTAGGTGCCTATTAGCGGAATGACTAGAACTTCAGATCCTGTATTAGCAATGGGCCCAGACTAGAATCTTAATGCTTCCCTGACCGACTCTAACATTTTACAGGGGAATGTGGGGTGAATTCCTGGAAGAAGTACCACTGAGACATAGGGTCCCTTCTAACCCTAAGGGTCATCTCGTCTGCGCCGCTGCCAAGATACTGGATTTGTTGGGTCTAAACCGGCCCTGTCTGAGTTTGTTAGGATTCGAGGAGCCAGGACTAGAGATGTGAATGGTTAACGGGCAAGCAAGCATAGCATCATAGAATCCTAGATCTGGAAGAGACCTCAGGAGGTCATCAAGTCCAGCCCTCTGCCCCAGGCAGGACCAATCCCAATTAAATCAACCCAGCCAGGGCTTTGTCAAGCCGAGACTTAAAAACCTCTAGGGATGGAGATTCCACCCCCTCCCTAGGGAACCCATTCCAGTGCTTCCCCACCCTCCTAGGGAAATAGTTTTTCCTAATATCCAACCTAGACCTCCCCCACTGTAACTTGAGACCATTGCTCCTTGTTCTGTTATCCACCACCACTGAGAACAGCCTTTCTCCATCCTCTTTGGAACCTCCCTTCAGGAAATTGAAGGCTGCTATCAAATCCCCCCTCACTCTTCTCTTCTGCAGACCAAACAAACCCAAATCCCTCAGCATCTCCTCATAGGTTATGTGCTTACTGGGTGATACTTACCGGTTACAGTTAACCAGCGGGGACTGGAGCAGCCTAGAGGGGCCTGTTGCAGGAGGGGGTGCTCCAGACCGGCCAAAGTAGCCACCACCCGTGCTAGGGTTGCCAGATGGTTTCAACAAAAATACCAGACATGCTTGACATTACATCGCAATCTACATGACATCTTATTTAGAAAATACCGGATATTTATATTTTCTCAATTTGTTTCCCAAACAGAAAGCTCAAATACTGGACTGTCCGGTTCAAAACCGGACACCTGGCAACCCCACCCTTGGCAGGCCCAGCCTGATGTACTGCAGCCTCGCCATAGCAGTCCCCACCCATGGCTTCAACCTACTCATCCCTGTTTAGCGGGCTGAACATAAGGTTTAATCACTTAACTAAATAAACAGGATTTTACATCCCTAGCCAGGCTGGGTATATTTTCCAGTTCTGGTTTGACTGCAACCACATTGTTGGGAATTTGTAGCAGGCCCTGTGAAATAGGGTGACAGCTTTGATATGGGTTTCCTCTTTGCCAACGGGTTGAGCAGAGCCCTGCAGCAACTCCAGCCCTTGGTGGTGTTGGGACCTGTGGGAGGAGCCTGCATGTTGCCTTCATTATCTCCAGCTCCACTTTCACACTGCTGGGCAGCAGCAGACACAGAGAAGGCAGCTTTCCCTCTGCTGGGCCGGACTCTAGCGTGTGAGACTGCTCCTGTGTGCGCACGAGCACCAAATACTCACTTCAAAACTGAAAATGAGAAGGAGTCCACAGGAGAGAGAACTCCTGTGCACCTGGCTTCCTCCGCAGCAGCTTCTGGCCATGAGCCTGTGCCAAGTCCAGAGGGTGGGCCCCGCATGTGGCTGCTAGCTATTATTACTCTGTGCACCTCAGGCACCCGTATAATCCTCCATAAACACCTTTATGGCAGCATCTGGGAGATGGGGCAGCAGGACAAAGAAAACAAATGGAAGTAATAAATGGGAGTGACCCCTATTTCAGTCAAGTCATCCCGGTTTGGGAGCTGTAGCTGGTTAAAAGCTGGTAGTCTTGACGAAGGCAAGGAAAAAATGAATTGTGACTCAACTGGTCTCTGCTGTAGATCAGATAGCCATGTAAATCATTTCCCAAATAATCATGCTTCTGGCTTCACTGATATATCTATCACACAGTATGTAAACCAATACAGCAAATGTGCTGCCCTGCTGTTATTTTCTCTTCCCCTCTTGACATACCCTAAGATTTGTTTGGCCATGGGTTGAATCCACAGCCAGAAGAGACCTATTTGCTTGGTCCAGTTTGGATGCAACTGAAGCTCTTGGGATTCCCAGTGTGTATTCTGAAGCCTAATAATGACTGTTTAAATGCCAATTACATTAGTAGCAACATACAGCTATGCCTGCCTTTGGAGATGGAGTGTTGAATTTCTATTGTGTGTGTGTGTGTGTGTGTGTGTGTGTATATGTCTTTGTCAAACTCCCTATTAAATCTCCTCTTAACCCTCCTAATTTCTGTCTGATGTTTAACCTTTATTATGTAAGATGAATTTCCATGAAAGGAAGGTTTCCTGTCTGGCTGAGGTAACTTCTTGCATTCAGTCATACTGAGAGCATTTGCATTCCTGGTTTCTCTTGTGCTTACAGGAGTATGCAACCTGCTAACATGGTCCACACCAGGGGTGGGCAATAATTTTTTTCCCAGGGCCACTTCAAAAATTTCTGAAGTGGCCCTGGACTGCTCCAGAAGGGGCGGAGCCTCAGTCAAGGGGCGGGGCCAGGACACTTCCCTGCTTCCCCCCACACAGACCATGATTGGTCTGGCAGTGGCGGAGCGAGTGAAGTCTTCCCCCCCTCCCCCTCAGAGGTTCCCCCTAGGCACCCATGCCCCTGGCAGTAGGAGGAGACTTTGCGCGCTCCACCTTCTGGTGGCAGGGCCCGTGGCGGAATGGGAACTTTTACTGCCTGCGTGTACAAAGAGCTGCTTCGTTCACCCTTGGGGGAAAAAACCACTCTAACTGCTTAAAATAAACAGCTTAGTCCACTTCAAAGCAACCCCCCTGGGAAACAAGTAGAACGGATGGCCCTTATGCTGCTGTTTTTGCTGTTTGCATGTGGTTGGCAGGTATGAAGAAGCTGCCATGGGATCAAGCTGGCTATGTGTACAGCTGGCAATCTCTTCCCAGCATTAGTGCCGTGCAGCATAGCTGGCCACCAGGCAGAGCGTGTCAGGTGCTAAGCCATGTAAACGCTCCATGGAGCTTCAGAGGAATGAGCATGCTACATCTCCCCTTCCTTCAAGAGCTCTCTCTTATCACAGGCTCCTTGGAGAACAGCCTGTGAACTGCGGTGCTGGTGCCATGGCTCGCTTGCTTGCATGGGAAATGCTCTGGCTTCACTTCTGTTGCTCCTGTGGAGTCAGACCCACGGAGGGAACGGGAGCCTAGTTCTAGTCCAGCAGATGCATCAGCTGCAGGCTGGTTGGCCAGCTTCCAATTGCAGGGCTAGTGGTGCAGCCCCAGGGCCTCCGCGGTCTCTGGGTCCCTTGCTGGAGGCGATGAGAACAGCGGAGCGTCTCACGTGAACCTTCCCTGCAGAATCTGTATCACTAGTGATGTGCCAAAAGGGCTCAACCCACCTGTTAGATCCCGGCCGAGTGTACAGGGCTGGCAAGGAGACATTTTATTTTATTTTTACAAATGAGAGCAGAGTCTGAGACACAAAGGCAGCATCCTGCACAAAGCAGAACCACATGGTTGGGTGCTAGTGGCAGAGTGCAGAGCATTCACAGGGGCCCCTGCACTCTGATCACTCAGAGATCAGTGAGGGCCCCTGCAGGAGGTTGGTTGGGGTAGCGGGATAATCTAATCTGATAATGGTAGGGGGGCAGGGCTGGGTGAACTAAAGCAGCCATCAGCTCAAGGCAGCAAAAGTGCGAGCTCAAATAAGGGAGGTCTCTGCTCCATGCCTGCCCCCGGGAAGCAGGGACTGTCTCGGAGTTGGCAGTGGGAACATAAATGAACTGTATGGTCCGGATTCCCAGCCTGTGACGTCTGACAGGTTTCTGGGGTGCAGGAAGGGATGGTACTTGGTCCTGCTGTGAAGGCAGGGGACTGGACTCGATGACCTTTCAAGGTCCCTTCCAGTTCTAGGAGATAGGTATATCTCCATTTAAAAAAAAAAAAGAGCAAAATCTGCCCTGATATGGTCCCCAAAGAGCTAATGAGGTTAAGTCACTCACTGGCCTCTGACCATGACCAGCCTCTGTTGGAGTCTTGCCTTAGGATATAGATGGAGAGAGAGAGAGAGTGTGTGTGTGTGGGGGGGGGGGGGGGGGAGGGCGGGGAGGATGGTGGTTCATTCCTGTCTTTGATCACCCTCCGGTCTGACCCAATTGGATGCAACTGGCAGGCTCCTTAGGAGGGACTGAAATAGCACCCAGTGAAACAAGGCAGGTTGAGGGGCTGGGCACGCCGTGTGAGATGCTCTTCCCATGGAATGATAAGGGGTGCCCCCAATATGCCCTGGGCTGTATGGTCAAAGCGTGTGCAATGATGAGGCAATGTCAGGCCTGAGCTGTGGATCATTCCTCAATCAGCAGAACTGTGTGGACACAGGGTGGAAAATCAGGGTGGTAGCTGGTCAGAGTACGTATGGGCACAGCTCTGCCATGGGAGCAGGACTCAGGGCTGGCCATGTTAGGCTGTAACTTTAAAAACAACCAGTAGTCCTGTGGCACCTTAGAGACTAACACAAATATATACGTAGTATCATGAGCTTTTGTGGGCAAAACCCACTTCCTCAGATGATCTGGAAGCTGAAGTGGAAACTACAGGAACCCAGAATGTATCGCAGAAAAAGAAGGGAAGAAAAAAAATTACCTGTCAATTGTGCCGGTGCTAATGGGGCTAATTGGGTGGGGTGGAAGTGTCCCATACTTAGCTTTGGGGGTAAACGAGGTGTTAATGCAGGGAAGGCTGGCTTTAGAATGTGACAAGCAGTTAATGTCTTTGTTCAAGCCCAGTGTCAGGTTTGCAGATGAAGGTCAAGTCTGCGCGCACACTCTCTCTCATTGGCTTGTGAAATCCCTTTGGAGAAGCGAGTTCAAACCACGTCCACACTGAAGGGGGTGGGAGGCAGTGCAGGAGACTGGTGTCAGCTTTCTCCACTCTGTGCCTGCTGGGGGGCAGGGCATAATTAATCCCACAGCAGTTTGCATACTTGGGGGAGTAAACCTGCTCTAAAACACCACCTTCAATACCACATTCCCCCCCCCCCCCCTTGCTACAGGAGTTAGCTGAGCAGTTGGTAATCTGCCTCCAGGGGTTTAGTGCTTCTGAGCTGCCTGCTTGTTGGCTGTGGCAGTTATTGAGGCCTGGTAGAAGGCAAGGGAGCGCATGCTCTAGGCTAGGGCATTAGCCAGTCTGTAATGGAGTTGGCTTAGGAGGAAATTTTGGGGACAGAATAGCCCAGAGCTGCCTCCTGCAGACTTCCTTGAACATTCTTCTGAAGCATGGTTGGAGCCAAGACTCTGGGCTAGTGGGACCGTAGGTCTGGTTGGTGTGGCAGTTCCTCTGCTCCTGTTTTACTCCAAAGAGTTCCTCGGGTGATTTCAAGAACCTCCGTTCTAGGGATGCCAGAGATCACTAGGGGTTCTGACCTTCTAACTATGCATTAGCCTGCAATAACGTAACAGAGCCAGTGATAATCCCCATCAGTATGCTGGGAGGAAATGGACTAGCATAAGCAAACATAGACGCCAGAGCAATTAAGATTATGCCCTGCGAAGGGGGAGCAAGCAGCTTCCAGGACCAGCGCCAGCAGCTAACTCATGTAATTGCCTCATTTCTAAAGTGGCGGGGGGGTCTCCTTCCAGAAGTGGGCAGCTGCCCTTTCAAGACATGGCCCACTCAGCCATCCACAGCTCCTTTGCTCCTGGACTTAGAGGGCATAGAGACATGGCCATGGGTCACACAGGGTAGGGAAGGACTTGCTGTGGCCATAGTGAATGTAAAGGTGATTCTCTAGGAAGGAGGCTGCTGGACACAGACAGGCCCTGTGGTTCTCCCAGCCTGACCCATGGTGTCTGTGCTCCCTGGCATTGGTGCAGTCCGGGGGAGACTTTGTGCAGGGGAAAAGCAGAGCTGAATTTCCACCCTGCAGCCCTTTTCAGCCTTTTGGTGGAGGCTGTGAATGGATGGGACCCATTTGTGTCCGTTGCGGTGGTGGGTTATATGATGGGGAGCTGTCTGAATGTATATTTGCCCAGACTCCTTTCCCTGCGGGCCACCCTACTTCACACCCAGGGCTGCCCAACAGATTGAATAAAGCAACCTAGCAGCATGGGAGTGCCAGGAAATTCCTTTGGGTTCTGGTGCCACATCCTGCCGTTGATGTCTGTGGTTTCTGTGATGGCACCAATGCTCCTAAGTGTTTTATTGCATCTGGATGTTCCGTGGCTGCTTATCTATCAGCCTAGCAATGGAAGCAGAGATAAGCCCAGAGAGATTCCTCCAGCCCGATTCCTATCGCTTTTCTAACTGTCATGCTCCCCAGACACAGGCTAAGAATTAAGGTGTGATAAGCGCCCCCCAGTCAAAGGTGCTGCCGTCCCAAAAGGGACCAGGAAAAGTTTTAAAAAATCAGCTCTGCTGTTGCAAGCCACTCATTGAATGTCACTGTTTTGCATGTGTAACCAGAGCTGTTTTGAATAGCAGTTGTGACCACACTGGGGTTGCGAAAGGCAGAGCTTTTTCATTCAGCCAGATTTGCAGCTTGAGGAGCTGGTTCTCTCGGGGCTCTGGATCCGCTCTACCTGATTGTGGGAGGGAAGGAAATGGGAGCATGCTGGATGGGCCAAAGTGTAGGCAAAGCAGCATTTATGTATAGCTGTATATAGGCTGAGTCACTCCTTCGGCTACTACCTCGATTTCCCCACCTGTAAAATGGGATGAACACCCTCCTTCAGAAAAAGCATTGAGACCCTTGGATGACTGGTGTGATGCATCAGCAGTGTCATATGCCCTGCTCTGATCCAAGGCTCCTTCTACTGTAATGTTCCTTCCAGCCCCCTAACCCAGCACTCATCTTGCACCACCTGCCCCTGCCCGGGAGGCTTCGTGCCCACAGACTTCATGGAGTGCCTCTGGTGAAGTGGATGCACTGCTGTCTTGGCTTCATGGCAGGATTCAGCCAGCAGCTCCTCATTCTGTTGCTGCTGCCTTACAAAGCGTTTGCTCCTACAAGGGGCTGAATGCTCTTGGTTCCTGCTGAAGCCCCTGAGCTGATTTATGGCTCCCCACTCTCCTCCCCCATCACTGTAGGATCTGAGCACCTCACCCTTTAAAAGGTGTTTATCCTCACCCTGCCCAGGCTGTTCTCCGCATTGCAGGGCTGGGGCTGCGTGTCTTGCAGAGAAGGGAATTAAACCAGCGTTGTCAAGTCCCAGCTGAGTGCCCCATCCTTGAGACCATCCAGCAACCGCGCAAGTGGCTTGGCATCTGGCAGGACTGGGCCTCTCCTGGCATCATGGGTGTGAATTCCTTCCTAGGGGCGGGAGTGGGGAGTAACCTTGCCTGGCTGTGGGTGAGATTGTCCAAGCACTGGCTTAGCTCAATGCCCGTTGAGGCCAATGGGAGCAGAGTTGGGCCAAGGAGAGTTAGAACATGGGTGACAGGCTGGGGAATAAACAGCAGCGCCCCAGTCTGATGCAGTGCTTAGCCCGAGCGCTACTGGGTCAGGCTCCGCCCATAACAATCGCTGTCAGCTGGTAGTGAGTTTGTGATTTATCCCATGTGTTTCCATAGCACGGTCGGAGCCCTGAGTTGTGGCCTGGCATCCAGTTGTGCTTGGTGCCATACAAACACAGAATCACAAATCTGTCCTTGCTTGCGAGAGCCCAGCTGTGGTGGCTGAATTAAGCCAAGCCCGTCGCAGGAAGATGGCTGTACCAGCAGCTGCTCGGCATTGCTCCCTCTGTGTCCCCAATGGCTTCAGGAAAGGGATCCAGTCACATGTAGTCCATTTCCAGACAGAGTTAACAGCAGTTTCAGACCGTGCCCCGAATCCTTTTGCCAGTTTAGGGGCTTTTCTATATTTTTTTTTCTTGCCCCTGCATTGCTGCCCCAAGCAAACAAGGGGAGCAGAAGAGGGCAACTCTCCCCAAAGCGTTGCCAAGTTCACAAAGCAAACAGCCTGCAAAGTAGGGCAATTGCGTTTTCGCTAATCACTTTCCCTTATCAAAGTCTCCGGTGTTAGCGATAACAGGAGCAGGGAAAACATTTTCAGACCAATGTGTGATCTTTACGTTGTTTGAGTTCCCCGAAAGGCCAGGCCCAGGGGTTTGGGACACCGTGAACAATGGTCCCACGCTGGCTGCTTCCAGTTCGATCCCATTTGCTCAGGAGCCTCAAATTGACTGCTCTCTTGGCATGGCCAGGTTCTTCTCTGGTTGGCTGGGGTTGGATTGGCTGCTCTGGTGTTGGTCCTGGTGCAAAGATGGTTAGGAAGCCAAGTAAGGCAGGGAATCCCATGAATGGTGACTGTCCAAGAGTAGCCACTTGAGCCTGCACAAGCTTCAAAAGCAACCATCCCCTCCCAAAAAATCTTTCTAGTAGTCCCCTCCCTCCTGCTGGAAAGGTTGGCTACTGCTTGGGAAAGGGCAGTGTACTCTGTAAGCTGAGTGCTTGGGTGGCCACCCAGGAGAGATTCAAATGCCACCCAGCCAGGAGTGGCCCTAGACTAGCTGCCAGCAACTGGCACCCTAGGCGAACCATGCAATCGGCTCCCCCACCTCCAAACCCCTCAATGGTATTGCTCCACCATTTGGCGCCCCATTGCGCCCCATTTAACTTGGCGCTCGAGGCGACCGCCTAGTTCGCCTATATGGACGGGCTGCCCCTGTACCCAGCTGGTTAGCAGAGTGCTCACAGACAGCAGCATGTGTTTCTAATAGTGGTGCACATCCACTTGGTGCACACAACAAAATGTATTCCACACATGGATGGAAATGGAGAGAAAGCACACTGCTGCTGGGGCAGGTCAGCATGTCGCTTGCATGAAATTTCTGTGGTTCGTAGGCCCTTCCATGTGCATCATACCTGCCATTTCTAGAGATCATACATAATGTCTGAGGCTTCCATTCTGTGACCCTAAAGTATAGCAAGTGGAGAGCAGGCCTGCAACTAGCGTGTCTGTGTGACTGATGCGACCGTAGTGTGTTGCCTGGGTGGGCCATGTGAAGTGAACATGACCTTAAGGTGCTGTGTGTGTGAGACCAGCGTGTAGCACATGAGCAGACTTATGCTCAAGGTGGGTCATATGTCGTTTCCGTGGTGAAAGTCAAACAGTGAAAATGCACCCGGGGGACGAAGTTAAGAAAATAGCTCTTGGGAGTGCAACTTACGCTCTCATGATCTGTGTGCTTGGAACATCTAACAAAATCTAGAGAAGTACATGGCCAATGCAAAGGAGCAAATGAAGAGCATTAGGGACAGCCTGGGGAAGAAAGACTAGAGCCCTGTTCTGGAGCTCTGCTGGGAGCAAGGGGAACCAATGCTGGACTTCAAGGTCCGACTGTCCAAGCTGGGAGAGTGAGCCTGTCAGATGTTCATCCAACAGCACTGCTGGCAGAGCTGTCCAAGCGCCCAGCTCAGCAGCAGCTGAGAGGGTTGTCCTGGCACTGAAGAAGTCCTGCCTCCCCTGGGCCTGGCTTACACTGTGCATTACAATTTCCTATCCCTGTCACGAGCCCTGATGTTCAGTCAGTTTTGTGAAAATCAAGAAAATCTCTCAAGATGGCTCCAGAAAACTAGCCCCTCTCCGAGGGGAGAGCAGTTCAGGGGCTGGAATCCTCCACCCAGTCCTGGCTGCTGCTTTTCTGAGGCCGGACGGGTTCCAGTTTGTACAGCACCTATTGGAGAGGAACCCAAACCAAAGCTCTGGGGTCCAGCTATGGAGCTGGGTCCTCTCGCTAGGGTCAGCACAGTATTGGTCTGCCTCAGAGTGAATCTGCAGCAGGTTGGCTGGCTTCCAAAGAAGTTGCTGCCTTGATACTCCCTAAATGCGTTCATTACCGTTCCCCTTCAGGCACAGAGGGGAGGTAAACAGCCCGCTGGGATTCATTAACCTGCAACGGAACGGAATCATTTTAACAGGGCCTGCCCTGCAGATGAATGTAGTGAGCGCTGGTGCTGTGTACTTTCACACGGAGGTGTCTGCAGAAGGGCTGGCTCCCTCAGGGGACACGGGGCACCTCAGAAGGAGGCTGGATGCAGCCTCTGCTGATCTAAACAGTCGTCCCAGTCGGGCCCACCTTGTCCCACCGGGGCCCAATCGGTCTCCGCAGCGGGAGGTCGGGAGCGCAGGAGTCCTTTACTGTCTGTGTTGGAATGGCTGCTACGTGAGGGAGTGAAATGGTGATCTCCAGAGCTCTGGGCTCCAGAGTCAGAGCAGTCCAGCTGTGGTTGCAGGAGATTCGTCTCCTGAGGTGGGAGACGCAGGACACACTGGCCAGTGGGTTAGACCGGCATTCTGGCTTTGTCAGCCCTGAGAGCTGAGCCAGTGGCATCCACAGAGGAGGTTGCTCTCCCAGCGTTACCCATTCCTCTTGTGCTGAGGGCCTCTGTTGGCTGAGGAGATTAGAAGGCCTGTCTCCTCTGTGAGGCAGCCATGTTTACTCATGTACTCTGTACATACAAAGAGGCCACCACGTCTCTGGCGAGGGCTGAGTTCTAGTGGATCCCTGCAGAGGCTAAATGCTGAATTCCAGACAGGCTACACTGTCACGGAGGAAGATGGTCCTGAATTTCCTTCCCCTCTGAGTTGGGATTCACGAAGCCAACGTGACATTGGGTGGGGAAATAGCAGGACTTTGTACTGGTGAATATTTGTGTCTCTCTTGCCTCTCTGAATCAAAGCCCTGGGTGTAAATATCCCAGTTCCTGAGAACGTTCTGTATAATGGCTTAGGCAAATCAGGAGAATTGCTTTTGCACTGTCCTATAATCACATGTGGTCTCATAGCAAAGAAGGTAAACAGCTTGCCCTGCCATGCAAACAGCTCTCTGATCCACCCCACTCAATGGTGTTGGCTTTACAACAACTATAAATAATCAAGAACCAGAGAAGTGGAGAGTGGCAGCCGCAATTTAGTGAGATGGCTGGTGTATTTGTGTGTTTATTTTATGCCGTATCTTAAGTTTCCACATTTGAGACACACCTGTGTTTCTATTCATAAACTATGATAAAGTTATCACTGCCTGGAGAAGGTGCAGTGCGAATAGCCGTGAGTTCTGCGCCGGGCTGAGAGCAGGACTGAAGTAGTTGTGAACTGAACTGGGTCACATTTTTTGTATGAAACCTTTTTTCCAAAAAAGGCAGACTTGGGTTGACTGAAGCAATTTGCAAAAACAGCGAAGAGTCCTGGGGTACCTTGAAGACGGACCGGTTTGTTTGGGCATAGGCTTCCCTGGGCAAAAAACCACTTTGTCAGAGAGGGTTTTGCCCAGGAAAGCTTATGCCCAAATAAATCTGAGTCTTTAAGGTGCCACAGGACTCTTTGTTGCTTTTCGGGAAACAAACTAACATGACTCCCCCTCTGATAATTGAAACAGTCGACAAATTTGTGACTATTTTGACAAACTGGATCCATTGAAACAAACACAGGGAGTGAATCATGTTGTCAGCATCAAAACAGACTAAGTAGACGCTCTGGAAACCTCATTTGCTTTCTCTGTCTTGACTCCCCAAAACTGCTACTACTGCTCCTTGCTTTAGCCTAGGGACCAGGGTGCTCACCTGGAAGGTAGGAGACCCAGGTTTGAGTCCCAGCCCTGAAGCAGTGACTTGTAATCTCAGTTCCCCAATCCTCCCCCCCATCAGACTGCTGTGACATCCACACTATTGTGTGATGGGGCTCTCTGTCTCCCTGCTATCCTGTTAGGAAGCAAGGATATGTCAGGAGAGCCCTCCAGGAAGTAGTGCATAATCCTCCTCTCTCTTGCAGCTGGAACTCAGAGCTGGCATCAGAGCCAAAGCTCCTTGTGGTCAGTGATGGTCTTTCCACTGAGGATAGAGGGCCCATAATTCCTTTGTAGCCCAAAAGGCTAGAAACTCTTTGAGCAGCCAAGAGAAACTTGGTTCTGACATTGAGGTGCTCGGATCCCACTGACCCCCTTAGGGTCAGACCCTTTGCAAGCCCTGCCAATGAAATCTATGTGTGCGTACCTGGGATTTATCCCTGACAGACCCAGTTTCTCTAGTGATCACGGGTGGCGCTTGCCATTCAACAGTGGTTGCTTCCTGGTTCAAAGCCCCAGTGCGTCCTGCAGTGAAGATGTAAATCAGTGCTGGGTTTGTCCCAGCACAGTTAATTTCAGGGCATCCCAACCACCAGATGATTGGAGTTCCTGGAGGGGTCAGGAAGGAGAAAAAAGGCCAGGTGGAGAGAATGTTCCTGTACCAATACAAATATCTCAGGGATAGGATGGCCAATGGACCTTGGATCTTTTCAGCCTGGTCCGCACCCAGGCCAAGTGGGTAGGGAATGAACATTTCCACTAGAGAGTGACCCATGCCCAAACCCCAGAACCAAACAACTCTGGCACTTTCATGGAGAAGCCCAGATTTTGCAGCTTGGGCCTACATCCCTGGACGTTAGGCCGGCAACACCTTTTAGCCCGTCTCTGTTTGTTGACATCTAAAGGTTGCTTGGTGCCCCATCTGAAATGAGCTGATGACTCTCCACTCGTTAGCAGGCAGGTTTCTGTATTGCAATAGAGGACAATGGTCAAGGTGCTTGCCTGGACTAGAGAAATCTAGGTTTGATTTCCTGCTCTTCCAGATTGTGATCCTGGGCATGTTGCTGTCTCTCTCTGCTTCAGTGTCCCAGCTGTAACATGAGACCCTTTCCTGCATCCACCAGCATGGTCAATACACCACATGTTGTGAGATGTCCTGGAAATGTAGGAACTGGGGTCGGCTCTAGCTCATAGATGCTGCCACTGGATCAGCTGCAGGCTAGAGTGAACCCTTAGAAAGAAGTGGAATATGCACAGAGCTCACCCATACTGGTGGAAACAAAATCTACTTAACAAACACCTGCTGCCGATCACAAGGGTGCCCATGTGTGCTGGCTGGGGCGAGCAGAGAGCACGCAGGATGCTTCTGCCCAAGGGGGAGCTGCTGGCAGTAGAGGTTGCAACTCTCCTAAGGAGCTTGTCCGCAGTGCGGTAGGCTTCCAGCTGCCCGTGCTGCCTGCCACGTGTTCCGGGCCTGACTCTAATTACAAGGCCCTCATCGAAATGAACAAAGAAAGCTCGTCTGCAGCGGCCAGGACTGTAATCTAGGGGAAATGTTCTCCCCCGATAAGATAACATTGATGCATTTCTAAAGGGAGCTGAGCCCCCTGAGTTGGTGATAGCATGGGAACGCGCAGAGGGCCTGGGTGCCAACAGGCTGCCGCTTGCTCATGGCACTTTAATGCACAGCCCTCCTTTCTTTTTTCCTACCAAAACAGCTTTTTGATTGTGCGCTTATCTGGGCTGTGGGTTTGAAAACCCATTTCCATTGGCACAGGCTTGCTGGAGAAAACAAGGACCTTTCGCCTCCGGGACCCGTGGGTCAGCCGCAAGCTGAGCTGTTGCTGGGGGAGTAAGTCTGGGGCATGCATCCCAGGCTGTGAAGTGGCGCTGTAAGGTGCTCCGAAAAGCAGCGGTGAGCTTGCACAATTCCCGTGGAGATAACAAAGAAACAATTGTTAGATGCTGGCTGTTTCAATGGAGATCGCGGATTTGCTCTACCTGGGCTACAGAAAAGCTGTGCATCTCTCTCTAAGCTACAGGAAGCTGGGTTTGGATTGTGGCTTGGACTGTCAGTTCTTAAAGGCACAGTGGGCCTGATTCTCCACTGGCTCCTGTCTTGCAGCCCTTTCTCCCCCTGCAAAATGGGTTCATAACATGACCACTCTGAGTAAAGGAAAAGGCGGGGGGAAATAGAGCTCAGAAGGGAAGGTAGGAGACTAACAGAAGGGGGCAGGATGGGATTGCTGCCAGGAAGGAAAAGATGAATTAAAGAGACAAGAGCTCCTTAGAACGTGAATCTTAGTGGGCGCACCTGCTAACTGCTGCTCTAGGAAGTGGTGGCCCCGTGTGGAAGGGCAGCCAAGCCTTCGCCTAAGCTATGCCAGCTGTGACTGTTCAGGCTAGTTTAACCCTGGGCAGCCAAACTCTTCTGAGAGCTTGACAGGGAAGGGGCTTTTCGGAGAAGCACTAGCGGTTGGTGATGGGCTTAGAGCAATTGCCTGGTTACAGTCTTCAGAATATTTGCTTGTAAACACGGTGGCGCTTGTGGGGAGTATGGTGGTGTGACGGACCGGGCCGGGTCTGGGCACTGCTGAGGGCATTCACTCAGGGCAAATTGCTCAAAACCAGGGTGCCTTACAGCCCCTGACTGGAGACCTTTCCCAAACAGGCCACAAACCAGTCACACCGAGCGATTCAGCTGCCAATCCGGCCAGCAGGAAGCCTCATGAGCAAAACCCCTCAGACACCCCAGATCTCCCTGTGCCACAATCAGCCCCGGGCCTTACACACAGGTGAGGGGCATAGAACCCAATCCCACCTATCTCACACAGGTCTTCCTGGTCCCAAAGAACCAGCCATAGATCCCCGGTCAGTTTACACTGTGGATCTTACCCACACGATCACGATGGGCCAATCCTTTAGAATCTAAAATCTAAAGGTTTATTGATAAAAGAAAGAAAAGTATGAGAGTAAGGTTGTTAAGGAGAATACATTACATGCACCAATCACCAAGTTCCTGATGCAGGCTCTCAGCAGAGATGTCATAAACTGCTAGCTTAAAACTGCTGCTCTGGTGTGCATCCTATGTCAGGATGGGTCGACAATCCTTCCCGGCTCTCTGTCCCTTGCAAGGCTGCATCTGGGATCAGTAGCAGAATTGAAGACAAGATGGAGTTTGCCTCATGGCACTTTATATCCATTCCTGGTACCTATCCCTGTGTCCCCTGCCAGCAGCCAATAGATACTGACTGGTTTGCAGGTTTCCAGACGCATCCCTCAGGTGTGCATTGGGCACCTTGAGAGCCATTGTCCTTGGGGCCATGCTAGTTAGCATAGTCATTCATTGGACATTCCTCCTTTACAACAGGCAGCCCAGGCCCCTTGCTCTGTCTCAGACAGAGAACATTCACAGTATAAGCACAGAGGCCATATTCATAACAACACATACAAACATCACACAAGTACATGAGTAGCATACATAGAATCAGTAGAATACAAGCTTTCATTTGACACCTCACATGGCCCCCTTGGTACAGACTTTGGGGCAACCTCCCCCCCCCCACCATGGGCACAGCAGTGATCTGGCTGCTCCCCTTAAAATCCAATAACGTGACAGGTGGGGAAGGGACTAAAAGGATTTGTGTGATGGGAACTGTGCTCAGCATGTGTAGACATGCGTACAGGTGTTGTGGCTTGCTTTTATTTTCCTGGATGGCGGTCTGTATCTATACACACACACACGTGTGTGTGTATGTATACATATATATATATATATATGTATGTATGTATTTGCACTTGTTTGTCTGTGAACCTCTGTGTCTGCACACATGTGCATGTTCTTATACAGGTAAGAATTTGTGTGTCATTGTTCTCACATATGCACCGATCTACTTATAAATTTGTTCTACGGGCTTCTCTGTGTGTGCTGTGTAGAATCCTTGCATGTGCATGGATGAGTCTGTCTGTGTATATACCAACCAGCCCAGTTATACATGGGCTTGCTTGTGCATATGTATGGATTTGTCTGTATATGCCCCTTGACGTATACCCTGTGCTTTCGCATGTGTCGACCTGTTTACACATGCAGTTGTCTGGGTGTAGCAGCTGTAAATGTCTGTGCAGCTCTTGTATGTGCGCAAGCCTCGCCTCTGCGTACAGGCCTGCTGGGTGTCCGTGCATGTGCAAATACTACGTGTTAGCCTGGAGTGTGCCGTGCACGCCTTTATTTGATGTCCCAGCCCACGAGGGGAGCCCATCTTGGGAATAGGCCCAGGGGAGGTGTGTGTGGAAGGACAAGGATGTAAACAAACATCTGGGAGCCTATCAGTGTGTGTGCACTGCAGTGCTTATCATTCACAGAGCCTCCACGCGGGCTCACCATGTACTGGGGATGGGGCTGGCATCAGCCTGAAGGAGCGAAGATGGAGCCATGCGTGGAAAGCAGGGGGAGCTAAAAGCCTGGCTGCGCGGGAGAAGACCTCTGCTCTCATGACCCTGAGAAGAAGTTGGAAGGATGTGGGATGCAGCCGGTAAGTGCACTAGGTGGGCTGATGCCATTCCAGAGATCTGTCGTGCGGCTTAGCCCTGCCTCTGGGGTCCGGGCTGAACTGTAATACAGCTACTTACATCCTGCCAAAGTAACTTTTCCTTGCGGCTTCAGCTGGACGCAGTGGGCCTGAGCTACCTCTTGCCACTTGGCTTGATTCCTCTGGCTCTCCCGAAGTTCCTTTTGACTTGCCCCAGCATAGGAGACTCAGATCCAGTATTCCTCTTCACCCCCGGCCTCTCCTGTCAATCGGCCGCCACAGGCTGTCCCAGGTGGAGCAGCATTTCAGTGGGTGAAGCACTAAGGAGGGAAGGGACGTATCATTGCTGATTCCCACTTACCTCTCAGCGCTGGGCCCTGTCACGTCACACCTGGGAGCAGGGCTCTGTAGAGTTGGGCACACTTGCGTTGGGTGCGGAGCAGCTGGGGCAGTCTTAAGTCTGAATTTCCTGCCATTCGACTTCGGCCCTGGGGCGCCTGTTGTGCGTGTGTAGGTTTCTCGCAGCTCACGTTCCGGAGAAGGGATCGGTCTCATGACAGGGGCAGGGGAGTGGACCTGTGGGAAGTGGATCCAGCAGGGCAGGAGGAGATGGTTCTGCATCAAGAGCGCAAAGGAGGAAGAGCGGAGTGTTTGGAGTTGGAGGCTCCAATGGAGCCAGGAGAAGGGGCTTCATAACTCACCCAGCTGTTCATGTCCCCGGTGCAGAAGTGACCCACAGCACCCTCACAACAGAGAGGGCTTCCCTCCCAAGCTGCCCACTTAATCTGGGAGTACCTAGCAAGGAACCAGCTTAGCTCCCTGCCACACCAGCTTACCAGGACCCAGGCTCCCCTCTTGGAAGTGCTGGCAGCATGGTACCGGCAGCACTTCTGAAAGGGTTAAAGATTAAATGGGCCCAGCTCTGAGTCCCAATACAGGCAAGTGCATGAAGGAAGATCCCCCTAAAGGGTTAACCCTGGGCTGGGTTATTTAAACACCTCCTGAGGTAAGCACCCAGCTTGTTTGTTCAGGTAAATAAGGAAGGAATTAGATATAATGGGCAAAGAAGGCATTTGCTCAACACTTTGCATTCTAGTGCGCAGTGGCTGGGCATGCCTGCTATGTGCCTAGAGACAGATGCCTTTAGCTGAGTGTGTTTCTTCACAACCCACCACTTCGTTCCCACCGAGCGTCCCCGCGGCCCCCATCCCACAGAAGTCACTTCTGGTGGCGCTTCTCTGAGGGCTGGTGCTTCTCCGCACAGTCGGCCTCCTGCAAACAGTGTCCTGCTGAGTTCCATAGGGGTAGAGTTCTTGTCCCCCCCATCCAGCATTCTCCACAAACCAAGTCACTGCACCCCCATTCCACCTCTCTGCCCCCCTCCCCATGCCTGACTGAGACGCCGAAGGGGAGAGGGAGAATTTTTCTAACCTTCTTCCTGGATCGATGCTGCAGCTGAGATCCTGCACGTCTCTGCACACCTGACGGGTAAGTCTCACTATAGTGTTATATCTGACTTGCCCTCCATGGTGGTGGGGAGTACATCCTGGACCCTATGACCTTCCATCTCTGCTCTGATCCAGCCCTGGTGCTCTAGTCTCCTGTCCTGTGTCATCTGAGGTCAGCTGGCTGATGCTGTGATATGGTCACCTGGCTTTTCTTCCAGATCCTTCATTGTCTTGAACTCTCTCGGGGTTAACCTGAGAGATTTCCCCTGGGGGCAGCTTCTCCCATAGCTGCCTAATTCGGGGTTTCTTGCACTTTCCTCTGAAGCAGCTGGGACTGGCCACTCCTCAGAAAAAGTTACGGATCCAGTATGTGACTCCTACAATCCTAGGGGGAAAACATCCCAATGGCACAAATGGGGATGAGGTGCCCCTCTCCTTCTGAAAAGCAATGAGTCGGAAGCTCATTCTCATTGGTGCCCTTCGTAGCCCCCTCCAGAGCTTTGAACAAGGGATAGGGGGGCAGTTTCTGTACCTCGCTGTGTTGCTGGATGACCACTGACTTTAAAAAAAATCTGTGCCTCAGTTTACCCAGCTATGAAATGTAGACAATAAACGCTTGCTTCTGAGATCATGCAAGGAGTTAATTGATTAAATTAGTGCCCTTGGAGAACCGGGTAGATGGTGGTATAGAAGGGTAAATTATTGTTAGAAACCATGCATAATAAATAATGACAATTGTTTGCTACGTTTCAGTGACTGGATTAGCTAAGATGGGCATGCAAGGGGCTGGGGGCATATTTGTAAAAGGACAGTGGGTGCTGTTAACCCTTTTAGACAGAGTGGCCATGTCTCAGGGTGCCCTTCACATTTTTCAAGGCCGAAGGCAAATTGGCTCTGTCTGATTTTTATGGTTATGCTCGGTTAGTGAAACACAAATGACACTTTTGATGCCAAATCCCTTACAATACCAGCATTCTCATGGGCAGGCGTCTCGGCGGGGCATGCAGCTTGCAGGGGGGAGGCAGGCACTGATATAAAGAGGGGCTCTGCCGATTCTAATGGGGAACACCAAGCTCTGCTTCTCCCCTGGGACACACGCACAGGTCAGTGCTCAATTAAGACCGGCAGCTCGCCACCTCTCTGCTGTTCACCTCCCAGCGGGCATGGAGAGATGGGAGCTGGAGAGGGCAGCTTGACCCAGGCAGCAGAGATCTATGTGAACATCAAAGGCGGCTCCAAACAGGGGCTCCATCGCCCAAAAGTCTCGGCATCGGGTGCAGGTAAACGAGTGAGGAGCTGTGTATTTGTGGTTGCAGAGGGGTAGGTCTGCGCTCTCCTTTTAATACCATAGTATTAATTTGCAGAAAAGTCAGCTAGGAAGAGAATGGCCCAGGAGGAAGTCTGGTCCAGTGGGAAGTGACGGGACAGAAAAAAGAGGAAAAGTCTTTTCTCAAAGTCCTAAAATCAATAGCACCCAGACAGATTTCCCCGTCATCATTAACAGGCCCCGTGCCTGGCAGTCAGTGGAGTTTGCAGCAGGAATCAATACAGCCCATTGACACCCAAGCTTTCAGGGCGCATGGGGCTACACCTGTGACCGTTTTTTAAGAGCAGGAGAGAATGGGAAGACACTAGACTGGATTCTACATCCTGAGAGTCCCGTCCTCTCTGCCCACCCTGCAGTGGTGGAGACCTAGACAAGACAAACAGATCACCAACCGTTCTCCACTCCTGAAATTGGTCCAACCTGCCTGTCTGTAGTCCAGGCTCTTCCCATGGCCAGGAGATCAACTGAGTGAAGGGACAGGCCCGGGTCACTTACAAGCCTGTGAGGCTGAAGTGTTTGCGGGAGCCCTGAATCTCACTGTGCATGGCTGGTGTTCCACTGACCCCTGTCAGTTGTGTGCTCTCTGGGAGGTGACCCCATCAGGCCTGAGGGTACAGGATGCAGTTTGATCATGTGTGCAGCCAGACCTCCGTGCCTGACACCCTTGTCCTCAGGTGAGCATGCGCTGAACCCCCCCGGGTCCAGAACCAGGGACAGCTCTTAAACCAAACGCTTCTGAGTCCCTGCTCTGAACGTCACAGGCCAAACTTTGCCCAAGGTCCCCCTTCGAAGAGCCCCAAAGAGAGGGAGCTTGTCCAGGTGTGTGAGAGACCGAAGGATTTTACGGACGTGCTGAACCCTCTGACATCTGGGCCCTTTCAAGGGTTTTCAAGATGGAGACACCTGGAATCACTAATCACTTTTGAAAACCTCGGCTGGGAGCTGCCTTCTGGGAGGCTGGTTTACTGTGGCCCCTTCTCCCTTCACTCTATTTGGTTATGGGAGCACCTAGAATTCACTTTCATCATTGATCTCATGGCCCCCAATAAAACCATCTCATTTCCTTCTCGCCTCCAGATGTCTGGCTGGCAGAGCAAACAGGCGTGTAATCATTTCATACCCGACCGGCTGGACTTTGACAGCCTTCATTTCCAGGTGCGCCCCGTTCGCAATCTTGACTCTGTCCTCAGACGAATTCCAGGGCCCTTGAGGTAACCCGTTGTATTTCTAAAGCACCTGTCTCCTTGGGATGTCAGGCCAGTGGTATCCTAGTAATCCCCATGGTTCCTAGGGGTTGTCCTAGGCCAGGTTCTGGAGGACACGTGTCCAGCGTAAGGGGACCTGAAAGGGACAGAGACGGCCTTGCAGTCAGTCAGTGAGGGGCAGGAGGATAAAGCAGGGATATTATACTCCTTTGGGAACAGCGATCTGGTCTTAGTGAGCTTTCCTGGCCCTCGGATTCATGGGAGCCAGTGGAAGGTAAAATGTAAAGGGGTCTCGATAACAGATTCTCTCCCCTGGGACGCTTTGCCTTCTTGGCACCTTTGTTTGGAAGGGAGGGTTTATGAGGGTGAGAGATGGGGGGCGGGTGTTCTCATCCCAGGTGGCGGGCAGGAGCTGTGTACCTGGGGGAAGCTATAGAGCAGGGATGGGCCCAAACAAAGCCTCCAGTTCCAAACAAACCCAGCCTTGGAGGAGATATTGCAGCCAAGCCAAGCAGCTGAACCAAACCTGTGGAGCCAAGCAGTGTGTTTCACAGACGTAACCAGGGTATGATAGGTGAGATACCTGAGGACCCTGCCCCCTAGGGGCGCTGTGGGGCTGCCTCTTGTGAACCAGTGTGGAAGCTGTCCTCACCTGGCCTGAGGCTGGGAGAGCCACGGCTGTGGTTGTTGCTGAAGTTCTGAAGAGCAAAGGCTGCTGTAGAGAGGGCAGCTGAGCCGTCACTTGGGTGGTTGGAGAACTCCAGCTGAGAGGTTTGGGAGGCCTGGGGAGCAAGGAAGGATAACTTTCCAGGGGAGCTTTGGGAAGTGAGCATGGGGAGAACTTGCACAAGGGGGTGGAAACTTGGGGCGCCTGTATGCAAATCTTTCCAGGCCAAGCTCTGCAGGCAAGTTTCGCACAAGCTTCTGCCTCTCTTGGTCCTTAGCTGCCCTGAATTGCTGGGCCCAGAGGCCTTGCATCACTCTTCCCAGGTTAAAAGCTCTTCTCTGACCAGCTGGGGCCAGCTGGGGGTGGAAAGGGTGGCAGATGCAGGCAAAGCCAAGCAGCTCAGCTTGTGGGATTGCTACAGCCATGATGCCACCCTGAGGGGCTGCTTTTACCAAGGCAAATCCACCCCTGTGGTAGGGGATTGCTGGGATCTTTGCAGACCCGTGGTACTCACAGCATGGGGCTGGCTCAGAGAGCTGTGGCACTGGCCTACGTGATGGGCCGTACCTGGTGGAGGGGGGGCTGGGCCAAATGGGAGTGGTGTTGTGGCCCTGTGTGCTGCGTCATGGCACCAGCTGCCTCCTGGTCATGTTCTAAATCGGTTCTGGGGGCCTGTGATCCCGCACTGCAGCCAGGGGAGTGGCCTGGACTCAGCTCTGGCAGCCCTGCAATGGGATAAAGGCCTCCTGGCCTGATTCAGTAAAGGGCCTGCAATTTTTTATTTAAATAAGGGATGTCCCTTATAATTCAGGCCTGTTGCAACCCTAGGCTCCCTCTGCCCTCCTGTCAAATGCTCTACTCCATGGGCATGGCCTTAGTCCCCCCCACTCCAGGGGGGAGAAGAGGATCCCTCACAGCCCCTTACATCTCCACGGGGCGTACCCATTCTCAGGGCACCGGAGCTAAAACCCGGCTCCCTCAGCACAGCCCTGAGCCGCAGCGGGTCCCGTCTGAGCCGGGGGTTAGCGACGGGCTTGCTATCAGCCCAGCCACTAGAGAGTGACGTTCGGCACCCTTGGGCCAGGTGGATGCAGCTGTTACTTGCTGTGCCTCCAAGTCTGCCCTCCCCTCCCGTGCCCAGCAAGCTGGCTGAGACTGGGGCAGGTTGTAGGCACTGCAAGCTGCATTGGTTGGCCCCAGGGCTAAGGGAGAAGAAAGCCTTGCCAAAGAGTGCACCAGAGAGGGTGCAAAGAGCTGCTGGCCTCCCCACGTGCAGGGGGGTGGGCGGTCTCATGTGCCAGGACCACTCTCTCCTAGTGCCTCCCAGAGGCGGCAGAGAGCTGCCCTCCCCCTCAGAGCAAGCTGGCTGCAGTGGGATGTGCACGGTGCAGGATGTGCACTCTCCCGGGGAGCTCTGGGAGGCATTGGGCCTCACTGAACCTCAGTGCCACCCGCCGTGCTCCGATTGCTGCAGCCCTGCCCTGACACCCATGAAGGGCCGTTCGTTAATGTGGCTAGGGAATCCCGGCCCTGCCTTTCTCCTACCCTGGGGGAACAGGTCGTGGAGGGGATCGGCTGGATAATGGGGCTTGGGATCCCTCTGCTGGCAGGGCTATTTCCTTGCTCCCTGCTGCAACAGGGTCATAAATTGCACCATGAGCCTCTGCGTACAAGGGAAACACATGGCCAGGGTCATGTGGCCCTTTCCAGGCACTTGGCAACAGGAGAGAAAGCCCTGGCTGCCCCATCACCCGCAATCTTACTATGCAAAGCAGTTCGGATCCTGTTCTCTGGAGCCTGGTGCCTTGAGGCAGCCTCTTTATTTATACAGTTACCTGCCTCCTGCTCTCCCCGGCCTGCCTCCCACTCCTTGTTGCTCCAACTCCCTTTAACCTCTGAGGGTGTGATCCAGAGCCGAGCTGCCCAAGCACTGAGGAGATGGGAAGGTAGGAGGGAGCTCCATGCTAGCAGAGCTGGTAACATTGTCCACCTCCCTTTGGGCACAGCGTGAAAAGGAGCTAGTGATTATTTTTTTTCATGTACAGTTGGGGGCGCTTTTTAAGGGGAGGCCGTGTTATCTTCTGCTTAAACCATCTGACTGAGAATCAGGGCGCCTGGGTTCCTGACAGTGGGTTCCTGACAGTGGCATTCACTCTGTGTGTGACTGTGGACGAGTCACGGAAATGTGCTGTGCCTCAGTTTCCCCTTTTTTGTCGAGGTTTCCTACAATCCCCTCCCGCCCCCCGGCCTCCAGGTCCCCTGCTTCTACTGCTTCTGCCTGTTTGCAAGCCGTTGCCAATAGTTGGGAGCGCTTTCCGAGCTTGCCCTAACCCAACCTGTTTCGCTGCGGATTTGATTTTAATTAATGAGCTCATTGTTTAAGGGAGGTTTGTTCTTTGCTTTCCATGGACTTGATCCCAACTCCACTGAAGTCAATAGCAAAGATCTCACTGACTTATCAAGGAGGATCATCATAATACAAATAATGCCATGCAGAGCTCTCAAAGCAAGAGACGTCTGTGCCATTCTCCCCACTTCACAGATGGAGAAACGGAAGCCCAAGGGATGGAGTGACTTGCCCAAGTGGCTCAGTTGTGAGCAGTAACCGGTTCTCCTGAGTCCCAGACTAGTGCTCTGTCCACTTGGTCACACCACCTCCATGAGAGACAAAAAGCTGGGCTTTACGTGTCCTGATGTTCTGCATGGAGTTGAGCATAAGAACGGCCAGACTGGGTCAGCCCAAAAGTCCATCCAGCCTAGTATCCTGCCTTCCAACAGCTGACAGCAGGGCCCAGCCACGGAATGCCATGGTGCAGGCAGAGCTCCAGGGAGTAGAGCTGGGGAAGGAACCACCCCCACCCTCCAGCCTGCTGCGGGGGCCGGATCAGCTTCGCTGAGGTCACAGGAGCCAGCCCAGCCCAGCCCAGCCCAGCCATGCTCACCTGGGCCACAGGAGCCTGCCCAGCCCAGCCACGCTCACCTGGGCCACAGCAGCCTGCCCAGCCCCGCCACGCTCACCTGGGCCACAGGAGCCAGCCCAGCCCAGCCCAGCCACGCTCACCTGGGCCACAGCAGCCTGCCCAGCCCCGCCACACTCACCTGGGCCACAGGAGCCAGCCCAGCCCAGCCCTGCCATGCTCACCTGGGCCACAGGAACCAGCCCAGCCCAGCCCAGCCACGCTCACCTGGGCCACAGGAGCCAGCCCAGCCCAGCCACGCTCACCTGGGCCACAGGAGCCAGCCCAGCCCAGCCACGCTCACCTGGGCCACAGGAGCCAGCCCAGCCCAGCCACGCTCACCTGGGCCACAGGAGCCAGCCCAGCCCCGCCACGCTCACCTGGGCCACAGGAGCCTGCCCAGTTCAGCCACGCTCACCTGGGCCAGGCAGCGAGCGGTAGGAGCAGCAGGCAGAGCGCCCCACGATGCAGAAGTGGACACGAGGGAGCGTGGGGAGGGCAGGCTCCGGCAGGGCTTTATCTCTGGGCCTGGGCTCCCATTGGGCAGCATGGGAGCGGCCGGGGCCAATCATCGCTGCTCGTGATCCAGGCACCCCTTGGCGGGAATCAGGCGGTTTTCGGTGCCTGAGGCGTTTCTTGTGAGGCTGAATTAGCCACCTGCCTCACTGCGCACCCAACAGCTCTCGACTGCAGCGCGGGACCCAAGGCAAGCACTTGGCTCGCCTTGCCCTAGGGCCAGGCCTGCCCGGAGGGTAGGGAGGTGGAGCAGAGCAGGCTTCTGGGCCGCTCCAGCTCCTGCTGTTCGCCTGGTGAGTGGAGGGGAGTTAGGGCTGTGCCAGGCCCCTGTAATCTCCCAAGCATTGCTTGGGAGCCGAGCAGGGGCGGGACTTGGGGAAGGAGTGGGGCAGGGCCGGGCAGGGCCTGTGGGGGAAGGTGGGGTATGCCTTGCACGTGGGGCACGGTGTGTTTGTGAGGGGGAGTTGTTGCCCTCTCAGTCTGGCCCTGCCTCTTGCCCAGGGCCATCCTTACCTATATGTAGAATGCGCAGCTTCATAGGGCACCCAAATATTTGGGGTGACAGTGGGTCTTAATGTCCACCCACCCACCTCTTTGTATCCCCGTTCTGTGGCTTTGCGTCTGCCGGAGAGGATCTAGTTCACTTACAGGTGACAAAGCCGGCCAGCGCGACTGGCAGGACACTGAAGCTGGGAAAGAGCCAGTCAAGTGGTCATGAAGCCATTTAACAGGCATTTGCCAACCCCAGGTCTGTACGGAGAGGTTTCAGAGGCAACTCAGGGATGTTTATGCCATAATCAAATTGTTAGTCTGTAAGGCACCACCGGGCTCCTCGTTCCAGGTCTGTACTGTCAGCTTCTGAATTTACTGTCCGCTCACAGGCCCTTCACTTACAATTTGCTTTAAAACTATTTTGGTCGTGTGTTGCTGAAGATTATAAAACTACATCTCTAAAAAAATCGTCATTTCCCCCCCGCCGGCTCCGGACTGTCGTCAGTGATGGGACACCAGTTTAAGAGTGCAGCGCAGAGCCCCATAAATCCTGAGGACGCCCCTGCTCCCAATTAGCTGGGGCCCTTCTTCAAAGCAACTGTGCTTGTGTGGCCCTGCTTAGCATCCCCGTGGACGCATGACATGCCAGCAGGGGTGGCCAGGTGTGGGGGATGCCTGGCTCTGCGCTCCTGGAAGGGGCAGGGCCTTGGGCGAAAGGGGTGGGGCTGGGGCAGCCAGCCCTCAACGCTGCCCAGATCAGGGGTGATTTAAAGGGATGATGCTGCATGGCACCTGGGAGCTCTGGGTCCCTTTAAATTGTCCCCCCCCCGTTGACAGACCTGCATGCCAGCAGTTGTATCGTCTCCTCTGGGGGGGGGGTTGCTTAGTAGGGGGCCACACCTGGGTTCTCTCGGCAGGCTCAATGGCCTTCACAAAGCTCTGAGCTGTGGGAGCAAGCCTCGTGTTTGTATCCTCCAAGCTGGATGAGTTTTACCTGTTTTGGCTCTTTTTCCTGGCAAACGTTTTGCACGGCGCTAGGCCCTGGCATAGGCTTCTGTGTAGGACGGTCCTGCTCCTCCACTGGTGTATCCCACCGCTGCCTCGCTCTCTAGCCAGCGATCCATTCATGCTTTTACCCAGGGAGCTCCTTTCAAGGGGTAAAAGGCCCCACCCCGTCCCCAAGTCCTTATTCAGGCAGAACTCCCAGTGGAGTCAAGGAGAAAGGGGAACCTCTCTCTGTTTTGCTGCAACTCTTCTCTGCTGGCAGAGACCTGCAGCTCCCTCGGGTGGGATAGAGGGTGGCTTGGGTGGGGTTGGGCAGGCCTGATGGGAAGAGAGATGCTTTTTGTTGCAAGAAGGCTCTACTGATTTTTGCCCCCCCCCAGTGGCTTGACAAAAATGGAAGAATGTGTTTCAAGCTGCATTGCAGTGCTTACCTGGGATCTTTTTTCCGACTCCTAAGAACGTTTTGCATTAGATTAATGGGAGTGTCATAGGAGAATGAATGTACAGCCGGAAACTCACCTGATAGCAAAGCTGATGTCCTCACAATTATCCACAGCTTGCAGGTGTTTCTTTTAACATCATTTAAAATCTATTTCACACTGGGAGGTGTGATTCTGTTTGTCTGACTGTGGGGAAATAAGGCCCCTCCTTTCCCCTCAGACCAGCTCTTGGTGTGTATTTACCACCAGCGTCGATCACTTTCGTGACAAACCTACTTTATTATTCTCCTGTTAACCCTGCCTCACTGACAGAGCTAAGACTGTGCAAACTGGAGTCAGCGCCTCATGCACCTTCACCAGCCTTGGTTGCAAAGTTCCAACATCAGAGTTAATTGACGCACTGGAGAGTCCCCAGTGAAGGCAAGGGGCTTTGCAGACCCTTTATACCCGAGTGCAATGTCTGCCAATGCTGGTGTATACAAGCTGGAGATCTGGCTTAGCACCTTCCTTCTTGTAGACGGAGGCCAAATGGTCTGGAGATGCTGAGACCATTTTTACAAGGACTTTCTTCCTACCGTGACACCCCTTGCTCTTGCAGAGTCTGCAAACAGCTGAGGTGGGACATAACTGTCTGCAGATAATCGAGAAACCCATGAAGAGTTTGGGGTGGTCAACAGGGTCCTTAAATGCAACCAAGGCTATGCCTACCCTTCCAATGCGACAGCAGCATGTGACAGGTTCTCACGTGCTTCCCGAGAGAGAGAAACCCAAAACTGTCAGGGCAGCAGCTCACACTCCGAAACCTTCAGGCCTTGGGGGATTCTTTTAGCTTGGTGACAGGTGCTTGTTTTTAAAGACTGTAAGTTAATTCCTTCATTGTTTCCTTTCCTGCTTGGATCAGTGATAGCCTCGCTCTCCCCCCAGCCATGTGAGCCGAGAGAGAGGGACTAAAGTAGGGACCATAAGGGAAAAAGAAGAGTCAAAGGAAATAGACCAGAGAGAGTTAAAACAGAGAAATATGTGAGTGCTACATACCGGTGCTCTCTGACTGGAGCATGGTGACCTCTGTAATTAACGTGCTGGAACTGTTTGGTCACAGGAATGATCCCAGCTGACACTCGTTTTAAATTTTTATTACAGTTCCCCAATGCACTGAGCCCTGGGGCCCATTTGTTACTGCAGGGCTTGTCTAGCTGACAAATTACTGCCCCACACAGCAGGGTATGAATCTGCACTCGGATGCCATGTGCAGGCATAAGCGGCAGGTGGTTGGGCAGGGGAGGGGCTCGGCGCCTCTGCCCCCAAACATACTGACCAGCTCACCCGTTTGGGCTGAGCCAGCCTGTGTCCATGCCCAGCTCCCATGCCCCCGGGCTGCTTCTCCTTGTTCTAGCATGAGTGTCACAGGCAGTGTGGCTCTGGAAGTGTGGACAGCAGCAGCAGAGTCCTGGCCAAGTGTTCCTGGTTTCAGGAGGGGTTGTCCTCATGGCTTGCCTGGTCTCTGCAGTGACAGCCAGACACCTGCTTTAGCGCAGCGAACGGACTTACTGCAAGCTGCTCAGATAGGGAGCAGAGGGAGGTGGCTTCTGGTCTCTCCAAGTCTGTTAGAATCTGCACTGGAATTTGTCTAGAAGTGCCTTTGGGTTCCCTGACACATTCTTTTGCTCCATGAACCCCAGGTCAATCCCAGAACTGCCTTTGACACTAGTTGGGGGGACAGGCCGTGGCAGGGTTTAAAGCTCTCTCCAAGGTGCTGGGGGAGAGGACTCAGAAGCCAAAAGAACCACACCATTCAGCCATTAACAACTGTTTGCTTATGCCCTGAGCTCAAATGCTATCTCTGCAGCTGCTCCACCTGGAGAAATTACAGGGGTGGAGACAAAATATTAGCTGCAGCGCTAACGTCTAGCAGTAAAGAGGGGTTGAGGTCTCCAAGGCTAAAGATGGGCCAGGAGAAAGGGATAATGCAAGTGAGGGAGGAGAAAAGAGGAAATAAACGCAAAGGAAAACAGGCTGGAACATAAGAACAGCCAGACTGGGTTGGAGCAAAGGTCCATTTAGGCCGGTGTCCTGGCTTCCCACAGTGGCCAATGCCGGGTGCCCCAGAGGAAGTGAACAGAGCAGGGAATCATCAAGTGACTCATCCCCTGTCGCCCATTCCCAGCTTTACAGAGGGCACTCGCATTGGCCCCATTGTGCAATAGCTGGTCTCTAACTCATTGACACGCAAAGAAAATCAAGGGCTTCTCCTCCCTTGGATCAGTACGTCCCGGATGATGGAGGGGCCCTGATGCGCCAGCCCAGCCCCTGTGCGACAGCCTGGCTTTGGAAGCAGGACTGCACCTTGACATTGTGGGTGGATGCCGTTCGGGAGCGGACGCGCCAGGGGAAAGCTGCGCGTTGCCCGCAGTGGGATCCCTCCTTCTCCTGTTGTCTCCGTCAGAGTCTCCCTCTTTCTCGACGCAGCTTCTCAGAGTAAATACGTCCCCACCTAGCCCATAAAGGCCTCAGTAGGAGCCTCCTTGTGCCAAAGCCAGAGAAAATCAAACAAAGGTCCCCACCCTTGGAGTACAGCACATTTTGTCAGATGATTACTCAGTCTTTTCTCTCCCACAGCCCAGAGGTTCTGCTCCTGGCCAGAGTCTGTTTCCCAGGTGCTCCGTCCTAAACTTTCCCAGCCAACGATGGGTGGTGGAGGGGTGGGGTGGGGTGGAAAGAAAGGGCAGGCCTGATTAGTTAGAGGTTTCACCTTCTTTCTTTGTGCTCTGTCCCCAGACTTGGCAACGGCCCGTGGGCCCGTGGGCCCTTGGGCCTCCATTTGGCACCAGCTGCGCTGGCTTTGCCCCAGTCCATCTGTTTGATATGTGGCTGCTGGCTTGCACACTGTGACTAGTGTGTTTCTCCAGTGGCTCTTGCATCAGAGATGTGTCAGGGACTTTGTAATGGTTTGGAGAACAGGGCTCACCCCACCTCCCGTGCAAACACAGAGGTAGGTAGGTATCCCTCCGAGTGTTCCCCCACCTCCTTCCCTGGAGAGCCCAGTGCTGTGGTGGAGATCAGGCAGCCAGATCCTCTGTTAGTATCAATTGGTGTTGCTCCATTGACTTCAGTGGAGCTACTCCTGTTGATGGCAGCTGGAGATCTAGCTCTGAAACTTAGGGGCTTGGGCGGCGGGTATAAGAGGCAGGGGAAGGTGTTGCCTTCCCAAACTGCCAAATGTGGCCCTACCCGCACTCCGTCCCCTGCTTCCGAGTGGCTCCCGGGCTTCAGCCACACTGAGGCTGCCCGCCCTCCCCATGCTCTGGGCCGGGGAGGCTCACGTGGGGCTCAAGACCTGCCCCTGTGGTAGCAAGGGCTTGGCTCCTGAAGGGGGCGGGGCCTTGGGTGATAGAGGTGGGGCTGGGGGTTGCCTCCCCTGGCCGTAGGTTCGCCCATCCCCCATGCATGTGAGTAATATTGTGGGCTCAAACGGAAATCTGGCCGAACGGCTACAACTGCAAATGCTTGATGTCCCTGGAGGGGAGAGAACTGCAGATGGTGACCGGAGGGACAGACTCTGCCCCATTGTAGCCCATGCCTGGGACAGCCGCTGTGTGCGAAGGCGCGTTTCTGCAGGCACCAGATGCTGTTTTGCTTAGGGCCGGGAGGGGATTTGGGCAGAGAAGGTTGGAATGAGGGAGAGGAGGGCAGCGCTGCAGGGGAAGGGCCCAAGAGACAAACAGGCCGGGGGTCTGGTCTGCCATTGCTCCACATAACTGTGCATGCTTTTTTATTTACTGAGCCCGCTGCTTGTGGGGAAGGTGGGGCTGAGACCTAGCCCTGCTCCCAGGGATCGCCTCACCGTCTTGGATTTGCAAAGGGCTTTCTCAGGGCGAGGGCCTCGCAAGCTGTTACCAGCTTTCCTTTGTGCCGGGAGCAGCATGGGGCTGGATTTAAGGCTGATCCCCTCAAGTCTTAAACTAATCCAGAGCAAATAAACCAGAGGTTTGAAAGCGCGCAGTGTCTCTCAGGGAAACATGCTGCCTCTTGGGAGATGTCCCCCCCGCCCCTGACCTAGGGTCTTCCCAGTTCCGGCCTCTGGAACGTGGGTGACAATGCAATGTTTGCTGGGCAGCAGTGAGGGTAGAACCCACTCTTCAGAGGATCATTCTATCGGGCGCCTGATCGGACAGGCCACACTTGCTGCAGGGGCATTGGGACATGTTTCTAAAAGTCTCCTATCTGAGCCAAATTCCCCACTGACGGGCAGCCTGCTAGTTCTCTGCTCCTCCCCACCAGGTGTAAATCAGCATAACTCCAAGAGCTTGAGGTCACCAAATGAAATTAATAGGTAGCAAGTTTAAAACAAACAAAAGGAAGGTTTTCTTCACTCAGCGCACAGTCAACCTGTGGAACTCCTCACCAGAGGATGTTGTGAAGACCAGGACTTTAACAGGGTTCAGAAAAGAGCTAGATAAATTCATGGAGGTTAGGTCCATCAATGGCTATTAGCCACCTGGGTAGGGATGGTGTCCCTAGCCTCTGATTGTCAGAAGCTGGGAATGAATGACAGGGGAGGGATTGCTTGATGGTTACCTGTTCATTACCTCTGGGACACCTGGCATTTGCCGCGCTCAGAAGACAAGACACTGGAGATAGGTGGACCTTTGATCTGACCCAGTCTGGCTGTTCTTATGTTCTCCATTGCTGTCCATGAGCCAGGGTTGTCTATTCAAGCTGGGGAATCCATGTGCGTATGTGATCATGTTGTGCAAATATATATATATATACAGGGCTTGACAATTAATGTAATCTACTCACCTGCGGTGAGTAGATTTTAGCCCGGTGTGGACATGCAGCGTGGTCTGCGCATGCGCAGTGCGCGGTTCTGTGCAGCTGGCGAACAAAGCTCGCCACTGCTTGGCGAGCCCTGTATATATATATATATATGGGAGGTCAGTGCGGGGTATATTTATCTATATGTCCTAGGGACTTATCCTAGCCTCCAATATTCCCTCTAATTTTTTCCATTCATGTACAGAATACATTTTGTTAGGTGTACCGAGGCATGTGTGGATGTGCACCACCAGTAGACACGCTTGCTGCCGACTGTGGGCACTCTGCTAATCAGCTGGGTGGCATTTGAATTTCTCCTGGGTGGCCGCCCAAGTGCTCAGCTTACAGGGAACACTGCTGACCTCTATGCCTGTAATACCTGAGCTCCTCACAAACCTGCCTGTGTATATATCGGTATGTGCAGGAGGAGAAGCTTTCTTTGTATAGTCAGTCCCAGGCGCACAAGTAGTTACTATTGTAGAGAATGGCAAAGAGCTCTTCTGGCAGTCATCCTTGAGCACTGTGCTGGTAGTTGTACAGTTGCTCATGAGGGCTAGGGCTGCGTACTGTAGCTGGGATTTGTTGCATACCGTAGGATCCACATGCTGACTTGTTATTGTAGGGTTTCTTGCGTATATGTTCTCGCTCTTTTTTTCTTTGAATAAAAGCACTGAAGCATTTAGATTTTTTTCAGATGAGCCCTGCAGGCCCCTTGAGTGCTGAGGCTTTGGAAAAATCCAGCGAGAGCGGTGGAATTCCTCCCTTGCTCGCAATGTGGTTCATTTTCAAAACCTGAGATTTGTGCCACAGAAGGCCCTTGTGAAATGTTGGCCTTTTGGGATTCTGATGCCAAACAGGAGCAGTGGGATGAGACAGTGGTCTGTGCATAGGAATTGGAGCCAGGATCTTCTAACCCCAGCTCTGCCACTGAATTTGCGTGACCTTGGGCAAGTCATTTAACCTCCACATGACTCAGTTTCCCTATATTCACTGCAAAGGGCCAGGACTTGACTTCAGTGGAGATATGATGATTTGCAGTAATGCAGGCCCTGGCACAAGGATGGTAAAACTTCTTTCCCAGGGATAATTGGGAAACCTTTGTGAAGCACAGTGGAGATGCAATGCCCCGGGGGAATGTTAAGTGTTGCTGCTGTTAAAATCGTTGTAGACTTCGTTCCTGGCTTTGTTTGAAGGTTGAGTTTAACGGTAACAATGTAAATCTTCCGTATGCCTCCTCCTTTCCCTGCCCCCACCCCTTCCACTGGCAAATCTGTGGTTAATGGAAACCTAGCTTGCGGCTGTTCATAACATTTCATTATCTCTTATTTACCGAGCACCCCTGGCTGCAGGGAGCAAACATGGGACATGGGACCAGCCCATTTTCTGGAACCAACCTTCAAGACTCAGTAGAATGGAAATGAAATTTTCTTGGCACGTTGAAAAATGTACAAAGATAGTAACTCACAGTACAGAACGCTTCGGTAAATAACATCTCTGCTACACAAAGGGTACTTTATTTGGCGAGAAGGGCTTGATAAACTCAAGGGATTTGCTGTTTCATCATTCGCTCCCTGGGGTTTCAAGAACTCAATGAAGGCTCTTCATTCCTATTTTTTTCCTGCTGCTGCTGCTTTTTTTTATCATACCCACTGGGAAACATCCCACTTAAATCCAGTCACCTACCAATGTTTCCTGTCCTCCATCATATGTTGGTTTGTTTAATGCAAGATCACTTGTGTGTGCTGCATGGACCTATTTGTTTTTGTAAGGTTTCTTTTGAGTCACGGCCTACGCTGACACACATGCTGGTTATTTTGTGTGGAGTCACTTGTGGGTGCTGCTATCACTGCTCATGGCCCTGGCGCGCTAGGTGCTGTACAAACACAGAACAAAAAGATGGCCCCTGCCCCCAAAGACCTTACAGTCTATGATCCGTGTGCACTGTGTTTTGTAGGAGATGCCTTGCTGTGTACACTGCTTTGTTATTGCAGCGTCCTTCACTAGCACGGGGTTGCTATATTGGGAGAAGAAGAGCACGGAATCATTCGTTGGGGCTTGGTTTTGTGGAAAATCCCCATACAAAGAAAGGCACGGGCCATGCAAATAGCTTCACAATTGCCCCTGGTGCTGCCCTTTTAATGGCACGCTCATTTCAGAGGGCTCTTTTCTTTAAAGCCTCCGGACTCCTCTCAGGGAGCTATCGGGCCTTTTCTTTCGATGGCGACATTACCCAAGGTTGCCATGGAAATTCAGCAGGGTCATCCTCTTCTCTGCAGAGTCCAGGGCTCCCTGTGTCCAGGAGACAGATGGAAATGGGCTTTTAAACATGTGCTCTAGGAAGAAAAGAACCAGAGAAAGAGTTCATGCCAATAGGGATTGGAGGGGTTCGTGGCTAGGAGCCATCCGCTGCCGTGCGCCCTGTCAATTGATGGATAGGTTCCAAGGCCAGCGGGGACCGACGTGATCATCTTGTTTGATCTCCTGGATCCCCCAGGCCGAAGACCTGCCCCCCACGAATTCCCAGAGATCTGGTAGTAAAACAGCTCATCTTAATTTAAACGTGGTCTGGGCGATGGAGAAGCCAGCACGACCCTTGGCAAATTGTTATTACTCTACGTGTTTTTTTTTTTAAGTGCTTTATTTCCATCCTTGGGAGACAGGGATCCTAAAACCAGAGGGGTTCCTTATGGAAATGACACAAGCAGCGAGGTGCCCTGAGCTGGGGCTCAGTCTAATTGCCAGCCACTCTTTTTAGGGTTTTTCTACCAGGCTCATCCCTGTAGGGTCCGGGACGCCATCCCGATAGGAGCTGAACTAGCATGGATCTCAGTGGGTTTTGGATCAACCCCCTAATGATTGGAGAGCTCATGGAGGTGGGGGTGTAATAGCGTGAGCTGCCCTGGGATGCAAGAGTAGCGGCTATGCCTGGGCCTAGATCTTGTTAGAGAATCCCCATAGTGTCCTTTAGGACATGGCTCTCTGTCCCGGTCTACAGTAGGGACCAGGTTTGCAAAGGGGTTTAGGCACCAAAGGAAGCAGCGAGGCACCAAGGCAGGCTGGCTTAAGGTACACCAACCAGCTATGCAAAATGTGTAGCTGAGGTAGGCTCCCCTTAAGCCGAGCCGCCGCAGCATCCACGCTGTGGGAGGCCGATGGGAGCATGTGCTCCCGCCGGCTTCCCTTACTCCTCGCAGAATGAGGAGCAGCAGGTGCCGGCGCGGGCTGCCCGCAGCGTTTGACTTCCGGGTCTACACTAGACCTACTCAATCAAGTGCTAGGAGATGGACTTCCAGAGGCTGGATCTTCTCTGCAGTGTAGACAAGCCCCTAGTGAAAAGCATCTAAGCAGATGACGTGGCTAATTCCCAGTCCATGAGATTTCTGTGCCTAACCAGCTTTTATAGGAATCTCACAAGGTGCCTAGTTGCATGGTTAGGTACCTAAATCCCTTGGTAAATCTGGCCCTGTGCAAAAAGACTTTCCAGTAAGCCTGGACTCAGAATCCCTCGCAGTGCCTTGAAGCTACCCAGCA
Organism: Pelochelys cantorii; assembly: GCA_032595735.1. NCBI lineage: Eukaryota > Metazoa > Chordata > Testudines > Trionychidae > Pelochelys > Pelochelys cantorii. The sequence goes on along the minus strand of CM064353.1, from coordinate 11,933,921 downwards.
GCCTTGCTAGGGACTTTATGGGGTTTGAGGCATAGCCAAGTCGAGAGAGAACCAACGCGTGTGTGGAGTCCAGCGCCCCGGAAAGGCTTCCTGGCTCAATGCAGATGTGCCCTGCATGTCCTGCTGACGTGAAGTCCTTTTAAAGGGCTGCTCCTTTGGTGACACTCGGCTCATTCATGGTTGTTATTAGTTTGTATTATTGTGGTGCCCTTGACTCGAGTCCTGGCCCGGGACGCCAGCGTGCCAGGCGCTGTACAAACACAGAGCAAACAGGCGGTCCTTGCCCCACTCAGATGGACTTTTTCTCTGTTATCGTAACTGATCGGCGCTCAGAGGCCCTGCTTGGTGGAGATGCAGGGAGAGGGAATGTTGCGGAGTCCAACCAGAGAGGCATGCCTTGGTCTAACCCTGCCCCTTACAGCGTCTCCCCTCGCAGTGATGGGGCACGGCTGTGAGCACTAATGTTTGGGTTCCTGGCAGAGAAGCACTCCCCGCCCAAGCCAGGGGGCGCAGAAACCTGAACCCCACAGCAGGCTCCTGTCTCGGGCTTTGTGTGTGTTTCCCCCCACCTCCCCCGCCCGAGGCTGATCGCTTCATCGTCCCAACTGGCTTCGGCAACCCCCCACCCCACCCTCCCCCATGCGCCCCACGTCAGGACGGGGCTTATTTCTCCCAGACCCTGTTCCTTCCTGTCCGTTACCACCCTGCTCAGGGGTGACTCCCTCATGTTTGGTTCTCGGATCGTTCCAGGCTGATTGGCTTTTCCCTACCTCCTCTCAACCCCCCGACTGCCCAATGACCCAGAAGCAAAGCAGTCACCCGGGCCCACAAATAGCTATTTAACCTGTTTTCATCTGGGGGTCTCTTCGGGCATCGAGTGGCTTTTTGGAGGCTTCTTTCCCGCTAACAGGCTTAGCTTTCCCCCATTGTGCCTGCCCACTGGGCAGAAAGACAGGAATGATGATCAACCCCCAGCCTGCTCTGACGGGGGCTTGTTGGTTTGTTTCTCTCTCCACCCCTCGGCAGACTTGGAGACGCACCCGGGCAGAGTGATGGGCAGCGCAGGCCAGGGGCTAAGCGCTCTGCCTCTCGGCCGGATCGTCCCACAGGACGCCCTGCTGCTGACCAGCCTGGAGAAGCCCCCTGCTGCACAAGACCTCGAGACCCGGAGCTGGAGCTCCCTTGACAGCCCCAGCCCCCCTGCCACGCCTGAGCAGACCCTGCCCGCTTTCTACCTCCACTACTTCGACATGTTCTACTCGGAGGACACCAGCTGGGTGCCCAAGGGCCTGGGGGAGGTGCCTCAGGGCAGCGGCCAAGCTGGCAGGGGTGAAGGGCAGAAGGAGCCCGAGCAGTGCCCCATCATCGACAGCCAGGGCCTGGGGCTCAGCCCCGACATGGACTACCAGGATGGCCTCCACTTGGAGGAGCACTCGCTGGAGCAGGTGCAGAGCATGGTGGTGGGCGAGGTGCTCAAGGACATCGAGACAGCGTGCAAGCTCCTCAACATTGTGGCAGGTGGGTCTCTTCTCCTTCGCTCGGCAGGGCGGGGCGGGGGGGAGCTCAGTGGGAAGAGCAGGGGCCCTGAGAGCTCCTGACCGGGCTGTGGCGCTTGTCACCCCTCACTGCCTGGTTTGGGGTCTGGCTCAGCAGCAGGGGAAAGGGGCTGGGGGCTCTTGGTCTGGGATGTCCATGGGGTGGCTGTAGAATTCCTGGCCCTCCACAGTTACCAGAGCTCCCCAGGGTGGGCTGTGTAGGCAGGTAGCCACAGGACACTGACGGCTGAACCAGAGCCCCTGGAAGGCAGAGGGAGTTTTCCTGTCGTCTCAGGGAGCTTTGAGTCAGGTCCTAATTGTCCCCTGGTCGGCTCTCTCAGCAGAGAGGCCAAACACTGACTGAGCCATGGAGGCCACGCGCCTTCATCACCCCTCACGGGCATTCCTCCAGGGCAAGACCGAGTCCTGTTTCCAGGGGCTGCAGATGTCAAAGGAAACCTCCCCCCCCCCCCCCGGCCTCTGTGGGCTTCGCTGTGACCTTGTATGTGAGAGAAAAGGGAAACAGTGAAACCATTCTGCGGGGTTGTGATACCGTGAGGGGGCGTGCGTGAGAGGCCCCCACAGCGCAGCATCTGGCACATCTGGATCCCAGCAGTGCCAAGAGTTTTCAAAGAGGTGGGAGCTGGGGGTGGAAGAGTCTAAGGCCAGAGCAACCCCTGAAATGTAGATTGGTCTAGCTCAGAGGTGAGCAATAATTTTTGTAGGGGGGGCACTTCACCAATTTTGGTAGTGGTTCTGCCCCCAGAAGGGGCGGGGCATCAGGCAGAAGGGGCGGTTCCTTCTAGGCACTGTGTGCAGCCGGGGAGAGGAGACTTTGCAAGCTTCCCTGCAGTGTGGGGGAGCACACAAAATCTCTCGGTCTCTGCCCTCACCATGCCAGGGGCATGCAGCACCCAGAGGGCACCGCCAGCTGTTTTGTACCTCTGGTGCACGCACCCCTGGTGGGGGGAGAGACTTTGTGTGCACACCACTCCCAGGCACCGATTGGCCTGGGGGCGGGGGAGTGTGCAAAGTCTCTCGCCCCCACCCCACTCTGCCAGGGGTGCACGGTGCCTAGAGGGAACTGCCAGCTCTGGTGAGGGGAGGAGACTTCGCGCACTCCCCCACCTCCAAGCCCCGACTGGCCTGAGGATGGGGGCGTGGCAGGGCGGGCTGCAGGCCGGATCAGATGGCTTGGCAGGCCAGATCCAGCCCGCCAACCATATCTTGCCCACCCCTGGCCTGGCTGCAACCCTCAATGCTATGAAAAATGTCATGCCCTGAGCTCTGTAGGTAGATCAGCTTAACCCCCAGTGTAGTAGTGCTAGCATTCTTCTGTCGACCAATAGAAAGGTGGATTATCTACATCAGTGTTTCTCACCCACTGGTACAAGTACCCTTAGGGGTACTCAAGAGAAGTCTGGGGGGTACGTCAACACAACTGAAATTTGGAGAAAACTGAATTTTTGTTATAAATTTTACAGCGCTTTATTATTTTTATACTTTTTACACCCACAAATTTCATTGCCCGCCCAGCTATGATTAAGTTGTTTAAACAAATGTGTTGCAACGGTAGAAAAATTGTTTGTATTTCTGAAAACTGTAGGTACTGGGGGTACTTACATATTTTTTTTGAAAAAGGGGTACTTTATAAAAAAAAAAGGTTGAGAAACACTGATCTACATCAACAACAAACAACCCTTTTGTCGCTTGTAAGAAGTGTCTACGCTGCAGTGCTGCAGCTGTGCCGCTGTAGTAGCTATAGTGTAGACATGGTGCAATATTACCTAAATCAGTCTTCTACTCCACCAGCCCTCCCCTAAGACACGCCAAATATTCTGGTCTCCCCAGAGACGGGGGCAGCTGGATTTATAGGGACTAACAGCTTTTCCCCATCTCTCCTGTCAATGACCATGGGAAATATATTTCATCAGGCTGCAGGGGGAATCTCTTCCCCAGGGGAGAAAAGAGTCTCTGAAGTCTTGTGTGCTAAGCAAGTGGATGGTAGGTGGGAAAGGGAGCAGCCGGATGGGTTGTTTTTTCTTCCTGGCTAATTTCCCACTCAGGGAAGAGCTGGTGGTGGAATGTTGAGTGTCTAGCAGCTGTCCTCTGCGGTGAGTCGGGAGGGGGGGGGGGTGCAGACAGAGCCTGCTTTTGTTGATGTCAATGGTAAAACTGCCAGGATTGGGCTGCAGGGGTGTGACAGTGAAACCTTAAAGGCACGTACTATGGGGGGAAAAGGAGTCCTGCCAGGGAATAGTGCTGAGGTGGGGAGGGATGCCCCCACCCCCGGATGTTGCATTGTGGTTCGTATCATCCAGCACGTGTCTTTAAAGCAAGTGGAAGTGCTTTGGACTTGCCAACGCCTGCAGCAAGGTTACAGCCAGCTGGCCCCAGTGGGGATGGGATGGAGTATGAACCAGAATGAGCAGTCTGATCTTCAGAGGAGCTGGAGCTGGCTCCTGTCTGAGTCAATGGGCATTTTCCCACCGACTCTGGGGAGGAGGGGAGCAGGAGCAGGGCTGAACCGTGGCTGTCTTGCTGCAGTGGCGGGAGAGTGCCCTGCGTGCGTCCTCTCTGACCAGCCATACCCAGCAGCGAGGTAAGGACCCTAGCAGGCAGCACCTCGTTGGCTCTGCTTTGGAGCAGACAGCGATGGGTGAGGGGTGGCGGGGCTACAGGGGAAACGGCTGGAGCCAGAAACCCAGAGTCCCAGCTCCATGCTGAGCATGGTAACCCTGCCGTGCACGGATTGCAAAGAACTCTGGGAGGGGCAGGGAGCAAAGCCGTCAGGGGAAATGCACGGGCACTTGGGGGAGGTATGTTTGGGTGACCTACGCGGAGCTTCTTTGCCACGACAAACTTTGTGCCAGCTCCTCGGCTAGTGCCAATCCAGGGAACAAAGTGAATTTCTACCTGCTGGGAATCGACCCAAATGGACTTAGGGAGAGGGGTGCCGAAAATAATTCCCCAGGTTCTAGCTCTAACGCTGGAGCAGGACTTTGAAGTTCAGAAGTGCTGCAGAACTCCGGCCTGTCTTGCGCCACATTTGGAGCATGTTGTACCCTGGGAAGTCTCCTATGCACCTAAAAAGCAACTGCATTGAGGTGTTGCTATCATTGGACCGGATCTTCTGCTGGTCCCACCTGCCTAGCCAGCCACATGCTGATTTCCCCCAGCTGTCGCCTTTGTCTGGCAGCATGCATGAAGCTGACTGGCCCCATTCCATGTATGCATGAGGCAGTGGCTACCTGCTGGGTGCATAGCCATGCTGGATGGCCCTTAGCCGGAGGGCGCTGCTGTTCCATGGACAGGGACGATGGGGAAACAAAATGATTCGACATGCAGAGGAGAAATGTGTCGCTTTCGGAGAACCAGCCCTTCGGACAGGCCATGCTGCCATTGCTTCCACCTTGTGATCTGCCTCGTTTTCCTAATTGGATTGTTCGTTAGAAAATGCACACTCTGAGTTTGGGGCAATGAGACTTGCTCTGTGCAGCAGGATCCAGGCCCTTCCAGCAAGGGGCTTCTGATGCCCCCTTCCCTTGCCTCCTCACATCCCCCATCCTGTGGGCTTTGAGATCTGTTGTCTGGAGTTTAATTTCCGCCCAGGGCCTTTCTGCATGAGGGACGTTTCCCCAGCAGAAAAGGGACCTGGTTCCCAGGGCCAAAAACAGAGGCAGGGAACCCGCCCAGGAGAGGATCCAAGATTCACAGGTCTAGTAGATTGAAACAGCAGGGATAGTTTTGTCCCCGAGGCATGGAAGAGGGGGTCAGGAGGACATGCTGCTTTCCCAGGCCAAATAGGAGGACATGCTGCTTTCCCATGGCTCCCCTCACCCGTGACCATAGGCGGACCCTGTTATTGGATGCTTGCAGAGTGTCCCCTGGCTCTGCTCACCAGACCTTGGTGGTCATTTGCTATTTCTTGTCCACAGATCCGGCAGACTGGAGTCCAGGAAATGTCCAGAAGTGGATCTTATGGACCGAGCACCAGTACCGGCTGCCCCAGATTGGGAAATCTTTCCAGGACCTGTCTGGGAAGGATCTGTGCGCCATGTCGGAGGAGCAGTTCCGTCAGCGCTCCCTGGTGTGCGGGGATGTACTGCATGCCCACCTGGACATATGGAAATCAGGTGCGGAGCTGGAGGAGGTGGGGTGAGCGTGGCAAAGTTCCCTTAATTCAAACGCTTGGGGGCTGATGCTGAATGAGCCATGACCCATTGATACTTCCTCGGGCATTCGCCTCTCTTCCGTGTTACCTCTGGCCCCTGTTTGTGAATGGTGCACCCTGTAGCGGGTGGATTCTGCTCCCCTGGCATGATGCCCCTCTCTGACACTGCTTGGGCTTCTCTTCCAGCTGCCTGGATGAAGGAGAAGGCTGCGCCTGGAGAAGTGCGCTACTGTGGTGAGTTCCCACCTTTGCCAAGGAGAAGTAGTGAGGAGGACTAGGGGGTGCAGCATGAGAGTCAGTGTATTTATTATGGTTAATTTACTAATACTGTAGCACTCGGGAGTCCCAGCTGTGCACCGGCACCTTGCTGTGCTAGGTGCTGTACAAAGGAAAGAATAGCAAGATGGTCCCTAGCCCAAAGAGCTGACAGTCTCAGGCTTTACAGCACTCCTGGGAGGCAGGACAGGGCTAGTCTCCCTAGGTTATAGACAGGGAACCAAGACAGAGGGAAGTTAAGTGACTTGCCCAAGGTCAGTTGGGAAATCTGTGTCAGAGCAGGAAACTGCACCTGGGATCCCCAAGTTGCAGGCTACTTTTGGCCACTCATGACCCTTTGTTCCCAGTTACCAGAGTCATTCACTCCTCTGGCGTGTGATTCCTTCCTGCTGCAGGCAGTGATGAGAGCTGGACCGATAGTGAGGTGGACTCCTCCTGCTCAGGCCAGCCCATCCACCTGTGGCAGTTCCTCAAAGAACTTTTGCTGAAGCCTCATCACTATGGACGATTCATTCGCTGGCTCAATAAGGAAAAAGGTGGGGGCCATTGACTCCTCCTGGGAGACTCAAAGCTGCTTTTCTATCTATGGTGTAATTTCCGTGAGCCCCCGCAGGGCAGGTCTCCTAGCACAGGTCATCACCCAGGCAGATGCTCCCTCGCAACACCCTCTGGGCCAGATTCCACTCTCATTAGCCACCAAGCCACAGGGCCGGACTTTCTGACCGGCTCTTTGCAACCAGAAAATTGAGCCCAGTTGCTCCTGGGTTCCGTGGATGTCAGAGAGATCAGAATCAGGCCCTATGCCTGGGTGTCTCCCTGTCCATAAGGATAAGGAACTCATTGCCATAGACACAAACCTGAGTCTCCCGTTATCTTTCCCCAAACTCCTTCCCTTCGCGAGTTTGTGGGAACCAAAGCTCCATGCGCTCAACTCCCTTCCTGGTGGAACTTCCGGGTGGGCTCCTGCTTCCTGTAGTGCCCAGATCAAAGCCCTAGTGTGCTCGGCTCTGCCCGTCGTGGGCATGTCTGCCCAGTGCAGCCTGACAGGCTCTGTGAGCTCACGGTACTGTAGACACGCAGCTGTGTAGAGTTTGTGGCCTAGGCTCTGACACCCTCCCGCCCCCAGCTTCCGAGCCAAGGCTGAACGTCTTCACTGCTGTTCTTCGAGTGAAGCACACGAGCCTCAGTTTGCTGAGCCGGGCTTGGACCTCGCTACCTGAGTAGGCGTACTCACAGGGTCCCTGCCCCCAGACTTTACAGGGCAGCTGACGGGTGAGAAGGGAAACAGCCACATGGAGAGAGGGAGTCACTTGTCCGCATCCCCCCAGCAGGGCAGTGACTCCTGAATCCTAGTCCTGCACTCTGCCCACTAGACTATGCTGCCTCTCCGCTGCTCTAGCGCAGTGTTTCTTAAATGGTGTTCTGTGGCACACCGCTATGCCGCGGGGCAGTCAGAGGTATTGTTCGGTGTTCCTGCATCTTAAAAAGTTTAAGAAACACTGCTCTAACACCTCACCCCCCATCCTATATTATTGCCTCCTTTTTCTCCCCATGTTCTGCTCTCAGGCATATTTAAGATCGAGGACTCTGCCCAGGTGGCACGTTTATGGGGAATCCGGAAGAATCGGCCGGCCATGAACTATGACAAGCTGAGTCGCTCCATCCGGCAGTATTACAAGAAAGGGATCATCCGCAAGCCTGACATCTCCCAGCGCCTGGTCTACCAGTTTGTACACCCCGTCTGAGAAGGGGGCAGGAGCAGGCAAACTGACTGACCTGCTGGTGGGATGGGGGGGTTCCCTGTAACCACAGCACCTCCCACCCTCTTCCAAACATATATCCGCCTTTGATAATAAAGATGAAGTCTCGGGTTGTGCAAGAGGCTGGAAATGCATCAAACTTGCCAGATGAACTTCAGAGCTTCCAGCCTCCCTCAGGCTGCAGGTGCATGTGCGGGGGAAGGACCCTCACCTAGCAATGGACTGCCTGTGGAATGGAGTGTATGCATTTAATTCTGGGGTCAATGAGTTTGTGCCGAAAGCCCCCTTCTCCTGCTAAAGCAGCAGTGTGGGGAGACTCTGGGGGGGGCACACAAATTGGGGAGGGGTGGAGGGGATGCTGCCTGAAAGCAACGTCTCCTGACGCCCATCAGTGAGAGGCTGGCTTGGCCCTTGGAGAGTGATAAGAGACACTCCGTGGCCCCCAACCCCCCACACAGCATCTAGTGAAGATCAGGCTCAGCTTCTCTTTGTCGACTCTTTTTGAGTTGTCCTGAAATATCCCCTTCCTCAGCCAGTCTGGAGCCTTTCTTTAGAGGGACAACTCCCTCACCTGTCCCCTAACTGTAAAGTGGTAACCTTTTAGCGTAAGTAACTCCCTCTCCGAGCTAGACCACCAGCGGGCTGGGCCAGTCGTTAACTGGTGGTGGCACATCTTTCAGCATAGAATGATAGCCAGAAAGTGCCTGCTACTAGGCAATTTCTCCCGCCCACCTGCCGACGCTTCCCAGATGCATGTGGTCAGTTTAGCAACTCCCCCAGCCTCGGAGGGTGGCACAGGGCAGAGCATGGAAGGGCCGAGCGCAGCAGTGCCGGGGGGTAACGGACAGTGAGAAAAACGGAAGGCGATCTGCTGCAGAGGAAGCGTTTGCCTCCCTCGCTGGCTCATTTGGAGGTGGGACATCACTAGGCAGGGCTGGAATTGTCCAGTAGTGTGTGATGTTGGGTAGCAGCTGGTGAACCTCTTAACCATCCTGAGTCTCTTCCTTACCAAGCAGCCATTCTGAAGCGCCTGCCTTGCTCTCTCTGGAAGCTAGCTTAGCTACGCTCTTCGTGTCCAACTGACCCTCTGACGCATGCAGTGGGCACTTTTCCTTTCTCTGGGTGCCTTATTCTTTAGCCTTAATTTAACGCCTCATAGCTAGATTCTGAGCTTAGTTGTGTGAGTATGAACTGGGATTAACTCTCTGAGCTTCTGCTGGGTTACTCTGGATTTGCCCTGGTGTGAGATCAGAGTCAGGCACAAGTATTTTTTGGAGTCAAATTCTGCTGCTCCCCCCCGCCCCACTCATCTCCTGTTGCCTCTGGCAAGAACAGCACCAGTTGTAAACCGCAGAGGAACGTGGCTGATCCCGGGAGGTGGGGAGGGGGCTCTCACTTGGGGCTTGCCTAATGGGGTCAAACCCCTGACACTCGACTCAGCTCCGAAGCGACTGAGCTAGCCAGTTTCTGGGGCACACTTGGATGGCTGTGGTGACCATTTTCAGGCATTGTGTGTGAAAGGACAAAGTCACCCATGCGCAGGATGTGAGCAAGGTACATTTGAAAGGAAAGACAATAGGATCATACACAGCAATCTCCTGCCAGGGCTCATGCTGACCCAACGTTGGGACAGCCTGGTACTTAGATGCATGAGAAGGCCATCTGGCTGAGCAGCAGGGTAACACCAAAAAGCTCTTCTGGGAAGCCTGGAGTGGCAGGCTGTGTAGTACCTGGCTGTGCCATGCTCCTCTGCACTGGCCAATCTCCTAAGCAGGAGCAAGTTGCAAACCAAGTGGGACCAGTGTCTCTTGCACCTCTTCTGTGCAGCTCTTATCTCTTTGCCACTGAGGATAAAATAAAAGCCACAGAGCAGGTTTCCCTACCTCCCCACAATGTGTGGCATTGATGCCCCAGTTGTGCTGGTTAATTTCACAGTGACACCCCAGCCTGTTGGTGAGAAATCTTCTGCCTGTCCTAGGCAAGCAAAGAAGGGAGACGGAGACAGACTGCTCCTGGAGCACAGAGTGCTCTAGCAGTGGTTTCTAAGGTGGGTAGAAGGTAGCACAACAGCTGGGTTGGCTCTCGGGGACCAGAGGGTCAGCTTGGTTTACAGTACAGCTGTATTCCACCTCCTTAATTCTACCGGTGATTAAGAGCGTTGGAAGTGGCTGGAGCAGAAATCCGGAGGACTGACAACATAGCCTAGGTACTAAGGAAGCAAATTTTCCTACCCCCATTTTCAGCTTCTGTCCTGACCTGGCAGTTCTTCTAGCGTTAACAGAGGCACTCACTCTCCAGCCAACCGGGGCTCAAACTGCAGACCTTGGATTCAGATGTCAAAGTCCCCAGCCTTCACCCCCCGAGATAACCAGCACAGGGTCAGATGGGGCAGGATCTCTTTAACCCTTCTGCTCAGATTGCCAACTGCGAACCAGTGGGGATGGTGGTTCATGTGGTGTATGGACACCTGTACGACGGCCCAGTCAGAAACCCGCTCAATTCATTGCCTACCTGGTATTGCGTAGGGCTTCCTTGACTGCCTTGCTAGTGTACCTGTTTTTAAAGGGATTTTATTCTTGGCACCTCTGCTGTTTACCCCCTCCAGGAAACAAATCAACAGACGCTCACATGATGATAAAATAGAACTTGGACAGAGGGCAGAGGGTTGTTTAACTGTATGTTTCATAACAGGCCAAGCTAACCTGGTAATGTTGATCTTTTATATTATACGTTTTTATTTGTTTTCTTTTGGCTGAAGAGCAGTTGTGATTCAGGTTCAAATGAAGAGTTTAGACGGGCAACAAGGATAGCTGTGAAAGCCTTTGGAAGAGATGGGAAAAAATATAGCTACATGTTTTTTTAATTTAAAAGAGCTGCCTGTGTCAGCTGCTGCCTTTGTACTTCTTTCTCATTATTTTGTATTGTTTACATGTCAGAGTAGGAGCTAAAATGCTTCTTAGCTTCCCCACAGATGTTTCATTGCCTTGAGGGTCTGATGCCTTCTGGGCCGGGTGGATGGGAATAGCTTTGTGTCTGCTGCAAAAACAGTGAAATTTGTGCTTCCTGATTATGTGTTTTGTGTAATGAAGAGGGGAAAAATTGATGTGACCCATGTGGCTAATAGGCTCCCTCCCCTAGCCAAGGATCTGTCCAATAACCTCCTCTCTATTACAATGAACAACAGTTTATTCTGTTCTGGGTTTTTCTTTCAGGTTGCAGTAGAAAGGGTGTGTCCTTGTTGCTGCAGCGGAGCAAGTGTGTGCACACCTAAGAGTGTGCAGGGAACGTGCACATTGTGCTCACGTGTGTGTGCACAAGGAGTTTGTGTGCACAAACGCTGTGGGGCAGCGGTAATAAACGCTAAGCATAGGGAACAATGGCGTCTGTCCATCTTGATTTTTGCTACAGCAATGTAATATGAAGGAGGAACAAAGCCTCCCTTTCTGCCACTCCAGCCCGGCAACCACTGTGCTGTCGTTAGACCCTTCCCTAGGAACTACTCCTGGATTTGCCTCGTCCCCTCAAGTTCTCCATAACCACATGCCCTTGTGGAAAATCTTGGCCCCCTAGATCCTCCTATGCTTTCCCCTGCCCCTTCCCCTTATTGCATGAAGCTGTGTGTGAAAACGTGCACTCAAGCCTAGGTGCCCCCTTTGCACACTCAGCGCTCCTGCCCCCGGACTATGATACCGCCTCCAGAGGACCCAGTGATGCTAAGCACCCCCAATAACAAGGCAAAACACACTGTGCCTGCATAAAATAATCCTTTTGCTTTATTACTGTATTTTTAAGTATTGTCTATTTTTTCCCTTTATGGAAGAAGAGGCAGCCAGATACACACTCTCCTCCTCCTAGGATGTAGCTTTGCTCACAGTAACACTGTTAATTACAGCCTCAAGAGTGCCCCCCCCAACCTCCACGGCACTAATGGGAAATGTTAAGCAAAGGTATCACCCCCATTTCTGTCGTCTCCCTCGAGATGCGTCCGGAGCCATACAGACAGCTAATGGCATTATCTCAGCCTCTGGTCCCCTCCATTTGAGCCCTTGAAGTTCCCCTGGCCATAAAGGGGCAGCCTCCCATTTTAAAGCCTGATAGGAGAGATTTGCCTTCTCTTAACCCTGCTATTTTCTGCTGGTGGTTTGGTCCGGTGGGGAAAGGAGGGCGGGGGGGGGGGGGGAAGGGGGAGCAGCGCTTGCGACATTCTTTTGCCAGGCTAAAGGCTTTGCCTTGCATCTCTTCCCATCCCAGGACTACATGTGGAATGGATTCCCTAGGGCAGGATGTGTTTGCACGCCTGTTGCACAGCTGCTTCCAAACCTCACTGGTAGCCTGAGGGCAGTGGTTATGAGGCCAGCCACTGAGAAGGCAATGGATTCAGGAGCTAACACCATTCATGGAGCAGGCAAGGGAGGGAGCAGCGGACTTGCCCCATCTGCCAGGTTAAATATTCTTAAACGGGGCCTGAGCGTCTGGCCTAAAAGTGACTCAGCTCAGCCCTACTGGATAACAGCTCATTCCAGGGAGCTATTGGGCAGCGGGCCTTACACTCCAGCTGAGCGCAGGCTGAATGCAGAGTGCTCGGGATCTCACAGGGCTGGGCTCTTACTTTGAGTTGCAGCCTGGTGTTTGGGTGGAGTCTTGCTTGCTCCTTAGGGAGTCTTGGCGTCTGGGGGAAACTCTCCTGCAAAGGACCTTCACTGAGAGAAGTGGCCACCTCTGGTTGTTGCCCATTGCACTTAATCCCCACCAAGGGTAGCTGACTTGGGAGGCAGGGTTGCATATTTGTTTAAAGTGAATGGGCCAAATTCCCCTTGGGCTACGTCCCTGCTGGCTTCACTGGAGCTACAGAAGCGATTTCCCCTTTGCACCTTATGCTGTTCCACGTGTCCCATCCCCAGCGCCCTAAAGCAGAGGTCAGTTCCCATGCCTTCCATTCAGGACACTGCCAGCTCACGTCGCTTTATCCGCAATGAAAACTTTCACCCCCTGGACCTAAGTGTTATTTCTTCTGTTCCACCTGGACTGATGCCCAGAGTCACTGCACCAGAGACGTGCTGAGCTCAGCAAAAATAAAACAAAGCCTAAGGAACCCTCTCCTGCCAGTCCAAGCTCCTCTGACTTGGCGCTGGAGCACGGGAGAGGACCTGCTGAACTGAATATCAGTAGGCAAGATGGGCCCAGAGGGTCAGTTATGGGGACTGGGTATCCCTCCCACCCCGTTCAGGCTTGGGGTAAATTGGAACGAGGCTTGGGCCTTGGCTGTGACAACACTAAAATCGGTCCTGCATGACCGCAGCCTAAGAGGGAGGCAAACGCACATGCCCAGTCAATCAGAGGAGATTCAAAATCTTATGAGGAGCTTGGCTTTGTCCTGACAGCAAAAATTTAGAACCCTCCCTCCCTGCCTCCAAATCCCGGCTTTGGATTAGACTTGGGAGCGAAGCCCTAGAGGCAGCATTGGGGATTTGAATCCAATCTCTCCTCTCCACCAATAAAGGAACCACCGTGGACATCGTGGCCCAGCTCCCACAAGGAAAGGTAAGAGCTGGTCTTAACTACAAAGGGCCTTTTCCTCCCGTCTCCCATCTAACCTCAGGCCTGCACCTGCAATGGGCTTCTCCTGGTAGGAATGTGTTTTCAGAACACCCAAGTCCTGGCGGCCACAGGGTCTGCGCACCCGCACCTCCAAATGAAGCCAGCAAACGCTCAGGATGGCTGAAAACCAGGCCTCCCCGCTCCCAAGCTTCTCTGTATGAGCACAAAGGCCTGCGTCACGCCTCCATCAGTTGCAGCCATAGCTTAGCGTGCAATGAGTGAGGGGCCAATGGTGGGCGACAGGAAGGCCTCAAACTTGCCGTGCAGGATGTTGGAGGGAAGCAGAGAACCAAGTTCCCCCACCCCCGCCATGCTGGGGATTCAGAAATATCCCTTCTCTTACTCCCCCACGCCCTCTGCCTGCTACTAACCAAACCCAAACGTAAAACTCCTCTTGTAAAGGTGACAGCTACATCTACACCGGGAGATACTTGAGCACAAGAATCAAAGGAGGATTAAAATCCATATAACATTTACATAGCTCAGTTACTCTTTTTTGTGGTATCCACAGTAATACAATCACAATATATATATATATATATTTCTTTTAAATTACACAATCAATGTACAAAAAACAGGGGCAGTGCTGAGACGACAGCATTTCCTTTACTTTTTTGTTTTCTACTAATGGAAGAAACAGAGCTGAAGGTTGGAGAGGTCTTGTCTATATTATCCCATATGCAGCACATGTATTTGGGCGGGAAGAACACTTGTCACTGGAGTCAATAATTCATGAACTAAACAGATTGACGAGGAGGTGGAGGGGAGGTGGATGATGAATTTGAAAATGATGGGGGAATGGTATGAAAATAAATAAAGGGATGATCGGTGGCGTCCTGTGGAAAAACTGGGGGGAGGGGTATTTTCTTATGAACTGCTCAAGGAGTGGGGGTGAGGAATGGCAGATAGCCTGTTCTCATATGCCCCAGTGGGCCATATGGCATTTGAATCTGCTATATATAATGTTCTGTCATTTCGCTGCACCTCCAAGATCCAAGCCGGTCCCGATGGAGGCGGTTTAAGGAGGACTGTAGCTAGATGTTGAAAGGAGGCTGCTGGAAAAGGGTAAACTCATCTGTGACGCATGAAAGGCCTGTAGGGGCATGGGAGGCATCTGGCAGGCAAAGTGGTCCAAGGCCAGGGTAACCAGGATGTAAGACAAGGGGCTGGAAGTCCAGAGTGAGATGTTGGCAAGAAGGCGGCATTGAAGCTCAATGGAGAAAACCAGCTGCCAGCTGCTCCCAGTGGGTTATTTCATGCTGAACTTAAAAAAAATCGTGCCCCACCGAGCCAAGGAAGCTAAGCTGCAAGTTCAGGTGGAGGCTGAATATCAGTGGAGTGGTTCGCCCCGCTCCCTTACTGGCAGGGAATGGATGAGGCTTTTACAAACATGTCCCTGGGAGTTGTCAAAAAACTCTCTAGCACAAACGTCTACCAGCCCATATTGTTTTGTCCTGAATAGGTGAGAGATGATGTGTCTTGCTAAAGTCTGGCTAGGAATCTACTGAATTGCTCTTCTTTGCATTCGGCAACGATGGAACCAGCCTACTGCGCGCCCAAGAATTGGGAAAGGAAAAATGTGGTGGGATAACAAGTGACCCAACTTCATCGCCAGCAGGAGGAAGCAGCTGTGATAACCAGGAGTGCTTTTGCTTGCGTCTCTCCTGGGTGGGGTAATGCTGGGAGTCTACTGAGCAACACCCTCTTGCCACAATCAGAGAAGCTGCTCCTTCCTATGGGGGCTTGCTGGTAGGCTCATCCCAGGGCTATCAAATAACAAACACAGATGGAGCCGAGACCTAAACTTCTGCATTGTTTGGATAGAGGGTTTTAGGTTCAGATTCATCTCTAATGCAACAGGCGGTCATGACAACGTGAGCAGCTGTGTGGTTTAATCGTCTCGTGTCCTCTCCCGTGGACAAGGGTTGTCGGTGTTATCTCAGTCTGAAGGCCAAAGCCACTGGGGAATGGCCATTCTTTTCTCCCAGGGGACTCTTGAACCTTTGAACAGCTCCTACCTGCTTGTCTCTGACGAAACCTTCAAAGGGAGATGCTCTAATGAGGACTGTTTGCCATGGGATGCAAGGCTGTATTTGAGTAAAGCGGAAGCAAATGTCCATTTCTTCCATGGTCCACGCTTTGCTATCATGGCTTGTGGAGGGTGAAAAAAACTGAGATGCTGAGATATAGCATTTGACAAAGGGATTGTTGCTTCGTAGTCCTGGGATGCCGCCTTTGTGGAACTGCCCCGATGGAAGAAGCCACAGGCTTTCCCCGAGCACGGTTACCGATAGGTGTGCTGGGCTTAGCAAAGTCAGCTCCTTCCGCAAGGGCTACAGCACTGTAATGGCCCCTTCCCTCCATGGAGCAGAGTAAAAACCAATCCCCAGCCTCTTTCATGGTCAGCAAGGAGACCCTGGTGTTTTAGCTTTGCCGTTCTCTTCCATTTGGTATTTGTTCTTCGGTTCCTACACCACTGCCTTTAGGCTCAGAATCCATTCCACGCACACCGATCCAGTCCCACGTTCTCCCTCCTCATCCCCATGCCAGGTGTGCAATGCTGTCCAGCTGAGTTCTTCTTAGCCTTGTTACCCCCACCTAAGGGAGGGGCCTTCTCCTGTCCAACACCAGTGCAGGCATCATCGACTGAACTCGTCTCGCCTGGGATTCTTCCTCTGGGGCCCTAGGCAGGGCAGTGGCCCAGAGCACTTCCCTCATTATGCGCCCAGTCAACATGGCAGGAGACCGGGGGTGAGGACCTGCACGTGTAAAGGGAATCTCCTACATCCATGCACATCGGGTTGGATTAAACATAAATCCGTTCCCCAGGGCAAAGAACTGGACAGTAAAGTCTGGTCCTATCTTAGTTGGTGGCAGAAAAATAGTTCCCATGATGGTCCCTGGTGAGATTTCTTTCCCAGGAAGGAAATCTTCATCCAGGCCTCAAGATTCATCCCTGAAGAGTCCCAGCTCCTGTTGCTGCTACGAAGAGGTTTCCAACAGCGGTGAAGAAGCGAGACAAAAACTCCAAAGACTCTAATAAAAGGGGTGATACATTTCAAGCCTGGTTCACTCCTGCCCACAGTGCAGGCCTCCATTAGCTTTCACAGGCCTACAGTGTAGCAAACATCCCCCGAAGAAAGAGCAGGAGTCCACGTTATTGTTCCAGGCCCATGCCTGCCTCTGCCCCAGAGAGCCCAGGTACTGCCACACACAGAGGCATTCCTGTCTCAGAATGAAGAACTTGTACAGCCTTGCTGGGAACCGGGACTGAGGAAGTGATGTCACGTCACAGAAGAGCAGTGGAACGAAGCCTTTGCAGAGTCCAGAATGAGAGTGAGAGACCAGAGACCAGACCATGGTGATGTCTGATTGGAGGAGGAAGACCAAAGGTGGAAGGTCCCCAAAGCTCTCACTGGTGTGAGGAAATTTCCCCTTCAATTTACGGGCAGCCATTCCTGCTTGCAAGACATCACTAAGCCCTCATCCTGGCCCAGCTTAAGACTCCGGGGTATCCAGAAGGAGGGGAGGTGTACATGGATGTGGTTTGGAATGAATGGGAGAAGGCAAGGGACACATAAGGAGTTTTTTTTCCTTTACTTCCTCCAAGGAAGGAGAGACAATGAACAAGGAGGAAGTGGGGGGGAAGTGAGTATAAAAATCTATCCATAAAAGGGGTTGAACTCCATTTCCTCCCATTTTAATTTGGTTATGTTCAAATGGGACAAATTTGACCAGTCCCAGCAGTTGAAGCGCTGTGCATTTCGGAACAGTTCCAGCCAATTGGAAGGCGGCTCATGGTTACAATATCCTTAAAAACCAACCAATCTAAAGCTCCAGAAATGGTCTCATTGGTTGGGCTTTAAGATCTTGAGGTATTGGCTTTTTGCTTTAAAAAAAAAAAAAAAAAAAAGGGACAGACAATGTCGACCTTTTGCTTCACATTATCTTAAAAGAAGAAGAGGAAGAAAAGCCAGTATGCAAAATACTCTTCAGAGACAGCTCTTAAAAAAATAAAAGCTTGGTTGGAAAATATGTTTGACTCTCTAATGGTGCAGCGTGAGTGACCAGACGGCAAGATGGCTGGTTGGCTGGTGTAGAGAAATGAAGATGGCGGAGGGTTTATTTTCTGACCGCAATGACGAGAACACCACGAGGTTAGATAGACTCCACATAGTTGGCTGGGTAAAGGCCAAGTTGCCCATTGTCTAGACGCCCTTTGCACCATCCTTGTTCATCTTCTTCACCTAATTTGGTTAATTCATCGCCTGAGGCAAAAAGCAGAAATAAAGAATTCACTGCCAATCCATCTGTGGCCTCCTTAGCTTCAGTGCATACATCATGGGTGGTTAGAGGGGACTAAACCTTGCATTTCCAGTACGGTACTCTACCGCTTGAGGTGAAGGAGTAATTCCATTGGCTGATAGCAGTAGAAGGTATTTATCTAGCTACAGGAAGGGGACATGTAACACAGACTGAAAAAGTGGATTCTGTGGATATGTGTTATGTCCCAACTTCCATTCTATACACCCTAGTTAGCTCATACCTTTCCCAAAGTGATTCCCATTGACATGTTCCAGGATCAGGCTCAGGCCATGTGTGAGGGGTGTTTGGAAAGTTGGAGCAAAACTGGTCACGCATAGTACATGTTGAGTAAGAGGGGCAAAAAACTTCCCCTCCTTCCCTTATCTTCAAGGTAAACATTTGTGGGCTTGGATCATTCAGAGAGGGAGTTTACTCAAACTTTCAAAAAAACCCAAACAAACCTCTCATCAAGCCCCAGCCTCTTAAAGTGCCAGCTCCCCTCATGGCCCCCATGGCAGGCTGCTAGTGCCAACTACTGGCATGTCCTGTGCCATACCTGCTTTGAAACTCAGCTCATCCTGCTCCTGCCCATCATAGTCATAGAGAGCCCGCACGCGTGTTCCCTTCCCTGTCGTCTCCTCCTCAAAGGGGTTGGCACCGCCGTTGGCCTCACTGGTGCTGAGGGAGTTGCCGCCCTCATCATCCGACCACTCAGTAGTGTAGGGCTGGCTGCGTTCGTAGCTGCTCACGCTGGGAACGCAAAGGGGATAGAAAGTGCCTTGAAGAGAGGCACAGACACAGGGGGCAGGAGAATTTGGTCCCAGCCCAAGTGTATAAATATATTTATCTATCCTAGCATATTCCCAAGGAACCTCCTGCACTGAGACACGACCGTGTCCCCTCTGCTGTGTCACATCACAACCTCCAGGAACTAGGGATGTAAATGGCTAACCATTTAACCGCTAAGCCTCACCCTTAACAAGTGAGGCTTATCAGTTCTAGTTAACCACTAGGGGCTGGAGCAGCTCCCCTCCCACCCCAGACAGGGGACTGCTCCAGCCTTCTGGAGCTTCCCACAGGCAGAGGCTGCTCTGGCCCCTGTCTGTGGTGGGCCTGCCTGGCCCCCCGTGGTAGGTTACAAGCTGGCTCCCCAGGAGCAGAGCTGGCAGGGGCTGCCGACTGCAGAGCCTGCAGTGAAGCCTCCGTGGGAGCGGGGCTGGTAGCCTTTGCCGGCCCCACTCCTGGGGAGCCTTTGCCGTGCTCTAGGGATGTTAAGAAGCGTATAATTTGTCAATCGTGGCGTCGACAAAAATGTTGTCGACTCCACGATTCATCAGTAGGGGTTAGCAGTGAAAACACTTAGTCCCAGCTCGCGCCGAGTCTGGCACCAACCCCACTGCGGCTCTGCATACTTAGTGGACGGGGGAACTGGGATGCAGGCAAGCTGGCTCAGGCCCGGCTTGCGCTGGGTCCCAGCAACAACCCCCCCGCAGCAGCTCTGCATTGTTAGTGGACGGGGGAGCCGGCGCGAGCTGGGGGGTTATGCTGGGACCAGCCATGAGCCGGGACTGCCAGCCTGCCTGCGCGCCGGCTCCCCAGTCCACTAATAATGCAGAGCTGCAGTGGGAAGCCCAGGGTTGAGCCAGCCTAACAGGTCACAGAGCCATGGGGGCGTGTGTGTGCATGTAGCCAATAACGTTAAACGATAAGCTCCTGCTTATCAGTTAATCATACTGCAGAGCCCGCAGCACGTGGAACCGCTTGAATTTTTAGCAGTTGCATTTTTAAACAACTTCTTACATCCCTACCAGGAGCTGCCCACAGTGGAACAAGGTTGCACGAGAAGGATCTTAGTAAAGCACAGCAGCTGTCTGCCTCTCTCCGAAGTTCCACCCTGTCTCTGCAGCCCTCCCAGTGGACCAGAAATCAGAAGGCCACCCCCCCCCGCCCCCCCGAGCAGCCTGGGTGCTGTCACCTGCCGCGGTCTCCGGCCAGTGCTGCTGACTCGCCCACTCCAGAGGCATTGATTAGGGTCACACCTTCATTCTTCTTAATTTTCTCTCTCCTCGTTATCGTGTGCGTGAGGTCTGAGTTCCACTCCTGGAGACACAAAGCAACATGCCCCTGTGCTTCTGTTGGGCTCTCTTCACCCTCCTCCCTCCCTGCATGTCCCTTCCCCACCCCGCTCCTATTTCCTCCCCATTTACAGCAACTACCTCCGGAGTGGGCGAGCAGGCTCCTCACCTCAAACTGGGGCCAGTTCATAGGCATGCCCGGGCCACTGGTGCTGCGGAACCACCGGAGGTCCTCCTGTGCGTCTGCCATGCGGATGGTTTGCTCCAGCTCACGGTAGACGTTGGCGTAGCTGAGGTAGATCACAAGCAAAGCAGGAGTGAGGAACCCCAGGGGCTCCTTGTGCTCACAGATGCAGGGAAGGACTGCAGGCACTTACTGGCAGAGAAGAGGCGGTGGGGGCAGGTATGCATGGGAACGGTGCCGCACGCGGGACCAACTCCGGAGAGAACTCAGAACTGGCATTTCTCCTGCTGGCCACAGGAGGGAGCCAGGCACCTGCACAAATCCACCTGGCATGGCCACTGATCCAGCCATCCCCCTGAATGCTCTAGTGCCCCTGCGGGGAGGTCCCATGGCTGGAGCCACTGCTTCAGACCCTGCGCCCGCTATCTGCCCCCTACAATGACTGGGTCTGAGTGGGCCTCTGAGAGCCTCTCCTAGGTACCTGAACACATCCATGGGGCCTGGCTCATGGCTAAAGGAGCAGCTCAGCTACTGGAGTCACCGGAGACCCCCGTGACTCCTCTACGCGACTGGTCTCATCCCTCCCCAGCACCGCCCCCCCCCCGTGCGCGTGGTTACCTGCTGCTCTCAGCCAGGTTCAGGTGCCGCTTGATGTCCAACAGCACCTCCTTCAGGAAGATGAGTCGCTTCTCCTCGAACTGCTGGCACTGCTCGAACACCTGCTCCATGCTCTCCATGTACTGCGGGGTGCACTTGTTCAGCTCCTCCAGCACCTTCTCATACTTCTCCTGGGCCTGCGGGGGCAACCCAGGGTGGAGGTTAAACCCCGGGCCCCCCGCAGAGCTCCTGGCCTGGGCCCTGCCCTCTCCCTGTCCAGCTTCTGATGAACCCATCTTCATCCTCGTGAGGGCAGGGAGCCTGGACCTCCAGCAGGGACAAATCAACACGCCCTGAAGTCAATGGGTTGACACCAGCTGGGGGGTCTGACTCCACTGGAGTGAGGCAGATTTATGCCAGCAGGGGAGCTGGCCGTCTCCCCTCTAGCATGCACCTACAGCCCCACCACCTGCCCTGCTGCACCCAGGCTACAGTTGTTTGGGGTTGGCCTAGGGGTTGAGATCCTTGATGGAAGGGAAGATGGGAGACGCAAATATTTCACCAGTGCTCCTCTTTCAAGGGTAACAGAGGCCTGTAGCACTTGGCAAGGCTGCTTCCCGGAGGAGACGGAGAGTGGGGTTCCAGATGGTCCCCCCATCTACCCAAGTTCTAAGTGCCAGCGTAGTGCGTTTGGTCGCTCAGGAGCCAGGTATCCACCCAGCCCTGGCAGTCGGACAAGCTTCCTACACGCTGCTCTGCCCGTGTGCCTCAGCACAGCCCCGGAGGGAGCTCAGCGTGTGTCTCTGCTTCCCCTCCCCCTGCCCTTTGGGGCAGCAGCTCACACCTTTTGCACATCTTGCTTGCACTTTTCCACCTTGTCCTGGAGCTTCTTCTGCTGGTCTGCGGTAATGGACTGCTCTGTCTTGCTGTTGGCTTCCCGGGTCATTGCCAGCTTCTCCTCTTTGCACGCCAGGTGGTAGGCTTTCTTCGCTGTCTCCACCTGTTGCCGGAGGGCAGGGTCGGGGAGGGAAGTCACCCAGGACAGATGTTTGCAGATGTTCTACTCATAACCCGTATCTCTTCCCCTATGCATCATCTCTGTGCTGCAACTGGGCTTCCATCCTGCCTTTGTCAGGGTCTCCCCGCCCCTGCACATAGAGATTTTGCCTCATTCCACCTTTGCCCAAGTGAAACAGGGTGTTCGGACCAGAGTTCCTATGGGGTTGGTGGCAGAAGAACGGGTAGATACTCATTAATGGGCGTACCGAGCCTGCGTGCTGGGCCAGAATACGCTTGTGCTAGGCCCTGTACAGACACCAAACAGAGACGGTCCCTGATCTTGCTTCTGCCTCCTACATTCTCCCACGTTCAGCCTTTCTCTCGGGTGCCACACAAGGTGTTGAATGGGCAAAATGGGTATCTGTTTGCTGCCCCTAGAGGAATGACTGGTTCTCCCAGGTACCAGCCCTGGGACCCCACTCGAGATGGGGGACCTCCCGCCCTGCAAGCTGTGACTGTTGTCTCTGTGATAGGCATCTTCCTCCTCACTGCTTCCAAGGTACAACCAGTACCTCTGGCGATAAAGTGGCACCTTATCCCCTGCCCTGTCCCATGAATACTGCAGTACCGTGTCCAGTTCTGGGCCCCACATTTCAGGAAAGATGTGGACAAACTGGTGAAGGTCCAGAGAAAAGCAACAAGAATGGTTAAAGGTCTAGAAAACATGACCTAGGAAGGAAGACTGAAAGAATTGGGCTTGTTAACCCTCGGGGTACGTCTAGACTGCAGGGGTTTTCCGGGATACCAAAGGTATCCTGGATAAACTCTGCCACGTCCACGGAGTGTGTTTGCTCTTCCGTTTTTTTTTGCAGAAGAGCAAATGCGCTCTTTCGGGGAGCCCTGAATACCTCGTTCTATGAGGAATAAGGGCTCCTCCGAAAGAGGAGGGGGCCAAATGGTGGAAAAGCCTCTTCTGGAGAAAGCAATCAGAAAAAGCTACGCAAATTGCGGAGCGCAATTTGTGTAGCTTTTTTCAAAAAAAATGTGAATGGCTCGCTAACTACAAAAGCAGCTTCTCCTCTCTTGGAATTCACACCTCCAGATCAGCTACTAGAAGTGGGCCTCACCCTCCCTGATTGGATCCACCTCGTCATCTCTCGCCTGATTCTGGCTTGCATATATATCCCTGCCCCTGGAAATTTCCACTACATGCATCTGACCAAGTGGGTCTTTGCCCACGAAAGCTTATACTCCAACACTTCGGTTAGTCAATAAGGTGCCACAGGACTCCTTGCCGCTTTTGCAGCTTCAGACTAACACGGCTACCCCTCTGATACTCTTTCAAAGCAGTGTGAGCTGCTCTGTGCTATGGGTCTTGGCGAGGCAGCTGCGGGCCGGATCTGGTGGCTTGGTGGGCCGGATTTGACCCATTGGGCACAACTTTCCCACCCCCGCCCTAAAAGGGTGTTACAAGGAGGAGGGAGACAAATTATTCTCCTTAACCTCTGAACACAGGACAAGAAGCAACGGGCTTAAACTGCAGCAAGGGAGGTTTAGGTCGGACATTAGGAAAAACTTCCTGTCAGGCAGTTTCCCCTCTAAGATTTTCCACCCATGAGCAGAGTGAGTTTGGTCTTCTGCGCCAACAATGAGGTCAAGTGCGCTGGTTCCCCCTTCTCCCAGGTCACAACTCCCTCCAGACCCTGCACCCCCTCCCACGCCCACCGGTGGCACTGATCCCCGAGAGGCTCCCCCAGCCCGGCTCCCAGGCAGCACCCCCCACCTCGTGGGGAGAAGGTGAGACCTGCCCCCCACAGGGAGTGCTGCTCCCGGGGCAGCCTGTGTGCAGGGCAGGGGCTGCCCCAGGCTGCTCCTCACGGGGCTGGCTGCGAGTTCCCACCTGGGGCAGAGGGAAGCTGCTGCCAGAGCCCTGGGTTTGCAGGGAGTGAGGTTCTGGGGGTGGGGCAGCAACATATGGGGGGGGGACAGAGTGTTGGGGGAGCAGGGGTCTCTGATGGGCAAAAGAGAGGTGAGGGAGGGGAGAAGAGAGCTGCAGGGGGTCCCAGGAGCAGATGCACCACAGCCCAGCTCCAGCTTTAGGCAGCCGCCACGTGGCCTGCCCAGGGAGCAGCTGGAAAGCCACTACAGGCCACAGTGGGGACCCACGTGGGCCACAGCTCCAGCCCCGGGGAAGGGCTGAAGCTGAGCAGCCACTGCGCAGCTCTGCTGAGGGGGTGGGCGGGCCTCATATTCTCGGTGCGCGCCCGCACAGGCATGCGCCGTAGGGGGACACTGCTGTCAGGGTGGTCAAGCCCTGGAATAAGTTGCCTAGGGGGGCTGTGGAATCTCCCTCACTGGAGAGATTTAAGAGCAGGTCGGACAGACACCTGTCAGGGGCGTGGTCTTAGATGGTGCTTGGTCCTGAGGTGAGGGCAGGGGACGGTAAAGTCCCTTGCAGGGCTAGTGTTCTATGAATCTCTGACGCTGTCCTGTGAGCTGGTGCCTGTGTGAACACCATGGGCCCCCATCCTAGCCACCCTATGGTACAGTAAGTGGGCTCTTCCCTTCTTGAACTTGCCAGGGTCTCAGTGGTTCACCGCTCCGTGAGCAGGCCCTCTCCACCCGGTCCCATCTCCTACCTCCTTCATTTTCTTGGCCCAGGGTTTCTGCGCTTTCCGGAAGCCGTCATCTGCCTCCTTGGCCTCCTTGAAGCCCCCAATGATCTGCTTGTGGTAGG
This sequence comes from Pelochelys cantorii, assembly GCA_032595735.1. NCBI lineage: Eukaryota > Metazoa > Chordata > Testudines > Trionychidae > Pelochelys > Pelochelys cantorii. The sequence goes on along the minus strand of CM064353.1, from coordinate 11,909,681 downwards.
CATCCTTCTGCCAGTTCTTCACCTTCTCAAAGTCCTCGTTCAGCAGGCTGTTCTTCACATCCTGATGCAGCTCGCTCACCTTATCTGCTTCTGTCATCATGGCTCCCCACGCCCTCTCCAAGCTGCCATACTGGGGGCCTGTGGGACAGGGCTGGGGTAAGCAATCACGGTCATAGCAACACTTGGAGTCCCACAAAATGCCTGTCAATGGCTGGGGAAACTGAGGCACAGCATGTGGCGAGGGTGACTTACTCAAGGAAGTGCAGTAAGTCAGGGGCCAAGTCAGGAATGGACCCTAGAAGTCGTGTTTTCCTGTGCCTGGTTCTAGCCCATAGGCCAATGCTGCTTCCCCTTATGAAGGGTGAAATGCCCCGTGTGGCATATTCCCGAGTGCTGACTGGGAGACTGGCAGGATTAAAACCAAACAAATCAATACTATGAATCTGGACAGCCTGCTCAATAGGTTGCTAATTTGGGGCCAGGCAGGAAGCCCACAGCCATTACTCAGTGGGACTTCACAGAAATGGGGGTAGGGTGGGGACTGAATGGAGATCTTCCAGCTCCAAAAACATAGTCCCCTGACGCATGAGCTACAGGAGAATCTCCACTAGCAGTGCAGGGCCTATGCCACACACTCAGTTCTGATTCCATCCAGAGGAGGGCAGTGGAGCATGAACCACCAGCCAACTCTTTCTAGTTCTTAGAGGACATACAACTATAGAAGTAAACAGGGGGGAAGTGCACAAGCCCTGTCCTTAGGGGGCCATTCTGGGTTTTTTCCCTGGTGGGATGAATGTTGCAGCCCCCTCCCCCCACATACACACATTGTGGAAGGCTGGGGACAGAGACAGGGCCGCAATACCTTTCTCTATCAGCTGCCTCCACCTCTTGGACCAGTCGGTCAGCTGCTGGGCGTAGGCCTTCTCGATCTTGGCCCGCTCATGGACGCAGTTCATCAGGTCATTGCAGAGCCGGTGCCCGTCATCGATCCGCTTCACTGTCCGTTTGTAGTTCCCCACCTGCGTGCGAGAGAGAGAGCTGGCTGGGGACCACAGCTGGCTCTGGCCCAGGCATGCCCGCTCTGGAGGCAGGAGGGAACAGTGCCAGGCCAAATCACTCCGGGGAGGAAGAGGGCTGGGGGCGAAATCAGCCATTTCTACAGTGAGTAGCTCAGGAGAGGAGTGTGGAGAAGGCATGGGAGCCAACAGCCAGGCTGGGCCCCTGGGCAGGTTGGGGCTGCATTCCCACACCAGGTGGCTCTGCATTCCCACACCGGGTGGCCTTGGGTGGAAGGGGCGGGGCAGTGAGCCTGCCATGCCAACCCTCCTGCACAGCCCTCAGCACCACCTGGAGCCTGGTGCATGCCCTCCCCAGTCCTTAGAGTCGACCGGAGTGCACTGTGCCGTTCTCCAGCGGCGCTAGAAAGGGCTGGGGCTCTGGGCGCTGCTATAGTAGCAGTGGTTGGGAGCCCCAGGCCCTTTAGGATTACCGGGCTCCAGGCCTGTTACCCCCTTTACGCCCTCTCCCCTCACTGGCAGGCCTGGGGGTGGGGCAGGTTGTCATTTATAATTAGTGTGTGAGAGGCTGAAGCTGGTGGATGTGAATTCACGTGGCGATCCCCCTCTGCTGCTGCTACACGCTGTGGCTGGATGGGATTAAGGGCAAACCAGGTGATTTCTTTGCCCGCGTGACTTGCGGGAGGACTGAAACGCCGCTCTGCAGAGAGGAGTGGCCCGTGTGCTGCAAGGCTGCGTTTCAGAGGGTCACGTTTAAAAGAAAGCGAGAACGCCGCATTCTCTCAATCACTCGTTCCCCGTGCAAGGTCACGGAGCCCTCCCGCCGCCCTGCAGCCTGTGCCAAGTCCGACGCTGGATGCTGAACTGCTGAGCACCTATGACAGCGGGGCTGGGAACGCACAGTGCTTCAGCTGCTCAGGCCCTGAGGGTGCAGCGACTACATCCCCACACGCAGCAGACACTGAATGCTCAGTGACAGCTCACGTCCCCTTGGGCACGAGACCGGGTTCCAACGAGATGTCACCCCCCCCCCTCCAGATGTGCCTGGCTCTGAGGGTCATGGGGAGTTCAGTCCCTTGCAGGGGTGGTCAGGAACTGCAGGTGAGGGGCTCTGCCGGACCAGCCAGCAGGGGGCGCTTCCCATTTGTACTAGTTTTGCCATCTCGGTTTGCAAAGGTGGCTGCTTGAGGTGGCCAATGGCGCCCTCTAGTGGCAACAGTTTGCTCTGCAAAGAGTGCGGCGCGAACTCTAGTGAGCAGAGATTGCTCTGGTTCTTCTTCCACAGCCCCTGACTATTCCATCAGTGGTGCCCATCCAGGCACCAGGGGAGGCATCGGTACAATTCGTTGCTCCTCCCTGCTTGCTCAATATCCCTCAGGTGGCTCTGGGAAGAACTCACCTCCCAGAAGCTGTCGGTTATTTCCTCCGCAGCCTGCCGCAGACTCATCGTAGGAGCCCGACATGTTTCCTGTTCCTTAGGGTTTAATGCACAGGCTCAGCCGCTCTCTGGGAAGCACCAGACCTCATGCACTGGTCAGAGGAAGGACAGGAGTCAGCAAGGGAGAGGGCATCATTCAGAGCCCAGCTCTGCACAGCTACTGCCAGGCACTGCCAAAGCCTGTTATCGGACGCCCCCGCTGAAAGGCCCTATGTGCCGCATGCTCCCTTCTCTGCACTGCTCTGTGCTCTACCAAAGCACTTTGACTCCAAGCTGCAGAATCCTTCTATGCCAGTCCTGCCCCGCCCCACTTTGCCAATCCCTCCACCCTGATCAGCAGCACCCCCGGCATTATTCCCTCTAATCTTTTCCATCCATGTGTGGAATTTTTCTATCCATGTGAGGAATAAAAAACTTAGCTGTGAGTGCTCTGGTTATAGGGAACACTGACTCCCGGCTACCCTGACCATAGGTCCCCTGCTTTTCATTGACACTCTTTCCTTAGCAGAGGCCACATTGCACGATACTTCCTCGGCCCCCACTCACTGAGAACGAATAATCCCAAAAGGCATTTCAGTCGCGCTGTCTGAAAGCTGCACATAGTTTTCTGCACAAATACTTGTCAATCCCATTTTACATTTTCCCTTCCAAGCTTTCCCATGGAATAAAATTTAAATTCCCATGAACATTTTCCAGTTAAAAAAAAACAAAGAAAACTGACCTCCACCATTTTTTAAAAACAAACTAAATAAATCCAATGATGTAAAATATTTGGTTGTGGGTAAAAATGTTCAGTTTTTTCCTTGAAAATTTCTAGTGAAACTCAACTTTTCCACAGGAAAAATGTTGGTTTAAAAGGCCATTTCCCCAGAAAACACAAATTTAGAGGGAAAAGGTCAACTCTGCTTTTCCAAACCACACTGCTCTAGGAATCATTTTGCTCCCCCTGCAGTGAAATTATCATCATATAATAATTAGATTACAATAATCCACAGAGATCCCACTGTGGTTATATTTCTCTTGAAATAATACTCAGCTCCTATATGACATTTTTCATCAGTGGATCTCAAAACACTTTACTAAGGAGGTCAGTATCATTACCCCTATTTTACAGATGGAGAAACTGAGGCACAGAATGGTAAAATGACTTGCCCAAGGTCACCCAGATAATCAGTGACTGAACCAGGAATAAAATCCAGGTTTTCCAAGTCCAGTGCTATACCCACTAGGCCATTCTGCCTAGATGCTGTACACAAAACAAAGTTTTGCTCCCTGTACCAAGGAGCTTACAATCTGAGAAGGCAAGTGACATATGCAGGATGTGGGAGAAGGAGCCAATCCAAAAATAGGAGACTATTTTTAAAGATACATCTGTTGTTTTTTTAGAAATAATTATGAAGAAAGAAAGTGCCAGATAATTCTGCCTGTCCCTGCCCCTCCATCGGGTCAATTGGTGGGTTTTCCATAGTAGGTAACAAAGCACTTCAGACTAACAAAACCTAGAGGGAATTGAAAGAAGAGAGAATAGTACCCCAACAGATCAGTCAAGGAGGCTGTTCCATACATTAAAAGGTGGCCATTTCTCAGTGGGCAGGAAGCATAACAGCCACTAACCAGACCAGAGCAACACTGCTGAAAAGTTTGGAGACTGGGGAGTGAGGGAACCTGGTTGAAACTGCAGGGAGAGTTTTGACAGGTAGGCAAGTCTTCAATTCAGCCAAGTCCCGCAACGGTCTATGGAATGCTGAATTCATAACCCTACAAACACTCATCTGTACTGCACCATCTTTTCCTAGATAGCCCTGAACACAGCAGCCATGTACCGAAGACTCACAAAGTGCTCACTTGGATTTTTTACATCAAAATCACTCACTCATGTTTTATTACAGCAAAAATGAGGTGTGCGTAGACTCGCTGAGATCAAAACAGCTGCATGGCCAGCTTAGAAACCAGCTCTCTCTTCTGAACGGGTCAGAAAAACTGTTTCTTTCCACACCTCTAACTTCAGACTCATCCAAATGTAATTAGACTAGCAGGTGAAGGCTAGCACACTGGTTGCAACAATGTGACTTATTTTGCTGGTTCCCAAGTCTTTGAAAGCCATGAGATGGTAGTAGCTCCTCGAGAGCCTAGCATAGCCCATGTGTGCATATTGTGAAGTAAATAACCTTTTACATAATGAACTAAAAGAAACTATAAGAAGTAATTTGGGCTGGTACAAATTCCATATTACACTGGTGTACAGCATCGTCATACAGATAGGCCCTTAGACCACACTCCTGTACTAAAGGGCTTCTTTCCTGGCATGGGAGAGAAATCTATACATCCATCCATTCTTTTGCTTCTCTGACACTAGCCCCTGAAGCAGGATTCTGCCCTGACCTTGAAACCAATTCAGAGCTAGCTCAGCCTCCTTGCAGCCCTGCGTATAAGTCTGTCACATGCAGAGAGCAAGAGCTGGGTAGCTTGACATCTCGCTGCTGCTGTCACGGTCTTAGGTCACGTGAGCAGTTCAGCGATGTTATTAAAGTCAGTATATTCTACAGTGGGAGGCATCTGTACTAGGAACCGCTGCAGAGGGATGGGATGGGAGGAGGCACCTTAGCAGTGTGACCTCCCCTGGTGGCAGCTACCCTACTGCTCCCTTCTGCATTCAAATCCCAACTGCATTAAATCCAGCAAGAGGTTTTGGAAGTGGCAGGACAGTTCTTCATATCTCAGCAGGCACCAAATAATGCCCATCCCCTAAGAGGGCTCCTGCTGTTCTCCAGTACATTCAGCCACCAGCAGCACTCAGGTATGTTCATCCCCTGCATCCATTATAACCACCCCAAGCCACCCTCTGCACCCTTGATCCCAAGAGGTACCCAGCTCCATTCCAATGGCTTTTACTATCCAACCTCCCTGGCGCAGAGCCCGAATGAGCCATGCACAGCCCAGGCGAGGCTCCGGGGAAGGAGAAGGAAATAACCCACGGACTGCTCAGCAGAGAATCATCCCCTACTCAGATTTCTTCCTGCCCAGCTGCATATCCCTGCTGGACTGAGTGGCACTTTGGGGGTGGGAGGGGAGGGAATAGGAGGCTGGGTTGTGTTTAGGGAGGGTGGGAGAAAGGGGGAGCTGAGCAATAGGAAATTCTGGTCCTGATTTTTCTATCTAATCCCTTCTGATCTTCAGAAAACCAGCATCTCTGGAGAGTCACAGAAGCTGGCCAGCCACTTAACCCTTTGCTGCTTGGCTAAAGGAGGGAAAAGCTGGTGCCAGAACAAGGCAGACAGGCAGCCCTGGCTAGGAGGCTGGTAGAGAAATGCCCAGTTGGTGCCCAGCAGAACACAGATCTGCACCTGGGGAAGGCAGAACTGGAGAGGCTGTGAACCTGCCCACAGTCAGCTCTCCTGTACCTGTTCCACCCTGCTGCAGGAAACTAGGAGTGGAATAGTAAATTTTGCTGCTTGACAGTTGTTTGCCTGCACTCCCTCCAAAGTAGTGAGGGAGCTCATGGTCTTCTCACACCTGGCCTGCCCTGCCCTGCCCTGCCCCTAAAGCCCTGGTGTTTGTGAGCACACCATCAACTCCTGTTGGCTTGTTCTTAGTATGCTGACCTTCCGAATTAGCTGAGGGATTACCTCAGGTGACTGTAACCCCTCCCCTCCTGAAGCCTGCCTCAGGGAGCACAAGACGGCCCAGATGAGTTAATTATTAACAGCAAGTCTGCAGCCCTCTGGCATGGGAAGCGTTCTGCGATGGCTGGAAACTCAGCCACAGGTAACAGGATATGCACTAGAATTCATCAAATGAATGTCTCCGGCCTTTAGCTTGATGCTGGCTAAGGCTGAGTTGGGGAACAGAATGGCTGGGTGAAAAGATGTTGAGTGGTTACTTAAGATCCAAGGGTTCTGCTCCCAGGGCTGGGATGGTGGGGTGCTAGTGAGGAGAGCAGGAGACTCTGGGTGCTGGTAGGGTGAGCTGCATTCTAGTTTTATCATGGCTGACCTTGGGCAAATCGCTCCCCAGTTCTGTGCTTTTGGTTTCCCTGCCTGTCAAACAAGGACAGGAAGCTGGGTTCTCTGCTGTACAGCACTTGGTGAGCGATGGGAGGAAAAGGGCTACATTCCGGGCTATTTTATGTGTGCCCTCTAGCCAGATGGACAAACACCAAAAACATTAAAGCCACATTTCAGACCAAGTGTGCGAATCCAAAAAACAAATCTCCCAGGCAACTCCCAGCTCCCTGCAGCTCCCTTCCCCACCTCCCCCAGAAAAGCCAGGGGGAACAAATGGCCTTGCAACGTGACCTGGAGTCCAGCAAACTTAGATTCTGGCAACCTGAAGCCTCAAGTAAATTCCCCAACCAAGGAGCCCTCCCCAAATACACCCCCTCCTGTGACCCCTGTGATTAAAGGGTGGGGCCTTACCCGGAAAGCCCAGCAGAGAAAGGGAAGCCTGGGGAACCCATGGCCATGCCTTTTTGAGCACAGAGTGTAAATGAACAACTGGAAGGGAGCGGACAGCCAGTGTGGCCTCCCGCGCCTTGATGCACAGGCTGCTGCACTGGGTCCTTGCAAGGTGCGTCCCCATGTGGGCACTGCAGCAATCCAGCCACGCCGTGACCAGGGCCTTGTTAGCTGTGCAGGTCCCAGCAGCTGGGAGGGGAGGTAGCCAGCAGAGAGGCTGGGCCAGGCTCCCGCTGTACCAAGGCGGGCTATGACTCAGTGAAATAGCCTGCACACACACATGCACAGCTTGGGAACAGGAGTCGAGGGGGCTTTTCCGTTGGCCGGGGCAGCAGTGGGGACCATGGCAAGCTGCCGCCCTCTGTGCGGAAAGGGACACTGGAGCTCCTAAGCTTCTCGTCGTTAAGAGGCTGAGTTCTAGGGCTCGCTGCAGTGGAACTAACAGAGCCTAGAGGGGATTTAGTGATATAACCAAGGAACCACCAATCCTGCCCTGTGGTTTAGGCTGGCTATAAATAAATGCATGACTCTGTCGCATGCAGTCCAAGGGACGTACATATGCATGCACACGCTCAAAGTAACACAAAGCACACAGCAATGCCCCCTTGCCTGTACGCACACAGCAACGCACCCTCACACAAAGAGCAACATACAACTCACACAACATACAGATAGACACAGTAACAAACAGCACATAGAGCAGTGCACATATGCACAATACCTACAGCAATGCAGAGAGACATACGCACACAGACAACAGGTAGACAGAGCAACATCTCACTAACCCTAGAGCAACACACTCACACCTGTGCAAATACACACCCACAAAACCAAGCATCAGGTCACTACCATATACATACACAAACACAAACTGCATGCTCACATTCCCACATATAAATTGAATTACACATTCACACAAATGTACATTCTACTAGGGATGTTAAATTATGTTTAATCAGCTCATCAAGTAGTCGGTGGAATTTCTATTGACTACTCGATTAGTCAGTAAGGGGGGAAACTACAGAGCCCCAGCAGGGTTAGTTCCCAGCCTTGGGAGCTGTTAGAGAAAAGAAACTGCTCCCCCAGTAAAAAAGTTTGGCCAGGCCGCTCTTGCTATAGTGGACTGCAGTACTCCTTGAGAGAAACCGGCCGCACCCTTCCTGCACACCATTGCCTTTAGAAAAAGGGAAGGTGTGAAAAGGGGAAAATAGCCTCAGACTCTCCCACCCGTCACCTTGGCGTGAGAACTGCGGGGCTTACCTGGTCGCATGAAACCTGCACAGTTTTGGCCCAACCCCTGGGACACAGACCCCCCCACTTGGTGACCATTGGGCCATATATGGTAATATGCAAGCGCAGGAAAGCGATGTGCAGATTTGGGGATAAATACCCATGGCACAGTTCGCTCTAGGAGGTCTTCGCAACACATGTACCACCGTGCGTGTGCCTTCTCATATACTTCAAAGCGCTGCCGGCCTGATCAACCGACCAGCCACCTCCCCCGACTCTCGGGCGTAACCAAGGCCTTCGCAACCGAACCGATATCTTTGTAATGCTCCGTGTGCTGTGTAAGTTGGTATGTATGATTTGATTTTTTCCTGTTGTATAAGCTTAGTGTTGTAGTTGTTTTTGGGTAGTACATAAGAGTTTGTAGTTATCACTGTTATTTTATTACTGTAGCTGGATATTTTAAGATTAGAGACTATTCCCCTTGCCATTCCCATCCTTACATCTCTGACACGTTTTACTAGAAACCATAGAATAAATATAATAAATACTGTAAGTTCATTATTAACACGGTCTATTAAAAATCTTAGAATAAATACTATAAATTCACCACTGTCATAAATAAATAATTTTTATTTGATAAAACTGTCCACCTGGTTCTGTCCTTCCCCCCTTGGGTATTCATCATCGGACCTGTGGTTCTCGCGACAGGAGCTAACCCTCATGCAATTCTGCCTTTTAAATTAGAGCCTGGAAGCTCTTAATGTATTTAAAAAGCAGAGGCGTAGTGGGGCAGCCAGGCATGAGCTGGGAATCAGCTGATTTTTGGCTCATGCCCAGTCCCCACCCCTACTCCTCAGCCTCCCTGCGGAGAGCCGGCTCCCCCCAGCACCAGCTCCGGCTCCCCCCCTTGCTGCCTCTCTCTGATAGAGGCAGCAGGGAGAGGGAGGGAAGGGACTAGTAGAGTCACTACTATCGGGTAGTTGACTCGTCAGTTACATCCCTACATTCTACCCACAGATGCATGCACTCAAACTAACTGATGTTTACACACTGTAGGGTAAACTGAGGCAGTCCATGTCATCTCTTGCCACGTGTGTTACAGTCCACTACTGTCAGCTGTTTTGTTTTAGAGCTATATAGCCAGATACATACACATAGGCGTCATTGTGTATAATACTGTCTGCGTTGTTTTGTGGTGCTATATACACACGTTTGTATGCGCACATGCACACACACAAACATACATTATTGCTCTCAGTTATTCTGTTGTGTGGCTACACACACACACACTGCTGTCTGCTGCTGCATATATTGTTGCCACTTGTTGTCAGTTCTGTTGTGGTGCTATGCACACACACATTCCCTGCTGTCAGTTGTTTTTTTTGGTGCTAACCCTCCGCCCTACACATACACCCACTCACTCACTCATTCCCTACCCCGCCTGCACGCCCTGCCCCATGCAGAACACTCCCTCCCTCATCAAGCTCCCCAGATCCTAAGAGATCAGCAAGGCAACAAGATGAGCAGCTGAAAGGAAAAACAGTTGAGCGTTATCAAGTCAATTTTACGCTTATTTCACAGGGATTAAAAAACATCAAGGGGAGAAAAGGAAACCGCTTTAGTGACACTTCTGCCTGGGGCTACGTCTAGACTACAAGCCTCTTTCGAAAGAGAGTGTCTAGACTACAAGCAGATTTTTCGGAAAAGCGAGCCACTTTTTCGAAAGAGAGTCTAGACCATCTTTCGAAAAAGCACAGTTTGCATTCAATAGTGCCTTTTTTTGAAAGAGTACTTTCGAAAAAAAGTGTTATTCCTCGTAAAATGAGGTTTGCCATGATCAAAAAAACTGCCGCGTTCTTTCGATTTACTTTCGAAAGAATGCGGCTGCAGTCTAGATGCAGGTGAAGTTTTTTCGAAAAAAGGCTATTTTTTCGAAAAAACCCCTGTAGTCTAGACACACTCTTGGAGTCAAGTTTCTCTCCATCAGCCGCAGAGAGCAGGCAGGTATCAAAGGGGAGAATGTAGGAACGCTGAGGACCTTGTGAAATTCTCCCTTTGCCACGCAGGGTGGTTAGCCAGCATCATGGAGGGGAGAATGGTGGGATCCCCATGGCTTAGTCCCAGACATATTGTATGCCAGTGCTAGAGCATGGGGAAGGATCGCAGGGCAAACCCAGCCCAGGCACATGTGGGTGTCATGGTACTGTAATGTGATGCAATCATGCCAGCTGTTGGCTAATGAAAGCATCATAGTCACCATGGTGCCTGTAAGCCAATGGACTATCTCAGCCCATGCCAGGCCCCAGAGAACAGGAAGCAAAGAGGGACCTGGAAAACCAGCTTTCTGCTCTTCACTGCTAGAAAAGCCAAGGACCAAGAGAGTGGTAGGCAGTATGCAGGGACTCCCGGAGCAGGGAGAAGACAACAGTTCCTATGCTACTGCCAGGCAGCTAGCCTGTGGCAATTAACCCAGCAGGAAACCACCAACCCTCTGCAGAAGACCTGAGATCAGGGAGAAGGAAAGGACCATAACGGAGTAATTGGACTTATGCTACGTGGTTTCTTTTTTGAAGAACTGAAACCAAAGCCACTGAAATGGGAAGTGACTTGTCCCAGAGAAGCTCGGGGTTCACAGCACCTTACAGTCCTGGCTATTGTTTGCAGAACAACAGTCAGCAACCCTGTGAAGGCCGCAGCTGACCTGTAATGTGCAGACACATGTCGTGTGTAATGAGGATATTTGTTAAACAGGTTTCCACAACATGCAGGGCTTTTTAAACCCAGCTCCGTGGTTGCACCCAACCCTGACCTGCAGCCCCCTCATTCCAGTCCTGGGCTCTGCACACGCAGTTCTGTGCAACCCCTCCATCCTGCCTGGCAGCCCCTCTGCTATTCCAGTTCGGGCTGCTCTGCCGGTGCACCATGACTGTGCCGTGTTGCAGCCTCTGCTGTTTTGATCCTTGGCCTTTACCCGTCGCTACTGCTACACAAGCCTTTAGCAACCATGGCTCTTTGCTCCTGTGACCACTAACTGCATGATTCCCAGCTGCCCATTCCTGACCTGTAATGCCCGCTATCCCAGTCTTGAGCCTTTGCACATCCAAGTCTGCCGAACCCTTCAATCCCAAATTGGAGCACCCCTGGCTACCCCCGTCCTGGCTCCCTACACCCCTCTGCCAACGCACCTCAATCCTGACCTTCAGCAACCCCCCTCCGTCCAGTCCAGGGCCTCTCCTCTAGCAGCTGCCAGTCACGCCTCACTACAGCACACGGTGCAAGTTGCCAGAGATGACTGCATTGGCTCACTGGCAGGCCTACAGTTCATCTGCAGCCTGCATTTTAACAACTGCCCGTGGTGCACTTCCTTTAGCTGCCAAGTATCTGCAGTGCCTCAGAACCTGCACGGGCCAAGCCAACGCAGCTGCACACCGCAGTGCTGCCATGGGGAGAACTGGAGATGTAGCCTTCCCTGGGAGGCCTGGCATAGAGCAGCCTCAGGAGTCAGGGCAGGTCCCTCATTTAAGTCAGGAGCAGTGCCATGTTAGAAAACCCATGGGATTGTGCAAGCCTTTTGGACTGGAAGCATATCCTTGGGTTTCCTGCAGCTCTGCCACTGTGCCTCCTTCCTGACCGGCAGCCCCTTGGGCTACTCCAGCCCAGCCTCCCAAGGGGGCAGCATGCAAGGAAATGTAATGTTCCCAGCCAAGCGTTATCCACAGGAGTGAGAGATCCATGAAGCGGTTAGCTCTCTCTGACCGGCCCGTGCTGTGGTGCTGAGCCAGCAAACAACAGGCAGGGGAGGGCGTCGTTTTAGGAAACCCCCTGAGTGGGTTGGCTTTGTTAGCGATTGCTCTGTGCAAGGAGACCCAGAGCAAGCAAAAGGCTCTGAGAGTCAGGTACAGAGGCCTGATGTAATAACTAGTTCCCGGCTGCACCTCTCGCTTTCTCTCTCATCATGTGTTGCATGGTGGGTCCTGGGAATTTATCTCTGAATTCTAACAGGGCCATCTATTCCCTTGTATGTGAATGCATGTGCACCCATGAACGCGCACACACATGCAATAAACCATCCTTATTTTCCTGTGAAATGCATTGCAGTGCCGCGCTGTCATAAAAGCGGCTTGTTTCTCTCGCTCTAGCCCTGAGCCTGGGCACTCCCTGATCTACAGTGACTGTCCCTCTTCGGAGGTGAGATGGAAAGGCCGGTCCAGCCATGTATCTCAGGCTTCTCCATCCCTCCTCCACCCAGCGTCCTCAGCCCTCGTTACAGAGAGCAGCTTACTTCCTTGTGCATCCAGCACTGAGCTTCTCCGGTCCTGAGTCGAATGCTGAGAACTTCCGCTGCCGCTGCTACGTCTCTGCAGCCTGCTTTATCTCCCCCCATTCCCTCTTGCCCTCTGCCAAGTTAGCGGTCCCTGGGAAGCTGCGGCAGCCCCAGCCATAGCAACTTCGGTGCTGATGAGATACTGGAGGAAATCCTGAGCAACGCGCCCGTTGTGCAGCTCTGCTTGTTAGACATGCACATGTCCCCCCAAAACACTTGCACGCTTGGCACCGGTTGCATCCCACGGGCCTGACCTTCCATCACCCTGTGCTACATGCCATCATCTACACCAGTGCCGGGGGTTCAGCGCTGCCACTCTGATGCGACACCGAAGAACCTGGGCCTGTCTCAGCTGAGAAGCCACAGGCAGAGCCTGACCTCCCATCACACCTCACGGCCGTCTTCTCAGTGCAATGGAAGCACCGTGTAGGTGAAGCTTATCCTGACGCTGCCCAGCCGGCACCTGCTCTGCATAGGGAGTATTAGACACTAGCACTGTCAATGCAGCATCTTTCCCAAGCACCAGGTCATTACAGAACCACAGGCAGCTGGGCAACAAGCCCCTACTTCCAAATGGGCATGAGCTATGGAAGTTATTATTCCAACCAAGACCATGCCCCACCATGCTAGGTACTGTACAAAACCTAGGAAGAGACAGCTCCTGCTCCTATGTGCTTATTGCCCAGACAGACAAAGCAGAATTCATACCCCCATTTTACAGGTGGGCAACTCAGGCCCAGAGAAACTAAGAGCCAGAGTTTTGATGACATTTAGGCACCTAAAGATGTAGGGCAGGCCCTAGCAGGGATTTCAAAAGCACCTTGAAATCAATGGGAGTTAGATGCCTAATCTCCGTAGGTAGTGCCCTGCAAATCCATGGATATCCGTGGCTCATTTTTGCAGACACGGACACAGACGCAGATACAAATTTTGGATCTGGAACCATGCGACTCTGCAGATATCCACTTTACATTTGCAGATCACTTTTGCAGATGTGAATACCAATTGTGTAGCTGCGCAGAGCTCTTTGAAAATCTCACAAGGTGCCTGCCTGCATCTTTAGGCACTTTTGCAAACATGACCAAGATCACACAGGGAAACTGGGCTGGAGCAAGGCAGACTTAGTCCCCAGCTAGTGCACTAACCACTGGGTAATGCTACCATCCTTTTTGTTTCTGTGGCACAGGCTTAAGGTCTGAGCTGCCATAAACTTTGCCCCACATTGGAACTAAGGCTCCCTTTGAGTCAAAGGTCATGCTCCCTTTGAAGTTAATAGAGATTTTATCATTGTCATGCAGCAGGCTGAGTACAGTCGTGGTTCATTCTCTCCCAGTTCCCTCTGTTCCCCTCTCTCTGTGTTATTGTCTCTGGGAAGGAAAGCGTGAGGAGCTGTTAATTTTATACCCTGTCCTCCTTAACATCTGCACATTAGGTGCACGAGTTTCTCTGCTGCAGCAAAATGCCCTGCTCAGCACCAATTTGCTATGTGCTGGCTGCCGGGTGCAATCTTTATGACAATGTGATTCATCTGTAAGTGAGAAGGGCTGGGGAGGGGGGAGAGAGGAGAAGAAGCACAGGAGAGGAAGAGGAGGAAGGGAGGGAGGCCAGGCGAGTCATGTGACTACATACCTGCCTGCTGGACTCAAAATTAGCCTGTTTGCCAGAAGGAAAGAGTGAAGAAACAATAAGAGTGAGGAAAACCAGAGAAGAAGGGAAATGTACCAGGAGAGATGGGAAGGAACCAGGAGACAGACAGACAATCACCGCCTATTGGTGGTGGCAAGGTGTAGGGCAGGGGTGGGCAATAATTTCTGCCCGGGGGCCACTTCAAAAAAATTTGAAGTAGCCCTGGGCCACCCTGGAAGGGGCAGGGCCGAAACAGGAAGGGACAGGACCTAAATGGGAAGGGGTGGGGTTACCCTACCCCCAGATCAAGATTGGTCTGGGGGTGGGGGAGCCCCTTTGCCTAGGGTTACCGGATGGTTTAAAAAAAATATCGGACACACTCGATCTCAGACTGGGGGAGGGGACCGGCTGGGAGGGGAGCGGGGCCGGCTGGGGATATTGGGGGGTTGGGGGGGACCAGCTGGCAGGAAGCAGAGCTGGCCAGGAGGGGACTGGGGGGAGCGGGGCTGGCCAGAGGGGAACTGGCCAGCAGGAAGCGGGGCTGGCCTGGGTGCACATAGATCCGGGGTGCTGTCCATCCCATGCACAGTCCTGGCAGGGTGCATGGGCGAGTCTGGCCCCGGGGATTCCATCCTGCCCCCGACCCTGCCCCCCTCCTCTCCTCCTCTCTACTGCGTAGTTGTGTACTACGCAGTGTGAGCATGTCTACCAGCCAAGCAGTACGCAACTACGTACTGATACTCATGATAATAATAAAAACGTAATTAGAAAATACTGGACATTTATATGTCCGGTATTTTCTCAATTTGTTTCCCGGACAGAAAGCTCAAATACCGGACTGTCCGGTTCAAAACTGGACACCTGGCAACCGTGCCTTTGCCCCCCCTTCCCACTAATCAGGACCTGGGAGCGTGAGAAGCCTCCTCCACTTTGAAGTGCCGCAGGCTCCTCACAGGGCCAGGGCAGGGCGAAGTAAGCTTCACGCAGCTCCGCCGTCCCCAGGCCCGGATTGGCCTGGGGGCGAGGGAGCAGCAGGGCCTGCGTGGGCTGGATCCATCCACTTGGCGGGCCGGAACCAGCCCGTGGAGGCCCCTTTGCCCACCCCTGGTATAGGGCATGAAAAGCAAGCTGTATCCACATTGCAGCGTGTAGCTACACAGGTCAGGTGGGGAGAGGCAGTGGGGAAAGGCTCTGGGAGCAGGGAGGGAGCTGGACACCACAAGGCTAAGAACAGCCGTGTGGACAGGGAGGCCCGGCATGGGTGAGGAGCAAGCCATGTAGGCTGTATACTTGGGTACATACCCACAGGCTTCACCTAAGCTGTGCTTTGCCACATATACTGCTATTTATACCCAGGCTGGGGGGGCTGTCCAGGGGGGCCTTCAGAGAAAAAGGGATCCATAGAGCCATAGCATCCCGTGCGAATTAGCCTTAGCTGAGATCTGATCATCATTGCCTTGAGTGAGCACAGACCTTGCTTTCCTATAGCCAGGGCTAGCCAAAGGGACTGGTAGGGGAGGGATCTGGCACCAGGACCCAGATCAGCACATAACTCATACATATCAGAAATGGGAGGAGATGACTAGATTACAATAGTGATTTGTTCTGGGGCAGAACTTAAGAGCTCTAATCATGGTCCATGAGCTCATGGCAGGAGGACCTGTACAAATACAGAACAAACCCCTTCTGAGTTCTCTGACCCATTTACATGCGCCTCCCTAGCAACGGGGTCTCCCCCCAGCAGCCCAGGCCACAATCTCATAGATGTTCCTTGTCTTTCTCTTCTAAGGTCTAGCCTCATTTACCCTTCTCTTCATTCCACCCTGTGACTCCTAGGCTATGTCTACACTGCACAGTTATTTTGGAATAAGCTATTCTGGAATAGTTATTTTGAAATCGTTTATTTCAAAATAGCACGTCTACACTGCAGGGAAGCCTCAAAATTAGTCCGAGGCAGGCTTCCCTAATGCAGACGCGCTATCTCGATTTAGATCCCCCAGGAGGAATAACTTGGAATGGCCCTGGTAAAGGGCTATTTCGATGTAGCAGTAGTGGAGTGTCTACACACGCCTTATTTTGAAATAGCTATTTCAGAGTAGGCGTTATTCTTTGTGGAATGAGGTTTACAGAAGTCAGAATAAGCCACCTGTTATTTCAAAATTATTTTGAAATAACGCACTTGCTGTGTAGACGCTCGCGCAGTTATTTTGGAATAACAGCCTTTATTCTGAAATAACTTTGCTGTGTAGACACACCCCTAGTGAGCTCCCTTTAATCCTGATCTTCTCCCCTACTGCTGCTCCTTTCCCTGTACATGACTGTTTCCTTGTTAGCCAAGCTGTATACATGGAGTCAAATCCATGTCTGCCGCAAGCCCAGAAGAGCTTCACCAGGGATGAATTTGGCCCATTTAGCTCCATAGGGACACATACTTAGCACATGTGACTTGACAAAGCTTTAATCTCTGCTCATCAGTTGATTCCCCACCCCCCACTTGCTCATGTCTAATACGCTGTCCACTGTCACCCCATGTCTCCTTCGGTCTCTCTGCGAGCAGGTTTCTCCCTCCTCCTTTCTGCATCTGTACAGCGCCCGGCACAACGGGGCCAGATCTTGACCGAGGCCTTTGGGTGCTATTGCTTCTGTGCACCACCCCACATGGAATAGTTCTTGCATTTTCCATGAACTGGGCGTCACCATATTTCCTGCCTCTATTTCTCAGCTCTATATCCTGCCCTCGTTGGTGCACATATCTTCTCCCAGGACCCATTGCTGCCGTTGCTATTGCTATTTTGCCTACTACAAAAGCATCTAGAGGACCTAGCCGAGATCAGGGCCCCATTGTGTCAGGTGCTGTACGTGCCCATAATGAGAGCTTAAGAGAGAAGAAGAGTTGCTTCCGCTGTTTTACCATTGAGGCTTGGAGAGTTTGCCCAAGGCCACCGTGGGATACTGTAGCAGACCTGGGATCTGCAGGAGGGTTTGGTGTTAGAAAGAGGGCTGCCTATTAAAGAGGGACTTTATGAGTGTTGGGGCCAGCCCACAACATTTTGGCACCTGAGGCAGGGAGCTCAAATGACACCCCCAGGCCTCCTCGCTTGGGCCAAAACTTTGAAAGGTCTCAATTCTCTGGGTCCTAGTGGCGCCCCCCCACAGTGTGGCACCTGAGGCGGCTGCCTCAGTTCTCCTCATGGGAAGGCCAGCCCTGAGGAGCGTGGCCCCATAGAAGAGAGCTCTCTAAGCAGAGGAAGCAACCTTGTCTCCGGGTGGCTGGGAGAGACGGCAGCTCTTTCAGGCATCTCCGTTTCCGAATTATTCATTGGCAGGCGATGCAGAAGATCAAGCTGAGCTGCCTTTATTCAACGCAACGGCCTGTGTGTCTGAGGCGGACGCAGGCTGTGTTCTGTGCCAGTGCAGCCTTGAGGGGAACACGGCCCAAGCACTGTCAAGTCACGGCGGGGCAGACATCGCTTGAGGGGTGCTGGCATTTCTACCGCAGCAGTGCTTGCTGCTGGGGGGTGGAGGAGACGCATGGAGAAGGGAGTCTGCCCAGGACAAGAGGGAGCACCACTGGCTGTCTGTGGGGCTCCTTGTTCGTGTGGTTTTGGGGGAGGGGTGTTGGCACATGCACTCTGAGCCCCACACTTAGCCAGGTATTGCAGCACCCAGCGTGCCATGGACGGTGCCTGGGTAACACAGCTCACATGCTCAAATGCAGCCCCCCACCCCACTCCTTACAGAACTCAAGGGGCAGCTCCCCAACAGGAGGAAGCTGGGGGGTGTATGTGCGTAGGCCTGGCACACTCCGCTCGCAAGAGGGCAGCTTCATGCAGACGTGTCGCTGCGGTGCTCAGGGTGCAGTGCTTCCCTTTGTTGGTACAAAATGTGCAGTGGGCATGGAGGGAGGGAAAAGATGGATCGCGCTCACCCCCCGCCCACTAATCCTGCAGCTGCCAGGGCCTGCTTGAGCCCTGACCTCACATGTACATGGCTGTGTAGTGTGCACAAATGCTTCCTCTCCTTGTGCAATTGCATTCAATTGCCCCAGGACTCTGCAGCAAGCAGGGCACAGCAGGGGGTGCAGTTTCCACTGGATATATCCCTTCCAGCATGAGTAGCCTTCCCCTCCCCCCAGCCTTGAATGGTCCCTGAAATTGGAGGCTCTTTGTGTTTTGCTGCAGACAGGTTGTATGGCTGCTTTGTGGCTCTAAGCTTGCATCACTCACACAATACTGGGCATCCTCACATCATGCATCGCCCGCACAACACTGTGCATCCACACATCGCCCGCACAACACTGTGTATCCGCACAACACACATCGCCCACACAACACTGTGCATCCACACATCGCACATCGCCCGCACAACACTGTGCATCCACACATCGCCCGCACAACACTGTGCATCCACACATCACGCATCGCCCGCACAACACTGTGCATCCACACATCGCCCGCACAACACTGTGCATCCACACATCACCCGCACAACACTGTGTATCCGCACAATACACATCGCCCACACAACACTGTGCATCCACACATCACCCGCACAACGCTGTGTATCCACACAACACACATCGCCCACACAACATTGTGCATCCACACATCACCCGCACAACACTGTGCATCCGCACAACACACATCGCCCACACAACACTGTGCATCCACACATCACCCGCACAATGCTGTGCATCCGCACAACACACATCGCCCACACAACACTGTGCATCCACATATCACAGCTGCTGCCAGCATTTCAAACGTACTGGCTGCAACGCCTGGGGCGGGCCCAGCCATTCTGACTGCCTCTCCCTGGCATGTGGAAATCAGCCCTGCTCTCAGGAACAGCAGTGGGCACAGCAGGAGTTTTGGGGCCCCCCCACAATGGACTGGTGCCAGTGCAAGCATGGAACCAACCATTTCATGCAGCCGCTGTCCCTGCGGCGGGTCTGATCCTGCGAGATGCTGCACGGCGTCAGCTCCCACTGAAGTGCAAAGGGCCCAATGAGCTGAACCCCTCTGCTGTCCCTGGACCATCCTCACTGAGACCCACAAAGCCCAGTGCTCACGGGAGGCTCTGAGCTACCCTCCTGCTGAGACTCTGTCCTCCCAGTGTCTGGGGAAGGAGCAGTCGTGGCCCTTCCAGGACCAGTGTGTTTATGGAGTGACAAAGCCACCACCTCCCAGGGCTGCCCACCCCACCCCAGCCAGGTACAGGGGAGCAGCAGAGGCCCCTGAAGGGGACTGGAGCAGAGGAAAGCAAGCGGGGAGGAGTGGGAGCATCTTCGGATTGGCTCTGTCACAAGGGAAATCCACCTTGAACTACCAGAGGGAGCAGCTGTGAATGAGACAGACAAGGAGCAAGCCCACACACTGCCAAGGCAGGGTCTGATTCCAAGCCCCAAGCACCCTGGACCAAACAAGGAGCGGAGGTTAAGTGCTGCCAGCTCTGGATGCTTGTCCCCTTCTCTGTTCTCTCCAGCTGCTCGGGGGCCCTAGGAGTCGTGTTGCTGAGCTCTGGAAGGGCCAGTCCAGCCCTCACACACCCCGGAAGGCTGCTGCTCAGTGGAGGGGAAGGCGCTCAAGTACTTTGCAAATAGGTGCCTAGCGAGGGGGGAGGAAGCCAGGAATAGGTCCCAGAAAGTCCAGACTAACAGGCCCCTGCTCTACCACTTCCTCCTCAAAACAGGGAGAGACGCCGGTGGCCCTGATGTCTGTCCCCTACCCAAGCTAGGAAAAGTCTGGACTGTAACCAGCCCCATCCCCTAACCTCTAGGCACCAGCCTCAACCAGAATGTATCCAAGTTCATAAACATGAAGGGCGTGGTGACCAGTGGCCATATCCAGCTGTTAGTGACACCAATTTGCCGCTGGAGAGATTGCATGGACAGCAGCGAACTGGGGCATGGGGGAGCGGGATCTGCTCCCAGCTCTCTGGAGGGAGCAGACATTTCTCTCTCCTTGGATTTTCTCATGCTGCCAATTCTTTAATCAAATCATCAGTTTAGGGAATTGGGGCAGAATCTCTGTGTAAGATTAGCTCAGGCTAGGAGGAGGGGGTCCAGCCTCCATGTATTAGGGTATGTCTACACTAGCTCGTTAGTTCGAGCTAGGTAGGCAAATGAGGGCAACCGGAGTTGCAAATGAAGCCCGGGATTTAAATATCCCGGGCTTCATTTGCATGTTCCTCGGCACCACCATTTTTAAATCCTCTTTGTCCGAACTAACTGCCCGCGGCTAGACGCGGCAGTTAAATGTTAATTCGAACTAACTCCTTAGTTCAAATTAACTGTTACTCCTCCCCAGCTCGTTCCACGAGGAGTAGCAGTTAATTCGAACTAAGGAGTTAGTTCGAACTAACGTTTAACTGCTGCGTCTAGCTGCGGGCAGTTAGTTCGGACTAAGGGAGATTTAAAAATGGCAGCGCCCGGGAACATGCAAATGAAGCCGGGGATATTTAAATCCTGGGCTTCATTTGCAACTCCGGTTGCCCTCACTTGCCTACCTAGCTCGAACTAATGAGCTAGTGTAGACATACCCTTAGAGAGGCAAAGCTCACACCAGGTTTGGAGGGGGACTTTGTGTTGGAAAGAAAAATGTTCCCTGCGGGGGATGAGGAGATTAGGACGGGGGCTGCATAGAGCTTGGTGCCATGGTGCCCCCTTACCCCAGCCCTCTCTGGGCCTACAGATCCACTCTCAGCCTGCCCAGGAGGAAAGCAAGTGTCAGTGCATTGGGCCCGGGGGTAGTTGTGCTACCGCCCAGCCCTGTGCTAACCTCTATGGGGAAGAGGCTCAGCCAGGCTGCTCTCCTGAGCCTTCTCCAAACCTTTGGGGCCAGGCTGCCTCCAGGGCTCACATGGCCCTACATGAAATAACCAGTGCAGGGGCCCTACCACACCTGCCCCGCCTGTCCAGCGCCAGCCACCTCTGCCCACTTTGTGCCCTGCCACCAAATCCTGCCTGCTGCTCCCTCTGACTCCATGACATGGATTTCCCAGTCTCCGAATGGACCAGGGAGAGGGAGCTTAGCCTTGATTTGCCAAGCAGGGTAATCCGTGGGGAGGCCAATTGAATGTGACTGGAAGTAGGGTTTGCTGCATGGCTCCGGGGCACAGGAGGGTCCGGACCACCCACCCCTGCAGGCTGCTGCAAGGAGGCAGAAGGCCAGGGTGACCTCCTCACTTTTTCTTAGGGCACAAGAGGAGAGCAGCTCCTTACAGAAACCCCTGCAGTGGACAGCAAGGCCCTGGGGGCTCTAAGGAGCAAGCAACCTCGGGAAGAATGCAGCTGTCTCTCCCATGGGCTGTTTACCCCATGGAGGAATGAGGAAAGCAGAGGGCTGCATGGATGCAGGATGGTTATTGCTTGGGTTGGAAGCAGGAACGTAGACCCGGTGCCGATGAGGGTGTGTAACTTTTTATGCCTTGAGGAGGGGGGCAGGGCAGAGATGTTCCTAAAGGGGATTGGCAGGTTTTTAAGCTTTTCAAACCTTTTAATCGCCTGCTTGATCACTAGTTAAATGCACCCACTGGGTCTAAGATCATAGCGTGCTCCCAGCCAGGTCTGAGGCCAGCTTGTTTGCTGGCGGGTCAGTGAGTGAAGTGCATTCGCTGTTGAGTTTGTGATCACAGCATGTTCACTATTGGTTTGCCATCAAGGGCTGTGACCACTGCGCATTCACCGCGGGCCTGTGATTTAGCATTCGCTGCTGGGTCAGTACTGAGCCTGTGCTGCCTTTGTTAATGGGTTTCCATCAGCGCCGTGATGATCCCGTGTCGCTACGGAGATGTGGTGGCGCTGCAGGCGTGGGGACTGCGTATGTTGTGTGTGCGCACCAATGCCAGCTTGCCAGCCCCATCGCCGAGCAGAACGAGCGCAGGTTAGCGGGCAGGATCCTTGGGCTGCATCCTGTGACCATGTGGCTAAGACTCGGGTTTGGAGAGCACTGAGCAGCTTCCAGGAGAGGCTGCCAAGGCCAGAGATTGTGTCAGAGAACTGAAAGAGAGGCAGTGCGTGCTGCTGGGAAATGGCAGAGGAACAAATCCCTTCCTGCCACACATCTGCCCTCCCCCAAGCCTACGCCTCTCGGCTGCCTGCGGGCACAGCTGCTCTGGGGTGTTTGCAAACCGGGCACCACCCGGGAGGTGGGGAGATGTGCCCTACCTGCAGAGCCCTGGTGGTGTCCGTATCACACCCGGAATGAATGACTCATCCCTTGGGTTGGAAGAGGGGGGATGCCCTGGCTGTTCCTGGTTGTGCTGGCTAAGGAGGTGCCTGCTTGTGGTTCCGATGGCAGCTGTGAAGGGCGTGGGTATTCTGGTCCTCCACGTTTCTGGTGGAGGAGGTGCCTGGTGTGAATGGTCCCCAGCAGTCTATGGTGATGGTGGGAGTTGGCAAGTGAGGGATGAAGTACCCAGAACTAGTGAGGAAAGGGAATGGCAGGAGGAGGTGTTCAGGGGAGTAACAGCCCCCACACCGACCAGGTGAATGCTGCAGACCACGAGTGAAGTCGTCGCAAGGCACGGAGGGCAGGGAGGGCGTGTGCTCTTCCTGTTCTGTGGCAGAGTCTGGGACAATGCCCCACTCTCCCTGCCATGGCCCCTCCCCATGCTTAATGAAAACTGGCTTATAGAATCATAGAATCCTAGGGCTGGAAGAGACCTCAGCAGTCATCAAGTCCAGCCCCTTGCCCAAGGCAGGACCAACCCCAACTAAATCATCCCAGCCAGGGCTTTGTCAAGCCGGGACATAAAAACCTCTAGGGATGGAGATTCCACCCCCTCCCTAGGTAACCCATTCCCGTGCTTCACCACCCGCCTAGGGAAATAGTTTTTCCTAATATCCAACCTAGACCTTCCCCACTGCAACTTGAGACCATTGCTCCTTGTTCTGCCATCTGTCACCACTGAGAACAGCCTCTCTCCATCCTCTTTGGAACCTTCCTTTAGGAAGTTGAAGTTATGAATATGTGCATGTATCATTCTTGTATGTGAGGATAGAAATACGAAGTGTGGATCTGTTTATCATTCTAAATGTGCTAATAAAGGCCATTACTGATGCCCTGGGACCTGTGGCTCGGTGCTCAAGTCAGCGACCTGTGAATAGCCTTGTTTGTCCTGTGAGCCCAAACTATGGTTGGTCCTAGAAAGACACAGGGCCAGGCCACCTGATGCTGAAACCCATTTTGGATCTGGTTCTTTTCCACTCAAGGGCTGTGTCTAAACTACACTCCTCTGCTGACAAAGGGATGTAGATTAGGCACATCGCTATTGCAAACGAAGCGGGGATTTAAATATCCCACGCTTCATTTGAATAGAAATGGCCGACGTTTTTTGCTGACGCGGCACTTTGCCGGCAAAAAGCGGTAGTCTAGACAGGGATTGGTCGCAACGAGGTTCACAGGATCGGTTGGAAAAGGCTTTCCTTGTCGACCGATCCCCGTCTAGACTACCGCTTTTTGCCGACAAAGTGCCGCATTGGCAAAAAGCGGCGGCCGTTTCTATTCAAATGAAGCGTGGGATATTTAAATCCCCGCTTCATTTGCAATAGTGATGTGCCTAATCTACATCCCTCTGTCGGCAGAGGTGTGTAATGTAGACACACCCAAGGTGAGAAAAGTCTGAACTGAGCACAAAGAATTTCCGCCTTTGGCAAAAGAGATATAAGAAGGGAAACCAAACAATAGGGCAGTTGCCAGATGCCAGGCAACCCCCTCCCTTACCACGTCAGATGCCTGCTGGAAACATCTAAGACTGAACAGAGGGCAGGAAGGAGGCATCAGTGACTTGATCAGTGCACTGGGGGATAATTCCAGGTCCCCAAGAGGATTTCTAACCCATCACATTCCTCACTTACCCTGTCACATACCAGCACTAGGGATAAGGAAGGGCTCAGCTTATCACCAGCAGGGCCCCAAGCTCCCAGAGGGGAGGAGGGCAATAGGGCAGGGAATTCAGTTCTCCCTCCATCTAGGTCCTTTGGTAATGAGGAGGGAGAAATCCCTTCCCCTCTGTGCCAGGGTGTGTGTATTAAGGGGGCCAGTCAACCCTGGGGAGAGATTTCTTCCCCTCTCGGGAGGAGATGAGATTGTGTCTCCTCTAGGTCTCCCTTTCAGTGCAGGGAAATGCAGGGTCTAGTCCAAGGGGGGGAATTTCTAGCTTCTGGCCCAAGGGGGATGGTAAGACTGCCTTGTGAATTGTCAAGACCTTGGGGAATGGCCATAATCATGAGAACCCAAGCAGTTGCTTTATCACTGAGTTGTTTTGTGGTTGCTCTGTGCCTCATTTTCCCCAGCTGGTTATTCCCAACTTACAGTGAGAGGAAACTGAGACTCAGAGTGGCTGTGACAGGCCCAAAGTCACGGCTTAGCTCTGAATCATTCTTGGAGCTGAGATTAGAACACTAGGTCACGCTCCTCCTCCCTCAAATATACTTGCTCCTGCAGGGCTTAACCACAGGACCGTCAGTTCTTCCAGCTTCATTTTCTGTGTACCAGGCTGGGTGGAAGTGGCCAGAACCCAGGATGCATAAGCCCCAGAGAGGCAAAAGGGGGGAAGCATTTCCCATGTGAGAGGTGCTTTCTCTCTGATGTCTGAAGGAACAATCAGATTTTTGCTTCCAACACTCTAACTGCAGCCACAGCTGAGATCGGCAGAAACCGCCAGCCAATTCTGCTGAGACTTCCACTCCCAAAGCAGTGAAATTCAACCGCTATTAACCTTCTGGCACACATTAGTCTGAATGGGGCTGAAGAGCCTTCCAAGGGCAAAGCACAGACCCTCCTCCTGCTCAGCGCTCTGCCAGCCAGAACCGGTCCACAAGGGACTGTACCATGAGGCTTGCCTACCTCCCCCCACCCAGATGAAGTGGGAATGCAGGGCCGGCTTTCGGCCGATTCGCCCGATTCCCCCGAATTGGGCACCGCGCCTAAAAGGGTCCCGCGCCCTAAACCCGGAAGTGTGCTGGTGTGCCGGGCGCGCTGTGGGAGGGGGCGCTGGCCCTGGAGGAGGAGTGCGGCGGCTTCTGTGCCCGGCTGCTGGGGCCCTGTCGAAACGGTTCGAATTGGGCCCGACACCTCCTAAAGCCGGCCTTGCGGGAATGCATGCAGAGCAGGGGGCAGAGTGCAGCTCACTGGGGCTCCACCTGCGGCCCACGCACCCCCCTGCCTGCCCCTCTCCTCCACGTGCCTCTCGCACACTGGGGCACAGAGCTCTGCACATCCTACTTCTCCCCCTCCCTCCTGGCACTTTCGGAGCGCCATGAATCCACTGATTCGTGCTTCGTTCCTGCTCCTCTTCCTCCCAGAGCTTGGGTAGCCATGAGCGGGGCTCCAGTGCCCCAGTGTGCGAGAGGAGCGGGGGGAGGGGGCAGAGAGGGAGTGCATAAGCTGCAGGTTGTCCGCCATGCGGCCCACTGGGACGAAGGAGGGCCACTTATGAGGCCCACTCACTAGTCTTGTTTGCCCATTGCTGCTGCACATGGTTAGGGGTGTAAAAAAGGTTTTAAAAAAGTAACCGTGCGAGGTTTATACTGCAGATCCTGCAGCGTAGCCAGCTCCCTGGGAGCAGGGCCAGCAGCCAGGAGTTGGTGCACCCTGGGAGCCAGCACACACGGGGGCTGCGTCTAGACTGGCAAGTTTTTGCGCAAAAGCGGCCGCTTTTGCGCAAAAACTTGCTAGCTGTCTACACTGGCCGCTTGAATTTGCGCAAGAGCACTGACGATCTAATGTATGATCGTCAGTGTTCTTGCACAAATACAATGACTCTCCCGCTCAGGAAAAAGCCCTCTTGTGCAAATGCTTTTGCGCAAGAGGGCCAGTGTAGGCAACTGAGAACCGTTTTGCGCAAAAAAGCCCCGATGGCGAAAATGGCTTTCGGGGCTTTTTTGCGCAAAACCGCGTTTAGATTGGCCACGGATGCTTTTGCGCACTTTTGCGCAAAAGCATCCGTGCCAATCTAGACACTCTTTTCCGCAAATGCTTTTAACGGAAAAACTTTTCCGTTAGAAGCATTTGCGGAAAATCATGCCAGTCTAGACGCAGCCGGGGAGTTTAACTGCAACCAGACCCTGATGCTTATTGGTTAACCAATCTATTCATGGAGGTTAGGTCCATCACTGGTGATTAGCCAGGTTGGGTAGGAATGGTGACCCTAGCCTCTGTTTCTCTGGAGGTGGGTGACAGGGGAGGGATCACATGGGGATTACCTGTTGTGAACCCTCCCTCTGGGACACCTGGCATTGGCCACTGTCAGCAGACAGGACACTGGGCTGGATGGACCATTGGCCTGACCCAGTATGGCTGTTCTTAACTGCTTAAACTCTTATATCCCTATTCCAGGTAACGTAGTCCTGACCCTTGACTCTGATTCCTGACTTTAGCTCTGACATCTGACTCTGGCTAAGACCCTTGGCTGGGTTTCTTACCCTCAACCTGAGGCATAACTGCACATGTCCCACTCTCTAACACCCATTGTAACAAACTGCTATATAAACCACAACTACATAGGGACACGGGAGTAGAACTTGGCCCTTCTGCTCCAAAAACACAAGCCTGTACCATCTGAGATCTTTTAGATGGTAGCATGTGGTCCACCCATCCAGTAGACACTAACATCACACATTCTTATACAAAACTAGTGCATTACAGTCCCCTGTACCAGTCCCCTACTTTCCCTTCCCAACTAGGGATGTGAACGACTAGTCAACTATCCGATAAGCAAATGCTTATCAGATAGTCGACAAACTAGTCAACTAGTCGCTTCCCCCCCTTGCTTGAGTCCCCTGCTGGCTCTGTGCTCCCCGCAGCACTTTTGCCTTTGAAGTGTAGCAACAGCCCTGGGGCTGTTGCTGCACTTCAAAAGCAGAGGCGCTTTTATTGACTAATCAAATAGTCAATGCAAATTGCATTGACTGTTTGATTAGCCAATTAATCAAAATTTTACAACCCAATTCCCAGCACTCCAGACCCACGCTCCTTGATCCCCACAATATTTGATCCTGCAGATCACTAGTTTAACCTCCATAGAGTGTGGTCTGGAATAACAGATCTCCTTAAACAAGTGTTTATTTGAGAAAATTGCAACAGACCCAAAAAGGCTTCCACACAGCTTGAACTCCAGCTCAGTCTGTGTTGGTTACTAGGATCTATGCAGAGCTCTCACCAGAACATGATGAAACAAAAGACAGAACTATGTAGCACTTTAAAGACTAACAAGATGGTTTATAGGTGATGAGCTTTCGTGGGCCAGACCCACTTCCTCAGATCAATATGTGGAATATTGATCTGAGGAAGTGGGTCTGGTACACGAAAGCTCATCACCTATAAACCATCTTGTTAGTCTTTAAAGTGCTATATAGTTCTGTCTTTTGTTTCAGCTACACCAGACTAACACAGCTGCATCTCTGTCACTATCAGAACAGGATGACATCCAGTGGCTGCAATATATATTTGCATATAAACAGACCACAGAGAACCTCTGCTAACAAGGCTTCCTTGTTGAAAATTTAAATAAACCCTTACATTTTACTCAATAGTTAATCTCAAAACATCACTTAGACAAAATGTGGTGAGGATCCTAGTGCCTGAGACATGGCTACATGGGATCCAGAAACTTCACTTATTAGGTAAATATATGACCTCAAGAAGAAATGCTAATTTGCTCCATGCTGTTGCCTTTTAGTTACTTGTTGGTTCCCAGCAGGATCATCATTAAGAGCTTTGGAATTAGAAACAAACAACTGAGTTAAAGAACAAGTAGAAAATGGCCTAGTTTATGTCTTAGATTTAGGTTTTGTAAAATGATAGTATTTCGCTGGGCTTTAATATGAAATTGAAGTATCTGAATTACTTTAATTGAAAATCATGTGTGTGCATATAAGTATGCACACTAGGATACTGGGATAGCCAATCAGAAGCAGAGAGGAAGGGCGACCTTTACAGTTAAGGCACTGGCCTGGGACTTGAGAGATCTAGATTCAATTCCTAGATCTGCCATTGATTCCCCTAGGAGATCCGTTGTGGCTGGACTGCTGTATGTAAGCAAGCAGAAATCATCCTAAATCTCCTTGTGCCTCAGTTTCTCATCTTTGAAATGGGGATAATATTTCCTTTCTCCCTCTCTGTTTTGTCTACTTAGATTGGAAGCTCTTCAGTCAAGGACTGTCTCGCTATGTGTATGTACAGAACCTAGTACAATGAGGTCCTGATTTGAGTTTTGGCTTCTAGGTGCTACCTTAATACAAATAACACTGAAAGAAAGTGAAATTGACTAAGCTGAGTTTAATAGTTCAAACTGAGTGAGATGCAGAGAGCAAGTTCTTTGGCCCTAATGGAGGGGCTCTTTCTAACACATCATCATCAACCATGGGCTCAGCGCCCGTTGGTGTCCGATGCCTCCCTCACTACTTCCTTCCATTTTTCCCTGTCCAGTGCGGAGTGGCCTAGTTTCTGTAGACTAGCTCTGCACCAATCTACTATATCATCTACCCATTCTCTGTGGGGTCTGCCTCTCCTATTCGGACCATCCATTATGCTGAATACCTGGGTCTTAACTTTTCGCTCGTCGTTCATTCTGCAGATATGCCCGAATAGCTGTAACTTCCGTTGTATAACCTTCTGAGGTAGGTTCTCTTTTGGCTGTATCTTCCTATATAATTCCTCGTTGGTAACCTGCATCCATCCTATTCTCAGGATCTTTCTATAACAACTCCTCTCAAACGCCAATATCCTTCTCTTCGAATCTTCCGTTATCACCCATGTCTCACACCCGTACAAAATGCTGCTAAATACACACGTTTTCAAGACACTCAGCTTCGTTCTGAAGCAAAACGCTTTACTTTTCCAGATCTTATCCATCACCTTCAAACTCGCTCTTGCTTTTGCTTTTCTAGTCGCTAGTTCCTTCTCACAGTCTAGATCATAAATCATGTTGCTACCCAAATACGTGAACTTCTCTACGTTCTCTAGTTCGATCCCATCTACACTGATCTTCCTTCCTATTTCCTTATCTCCAAACACCATTATCTTTGTTTTATCGATATTCATAATCAGTCCATATCGCTTCTCTTCCTCATTTAGCACCTGCACCATTCTCGCTAACTTCTCTTCATCTTCCTCTATGATAACTATATCATCCGCGAACCTCAAGTTGTTAATTCTCATCCCGTGCACCGATATCCCTTCTACCTCTTCCTTGATCTTGTCCACCACTCTCTCTAGGTGTGTGATGAAGATACTCGGCAATATCAGATCTCATTGTCTTGTACCTTTACTCATTTTCAACCAACTTCCCAACTCTCTGCACGTTCTCACCGCTCCCTCCACATTATCATTGATATCCTTCAACAACCGTATCAGTCTGCTATCCGCTCTGTACGACTCCAACACCGCCCAAGTCACTTTCTGATCTATACTGTCAAATGCCTTCTGAAAATCAATGAAGCAAATGTAGATATGCTTGTTCTTTCGCTGAGCTTTCTCCGCTATCAATCTTAGTGCCAATATCTGCTGTATGGTACTTCTATCTTTCCTGAATCCCGCTTGCTCATCCGCTAGATGTTCTTCTATCTGTGATCTCAATCTCTCCGTCAGTATCATCAGCAGCACCTTGCCTAGATGACTCGTTCAGGCAATCGTTCTATAATTCTTACACTCCAACATGCTAACACAGGGAAGGGTAAAAGTTGCTAAGGTACTCTGGAAAACTGTACCCTGTAACTCTAAACATGATTTTTATCCTGTTTAAATCAGGATGGCTCAGAAAGAAACTAGCAGGCCTCTTCATGACTAGAACCCACTTCCAACTCATGTTGTGCATATACATTATGGGTTAATCCCACTGTGTGGGTGCTCACTCCCACCTTTCTTGTTGCTCTGGGTAAACAGATGGAAAGGCACCGGTGGGCGAGGTAATTGCTCTAACCAGGGCAGCAGGGTTTGCAAGCACCGAGAAGATGCGTGACAGAGAGGGATTTGGCTAGGGAAGGGCCAATTCAGACTGAAGCAGCAGCAGCTCCAAACTCCATCTAAAATTCAAACTGACTCACCTAATGTTGGGAAAGGTCAGGCCAGTCCTTAGCATTTCCCTGCCTCTGTCCTAGCTCCCTGCTCCTGCACGGCCTGATTCTCACAGGATTTCTTGACCCAGTACTGCAGACCCTGGAGAGTCACATGAAGTGCCTGGGTCCAATCACCCTGTTAAGTTTGGGGGGGGAGGAAAGGCACAAATGCAGAGGCCTGGGGTAAAGTCTGCCATCACCGTGGCATCGAGAGGCAATGCCAGCCCTGCGAAGGGGAGACACACACTGGCAACTAGTGCAGAGGCATCTGTTGGGAGCAGGGCTTGTAACCATCAGCCCTGGGCTTATGCCCTAGGGAGCACGGAGTCATGCCAAAGTCAGCTGTCGAGCATTCCTAGACATTGGGTGTACAGCAGGGCCAGGAGCACAGCTGATCTCTGGATTCTGGCATTCCTGCTGGTCTCTCCCATGACCACCCAGGGGCAGTCTGGAACCCGCTAGCATCAGCTCTTGCACCTTCCCCTTGGGAGGAGTGTGTCTCTGGTTCACAGCTGTTTACTGTATCCTGCTCTGAATGACCTGCTTGGTAAAACAGATTGGTTGGAGTTACAGCCCTGTTCCCTTCCCCATTACTGTGGCCAGCCTTTCTGTTTGGCTACCTGCTGGCACTATCAGGTGGCCTGGAGCCAGAGTCCACTGAGGTCAGCTGACTCCGGATCAGGTCCAGGTACATTTAGGTGCTCATCTAAACCCACACAAGGTTTGCTCAGACCTGCCTTTGGCCCTCTATTTCCACATTTCAATGTGGGACTCCTCAGTCTAAAGGCACGATCCAAAGTCTCATGCAATCCGGGGCTGTAAGGCAGGTTCTTTAGGAGCAAGGAGATGCTTTGCCCATTCTGGTCTCCCCAAAGTCTGAGGACAATGGCCCAGTTCTCTGGGTAACTCTCCTGGGGGAGGCTGCCCATGCCAGCATCCCTGCCTTGCTCAGAACTCCACGCCCAGGCTCCCGGAGCCAGGATAGAGTGTGTGTCAGTGGTTGTGTCACGCTGGCAGACAGCTGGCAAATGAGCTAAATGGCTCTATGTGTTGTGACTACCACAAGAAGAAACATAAATTGACTTCCAGAAGAAGAAACAATAAATCGGAGCAGCTAAAGGGCACGCACAACAGGAGGGAGGGAGAGAGAGGCTACAGGAAATGGAGAGGGGAGAGCCCAAGAGGGCAGAGGGAGGTGAGGAGAATAAAAGAGGGAGAGAGGATAATGGAAGCTGGGAGTTAAAGGATAAGTCAACCCCTGTGTCCCATTCTCCTTCCCCCACCTCTGACCATCTGCTTCTGCTTCTATTGCTCAGAGCCTGCGCTGAACCTGCCAAGCTGAGGGAAGAACCATTGGCTTCCATGTGGAGCATAAACAGCCCGGCACAGCTGTGTATCAAGTCAGTAGTGAGCCTATTGCCCCAGCCTACTGGTATTTCTAAAGTGACAGGCACGTAAAGTGAGGGACATGACGTGAGGGGCGTGCTGATTGCACACAGCATTGCCGGTCATAGCCATGTGCTCCCCCGCATCCAACCCCAGCGCTGCCGTGGTTCAATCAGCACAACCCCGCACATTCTAAGTACGCAAGCGCAGTGAGCAAAACTGCCCTACCCCGGGAGACTGTCTTGGTTACAACAATCATGCAACCCACTGAGATGAAGGAGGCCCCTCATGTGGCCCACTCACTAGCCTCGGTTGTCCACCACTGCCCTAGCCCCTCGTGTCTCTGCCATTTTCAAAAGCAGGCACCCTGGCCACCTGCAACATATTCAATGATCTACATTCTCCCTTCAGCGTCAAATGATTCTTGGCATCTCTTAGGCACTGTTATGTGGTGCTGCTGTTAAAGAGCTGATGTGTCCTATCCCAGAGATGGGTGACAGATTCCTCCTACATGCACGAGGGATGTGAATGGTTAACCAGCTGATGCTTACCGATTATGGTTAACCAGCAGCCCAGCCTGGCCACAGCAGCCCACTGGGCCCGCCAGGCCTCACCGGGGTGAGGAGTGGTCCCTCGCCTGTCCCCCATTTAAGCGATTAACCAGTTAAAAGATTCAGTGGGCACAGCTGACACAGAGGCACTTGCATCTAAGGTAGGTAGAAGAGGATCTTTAAAAGAGGGGACCTAGGATGTGGGCTGAGTAATGTCGAGAGGAAATGACCAAGCCTGGGGGAAGGTCTGAGCTGAGCTTTTTCCTCTAGCTGCTAATTAAGCCAAAGCCTAGAAAGGAGCTGAGCTTGGAGTCTACTTACCATGTCGGCTTTGCTTTGGAGCAGGTTGGGAAAAGGGCCTGCTCACGGTTGTATCCCTGGGACCCAAAAGGCTCCTTTTGGAGTTAATGGCAAAACTCCCCTTGACTTCAGTAAGAGCAGGATTTGGCCCAGTCATTACTAGGTGTGCACACCAGTGAAAACTAGGGATGCGAGGGTTTAACTCATTACCTGGTTAACCGATGGAGGACAGAAGCTGCTCCTCTGGGGCTGGGAGGGAGGGGGCTGCGCCAACCTGGCTGGAGCGCCCCTCCTCCTGCTCACTCCCCCTTTAATTGTTTAACCGGTTAAACAATATGTTTAACCAGTTAGCCAGTTAAATGGGAATGGCTGGGGAGGGAGGGAGGGTGAAGAAATCCACTGAAGTGCCAGGAGGCATGTCTCTGAAGAGAGTTCACATAGTGAAAATACACAGGGCCAGATCCTGGGGAGGTGCAAATCCCCATCGCCCCACAGAAATCAATGGAGTTAGGCTGACTTACACCAGCTGGGGGATCTGTCCCACGGAAGCGATGCAGACGTCAGCAAAGCCCACTGAAAACATGCCTGATTTACGTGGCTCTGCACGTGAGAGCCTCGGCAAAGGCAGGGGTGGGCTTTGTTCTGCAGGCAAGGGCTCTCAGTTTAACTAGCTAAATAAAAAATCTACAGGAAGGGGGGCAGACTTATAACCATCAGAGTGATCAACATGGACTGGCAGGGAAGTGGTGTTAGATGCAGCTTTTCTGTCCATGGGATTAAATCACCAGCATCCTCAGAGCATCCTTGCTTCCCCATCACCTTCTGTGAATTTCGGCAGCCAGACCACAGCCGGTTTCTTTGGCCTGGCTTTCCTTTTTAAACAGACATCAGGAGAGTGAAAGCCTATAGGATGGAGTTCCCCCATCTCAGAACCAAGTACAGCTTCCCAACATGGCCTTGCCAACACACTTTGATTTGCAAGAGATCGCCTCTAGGGCCAGCAGGGGGCAATCTGCTGTAACTCCCGACAAGATGGCTAACTAATACCAATGGTGTTGGGACAACGATATCTGGTCCATCATCAAAATAAACATGCCCAATCCAGGTGTCTCAATTAAATGGACCCACGGGGGGCTGACAGGACCCTCTAGACAGTCTTGTACCAAAGACCATGTCTTCACCATGGGAATTTCAGTGTCCCTGTCCCAGGTCATTCTTTTCATGATGGCAGGATTTGTGAGGCACAGAGGCCAGACAGAACACCTTCTAAAGAGATTTCCAGCTGTTTCCATGAACCCTTTTTAGAGATCCATGTTCCTCACTGCCAGCTGGGAATATTGTGACATTAGATATGGTGCACATGCGTGAAGATACACCCTCCCCACCCTCTCC
This sequence comes from Pelochelys cantorii, assembly GCA_032595735.1. Lineage (NCBI taxonomy): Eukaryota > Metazoa > Chordata > Testudines > Trionychidae > Pelochelys > Pelochelys cantorii. The sequence continues at coordinate 11,875,904 of CM064353.1, read as the reverse complement.
ATTACTTGAAGCAATGCCACAGACTCAACTTGGCAACAACCACAAGCTTTTTTCTTAAATTCCTGGCCACAAAACAATTTTACTTTTTGCACACTCTAAGAGAAGATCCATCTTCTCCTTGCTCTCCCCAGGGCTGAGCATTATTTTTCAGAACAAAGGAGACCATGCAGTACTTTCTTCCAGGGATCTCAAAGCTCTCTGCAATCTTTCCATTAATGTGACATGGCACTTCTCAGATCAAAGACAAGGTCTCTGTCCAGAGGAGTTTACATTCTCTGTAATGATGACAGACACCGGGCATGTGCCTAGACACAAGGGATGAGGGCAGTAGAGAAATGAGGTAGTATTGTCAAACTCAAACATGTCAGGTACCCCCAAAATGAGAATGGCTTAAAAGCTGCAAGATTAAAACAAATACATGGGTTCTGGTTATTTTTCCTGTGGTTTCTGAGAATTGAAGGGTCATGTTTTCAAGCTTTTCTTGGCTAAAATCTTACTTTTCATTTTAAAATAAGCTAAGAGTCTCAAGAAATCATGACTCCAGGAGCTCGGGGTTTTTAATCAATCCCCAAATACCATGAGCCTTGTGATAAAATTGAGATCTGGCAACACTATGGTGGCTACAGATGTATAATAATACCCAGCTCTTATACAGTGCTTTTTTTCATTAGTAAATTTCAAAGCATTTTACAAAGTATCTGTTTCCACATTTTACAGACAGGGAAACCTGAAGCATGAGGAAGGGTCACCCAACAGGCCAGTGGCAGAGTTAGAAATAGAGCCTAGCTCTTCTGAAGCCCAGTCCAATACACTAGCCACTAGGCCACATTACCACATCGCAAAGAGTCTCTTTTTATCTTCCTTCATGCACACAGGCACAGGGACTCCGAGGGTTTGGTGTCCTCATGGGAAAAGCAGGCCTGACTCCGCTGTCACTGCCTCCAGGGGAGCCCTGTGGACTTCCTGCTTGTTTACACCAACATAAGGGTGAGAAGAATCAGGCTTACTGTTTCAAGGAGAGACTGGCACAGCAGATCTGGTCAGGAAGGGAAGAGGGATGCCCAGGAGCAGCAGGACTGATGGAAGGTGGCGATGAGGTGGGTGAGAGGAAAATGCAGAGGGGTAATTAATGTATCTGCTTTTCTGTGGAGTGCAAGGATGGAATGGGGAGTCAAAAGAGACAAGGACAGGGCGGGAGAAGGGGGGATGTATTTGTAGGTGAGGACAAGGATCTCAGTGGTGGGAGTGGTGTACAGATTTGAGATAGGGCTGGAAGTTGTCCGAACAGTCTTCCAAGCAGGCTGGGGTTGGGAAGGCCAAGGCAGGGAGGGGCCTGCAGTAGTGGAGGTGAAAGACAATCAGGGCTTGGAGGAGGCTTTTGCTTTGACAGAGCCTGGACAGGCAGGGATTTTGTGTCAGAATGTGGAAGGCATGAAAGAAGAAGGGCGCTATGAGGCTGAAGGCTGGTCACTTTGGCAGAAGAGATGGGGACGGAGGGGCAGGCTTAGGGGCTAGGGTTCAGTTAATCCTCACAAACCCTGTGACAGAGGGAAGTATCTGTTTTACGGATAGGGAAACTGAGGCACTGAGCAGTGACATGATAGGCCCATGGTCATACAGCGAGTCAGTGGCAGAGTGAGAAGCAAATTTTGAGGATCCCAGCTTGTTCTCACCACCTCCCAGACCGGTGAATCAGAGTCCAGAGACCCTCTCTGCAAGCACCCTGACCTGTTTCCTTCTCTGTGGGAGGCAGCTGTGGGGAGAGGCTCCTGTTGTGACTATTCCACCCCATGGCTTTCCCCTCCCCACGTGGCACAGGGAGGCACACGGTCCTCGTAACCCGGATCTTCCATCTGTTCGCTTTCCGTGGAGCATGGGGAGCACCCAGGGCCTTCTGAGTAACATTCTGTCCAGCCCTCTGGGCTTCAGAGCAGCTTCACTTCCCAGATGTGGCCTCTGGCTCCCTGGGCCAGCCTGGCAAGGGCTGGGAATGGCTGTCTGCAGAGCTAGCAGGCTCTGCCCTCACTACTCATTGGCAACCCCTGCTGGCTGCTTTGGCGGGGGGGAGGAGGGCAACAAGCTCGGAAAGGGCTCCTACCCAGCCCGCCTTGGCAGGGGTGCTGGGTCAGACCCGCAAAGGACTGAGGGGCAGGGTGAAAAGGAGAGCAGGGTGCAGGGGGAGGGGTCTGGGGTGGGAGTGGGGAAGGGACGTGTCCTCCACGGAAGGGAATGCAGCCTGAGCAGAAAGATCAAACTACTGAGCACTGCACATAGGAGTAACTCTGCACCGCCCGCCCTCAGGGGCACTTCTCTCAGCTGGCAGCAGCTTCCTGCAACCTGCCTGCCAGGCGCCACACCAGCCCCTCTCCCCAGCGCTGCAAGCTGCGCCCCCAGCCCTGGCTCCATTTCCCCCTCGGACCTGATCTCGCCCGTCCCTTCCCCACTTTTGGGAAGCTGAGCGGGGGGGGGGGGAGGGGGGAGGAATCGGGCTTCAGCCGATTCCCTCCCCCTCCACCCCGCTTCCCTCGCGCTGCATAAACCGCAGCCTGGCCCCCGCTCCTGTGATGCAGGTAGAAACCGGCAGGTGGGAACGAGCCCCAGAGCCGGGGGGAGGGGGGAGATGCACCCTCCAGCCTGCTCCCTGGTTTGTCAAAATCCAAGCAGGGAGGGCACTGCAGGAGACAGCCCAGCTCCCCCCACCCCCATATCTCCAGTGAGTGGGGGAGGGAAAGGTGCAGCTGGTCCTGCCTGCAAGCTGCCGGGACAGCTGCTCCCCCGCAGCGAGCGCCACAGGGACCTTTGCAACCCCTGGTCTGCAGCCAAAGACCCCCCCCCCTTCCCTTTTGCATTTCCCTGCCGGAGGCGAGGCGCTTACCTGGGGCGTCCCCAACCGTGCATGGAGCAGCCCCCCTGCCGGAGGGTGCAAGGCGGGAGCGGGACAGAGCAGGGAGGGTGCGGGACGCGCGGCTCCTGCGTCCGCCAGCGGAGCTCGCAATGAGGCAGCCGCGCCAGGACTGCAGGCGAGGCGCGCGCTCCTTGCTCCCTCCCTCCCTCCTCCAGCAGCCGCCCACCGCCTTCTGCTGGTTTCCATGGCAACTGGGTAATGCTCGGTCCCTCCAGCCTCCCCGCGAGCCCCGGCCACGCGCGGGCTCCCGCCGCCCACCCTGTGCATCCGTGTCCCCAGCCCCTGCACACTCGCACGTGCCCAAGTCACAAGTGCCGCTGAGAGACTCACTCTGGTGAGTGTACACACACAGGACCCACCCGCTCACACCGGAGGGTGTTTACACGGGCAGGTGTGCACACGCGCGACACCCCCTGCTCCCCGGGCAGCCCATGCATGTGTGACGTAAATGCACAGCCTTCATGCTGGAACTGGTGTGTGTCTGTATGACCATGCTCACCTGCATGCTGGATTGCATGTGTGCGCTCAGGACATCAGAGCTACCAATGGCATGATGAGTTCTGACCTATTTGGGTTGTATGGGTTGCACTAATCAGATGAATTCTCCAGCCCTGCTAAGGAAGGGGTCATTGGGCATGGCCCAGCGCTATGCAACCTGCATATTTCCTTTTATGCAGCTCTACCAATGCATCTCCTTGAAATCTGCACAGACAGGGAGCTCTGTCTATGTACATCATTCATAAACCGTGCCTCCCCCCTGCCGTTCTAGTCCTGGCCTCCCTACTCAACTTCTGTCCTGATCTACTGACCACACAGCTCTACAAATGCACCTGAATTCTGACTCTCAGCATGCTCTACTATTCCAGGTCTGGTCCTATCCTGCCCAGACTGCTGGCTTTGCCCAGTTATCTCAGAGGGCATGGTAGTTCTTGTGACCTAGCTCCAAAAGCTTGTGGAGGGCTAGGCTAAGACCCACCAAATGCCTTTCCCTGTGACCTAAGGCATTTTAATGAATGTCTTCATGGACAAAGCACAATGAACAGATCCAGTGCCCCATAGGATCCCCTGAGCTGGTATTTCATGATCCTCATGGTTCATCAGCTTTGCTAAATATGCCTGGTGATCAGCCTTAAAAAGGGGGAGGGGAGCTCAGACCTCACACCACTGAGACAATTTGGAAACCCAGCTGTGTTCCCAGCCTTTTGGGAGGTCTGTGACTCCTAGCACCCCAGCTCTGCTTGAACATGGTGATCCGTGTTAAGACCTACAGTAACAGCTTCAGTTGTTTGAAGACACTGCAATAACAGGTCACTTTGGTCCCAGACGCATGTTCTCCAGGGAGACCGCAGGCACTGCTTGTGCCCTATTTACAGTGGGTGCTGTGACTCCCAAGTGCACACGTGCTAGGCACCAGGCAACGTGAACAGCCATCTGGGCTCCTTGTTTCGTGCTGGTGGGCCAGAACTCCCTGCTAGGCAGCGAGTGAGCTCAGTGACAATCTGCCCTGCTTCCGTGTCTGGCTTGCAGTTCTCACTGGATCTTGCCAGAAAGGGAGCAGAGGGGGACAAACACTCTCCAGGGGTAGGGATTCCATCTTAAAGCCTTCCATGGGGGAAGCCAGGTGAGTGGAAATCAAGCTGCATCCTCATTGCCAGTAGGAGATGTCCCCTCCGCCTGTTCCTTCCTGTGGCGCTACCCAGACTGGAGTTGAAGGGTAGTGGCAATATTTGGCGAGGGAGGTCCTGGAGAAGCTTGGGATTCCAGGCCCAACTCTGTTTAGAGCTGGTTTTATCTACTGAGGCTCTGGCCTCCCTCCATAAGTAAAACCAGCTCTAAACAGAGTTGGGCCTGGAATCCAAGCTTCTCCAAAGTGCAGGGGGGGTCTGTTTTAGGGGTCTGGATCCAATCAAGGGATGTTACATACCAGTTAATTGAATAGTCGATTAACCTCATGAATTCTTATTGGTCAGTCGACTATTCTATAGTCCCCGGGCAGCCCCTGTTTGGGGTGGAGGGGTCTGAGCTCCTGGACCTGACATGAGCCAGAACTGAGCTGGGCTGCCTGCCCACCTGGCTCCTAGTACACTTTAAATGCAGAGAGTAAGTCCAGGACCCAGTGCAAGCTGGGACTGAGCTGGGCAGCTGACCAGCCTGCTGAAAAATTTACTGGCAAGGGGTGGGAAAAATGCATGTAGCCTATAGCATTAACCTATAAGCTTTTGCTTATCGGTTAATCAACTATACTATTACATCCCTAATCCAATCCTGCCTGGAGACTGGTTGCTGAGTGCATCAGGGCTGTGTTTCTTTATATTACTGGAATGCATGCCAGAGAAAACCATGTTTCTTTCTTCCCTGAATTATGCTGCCTGGGAGTTTTCCCTCCCCAGCCTAGAGAAGCTTAATGTACAGTCTCCAGGAGCCCTAGAGAGCCCTATGTCCAAGGAACTGAGGATTATCAATTTGCTTATTTCTCTCCTGTTTACTCTCAATCCCCATTGTGCCCTCTCTCCAAAGCACCTAGGAAGGACAGGAACGGGTTCTGTGCCACTGGGGTTTGGGTCTAGCAGAGTCTATTAGATCCCACCTGGCATTACAGCCCATCAGAACAGCAGCATGGACCAATTATCACGCTTTCTGTTCCTAGGAGAGCCAGCAACCCCAGGGCAGCATTCCCTTAGCACCCTCCACTCCCTATCGTGCACACTCACTCTCTTGTTTTTTCCAAGCAGATGCACCGCGGCTCCTGTTATCATGTAGCCTGTAAGCAGGAATCCTACCACTGACAGCGTTGGACTCAGCAGCCAGGCTGCAGATGGAGCCTTATTCAGTGGACAGCCCTGTGTCTGCTGCTGCAGATATGAGGAGCCATCAAATGCCTTTAAAGCGCTGCTGAGAGAGACAAAAACCGGACCCATCTGTTGGGAGAATCTGATGCAGCCTCGTCACCGATGTCACCGATCTGTGTTAATGTATGCTAATATATACAGGAAGCAGCAGCCCCTCCTGTGAATAACCTGATACATGGGCCAAAGTAGGAGATGCCAGTTCCTCTCCCCCAGCCACCAGCCTGGTGAAAAGGGGCCTGTGTAGCTTAGGGGATGGGTAATAGGCTAGAGAGACGGTTGTCTCCTAAAATTGCAAGGGTGAATCCAGATCAAGGTATTGAGGGCATTTTATGACCATCTGATGGCGTAGCCTGTTGTGAAGTCAGCACTTGATGGCTCTTAGTCTTGATCCCAAAGCATGGGTGCCCCCATTATCACAAATGGTCCCCTAGCCAGTCTCTGAGATGATGCTGATACATGCTAGAGATGGTTCCTTCAGGCCAGCACATGGGCCAGGGGTGCATCTGGGGAAGCTTGCCCCGCTACCCATGCTGAACCTGCTCTGTGGCCATTCAGAGTCATATGGGGATGTCAAGCCAGCCCACTTCTGCAGCCAGAGGCGAAACTGAGAGGTCGAAAAGAGAACAAAGCAAGAGGAGACTCTACTTTAAATACCAGAATCCATCTTCCATATGGGTTAGCCCTAGTGGCAGGGTGAATCCAAGCAATGGGGGCTGAGACACATGGAGGTAAGATGTTCTGCAGGAGACAGGAGCTGGGAAAATGTCCCCTCTGCTCTAAAGCTGCTTTAATGCCTCTCTCTCGTGTTCCAGCCTGGCTAACGGAAGGCACAGAGGTAACTGAAACTAGTAAGAGGCTGGGGTCTTAGGCAGTCTTAGAACTGCCCTGGGACACAGTTGTGATAAAGAAGCTACTGAGCTGGTGAGAATTACTTTGTTGTTCAGGAGCTTCAGGATCAAGTTGCCCTGAGAACATAAACCATGTGGCTCCTTTCTCAGCACAGTCTCATCTTTCTTCTAAAGAGCACATTTGACTTCCTCATAAAGCGCAGTGGGCCTCTCCATCTTCTGCACCTTTCAGCTGGCCTCCTGTTTCTCAGCAGCCTCATTTCAGATGAGATATTCATTCAATACACACACACAACACTAAATAAATACAAATGTGTGTCCTTGAGCTGCACTTTCCTTTTTCCTCCCGCTGCTAAGCTCCTGCCCAGAAGCAGCTGCATTTCAGCACTACATGTATAGGCTACATCTAGACTGTCCTCACTTGCACAAGAGGATATGCAAATGAGGTGAAGCGGTGAATGAGCCACCATTTTTGCGCAAAAACCCCCCTCTTGCGAAGAGCCATTCTGCTGCTTTTTGTCAGGAAGAACGGCTCTTGCACAAGAGGGGGTTTTGTGCAAAATGGTGGCTCATTAAATATGCAAATGAGGTGCACCAATATTCACCGCTTCGCCTCATTTGCGTATTCTCTTGCGCAAGAGGGGGAGTCTACACATAGCCATAGTGTATATCAAGTGTTTGGGGATCTTTCCGGATAATAGATGCTTTAGAAATGTAAAATACTGTTATTACAAGGAATCTGTTTATCTCAGAGTTTTATACTGCTGCCCATCACCATAGTATTTGGGCACCTTCCACGTAAAGTCCACTACAGCAGTAGTGAAGTCCCCAGTGGGCGTGAGATAATGTTGCAAACCTGACAGCATGTGGCTTCACTGGTCAAGTATGGATCTGGGTTCTATTTGCCTCTCCCAGCACGTGTCACGCGCCACGGAGATTCTGAAACGAGACGTGATCGGCCAGTTCGACCCAGGAGGCAGAGTAGAATTGAGTTCCCTCTCCCACAGCTGGGTTGCTAAGGCCAGCAAAGGCTCGGTTAGGTCCATAGAGCCAGCAGGTCGGAGATGAAGATACATTTGGCCGTACAGTCGCTCCACTCAACAGTCTCTGGCTTGGGAGACTGCACCTTGCTGTTGGTGACTCCAGCTTCATGGATTTAATCTTCTGCAGTGAGGAGGACCGGGGGCTGGGGGCAGAAGTCTGTCACCGCTCCAGAAAGCAGGAGGAGAGCTTAGAGTTGGGTGTTGAGTTGCTTCAGGGCAGGCTTTCGTCTCCCGGGTCCTGCTGGGGCCAAGTTCCCTTCTCTCAGAGGAAGCCTTCCCAGTCTACAGTCCTCGGCACATGCTCATGGTAGGGCCCAAGACTGGCATAGGAGAAGGTGCTGCCGGGCTTGAGTGAGGTGCACTGTCAGATCTCTTGGGGAGGACAAGAAAGAGAGACATTGCGTAACGGTATGGGAAGCCTGTTGAACTGGAGACGTAAATGCTGGCGTCCACCCCGGCATGGGTCCAGCACTGCTTTCATGCCAGAGCTTCAGCAACTAGCATCACGCTTTGCAAAAGCTCAGGCAAAATCATCTGTTCCCTAGGTTACCGCCATATGGCTGCCCGTGGCAGGGGCTACCACTCAAGGAAGCCTGCCTAATAAAGGTGAAATTCAGGCACCAGAGGGGTGGGGATGGGCTTGGTTTGTTTGCCAACAGTGACTCATGGGTAACTTCCTCATTAGCCCAGTTACTGGGTTGGCTTCCCGAGAGGGCATGAGAGGAGAAGGGGAGGTTCATACTCCAGCTTCTCCTCTGTAGGGTGCAAAGGGAAAGCCAGTCTAGGAGCAGGGCATGATTGGTAAGGAAGTTCCCAGTTTATCATGGGTGTTCAGGCTCTGCTGCCCTCTGGGTGCATGGATCAGGGAGGCAGGAAGGGAAGGGAACCTTGTTGTGGTCTCCTCTGACCTCTGTCTGGTTTGTTCCTCAAACGTGCCATGCTAGATCCCAGCAGCAGCGGCAGATCATCTGGGCTGATTCTTTTCCCATCTCTTCCCCCCTCTGCTCTGGCTCCCATTTGATCCAGCAGGCAGAGGACAAGAGAACACAGCCCAGGGCGTCCCATAAAACCAGGGGTGAAGATCCACACTGCACCCAGGTCAGGAGCAGAGATAGAATCATAGCACACTAGAACTGGAAGGGACCTTGCGAGGTCATCGAGTCCAGTCCCCTGCCCTCACGGCAGGACCCAGCACCATCTAGACCATCCCTAGATCTTGCAGCGGGCGACTCCAGGGTCCCTTGGGTTATTCTAGGACATTGGTGTCCTTGTCCCTGGGGGGGCCCCTCCGTCTTCCAGCCCAGGAAGTTCACAGTCAGCTGCCAATCCCAAGAGCCCTCTCCCTCTTGCAGCAAAAATGCAAAACGCAGGGCTATTTGCATCTCTAATTAGGAAGAGCAGATAATTGGGCCCGCTGCAGTGATTACTCAGAAAGCGAGCCATTGTGAAGGTCTCCAGCACGGTGCAGGTGCTGGCAGAAGCCTGGCTCCCACCAAAACAATCTGCCTTTTGTTTGCTAATAACCGGCCCTACAGGCATCCTCCCGAGCTCCTTCCGGGGAAGGGGCCGGGCCTGGGACATAAAGGACTCCATTTTTCTTGCAAACTGGCTGACTGTACAATGCTCTGTGGAATGCTCTGTGTTTGGGAGGCTGGGAAAGAAACTTGCTTATTGCCCAGGATCTCAGATCTGCTACTGATTCCTGCCTGGGGCGGGGGTGAGGTGGGGGGTGCCTCCTAGGTTCCGGTTCTGTTGTCCTTGTGCTATGATGTCCACCCAAATGGCTGCATTTTGCATACACTTTGCAATGGTGAAAATGGCTGCTTCAGATGCAGGGCAGTGATTCTATTTGCCAGAAGCCGGGAATGGGTAACAGGAGATGGATCCAGCGGAACTGACAGCCTCCGCGGCAAGGTGTGAGAGGGACGGCAGCTCTGCACTCCCAGAAAGGGCAGGGCCAAGAGTGGAAGGGTGGGGCCGAGAGCAGCTGGCCCTCAGTGCTGCCCGGAACATGGCACGCCTCCCCACCTCAGCCCTCGGCGCTGCCCGGAGCACGGCACGCCTCCCCGCCTCAGCCCTCGGCACTGCCCGGAACACGGCACGCCTCCCCGCCTCAGCCCTCGGCACTGCCCGGAACACGGCACGCCTCCCCGCCTCAGCCCTCGGCACTGCCCGGAACACGGCACGCCTCCCCGCCTCAGCCCTCGGCACTGCCCGGAACACGGCACGCCTCCCCGCCTCAGCCCTCGGCACTGCCCGGAACACGGCACGCCTCCCCGCCTCAGCCCTCGGCGCTGCCCGGAACACGGCACGCCTCCCCGCCTCAGCCCTCGGCGCTGCCCGGAACACGGCACGCCTCCCCGCCTCAGCCCTCGGCGCTGCCCGGAACACGGCACGCCTCCCCGCCTCAGCCCTCGGCGCTGCCCGGAACACGGCACGCCTCCCCGCCTCAGCCCTCGGCGCTGCCCGGAACACGGCACGCCTCCCCGCCTCAGCCCTCGGCGCTGCCCGGAACACGGCACGCCTCCCCGCCTCAGCCCTCGGCACTGCCTGGAGCACATGGCCCAGTGTTCTGGCATGGCACTGAATACAGGGATCCAGCTGCCACTGCTGCTATGAGGCAGCTGCTGGTGTCTTGGGCCCCTTTGAATTGCCAGGACCTGGGGAAATTGCCCCCTACCCCCTTCCCTCTTTCCCATCGGCAGGCCTCAAAGGATCACGTGATGATTCTCTGTTCTGTTAATTCTCTCTGGGGCATCTGGCATTGGCCACTGTGGGCAGACAGGACACTGGCCCAGATGGATCTTTGGTCTGACCCAGTCTGGCCGTTCTTATAAAATCAGCCCTGGATTTGCAAACTGCTTGTTTCTTAAGGGTCCAGGCTGACAACATGTAAAAAATGCCTTGCGGGATTCCCAAAAGTCTCAGAGCAGGTTATGACCTTGCCTCCCATTTGAAGCTTGTGTGTGTTTATTTCCAGCAAAAGTCTCTTTTTTAAAATTCCTTTGAAGGCAAAGCTAGCACAGAGAAATTAATCACAGAAGCAGCCAGGCATTCTCAGTTACCCTTAACTCTGTCCTCTCGCCCCCATCTCTTCTCTGCTTTCTATAACAGGCTGCCATTCTTGCCATATCAAATAATACTTAGGACTTCTACATGTGCTTTCTAGCCATAGATCGGCTCTTTAAAAGGGTTGGTAAATATAAGTATCCCTCTTACACAGAGGAGAAATATAGGCACAGGAGCAACATAACTCACCCAGTACCATGCAGTGTAGCAGGGCAAGCGCTGGGTTTCCTGAATGCTGGGTTTATGCCCTACCCAATAGACTGCCCTGCTGCCCCAGCACTAACTCTGTCTCCTCACCCATGTGTGTAATAAAAATAGCAGCCTTCAACTTCCTGAAGGGAGGTTCCAGAGAAGATGGAGAGAGGCTGTTCTCAGTAGTGACAGATGGCAGAACAAGGAGCAATGGTCTCAAGTCACAGGGGGGAGGTCTAGGTTGGATATTAGGAAAAACTATTTCCCTAGGAGGGTGGTGAAGCACTGGGATGGGTTCCCTAGGGAGGGGGTGGAATCTCCATCCCTAGAGGTTTTTAAGTCTCGGCTTGACAAAGCCCTGGCTGGGATGATTAAGTTGGGATTGGTCCTGCCTTGGGCAGGGGGCTGGACTTGATGACCTCCTGAGGTCTCTTCCAGCTCTTGGATTCTATGATTCTATGATACTCAGTATTACGTAGATGGGAAGTTCGTGGGGCCAGGGACTGACTCTTTGTACAGTACCCAGCACGATGGGGCCCTGATGCATGGCTGGGACTCCTAAGCACTACCACAATACAAATAAATCAGAATGAATAATGACGTCCACCTCCTCTCCTGGCCCATATGTGGTGGCTGGGCAGCAGGCATGCAGGGTGGGGGAGGGCTGGGATGTCTGTCCCGTGTGTGAGGAAGCTGTTGAGCTGTGATTATAATTGAAGATTTTAAGCACATTTTATAGCATCTCTTTTCCAAGGATCTCAAAGCACTTAGCAGTTCAGTCTCATAACTCCCCTTCTTTTGAAACAGGTAAGGGATACAGAAGTCACTTCATTCCCCACTGCAGCGCAGTCATCTCTGGGGTGGGGTGCCGAGACTTTTTAATCACAACGCAGATCACCGGTGGAGGACGTGCAGGGGGAGTATGCTGTCCCTTAAGGGAAGCAGAGCAGGACAGCTTGAACTGGAAGTGGAATAGCACACTGGCATTAGCACTAGGGATGTTAAATATCGGTTAATCGAATAGTCGAGTAACCTCATGAATTCTTATTGGTTAGTTGACTATTCCATAGTCCCCGGGGGCAGGGCCAGCAGCCAGTGCACTCTGGCTCCACTCTGAAGGAGCCCCCTGCCACTCCGCGCTGCTGCGTCTGTATCAGAGGCAGCAGCGCAGGGTGCCAGGCAGGAGCTGGTCCATGAGGGGAGCCAGTTTAAAAACCAGCTCCCCTCACAGGACCTGGCGCGAGCTGGAACTGAGCTGGGCTGCCTGCCTGCCCAGCTCCTATTACACTTTAAATGCAGAGACGCAGCGGGGGTAGGTCCCAGACCCGTTGCAAGGTAGGACTGAGCTGGGCTGCTGGCCAGCCTGCTAAAAAATGTACTTGCAAAGGTGGGGGAGGGAAATGTGTGTAGTCTATAGCATAGTCCAGGGGTTCCCAAACTTTTTGACACCGGGGACCAATAAATCCATTCACGAGCTTTTAGAGGACTGGTAACATTTATTTGCATATTCATTAAGCAAATGATGAATATGCAAATAAATTGTTTCTGGTCCTCCCAAAGCCCCCAGTGCCAACTTTAGCCCACAGATAAGTCAGTCGGGGCCACACAAGTGAGATACAAAAACACAAACCCACCAAACCCCTCAAACCTCACTAATGTGGGCCCCAACTGTGCTTGTGGGTGCTGGGACAGAGTTCTGGGGAAGGGTGCCAATGGGTGCTGGGGCAGGGGACAGGGTGCTTGTGGGTGCTGGGGCAGGGTACTTGTGGGGGTCTGGGGGGGGAGGGGACAGGGACCGATACCTGGGGATCCTGTAGCTGCCAAGGCCCAGGAAGTGTGCGGGCTGCTCCCCCGTCCCCCAAACAGCAGCGCGGTACCTGACACACTGGTCCGTTGCACGCCTGATGCCTTCCTGCGCGGGGGAGAAGGAGTCCCGGACTGTGCCAGCCCCAACCACTCAGGCAGCGCGCACCTTGCTCCTCCGCTCCCCCACTACTTGGGCGGTGCGGCAGCACGCACCGCCCAAGTAGTCGGAGCCAGCGCAGTCCCAGATCCCCACCCACTCCCCCACGCGCAGGAAGACAGCAGGGGAACACAGTCCCCAGCGCGCGATGGACCGGCGTTTTAGGTACCACGCCGGCTGTTGGGGCAGGGGGGAGAGCAGCCCGTGCACTTCTGGGACCTGGCGTGCAGCTGCAGAACTGCCCCCCGGCCCCGCAGGAAGCTCGTGCTACCTCTGTGGTCCCTGGAGGTAGCATCAGCACAGCTTGCATCTTGGGGGTTGGGGGCAGCAAGGCGGGTTCTCTCGCAAAAATTTTTCTGAGGCCCGGTATTTTTTTTTCCATGGACCGGTACCAGGCCATGGACCACAGTTTGGGAAACGCTGGCATAATCTATAAGCTTTGGCTTATCAGTTAATCGACTACACTATTACATCCCTAATTAGCACTCCTACTCCTGCAGAAAGTGCCACAGGATCGTTAAGGATCACAAGCAGTCATGCCATGGTTTTGTGTGTCACCCAAAAACAGCTGCAAGCAGCAGGCTGACCTAGTTCAGTGCCAATCCAAAGGGGGAAAGGGGCTGGCAGATTGACCAGAGCTTGTCATACAGCAACACAGTGTTGCCCTCCCATAAAGCAGCAGGTTCCTGCCCTGCTTTGCTTGTGGCAGCTGATGGAGCCCTGGCACAAAATGCTACTAACAGGGCCGCTGTCAGCCTGATGTTTCCTGTGAAGTAAGGCCCGGCGGCTGTTGCTAGAAGCGAGGTAGGAGACGGCTCAAGGAAGGCAAATATCCCTGTGTGGTTAAGTGTTGGGCCGAAAGAGGCGCTGAGTCACAGTACTAGCTGTTCAGCTATCCAAGCCTGAGTTAGATCACAGGTGCAATGAGGGTGGCGGTCTCAGTCTGGACCGAGATTGTAAACATTCTCTCTCCCGTACCACAAATCATCCTGCTCTGGCATCCCACAGCCTGTGCCTCATAGCGGCTGGCAGGACTGAAAAGAACTCCGTCGTAGTCCAGCCATGTTTGTACGTTCAAAGTGCAGAGTCCGTGCAATCCGGAACCTCACAGCACCCATCAGGGAGACAATGGGCCATGCCTATCCAAGGCATTACCACCGTGTACGGCTTCTCCTTTGTTTCTAAGGGACTCCTGGCCAAATGCCTGCACCAGAATCCAGGCCTCTCATGCCAGTGAGATTAGGAAACCAGATTTGTCCCACTTCCTCGTGTGTTAGCACAGGCTTTCCCCAGAGGACTAGGGCTGAGCATTGCTGACAGTGGCCTTGGGTTTCGGGTGCTGAGTTTTACAGTGAGGCACTTTGGGCACAAAGTTCAGTGGCAGCGCTGAGCACCCATAGCTCCCTTTGATGCCCAGGGGAGTCAGATGACCAAGGGTACAAAGGCCTAGAGCTGGGCATGCCTAGCTAAGGATACGTGGAAGCCTGGGTGGGAGGCAAAGAGGCCAATCAGTCCCAAAGGCAGAGAGGTTATTTGCCACAGGAATTTTTGCTTCTCTAAAAGCTGGGCAGAGACGCACTAAACTTATTTCCCACAGGCTACCAAGCAATCAGATGCTAGACTGTCCCAGCTGATCCAGAGGTGCAATTTATTTTCACAAAGCAGAGAGGCTGTGCAGGGAAGGACACACACACAGGTGCAGCAGGTTCCAATTCGACGAAATCCCCCGATTAGCGTGGGAATCGCAGGTCTGGTTTTCAGCTCCTGCGTCTCCACCCTCTCTCCCACGTGTGTCCCTGCTGGGCTCTGGATATCAAGTGAGCAGAGGAGGTGGTTCCTCAGCAACTGTAGCCATGAGACCCCTCCAGATCCCACCGCTCCCCCGGCGTGTGGGGCAGGTTGCTATTTATTATGCATGATTTATGCAGCGTCAGCAGCATGCTGGCCACCAAGCTGCTCGGCTCCTCTAAGCAGAGCGTCTATTGCCAGCGAAGCGTGAGGCGCAGTCAATACCAGTGTGGAGTGATGACAGGTGGCGCCAGCATCTAGCTCCCTGGTCTGTGCTCTGTCAGCTCCGGGAGCAGGAGGCTCTGATCTGACTGACTTCAGTAACACTAAGTGCTTCTTCCTGCTCTCAGCAAAGCTCCTATTGACTTCAATGGGGCAAGAAGTAGGCCTTAAATTCACACACGCTGAGCCCTGGTTGTCTGCCATGTGAGGCAGGTTCCCAGCTTGGTCTGGAAAGCTTTTCCTTCCAGGAAGGGATGAGCCAGTCCTGGGGTCAAACAAATCCCAGCTCTGCCTGCCTGCATTGCTTGTGTAACCCACCCACCTTCTGCGTGTGGTGCACTGGCCCAGCTAGTGGCACGGAGACCTCTTACTGACAGAATAAAGATTCTGCTCTACAGCCTCAGCCAGGGCCGGCCCACAACATTATGGCACCTGAGGCGGGGAGCTCAAATGATGCCCCCGTGCCACCTTTTCTCCTGCCTGCGCGTTATGTCGCTTGTGCCCTCCTTCCTCCAGCACCGCACCCCACCATCTCTGTGAAGCTAGAGCGGAGAGAATACATATGCACCAGCAGCAGACACAATTTTCTAGTGGTGCCCCCCTCAGTTCACCTCATGGTAAGGCCAGCCCTGGCCTCAGAGAATAGCCAGCTGGCTTTAGGCTCATGCACTAAGCTCCAGCGATCCCAGGTTTGGTTCTGGCTGTCAGCATTACCCATGTGTAACCCACACACTTAGAACATGAGACCTCTATAGCGTGGGTTGTGAGCCAGCAGGCTTTTAGCTCAAAAGGCAGAGGCTCCTACAATAAACAGCTCCTACACTAAGCTCCAGAGGTCCTAGGTTCAAATCCAGTTGGTGGTGGTTACACTTGCACCTGCTCTTATACTGTACCCCTTCCATGCAGGCAAAGAACCACTGAGCAGCCAGCTATGGTGCTGAAATAAGGGTCTCTTCACTGAGCGGTACAGGGTGTGCTGCACCTCTCAACTTTCCTGTGGAGCAGAGAACCTTGCTTGGTTGCTTCTAGATCTGCATCCATGATCTGCAGCACATGATACACTGTGCTGTACTGTGCTGTAGACATCATGCCCTTCCTATTCAGCATGACTCAGGAGCTGCCTTTCCACACACATGAGAAATATAAAGGTAGATGCAACTGTGGGAAAGTTGGTTAATGATTCCTCTCACACCCAGATGCCTGCAGGGCTTTTTGGAGAGGCCCTG
The DNA here is from genome assembly GCA_032595735.1 of Pelochelys cantorii. NCBI lineage: Eukaryota > Metazoa > Chordata > Testudines > Trionychidae > Pelochelys > Pelochelys cantorii. The sequence goes on along the minus strand of CM064353.1, from coordinate 11,859,799 downwards.
CTGAGCTGAAAACTCTGCTCCAAGATGCTAAGCATGCATCCTGCTTCCTGGAGTAAAAACTCTGCCTTTCCTTCTTCTTCAGGGCCTGCCTATGTGATTGAAAAAAGGCACTGCAGCCAACTGCAGAAGCACCTTGATCTCAGTGCCTGACCCTTGTATTGGCACACAACAGCTATCGGAGGCATTTCACAAATGTTGATTGTATTTGCTGGTTGCAACCGCTGGGACAAAGTCTTTAGATTAGATCTGGCGCAGACAGTGCAGTCAGCAAAGGTTTCTTCCTAGTGTGCACAAGGAGCTAGGAGCATTCCGGCTGCCCTGGCTCAGCCAGTCCTCCAGCTCCATCCGACAGTGCTTTGCCTTCCAACCAGAAGCTACAGCAAATCCCTTGCTCTAAGCCAGAGTTTCTCAATCTTTTGGTTCTAGGGACCAGCCTGCTGCCTTCCTAAATGGGGTCAGGGAGAGCTCAGGGAGTGGCACCAGTGCGTGGACTGGCCATTGAGAAACACTGCTCTAAACACCAATGCCAGGAGCTGTGGGAGAGGTTCCCGAGGAGTCTGAAAATGCCAAGTGTGGCCAGGGCTGGTAGATGCAAGGGGCACTAATGTGCCAGAATGCTTCTGTGATTGGGTGGAGCTGAAGTGGTTCAGGAACCAGCCCCTTGGGGCCATTAATGTCTCAGCAGCAGTTTCCAGTTAGGGCTAAATTCAGAGCTGGTGCAATTCCTGGCTTAGTGTAAACACATCTCAGTGTCTTTCTCATTTTCTTTATCTCTCTGTTTCCACCCCCTCCCCCCACCTTTCTCTCATCTTTGGTTACTCACTCATTGTTTTTCTCTCTCACAGGTAGGTAACTGATCCCACAATGCACAGCAAGCACCCCCAGCCTGCCTTTTGCAGTGCTTTTACTATGATGTCTCTCCCGCCTCCTTGGACAGCTTTATAAGCACTGGCCACCTATTAATCACCCAGTCTCCAGGAAACAGGGCCAAGGCAAATGCAGTTGAAGAGGACCAGGTTGGCTGGCCTGACCAGTTGTGAGAGGCACCTGTCTACTGGAGAAAACTGCTCAGAAAGGGACAGGAAGGTCCCACCCCAGCCGAGTGGTCAGCCCCATTTCACCAGGCTGTGGCAGAGCTGATGAGCTACAGATAGATCCCTGTGGCTTCTTTTGAGGTTTTCTCCTGTTCCCTTGTCCAGTTCCCAGGCATGGCTGAGCAAGCCATCTCCTTGGGCAGCAGGGACATGGGACCTGAATAGGCTGTCACAGACAGGCTGTCGCTGACTCTGCTTACATGGATCCAGTGCCTGGAAACTCCAGATGTGGGTGTATAAATAGGGAGTGGCTGCTAGTTCAGACAACAGCCGAGGACCGTTCTGCATCCTTCCCATCTCTTTCCAGCCCCATTGAATTTTCCTGCATGCAGCCCATTTGCAAGGGAAAGAAGCGTGGCCCAGCAGTTAGAGCAATGGTCTAGGTTTGGGAGACCCAGCTTCAATTCGCTGCTTTGCTCTAGGCCCTCTGTGTGACCTTGGGCAAGTCACTTAGTCTCTGTGCCTCAGTTCTCTCTCTGTGCCATGCAGACAGCAGCCCTGCTTTGCTTGCTGGGGTTAGGAGCATAACTATACTAAAGGCTGTGAGGCAGCACCCTCAGACTCCCCCAGCATCCCTCTGTTTGAGAGTTATCACATTTCCACCGCCCCAGCAGTAGCACCAGCAAATAGAGGACACAGATAATTTTTGCCACGACTAGGTGGCCGTGACATACATTTGCAACACAAAGTAGCTAAAGGCGTCTGCACCATTAAGAAGCGCGCATGGAGATGCCTTTCCCCGTCGGCACTATAAAGAGGCCATGCCCCGCAGCAAGTACTAATTCACCTCCCGCCTGGACTTTGGCTTTATATGCAAAAAATGTAACTTATAGAATATCAAGATCATGTCTTCTCTTTGGTCTGTCTGCTCCTGGGGCTTCTCCATCATGATGGCTCAGCCCATACCCTAGATCCTGCTCTCAGCTGAGAGAGCCATACCCACCACCTCCCTTGGATGCACTGAGGTAACTGCCTGCAATAGTGGGTCAGTAGAAACTGCTTAGTCCTTTCCCAGGGGCATGTCACCTGGGGGGGTGCCCACCTCCTGGGCATCCTGTATGCTGCCTTCCTAATGCCAGAGCCTGCTCTATCCCCCTGGAGCTGGCCCCTTGCCAGCATGGGCAGAGGGGGACAGGGCAAGAACTTACCACCCTGTGCTCCCCAGGTAAATGCTGTATCCACTAGGCCACTCCATAACTTAGCCTACTGCTCTAGCGTCAGTCACTGCCAGCCTGGTACAAACAGGGCAGAGATGGGCTGGGTAGCACCCTGTATGGCCTGGGACTTGGAGAACGTGAAGGCCTAGCACTACTGCCATTGGGCAGTGAGGAAGCAGTGCTTCCAACCCACAATGGCACAGAGAGCTCTCCACACACCTTGTGTGTGTGCACAGAAAGACCCTGATGACTCCTCTACCAGCTCCTGCTCCACAGATCCATTGGTACGAAAGGGGAGCCAGTGATAATGGCCTCCCTTGGTTACGCCTGCCACAGAGGACAGCTGCTAATGCTACCGGCACTTGCAGCCAGTGTGAGCTGAGCATCAGACAGTGGCACAGAGCTGGGATATGCGATCCAGGCCCGGCGAGAGCCTGTGGACGCTAAGCAGCAGGTAGTAATGCATCCTGGGGCCACTGATCCAGGCTGCAGCCTGAAGACAGAGCCTAATGTGTCACTGGAGCAGCCAGTTCAGATTACAGCCAGAGCCTGCACTAGCCTTCAGCTGACATACGTAGGCCCGGGAGAGTCTCTAATCAACAGTGGTGAGGGAATGGGGGTGTCTGACACAGGAAACCAAAGCCAGCCTAGGGAGACCAGCCAGCCAAAGACAGTCTGACATGGGAGCCTGGGAGGATCATGCCTCCTGTACCTGCCAAGGATGAGGACGAGGAGGGATGGGGATTTTCTGCTGAGCTTTTTTGTGTCATCTTCCTCCACCCCTAGCACAGCTGGGGAATTTCCTAGTGTATTGGGCTGTTTAATGTCTTCTGGCTGTTTGCCTCAGCAGAGCTGTTTTGCCCTGGATATTCCAAGTCTACTCACCTAACTGCAGTGTTTATTGGCGATGAAGGAGGTGCCGGGGCACACACAGTTTGTTTACATCGATAACTGATGTAGCAAGCCCAAAGGTGCTGGGCTATGAACAGCCCATCCTAGAGGTGGCAGGGCTCAGCCCGGGCACAAATTAAGCACTGCTGCACTGCCTGGAGGTCAGACACACCAGGCCTGACTTCCATCTCCTGCCTGATCTACCTCAGTGACTCTAGCAGAGTTACTCTTGGGTTGCACTAGTGAAAGAGAGAGCACAATTCAACCCACTGGGCCCCGGCCTCCAACCTGGGCAACAGTAGTGCCTAAATCCTGCATTTAGAGTCTCAAATCTGGCTTCCAAATACCAGTTCAAATCCAGATTTTGGGAGGGGCAGAATTAGTGAAGCCCTGCACCAATGTATGGTAGGAGCCGGTTTCGCCTTTATTTAGCCCCAGAATCCTGGGAGGCAGAAAGGTGGTGTAGTTGAGGATTAAGTCCTGGATGTGTAATTTACACCAGGGTATAAGTGGGGAAAAAATGCAGCTGGTACCAATCTGGCATGAAGCAGACACACAAAACAAGTGCAGAACAGATGCCAGGAAGGCCCCACGAAAACTGAAAGACCTTTAAAAATCTAACATACTCCTGTCACCATCAGTACTGATTGTTTTCTGTGTGCCTCACTCAGCTGGGACAGAGACCCCGCCCTGAGCAGTTTCACATTTTTGTTTCTCTAGACGGTTTTCTATTTCCTATGGGAGCTCATCACAAGTGGCTGGGCGTGTAAGTAGGTAGCCACCTGAGAGAGCCAGATTCTGAAATTCTTATGGGCCACCACTTCCTAATGGCAGAACAGCTGATCTCAGAAAGCTCTCAGAAGAAGGGAGAGAGCAAACCATAATCCCCCCAGCCATCCAAAGAGGAAGTTTTGGATGCCACCTGTGCAGTATTATGGACCAAACTCTGGTCTTATGCAAAGCGGTCCTATAACCAGGACATGTCTCCTGCAAGATCAGCATTTGCATGCGCCTGTGTCCCAGCCACCAACAGCCCCTTCCCCTGGTAACAGTCTGAGCAAGGACTGTGTGTGTGGGCTGTGGATGGATCAGCGATGTATGCCAATTCTTCCCTGTGCTCCCAAGGTCCTTTCCTTCTGCTCTTGTCACCGTGGGGGTGTGCAAAGGAATCTCTGCTGGGGAATCCATAATAAGGACAGTTCCATCACATCATTTAGTCCCCACAGTTGGTTTGGAGGTTTTCTAACCAGCACCTTCCAAAGTTTGACACTATGTAAAATCTGACAGGTTCGCTCTGTGATTCATAGTGCATAATATACAGTCCAGCATTCTTACCACATGCTATATAATACACACTCAATGCTGTCTGTGGTAGATATTACATACTGCATAGAAACCTCTTCTACAATCATTATAGGCCTGATGCTGCCAGGTGCTGGTCACACACAGCTCCTGCTGAGGTCCTCTTGTCTTATAGATGCAGTCCCTATGATAACACATCCCTCTTTGTGATTTTCTTTGGCCCCTTACTGAAGTGTGACAGTGCTCCAAATATCTGAGCCTTGGGGCCTTAGATTATTTTCAGACCTGGGAGGCCAAAAAATGGGGCAAGGTAAATGGCCTAGGAGCTACGCAGCCCCAAGCAATTTGAGCCAAGAGAGCAGGATCCCAATAGACCAGCATGTGTAGTGGAAATGTAACAAGTGAAAGCTGCCCCCATCTCTCAGAGACACTCGTGTCTCACGCCAGCACTCGCTTGTGTGGACGGAAATGAAGTGCCAGCTGCCCATGACTAGGAACAGGCCCTGATCCGGTGTAACGGCACTCCATAGCCACCTGACACCAGCCTACCCCAGAGGAAAGTTACAGGACTCCCTTAGCCTCCTCTCTCCCTTCTCAGGCATTTCCTAGGGCGAGCCACAGAGCAGGTTGAGGGGAGGAGGGGAGCGAGAGCCACACACACAAACACCTGGCCCCTCACCCCAGCCAAGGTGAGTGTGGCATGATGGTGTCGCCACAGGTTACAAAGTCCGACATGCAGCCCTGATGCCGGTGCCCACAAGGATCAGAGCGCAGCCCGCGACGTACCTTTGAGAAGTGGCAGCGGAGACCATGGGAGGCGGGTGGAAAGGCGAAGTCCCGGCACCTATCAGGCAAAAGGCCCTACAGGCTGGCTGCCTCCCCTGCTGTACGGGAGCCGGCTGCCACAGACGCCTACTGGGTCCTTCTCTCGCAATGCACATTGGCAGGAAGGTCACAGCAGATGGGGAGGAGCGGGGTAAAGATCAGCACGGAGATTAGAGAGGCATTTTTAGCCAGCCAATCCCCGCCTGGGCCCAGCGCGATGACTCGCCTGACAGCACAAGGTGAACACAGTACTGCAGAAAAGGCAGGGAATACGCGCTGAGCCGCGTGCGGGTGGGACCCTTCGCCCGCCCCGCTCTGCTCTCCCCTTGCTCCCTCTCCCAGGCAGTTCCCTTTCACTCGCTCTAGAATCCTAGGGCTGGCAGAGACCTCAGGAGTCATCAAGTCCAGCCCTCTGCCCAAGGCAGGACCAACCCCAACTCTCTCACTTTCTCCCTCCTTGCTGCTCCCTCTTCCTTCTCCCTTTCTCTCTTCACCTGCACTTACTTTTACTGTCCTTCTTTCCCCCATCGCCCTCCCTTCATTTCCTCCTTCACTCTCTTTCCCTGTCACTGTGCCTCCCTTCCCGGCCCTAACCCCATCCCCCCACCTGTTCCCTCTCCAGCCTCTGGCCTGGCGCTCCCTTCCCTTCATGGTCACAGCCTCAGCTCCCAGCCCTGCCTGAGGAAGCCCTCACAATGCACAGTATGGGAGATACTGTGCCATGAGCCTCTGTGCAGGTCGGAGGGACTGGGCAGGAAGTGGCCTCCACTTCCAGTTCCTTTCATTCCGCTGGGGCCCCCGCCTTTGTCCGCTCTGGTCTAAAACTTGGGCCCCCAAACATTTGGTGTCATTCCTCATTTGTAAGGCCCGCCTATCTCCCCTATGTTGCTTTCCCAGCCATGCACTGTTCCCACTCTTGCTTACAAAGATTTCTCTGTTACTGGGGTCAATGTAATATATACAGAGTAAATAGACCCTGCGCCCTCCTAGTACAGCCCTGCCTTGTAGGGGTGAGGCAGGAGATACACAGCCACAGAGCAGCCAAGCACATACTCATCCTTCCTTCATCCCCTAGGGTCAGCCCTACCTCTGGCATTATCTCCCTGGCATCACGGTCAGTTGTTTGCGCCAGGAATTCTGGATCCTGAAGCAAACTTGCTAAACAAGGAACAGGGGCTGAGCCAAATGCCCTCACTTCCTCTGGTGCATCCCAGGAAATCAATGGGGTTGTGCTAGCTGACTGAGGGCCCAATGTGCCCCATTGCCTTCGGGCGAGAGGAACTGCAATTTTGGCCCAAGCAGGACATGACTTAGGGGAGCTCAGTATTGACCAGGAAGGGAAATGAATCTTGCTGTTCACCCTGTGATACCAACTGTCCTGCGTTCTGGGGGCACCAGGGCGTAAAAAGTGACACTCGCTTTGCAGATGGATAAATAAGTACACTTGGTGCTGGGCAGTGAACAGCTTGGCTTTCATCCACCCGTGATGCGTGCACAAACTGGGTGATTGCATGTGCAAATGGGCATTTCCACTAGATGTTTGACTATCAGGAAGACAAGGTAGGTGAGGAAATGTATTTTATCAGCCCAGCTTTTGTTGGTGAGAGAGACAAGCTTTTGAGCCACATAGAACTCTTCTTTAGAACTCGTCCAGTTCAAGGCATTAACCTCACCCGCCTTGTCTCTCTAAGGCAGTGTTTCTTAAACTGTGCTCCATGGCACACTGGTGTGCCGTGAGGCAGTCAGAGGTGTGCCGCGGAGAACAACACAGTTCAAAATGGCTGCCCTTAAAGGAGCAGGCAGGCTTTTTTTTTTTTGTTGTTCAATAACTTTCCCCCGACCTTTTTTCTTTTTTTGGTTAATAACTTTTCCCCGCCCCCTCCCCTTTTTTTTTCTCAACAAAAAATCCTTGGTGTTCCTCATAAAAAAAAATATTGTTGGGTGTTCCTCGGTCTTAAAAAGTTTAAGAAACACTGCTCTAAGGGCTTGTCTACATGGCCACTTTACTGCACTGAAACTTTCTCACTCAGAAGCGTTAAAAAACACCCCTGAACACAGCAAGTTACAGCACTGTAAAGCACCAGTGTAAACAGGCTGGCAGTGGGAGCCAGGCTCCCAGAGTTGTTAGCTACTCCCCTCATGAAGATGTTTACCTACAGCACTGGGAGAGCTCTGGGGCAAATTCTCGTCTCTCCCTGATGTCAATCTAGTGAAGTCGGTGGCATTGCTATAATTTTCCATCACGGTAACCGCCATGTTCACAGTGTACATACATACCCTTGCTGGAAGTTTGCAACATAACACAACTTTATTTCTTACAGTTTGGAAGGATAACAGAGAGAAAGCAGACTGGTCTGTAAGCCAGAGAGGAACAGCTCATTCCACCGTATTCAAAGCTGTCTGTCTGGAAACAGAGGCTGCTTGGCCCAAATTGCGCACTTCCTCACAGAGCCGCGCAGTCCGGAAGCAGGAACAGGAAAACCTCTGAAATGTAAATGAACAGCTTATAATTTGGACATAGTTTTCAATACACCGCAGTAGCCTACCTAGCATCTGTACTCAAAAAAACCCAAAATCCTACATGTGGCCAATATAAAACAACACTCAGGAAGATGTGTAGACTAAGGGAAGATGAAGCTTTATCTGTGAAAAACTTCCACACCTCCCACCTTGGGTTGCCGATAGGCCCTTACTATAAGGGACATCCCTTATTTTTTCATCACTGTGCAACAAGGCTGGGAGTTGCCAAGTGCTGCACAAAACAGCAGAAATACTCTTGGTGAATATAGATCAGTGCTACTCAGTATCATTATAAAGTACAGGATTTAGCTGGTGTTACTCATGCCCTTAAATGAAATATTTTTTTTCGTCATTTAAATCATTGCTCTGGGGTGGGGATGGGGATAAGGATGCAGGCTGGGGAGAGAGGACAACCCCAGCCCTCTGTCATTGCAGCAGCTTGGGGCCAGATGAGAAGCGCCTGTCCATGGCTGCTGCAGCTGCAGCTGAGCACAGCCAGGGGAAGGGTGCATGTCTCCCGGCTGGGTGACAGACAGACACACAAACAGAGAAACTCTCTGAGATATATAGCAAACAGCTGTCCCTTTCTCCACCCTTATCCCCTGTTGTCCCAATGGAGTTATAGCTGTCCTGGTCCCCATCTCTGGCTCCTTACTCCCCCATGTGGTCATTCTGCAGTATAACCATCCCTGCTAGCAGACCCCTCCTGTTCTGTTTTATGAGGAACAATCACATTCCAGGCACATCCCTTTACCCTGGCACAATCAAACTCTTACCATGCTTTAAGTTATGATAAGAGTAAGCTGCATCCAAATTTGGTGGATCTAGCTCTTACTATTTAGGAGGAGTTCCTGAACAAATGGACTCACAGACAGACAGGCACACAAACTCTTTCAGATATATAGTAGATGATGATGATGATGATGATGAGACTAGCAGGAGGAGGGGTGCGGGAGGAGTGCTAAGAAAATAGTCCCTCATTTTTGAAATACAATGTTGGCCACTCTTTCATGGGCCTGTTCTGCTTTGGCCTCCTGTCCTGGTTGAAATGGACCAGTTCCTGCAGTCATTGCTTCCCGGTGCCGGACACACATTACGCCCGGTGTGGACCATTGGCGGGGCCAGGGAGAACAGCTGTTTTTGGCTGCTCCTGGGCATGTTCAGTCCCACTGGGCATGCTCAGTAGCTGCAGGGTTTCTCCAGGATAGGGAATGATGCGGCCAGGCTGGAGGGAGGGAGCTGAGCATGGCACAGACTCAGTGGGTGAGATGTGGGGTCCTGTGGTTGCAGCAGTCCCACTTTATCCCCTTGAAACGTTGGGCTGTACAAGCTAACCCCATTTGGGATAAGGCCTATGGGCCTGGCAAGCAGCCAACGCCCTAGTTGAGCATCACATCTTCAAGTGTGCCCCTCTAGAAACACAGAGCTCCCCCACGCTGCACCGGGGCAGGGTCTGACTTGGATGTCAGTGCAGTTCCTGCAGCACCTGTGCTCTCCTTCCAGGTCTAACCCTGCTAAGTGCATGAAATGTGCCCCAAATTGCTGACGGGGGCGGGCCTGGCTCCCCCAGGGGCCGGGGAAGGCCGGGGAAGGCCTTCTCATTGCATGCATTTATAACCTGCATGCCAGACAACAAGCGCCCATCTTGCTGCAGTCGCAGAGGGTAATGCATGCTTATTTTTTTCTCACCTATCTTGTGCTGATCCTTGGAGTTTGATCAATAGCTGTCTGTGCTGAAAGCAACAGGGGTCTGTCTGTCTTGTGGCACCGCCGCATACAAGCATGAGCCAAAATAAGCAATCGCTTGGGCAGAAACTCTGAGTACCATGGGGGGGGGGGACGCATATTAAACCATCACCAGCAAATCCCCTTCCCAGCTGCTGTCCTGTTTCCCCCAGGAGTCTGTGAACAGCTGGGGGAATTCCCCTGGATGCCCCAGGACGGCAGTGTAGCTGCAACCTGAGCATTCACAGCTGCGTCATGACTCACCTCTGCTCTCCTGACTGTGGTGGCCTTCTGTGGTGAAGGAGCAGGAGCAGGCGGGAGAAAGATGCAGGTGGTGTGAGTCCACAGAGGAAGGAGTCTTGGAGTGAACAGTGTTTCAGGTGCTGGTTTCCAGGCTGGCCCATTCCCCCTTTGCCTGGCAGGGGGCAGAGGGACACTCATTCACCAGGAGAACTGGGAAGGGGGAGGAGAAGTGCAACAGAAGAGGAGGATTCATAGAGTTTCAGGCCAGAGGGAGTTAGATCATCTAGCCCAGGGGTGGCCAGCCTGTGGCTCTTGAGCCACATGCGGCTCTTTGCTCACTGAAATGCGGCTCTCAGGGTTACGGCTCGTTCGGAGCCACCTGCCCGATTTGTGCACACACCTCAGTGCCTGGAGGGAGAAGTGCATGGCTGTGGCCGTGGCAGCTCTGGTGAGACCCAGGCATTGGGGTAGAATGGGAGGGGCCTGGAGGTGCCTGGCTCTGAGGGAGGGGGAGGGCATTGGGTTGGGGGGGGCCTGGGGGGCTGGCTCTGAGGGAGGGGGAGGGCATTGGGTTGGGGGGGGCCTGGGGGGGACTGGCTCTGGGGAGGGGGAGGGCACTGGGTTGGGGGGGGCCTGGGGGTGGCCTGGCTCTGGGGGAGGGGGAGGGCACTGGGTTGGGGGGCTGGGGGGCCTGGCTCTGGGGGAGGGGGAGGGCATTGGGTTGGATGGGACTGGGGGTGCCTGGCTCTGAGGGAGGGGGAGGGCATTGGGTTGGGGGGCCTGGGGGAGCCTGGCTCTGTGGGAGGGGGAGGGCATTGGGTTGGGGGGTCGGGGGGGCCTGGCTCTGAGGGAGGGGGAGGGCATTGGGTTGGGGGGGCCTGGCTCTGAGGGAGGGGAAGGGCATTGGGTTGGGGAGGCCTGGGTCTGGGGGTGGGATGTGTGGCTCTTTGCACTACTATCCAAAGCTCTTTTGGCTCTTTGTATCTAACTGGTTGGCCACCCCTGATCTAGTCTGACCTGCTATGTAGGACAGGTCATTCAATTTCATTCACTCGCCCCGTATTGAGACTAGGGATGTAATAGTGCAGTCGATTAACCGACTAACCGATAAGCAAAAGCGTATAGGTTAATGCTATAGGCTACACGCATTTCCCTCTCCCTGCCAGTAAATTTTTTAGCAGGCAGGCCAGAAGACTGGCTCAGTCCTGGCTTGCGATGGGTCTGAGACCTACCCTGCTGCGGCTCTGCATTTAAAGTGTATTAGGAGCTGGGTGGGCAAGTAGCCTAGTTCAGTCCTGGCTCACGCTGGGTCCGGGAGCTCAGACCTGCCCTAGACAGGGACTGCTGCCACCCTGCACTGCTGCCTCTTTCTCAGAAGCAGCAGCACAGGGCGACAGGCAGCTGGTCCGTGAGGAGAGTTGGTTTTTAAACTGGCTCCCCTCACAGACCAGCTCCCACCTGTCACCCCATGCTGCTGCCTCTGGTACAGTAGCTGCTGGGACCCCCCCGGGGGACTGTAGAATAGTCGTCTAACTGATAAAATTTCATGAGGTTACTCAACTATTCAATTAACCAATATTTAACATCCCTAATTGAGACCAGTATCTTGCACTTGGCTACAGCATCTCTTCCAGAAAGCTCTCTGGTATCAACACAAACGCATCCACCTCTTCCCTTGGCAGTTTGTTCATCACCTGCACTGTTCAAAATGCATGCCTTATTTTCATGTGCCTGGCTTCCGCTTCCAGCCATCGGTTCTTGTTCTACCTTCCTCCACTAGATTAGAGAGCCCTTCAGTGCCTGCTATTTTCTCTGCAGGAAGGTACTTAGACACTGTAATCAAGTCACCTCTCAATCTTCTGTTTGACAAGCTAAACAGACCGAGCTGTTTAAATCGCTCGTTGTCAGACCTTTACATCATGTTTCTGGCTCTTGTTCTGCTCCCTCTCCTACTATTCAACATCCTTTGAGAAAGATGGGCACCAGGACTGGACACAGTATCCAGTACTGGTCTTGCCACTGCTGTATGCAGAGATAAAACCAACTCCCTTCTCCTACGTGCTTATTCCCCTCTGTATACACGTCAGGATCATCTTAGCCTGTTCTGCCCCAGCATTGCATTGGGAGTGCACGTTCAGTCGCTTGTCCACTGTGACCCCTCGTTCCTTTGCAGAGATGTTGCGTTCCAAGATCCCCGTTGTGTACGTGCACCCTCCATTCCTTGTTCCCGGGTGTCTAACTTTGCGTTTAGCTGTGTTAATATGCAGGAGGAAAAAGAAAATTCAATCATGCCCAGTAAAAAAAACTGAGCACCTGTTTCATATGTACCCTAATTATGTTTTGCTGAGGATGCAAATGCAGGGAAAGTGCAGGAGGAAGAGGAGATAAATGAAGAGAACAGAGAGTCAGCTCTGAGTCAGGTCCATCAGTAGGGTCTGCAGTTCAGTCTATGAATCTGAACATGTGTGACCAGCTCTGCCACAGACTTCCTGGGTGACGCTAGGCCAGGTCACTTTCCTGCTCTCTGCCTCAGTTTTTCCTATCTGTGAAACAGGGACAGTGCTTCCTCATCTCTCATGAACGCTGTGCAGATGAACTCATTAACCCTGGCAAAGTGCTTTGAGACCCTCCCACAGAGTGTGTTGACAGTGTTCCCTTGCTTGTGCTACTGCTCAGGAGAGATTAAAATGCCACCCAGCTCATTAGCAGAGTGACCGCAGCTAGGCTGGTGTTTCTGTTGGTGGTGCACAACCACATGTGCCTTGGTGCACATAAAATTTATTCCACACATGGATGGAAAAGATTAGAGAGAAGATCGGTGCTGAACCCATTGACGTCATTGGGCTCTCACCTCTTATTCTCCTGTGTGCTGACCTGCATCCTTTCTGGATACCCAGCATTGGGGGGGATTTGGGAGGGGGCGGATTTTCAAGTGTCCACCACTGGCCTAACTCTGCTCTCAATGGGAGAGTTTGTCAACGACTGCAAAAGGAGCAGAGTTAGAGCACCACCGAGAACCCCACTCCGTGAGGCTTGGTTTTGTGAGTCAGACTAGCCTGTAAAGGGTTTTGTGGACAGCATCCATCATGTCTTCAGCATCAATTGGCCTTTAGAATGTGATCTACATTTCCTAGAGTACAAGGCACCTACATCCGTCTGCAGGGAGCCTGGGGAGCGGGCGCATGGGTCGGTGCGCTGTGGGCAGGCACAGATTACAGGACTGCTCTGCTACAAGGACAGTGATCCCTAAGAGGGTGCCCAGAAAATCTGCCCGCCACAGTGAGAAAAGCATTTGGATTGTACACATACACATGGAGACAGCATGTGAGAGGCAGGGTGTCTTTCCCACACCACGCGAGGTGCCCCTAGCAGAGGAGGGCTTGTGTGCCTGTAACATGTGCTGCTGCCGCTGAGACAGGCAGAGAACTGCAGGCATAAACGCGGGTGTAGCTTGCACAGCTGCAAAACCCATTGTCCCCTCTTGAGCTGTTGGAAGGGCTGGCTCCCGGGAGTGCCGCCGACGCTGAGCCAACAGAAGGGGGGTCCAAGGAAATCTCCCGCCCAGAAAGCTTATAAACATGCAGCTCCAAACAATAAATCCTTCGAGGCCCCTCATTTGGCACTGACCTGATTAAAAAAGTCAGTTGAAGGGTTTTGACAAACCATTTTAATCTAATCCCCCGCTGAGTCTACACTGCATTCCGTTTTTATCATAGCACCGAAATCCGAGTTTGCTTTTGACTGAATCTACTGTGTTTGGGGGCATGCCACCACCCTACTCTTCTCTCACTGCCAGCGGTTAGCTTTATCCTGGGTTTGGAGAGCCACTGCCTCCCTTGCACAACAGGTTCAAATCCCCAGCGTGCCACAGCCAGCTATGGATTTTTATGGTATTTAATATCTTGTTTATTAATGGTAGTTGCTCATGATCCTAGTGCCATCACTATGTGTGGCTCACTCTCTATAGAGATTAAAATAAGTCCAGCCCCTGCTCAGAAGGATTTACAATTTAAGCCCCCCCAATCCTGTAATTTTATCCATGCAGATAGACACCCTGGGCCTGTGTGGAGTCTCTCTGACTTGAATAGCCTAAGGACTTACTCACATGAAGTCAATGCAGCTCCATGGAGGCTCAGAGAACTGTGTGACTGTAGATCAAGGCCTACATTAGGGAAATATAGCTCGTGACAATAACCGACAGAGGTAAGGGAGGTGGGTTTTAGCCCATGGGCAGTGTTCCCGTAAGCTGTGTGCTTGTGCAGCTGCTCAGGAGACATTCCAATGCTGCCCAGCTGATTGAGGCACAAACCCTCCTTTGCACCTCACGTGGTGTGGGAAGGACACCCTGCCTCTCACATTTCAGTGCTGCTCAAGGAGCTGATAGAGGAGGTATCTGAGCCTTTAGCGATCACCTTTGAAAAGTCATGGAAGTTGGGAGAGATTACTGGAAAAGGGCAAATCTAGTGCCCATCTATAAAAAGGGAAATAAGAACAACGCAGGAAACTACAGAGCAGTTAGTTTAACTTCTGTGCCAGGGAAGATAATGGAGCAAGTAATTAAGGAATTCATCTGCAAACATCTGGAAGAAAATAAGGAGATAGGTAACAGCCAGAAATGGATTTGTAAAGAACAAATCATGTCAAACCAATCTGATAGCTTTCTTTGATAGGATAACAAATCATATGGATAAGGGAGAAGCGGTGGACGTGGTATACCTAGACTTTAGTGAGGCATTTGATATGGTCTTGCATGACCTTCTTATCAATAAACTAGGCAAATACAACTTAGATGGGGCTACTATAAGGTGGGTGCATAACTGTCTGGATAACAATTCTCAGAGAGTAGTTATTAATGGTTCACAGTCATGCTGGAAGGGCATAACAAATAGGGTTGCACAAGGGTCTGTTTTGGGATGGGTTCTGTTCAATATCTTCCTCAACGGTTTAGATAATGGCATAGAGAGTACACTTGTTAAGTTTGCAGATGATACCAAGCTGGGAGGGGTTGCAAGTGCTTTGGAGGATAGGGTCGTAATTCAAAATGATCTGGACAAACTGGAGAAATGGTCTAAGGTAAATAGGATGAAGTTTAATAAGGACAAATGCAAAGTACTCCACTTTGGAAGAAACAATCAGTTTCACACCTACAGAATGGGAAGCGACTGTCTAGGAAGGAGTACTGCAGAAAGGGATCTAGGGGTTATAGTGGACCACAAGCTAAATATGAGTCAACTGTGTGACACTGTTGCAAGAAAAAAAAAAACATGATTCTGAGATGCTTTAATAGGAGTGTTGTGAGCAAGACAGGAGAAGTCATTCTTCTGCTCTACTCTGCACTGATTAGGCCTCAGTTGGAGTATTGTGTCCAGTTCTGGGTACCACATTTCAAGAAAGATGCTGAGAAATTGGAGAAGGTCCAGAGAAGAGCAACAAACATGATTAAAGGTCTAGAAAACATGAGCTATGAGGCAAGGCTGAAGGAATTGGGCTTGTTTAGTTTGGCAAAAGAAGACTGAGAGGGGACATGATAGCAGTTTTCAGGTATCTAAAACGGTGTCACAGGGAAGAGGGGGGAAAATTGTTCTCCTTGGCCTCTGATGATAGGACAAGAAGCAATGGGCTTAAACTTCAGCAAGGGAGGACAGTAGGAAAAACTTCCTAACAGTCAGGGTGGTTAAACACTGGAATAAATTGCCTACGGGGGTTGTGGAATCTCCATCACTGGGGATATTTAAGAGCAGGTTAGATAGACAGCTATTAGGGATGATCTAGATGGTGCTTGGTCCTGCCATGAGGGCAGGGGACTGGACCTGATAATCTCTCAAGGTCCCTTCCAGTTTTAGTATTCTATGATTCTATGATTAGCAGAGCGCCTACAGCTAGGTTTTGTGTCACTGATGGTGCACATTGGCACCTGCCTCAGTGCACATAAATATTTATTCTGCACATGGGTGGAAAAAATCCACACATGGATAGGAGAGATTAGTGGGAACATTGCTCGTAGGCCTCCACTTTTGAGAGATTTAACTTTCAATTCTGCAAAGGCCTGGATGCAACAAGCATGTGAGTAGGGCTATTCATGTGTTTGACGTGAAGCACTTTGCTGGCTCGAGACCAGAGGGTTTGCCCTTTTGCAGGATGCAGCCCCTGTGCAGTAACACTATCTGTTGTTGTAGATAGACTGCTCTCACGAGAAAAAAAATGGCAGGGTTTTGGCTCATAATTTATCAAGTACTTCAATCTCACCGGGTGGAAAATGTTACCTATCTAAATGTCTGTCAGTCAGCTACCTGTGAACACATTACCTATCCAGTTAAAAAAGCATCTGTCTGGCACTAGGACCTAGAAGAAGCCCCATGGGACTGCCTGTATTTCCTTACTCTCGTTATGAAATATTTAAAAGCTCCATCAGATGAAATCCCATTTCATTTTGCTGGGTGGAGGGAGGGAGTGGACAAGCAGGCAGGGTTGTTCTCTCTGCACTGATCACTGTCCCTGGGATATTGTGTGGAGAGGCATCTTAACATTTCACATTTGCTGCATCCAGCATAGCTTTTGTCTCTGAATTGGTCTATTTCAGATTCAGGTTTCATTTGGGGCATCAGGGCTGTGAGGAAGAATGTGGGCTAAATCCCTGCTCCTCCTTCACTTGTCTGCATGGCCTGGCAGGATAATAAGAATAAAACCTAACTCTTATCATCTGTAGAGCTCAAAGTGCTTCACAAAGGAGGTCCTTGTCATTAACCCCATTTAACAGATGGGAAAAGTGAGTCAAGGAGCAGGGAAGTGACTTGCCCAAGCTTAGTAGCAGACTGGGAGTAAAATTCTGGATTCTAGAAAGCGAGTCTAGGGCTCTAGCCAGCCCTGCTTTGAAAAAATGTCTCTATGAAACGAGGAAGAGTTTGCAGAGTATTTACTCAAAAAAAGTCAGGACCAGTGTTCCCTGTGAGCTGAGTGCTTGGGCAGCCATGCAGGAGAGATTCAAATACCTTCCAGTAGATTAGCAGAGTGCCCACAGCCGGCAGCCTGTGTTTCCACTGGTTGTGCACATCCTCACATGCCCTGGTGCACATAACAAAATTTATTCCACACATGGATGTGGAAAAATTAGAAGGAACACTGGTCAGGACTGTGGTCTGAGCAACCAAGATTGCCACCAAGTCTATCATAGAGCTGGGAACAGAACCCAGCTTTTCTTGTATTCAGCCAGCATAACCACATGCCAGCCTCCATCCCAGAATTAGCACATTTAATCTATTGTAAAGTGGGCCCATGATCTATGTATAATTTATAGATCTATACTGGCTCCATCTGTTTCATGAACAGGATGGAATCAGACACAATGGCAAAGTAAAATGAAGGATAAAGAATACATGATCGACCCTATGGTGTGTGCGACATAGCCATGTACAGTGGGTATATTGTTCATCACTAGGATATGCTTCATGGCCACTCAGAACGTCACACAGATACAAATCTGATCCTCCTGCTCAAAAAACAACACGAAAGCACAGGCTCCTGCCATTTATGCTAGAGGAGACTCTCCCCTAGTAGCGAACAGTATTGGTCCTATGACACACAGTTGAGCAGTTCTCATTCCAAACTTTAAAGGGCAGTCATGTGCACAGTTCATTACACATTTAATGGAATTAATGAACAAAAACCTCAGTGTCTGGCTTCTATGTAGGACCTTCTTTTGTAAACTGTTATGTTGCCTGATCCCAGCAGGATTAGCTATCTTTACTCTCACTATTCCAGCACAGTGGGGCACACGGAATTGCCTTTTGGTGAGGCACACAAAAATGTAAGTCATTTTAAAAAATACCATTGGCCATGCTTGTCGACTAGAGGCCCTGAGCCATATATACAATCCTGCCAACCAAGGATAGATTAAAATCCCATGTACAGCCTGATCCAACCCACCAAAGTCAATAGGAAGAGTCCCTGCCTTCACCAGACTTTGGATCCAGCCCTTGGTACTCCAGCAATCTCTGCCGTACTGAAGATGTTGAACCATGAAAGGTCCTTGAATACTGTGTACAGATGTGGTCTCCTCACCGCAAAAAAGATATTTTGGCCTTAGAAAGGGTTCAGAAAAGGGCAACTAAAATGATGAGGGGTTTGGAATGGGTCCCATATGAAGAGAGGTTAAAACGACTGGGACTTTTCAGTTTAGAAAAGAGGAGACTAAGGGGGGATATGATAGAGGTCTATAAAATCATGAGTGGTGTGGAGAGGGCGAATAAATAAAAGTTAGTTATTAGTTCCCATAATAGAAAAATAGAGGACACCAAATGAAGTTAATGGGTAGCAGGTTTAAAACTAATAAAAGAAGTTCTTCTTCACACAGTGCGTAGTCAACCTGTGGAACTCCTTGCCAGAGGAGGCTGTGAAGGCTAGGACTATAACAGAGTTTAAAGAGAAGCTAGATAATTTCATGGAGGTTAGGCCCATAAAAGGCTATTAGCCAGGGCATAGAAATGGGGTCCCTGGCCTCTGTTTGTCAGAGGGTGGAGAAGGATGGCAGGAGACAAATCGCTTGATCATTGTCTTCAGTCCACCCCCTCTGGGGCACCTGGTGCTGGCCACTGTCGGCAGACAGGCTACTGGGCTAGATGGACCTTTGGTCTGACCCAGTACAGCCGTTCTTATGTCCTCTTGCCCCAAGACAGCATGGAACATGCACTACTTCCACTCTGGTGAGCAGGGATGCAGAATTGAACCCAGCTGCTGTCCCAAGGGGCACGACAGAACACAAACCACTGGGATGCATGATAACAGAGACATCAGAGCTGGATGGCAGTCCATTAGAGAGGATGATGATAACAGCAGTTAATAATTGATAAATGCTAAGGCTGACCCGTGTTGTGCTGTAACTAAGTTAAGTGAGGCCTGATGTCAGGGAATGCTAAGAGGGGAATTTGAAGTCCTGGTTCCCAGGGAAAAGCTCATTACAAGCAAATGAACATCCACTCTTTGGAGCATCCCTGTTGTGCAAAGAGCAGCCAATGGGAGCTAGTCCTCCCGTCCATTCTATTCGAGAGGTAGGTCTCCACCCTCGTGAAGATGCACCAATGTGCTAGAGGGGAAGGAAGAGGAGATTCTGCATGTAAGGATGGCATTGGGATCTGCCCGGACCCGTGAAAACTGCCTGTCTTTGCATTACTGAGACTAGAGTGCCAGGGTGGGGGTGGGGTTCCAGAAACATGCAAGTTTGCATTTGTCATGCTTGTGCTTGAGATGGGGAAGCGCCACGGGTAAACAACAGGGTCCTGCTCTTCTTCTTGCTCATTCTGGAGGGACTGTAAAATAACATGGATGCAAAAAAACCAGGAGAGATCAGCTGGTTAGAAAAGGTGCCTGACTGCTGGGCTGAGCTGACTGAAAGCAACTGTTTTTGCAAATTGTGGGGAGTGGAATGAATTATCTCTGTGCTTGTGAAGAAACCTCCTTATTCAGAAGCATGTGATGAGCTCAGCCCTTCATGCTGCTAACTGCAGTGCCCTCTAGTGCTATTGCCTGGGCAGAACCTTTGCTGGAGAAAGCTTTCAGAAGGGGGACACCGCACATCTGCAGAGATTGCTAGCTATTAATGTATGGCATGAGTGCAGAGGGAAGGGAGTGGAAGAGAGGCTGTGGCAGGGGTGTAGCCACGGATAGGCCTGAGTGGGCCGTGGCCCACCCACTTTGCATCTATTCTAGGCCCACCCCCCTGCTGGCCCACCCAGCTCACCAGCCGGGGAGTGGGATCTGAGCACAGGGGCAAGCCACCCGGGGAAAGGGGCCCGGGCGCTGGGGTTTACCCTACTCACCCCACTCCAGCAAGCCGGTGGAGGAAAGGAGCTGGGCTTACTCCACTCACTCTGCTCCAGCCAGGGTGTGGGGGCCAGGGCTTATCTTGCTTTCCGGGAAGCAGGGTCGGGGCTTACCCCATTCTGCCCTGACACTCTGGCCAGGGAGCGGGGTCAGGGTTTACCGCCCATCCCTCCTGTTCCGCTCTGCCCCACATTCCTGCCCACCTACCCAAAGTTGGGGCCCACCCAAGTGGGCACTTCTGGCTATGCCATTGGGCTGGGCGGGCTCCAATTAGAGGTAGGAAGGGTGGATTAAACGCAGTGTACCCAAACAAGTAATAGTGGGTTTAAAACAGGATCATTATTAGGAGTGCAAATGGAATGCGGGAAAAATGTGGGGGGGGGAGGAAAGGTGTGTGTGGGGGGGAGAAAGGGGTGTGTGTGTGTGTGTGTGTGTGCGTGTGTGTGCACATGACCTCTCTCCCTTCATCTCCCTCTTGTTACATTATATTCAGTATTAGCCCAGCTGCTCCATGTGCGCAGATCCCTGCATCCTCACAGAGCCACATTGATTTTAGCAAGGGCTCCCCTTTGGGCCACGGGTTTGCTTTTGTAGAACAGCCCTCAAGACCAGTGCCATGGGTTGCAAACTCTTCAGGGTAGAGACCACGTATAATGTATCTGCCTGGAAGACACTTTGGACACAGGGTTGCCAGATATAAAAAAACCCAACCATGGCAGGAAAAAAAAATCGGTTGAGCAAAAAAAAATCCCCATGCTCCTTGCTCCCCCTGCCCTCGCCAGAGGCAGCAGGGGAAGGATGTCCCCACCGGCCTTCCGTCCGAGAGAAACAGAAAATACTGGACATTTTCCATTTCCATTATTTTCTGTTTTTTTTACCGGACGGGGCCAGAAATAACGGACTGTCCTGGCAAAAACTGGACACGTGGCAACCCTCTTTGGACATGGGCTAATTATGCATAATTGCAATCGCTGTATTTCCGGTGTAAAACCCTGAGTGCTTTGGAGCAATGGATGGTATATAAAGAAAAGTATCCCAAAGGTTGATAATTTAAATGGGAATGGCAGGCCAAGCCAACTCTGTCGCTATTTCAATGTCTGCAGGGAGGATCCTATGATCGTTGAAAGGTGAAGTTGGCCCAGTATTAACAGTTACATAAATACCTGACACACACACCCCATGTTAGGGAAGGATTTTAGGTAAAAAATGGGTCTGGTATAATATTCACAGTCACTTCGGGATTGCTGGTGGAATCAGTCAATCCATATTATGGGTGCAGCTGGCTCTTCCACTGCTCCTATGCGATAGCTGCCTACACCTTCTCCCACCAAAAGGCCGATTCTCACTGTACCTGGAGTGATTTTGAGGCTGTAAAGAGGAGGATGAGTTCCCCAGGGCTGCATGTCTCAGCTAATGTGCTGCATTCTCTTCCACATGGGAACATGAGCTACATTCACCCCAGCCTTTCTGTATTAAAGACTATGTGACCTTTATTGTGTTGCAGAAAGCAAACTCTCTCTCAGCATGGCCAGCCAGCTGGAAAGGGCAGCCTCCTTGGGAGGCAGCAGCTGCTTTGATGTGCTGAGGAAATGCAAGGTCAGTTTGATGGCTTTATATATTTTTTTTTCCTGTCCATCTCATGATTCCATTTCAGTAGCTGCTCCCAATTTCTGCCAAGCGAGGGACTGCAGTGAAGTAACAGGGCAGGAGCCCACAAGAGACAAGCTGACAGACTTAAGAAGCCAAAAAAGACTCTGATTGCATCTGTCCATGTGGTGACGCAGTCTATGGAGACTACAAGTAGAGCCCTGCAAAACCACCAATATCCACGGAGCATTTTTGCAGATGCAGATGTGGACACCAATTTTGTATCCATGCTGGCCTCTACCTACAAGCCCTGCTGTGCAAGGCTCCATCTTGAAACCAATGTACCTGTGAAACCTCAACATTAATTTAGTGGGGGGGGGGGCTGTGCATTTATTTATTTTTGCACCAAGTTATTTAGATCAACATCACTCTATCCCTCCAGGCTGTGAACATTTTTACATCCTGAGCATCATATAACCATTCACCATGCAGGCTTGCCAGGAGCTCCATGCAAGCAACCCACATAGAGCTCACTGCAGGATCAAGATCAGAGACTGTACTCTGTGAACAGACTTGAATGCATGACACTAATATATAGGAATGTCTCTCTGTAAATGGGAGGAAATGGCATTTTGGATTAATCCTCAGGTTTTGACTCCAAGTCACAGATTCAGTCACCAGAGAGGACCAAAATGTTTGTAAGTGGTGTGGTCCTTATATTGTTTATTACCACAACAAAGACAATATTCTCTTTACACAGACCTGTGGACTGCTAAATAAATACGTTCTTTGATGGAAACTCTTTAAGATTTCTATGTGGTAATGCAAACTGGATGAGGAACCTCCTGCCCTCTGGTGGGAGCAGAATAATTAATTTTACATAAAAATGCAAAAATAATATAATAAAAAGATGACCTGCCTCTACTTGTTCCATAGTTATATAATTTGTCCTGCTTTCTCAATGGTGGTGGGTCCCTGTTTTTCTCATATATAAATGTACTAGAAGACTTCAGGGCAGGGGGCTGCTGGTGTGTAGGGGGTGCTAGAGTCAGAGCAAGGCCTGGAGAATTCGGGGGTCTTCGGGGAGGAGGCCAGGGGTGTGGGATTGCAGGAGGGGCCACTGGGGGCTCTCTCCCTCTCCTCTGGCCCCTTCCTGTGTGTGTGTGTATGTGTGTGTGCGCACGCACGTATGCCAGGGGCTTTCTCCTTCCACCTGACTCCTTTTGGGATGAGGAGCTGCCAGGGGCTTTCTTCCTACCCTTTGGCCCCTCTTGGGGTGGGGGTGAGGGCCCAGGGGCTCTCTCCCTCCCCCCCGACCCCTCCCAGGGCAGAGGGAGCTTTCTCCCAGGGAAGACTCACAAACAGACTCACAGACGGACAAGCAGAGAGATGCACTTTTTTTAAATATATAGATATAGATACAAACTGCAATATTGGATAGCTAAGGACCAAAGGCTCCAATGTACAATAGTGATTTGCTATACAGTAATCACTCCATTAGCAATGTTGTTTAGGACTTTTACAGTGGAATGCTTCAATAGTTTTTTGTGTGTTCATTAGAATTAATTTCCCTTAACAGCTCATATGATCCAGGGTCTAGCAGCCAGTGGAGGCCATGATACAAGACCCATATACTTTATTTAATATTTGACTGATTGTTGATTTTGCTTAGATTTTTGCAACTGCCCATCTAATCTGAATTTAAATTAGGGCATCCATCTACATTCCAAGGAAGGAAAGGACATCAATAAGAAGAATACAGGACAGCATTTCTTTTTAAGGGTCAGTACCGATACTGCTATATCCATGGCACAAAGCCATACATTTGCACAAAGAGTACAAAGTTCCAGTAAAATACAAGGCAAAGTATGTTAGAGTAGGTGGGATGTTTTGAGTGCCAAAAGCAAGATCTGCTGTGGTTCTGATTGTCATCTGCTCAGTACTTCTGAGGAGACACTCAGCACTTCTCAGCTAAGAGGTCTCCTTTAAAATATGGCACATGGTCACTATGAGTTTAATCTGTATAATTGCAGAACTTGTTTATGAGCATTCATAGAGCACCTATCACCATGGGCTACTTTACAAGGTTCATATTCAGAAATGCCCCCATGCATTCCCCGTTTAATTGGTTGACCAGTTAAATAAGTTTAACAAGTTAAATAATGATATAGGATTTTGCATCCCTTGTGTGCAGATGCAGCTGGCCCAGTGAAAGAATTCTGTCAGCAATCTAGCTATCATCTCTTGGACAGGTGGAAAAACCCCTTCTGTCAATGTAGGAAGCATCTATGCTATGGTGCTAGAGCAGAGAGCAGTACAACTGCAGTGCAGTAGCTATGCTGCTGTAGTGGACTAGAATTTCTCAGGGCCTCAAACGTGCCTCTTATGACCTGGTCTATGCTTAAAATTTAAGTCAACATAGCAATATCTGTCAATCCACACCTCTGTCCAAAATAGCATCAATCTAAGAGTAGATGCTAGGTCAGCAGAAGACTGCTTTCATTGACCTAGCTACTGATGCTCCGGGAGATGGCATTCATAAACTAGAAAAGCCCTTTCCTTTGGCATAGGCTGCATCTACTGTATTGTGTCAGCATAGCTACAGCAACATAGATATGCTACTGTACCCTAAAATCTGAGGAATTTCTGTTGACTAAACCAGAGGATCAAAGACGAGTTTTACTTAAGCTGGTTACGAAGAAGAGAACTGACAACACAGTGTATTAACACTGACCATGATCCTGCAAATGGATAAGCCGCATCACCCTGTGTCTGCGCGGAGCCCCACTCATTTCAAATGGGGCTTTATGGGTGCAGGACTGGGGGCAGGAGATCACTTCTCCGGCTTCAGTGCCCCAGATAACAGTAATGTGCTACTGTTAGCCAAACGGGCTCGTTTCTCCCTGGAGCCACTCAATTACCCCAAGGAGGCACGGAAAGCAAGAGGACAGATACCAAGTTCTTTATTTATCAATCAGCTGAGCGGGTGCTCTCCTCGACTCATGCCAGAGGAAGAGGCACCCCGAATGTTCGTAACAAGCAATCTTTATACAGTGGTGTAAACGTTTCGTCTTGCAGAACCCGCCTCCTCACTTACTGATTTATGGCTTCCTGACAAGCAGGAATGTGCAAGCCAGACCATATTTTTATCTTATCATACAGCGGTGGGGGAAATAAAAGGGGGGGTAGGACTATAAGCCATCCAGGGGCCGAAAGGAAGTTTAACTTTTCCATACCTCTCCTGTCTTGGCCTCCTTCTGGGCCCGCCATTGTCCTAACACTACCACAGCGGGGATTTGAAAGTAGCATGGCGGGTCATGTTGCAGGGGGAGCCAATGTCACTATTAATTCAATATGGCCTGAACAGAACAGGTCTCTCTGGGTTTGGGTGCCCAGCTTTAGATAACAGACTTGGCTAAAGTGTCAGAGAGGCTGAGATCACCTAGACTCAATGGAGCTCTAGAAATCAGGACCTTGTTATTTTAAATTAGACACGTTAAAAAAAAATGAAGCACCCAACATCAGAAGCCACTTAACTTCCACTTCCACTTCCCTCCCAACCTGCAATTAAATGTAGGTGGCATTTCCCATTCAGGCACTGGTACAGCTACCCATCTGCGCTGCTCAAGGAGAGGGGTCCTAACGCGATTTCCCCCCCGGCACTCGATTAGTCGCTTGTGCCGCTGTTGCGTGGGGTCCTTCGCGGCAGGCCGGAAGAGACCGCCCTGCGCATGCTCTTTCCTTTCCAGCTCTTGGGCTTACTCTTACCGCCACGGTACGTCCGCGCTCCAGTCGCTTCATCTCCCTCCCATCGCCGCCATCCTGCGGCCTGGGACCCCGGCTTGGCTCTCGGCGGCGGGCGGGCACCCTGCGCCACATGTCTATGGGGATATTTCCCGGGAGGGCCCTCGGGCACTGGAGGGAGCTAGGCCCCAAGTCGGGCGGGGGAGCTTGCGGCCTAGGGGTGGATGTTACATTGGGCCACCGGGGGCTAGGGGGAGAAATTGGTGCCTGGAAAGCTGCTTGTGTATTGGGAGGGTGGGAGAAGCTACGCTGTGCTCTTGGTAGGGTCGAGGGGATGGGTTGGGTAGGCTAAACTGGGAAATGCGATTTCTGCTCTCTACCTTGTAAACTGAGGCAGTGTAAACCTGCAGCCCTTGTAAATCTCCAGCCCTGCTGGCATGGAAGAGGGTCTGGCTTTCCCTGTACTGTGGGCAAGTGTGATGGAAAAGTCTTCATAGAATCAGAGCTGGAAGAGACCTCAGGAGGTCATCAAGTCTAGCCCTCTGCCCAGCCCAGACTCATTGAGACTGGGTGGCAAGTTGTGCATGAACTGCACCAAAGTGCTGAAAAGTTATTTTCCTATTGCTTAGTGATGGGTTCTCCATGGTTTCCATGCGTGTGGGACATGTTCCTTTTTTCTCTGGATGGCCTGTGAACATGATTTTTGCAGTTAGGTGCTGTGCAAATGTTAATTAGAAAGAAGTGACCCAAAGCCAAAATGTCCTTTTTGTCACTGTATAGTGATGGGCAGTTATTGTTTTTATGGACCCTCTTAACTGTGGGACTACCATATGAATATACATTTACAATTTACTTTCTAAGTACCTCTTTATTTAAGTGGACCTTCTAACAGATTGTTGATACTGTTCATTATGCTTCACTAGTTTTGTACATTTAAAGCACTTAAGTATAAGGGACTTCATGCTTAAAGCACTCATTAAGTATGTGTAGCTTTTATTGGCAGGGAGATTTGAATTAAAATCAGTAGAAAGTAAGTCTGGAGACAACTGAATGCGTGTTTGCAATGATTCTCTTAGATTCTGTTTACAAATATATCTGTCATCAAAAAGGCTACTTAGCTTGCTCTTCCTAGCGCAGCATAACATAGGCTTCTGAGCAGCCAATCTATGTAATCTTACATCTTGTAGCAAACTTCCATGCATCTTGCCAGTTCATATGCAGCAAGGATGTTCATAATTTCCAACTTGGTTAAAGGTAGTGCTTTGCTCAGTGAATTACTGAAGGTCCAGTGGTATCAAGTGATGTAAAATAAAACACATCTAGTTATTAGATCTAGTAGCACACTAATGTATACTACAAGTTTACTACTTATTTCTCATTCTAGATGTTGATGCCCAAGAAGAACCGAATTGCCATCTACGAACTCCTTTTTAAGGAGGGGGTGATGGTGGCTAAGAAAGATGTTCACATGCCTAAACACCCAGAGCTGGCAGACAAGAATGTACCCAACCTCCATGTAATGAAAGCCATGCAGGTGTGAAGTATTAATTTGTGGGTATACATGGAGCTGTAAAAGCAGCTTTAATTTCTGTTTTGGGGCCTCATTGGTTTGAGCATCATCTGAGTAATGATGGCCTTACAGGTGGGACCTTCCTGGTCCGGGACCTGAGCAGTTCCAAACCACAGAGTTTGCCAGACCATGGGATGTCAAGGCTCCCTCCCGGCTGTTAGCCTTGCTGCCCTTGGCTCTGCTGGGGCTGTGCTCCCCGCTTGGGGCTGGGGCCATGCTCCGGTCCATGCTCCCCACTGTGCCAATGCTACGCTTCACACCATGTTAGTCCCCAGCTGCGCCTTCTGCTATGCTATCCATGGCTTTGCTCCCCACTGTGTCAGTCCCCACCAGCCAGGGTTGCGCTCCCAGGTGCCAGCCCAACTGCCTCCAGCCCAGGTGGAGCTGTGTTCTCCCATTGCACCAACCTTGCTGCCACTGGGGCTGTGCTTCCCACCACCATTCGAACCTCTGAACCTGGCCAGCTGGCGCTCTCTGGTCCAGCAGTAACCATGGATATTGCTGGACCAGAGAGTTCCGGAATTTATAGGTTCATCATGTACTTCTCTTTAAGGAGAGAGAAAACAGCAACTCCAATGGACTTTGCTTTGTCTTGCAGAATAATTGATTTTGCATATTAATTTCATAAATCATACACAAACTGTAGAAAGTTTTTATATTGTGTTGCACAAGAGTCACAGTCCTCTCTGAACTATGATTTTAGCATCATTATAGTTCAGTTTTGCATAGTGGCTCTTGAATTGGTCTCATGGAGTATGAATGTGTAGTTGTCAGTGCTCCATCACCCCCGCCCTCCCCCCCAGTAAACTACTGCAGAGATCTGAGTGATCGTGTTTGAAGAAATAATCCACCTTAAGGAACTGCAAAAAGGTTAACCACAATTTCTCTCCATAGTCACTGAAATCCCGTGGCTACGTTAAGGAGCAGTTTGCTTGGAGGCACTTTTATTGGTATCTGACTAATGAGGGTATCCAATATTTGCGTGATTATCTTCATCTACCCCCTGAGATTGTGCCTGCCACACTGCGCCGTAGCCGCCCTGAGACTGGCAGACCGCGGCCCAAAGGTAAGCACTGGTTAATAGAAGTAACTACCAGGGGACTCTTGGATGGGTGATATGGGGAGAGGGGAAGAATGGTGTAAATTAAAGTTGAGGTTGCTGGATTGCACAGGTATGGTGAATAATCAGCTTAACATGAGCTCCTAGTGCTATGCATTGACCAAAAGGGCAAATGCGATCTTTGTTGAGTAGGAAGGTTGTCCGTTTCGGGTGTTCTGCAAATCAAAAAGGAAGTTGAAAAATTTGAGATGGTTCAGAGAGGCACCATGAGAATGAGAACTAGTGAAAGTATCAAGGAAATAAATATATAGTTTTAAAGATACAGAGGCAGCAGTGGGGGGGGGGGGGGAGACTCCCCAGGAGCCAATGTGCACTGGGAGCTGGCTGTTAAGCCGGCTTCCCTTGTGTACTGGGAGCCTGCATGTAACTGTGAACGTTAACTGATGAGCCAAGGCTCATGGGTTACTTTCACATCCCTGTTATGTACTGTGCTGCATGCTAGCTGATGGCCTGCCACCTCATTCTCTTAGGTATTAGTGTTTAATTGGAGGAGTATGAATGGCTTGCGAATTTCTTTGGGTGTGAACAGATGCTATTGTTTCTATTAAAAAAGTTTTTCCTGCTGGATGACAGAATGTTCCTGCCAGGTGACAGAGTGACATCATCAGCGTCAACAGGTTCTCTCAGCGAAGTGAAAGTGGCCAGGGGAGGAGGGGGATGTAGGGGAGCGTAGTCCCCTAGTAAAGATAAAACATAAATTAATCTTAGATCGATCTGACCAAATAGTACACATCCCTACCACTGTTCTGTTTTTCTCCCACTGCATAAGTTGAAAGGCTCACTTAAGTCTGCTGTTGGTTGTTGGATTTAGTATGTGGGTTTCTATGTTCTCCAGAGAAACAGTAGCACCTTTTGAGCTAGGGTTGTAAAATCTTGTAATTGGTTAACCAGTTAAATGTCATGTTTAACCAGTTAACAGATTGAAGTGGAGTGGGACACTCCAGCCCAGCTGGAGCAGCCCCTGCCCTTCAACAAGCATATTCCTACCATGGACATGGGCTGCTCAGGAAGGACAAAGCAGCCCCTGTTTGTACCAGGCAGGGAGCTGCTCCAGCAGTTAACCAGAACCGATAAGCATCACCTCAACGGGTGATGCTTACTGGTTAACTTTTCACACCCCTATATTGAGCAAATGGTTTAAATTATTGCCAGGAAAATGCCTTCACCAGTATTGCGGGGTTTGAATGTATTTAATGTATTTAATGCCACTTGATGTCTGTAAGGTCCCAAGTTTGTCTCTTGTCCTTCCTGTGAGGTGCTGGACTATACAGAAGAGCTTGTAAGTGTGAGAAGTTAGCAGGCTAAAATTTTCTTTGAAGCTTCTCTGCTGATGGTAACTTGGCTATTGCTTTATTTATCTCAGTGTGTGTAGCACAGAAGACTTAAACCCTATCCACTGTACAGCTTAAATGATGCTTCGGGGGTAGCAGAATTAGTCTGTATGGGATACACTTAAAAAAACAATATATAATCTGGTAGCACTTTAAAGACTAACAAAACATGTAGATGGTCATCTGAAGAAGTGGACTATGCCCAAAATAGCTCATGATACCATCTACATGTTTTGTTAGTCTTTAAAGTGCTACCAGACTTTTTTTTTTTTTTAAGTTTAGCTTAAAGATGTTAACTAAGACACTGATAGAGCTAGACCTATTGTCCAGTTGCAGTAGCTAATGTGGTTGTGACTTTTGTTTTGTTCAAGGCAAATGATATTTTGAAGTGCGTGAATTATACTCTCGAGTACTGTTTACGGGTAGTCAGTTAAATAGTTACCCAGTAACCAGAAGCAGCCCCCCTGTCCATGGTTGGTGGGTGAAGGGGTGAACCCATCCCTTCTGCGAAGGTCCTGCCCTGCCCCCACCATAGCCAAGCTACCTCCCCACACCCACCCTTGCAGGGAAGCATGCCATGCGCACGTGTGACCCTCCCACCACCCTAACTGAGGGGAGGAGAGTGCATGGGTGCAGCCCCAGCCTCCCTGGACCTGTCTATATTAAGCGTTCTGGGGGTGGAGTGTGGGTGGAGCCAGGCTAGTGGCTTGGAAAGACAATGCCTTCCCCCGCCCATAGCCTGGCAGGGGGCATGGGGAGGAGCACCTAGGCTGGAGCAGCCCATCTAATTGGTTAAATGCGGTATTAACACGGTGTTTACCCATTTAACTAATGAAACAGGATTTTACATCCCTAGTACTGTTGTGTATATTATATCATTTCAAGTTTTTGTAAGCATGTTAGGCATGTAATAATGTTTGATTGCAAGCTTCAGGGTAGACTGACACTGCATTCTTAGTGCCCAGAGCTTTGTGGAGACCAGAACTACCCAATGCACAGCTCTCTTTGCTCAGAGGAATGAGAGGAAGTGGGTGTAGCTGAAGTCTGGTTCAACAACTGTGTCCCATAGATGTATCATCTGGGGGGAGGGATAGCTCAGTGGTTTGCGCATTGGCCTGCTAAACCCAGGGTTATGAGTTCAGTCCTTGAGGGGGTCATTTAAGGATCTGGGGCAAATCTGTCAGGGATGGTACTTGGTCCTGCTGTGAGGGCAGGAGACTGGACTTGACCTTTCAAGGTCCCTTCCAGTTCTATGAGATAGGTATATCTCCATATAATAATAAAATCATAGGGAAGTATCCTATGGCAGAAGCATTTTGAAAACTCTGATCTCTCCCCCCACAGCAAGGGGAGTGAACAGGAGCCAGTGCTGGGGGGTACTGGCTTAAAAGCTCTGGGGGGGGAGGGGTAGCAGGGACCAGGCACAAGCCAGGAATCAACTGTCCTGGCTCGCACTGGGTACTCCCACTGCACTTCAGCCTTTTAAATATATTAAGAGTCAATGGAAATTCCGCTGATTAAGCTAATTTTAACATCCCTAGGTGTAGGACAGTGATCCTCAACCAGTGGTACATGTATCCTGGGGAATAAACAGCCCTTCTAGGGAGTACATCAACCCATCTAGATATGTCTAGTTTTACAACAAGCTACATAAAAAACACCAGTGAAATCAGTACAAACTAAAGTTTTATACAGTGGCTTGTTTATACTGCTCTATATACTATACACTGAAATTTAAATGCAATATTGATATCCCAATAGATTTATATGGTTAAAAATGAGCAAGTAAGCAATTTTTAAGTGAGATGACATTTGGGGGTACACAAGACAAATTGTTTTAGAAAGAGGTACAACAGTGTGGAAGGATTGTGTGCCACTGGCATAATGTTCATCTTTAAGGACTTAAAGTAGGGTTTTCCCAAAGTTTCAAAGACTGGCAAATAGGGATGTAAAAAAATTATGTAACTGTGTAACCCCTAAAAATCCTAGTGGTTACATATGCTGCAGGCTCTGCAATATAACTCTTATAGTGCAGAGCCCGCAGCACAGGGTGATAGCCTGCTCCCCAGAAGTGGAGAGAGAGTTTGTAACCATAATGGGAACCTTTTACATTCCTACTAGCAACTTAACCAGGCTTCAATCTGAGCTTTGCCTCTTCCCTGGAAGCATCTGCCCACCTTTAATTTGAATTTAGCTTAATTTATTTTAATGTTAATAGATCATCTTTTCTTAGGCTTACTAATTTATGCAATTTTAAAGACATAAGATGCTTTTTTTGCTCAAAGGTAAATATTTGGGGCTGAGAGAATTGTGTACATCGGGGATTTGGGGTAAAAATGTGCATTTGTCTGGCATTATAATCACAATACTGATGTGTTTATTTATATCTTAACCTTCAATTTTAGTCCAGCCCAATGTGGTTGAAAGTATGTTGTAAATTCAGGATTGGTAACGTAACTTAGCTGTATTTGCATTGGTCTGACTTAGCAAGCAAATAGTTATGACTTTTGTAATTGTAGAAGGTATCTGTTAGATCAGATTTCTGTTTAGATTTGTATTGTTCAAACCAGGGATGTTAGAAATCGTTTATTTCAATAATTGCATAACCACTAAAATTGTTAGTGGTTACACTAGGGGTGGGGAACCTTTTTTGGGTTGGGGTGCGGGGCGCTGACCCACAGAAAAAAATCATTTGGGGCCCACACACAAGTGAGAAGTGGGGCTCAGACTAGTAGATTTTGTGTGCTCCAGCTCCACAAAAAGGGCAGCGGCCTGGAGCACCAGCACAGGTTCCCCAATGCGGGGGAGGAAGCCCAGAACTTTGGGGGCCAGATCCAGGCAAGCTGGTGGCTACATCTGGCCCTTGGTCCTTAGGTTCTCCACCCCTGGGTTACACAATTACTCGGTGCCCCTGCTCTCCCACAGGTGTGTGAGCCGACAGCCAGTGTGCTCCCAGCCCCACTCCGGGGGAGCCCCCTGGCACCCCACACTGCTGCCTCTATATCAGAGACAGCAGGACAGCAGGCAGGAGCTGGATTTTAAACCAGTTGCCCACATGGACCTGATCCCGCCTGCCGCCTCATGCTGCTGCCTCTGTATCAGATACAGAGGCAGCGGTGTGGTGTGGCGTGGCAGGCAGCTCCCCTGCATGCTTTTCATTTAAAACTCAGACTGGGGCTGAGCCAGCCTGCTGATCTCAGTTTTAAATGCAGAGCATGGGGAGGAGGGTTGTTACAGTTAACCAGTACCGATAAGCAACTGCTAACTGGCTAGCAGCTACTTGGTTGGCATTCCTAGTTCAAACAC
The DNA here is from genome assembly GCA_032595735.1 of Pelochelys cantorii. Lineage (NCBI taxonomy): Eukaryota > Metazoa > Chordata > Testudines > Trionychidae > Pelochelys > Pelochelys cantorii. The sequence continues at coordinate 11,827,568 of CM064353.1, read as the reverse complement.
TATTGATGTGGTCTTTAACAGTGGCTCTCAAGTAGGGGTATGCAAAGGTCTTTCAAGGGGTAAACCAGCTCATCAAGGGTACGTCTACACAGTCTCGCATAGCTTGAAATAAGCTATGCAATTTGAGCTACGCAAATTGTGTAGCTTATTTCGAGAGGATCGATTTGTAAATTTGGCACTATGTACACAGTGCCAAATTTCGAAATAGAGTATTATTCTGGTGTCTTCCTTGTTCTGTGAACCTTGTTGAACGAGGAAACCTGGTATAAGATGCCTGTTATTTCAAATGTATTTCGAAATAACAGGCGTGCTGTTAAGACACGCACAGTGCTATTTTGGGAGAACGGACATTATCCCAAGATAGTGCTGCTGTGTAGACACCCCCCCTAGAGATTTTCCTGGTTTAATAGCAAACTGCATAAAAGCACTAGCGAAGTCAGTATAAACTATTTTACATCGTGCTAGGGATGTAAAATGCATTTAACACTGCATTTAACTGTTTAACTGATTAAAGGGGAGTACGTGGGTAGGTGTGGGCTGCTCCCAGGTAGTGGGTCACTGTACCTGGTAAACATCGCCCATTAAGGGTGGTGCTTACTGGTAACTGCTTAACAAGGTATCCATTAACATCCCCAATTCATACAATTACTTGTTTATACTGCTCCCTCTATGATAAACTGAAATGTAAGCAAAAAAATATATTTTAGTTGACTTATAGTTGTGGTAACAATGAGAGTATCTGTCTGAGGGTTGGTGGATTTTTTTTGTTTTCGTTTTTTGGCAAGCATTTGAGGTAAAACTTGGGTTATGCAAGACAAATCAGGGTCTGAAAGGGTTAGGGATGTAAAGATAGTATTAAAAATGCAACCAAGTGACCACTAAGAATTATAGAGATTACACATGCTGTGGGCTCTACAATATAAAGCTTAAATAAGCTTTATACTGCAGAGTCCACAGTGAAGCTTCCCTGGGAGTGGGGTCAGCAGCCAGCATGTAACCTGCTTCAGCCCCTACTGGTGAACTGGTAAGCCTCACCTGTTAAGGGTGAGGCTTACCAGTTAATTGGTTAACTAGTAAATCTTTTACATCCCTAGAAAATAATATGGTAGTCAAGAAAGGTGAGTCATGCTGGTCTGTAAGAATGTCTAGTAGTGTATCTGATAGAGAACTGTATTTACATCTTAGTTGCCTGCATTTGTGGCCCAAAGAGGTCTGAGCAAATAATATGTTTCTTTAATACTGTATTGAAGCATAATTGTACCGTGAAATGTGTAGCATAATTGAGGCTTCTTTAGATCAGATTCCTTGGATTGAAACAGCTGTTCTGACTTGCAGGTCTGGAAGGTGAACGCCCTGCTCGTCTTACTCGGGGAGAGGCTGACAGAGATACCTATAGGCGCAGTACTGCTCCACGTAAGTATCCTGTCTAGTGCAAGAATGAGTTAACCAGGCTGAACTTGTCATTTGTGCAGTTTAAATCTCTTTTCTAGGAATTTCTTCAGTGTTTGGATGTGTAACGTGCTGACTTTTGTGATGAATGTCTGTGGCCTCAAGCCTCCATTTCCCTGGTGATTCTAGGGTCTGTTTATCAAGTCGTTCTGCTACACTGCAGTTACACTTACATGTCAAGCTCCCATGTGGCATAAAGTTTGCAATTGTCATAATTTGCAATTGTGGGGGGTTTTTTGTGTTTTTTTTTTTTTTTAAAAGGTCACTGCAAAAGTGCCTATGGTGTGCACATCACAAGGTATTAAACATTTGACACTGCTAAAGATGGTATGTCCTGAATAAGAATTTGTCATCAACACCAAGCAGTGGATTCTCTCTGCTTTCTAATTTTCTAAAATAGCCTTTTCTTCTTTCCAGCTGGTTCTGACAAAAAAGCTGAGGCTGGTGCTGGAGCAGCTACTGAATTCCAATTTGTAAGTATCTGTATTTGAGCACTGTGTAGTGGGGTGGTTTGTTTGTGTTCCTTATGTTAATGCTTTAGGAAAGCTTTAACTCAAGCAGTTCCTGGAAGAGGTGGTATTTTTTCATGTCATTGATTCACCACCTTGCTGTTGGAACAGTATAAGGTGCTCCCTGTAGATGGAGTTCCTATTGAGCCTGTAGTTACACAACCTGGCCTACCGTCATATAAAACTTCACGTGTTAAACAGCATTGGTTGAGATAATTGACTAACCAGCACTTGTGTGTTCTTAAAACACCTTCTGAGGTGATAGTAATTTTTGGATTAGTACTGGGTAGGAAGCCCCCAGTGTATCTAATCTTTCAGGTGAAAGCAGACTACAGAAACCATGATCATCTGTGATTTAATTCTTTGGCACCCTTTTGGAAAAATGGTAACCTCAGTGATGTAGTCACATAATTCAAGTTGCAATTGGATTCTGTCAAGCTAAATTTTCTTTGTTTTCAACTTGATATGTTATCTTTTCCATCTGTCTTAAATGTGTTACTGTATGTAATGCTTAATGCCTCTCATTTGAGGTGTTAAATTTCCTTAGCAAATCAATGTCTCTATATCCCTTACCTCATGTCAAAAGTGAGATGGAGGCTTAATATGTGTTAAGATCTGTGGGATTTCTGATGAAAGGGTTGCTTCACACATCTATAGAGCATTAGTTTGAGTAGACTAGCTTGGAGGTGATACATCAGTGTGATCCTAAACTATTTACCATTGTGGGCTGCACCCACACCATATATACACTGTATGGCCCTGAGGATTTCATGTGGACTGCAGCTATGTGCTGATTGGGTCTCCAGCGGGCCGCAGATTGAGAACCACTGCATTAGGCTGACAGTGGAGAAGTGATAAACTTAAAAAACAAAAACTGGTCTGGTAGCACTTTATAGACTAACAAAAGATATAGATGGTATCATGAGCTTTCGTGGGCACAGCCCACTTCTTCAGATGACAGGAGTTTTGAGTTTAGGATGTGCAGACCCAAAATAAATAGGGGGGAAGGGAAAAAAAGGGGGGGGGGTGGGATTGAATTCCTAGCCTAGTCATGTTTTGGATCAGTATGGTGAAGCCAAGAGCTGTGCTTTGACAAGTGCGAGTTCCACCTTGTTCTCAGTGCACATGGTAATTAACTTCAGAAATGAATCCTTAAGTCTTTGTTTGCTGAACTTGATCAATAGTAGCATGCAAAATGAATGGATCTCCTTATGATTCAAGCATACAATTCCACTTCAGGGGAAATAATGATGCAGTGTATTTGGGATGTGCTCAATATTTGGTTTGGAAGCTATGTGCTACTTTCAATTGCTGATATGACCAAACTTCTAATGCTGTCTTTTTTTTTTTTTTAACAGAGAGGTGGATTCGGTCGTGGACGTGGTCAGCCTCCTCAGTAGAATTCTCTGGTCATATTTTTGTGTATAATAAAATAGGTGAAAATCTTCCGTGTATCATTTCAATGTGTGGAAGCTAATATCGGAGAAAGGCAGAGCAGCCTCTCATACTATTAAGCCTTCTGCTATGACAGGGTTGAAAATAATCCAGATTACAAAGTAGGTTATGGGGCGTGAACAAGGTCCGAGGAAATCAGTCTGACTTCGCAGCAATGATGGGAGAGGAGATTACTGCTGCAGGATTTTGGTGGTTCTTTCTGGAGGAGAACATGGGGTTTTGGGTTCTCTGGTAGCTTCTAAGGACTACTGGTACCCTCTGTGCTTCCAGTAAGGGGGTGTCCACAGTAGATTTCTGGTAAATATTATGGGGCCTCTCTTTTAATAAGGCAGTATGGAGGTTTGAGTCCCCTTTAGAGCTTAATCTTGTATTATGGGCAGGGCTCGATGATCGCGGCGAAAACCACTCGCCAGCCCCGCATTGCGCATGCGCAAACCACCAGTGAACAGTAGAAAGGGGCGACTGGCTGAAATCTACTTGCCACAGGCGAGTAGATAAGCGGATTTGTCGAGCCCTGATTATGGGTGACGTTGAAGCAGCTGAAGTATACTGAGTCTTGAAAGATTCCTGTGGTGTGACACTGAAGTAATTTGACCACACCTCGTCACCTTAGAAAGGTTAGAGCAGTGTTTCTCAAACTGTTCCGCATCTCCAGGGGCTCTGTGAGATTGATAAACTGGAAACATCGATAGGTACAACACATACAATCAGTGGACCGCTGGGGCTCCGCATATGTTTTTATGCGTGTAAAGGGCTCCGGAGCCCAAAAAGTTTGAGAACCGCTGGGTTAGAGGACCCAGCCCTTCATAACAATTAACACTTTTTTTGCTTCTGTGGCAAGAACTCTGCATCAGCTTGTATTGCAAGCCAAACCTTTCAGGAAATTCTCCTGCAGGACAATAGGGAGCAGCTATTGATCTTCCATTATCTTAAAGTACAAAGTTCTCATAAGATCAATGTATTCTTTACTGTCTGTAGGTAATCATTTACTGTAAAACAGGATAGTCTATGGTCTCTGATGTTTAGCAAAACATAGGGGAAAATAGAGCTGTCCTCCTTTTGTACCAGATATGGGGGCAGGATGACAAACAACCATTTCTCCAATGTAGTGTTGTTTATGCACACATGATCTGTTTGCTTAATTACTTCATGTCCATTTTTAGTTACAATCTGAATTGGCTGCCTTGCTATAGATGTGTACTCTGTTGAGTATAATCAAGATTCTGTAGCAAAAGGTGTGGATTCTGTGACAGTCCAGTGCTGCAAACTGAAAAATCTTCCTTAGAGGCTTTTATTAAAACATATGCATGACCCACAATCACTACAGCATTTCTTGTGTTCAGAATATTGGAACAGTAAAAAAAATGAACTTGCAGCATGCTGTATAATTTTGTGTTGCAAACAACCATTATGAAGGGCAAGTTTTTCGGGAGGGGGGGCCTGATGAACCAACTGGAGCCATCAACAGTCATGAACTGCTACTTGCAGGTGAATCGAACAGTTGTAAAGAAGTGAGGCTGCCTGAACAGTGGGGAGCAGGGAAGAAAGCTGACTTCCTGTGTTTTTTAGCAGTGCTGACCTGTCTCAGCCCAAGAACACTTGAGAGTTTTCATTGAAAAGACTTTCATTTGCTATCTTCTAGATTTGATGAGTCTGGTGGTTTGAATCTCAATTGTTGGCATGGATGGGCCTGTTTGCAATATGTGATCACACCAGTAGATGTCATCCTAATGCAAATTATATGATAGTTATGTGAATGCTAACCTGAATGGTTACACTGCAAAAGTAGACACTAACAAAATCCCAATAAACACTCCAGTGATGAAGGTAAATTCATTATTTTTAGAGATGGGGGAGTAAAATGAAATGGAGAAGAGGGTTGTTGTATTTTTTAAAACTACACAGTATTGGTGTATTAGGTGGTCATCTTTACTTGTGGAAGTTTAATTCAAATGCAGCCATCTCTTAATTTTCATCTTTTTTACATTAAGAATTCCAGTTTAATTAACTGAAGTCTGTAGATTACAATGTAGCCAAATTACCACAATTAAATTACAGTTTAAGTATGGATTTCCTAACCACTGGATCTAATGGTACACTTTATAGCCAAGATACCTGCAAAGCAAGCAAACATTTCCAGTCATTATAGTTGCATTTGATCTTTCCTTGTTTCTAGCTAATCACTGTTGCACAATGAATTGTGGGTTAGTATTTCTGGACTGTTTACTTGATGCTGTGTAACTGCTGTGATTCCTGTTTGTTTTCTCTAAGTCAGTAACAGGCATAGTTATTGTCTACCTTTTTTTATTGTCATGCAAGACTTCACTTCCCAGGGTGGCACATAGCAATAGACACATTCACCTGCTGCTGGCTCTTATCAACTTTCTGCTATACTCTACAGAGGCATCATAATCTTGTTAGCTGTAGACTTGCTGGATAGGTGCATGTGCTTACGCAACTGACTTGTCAATTTCCATGTTTTTTGCCTGTTCACATATGTTTTGCTTCATCTACACACATACTACTTGCACTAACAGGGGAGATGCTGATATATGGAATAAGTGCATCTAGATAAATGCTCAGATGCACCTTTGGTCTTTTCAACACTAGCTTTTGTCTTGTTTCATTAGCTGCATGTGAACTCATTTTGAGGAATTCTAATTCAGTGGTGCTCAAATTTCATTGCAGCTCCCTGCTAACAAAAGAAAAATTGCTATATGACCTTGAGTGGGGCTGAAGCCAGAGCCTGAGGGCTTCAGCCCAGCAGGGCAAAGCGTGGGCCCTAGCTTCAGTCTCAAGTCCGAGAGAGTCTGATGCTGGCCCTAGCAACCCTGTTATAACAGGGTCAGACTTAAGACCCACAGTTTGAGAAGCACTGTTTTAACGTAAGCAGTGTCACTTTGCAGCTTCCCTATTTACAAATCCCAGTGTGTGAATGTCTCGATGCTAAATACCAATAAGTAGCACAATGCACCAAAAATGGCTCACCTTGAAGTACAGTATTAGAAAAAAGTAATGAGATGCTGACAATTAAAAATGAACTTCCTTGTGCAGTGCTGTCACCTCTTCTAGTCAGTAATCCAGTCTTCCTGCTGCTAGTGATGGTCATAAACTTTGATCTTGGGAATTAAGATATCTAGCTCGTGTTTGGATGAGGTTTATGAGAGCTACAAACTGGCTGGAGCTGCATCTGAGCAAGAGTGGGGGATGAGTGGGTAGCTCTTGGAATTGTTACAGCCCTCTGCCAGCTGCCTCCACTCTAGGAGTGGGGGTGTGTGTGTTTTGATTTGTGTTCCTATGCAGCAGTTTCCAGTGGCCACGCATGCAGAGATGAGTTACTGTAGTTTGTTCTCCACCCTATTCCCCAGATCTCCCCTGCACTAGCAATCCACCAAGAACTTTCCTGCAGGAAATCTCATACACTAATTTCCACATTGGTATCTGACTTTTTCCTAGATTATGACAAACCTGCAGTTGCAGGCAAATACCTACAATCAGTCAATTAAATCATTTGGGTTGTAGAAGGTGTCTAGGTTTCTCAGTGACCCTAATCTCTCAAGTGGCACAAGTAACACTTCCTATCATCTCCAGCTGGTTGTGAGACTCCATCCTCTCCTAGCAGACCATGACCTGCCCTCACTTACGCACACCTTTGTCGCTTTCTGTCTAGACTACAGAAATGCAATACATGAGGGTGTACAAACAGTAGGAAATTCTAACTTATGCTCTAGCATTCTGTTGCCTCAGTAAAAAAGCTAATGAGAACACCATCCTGTTATAAAAATTAACACTTTTGTACTTTTAACTGACTTATGTTTGTAAAACAAATGCCAGAATTGTGAGAAACATGACACACCAGGCACAATGACACTAGTAAATGGCACCAATTAGTTTTATAGTCAAAGGACCTACAAATAAAGTAGATGAGAGATATCTATTCAAGCAGAAAGTACTCTTTCTGTTTTCTGTTAAACCTAGCTTGTGCTTTTGGCCCATGGAAAAACAAATTACAAAACTACATACCAAAATATTTTAGTAATGTTAATAATTTTTCCTTAAAAGAGCTAGTTATACTATTGCTGTTCTCCTCCCCCCCTCCCCACTTTCCATGAATAGATGAGCCTTGTAGTCTGTCCGGAAAGTCATCAAACTCCTGCTCTGCTGTGGGGGTAGAGCAAAAGCATCCCACACCAGAGAGGATTATCTTGCTATCAGAACCCATTTGTGTAAAATGGGGGGCCCTGCTAGCTTAAGCCCCTTTTCTTCCAGTTAAGTATAGATATTACTAAACCAGTGTCAGAAATGTTCTTTATGGGAGGAAAATTGCCTCTTGAGTTTTAACCAATGTTACTGAAATGTTTGTCCTTGTTTTAACCATATTTAGATGCATCCACTGACCATGGTGTATTTTAGGGATTTATGCTGCCACCTATCACCACAGTAGCTAGCTGTTTTCCAAGTAAAATCAAAATCCTTAGTTGACTTCATGGAGTCTCTAGACTAGAGCTTTTCAGATGTCATTAATTTCTTCCTTTCTTCCCCCCTCCCTCACTGGTTTAGCAAATGGGGGTTAATTTGCTAGCTAGAAGTGTCAGTGCTCTGAGTTAAGCAGCATAATAGTAGGCTCTGTGTCCCATGATTGGAGAGACAAAGTGAGGGAAGATATTGCCTCGCCAACCTGCTACTGAGTGTCATTTTCATGATGGAAACCCCCCAGCTGTTTTTCAGCTTTGGAAGAAAGTGACTGGACTTTGGATTCTCCTAATAGCCAGAAGTTTGTTCTGCTGGTGAATCTCTTTCAGTAGGAATATTTTGCCCCCCAGCTTTATCCTGGGCTTTGTGATCTGATCTGTCCCAGAGGCTAGCAGAATCAGAATTTGGCTTCTGATGAAAAGGAGGTATTTTTCCACCATAAATTAATCACAGCACATATGACTTAACTTGTAATAGGTGAAAACCACTCCCTTTTAAATTGCATTTGCCTGCCAAGCCTGTGTGGGAGCTGCAGGTAGGAGGCACGTGTTTCAGTGGTGATTGGTGTGCTATAAATACCTAACTACATATGCAACCAGCCCCATAGCCTGGTGGCTCGCCTGTGCTTCAGGTGTAATTAATTACGGTCGGGGTGCAGTGCTTCGAGCTCCTACGGTGGAAAGCAGTAATGTGTGTGCGAGGAATACGGCGGCTCTTGAGTTCTGGCTTTAGGCACCTTTCTTCTCCTACCAGTCAGGGCCAGTTCTTCCTCCCCTCCCGGACATCAGGTTCTTTCTCCCCGTATTCCCGCAACCTCCAGCGGCTTGTCAGCAGATGACTCCTTCCTTTTAATTTCCCAAGCAAACAGGAGACACTTAACCTCGGAGCCAGTGCTAGGCAGAAGCAGACTAAGCAATCCTGACTCAAAAGGAGCCTCTTTTTCAGTCTGCGGTTGGGGGCATAGGGCAGGAATATTCCTTATTAGGGATCCAGGGGGCTAGCACTGTAGCTGCCTAGCAGGCTGGAGGGGGTCCCCAGAAGAATCACCCCCCCCCCCCGGGCTTAGCTGGCTCGAGTCACTTTCATCACCCCTTCCCCCCCTTCCCGAGTACTGTTACAATGGAACAATCGCAGCGCTCCACGGCTGCGCTAGTAACGTAGCGCTCTCGCCACCAGACAGGTACGCTTGCTGGGTACGCCAGGTGCATTGCGTAAAGCCACAGTTTGTCTGCCTTTCGTTCCTGCACAATTTGCGTAAACGTCAGCCTTCCGACCCCACCCCCTCCCGTGCCGCGGCCGCAAACGGCGTAAGGCCCTCCCTATTCCTGGCGCCGGTCTACTCCCCCCCCCCCACGCCGCGTGCCTAGCGTAGAGCGCGTGCTGGGCCCGGAAGGGGAGTGATTCTTCACGCGAGGGGGCGTTGCGGCCGCCCCCGCCCCGGTGCCTTTACGCTGTTGGCGCAGCGTGCCCCAAGATGGCGTCGCGGTCGTCGTTGGCGGCGGTCGGAAGAGCTGGCGGCGGCCGAGCTCGTGGAGCTGACGCGGGGGATGAGGCGGGCGAAAGGCGGCAGCGTCAGTAGCGTGTAGCGGAGGCTCCCGGCGTGAGAGAGACTCTCCTGGGAGGCGGGTCCCACCCCCTCAGGCCCCCCCCTTCCCCCCCCGGAGCCCAGGCCCCAGCCTCGGTGCGCTCCTCCCGCGCCGGCCCCGAGCCCCTTCCTCCTCTCAGCGACCCGGAGCCGAGCCCCGCTTCTGTCCCCCTCCCCCCCCCCCACGCTGCTCGCCTTGCCTCACAGCGGAGGATGATGAAGCTCAAGTCCAACCAGACTCGCACCTACGACGGGGACGGGTACAAGAAGCGGGCGGCCTGCCTCTGCTTCCGCAGCGAGAGCGAGGAGGAGGTGAGCGGGGCTGGGGGCGAGGTGGGGGGATGGGGAGAAAGGGGCTGGCCTGGGTGGCTGGGGGCAGCCTCGGGGGATTGGAAGGAGGGGGCCGTAGTGGACCGGGGTCGGGTGTGGACGCTTGGGAGTAGAGCGGGTGGGAGGCCTGGCAAGAGAATGAGGGAGCTAAAAGGGCGATGCCTTCTGAGTGGCTCGGCAGGGGGAGAAAAGGCAGCGGGGGGCAGCTCGTGGGGTGCTGTTACCAGGATGAGCAGGGAATGCTGAATGTTAAGCCTGGGGAAACGTAGAGGCTGAGACCCCTTCAGAAGTGACAGGCGCTCAGGAAGGGGGGGCTGGAAGGAATTGTGAGTGAGACCTTTGCGGGGAGGCACGCTCAAGGTTTTGGAAGGTAAGAACCTGGCGTTCCCAGAGAGTGAAGGCTCACAGGAGCCAAGATATTTAAGGTCCTTGACATGGTTGACTCAAGAAACACACTTACTTGGTTCTATAGCTCAAGAAGTGTATGGGGCTTTAATTTTGCTAATCAGGTAGATGGCTCTCTCTTCTGCTATCTTACATACTGGAGGTGTGGGAAGGTACAACAGATTTTGGTAGATAAAGTAGATGCAGGATTCTGAGTCTAAGGGCAACTGAAAAAGATAAAACCATTGCATATAGTTATTTTTCTTTTTCCCTCATACAAAATCTAGACTTCTGAAGGTGTTTATATTGCATTTCGTGAATTGAATGTAACACTTTTTGTAAAACATATTTAAGGAAATGTAAGATACAGTGTTGAGTGATGGTGTGAACATGATTGCAGATGAAAAGTACTGAATTGAAGGTTTAAAACACTGAAGGGTGAAGTGCTCTCTTACGGCGTGGCATGGGATTTGGCAGTGGACTGCAATTTAACCACAGTGTCAGAGCTTCACTCTACCACATCACATGAGATGGGAAAGGAAACATGACTCTGGATTTATAAAAAGAAACTGGGATGAAAGGGACTGGTGCATTGCCAGAAACCACTGGCCAGAAAGGCTTGAGAGGAAGTGGGAATTAAATGTAAACTGGTTGGCCTGAGAACAATTATATCATAGAGGATACTTATGTCTGTAATGCTAAAGGGATGGAATTTGCACTTAGAAATATGATTTTCTAACTCTTTTTAAAGAGAAAAGCTTCTTCTTTGTGATACAATATTTAAAACAAATCAAGAGATACTCTTACATGAATGTAATGGAATCCTATTGACTTGATCTGATTTACTGGTTCCTGGGTGGCTGTACCAAAGTCTTTGTTCTCCTGATTATCATAGTTGTAGATACAGGAAATCTGAAAGGAATCACTGGAAAGTTAATTAGCATACCATTTGGTTATCATTTAATATGGTGAAGAAGCCTTTTTTATAGCTGTACTCTCATGGTGAAGAATGTCAGCATTTCAGTTAAAAATGGTCTGAATGCTTGTAAAAACTTGCCTAGACAAAAAGAGATGCCTTTCTTACCAATTTCTAGTAAACTATTTTGCAATTTTAAATAAGTATAAGGAAAAATATAGCCTTGTGGTGTAAGAGGTTGCTTTGTGGGGCAATGATGCTGGGCCTAATTAAGAAAATTACACTTCCTGAAGTAGTTTTATACAGTTGATTAGATATATATGGTAACTTCTCATACACATTTCTAGAAAGGTGTATTTAGGTACATTTTCATTGTCGTGTCTGGATTGTAATATAACTAATATGCTTGAAATTTCTGAACTGAGGATATGAGGGGAGACATGACAAAGTTTCAGTAATGCCATTCACTGACATTTGGCCCGGCCCTTCCACCCCATCACCAACAGTGGGACAGCCAGGGCAAATCTGAACTAATGGTATTGCAACCAGGCATGTGGGGTTGTACCACCATTGAAATGTAGAGTGGTTGGCTCCCTGCCTGTAGGGATGTCAAAGTGTAGAAGCTATACAATTAATCAATAGGCCTGGGCTTATTGGTTAATCCTGTTGACTATACACATTCTTCCCCTCCACCCCCTTTGCTGCCTCTATCTTGGAGGCAGTAAGGGTAGGGGGAGGTGGGAACTGGTGCCAGTGAAGAGCCGGATTTAAACTGGCTCCTCACAAGCACCAGATCCACCTGCACCACCCCCACCCCGCACTGCTGCCTCTGATAGAAAGGCAGAAGCATGGAGGATGAAGGGGCAGGCAGGAGCCGATACGTGCGAGGAGCCAGCTTTTAAGTGGGTTTCCATGTGTCCAGGCTCTACGGACCTGCCTACTCTGCCCACTGCCTCCTACAGAGGCAGTGTGGGGGAGCTGGCTCAGAAGTGTGTGTGTGTGGAGGGGAGACGGAGGCTACTGCAAAGTGGCATGTGGAGTGGCTGCTCCTACTGTGTTTTAAATTGCAGAGCTGCAGTTTTGGTCCCCGATCTGGCGTGAGCAGGGACTGAGCTGGACTGCCTGCCCGGCTCCTACTAAATTTAGGAGCCAGGCGGGCAGGCAGCCCCACCCAGTCCATGTTCGTGCCGGGTCAGGGACCAAACTCCACTGTAGCTCTGCAATTTAAAATGCAGTAGGAGCTGTGAAGCAGTGGGGTTTGGTCCTGGCGTGAGCTGGGACTGAGTGGGGCTACTTTCCCCTGTTGGGTAGTCGATAGAATTTTTGACTACTCAATTTCTGAAATAACGTAAATTTAACATCCCTACTGAGGAACCATATGGGTCAGGGCAGGACTTTTGGGGAGGTGGTCTCACCCAATTCACTGCACTGGCTCCATGCCAGCTGGCGCTGCATGCACTTGGTCCTGCTGGTGCTGGTCTTGCACTCTGCCCGGATGCAGTTGCACCTCTAGAAAGTGCAGACCAAGCCTGTTGAATAGCTTCTGCACTACCTGAGGACTTTGCTTTCCTTGGCTGCCTTGCTGCATTATTGGGAGCTGGCGGATGGGCCAGAGGAGCCCTGGCAGTGCCAGCCCTCCATAGGGCCTAGAGGAATCTCTGAGCTGAGGATATTTCGAGGGCTTGCCCCTTCGCACTCCACCCTGGGGTTTGGAGGAGTGGGATTGGATATTCAGCACCCGTTAAAGGGGCTGCCATCAGTTTGCTGCCAACTTGACATCTATTCAGTTACACTCGAAGCAATGTGTTTGTATGTGTTAAACATTAAGTTTAACCAGTTAACTGATTAAATGGGGCCTGGTGAAGGGGGGGCTGTTCCAGTCCTCTGTGATGAAGCCATTGGTGCTGGGAGCATGGGCTGCTCCTCCCTCTGCCTGCTGCAGCTTCTGCCCCTTCCCCTTTTCTCCCCCCCACATGGCTGCTGACTCCCAGGTAACTGTTCATGTCCCTGTTGTGATGGAGGGACAGATGGGCCAAATTCGAGTGGCTTTGTAATCCCATGCTCAAGGCAGGATCCTTGCTATTGTAAGGGGTGGAAACGGGCGCCAAGTGTTTATAGGAGGTGTGCAATGGTAGAAAAACACCCCCTAAGGTTTTTTATAAAGGTGAAGGACCCTGGCCTAATGGATAGATGATATACTACTTTAAGTGGTCAATTTTGAAACAAACCATTTTTCAATATATCATCTGCAGACTGGGAATCTTTTTAAAAAAGATCTATGATTGAAAAGTCAGTGTTAGGACACAATATTTAAATGAGGTTGTCCTAGAAATTGAATACTGTACATTCTTTCTCCATACATTATGTTTTCATACCCAAAGTTTACATAAAAACCAATTTAATGCTGCAAAAATTCCTCTAAAATTGATGAAGAAATTAACGTAATACAACTTAAAGTACAAGTAAAGAATAAATTTAAATGGGCTCTGCTAGAAAACCTTTTATTGTACTCCTGTTCTTTGTGAAACAATAGATTCCCCTTAAAAGGAAATGTCTGCCAAAAAAAAAAAAAAAAAGCAACATGGCTATTTCGAAGAGATTTTGAACAGCTTTCAGAGAACCTTCTTGCAATAGTTAGCCTAAACAAAGGATGAAAAGGATGAAAAAACTAGGGGCAGTAAATTCTTGTGGTGATTGCTGCCTGTGTGAGAGAGAAGGGAATAGTTTAGAAATTTAAATAACTGTTTATAGGAAGCAGCATAATCCTGAATTTTGTGTATAACCAATCTAGAACTTTGAAGTACTGCTTTTTAGCACCTGTGATGTCACGTAAGTTTTTAAAATTTTGCTGCAGGTTGTATTGACAAGACAAAACAAAACAGTTTTGTATACTGACTTTTTCCAATAAGGATTTGAGGCAGGGGTCCAAAAAATTTCACAGATTCACTTTCAGGTACAGACAGAATGGAAATCCACTTACTGGAACTTTGTGCTATATTTTAATAAAATACACCGTATAAATGTTCAGTTCTACTGTGTTTTTTAAAGCCTGGGTGTTGGAGTGGCTAGAGCTATAGACATGCTTGACTTATCTCACAGATAGGTTGCTTATTAACAACTTAATGGCTTGAAGGAATTTTTGAGGAAATTGTTTCACAAAGAGTAGCAGGGCATTACTGCTCTCCAGTCTATTATAAAGTGAGGAATAAAAGTGAATGGGGGAAACTATGAAAATATACCCAGTCTACAGAGCTTTCCTGAAGAGTGCCAAATAAGCACTCTGAGAGGATCTCTAACTTGTTTCATGTGAGCTGTGTTTTAAGAGATAGTTATGACCATCTCACTGCTCACTGATAATCAGGTAACATCCCTGTCGTATCCTTAGATTAGTGTTGACATGAAAAGATAATATTATACAGTAAATGTAGAATGTATGTTTAGCTATTTTTAATGTGATTCAGTAGCTGGAAATAAGGAAGTATTGCATCATGTGATCAGCCAGCTTTCCACAGACCAAAGTCTGAAAATCATTGCTCTAAGGTTTATGGCTAAATGTTATGTGTAATTGGTTAACCGTTTAAACAGGATGGGTGGGGGGCCCCTCTCCAGCCCAGCTGGGCTGGGTGTTCCCTGCCCACAGTGGAGCGGATTGCTCCAGCCAGACCGGGCCTGCTGCAGGTAGGGGACTGCTTCTGCCGAGGGGCTGCTCTGGCTCGACTGGGTGCCCGCTGTAGGCTACGTGCTAGATGGCTTCAAAAAAAATACCCCCCCCCCCCAAAAAAAAGGACCCTGAGAGTTGTTAAGCAAAAAAAAAAACCAAAAAAAACCCGATAGCGTGGCCCCTTTAAAAAACATGTGTTGAGGCTTTTTGGGCCTAACAGGCTGCCGGACAGCTCCCCTGCGGAACCAGGTAAGCACTAGGGTTGCCAGGCTGCCTCCCTATTGAGCCGGATAGCACGGGATTTTCACCTCCTGGCTGGGAAAAAATCAGAAAGTACCAGACATTTTAGGTGTCTGGTATTTTCTGATTTTTTTTTTACTGGACAGTAGGTGAAAATACCAAACTGTCTGGTTCAATACTGGACACCTAGCAACCCTACTAGGGATGTTAAGAAGCATGTAATTCGCTAATCATCTAGTCAACAAAAATTTTATCAATCATGTAGTCGACAAGGATTAGCACTGTAAGGACTTAGTCCTGCCGTGTGCTAGGTCCCGGCTACTACCCCTGCTGTGGCTCCGCGTTGTTAGGGGTCTGGAGAGCCAGCGCACAGGCAGGCTGGCTCAGTCCCCTAATAATGCAAAGCCACAGCAGGGGTAGTTGCTGGGACCTGTCTCGAGCGGGGGCTGAGCCAGCCTGCCTGCCCGCCCATGTGCTGGCTCTTAAATTGTTTCTAATGCAGAGCCGCAGCGAGGGTTTTTGCCAGGACCTGACACGAGCTGGGACTGAGCCAACCGTTTGGTCAGCCTACTAAAAAATGTACTTGCAGAGGCACGGGGGGTGGAGGAGAGAGTTGTGTGTAGCAGATAACATTAACCGATAAGCTCTGGTTTATTGTTTAATCGACTATTATATCCCTACTGCGAGTGGGGGGCTGCTCCAGCCCAGCTGGGCCACCTGTTAACCATTGACATCCCTAGTGTCTAGTGACCTTTTAAAATTCTGTATGTATAATATTGTTTGGCCCTTTTTAATTTCTGAGTTATAGAGAATAATGCACTCTGAACCTGTTTTGAAAATATTATGTGAAGTTGCAGAACTCCGTGAGATAAGAGACTCCTACATGGGCATAGTTGGGGGAAAAAATTACAGGCCCTTGGTGTATTTTCTGATTCCTAATGAGTTGGCACGTATCTTTGTTCAGTGTGGATTTGACTAATTTTTTTTTTCAAATATGAGTTTGAGTTAAACTAGTGGGCACTGGAAAAACAGAAGAGCTAGTTTCCTCTCACAATTAGGGAGTTCAACCAGTTAACCAGTAAGCTGTTGCATATTGGGTAAACTCTTCCCACCTGGGGAGTTGGCTGCAGACTCTGTAGTTAACTTGGAAGCCAGCAGCCTCCCGATGTGGGCTGGCTCCCGCCAGCTAGCCTTGATCCAGGGGAGCCAGCTGCCCCCCACATGCCCTAGGGCTCTTGCAGCCCCACTCTGGGGCATTGGTTCCACTCCCAGAAAACTGGCTGCCCCTGCTGTGGGCTCTGTAGTAGGAGCTGGCATGCTCCATCCCAGCACATGCTGAGTACTGGCTGCTGGCCCCCTTCCCGGGGATCTGACTACCTCTGCTGCAGGCTCTGCATTAGAACTCCCAGCCAGCTGCTGGGACCTGGCATGTGGCAGGATGGAGCCTGCTGGCTCCTAATACAGAGCTCGCAGCAGACGTGCCATCCTCAGGTAAAATAAATGATTAACCGTATAACTGATAGGAATTGTATCAGTTACCTGGTTACCATTTTAAATTATTTTTTACATCCCTACTTCCTATCTGTAAATAAAAACTAGCTTTGAGAGGATGAGATCTACTAGTTCTAAAATCTTGAAGGATATAGTGACCAGAAACGGTTCAATTCACTGACTACAGATACTTTCTTTTCTTTGTGCAACAGTTTTAAATACAGAATGTTTTGATAAACATTCTTATGTATTCAGCACATGTAAGACACCTTTATTTAACTGATTTTAAAACACAAAAAGTGTCTTTTTTTAATTGAATTTGAATTTCCATCTGGCTAGAAATTGACAAAAATCACATGTAAAACATTTGTTATCTAGTAAACACATTATTCACCATTTTATAACATAATCCAATATATAAAAATTAAGATTATGAATAAATGTAAATTAAATTATGTAATTGTGTAAATGTGTAGGTATGGTGTATTCTCCTTGTTACCAAAAATAAACACCCAATATAGTGCATTATTTAGTTACAAATTAACGTTTCAATGGTTATCAAACAATGAGAATTTCCTTTATTTAGGAAATTAAAAAGTACAAACACAAAACAAGATTAAAGTTGGTAATTTAAAAGAAAAGTTCCTACGTGCCAGTTTAAATCAGTTGAAATTGGCAAATCATTTTGATTTGAATAGATCCATCCTGTGACTATAGAAAGCATAGTTGTTCCTTAAATCTATGTATTGATAAATAGATCATTTTACATTTTATCACTGAAATGGTTGAGTTCAGATGACAGCTATTCATAGAACTCACTGTTTCTCAGGTTTTTTAATACCAGGATCTGGTGGTCTGCCTTCCTAAACTGTGTAAGGGAGATCTCAGGGACTGATCATTAAGAAACGCTGAACTGATCTTGACACTTTCCATCTTGTGGCAAGTTCTAATAGCCAGTGTGGAGTGGACCTGGATTAGCTTTTGCATGCAGTTTTATGAGTTTGGTTATGATAAATACTGCTATTTGATATCTTGTCAGCCTTCCCTTTGTCATGTCTCATCAAGTATGTTTACTTGACTGTCCTTAAGACTGAATTCCTCAGGGCTTTTCTTGAATGTCTGGAAAGTGCATTGCTAAAATATCTTTGTGAGAGTAGATAATCATCTAGCTTTATATTCATTCTTATAATTCTGTAATCCTTCATAAAATTGCATCCATGAAGCCACACAGTAGAAGTCGCATGTTTAGCTGTGACTAAGCAGTGAAGTGGTTTTTTTTGTTTTGTTTTGTTTTTGGGCTGTAGTTGAGGAGCCTGGAACTTCCTTGATAGCTGCAGTGCATAAACTGAAGATTGATCCTTCACTTTTCTAACGTCTCTCAATTCCTCTGTTTTTTGGCTGCCAAAGTAGTCAAGGAACCAGTCTCTCCTTTCCAAACATGTTAGTTTTGCATAGGAATGTTGTAAGTAGTACATAAGGCCATGTGTTTGTCATGTAGATCACAGAAGTCACAGATCTCATGACCTCTGGGACTTCTGCAATGTTTCCTGGCCACTGGAAGATGCGGTGCCAAAGCTTGTGGCTGGGGCAGTGCGTGGAGTAGCCTCCCTAACCTTTCCTTCCACTAGGAGTTGCAGGGACACACTATCCACTTCTGGGTAGCCCTACTGTGGTAAGCTCTGCCCTGCATCCCAATCCTGAGCCACCTCCCCCATCCAAATTGCCCTATGCTGAATTCTTCTGGGGAGCTGGGTAGGGGGCCTGCCAACTCCCTCTTGCCCCAGCTCTAGTAGGGGTCCTTAGACTAAGTTTTAGTTAGGGGTATAGGACATGTCATGGACAGGTCACAGACTGTGCATTTTTGTTTATTTCCCTGTGACCTGTCCATGACTTCTAAAAATATCTGTGCCTAAAATGTAGCCTTATACTTAAGTAATTGTATCTTGAGTATGGTACATGCTTTAATTTTAGTTTAATGTTATAGAATTCATTTGTTAGGTTGAATTTTTACTGGCTTTAAGTTGCCATGGACCTTTCCTAAGATGATTGCCTAGGCAACTTTCTTTTCTTTTGATTTACATATGGTAAGTACCTTTTTATGCTTCAGAGAAGGGTGGTTTGCACTCATCACAGTCCATGACAAAGTCTTCTCCAAAAGGAGCCATAAGGACTGTCTCCAGAACGTGCCCCCAAGAAGCTGTTAGTAGGTGACCATCTCCTTACAAATGCCTTGCTGGCAAGAGTAGTGTAGATATTAATCCTTCCTCAATGCTTAAGCCTAATACAAAATGCTTGGCTGAGGAAGGGGTTGTTCTCTTTTAAAGGCACCCTGTAAGTAACCATTGAAATGTTTCACCAGTGAAGGAACCCCGGGGTCATTGAAATAGGTGAGGGAAGTAGAGGAACAGAAAGAAATGCTGGGGTTCATGGAGGAAAGAAATTATTTTAGATTGCTCTTGTTTCAGCCCTGGAGGCCTCCAGGCAACATATAAGGCACATTGCATAAGTCCCTATACAGACACATACATAGAGACAATACTGCAATTGAAAGAAATGAACAATTCATCTTTTCAATTTTTGCTGTATTTCTGATAAACAGTGTCCGGGCTTTGTCACTGCTTTCAGGTGGATTTCAGAGGCTCGTGTGTGTGTGTTTTTTTTTTTTTTTTTTTTTAAGAATTCTATTTTTAGCTGAAGTTGCTGAAAATCTTACCTAGTCTCTTGCAGAAACACTAATGAACTGTGTGATGCCTTCATAGATATAAAATACTTTTTTGAAATAAACTTTCTTCATTTTGTAAATTTCAAATAGATTTGTTTTTTAAATATAATGCAACAATGGGAATACATTTTGCTCACACTGCTAGAAGTTAGCTTGATGAATTTTAGTATGTTTCCAAAAGGTACTTTTGTATGATGCTAGTATTTCATGACTGCTGCTTTTACAATTTGCTGTGACTAGAGTAAGAATCTGGGAAGTTGGGACTCCTAGGTTCTGTTTCCACATCTGCCATTGGGTTGCTCTGTATTATGGAACTCACTTCACCACTATGCCTCTGTTTTCTTTTGTAACATAAATATAATACTTTCTCACAGGTTTTTTTTTTTAATCTGAATGATTGAAACTACCAGTGTAATAAGACAGAGTGGAGGAAGGCATTTAGTGATAGTATATTACTGAGTTACAAGCTTGGCAGGTGAAGGCATTAGCTACACTAGCCTGACCAAATGCAAACTTTGATAATTCTTCCTGTTTTTGTGTATTCTACTATAGTTGCAAATGGATGTTATGTTGACTTGTTTTACTACATTATTGTGCACTGGGTTAATCATTTGACTAGAGATGGCTATGCTTGTCCGATGGGCAGAATGACTGTTCGTGTGTCTTATATGATGTTAACGTTGAGTTTTGTAGAGCACTTTAGGAACATTCTGGATACATAGCAGGTATAGACATGATAATTCTCATGAGCAGAATTGAAGAGTTCTCGTGAAGGTCTGATTTTTTTTTCTAATGAAGATTGAAAATATAAAGAAAAGGGGACTTAAATTTAGACTATTCAGAAAATTAGAAACAAGGAAAGTAACGATTAAGTCTGTTAGGAATTTGTCAAGTAATTTAGATCAAACATTTGGCCTGCCTTTTTTGGTGTTGGAAAGAGGATTTCTTTTGTTTAGATTATAACAACTCTCATAGACTATAAGGCCTGTAGGGACCATCATGATCATGTAGTCTAACCTCCTGCATGCTGCAGGCCATTGAACGTTATTTGCCCATTCCTGTAATAGGCCCATAACCTCTGGTTAAAATGCTGAAGTCCTAAAATGGTGATTTAAAGTTTTTTTCAAGTTACAAAGAATTCACCATTTACCCTAGTTCAAAATAGGTATGTTAAAAATCATGTAATAGGGTAACTGTGTAACCACTACATGGTTACATTTTAAAATTGCTCTTTACATCCCTAGTTCAAAACAGAAAGTGACTTGTACCCCATGCTTCTGAGAAATGTGAATCCCTTCCTCCCTGGGCTCTGGCAGTTTGACCGGGGCAGGGATTCCTTCTCACCCCAAATATGGCAATTATTTATACCCCGAGCATGTGGAAAGACCCACTTGCTGGCCACCTGGGAAAGACCTATCTGTAGGCCATTTGAAAGATTGGCTAATAGCAGTTGTGATTGTAGGTAATCTTATACCATTCTGTCCATAAATTTATCGAGCTCAGTCTTGCAGCCGGGTTTTTGCCCCCACTTTTCCCTTGGAAAGCTGATCCAGAACTTCTCTTCTCTGATTAGAGACCTTTATTTAATTTCAAGCTTAAACATGTGGCGGGCCAGTTTATATCCATTTGTTCTTGTGCCAACCTTGACCTTAACTTAAATAACTCTTCTCCCTCCCTGGTGTTTATCGCTCTTTTATATTTATAGAGAGCAATCCTATCTCCCCTCAGCCTTCGTTTTGTTAGGCTAAACAAGCTGGGCTTCTCTCATAAGGTAGTTTCTCCATTCATCTTTACTGGAAATACAGTAAACTTCCGATAATCTGGCACCTTTGGGACCCAGGGGGTGCTGGATTATCGGATATGCTGGAGTATCAGGAGGTACTCCGGAAGGGGGGCTGTGAGGTGTCTGGGGGGGGAGGGGGGAGTCAGCGGGGAATGGCGTGGCATGGGGCGAATCCTCCGCCGTTATGCAGGGAGACGGGGGAAGCCCCGCGCAGCTGCCGGCGACAGGCCAGCTGGGGCTGCAAGCGGCAGCGGAGACTTGGGGAAGCGGCGGGGCGGGGCAGAGCAGCTGGGGTGCTGCTGGGCGCCGAGCAGGGGGGGTGAGGGGCAGCACTGCGGGACCAACCCGGCAGCACCCCAGCTGCTCTGCGCCTCTTCCCCAAGTCCGCCACTGGTCAGTTCTGCCGCTGCTGAACTTGGGGAAGCAGTGTGGAGCAGCTCCAATTGTCCGGCTGGCCAGAGCACTTCCGGGTTCCAGTTGGTGCCGGACTATCGGGAGTGCTGGACCACTGGATGCTGGACAATTGGAGTTTTACTGTATCTTGCTTGATGCATCCTAGGATTGCATTAGCCTTTTTGAAGGCTATATCTTGTCAGTGGCTCATAGTTATCCTGTGCTTGGATGAAGCTTCATGCCCTTTCTCTTTTTCTGTTGCTTCCAACTGATACATCCCCAGCTTATAGCAAAAATGCTTTTTGTCAGTTCATAAGTGCACGATCTTGTACTTGGAACTATTACATTTCATCCTATTTTTGGTAGTCTAGTTGTCATCCAAATCTTCTTGTATAATATTCTGGTCCTCCATGATATTGGCAGTACCTCTCATCTTTGTGACGTCTGCAAATCGTGTTAGTGCCCTTCCACTTTTTGTGCCAAAGTAGTTAATGAAAATGTTTGACAAAGATTGATCCCTAGACTGGTTCCTGAGGAACTCCGCTAGAGGTTGAACCTCTCTAATCCTCCATCCTTGTGACCTGACTGATGCCAAACCAGAGAATTTGATGAACCATGGGAGATCAATATTGTCTAACAGCATTACCAACATTACTTCCACTGCTTATTGGGCTCTTAGAAGACATTTAGGGGTAAATTGGAGCTAAATAACAGCACAGGACGCGGAGAGCCAGGATTGATAGCTTTAAACAAACTTTATTGAACTGCAGGAAACTTGGCTACACCCAGTGCTTTTTTTGTGATGGTACTGCCTGGTACACAGTACTGGCACCTCCAGACTCAGTACCAGCACCTCCAGTTGGAGCTCAACAACTCTTCTCCTGGAGTACTGGCACCTTTTTTTAACAAGAAAAGCACTGGCTACACCCATGATAAATGGACATCCGGCTAACTAAAATCATGCCGGACCAGAGAGAGCTGGACTAGAGAGGTTCATCCTGTAATAACTTCCTTTTAGTACGACTAGTTGTAGCCTCCTCCATTTCCTTACTCACCTGTTGATTCTTGTATGAATCTCCATATCTGCCTGTTTGTTTGATTGAAAAATTAAAGGAAAAAAATGTAGCAATTGGGAGTGGATTTTTTTTATTTTTTGAGAGAGTGCAACTTGATAATATGTTTGTGTTCCTGCATTCTTTTTTGCTTCTGGAGCAGCAGTTCCTAACCCAGTAGTTCCCAACCTTTTTATATTCTGGGGACTGGCAAACCCATTCCCAAACCTTTGGTGGACTGTTAACATTCTATTTGCGTATTCATTATGCAAATGATGAATATGCAAATAAAACATTACCAGTCTGCCAAAAGCCCAGCCCCCAGTGCCAGCCCTAACCCCTAGAGCCCTCCACTACCCCTCCAGCCACTGACCCCAGAGCCCCCTGCACCCAACCCCCTTTAGTGTCAGGCCCCCCATCCCAAATGCTTGTGCCAGCCCCTGCATAGAACTCCCCACCAGCAGACCCCCCCCAGTACCAGCCTCCTGTTTCCAGAGCCCCACTGCACCCAACCCCCCCCCCCCAGTGCCAGCCCCCATATTAGCCCTGTCCCCAGAACCTCCCCTCCCCCCCACTACTAGCTCATCCTCCAGAACCCCCCAGCACTAGCTCTGCCCCTGGAGCCCCCAGTGCCTGCCCCATCCCTCCTTACCTGGCCCTGTGCTGCTGCCTGTGTTGTGGTGGCTCTGGGGGCAAGGGCTGGGGTACACTGCCCAGTGCCTTCCCTCCCCCGCAGCTGTTGGGAGAGGTATGTCCTGCCCTGCCTCTCAGCCAGCCAGCGCTGGGCAGGGGCAGGGTCTCCTTCCGGCCGCGGAAGAGCGCTTTCCTGCATGGTGGGAGGGCCACGTGGAGCCATTCAGGGAAGCACTCTTCCATGGCTGGGAGGAGACGCTGCCCCTGCCCAGTGTTGGTTGGCTGAGAGGTGGGGAAGGACATGTCTCTCCCAACAGCCATGGCAGGAAGGGTGGCACTGGATGGTGTACCCCAGCCCCGACCCCCAGAGCTGCTGCGGCTCAGGACCCAGAGCTCCGCGGCCTGGCGGCTGGGAACCACTGTACTAACCAATCTTATTCCCAGAACTGTGTTAACATTTCAGTTTGTTTTAAAATTGTTAATTTTAAATGCACTAAAACTGTGATAAAAATAGAAAGTAAAAATTGGTAGGGATAGAACTCTTAATTTCAAATTTTTTGGAAGAGGGGGAAAAATTAAAAAGAACACTTGTGCTGTTTTTCTGAGCAATACAAATTTCAGAATTTTAAGTGGTATTTAAGTAGTGCAAGTACGTACATACCTACTAATGGAGCCATTTTGACTTGTCATGAGATCAGTTAAGCTTGATGATTTCTTTTTTTCACTCCTTTGTTGCCAGCAAAGTTACATCTTACATACCATGTTGCCATTGCTATTAGGTTAATTCTGCTGTGGTTTTCTTTTCTCTGGTTCTATAAAGGATAAGGATCTTAATTTTGTTTTGTAAGTCTTGTGCTATATATGCATCTGCTGCATAGTGGAAAGACCTTTCTTCAGCAACCCTACTGTTTAGCCAGATTGCTTGCAAGAAGTACTGTTCCCCACCCCCATGATCTCACTGCAGAAAAGAAATAACTGCCAGGAAGCGAGGGTGCGGGTTGGGGGAGGAAGGGTTGTTGGGATAGAAGTGCCAGGCATTTTCTTTGTAATTCCCTATTGGTTTTGATAAATCAGGCTGAGAGTAGCCTTAGTTCTGTATAGAATTCTGCATTTGTTTCTTGTAATATAGATGTTTGATGGCAAGTCTCGATATTTTAGTAACTCTACTTGAAATGTTTTTAAAGGACTTTTAGAGAATGGGGAGGGGAGACAGAGAAGGGATTTTGTTTTAATTGCAACTGCTTTTTAACAGTGAATGGAAAGACAGCCAGGCTATTGCTACAGCCACGTGAGGCCCCCTTCCCTGCAGTGTTGTCTGGGCAATAGAAAAGAAGTGCTAGCTGGCTGTTCTGTGGTTCTAATCTATAAGCCTACTTACCCCCTTGTTAACTTCACTGTAAAACTGTGGTTATAAATTTTACATTCACAAACATAAATGTGTTGTGAAAGACATGGATGATAATTGTTGGCCTCTTGGCAGTGCATTGCACTATCAGGAACATTTAATTTTTTTTGTTCTTGAGGAAAGAAGAAATGCTGTAAAACTCTCATGTTACTTGAAATATTCATTGGACTTGAGTTGCATTTTTGACCAGTGGCAGAAAGACCAGGAGTTAAATTTCTTAACTTTGGCCTTAGAGGTAAAGACTGAAGGCCACACCAAACCAAAAATGAGTATAGGATGGTAGATGGAAAATTGCCGTAACGTCTGTATTACAGACATAATATTGAGAAGTTTGTTGGTTTGTAGAGAAAGCAATAGTGTAAGAGAGTTAACATGAAAATACAATATTGGGTTCTGGAGTGGTGTTAGATTGGGGTGGGCAATAATTTTTGACAGAGGACCACTCCAAAATTTTGGAAAGTAGTTGAAAGTAGTTGCGGGCTGCACTCTTCCATGATATTAATGGAGGAGATGTGGGGTCTGGAATGGAGACTGAGTGCAGAAGAGGGCTTGGGGTAAGGTATTGGGGTGCAGGAGGGAGAATGGAATCTGGGAGGGAGCTTGGGTGAAAGGCGGTTGTGACCTAGGGCAGGGGACTGGAGTGCAGGGGTTTGGGATGTGACCTAGCGTAGGAGGGGATTGTGATCCGGGGCAGGAGATTGGGTTGCCAAATCTGGGAGGGGGTATGGGTGCAAGAGGGATGCACAGGGTTTGAGGATGTTGATTGGGGGGGCAGAAGGTTGGGGAAGGGAGGGGCTGGGGTGCCAGAGGCAGGCTCTGGACAGGAGACTTACCAGCCAGCAGCCAAACCAGCCTGCCTGCCTTCAGAACCAAGACTTAAAATGTTTTCCAGCCTGCCTGCCCGGCCATATGCTTGTGTGAATAACTGAGCCAAGGAGAGGGGGTGTGGTTCTTCTTAGCAGCCTGTTATTCAGACAGGCAGCTCCCATTTGGCCAGTTTCTGGCCAGAAATGGGCCAGTGGGATTGTGCTTGGAGCGGGGGCAGTTTGTGACGCTTTCCCCCCTCCTCTCCAGTTTTGAAATAGAAACGGGGCCCGACATCTGTGTTTCTGAGCAGTGTGCGGAGCTGTGGGGCAAGCAGGGAGGCCTGCCTGGGGCTCCCCGTTGCCTCTGTGGGCTGGATCCAATGGCTTGGTGGGCCAGATCTGGCCCGCAGGCCGTATTTTGCCTAGGCCTGTGTCAGAGGCTTTTCAGTGCTGCAGTTCAGGATGGGAAAGAGATGTGTACTAATGCATTTGTGAAGCCTTTGTTTTGAGACAGCAGTTTTAAAGTATAAATATTCCCTTTAGAGCTTTGCACAAGTTTGTGTATTTTAAAATCATACGAAGGGAGGCAAAGGAAAGGATAGAATCTCCATTGCGGCGCACAAATCTTTCACGTGAAAAACTTTTCATCTTCACATTTTGGCCCTGTTTACTCTAGTAAATTAAATAAATGCAGTACATGTTTTGAAACTTATCCTCATACTATAATAACTAGAAACTAAAGCTGTCAAGTGATTAAAAATCATTAATTGTGATTTAAAACTTGTGATAATGCAATTATGCTTTTAAACAATAATATAATACCATTTATTTAAATATTTTCATGTTCTCTACATTTTCGAATGTTAATTTCAATTACAACACAGAATACCAAGTGTATACTGCTCACTTCATATTTTTTACTAGAAAACTTACCAGGCATTGCTTGGCTCTTAAAATAGAGAGATGTGAAAATAGAGGGATGAAATAGATGTGACATCACAGCTGTGTGTGGAGTGAGTGAATAAACATCATTTAGAAACTTGACAAAATATCACCGGATTTGATTTTGCTTGTATTTCTCCTTGTGGATGAGTCACAGCCAGATACAGTAAACACAATGTCCAGGTATTCTTTGGGGAAACTTTCAGCCAGCTGGGATTCCCAGTTACCATTTGTTTATGGGAGAGGTTAGGCAAACAAATAAAATCACATAATATTGCATAGCTGAATGCTAGAATAAAAGGTCCTCCAAAAATGTGTATACTGTGGGGAAATCTTGAATTGCTCCTATTCAGATATGTTCAAACTGTGGATGTTAAGTACCATTTAAGTAGCTAATTGAGTAGTCGATGGAGTTTCCATTGATTACTCAATTAGTTGATAAGGGAGGGCACTCGCTACCCTGGCTGAGGCTCTGCAGTTTACATGTAGTAGGAGCCGGGCTGCCTGTACACCCAGCTCCTACTACATTTAAACTGCAGAGCCACAGTGGGGTTAGCTCCCAAGGGTGGTGCGAGCAGGTACTGAGCAGTCCCAGCTCATGCCGGGTCCCCAATCACTGCCCCTCTGGCTTTTGAATGTAGTAAGAGCTGCTTGGTGTATCTGCATATCCCCCAGGCGGCTTTTATGACATTTAAAGGCAGAGGCACAGTGGGCAGGGATCTGACTTGCCCCGGGTCCCCTGCTGTGGACCTGCCTTTTAAATGTACTAAGAATCAGGCAGCTCTTATTACCTTTACAAGGCAGATCCTCAGTGGTTGGGTCCCCCACTGCACCTCTGCCTCCTCTGCCCCTCCCTGCGGAGAACCAAAGCTGGCTCCCCCCAGCACAGGCTCCTGCTCCTTCCCCTTGCTGCCTCTGATACAGAGGCAGCAAGTGGGAGAAGCGAGTAGTCAAGTAGTGACTCCACTAGCCTAGCCTTATCGGGTAGTTGGTTACTCAACTAGTCTCTACGTTCTTAGTTCAAACCTGTTTTGCTGGTTCACAAACTCAGCTCTATTGAAATGAGAATATGTATTTCTTTTTATTCTTTCTAGGCTGATGGAACTCAGACATACATTGAGATTCCGCTTTCCACCTTATAAGGCAGAGAAGATTGAGCTCTGATCACAGGGCTGTTTCCCATGGTGCCTGACACACAGGGCAGGAGAGAGAGTGCAAAGTGAATGAATAGGATTAGCTAGGATCTCTTGCTGTCAGTTCCGAGGGTCAGAAAAAGAGTGATGGATGAGAAATATATTTTCTTTTCAACAGCCAGAAAGGGGTACAACAGTTGGGATA
This sequence comes from Pelochelys cantorii, assembly GCA_032595735.1. Classification (NCBI taxonomy): domain Eukaryota; kingdom Metazoa; phylum Chordata; order Testudines; family Trionychidae; genus Pelochelys; species Pelochelys cantorii. Next base: position 11,800,001 of record CM064353.1, on the reverse strand, counting down.
CAAATGAAAGTTGTATAATTATTTGCACCACATGTTTATTCTCTTAGTGCAGTACTGTATAGAATGTAGGTTTTGGGTAGGAATGATAGCAAATTTTTATTTTTGTTGACATGTAAATGTTGCATTTTTCAGCAGTTATGTGTTTACACATGGGGGGGGGGGGCAGGCGGGAGCTGGTGCTCATGGTGAGCTAGCGTTTAAGCTAGCTCCTCGCAAGCATCAGCTCCTGCCTCTCCTCTGATAGAGGCAGCAACTGCCCGGGGGTGGGGAGGAGGTTGTGCGGAGCTGGCTTGAAAGCTGGCTTTCCATGTGTACCACTTCCTCCCCAGCCCTCTGCATTGCTGCCTGTCTATCAGAGGCATCAGTGTGGGGCCGGTGGCTGCACAGGAGCCAGTACTTGGAGGGAGCTGGCTTTTAAGCTGGCTTCACTGGCTCCCATTGTCTTCCCCCCCCACCCCTTCACTGTTGCCTCTGAGAGGCAGCATGGTGGGAAGGCAGGTGACTATGGGAGCTGGCACACTTGAAGAGCCAGCTTCCCACGTGTGTCGGCTTCCATCTGCCTCCCCTGTTTCCTCCCCCCATGCTGCTGTCTCTGATAGAGAGGCAGCAGTGGGCGGGGAGGAGCTCTATGGGAGCCCATATGTGCAGGGATCCAGCTCTCAAGCTGCCTCCCTGTGTGTACCAGCTGTCCACTGCCCCCCTCATCCTCCACATGGCTGCTTCTCTATCAGAGGCGGGGGGGGGGGGCTCCATGGGAGCCATTGCTCATGGGGAGCCAGCTGTTAAGCCAGCACCCCACAAGAACTGGCTTCTGCCTGCTTCTCTGTGCCACCGCACCTGGAGGTGGCAGCAGGTGGCTTCGCAGGAGCTGGCTTAAATTCCGACTCTCTGCAGGCACTGCTTCCTTCCTCCCCCGCCACCTCCCCAATCCCTTGCTGCCTCTCATAAAGAGGCAGCATGGGGGAGGGTGCATGCAGTTAGGATTAACTGATAAACCCAGGCTTATCTGTTAACCATGTGAACAACTACATGTTATAACATCCCTAGTTGGGCGGGGGGGACTCTTCAAAGGCGAAAGGGAAGTTGGGCACCCAACTTGAAAATCTTTCCATTATACTACCAAAAGTAGCAATTTATAAGGGAAAGTTACCTTACTTCTGTATCCAAACAACTTAACACCCCCCCCCCCCGCTCCCGTTTCTTGTAATGTAGGTGTGGTTAGGTGCAAAGTAGTGGTATAGTGTCTTGACTGTCTGATACTGTGTTGTGATGTGTCTTGAAGTTTAAACAGTAGGCGATGACATTGACTTTAATGCGGCTTTGGGATGTCATGTCAGATTGCTAACTCTAATTTTGTGGTGACCATCCTCCATTTGTTCTCTTTTCAAGATTGAGTACCTCTGTTTCCAGAGTAGTAGTGGTTAGAATAGTTTGGGAAAACTTTGAGTCGCTTACTGAATAGAGTATATGCAGTTGTCTAAATAGATCGGAGTTAGGGAAGGCTGAGCCTCAGAAGGAAGATACAGAATATTTTTCAGGCCCCAGTTTGACCAGTCTGAGGGGGTCTTTACATGAGAACTTGTGTTTTTAAACCAAGTCCTGCAAAAGCATGCTACTATGAGTATATGTATCAGTAGTACTCTGTTTTGCTTTGAAATGTAACCCTTTTCATTGGCAGGTGCTGTTGGTGAGCAGTAGTCGCCATCCAGATAGATGGATTGTCCCAGGAGGGGGTATGGAACCTGAGGAGGAGCCCAATGTGGCCGCTGTGCGGGAAGTCTGTGAAGAGGTAAGTACCCTACAAGAACAAAACACTTAGCAACACTCTATGGTCGGTAGTTGGCTGTTTCCTTATTCATCTCTGTTCCTTCCGTTCCCCTGCTGCCAAAATATTTTCGTGTTGTGAGAAATCTTTTCTGTGTCGGTTCATTTTTCAGTATTCCCACAATTTATTACAGGTACTAAATAGTGCTTGCATTATCAGTGACAGCGTCTGTTACTATACTTATGTCTCTATCTGCATATCCTTAAGGGTAAAAATTAGGGCTGTCAAGCGATTAAAAAATATAATTGTGATGAATTGCATATGCCTCCTCTGAAATGCCGTGGCTGACCCCGGGCTCCATGCAAGTGTTGTCCCTTGGAAGAGCTGCAGCGGCGTTTCCAAGGGGCAGTGCATTAGAAGCTTGGTATCAGCTGGGGACTCCAGCTGATCCCTGGCTCCGCTGTCGCAAAGCCGCTTTGAAGCACCAGAATGGCACTTCAGAGGGGCAGCGCAGCATTACTGCATTAATCGCAGATGTTAATGCAGGTCAACTGACAGCCCTAGTAAAAATGATTTAAAGTCAAGTGCAAAGTTCATGTGTAATAGAGGACTGACTACAGGTTCCGTAAGTGCATAACAAAAACTCTGCAAATCCGATGGTATCTGTGAATGTAGATATGCGTGGTGCTCTTTTGCGGATATGCATGTGGACAAAAATCCAAATTTTGTATCTAGAACCCAGCAAATTTGCAGGTATCTGCATTTGCAGATGTGAATGCAGGTATCTGTGGTTCATTTTTGCAGACACAGACATGGATGCAGATGCAACATTTTGTATCCACACAGGGCTCTGTGTGAACTTCTAAATTGAACAGGATTTATGTGGAGCGTAAAACAGAATACTCTCATTCTTACAAGAGATTTTGTATCTATTTAAGAAAATTATAAATATATACCTAATATAGTATTCTTTTCCCTTCCTTTAACTGTGACATTACATAAATTCTCTTCAGTAATATGTGCATTTTATGTCTTAAAGGTCCCAACATAGCTATACAGTGATTTAAGTTTGGCTGTCCCATTCAATGTCTTGCTATGAAGAGGCAGCCTTTTCCATTCTCTGTACAGCTTTTACTTTAGTCTTTTGGGTCCTGTTTGATTTGTATCTAATAGATGGATACAAGTTCCTGACTGCTGTTACTAAATTTAAAATGTATTTTCAAATGGTTGGTGATGCTTCTTCTGTACAAATAATATAGGTATCCTGTTTTTTAAAGAAAGAAACTAAAGTTTTGTTAGTGCTAATAACATGGAAAGCTTGATACCAACAGCCTTGTGCAAAATCCCCACAAACATTAAAAGATCAGGATTATCAGTCAACACAGTCAGTTTTTCTTGAATTCAAGATCTATCTACTCTTTTGGAAAGGTACATTGAACAATGTAGGGGTGAAAAATTATTTTATAACCTACAAAACTGGTGTAGAATGAGTTTGTATGGTGAGGCACTATTTCTCAGCACTTCAGAGTATTTTTCTTACTGTTCCCTACTTCCAAATTCCAAAATGAACTTTAAAGTTAAATAGTTATGATTTTAAAAGAAAAGACTATACATTCGGGAATAAAAATGCATAGAAGATTGGAAACTACATGAAGACTGTTAAAATAACAGTAGCTGGAAAAGTAAAGATTCTTGTATTAGTACCAAGATTATTGGAAGAGAGCAGACAGTGTGCAGGCATTGGAGAGGTGATGTTCATGTGCTTGGTTGAGCAAGTTCCCAAGGTTTTTTAAACTGAGGACAGTTTTGAATTTGATATTAAAATCAATAGGGGTTCAGTGGAGTTGTGAGAAGACAGAAGTATTTTGTATGTGTTTATAGTTGGCAGTGGTAAGGAACCGGGAAAACTTGTAGTAATTGAGATGGGAGGAAATGATCTCATGTTCAACAGCCATTTGTCTGAGACCTTAAGTTGAAAAGTTAAAATTAAGCTAGAATAATTTTTGAGCCTTGTATTGGGGTGAATTTTACATTGTATTGTCTGTAAAACTCAGTTTCTTAAAAAATAGCTTCATACAAGACATGTCCTTACAGAATGGTCCAGCAGTTGGTATAGAACTCCTGTGGGCAATAATTTTTGATGGGGAGCCCCTTCAGAAATTTCTAAAGTGGCCCTGGGCTGCCCTGGAAGGGGCGGGGCCCCAGGCGGAAGGGGCAGGGCCAGGACAATTCTGTGCTTTTCCAACCACATCACAGAGGGCATAGGGAGCTCCCACTCCCCCCAGTCTTCCACAAAGGCAGCAGTGGGGGGAGGCAGCTCCTTCCTCCTTCTCTCCCCCACCCCAAGCGGTGATGGGGAGTGTGTGTAGTCAATAAGTAGTAGTCCTTATCAGTTAATCATCTAGCTGACTACACATTGACATCCCTAGTTCCTTCCAGATCTAGGAGACACTGGTCTGGAAATGGCTGCTGAGAGACAAAGTGCTGGACTAGATGGTCCCCAGGTCTGGTCTAATACAACGATTCCTGTATTCTGTGTATATATTCAGATGTCCTCAATCTTCATATCAGATTTCAAAATCCTTATCTATACTGCCTTCTGTATATACTCTAAGGCAGCCTCTTAATAGCAAAATATCTTTCCTATTTAACTCACGTCCTAATACAGATTTTCATGAAACTGCCATTTTTTATTTACAGCACAATTGGTACTGTATTTTATTGCTATAAAAGAAATAGGTTCATGCACATCTTAAAATTTAAAAATCATATTTAAAAACCAACTAAAACATTGCAAATATTAAGAATGCTTGTGTGTGTGTTCAAAATTTTCCACTTCTATTTCCCCACATATTATGCTTTGTGCTGAAAATCGGATAAGGTCAGAGCTGAGATTGTCTTCCCCCCCCTGTTGTGTTAGGAGGATTGTGGAGCAGGTTATTGAACTTTGTACTTTGTTCACCTCCATTGTATAATTAAACCATGGCATTCAGTTTCAAATGCAGGTGGGGTTAATTGTGCTTGTGAAAATACTTGGCAGCACCCAACTCTCTCTCCTAGCTATTCATTTCCTTGTATACCCTGGATAGAATAAAATGGCAAAGTTTGAAAAAGAGCCCCTCTTCCCAAAGTTCTTCTGAAGGCTATTTTTGGTGTGTGTGTGTGTGTGGGGGGGGGGTGTTCCTATGAAGGTCGCATTTTCCAAGAGCTCATATCTTTGAAAGTGAGGAGAAACTGCTCAGTTTTCTTGTTCCCAAGCTGTAACATGGTACGCTGAACTTGAGCTTCTAATATAAGAATATAGCAAAATATTGTGCTGGCAAGTGTCAAAAGACAAATGATATTAAGTTTAATCAGGCTAGTGAAAAATGTTCTTCTTGGGGACACAGCCCTGCTTTACAAACAAAATCACTATTAATAATAATTAAGCTATTTGATATGGAAGTCAAAGGTTCATTGAGCAGAGCGGTGGCTTCACCTTTCAAATCCAAAAATAAATCTGCATTGACCCTTCCTTTCTCTGGCAGCTGAGAGCCTTGGAAAAGCTGCTCTTTCAACCACTGAGCTGTCATGGAAAGGAAGCCTTGGCATGGACTACATTTGCAGTGAAGAAACTGGTTTGGGCTGGCTGAGATAATCCCTTGTTGCTCAGCTGGTGTTTGCTTGCTCACATGTATTACTGCATAATGAGACTGTATTACAAACTGTGGCAGCCTAGCAGGGTTGAGTTGTTTTGAGTGAGGTACCTGCCTGCTTGAATGCTGCTCAACAAACAATAAATGTTAAAAATGCCAGGAGAAGCAGGGTTACAGAAACAGCTGATCATTGCAGCACACCAGCATATCTCCAGGGATTTCAGATTCCAGTTCTGCCCTCAATCTATCAGATGCTGTCACGATGAGGACTCCTCTCGACATGAACGTCAGAAGAACGATTTGTTGTCTACTTGGTGATTGTATAATCAATGCAGCAGCTAGTTAGAACAACTTAATCCACTGAATGTAATCATTAGGGATATAAAAGGTTAACCAGTAAGTCTTGCCCTTAATGGGGTGAGGCTTCCCAGTTCCAGTTAACTGGTAGAGACTGGAGCAGCCTTCTCCTCTCCCCTCCTCACCCCCCCCCCCCCGTCCACAAGTTACGTGTTGGCTCCCTGGGAGTGGGGCTGGCAGGGGCTGCGTGGCCCTGCTCCTAGGGAGCCAGCTGCAGAGTCTGCAGAGAAGCTTCTCCTGGAGTAGGGCCAGGAATGTATCACACAGAATTGTAGAAAATATTAATCTCAGGCTTATGATCACAAAACTACTTTGTATTTGTTAAAATGTTGATGTAGTGGGCCTGTCATATGATGGACATAATCGGTTACTGGACGTGGAAAGTTGAGGTGCCCAGCTCGGAAAGCTAATTTGGTAGCGGCAATGGTCCAAGGTAGTGGTTTATCTGAGTATTGGTTGCCTGGAACTCAGAACTATTGTGTAAGGCATCTATGGCCTGAGCACTTCCCCAAGCCAGCCTGCGAAATATTTTGATAAAGTTATTTAATGAGGCCTGTACAGCTGGTGGTATGCAGAGACTTAACCTGCACACACGCTTCCCAGCAGTACCCAGGTCCCCAGTGCCCATATAGTCCTGGCAGAAGAGGGCACCATTCAGCCTGGGAGGCCATGATGGCTGCCTCTGCTATGGTGAGAACCATGCTGGCCAGGGAGGTGCTCAAGATGATGTGCTTCTGCAGCCAGCAACAAGGGTGGGCCTATGGATTTCACTTCTGGTTACTCCAGCTGGGGGATCCCAGTGCAAGAGCATGGATGTTAGTGGGGAGGCAGGTGGAGATCCCAGTGCAAGGACATGGGGGTATCAGGGTGAGGACTCAAGTTTCATGTCTTTTGTAGGATTTTGGTCTCTAGGCTCTTGGACAGAAGGGGGACAATATCAGCTTGCATATTGCCGTCCCCAAAAGGTCAGACTCATGAATTGGCCATCTTTTTATTTGGTATCTGATGTTTGAGGTCTTTGGCTGAATTTGAAGCATGTTTTCTAGCTCTTCTCCACAAACCCTGAGACCTAAAGTCTTCCTTTAAAAAAAAAAAAAAAAAAAAAAAAATCCTACACCATCAAACCAGCATAATCTATTAAATCGGAGTGATCATTGATGATAGTGGTGCATGAGGCATCAGATAGTAAAGTTCCCAAATCTGGCTTTATTTTAAAGTCCCAATTATCAAGAGGCTTGTGATCAAATGAGAAGAGTTGGCATCACTGATATCTAGTCAGTTTCACAAAATGAGTTAATAGTTTCACAGCTTACACCTATGGATGGGATAGCTTTGCACACATCTTCCCTGGGACGCAGGGATGTGCTGGCAGCAGGGTGGAGCTAGCAGCCAGAAATCACTGTAGCCCTGCTGCACTACACATGGTGATGGCGGAAACTCTGACAGGTTTTAAATCGCCCAGGGCAGCAAGTGGGACCATGGGACGTGGTGGGGGTGCGGTACGTGGGCCAGCAGGCATGGGGGGAATGCACAGACGCCTCCCGCAGGTCCTTGTCAGACAGGGGTGCTTACTGGTTCACTAGGGGGATTGAGACTTGGCATTGGCCCTAAGTTGTAAATTGAGTTTGAGACCCCTGGTGTAAGCCTTTAAAAAATGCACCCCATTGCTTGATTTCAGAAGTTTTTGAAGGACAATAATTGGATTGCTGTGATATGGGGGTAATAGTAGGACTTCCTTTTTTATGAGAATTGATCCCCAGGCATGCTTGGGACAAATTAATCTGCCACCTTATATGGAGGGGGGATGGCAGATTGACTCAGCAATTTCACAAAGTGGTCTGCAAAATGACTTTGAGAAACCTGCTACCTGGCTGCGCTGGGTTGTTTACTTACTGGTGCCACAGAGCCTCGTGGTTCCCATTGGCTGTGGTTCACCATTTGCAGCCAAGGGGAGCCGTGGGAAGCAGCAAACAGGAGCCAAGGGGTGCTGCGAGGCTCTGTGGCTGCGGCGCTGGTAAGTAGAAAAACCGGTGTGGCCAGTTAGGAAGTTTCTCATTGTGGTTTTGCAGACCACCTTGAGAAACACTGCTTTAGACTTATGGTGTCTACCCAGTTCTGAAGCAGTAGCCATAGCGAACTAACACTGTCACAGGACCTAACCAGATCAGCCACACCATCACTGGTTCATTCACCTGCACATCTACCAATGTAATATACGCCACCATGTGCGAGCAATGCCCCTCTGCTGTATACATCGGCCAAACTGGACAGTCCCTACGTAAAAGAATAAATGGACACAAATTAGATATTAGGAACGGCAATACAGTAATTCCTCATTTAACACTATAGATATGTTTCAGAAAATGATCGAGTTAAGTGAAAATGTGTTATGCGGGGTCAATTTTCCCATTGAAAATAATGGAAAAGGTGGGGGTTGCGTTTCAAGCAGTGGTGTCTGTTGGGACTGGGACATAAGGTTGGGGGAGAAAGGGGACTGGATTACAGCAGGGAGGGGAGATGTTTGGCTCTGGGGAAGGGAAGGGGAGGAGAGGGGAGGGGGATTAGATTGGGAGTATGCCCCTGTGATGGGTCTGCTGGGAAACCCAGCCGCCAGCCTGCAAGCGGGGGTAGAGGAGAGGGGGCAAGACATCTGGCGAGGGGGAGTCAGTGGGGAATGGTGTGGTGAGCGGTGAACCCTCCGCCGCTTTGCAGGGAGGCGGGGGAAGCCCTGCGCAGTCACTGGCAATGGGCCGGCTGGGGAAATCATGTTATTCTGGGGACGGTGGTGTAATTCAAAAAACGTTCCCTAAAAAAAAAATCGTGCTATCACAAAAACGTGTTAAGCGGCCACGTGTTAAATGAGGAATTACTGTATACAAAAACCTGTAGTAGAGCACTTCAGTCTCCCTGGACACACAGTAGCAGATTTAAAGATAGCCATCCTGCAGCAAAATAAACTTCAGGACCAAACTTCAAAGAGAAACTACTGAACTATAGTTCATCTGCAAGTTTGACACCATCAGTTTAGGATTAAACACAGACTGTGAATGGCTAGCCAGCTACAAAAGCAGTTTCTCCTCTCTTGGTGTTCACACCTCCACATCAGCTGTTAGAAGTGGGCCTCACCCTCCCTGACTGAATTAACCTCGTTATCTCTAGCCTTATTTTGGCTTGCATATTTATACCTGCCTCTGGAAATTTCCACCACGTGCATCTGACAAAGTGGGTCTTTGCCCACGAAAGCTTATATGCCAATACATCTGTTAGTCTATAAGGTGCCACAGAACTCCTCGTTGTCATAGCGAACTAGCCACACTCAACCAGCCAAATAGTCACATGTGGCTAGTGGCTAGCATATTGGACACCTAGACCTTGCTGGCTCTTTTGTAGCCTGAATTATAATTAGCTTTTCACAGTTGACATTGTGGTATCTAAATGCCTTATTCATCTGCAGGTTGCAAACATGAATGGTAATTTAAGATATACTTTTTCATCTGCTGTAACCTTCCATTTGCTAGCAAAATTAATTGCTAATCAAGCTTAATGTAGGAAGACTAGAAACAGTAATGGGGAACCCTAGATTTTAAAGTACCCTAACTAATCCTGTATGTATTAAAGCTGGGGTTGCAAGGTATTTAGCACATCTGGCATATAAACTTTCATATGCCTCTTTATGGTTTGACTTATGGGCTCTAAAGTTTTACTTTTTTTAATGTAACTGCACTGAAAAATAAAACATAAATAAGAATTCTACATTGTTGCACTTTCATGAAGGGATTGTACTACAGTACTTATTTACATTTGAAACTGTAGAAAAACATCCAAAAATATTTATAGTAAATTGAAATGGGTATTCTATTCAACAATACAATTAAAATGGTGATTAATCACAACTATTTTAATCTCATGATTAATTACAATTATTTTTAATTGACTGTTAAATAAATTTAAATTAGTGTAATAGACTATGGTAAAATGAGGCTGTAGGCTGACATTTTAAATATACATGTACTTAAAAAATTTACATAATTTAAATTAAAAATTCCAATTTAAATACAGGTCTGACTTTTTTTATTTAAAAATTTGATTATCTACATTACTATGCTAGTTATAAGACAGCAGAGAATTGAGTCTACAGACTTACATCGCCAAAAGTGTGGGTAAAGGAAACAGTAAATCATTTTGCCCTTGTCTAAAGTAACAAACATCTTATTTTATAATTTACCACCAGTGTTTGTGATGGAAGCTATATTGTAAATAGGATTAAATTGATTTTACTTGAGGTTTCTCAACCTAAAGTTTACTAATGTAGACCCAGCCTTTGAACCCAAGTAGACCAAAGTGAAACTGAAATTCCAACTCACGCTTTCCTCAGCTAAGATGCAAGAGAATAGAAGCTGTTTGCAGAACAGGTGGTGTTGCTACAGATTTTCCTTTTATTTAAAAAAAAAGCTACTAAATGTTGATCTCACAGAAAATTCTTGCTACATCTGTGGTGAGTTACTGACATTTGGCTAAAAAGAGTGACCTTAGAACAATAACAGTTATTTGTGGCCGCAGTCCACTAGAAACGGTCCCCACACGGTGTAATAAGGAGGTGAATTAAGAGGGAAAGCTTCAGTTCAGAGCAGCAGGCATTTCCTTACCTTAGAGACCAAAGTAGTTGAATAAAATTCTTTGCAGCATATTAATGTATTTATGCACTGTAACTGATAGACACAGATATTCTGCACTTGTGAAATATGGAGTGAGCTGTTCCTGTGTTCTCTGGAATTACGCCATCGCATGTAGATAAAATGGCAAAGAGAGCAGGTGTAACTGTTCCCAAAGCCACTACTCGCAACTCCTTTCATTAAATCAAAAAGCTGTTTTCAAACTTGTAATTGGTTATTTAAGAAATATTCTGAGCAGTCATTTGTGCAGTCTTCTCTCTTCCTGTTGAAAGGACAGAGTAAGCATCTACTGTGTCTGTCTCAGCCAGAATAAAGCAGCTAATGGGAAAGACTGCAAAATTTCTAGATCAGAGCAGATTCCTTAAATTGGAAACATCAGTAATGAGAGAGGCAAGTCCACTTAAGTTGAGGAAATTGACTCTATATAACTGCATAAAACTGTAAGTCCAGACTACAGAAATAGCAGAGAGGAGAAGGTGGAGCAATAAATGCATTGGAAATGCTATTGTATGGAAATGCTAGAGCACTGGTCTACTCTCAAACTAGACTGGCTGCAACAGGAAAGGAACTTCCAGGATGATGGTCTCTTGAAAGGTGAGCTGTAAACAATTAACAGCCCCCTTCCCCTCCCCCAGGAATTTTGAAATACTGTATTAACTAAGACTCATTTTGTCCTGAATGCCTGCCTTGCCACTGCAGGTAACTTTATAGAAGTTAAAAAATTGTTGTCAAGTAATGCAAAATGCCTAAGTTTTCCAAAATCATACAAAGTTAATACTTTTAATGTTTGGACCGAACAAGAGACTATTTGGTGAAATGTAATGGAAGTTCTGAAAACACTGCTAATTTAAAATAAAGCATTGTGTGCATTCGGTCCTATCATTTGATTTGCCATGACTAATAACATTCAGTTGAGTGGAAGATACCTAATGATGTGATTGTTCATGAAAACCTCAAGAACAGGATGTATCAGGGAACTGATAAAAACTTGTGTGTTGTGCGCTTTTAAAAAAATGTGTTTTACTGCTTACAAACAAGTTTACAGATTGCTGAGACTGCTTCAGAAGTATCCAATGTTTTTTACCTCAGCAACTGTATGTCCAGGAGTAAGAGCTGTGCCTATTTTTTTTTTTTTTTTTTTTTTTGAGATGTTGATTTTTTTTATGGTGTTCTCAACAAAACAGTTGCTAAGCCACTAAGCAAGTTTAATCTAAGTTCAGACTTGATATGCTGCTTGTTGTATTTAGGGTCCTGTATAGAAGCTATTGGATCATTGATGGTATCTCAGTATACAGGTATCAAATTGATTTTCCTCTCTGATGGATTCAAGGCGTTTGGGGCTTGTGCCGCAGTTTCACCATCCCTCTCATGATTATGCTATTGTATGTGAATTGACTGCTTGCAACATTTGCTTCCTGCTTTTACAAATATCACAGTCAAACTGGAAATAGAAAATGAGATGAGCTGTAGCTAAAACATTAAACCTTATTCTTCTGTTTGTACCTTCTGTAGGCTGGAGTGAAAGGGACATTAGGAAGATTAGTAGGAATTTTTGAGGTAAGTTTATTAAAATCTCTATTTAGGTTGTAAAATCTTGCTGCAAAAATGTCATTTTAGTGAAACTTCTGTCTAAGCTTGCAGCTGTTTGTGCATTGGCCAAACTAGACAACCAGGTTTAGAGAGAGAGAGCACTTTAAAAAAAAGTGTGCCCTGCCTTTTTTTCAAAGGTGCTGAGTGCTCAGTTTCAGTTGGGAAGACTGGTGATCAGCAGCAATCAAAATCACATCTTTTATTAAATAATGCCATTCACCAATAGCAAGACTTCAGAGTGGTGTTGGGCTTACTGCGTGTGGACCATTGTATGGTACTTCATCCTTAGTTTATACACACTAATCCTTTCTGAACAAAAGTCTTGAACTTGAAATGGAAAATGACCGTATACTAAATAAAGTCAATATTTAAATGAAGGCTTGCACTATCCCATCTTCTGAAAGCTGCTTTAAGATTTCCCCCTCCCACCAAAAAGAAGGGTTTAGGATTTTATTTAAGTGTTATGTTCTGAACAGGATTATGGCAAGCCTGTCCATTTTGCCTTTCAGAATCGGGACAGGAAACACAGAACATATGTTTATGTACTCATCGTCACAGAAGTGTTAGAAGACTGGGAGGACTCTGTCAATATTGGTAAGACCGTCATGCTTGTTAGTATTTCCTTCCTTCCACGCAGAAACATGCCAACTCTCCACCCTTACAATAAGTGATTGTTAAAATAGTTGAACTCTATTGGCTTATTCTTTTGAAAGCAAAAATGTGATCATGTTTTGGATTCCTTCTTTCCTCTCTGATCCTTGAGTTAGCTCTGTGAGTTTTTATGAGGACTTGTGTTTGGCCTAGTTCTTGAACTTTTTGTTTGACCACCCACTCTTGAAAGCTGTGCATTTGAATTGTTATCAAATCCCCAAATGAACTGAGTTTCAGTATAATTCCTGCAGGATGTTTGCCAGCACTCTTAAAAACCCACATATAATTGGGCTCATCTTGTTGGCTTTCCCCAGGAGAGGTCTCAGTACAAAGAGGCAAATGCTGTATGTGAAGATTGAGATGACTTGGGGGGGAAAAGCACTTCCTTATTCTAAGCCAGGTTCCAGAGAGTGACATAATTTCCTCCTCCTCAGGAGCAAGTCATTCAAAAAAGAAAATGTTTAGATCCTAGGTTGAGTTCAAAATTTATATTGTTTTTTCTATCCCACTCAGAACTCATGGAAATAACATTTTTAAAAAACTCACCAAAACTCAGGAGTCCCAAACCACCATCAGTTGAATTGTGAATTTAATACCCTAATGATGCATCTTTTGTGGAAGCTTGGAGGCATCTGTGTTACACTTGGGTAGGGTGACCCTTCTGTGGCTATGAGAACAGAAGACTAGTGAGAGAAATCTCTTGGGATTTTTGAATTGGCATTGGGTTGCAAGATCACTTCGTTGTTGAATGTTAATCACAGTTGATGTGGACAGAATGCTAGTCAACTGCAAAAACTTCACAGAAGGGATAAATGCCTATCTATAGTTCTTTTACTGCATTTATTAATTTATTCCTCTACCCACAGGAAGGAAAAGGGAATGGTTTAAGATAGAAGACGCTGTAAAAGTTCTGCAGTACCACAAACCAGTGCAGGCCTCATACTTTCAAACCTTGAGACAAGGCTGTTTGGCAAATAACGGCACTCCTGTCATGACCGCTTCATACTCTGACTCTAATGAGAGCTCTGTGTCTGACATCAGATGACTGAAGACGTCCCTATAAAAGAGAGATTTTTGGAATATAGACTGAAATGTGGATTTCCCTCCTCTTTCTCCTACCCCCTTTCACATGCCTCCTCTGTTGAACAAGGCATGGGCAGCAGCCTGTGGCAAAGCAAGTGTTAAGAATGTTGCAGTTTAGTGCAAGGTGGGGTTTTTTGCTTTTTCTGGATATGTATTTTGTAAAATACATTTTGTGCATGAGGTGCCCCTTTCCTTTTACACCGCTACCATGGCCTCGAGAGTGACGCTGCTTGTTTTGCCTCTGCCTTGTGTTCTGAAGTGTTCCCGTATGTGTCATCCCGGCCATAGCCAGAAATTTTTCTTTTTTAAATTAAAGACTGCAAATGTGAGATCAATTCTTTAAGTCTTAGTCTGTACTGTAAGGTGCTGTTCAGACCTGTGGTGGTCACTTTCAGCGCATATGTATAAACTTTTTTTTAATGGAGGAATCTAACTTTTTAATTTTGCAGGATTTTTTTAAAACCTGGGCTACTTGTGAAAAGAGGGTTTCATAATTAATCGGTTTGCCTTGTTTTTTTAAATACAAAACTGTTTGTGACCATGCTAGTGGCTGGGCCAGTTTACTCTTCCGTGAGGCCCCCCCCCCCCCAAACTTAGCGCCGATGACATTTTAAAGTCAGCAGAATTTTGATCGCCTGCAAGCATCCCTGGTGCTCAGTATTTTCTCCTACAGTTTCAGCCAATGTTTCTGCTTTTATATTAAAATGAAACACAAGGAATTGGTTTTTACCACCCAGCCAAAAGCAAACAGCCTCAGAGAACCACTGATAGAAACTGGATTTTGGCTTCACTGGTAGACATCAGGGATTCAAAATGAGGTTAAAATCTAGCCATGCTGTCCTGCTGTTTTGGAATTCTTTCCCATCTTGCTGCATATTGTTAATGTCTCCTCTTGTCCACATGCCTTACAATGTGCTGAACTGAGTATTGTAATTTGTGCTACAGGATCAGATTGTACTTACTGAGTGTCATTGCACAAACTTGTGGGGATGTCCCTGGCATATCCCTGAAAAGAAGTCTGGGGGGGTTTTCAGGTTTGGAATCTCTTGTATGTGGCTCTGCAGCACTTATCATTGCACCACAGAGCATGCCCAAAATGTTTAAACTCTCATCTTCTGAGACAAAGGTACAGCTGGCTTCCATGCAGAAATGCTTGTGTGTGGAGAAGTATGCATCTAATAGGATAGTTACCCTGATGCATTGGCACGCTTTAACTTTTTTTGTTTATTTTTTACTGATGTAAGTTTCATGCTGTCTTAATTTGCCAACAGTGTTGTCTAGTTGGGAAATAAAATGGAAAAAGGGTTGGGGTTGGGGGTGGGAGGGTAGGGAAAGGTTTGGGAGGGGCATTAGTTAATCCCTGGCTTGGGACAGGAGCTAGTTGCTGCAGTTGGTAACTTCTCCTTTGTCAGCACATAGCCAAGATGTGAAATTAAATCTGCAGTACTCTTTTCCTTATATTTAATGGAAATTATTCTAATAAATAATCATACCTTTCATGAGCATTCTTTCTTCCCAGTGAGCACTTACCATATACAATTCTGATAGAAGTATCCATGGAGCTGGGATAATGGGAGTTGGTATCTTCATTATTTTGGCAAGTAGCTGTTTAATTTGAGATCCCTTTCTATTTCTTTACTTGTTCTCCCTACTTTCATCAGTATGTGGCAGCAAGGCCAAAGCAGTGCCGGTGATCACTGAGATGAAAAGACAGACAAGAAAAGGCTGAGAGGCATTATTCAAGAAGTAGTTTGAAAATGAGTATCTGGAATTGAGCCTAAATTACACCAGTTCTGTTCCCTTCAACTTAGAAGCAAATGTACAGGCCCTTCTTAGTCTTTGTTGATTAGCCTGGGCATAACTCTAAAAAGGGCTTGAATAGTATATCCAGAAATGGACAAGAAAGTAAAGGAATCCACTCTTTCCAACCCTAAGCAGTGCCTACCAACACAGCTTCTTGCTGCCTTCAGTTGAGTGCTTTTTCTTCATTGTATAGATTAATACATTACAAATGCTTTGCAAGAAAGCAGCTGGTACTTGTGAAAGAGTAACTGCAGTTTTAATATCAATAGCATGCACACTTTTGTTTCCTTAAATCTAAAAATGTTTTTAGAGGGCTGTTAAACTGACACTTTAGGGTAGCATATTGTTAATGACTTGCTAGTGGCTTTGTTTGGGTCAGAAAAATAAATTGTGCCAAGAAAGTATTTTAATGTGGCATGAATTGATGCTGTTAATGCAGTTATATTGAGTGGTTGGTGCTTTGCCTTAACTGGAAATAGAAGATTGAGGTCCTCTGGTGGAAGTAGTCTTTATTCAGTAGCTGTATATTTAAAACAAACCTTGTTCCTGTCTACATAAATCGTTTCCCCCTTACCACCACTTAGAATTCACATCTCAAGTGTGTGAAGTTCTTCTGGATGTAGCTATGTGGTATGTCGATGTGAGTCATATTATCCAAAATGACACTAAATTGATTTGAGACTGATAGTTGAGCTCCCTTTTATATGTAAACACATCAAGATTTCTCACAGCTGTTGTCAGCATGATGTAATGTCAATCTCTCCGTAGCAAGTCTGGCTGACCCAGTGCAGAAAATGACTTTTGAACTAGGTTAGTATTTCCAGCATTGGTAAGCTAGGTGCTTCTGAATGTGTTAACAAAGATGGAAATCATTACTTCCCAAAAAGTATTGGGTATTGACTCACTCTACATTTAGAGCTAGGATATGTCTCAGATTTTCACTTAGCCAGTGCAGGTACTGATTTAACTGTCTAGGACAGATATGTACTGAAGTGTAATTCCTCCTTGATTGGCCCTGGATATTAGCCAATACAATCTTGGCTGCCCTTCAACTAGAATAGGGGAGAGATTTCTAGATTTGGTTTAAGAAATCTCTTGAGGTGGTAGCAGTTTGGGAAATATATAGCTACAACCTCTAGCCACAACTGTGATGGTTTTGGTATATTTATGTTGGTGCTTTGGAGCAGAACTTACCACTTATTAACACCAGAGGTTCATTATTGTGTATAGAGCCCAGCTGGGAGTTATTAATATTAGGTTTTCTTCATCATCTCTTAACACAGGGTTTTAAGAGAATTGGAGTCCTGATATTCAGTGCTGAGCTTGGTGGTAGAGTAAATTCACACACCCGATTATTTTGCCAATATCTTGCTAGCTGCACCGTCATTCCCTGCATATAGGAGAGGCAGGAGGATAGTCATTGGGAGACAGGACTGCTTGCAGGAGAGGAGGTGGGAGAAATTGCTGGGTATTGGAGATTCTGAAATGACTTTTATTGTGCACCCTACTGTAGGGCTTAGAGATGGAAATTAACATGAGGGCGGATGGGCATGAAGATGGGGCTTGTCTATATTAGGGAAACTTGTCAAACATTTCCCAATGTCACACATGCTGATTCAGCTCCACCAAAGTTAGCAGAGTTGAAGCCTTGCGTCAAATGGGTTGCAGGCCGCCCACCTACATTTTAAGAATATAGGCCACGTTGTCAAATCACACTGTGTGCCTGTCTCCATCTTGAGGCACCTAAATGCCTTTCGAAAATCTGGCTCCATGCCACTTAACATGGCTTAGAGCAGTTACAGCTGACAGGATGATTAAAATTTCATGGCAGCCAGAGAGTCCTCTGCATCATGGTGCCAAACACAAGTAACCCTGTCAGAGCTGAAGTAGTGTTAGAAATAGTGTAGAAGCGGCTTCAGTAAAGAATAGACCCTTTTAAAGGAGGAAGTATGCATCAAGCTCTTGGAATTATTTCTCAAACTCTGTTTTGGTACAGTGGAACAGTGATTTCTGTGGCATTATTTTTGTGCTTTAATATCACCATTCCGAAAGTCTATGTGAGTACAATAAATACATTGGAGTCTTTGGAACTAGTTACTGTAAATCTTTTTCGGCTTTAACCTTGAGTTAATTAACTCACATTAGGGCTTTTAAAACACTTTCTTTTTAAAAAGTCAGCTGAACTGCATCATCCCTGATTTTCTGCCCCTCTTCATTTTTTGTTTTAAAGACAGGGCAGTCTTGTTGTTCTCCCCATATACTCTCCGTATATTTAAGCTGCTTACGCTCTTAGCCATAATTTTTTCACCCATTAATCTATTTGCCACTATGGCTAGCTGTTTCTCATCTTGTCTTCCCTCATCATAATTGCTCAAAATGAATTGCACTTGGCCAAGTTTATTTCCGAAATAAATTTGTCACCCATTATGGTGTGTACCACGCAGTATGTCATCTCAGTAGAGCTCCTAGTTATTTCAAACCTGACACGCAGCAGATTTAGAATGTGATCTCTAGAGAAAACAATTACCTATGTGCGTTTTGTTTTCTTAATCAGAGTTAAAAGTAAATGGTTTCCCACATGTCACTTAGCTTATTTTAAAAACCTCTTGAAAATCTGCCACTGAATCACATGAAACGTTAGCGTTCCTCCATCAGTCAAAACTCAAGGAAATTGTGTGGCAATGATGATGGAGCTACTGCTGATGTTTTACTGTGGGTAACTGCTTTCAGAAAAAAACATTCAGCTGTACTTTCACTGCTCACTTGGTTTTGGCCATCTGTCTGACATAATTGTCCCTAAGCCATGCTGTTCTTCAGTCAGAGGATAAGCATGTAGTGAGCTACAGACCAGCTCTCCACGGGAGGAGTAGTACTCTGCTCAGACCTTTCTGAAATAAAATATCTTTGTGAATGACTTCCTTCATCTCATCAGGGCAGACTTTATTAGGATGTCTTGCCTCCTGGAATCTGACCGTAAAGAGTTTTCAGCTAAGACTTCAGTTCTGAGCCTTGCCTTTCCAGCATGACTTTCTTGGCTTGATGGGGATGCTGAAGTCCCTATGCCTGTGAAAGGTTTCAGATGGACTGAGAGAGCTTCATAGTTTGGGTCACTGTCCATGTGATGCTGCTCACTTGAGGAGCAAGCATGTCCACATGTGGGTCTCCTGTGTGACGGGGGAAGGGGCGTGGAAAGTCCCTTTGAGGGAAGGATATAGATAGTCAGACTCTGACACTTGAACATTTTACCCCTAAGAAGCTCTCTCAGTCCATCTGAAACCTCTCACAGGCATGGGGACTTCTGCATCCCCACCAGGCCAAGAAAGTTATGCTGGAAAGGCAATGCTCAGAACTGAAGTTTTAGCTGAAAGCCCTTTACATTCACATTCCTGGAGGCAGAATACTGATGCTTTCCTTCTGGCAGTTTTTTCCCAGGTGCAAGCTTCAATTTGATTTGGCTGCTGTGATTGCTTGCTTGAATCCAGCAGGTGTTTGTGCATCAAGATAATAGAATAAAAATGGTTGCGCTGCTGGAAAATCAGTTACCCAACACATTACCTTTCCCCTCCATGTTTTAATCTTTAGAAGAGCTAATCTACTTGTCAGACTAAGTGTACTCACTGGGGCCTGTAGTGTAGATTAATGGTTTTCTAAGTACCCTTGGAAGACCAGTTACAATGAAACTGGAAATCTTAACATTCTTAAGCCCTAGCAAGTAGTAAATTTTTCTTGGATTCACTGTAGATTTGAGGATGATCCTACAAACTGGCAGCCATGGTGTTGCCAAGAATAAAGATGTATTTTTGGTTTTGGACCCATGGCTTACTGGAGATGTGCAAAATCCAGTATTGTACATAGCAGGCAGATGTGTGTGAGGGGGCGGGGACTGAGTTCATGCTTTTTTCATCTTGCTCTATGGCAGCTATGTACAAAGGAACTACTTCCCATCATCACTGGAAAAACTGTTTTATTCCTGTACTGATCACATTACATAGTATCTCTCAACTAATGCCCAAAATACTGCCTCTGAGACCAGTGCCCTTGTTTTCTTCAGTGTTGCAAGACCTGCGTAGGAAATGAATGTGTATAGGGTGTGCATTTCTCAGTATAGTGTGTGACAAAACATTGCTTTTATTAAAATCTACTTTGTAAAGTAAAAACTGGAGTGTAAAACTTGAAAGTCGTTTCAAAAACACCTTAATTGGATTAAATTAAGACTAGGACTGATAGTGACAATTCATGTAGGGATTGGGATCCTGAAATATACTTGTGCCTTGCACATTAGAGAGGAATCTGACTGCTGAGGGCCTGTTCTGTCCTCCCCCACGCCTTCTGCCAAGTCTTATTCATGAGTTGCAGTAATGGGACTATGCTCTCATAAGTTAGACTGGATTCTTAATTTAGCTAAAATACTCAACCTCATCACAACTTCACAACTGAAATCCCACATGAAACTATAGAAGATGTTTCTCTTGAAATTAGACCTTTTGGTTGGCATGATTTTGTGATTATCTCCTGTAAAAGGAAGGTATATCTGGAGCTGTTGAAGATCTATACCACTAGACAGCAATGAAGTAATGGGTTCATCTTAGTGATGAATTGTTAACCAATTAATTTAAATCTAATGAGAGGGGATATTGGTGACTCAACACACTCCTTTAGCACTGTTTGGAGTGGATGAAAAAGTAAAACCTCAACTGCGAGAGTTTGGGAGTTTACTTTTTTTTGTATCTCTGTTAGATGAAGATCTGAGAAACAAAACATTGGGAGGCCATACATATTTTCTTGATTGAAAATATTGCTAATATGCTACTTCTTGCCTAGAGTTTGGTCTGGGAATGCTCTTGAGGTATGTGAAATGATTGTATAAATGGATCTGTGATTTTTGTATTTGAGGAAAGTCCTGAATGAGGTCCATATAATTCTCTTTGCAGTATGAAGGTGGTACATGTTATAGCCAGATGGAAACTTTGTGTTTGCATCCACTGCACTTTCACTTTGGTCAAAATGAGTACTTTGGGATTTGCTTTCCTTTTTACAAGGAGGAATTGGTTCCTTTGAAAGCGGATTGTGACTGTAATTGCAGCATGGGTGCTGGAAAGGCAGATGCTGAATTTGGGTGTACCTGCTCCTGCCGTGACGCAAGATGAAACTGCTATGCTCGGCTAATGCTGGAGTAGTACAATGCACTGCCATGGTGGGATTGAAGTTCAAGATATTTTGCTACCAGGTCAGCAGAGGTTCGTGTGGGAATCTGCTCCAGGGTGACCTCCTTAGAGAGGATTGTGACCAGCCTTCAGTGAGGAGAACTGTTGCAATGGAAGGTAGGAGAGATGGGATCACTGGGCTAGGGGAAGAAAGGGAACTCCACTAAAATATTAGTGAGAATTTGTCAACTTCAGTTGCTGATGGAGGAATGATAAGCAATCTTACTAGAGTTTCTCCTAGGCAGACACTTAAACTATAAACTAAACTTCACCCAAGAGGGAGCCAAAGCTGTTGGAATTCCCATTTATCACAGTGTCATCTTTTAAATTGCTGTGTGCAAGGTAGTGATTGGTCATTAAAGGCTGGGCCAGGAGGTCTGGGCTCTGTTCCTGTCTCTGCCACTGGCTCTTTAAAGACTAACAAGATGGTTTATTAAATGATGAGCTTTCATGGGCCAGACCCACTTCCTCAGATCATATTCTGGAAGAGAATTGGCATGTGGTTACCAAAGGAATACAGTGAAAAAAGTGAACAAATTATTAAACTGACAATGGATAAGGTATTCACTTTTTTCATTGTATTCCTTTGGTGTATATATAGTCATGCCAATTCTCTTCCAGAATATGATCTGAGGAAGTGGGTCTAGCCCACGAAAGCTCATCACCTATTAAACCATCTTGTTAGTCTTTAAAGTGCTACATAGTTTTTCCTTTTGTTTTAGCAAGATCAGACTAACACAGCTACCTCTCTATTACTGGCTTTTTGTGACTTTGGGCAATTCACTTAACCACTCTCTGCATGCGTTTCCCCTTTTGAAAAATACAAGGATATTGACTCACTTTTTGCAAAATGCGTTGTTTGCTATAGAAGTGCAGCGCCAGATAGGTTTTGATATGTGCTGGACAAAGCTTAAACAGCCGTGCTTTTAGTGTCCTTAATTATCAAAGAACATGACCTTATCCCATCTCTTGCACTAATATACACATTTGTTCATTAGTTCCGTCTTTTAAAACAGCAGTTCTAAATGCATTGGTCTTATGTCTGCAACAACCATCTCTGGCTCAGAAGGAAGTGGATGATCTTTAGTTTTGAAATTGCTATTTTTGGTATGTTTTACTTGAGCGGAAGTCATGTTTTGTAATTAAAAACAGTGCTGTAGCAGAAGAGATGATTGCTTGGTCTCTCTGGCCTGTCTAGGCCACGAAACTGACCTGTTGCTGAAAACTGATAGCAGCTGGTGGTCCTGAACTGGTGCTGAAAACCACATACAAACACTAATGCACACAGGGTTGACCTGTTTCTGTGGTCATTAGAAAAAGCATGATTGGCCCCTTTTCCCTCATCTCAGTCAAGTTGTCTGTAACTGCTGAAAGGAACAATAGTAGGTAAATGTTTTCAGCACGGATTTAATGAGATCCCTGAATCAATTTCCTCATACAAATAGGGCTTAAGGAATGGTAGTTATTTGTGTGAGATGGATCTGTTTAAGTTTACTTTCCATACAGGTGAGATGAACCTCAGTGATTGCTGTCATCAGTGACTTTCAAATCCCAAACCAAGTGTTCATACCGAGCATGTACTTTGAAGAAGATGGAAATGCTCCTTTCTGCAGGGCATCTTTATCTGGATTAGAAGAGGAAGTAAATGTTGCATTTCAGGAGCTGGAGAGCTATTTTAGAACCGAAGTGCTGAGCAAGTTGCAGCCCCTTGCACACAATTTGTGTCAATTAAAGAGGAAGTTAGAATAGAGTCTCCGTCCTTTGTCATATTATTGCCAACCTGTTCCTCTAGTTCTTATGTACTGTCTCTTGTCATCAGATGTTTGAACTGCAAAGAAAACCCCATACAGCCCCCCGAGTCTGAGCATGGGTTAGTTGACTTGGCTTTGCTGGCTTGGGTGGTGGGGCTAAAAATAGTAGTGTTGATGTTCCAGCTGGGGCTGGAGCCCTGGCTCTGAGATCCTACCTGCTCGCTGCATGTCAAAGCCCAAGCTATAGCCTGAGCTGGAATGTCGACACTGAGATGTCCAGCCCCATAACCCAAGTCTCAATCAGTTGACCAAGCTGTGAGGCTCATTAACAATTTTCTCTAATCCTCTGGCTGCTACTGCAGATAATAGAAATAAAAGTTCTTTTCCCCTCCCAGCTCAACTA
This sequence comes from Pelochelys cantorii, assembly GCA_032595735.1. Lineage (NCBI taxonomy): Eukaryota > Metazoa > Chordata > Testudines > Trionychidae > Pelochelys > Pelochelys cantorii. The sequence continues at coordinate 11,777,086 of CM064353.1, read as the reverse complement.
GTAGTTACAACAGAGGATTTGAGATTCTAGAGACCTTGCTTCTATTGTTTGCCAAAGGCTGACTTGACACAACTCATTTCACCTCCATGTGTCCCCATTTCCCTACTTGCAAAATGGGTTTTAAAACACATCTGTGTTTATAGAGAGCTTCCAGATCCTCTGATGGAAGGTGGTATATAAATGTACACTGCTGTGTTGGCTATCGTGGCATGCCTTTATGTAATCAAGGAAGAGGAGCAGATGGGCTGGGAGGGCACACCAACTGGATTTAAATGGCATTTATTAGCTTATTTTTCACATGTCTGTAAAGACCTTTTTGTGACTAGCTGATAGTGTCCTGGGAAAAGAAATTTGGATGTGTGCTTTAAATGTGATGGCATTTCCTCTGCTCTCGGATTCCACCTGCGTTTACTAAGCTTCCTATATGGCACAGTATATTCACTCTTGTAAAAAGTCAAAAATTTGTAGGCTTTGAATTTTTTGTCTGATCTTGTCACAAAACCCACAGTATCAGCAAAATCTAAAATGTGTACTTTAGCATGGAGGACTGAATCCCAGACCTGATCAAAATTCTCTCTGAATAGGTATAAAATACAATAGCTAGGGATCCATTATAGTAAAACAGCACAAGTCTGATTTGAGTAAGTCTGAGCACAAGTATTTTGGACTTTGCTGTCATTCCTTACCTTATCCATACATCTCCAAGACCAAACCCTTTGGTTCACTGTGACTCTACAAACATTAGTTGTATTTATTCATTTTTTGTGTGGCGCCCTACTTGAGATGGTACATTTGAACTGATCTTTCTGACCAAGGATAGGACTTGGTGAGGTCAATCCAGGGACTGATTGACGTTTTACCTCTTCCGCTGGTTACTTCTGCAATTGGCAAAACAAATGGAAACCACTGAGAGAAGCTGGACGTAGTCACTTGAAATAAGAACAGCCATACTGGGTCAGACATACCCGAGTCCATCTACCCCAGTATCCTGTCTGCCGACAGTCGCCAATACCAGATGCCCCAGAGGGAGCGATCACAACAGGTAATCCTCACGTGATCCCTCCCCTGTCACCCAATTCCAGAGAAACAGAGATTAGGGACACCATACCTACCCATCCTGACTAGAGAACTGGGAAGAACTTGTAATTATTTGTGAGCTTGGCAATGCCCTGTGTAAGCCCCCATGTTTTCCTGCTAATGCTGGCAGTGGATGTTCTTGACTGGAAAAAACGGTGTTGGCTATGGTGCTACTGCTGACCAGTAATTCAGTTTTCAAGTGGCATTGTCAGATTAGATCAGGAGTAGACAAAAGGCGGCTAGCGTGCCGTATCTAGCCCGTGGCCACTGTGCCAGTATCCTTACTACATAGCAGTGGCTGCTAATTTCTCTGCACACTGGAGAGGGACGGAGAAGCCTTGTGTGCTGTCGCTGTCCCTGTCCCCTAGGAAAATTCTTCAGCTCCCATTGACCAGTTTCCAGCCAAGAGGAGCTGAGAAATTTTCCTGGAGGCAGAGTCAATGAGCAAAGCTTCCTCACTCTACCTTCTGTGCTACAGCAGCGCCGCATGCAGCAGCAGACAGGCATGGAGTGTGTCTCAGGCTCCTGCAGCACTGCTGGCTGGGAGCTGCCTAGGTAAGTGCCTCCCAGCCAGAACCTGCCTCTGGCACCCTAGCCCTTCCCTCCCTTCAACTTCCTGACCCAGGCCACCACCCAAACCCTGTGTGTCCCCTCTCCACACCTTATCCAGGTCACAACTCCCTCCCAGACCTTGCACTTCCTCCTATAATCCCTCCCCCAGGCCAGAATCCTCTCCGGCACCCACACCCCCTCCTGGACTCTGAACCTCAACCCTTGCCCTGATTATAACCCTCTCCTTCACCCAAACTCCCTCTGAGACCCCACACCACCTTCTGCACCCCAGTCCTCTATCCCAGGCTCCCTTCCACACCCCACCCACTGTCCCAGGACCCCATGCCCCCTGCATAGAATGTGGCCCTTGACCACTTACCAAAATCTTGAAGTGCTCCCCCCCCCCACCCGCACCATTAAAAATTATTGCCCACCTCTGAATTAGATTGTTTCATCAGTTTTTCCTACTCCAAACAAGTCAGAATTAAAATTAAGGCTGGCATTTTCAAGGGAGCTGAAGGGAGTTAAAACACCCAGTTGAGTGAATTTCAATGAGATCTGGGAACTAACTCCCTTAAGCTTTTTTCCTACACAGTGTGCTCCTAACCTCCTTATTTTGTGTTTGATCTTTGGGTAACCCTGACACTTTCTTGTAATCTTCTTTGAGCTTAAAATAGTTCTTAAGAATAAGAATTGTGAGGACACTTCAGAAGTGTAGCATTTCAGCAGAGGTCCATGTTTTAGTCGCTCCTTGTGTTGGAGTCTCTCATTTGTGACTTGTTCTTGTTGTATGTATAATTCATTGAATGGAAAACCATGTTTTTCTTTGAGGGCAGATCTTTAAGCCTGTGAATAATTCAGATGCACACTTTTTTTTTTTTTTTTGTTTCTGTTTGCTCTGGGCTGGGCAGGTTCAGCAGACAGCTAGATAATTTTGAGCTTTCATCCTTCAGTTTCCGGAGACGAGACACAACTGGGGTTTGTTTTATGTTCAGCTGTGCTAAACTGAAATCCATGTATGGGATGAGCCATATCCTCAACTGAGGTAAAGCCGTACAACTTCACTGAAATACAGGGAGAAACGCTGCTGGTCTGGCCTCTTGCACTGGAGAGTGCAGTTCCTTTCTCTCTAAAAGATCTCTCTCATTTTGAGTTGTGTGTGAGGGGGAGGGTTTTGATGAGTGTAGGTTGTAATCTAGTGCCACCCAATAAACGCATCGATATTTCACACACAGCTATGCTTATTGTGGTATTTCTTCTTCCTAACCTTGCTCCCCAATTCTGACTTTTAAACGGGCTACAAGAAGAGGAACAAGAAAAATGTTTTTGAAGGAGCAAGTTGCTGCTGTGACTCTGCCAGGTAAGTTGACAGTCAGGAGGATGCCAAGTTTAAGGGACAATATTATCCTGACATCCTCATGTTAACTAAAGACTTGTCTACATGGAGAAAATATTCTGGAGCAAGGTATGGTGTGAATTTAAAGCACAATAGCTATTGCAGAATGGTTCTTATTCCAGTAGCACTGTGGGGTTTTTTGTGATGTAGTTTAACCCAGACATTGGAATTGGAGTATGCTAAACTGGAAAAGGCACTCTTATAATGGAAGAAGCTGTTGCAGTTAGCTTCCCTGTGTAGACAAGCTCTTAACTAAGTCCTTTTCTGAATGGTATATCCTAAAATTGGAGTGTCGTCGTCATCCTCTGCTTATGTTTAGGATCAAGAGCAGCACTACTGTATGTGCAGCTCCACCCTGTTCCCTTCATACAGATGCTTTCACTCTTGTCTCTTTGAATTCAGATTTGCTGGTTATGGTCTATTTGCATTGCAGCAGCACCTAACTCTCCTGACCCTCCAATCCCCGGCATGGACCAGAATCCCACTGCACAAAGCATGGTGCAAAACCTCCTCTTGCAACTATTTTTGTGAATGGGTGGGAAGAGTATAGAAACAAGCTTCTAGATTGGCGCACGAGTTGCCACCAACCATCAGCAAAATAGACAAGTAATGTGCTAATCAATGCATAAAGTAAACTTGAAAACTGTTTCATCTCTTTTTTTCTGCTGTTGTTTTTTGTCAGGTAACAGAATAGTCAGAGGACGGTGTGGTTTAAGTTCATGGTGATGTCTGTTAGTGTGACAAATCACAGGTCTGTCCGCTCCATTTTATAAAGCAAAACTACATTGTAATGTCTGCAAGACTCTTTACACTCACCTCTTTTCTTCTACCTGGACCTTTTCTTCTGAGCATCAGGGTTGAGGTGAAGGAGTCATGTGAAAAGAAGCAATAAAGATCTCTCCAGTTGTGGTTTGACTTCACCTACTGCAGAATTGCAATCTCCTCTCATTGTGCATGTGGCTGTTTAATAGGAAAAGCACCCCTACAGTGTGTCAGGAAGTGAAAAATAAGCAGTCTAAGCTGCTGGGCCTTAGGTACACAGAATGCATTACTCAAATTGAAACAGACTTGGGACATTGGGGCCAAACTCTCCACCCCATGTCATTTTTAACAATGCCACAATCTAGAATAGAGACACAGTTGGTGCGGTAATATTTGGTTGGGGACCATCTCCAATGCTTAAGACCTCAATTTTATTTAGATCTCCTCTGAAATATAGGAACTCAGCAAACCAAAGCCTACTAACAAAACCATGCTGTGCCATTGGGTCTCTGAATTATTTGTGCAGATCTTTGCACTCTCTTACGCTATCACTGAAGATTTCTCCTATTGTCTGTATCGAAGCCTGAGACCACCTGGCTTCATGCTCCCCCCCGGGGTAAAGAAACAAATCACCTTTTACAGAAAAGAAGCTGCTTGCTTGAGCCAAATCCGCGGTTCCATCTTCCTCTAAAATAGAAATCTGGCTTAAATACTCTATATTAGAGATGTCAGTGTTACCAGTCATTTTTCTACCCTCACACTAATGTGGTGGTGGGAGTGTGGCTAATCTTTTGCCTTCTCTCACTAGTGATGTTACAGCATCTTACCCAGAGACTTCACCAAAGCTAAGAGTTCATAGAACTTAGAGCTCACTCCAAAAGTTCAGGGATGATTTCAAAGCAATCTTACAGGGGCAGCAGAAGGGAGGGGAAAGGAACTCTATCTGAACAGACAAAACAGCCTTACTGGCGGGTTGTACATGTTACAGCAGAGAGATCTATTTCACTGACCTGTACTAAGTACTGTATGTGGCTTGGTAAAAATAACTATTGCATCACTTCTAGTAGTATTTCATGCCTGGCAAAGCTGGTTACATTTAGCCTGAGCTATTGCATTGATTAATTGTTTTAATTTGTCCCATTTGATGCTGCAACAAGCAAGAGGCTAGCTAAAAGCTTTATGGAAATGATCCTGAGTGGAAAGAAGGCAGGCAGGGGGGAATGAAAGGCAAGGCTTGAAAGAGAGTTAGCATAAAGACGATCACGAGTGTAAATGTGACCAAATGCTTCCCCTGTAACTGAATCCTTTTAATGCTAGGCATGGGAGGAAGGGAGGAGTATGACAGCTGCCTCTGAGTAGCCCTGCTTTCCACATTTAGTGCCGGGTTCCCCATCTCAGATTGTAGCTGTCCCTCGGGAGCAATTAAAAGAAGCCCCATTCCACCTGCTGACCTAACATTCCAGCCACAGCAGGATCGCACGACAGTACGACGTTGGAATCTAACACTGCACTTATGTAGTTACATAAGGCCTTTCCAGGGAGGCTCTCTACAAGCTGTGTCACAATTTTAGGTAATTGCGCCTGTATCCCCACTTCAGGCCCCTGGGGTGGTCAGCCAGCTCTTAAGCCTTTTCTTTGTCTTAGTCTCTGGAACAGCCAATTTCAGGCAGCGTGTGGAAGCTGCCTCCAGGGGCAGTACCTGTCTGGAAGGGTTTACAGCCTGAGTGTGTCACTTTCCACTGTGCTGCTGGCCCAGCTGTGGTATCTGTGCTCCTGGTGTTTCATGCAGTTCTTGGCCCACAGAGATACACCAATCACTCATAGGCTCAACAACGTGGCTCTCAAAGATACTGCAACTCTATGCAGTATCTCTCACCATGCCTTCCAGATACCAGCTATCAGTAACCCAGGGATTATGCACCTGTGTGTGTGTGTGTGTAAAATACATTTTTTATATATAGCAATGCTTGATCATTGCTTTATTTAAAGGTGGGCTCTTCTTTGTGCTCTAAAATCTGCATGTGTGCTCAGGTCTTGACATTTGCTGTGACTCCATGGGGTGCAAGTTAGTGTTGGGGGTCCAAAATTTGGGTCATTCAAGCAGAGTCTTCTCTAGAGAGCCCTCTACAAATCCAGGATTTTACAAACTCAAATTCTTTGCCCATACCTGGGGCCCAAACTATGGTTCTGATCAGTTGTTCCCTGTAAGCTGGGTGCTTGTGCAGCCACTCAGGAGAGATTCAAATGCTGCTCAGCTGATTTGCAGAGTGCCCACAGCAAGGTTTTGTTTCTACGGGTGGTGCACATTGGCACATGTCTTGGTGCACATAAATGTATTCTGCACATGGATGGAAAAGTGTAGTGGGAACATTGGTTCTGATCTTCCCTAAGCAACAAGGGGGAATTATATGGGACATATTAAAAACTAGTCTAGGAAAGTAGCAAGTGTCTGAAATGTGCATGTGCACTGAGATATGAGCTCTGTTGAAACAAGGATCTGCTGGCAGCCCATTTTCACAGTAGCATTTTTGGCTCCAGGGGCAGGCTGTGGCTACTGAGCTGATCTGTGTGATGGAAGTTGGCAGAAACTTGAGTATCATCCGCAGGCATGTTGCACTATCCACTTCTGTCAAGGGGGTTTTAGACTTCTGGGAAAAGTGCCCAGAATAGTACAATTAATGTAGAAGGGTTCTAATGGTGGAGGTTTTGTAGGAGGGTGGATCTGCTTCCCCTGAAAACAGGGATTGTATAGCTTTATTAATGAATTGGTGATTAATCTCTGAGATGTAATAGCCTGTTGTGGGCAATAAAGGTTTGATCTACTGTGGGCTACAGTATGAGGAATATCAGTAGCATTAGAATAAAAGACTCCTGAAGCCCCTGAGAAAAAAAATTGCGATTTATTACATGCCCCTTTAACACACCTACTATGTGCACAAACAACCCCATGACCACTGAGATACAATAGCTGACAGTGCAAACTGGTGAGCCCTTTGACTGGCATTGTGCACGGCTCTGCCTGGTGCACCCTGGAGTGATAATCATTATCTCTGTTTTCATCATCACTACCACCACCTGTGGATCCCCAACTGCTCTCACCTGGCATGCCACTGTACTCTTACCATTTACTGAGACAAGGTTCAGGCCCAAGTGGTTGAGCTGACTCTCTTCCAGGCCTGCGTGCCCTGTGTTAGAACAGGAATTAATATTTACATTTCACCTCCATAGCCAAAATAAACTTCCTGTCTTTGATGCTTGGCTACAGCCTGGGGGTAGGAGGTGTTGATGAAGTTCACAGGAGCATTTACAGTAATCTGTTGCAGGTGGTAGCCAGGAGTGGTGGGAAATGCAATCTCTTGCCCTTATGTAAAGTTAGTAGCTGGCCTTACATGGCAGTCTGCATCCCCTGGGGTACTACAGATGCACATACACTAGCACCCGTCTAGGAGACTGCAGTGGTTACATAAACCACATGGATGGTTGAACGTCTACCATTTACATGTTATAGCAAAGCACTCTCCCATTTTCCCCACTGTGAGCTAGTTTGCAGCTATAACTTGTAAAAATACTTTATATCCACACATGCTTGCTGCAAAACCTAAAAAACTAGGTGGCATGATAGGCAGGAGACTAGATTCTCCGCAGGTGTAAATCAGTGTAGCCACATTCACTGGTTTCAGTAGAGCTCTGCTAATCGCCACCGGCAGACAAGCTGGCCCATGGGCTCACAGAAGATGGGAGCAAGCAAGCCCCTACGAGCCTCGGGCAGGAATGCAGCATCCAGGCTTGCCTGGAAGGATGTTTGAGACACTCTGAAATACTGAATGGAGGAGGGCTCCAGAGCCCTTACCTGGGCTGCTCTATGGGACAAGAAGCAATTTTCAGCCATGTTCATTCCAAGTAGGCTGATCCTGTATTAATCAAGGCTTTAAATGCCACACGTACAGACCTTGAATTGCATGTGCTGAAAGGCAGTCACGTTACCCTCTCACTGCAGCCAACAATGTATCCGCTGCCTTTAGTTTAAGATGGTCCTGGCCCAGTTCTTGTCCACATCTTTTCAGGGAATGCTAGGCTGGGCACACTTAATTTTAAATAACCTCAAAATTCCTGAGTAGGCTTTTATACAGCCCCACTTTCCTGTAATATTTCAGCACCTGAATGGCTGGAAGCTGGTTATCTGAGGGCACGTTTACAGGATGCTTAGGAAGGTTCAGACAAAGCAGTGATGTTAAAGCGCTCTTATTCAGGAATAAAGCCCACTAGCTAATAACTAAGGCCCCTTCACTCTGGAATGAAAGTTTGGTTAATGTGCTTTAACTTACACATGAGAATTTCACATCTTTAGTTGCTTCATTTTCACTTTCCAGAGGGTTCCCCTGCAGGCAAGAACTGAGATAGCTCCAAGCATAAGACCAGCCATACGAAGTCAGACCAAAAGTCCATATCACCCAGTACCCTGTCTCTGACAATGGCCACTGCCTGATGCATCAGAGGGAATGAACAGAATGTGGCAATTTCAATGGATTTATCTGCTGTTGTCTCATCCCAGCTTCTATCAGTTGGTGGTTTAGGGGTACCCAGATTATGGGGTTGCACCAATGACCACCTTAGCTAATAGCCATTGAGAGTCCTGCCCTCTGTAAACATACTCTATTCTTTTTTGAATTCTCCCTTACCTTTCTGCAGTTGCCTGGGAGTGGATGGCCAAAGACTGGGCTTCCTTGGGTGAAGCTAACCCCCTCTCACTATGGAACTTGCACACTGTGATGGGTGTTCAAACCCCTTGCCAGCCAGGCAAGGTCCAGAGAACTGCTCAGGGAGCCTGTCCCCCCCCCCTTTGCCCTATGGGGAGAAGGGTTCTGAAAGGGGGAGAAGTGTAGCTGAGATGCTGGCAGACCCAGGATGGGAATGGATTTCTGCTCCTGCAACCAGAGCCAGTCTGGGCTCCCGAGGGGGAAAGGAGGGCCTGGTGCTGAACCATTGCTTCAGAGCTATTGTTACAGACTCGTCTGGAAGAGCTGGGTTGGGCTGCTGCTGGAGGAGAGGAGAAGCCTGTGATGCCCTTGGATCCTTTTGTGCTGCTAGCCCCAGTTAGGGGGTGTGTGCCCAGAGAATCAATGGGAGGGAGGGTGTATCTCCCACCACCTCTCTTGGGCTGCTGAGCCTTAGCTATAGAAAAATCAAACTGGGGTGAGTCTAGAGCCCTAGCTGGTCCATAGGAGATCAACCCTGTGCAGTCATTAATGTCAGGGTCTGGCATATTTCAGGACACACTGCAAGCCTTGGTTGTTTACTAGGAGCTGATGGTCCCTGAGTGGGCAAGGCTCAAACCCACTACCCTCAGGTTCCCCAGGCCAGTGCCCTAACCCATGCAAGAACCTACCCTACCTCCTAGGCACCCCTTATCCTACCTTCCTAATAGGGTAGCTGGTGCTGGCCATAGTGATGGGCCCCAGGTGGGTAGGGCTCAAACCCACAACCCTGGGGTCCTAAGGCCAATGCCCTAACCCCTAGGGTAGCTTGGCAGTTGCTACAGCTTGCTGGAGTAAGCTGATGAATGTGGGTGCTGGTGAAAGTAAGTGATTCTTGGATGGGAAAAGCCAACTCTCATGAGGGGTTAAACACCTGAGCGCTCAGTTATATTAGCTACCCATGGGGTTTGGCCCATTGTGTTTGGCTACAAAGGGCTACAGGAGTAGACTGTTCCAAAGGTCAGAGATCAGTTTTCACTCCCAAATGCGGGGACAGTGAAAGAACAGATCTTCCCATGCAAAACTACCCGATCTATTTATCCCAGCGGTACAACGACTCAGGGTTGGCAAAACCCAGTCCCCCTGGTTCCCCAACTTCAAATCCCAGAAGGGCTTCCTCAGCCCTTCATCCGTCTATGATGGATAAACTGAGTTGCATCGAGTTAACACCTGGGGAAAGGAGCCCTTAACTCATGAGGTCCTGTGCAGACCGTAAGGCTTCTGTGAGCACTTTAAAAGGAAGTGGTTTCTGCCCTCAGCATGTGCTTGAATGGGGCTGCCCTCCACCCCAGAAGTGGCCACCTTGCTGCATGTGGGGCTTGTGAGGGGACTTGTGCTCTCGTACCAGGCAAAGGGCAGTTAGTTCTATTACTTTATTGAAAATAAATGCAATAGACCCTACGGCAGAGGTTTCTGTAGGGTGAGGCAGTAAAAACAGCCAAGCCCTTTCTACAGCATTGCTTGTACTGGTGGTGAAATACAGATCCTAGGTCAGACAACACCCAGCCTGAAACCTGTTTCAACCCAGCTTACAATCTGCCCTGAACACTGCTGCTATATAGTAACAGCTTCCTGGGAAAGCTCAAAGGTTTCTTTCATGGGGTATAACAAGCCAGCATGACCTAATTTCTTTTAGGTGAGTGCAAGACACCTCTTCACCTCCAGAGGGCGCCCACTCTGCATGTATCTCTCCAAGGAAATTTCCTAGAAATTCATGGTTTATTTTTAACTGGGACAGGGAGATGTGTGAAGGGGAGAGGGGGGGAACTACCTACCTCCTCCTCGTCTATTCTCCCCAGCCTCTCTCAGGCAGGAAGCAGCAGCCTGCACCATGAAAGGTCACTTCACGTATCAATATTCCATCTCCGCAGCGTTCTGCTAATGCCTGAGCCAGGCTGGGCTGGATTTAGCCTGGGATTTTCCAAGCTGCAATGGAGCGAAGTGCCCAACTTCCAGAGACTGGCAGGGGGATGGGAGCAGCTGGTCCACTGCTTTATATCCGGAGGGGGTGGCAGGCGCTCCTCTATGCCCCATCGTCTGCAATGGGACAATGGAACACGACACAGGCCTCTTCTCTTCTCGGGCCAGAACTCCAAGGGAGTTCTCCTTCTCAGTGAGGACCAAATGGCAAAACAAGGGAGTTAGGCTGCATAGCTACAGCAACGTTCACCTGCTGGTGCAGTGACTAGATCAGGGCCGGGGAACCTTTTTTGGATCGGGGGCTGCTGACCCCCAGAAAAATCAGCTGGGGGCCGCACACAAGTAAGAAGCAAAACCAAACCAAACCAACCCCCTCACTGAGGACTGAAAGCAGAAGGACTCTCCCCACGTTCCCCTCACACCCCAGAGCCTAGGGGGGCCCAGGCTGGTAGATTTTGTGTGTTCCAGCCCCCAGGCCTTAGGTGCCCCACCCCTGGAGCAGATAAACGTTAGCCAGCCTGCACAGCAGGGCCGTCCTGAGCAGTTTTGGTGCCTATGCAGCCTGAGCATCTGTGCACACATGCACCCTCCCCTCCGGGATGCGGCCTCAGTCACTTATACTCCCCTGGCTCCCAGCCATGTGGCTCAGGGGAGGAGGTTGTAGGAAGAGGTGGAAATGCTCCCTGCACTCACCAGTGGTGGGAAAGGGAGCCACACGGCTGAGAGCCGGTGGAGTGGGCTGGAGCCAAGTCCTGCCACTGCTGGTGAGTGCAGGGGTGGACCTGACCCCTGCTGCTTGTGCCATGCCCTTGCTAGAGCCCCGGACTGCAGTGTGGAGCATGAGCTTAGGAGGAGTGGGGGCTGGGCAAAACAAGGGGGGTGTCGTAGGGAGGACCCTGCTGGGTACAGCTGGCCAGGGGAAGGGGGCTGCCTGGCAGATGGGGTTGGTCACCGGAGCTGGCGCTGCTATATATGCAGCTGCTTACGGCATCATGAAATTGGGGGCATCCTGGTCCCCCAAATTTTGTACTACCCTACGTGGCTGAGTATTTTACATATTGTTAGGGATGGTCCTGACACACAGTCCCTTCACCTCCCACCGCTCTCTCTTTTTTTCCTGAGCAGACAGGAATGTAGGATACACACAAGATACACCCGAAATTCTCTAGAGGAGCTAGTAATTTGGGTACCACCGTTCTGGGCACCCAATGGTAGAGATGTAGGATAGGACTGGCTCTTTTTTGGAGATCCTGAGCACCTATAACTACAGCTGGCTTCAGGGGTAAGCCCTTCATGACAAGGCCCCTGCCTCCAGCCCAGCACAACCCTGGTCATGAGTGGAGTCCCTGAGTTCTTTGTGGTACAGATCAGGGTGTGCTACCCAGGCTGTATCTCAGCAGTGAGGCTTTGACCTTTCTGAGCAGGGGAATCAGCGCTATGGGTGGAGAACAATTAAATCCTCTCACAGGTACCTAGCTTCCAATCCAGGTCACCTCTCAGGCCCCCAATGCTATGACAGGGGTTCTCAAACTATGGGCCATGACCCAGTAATGTGGAATGTCGGGCTCTGGGTCTCGTTGCTGCAGGGGGATCAGGTGAGCAGTGTGTGTGTGTGGGGGGGGGGCTAAGGCAACTCCCTGCCTGTCCTGGCACCATAGACTGCACAGCGCCCCAGAAGTGGCCAGCAACAGGCCTGGCTCCTAGGTTTCGGGGGGAGGGGGAGGAGAGCACCCAGGGCTCTGTGCACTGGCCCTGCCCTTAGCACTGGCCCCGCACTCCCATTGGCTGGGAGCCTGCTGCTGGCTGCTTCTGGTCTGCAGTGCCAGGAGAGGCAGGAAGCTGCCATAGTACCCCCGCTGCACTGCTGACCAGGAGCCACTCGAGGTAAGCCCCTCCTGCCCCAGCCCGGACCCAACCCCAAAGCTGGCACCCCCTCTGACACCCCAAAGCCCCTCCTCAGCCCCACCCCAAAGCCCTCACTCCAATCACATGATGTTGGGTCGTGGGCATCAACAATTTTCAACTGGGCCATGAGAAAAAAAGTTTGAAAACCGCGGTGCTATGAAGCTGACAAATGGGGACAGTAGCCAGAGCCTGGGGATAGGTGTCAGCTTTCTTGTTTTAGGGAGGAAAGCGGTCTAGTGGTCAGAGCCTGGGCTTGGTAGTTAGGATCTAGGGCTCTTCTGGTTGTGCCAGTGACTTGACAAGTTGCTTTTACTCCCCTGTGCCTCAGTTTCCCCTGGTCTGGCAAACGAGACTTAGCACTTGGTCTCACCAGGGTATTATGTTTAGTTAAATGTAGGGATGTGAGTAGTCGACTACTTGCTTTCCCCTCCCCTTGCTGCTTCTGTAGGAGAGGCAGGAAGGGGGGTGAACAGCTGGACCCGGTGTGAGCTGGGAACTGGGCTGGGACCGCTGCACCTCTGCATTTTAAATGTAGTAAAAGCCGCTGGGCTCTTACTCCATTTAAAATGCAAGGCGCAGTGGTCCAGGGGTGAGCCTCCACTTATCGACTACTTGTGTAGTCGATACAAATTGTATTGACTAAACGAGTAGGAAAATACCTGTTCCTTAGCCCCCTTAGGTAAATGAATGTGTGTAACTAGCTGTGAGAGCCTCCCATGCCAGGGGCTGGAGCGGGCCAAAGCGTCTATTAGCTAGGATGGATAAGGAATGGTGTCCCTAGCCTCTGTTTGTCAGAGGGTGGAGATCGATGGCACGAGAGAGATCGCTTGATCATTACCTGTTCGGTTTCACTCCCTCTGGGGCACCTGGCATTGGCCACTGTCGGCAGACAGGATGCTGGGCTGGATGGACCTTTGGTCTGACCCAGTATGGCCAATCTTATGTTCTTATCTCACCAAAGGCCATAGTGTGTCTGGGCCAGGGCTGCTGGGGAAGAAGCAAGGCAAAGGACTTGCCATTTGTGCAGCACTTGTTTTCAGCTCCAAGCCCAGCTCCGCTCACCTGCCGGCTCCCCATGGCAGGACTGCGGCCTTGTGAACTCTTCATTCACTTGGATGGAAGAATGAGATGGGGAGAGAGGCAGGAGATGCGAGCCCAGTCTCTGCTTTAGAGAATGAACTAAGGGCGGCTTTCAGACGCCCTTAAAATAGGCCTTGCTCCAGGGTACCCAGCCAGCTGCAGCGGGAGGCGCTGGCGGGCTGGGCAGGCCAAGGTCACGCTCTCTGTCCATTCCTCCCTCCAAGTGCTTATCAGGCGGCCTGACTCATTTGTGATCCCCTTGTCCCCAGCCATGTACCCCCCGTACCTGGGTAGGGTTTGACACCCCGCCCCTTGGCCTTCGCCCACCCAAGCCGGAGCTCCGCTAGTTGGCAGCAGTTAACTCCCCCGCCCGGGGCAGCACAAGCCCCGCCAGCTTCTCCTGCCTCTTCGCCCAAGGGGCAGTTTCCTTGCAATGCAGCAGCAGGGCTGGACGGGCCGCCCCGCAGCGCCCCCTCCCCGCTCTGCCCGGCGCGCGGGTCCCCCAGCTGGGCTGTAGCGATCTGGCTGCCGCGGGTCACTCTGCCGCACGCCCCCCTCTCCCTCCCCACCCGGGCGGGCTGCGGCTGCACGAAACTCCGCCCCCGCTCCCCAGGGAGGAGCCCCCTTCGCTGCCAGGCCGTGTGCGGAGCGTGCGGGGCGGCGCCTGCGGTCCCACCCGGGGACAGGCTGTCAGCCCCCCTCCCCGCTGCCGGGGCCAGGGCCCCTGGTGCGTTTAGCCGGGGGGGGGGGGCGCTTTGCCTGCAGATCCCCCCTTGTCTCCCCCGCATGGGGATCGGCCCACCTGGGCGCGCTGACCTGCCGGCGACCTTGAGACAGGTACCGCTGCTCCGCGCGCCGCTCGCTCCGCCAGAGCCCTGCCCAGGTGCGCTGAGCCCGGCGTGGGGAGGGGGACGGGTCAGGGTTTGCACAAAGGACGCTGCGGGGGGGGGGGGAGCTGCAGGAAGAGGCGCCCCCCCCCCCCCGTGGTTCTTGTCTCCCTTGGGATGACTTTTGCACAGAGGCTGGGCGGGGGGTTGTATCTGTGATCAGCAAAGAGTTGCAGTTGGGCCCTCCGGGAGGACCCCCCCCCCCCTTTTGCAACGCTTCTTTTGTGCTGTGGCCAGAGCTGCCCCCCCCCTTTAATCTACTGTCCTTCCTTTCCCAGAGAAGGGGCACTGAATTATTGATCATTTATTACCAAACTCCCCCCCCCCCCAGCCAGCCACGTAGCTGCCCCCTTCCCTTAACAAGTACCTAACAGCAGCAGCACAGTGTGTGTGGGGGGGGCTGGATTGGAGAGCATGGAGCTGGATTAGCCCATCAGAGGAGTGGGTGTCAGCAGCAGAGAGTCTTTCCAAGGCTGCTGTGAGCCTAGCTGACTGCAGCTGCCTAGCAAAGTCTGCGGCAGTTATTCCATTTCCCCCTGGATGCTGGGCAGAGGGGCAGGAGCGAGGGGGGTTGCCCCACCCTCTGCCTTGAAGCGGTTTCCATCATATGGCGGGATTAGAGTGTGCGTCAATGGCTCCAATGCCCTACCCACCGGTGCTCTGCAAACTAAGGGGGTAAGTGAGTCGGTCCTCAAGAGCAGGTTGTTTCAGGCCGCGTGCAGTGGGGGGTGCACGGGCCTCCCTTTGGCCTGAGCACAAACCTGGCTCAAAGCACCTGTGGGAAAGCTGAGAGGTGGCATGGGTGAGGGAGGTGTTGGTTCCTTTGCCTGCTGCGGAGTCCGGGCATGTTGGCTGGTTCTGTTGGCCTGTATGTTCTCTTCCACCAGCAAGAGCATAGAAGATGAGGTAAAGGTCCTGAGTCCAGTGGAGGGTCCATCACGTACAAGAGTCTCTTCCGCTGCCCCTCTCCCTTGCAAGTTGTTTTCTCCAGCAAGACAAAAGAAACCCGCCCAGGTGCAGTGGTGCCTGGGCCATGGTCAGTAACCCTCCCCATCTCTGTTCCTTCCTGTGCCGGATCTCTCTGACACTCGCCAATAGGGAAATGTGATACGTCTACCTGCAGACATCTCCAGCCTGGTTGACTGACAGGCATCGTGCTCTCCCCTTTCCCCACGCTCCTTGGCCACTGGCCTGCCGTGCCGGGTCAGGACTGTCAATCCCGTGTTTGACGCTTCACATGAAGGCAAAAGATGGGCATAGCCAGTTGCTCCATGCAGTGTAAGTGTCAGAGACGTTCTTGACCTCCCTCAAACAATCGGCTTATGCCCTGTGCCTGGAGCTTCCATTCCCTTTATAGAATCATAGAACAGTAGGACTGGAAGGGACCTCGAGAGGTCACCGAGTCCAGTCCCCTGCCCTCATGGCAGGACCCATTACTGTCTAGACCATCCCTGATAGGCATTTATCTAACCTACTCTTAAATATCTCCAGAGATGGAGATTCCACAACCTCCCTGGGCAATTTATTCAAGTGTTTAACCACCCTGACAGTTAGGAACTTTTTCCTAATGGCCAACCTAAACCTCTCTAGCTGCAGTTTAAGTCCATTGCTTCTTGTTCTATCCTCAGAGGCCAGGAAGAATAAGTTTTCTTCCTCCTCCTTGTGACACCCTTTTAGATACCTGAAAACTGCTATCATGTCCCCTCTCAGTCTTCTCTTTTCCAAACTAAATAAGCCCAATTCTTTCAGTCTTCCTTCATAGGTTATGTTCTCTAGACATTTAATCATTCTTGTTGCTCTTCTCTGGACCTTCTCCAATTTCTCCACATCTTTCTTGAAATGCGGTGCCCAGAACTGGACACAATACTCCAATACTCCTACTGGGAATAATCACAGGTCTTATCAATGGTCGTAAAACTGCCTGGCAGAAAGGCTTAGGTTTGGGGAGCAATGGAGAACCGGTAACAGGGAACCTGGAAACAGAAGGGGCTTAGAGTTGAGGAGGCTGCAGAGGTGGAGAGCTTTAAACCATAAGCTAGGGATGATGGTTCATAGGGAGAAATGACCAGAAGCTCCTTAAAATGGACTCTAACAAAGAAGGGAGACAAATATTTGGGGGAAATGTACCAAGCCTGCCCCAAGAGTTACATCAAAACCAAGAGGAATCTCCTTTCAAGGCCTCTCATGTCTCTGCTGGGCCACTGCCCATTCTGTGCCCACATGACTAGTGAGGTGGGAAACTGAGTCACAAGGACCCATTCAGACTCGGTGCCAGCCTGTGAAGCTCTGCGGATGTCAATCCTGCTTTCACTCGCTTATGAACGGGGCCCCACTGCCTCTTCTCTGTTGGGAAAGGGGGTAGTGTCAGGTCACGTAGGGGTAAATGCTCAGCATGAAAGAGGATGTGTGGTCCCGGTTCACCATGGCCTGCAGACTCTGTCAAGCTTGACGCCCTTTGGCTTGTGCTAAGTCGTGTGTGACCTCCTGAGGGCTAATCCCAGTGTGGACCAAACACAGCGACTTCTCTGATGCGGGGATGATGAAAACCGGTGGATGTGATTTCGAAGAAAGAAATCAGCCCAGAAGGCATGGTCGCTGGAGGGCTCTTCCACCTGCAGGGCGTGGAATATCGTTGCCATTTGCAAACGCAGGGAAAGGGGCGGGATTTGGCTGGGGACGGGGCTGGTAGTGCTCTGTTAATGTTTGATGATGATTGTTGAATATGTTGCAATGTATGTCCTGGCAGGTTTTCAGGGACAGCCGGTGCTCCCTTTAGGATGCAGGCATGTCAGTGTCACGAAGCAGCGGGCTCTGTTATTGTTCAATGATGCCATTGTCCAGGAGAGATCGCTTCTGCCAGCTAGAGAGGGAGGAATCCAACTTTCCAATACATTCTTCTGCCTTTCTACTCTTTTTGTCTTTCTTTTTCCCTGGATGACTTGGTGTTTTTTGCAGCTTTTGGAGAGGCTCCAGAGAAGGTGAATTTTCAGTGTTTACGTTCCATTCCTTCAAGCCCCTGCATGCGGGATGAGCTGCCATCCTCCAAGCAGATGTTGTTTTCCACTCCAGCCGGTAAAGGCTGCAGAACAATACAGTGTGTATTGCCTTGCATCCTGCTTGTTGTCTTTGAAAACAGTGTAACTCTCGGCCTCCAAGGACTTCACACAGCTGTCACTATGCCCACTGTGATACAAGATTGTGGGACCAGCAGGGATGGACCGCAGGTCCTTGTGCTCAGAGGCATGAGGTACATGAGCTATTGGGGAATCTCCGCTGACTGTTAACAGTATGGAGTCTAAGACATGCAATGGGCTAGTTAGACAGCTGTTATGTATACTCTGCCTGTTCTATTTAGCAGTGTCTCGTTTTATTTTTAAACTGCTCTTTAAACTATAGTCAGGGGCTGAAACGCTGGTGTTTTTAAAGAGTAGTTTAAGCCAAAAATGGCTCCTGCATAAGAGAGACCAAAGACCCGGGTGAGACCAGAGACCAAAGATCAGAACGGGAATGGTGCAGTTAACAAATAATCACTGCAGGACCATGTCAGTCTGAAGGTCAGATCTCAGCCGGGGGGCTAAAACCCAGAGATGAGCTCAAGGCACAGAGTTTAGATCTGGGCTGTTCCAAATTTGGGTGGCATTTGGAGAGAAGTGCCCAAGCCTCTGGATCCAGTGCCGGAGTTATTTTTCCAGATTGGTGTACAGACAATTAGGAGTGAAGTCAATGGCAAGCCAAAGAGGTGAAGGACGATGCTTTTACCAGCAGGATCAGAGCATTCGTGCGGCAGTGGAGCAGTGGTATTTTAGTGAAGCCCGGGGGGGAAACCCTCATGGTCAGCACCTGCACCCTTGTGTTGGGTACACAGTCCTGAGAATTCCCTGGCAGCCGTGTGGGGCTGCGTGTACAGGTCAACCAAGTGGTTGGCCTCTGCCATCCAGCCTGGCAGGAAAGCCTCCCCTTCCTCTCACACAAATTATTCAGCACACAACACACTGCCACCACATGCGGAATATTCCTCTCAGAGAGGTCCAGGCGGGTGAGGAGGCATCTAAAACAGGCCTTCAACCTACTTGTCCGTGGTGGGTACCACCATTCCACTCTTTACCCAGAGCCTGAAAGAGCCATGCTCAAAAAGCCCATCCGAGGGGGAGCATGCTGTGAGATAAAAGCCTTCTAACCCTATTATCTCTGATGTTCTGCCTAGGCTGGGGCTGGGGAGGAGGGACAGAAACCTCACAGCCAGGAGTTCTTGACTCTTCTCTTCCCTCCAGCTTCCTGACCAACTCCGTGTGACCGTGACCCGCTCTGTGCCTCAGTTTCTCCTTGGCGACATTGTGTAGACACAAGAATAGATGTGAGGACAGCTCCTTGAAGATGGGGTGTGTGGGGTAAGGGAGTGTTAGAGCTGGGCTAAATGTTTACTCATGCGATATATGTAGATGTTTGCCCTCTGACGAGACCTCTGCGTTCAGATGTTGGAAATAATCCGGATAAGAAGAGAGGTGAAGATTTTGGTCCTAAAGCAAAACTGTTCAACACATCATGAGGCTCCTAAATAGAAATGACCAATGTTTGGATTCCAGTCGCACCTAAGGGCCCTACGGCGCTAGGTGCTGTACAAACAAGAGACAGTCCCTGCTCCAGAGGGCTTGGTGTCCAAATAGGCAAAGCCGCCTGGAGAGAGGAAGCGCACTGGGCTGCCGAGGTGCTGAGTCCCCGCAGCCCTGATTGCCGTCAGTGGAATTTGGAGGTGCTCAGGCACTTCTGCTCATCAGGCCGCGTGGAGGGAGGCGCCTGCGCGTGAATTTAGGAGGCTCATTTCTGACACTCCAGGTTTGAAAGTTTCAGTCCAAACCCCACTTGGAGAAGAGAGCCAGAACTGACCCTGGATCTCAGCATGAGTCTCTAGTCTGCCCCCCGCCCTCCTGCCTGCCTTCCCAGGGCCAGATCTCCGGCCTGGTCGCCTCAGTTCGTTCCCCAGACAGCAAATCCCTCTCCGTGTGGATGGGTATAAATCCACCCTCATTAGGATTCCAGAGCAGCGCTCCCTCCTTGCAGCCATCTGCCCCTGAAATGCGCTTGCCTCGCCTCACGCTTGAGCCCGACCCGTCCCCGGGTTAGACAGGAATTAGTTCACTCTGGCAGGCAGAGGGGAAGCGAAGGCTTTAATCAGCGTGGCCAGGACAGCCGGCAGCGTCCTGGAAGCCTGCTTTGTTGGAGGGTTATCCGAGGTAAGAGTGGAATGCAGCAGTTGGAGGCTGATGCCAAGGGGCAGGGGCAAGCAGATTGAATTAGCCAGACAGTGTGTGTGTCGTATGCTCCAGCACTGAAACCGGCTGCCTTGTGTGACCTGTGCATGGTAGAGTCCCTGCAGCAGCTTGAGACGTGGAGAGAGCCAGGGGGTAACTGCTGCAGGTTGCTCTGGGGCCGGGCTGCCTAAATCCACCAGCATCGTCTGTCTTGTTCACCTCCTCTTGTATACAAGCCCTTCCCCTGCACCCATGTCCGAGTCCTTGTGCCCTTGTTCCACATCTTTCCTCCTTGTCGGTGCTTCCAGTTTGCTCTGAGCAGGGATGACTTTTGCAGGCGTGCGCAGCTGGGAGTTAGGCACTAAATTCCTACTGGTTTCCCATGGGAGTTGGGCTCTGTTGTGAGGGGCAGGGGAATACCTGGGAAGGGAGGTGACTAATTATCTGCCTCCTTGGTGATGGGCCAGGGCTGGGAGGGGTCAGGTGAGAGCCTGCAGCTCATCTGGAAAGCGGCCAGGCAGTAGGACCCGAGGATCTGCCTAATAACGTGTATGGGATTGTTTTTGTTCCAAGAAATAAACTCTGCCCCGAAGGCAAGGACTGAGATTCTGCTGCTGGTGGGAGCTTTCTTCCATGCCCTGGCCAATGAGTGCCGCTCCCCTCTGGCTTACGTTCTCTGAGCTGCCCTTTGGGCTTTCTGAAAAAGTCTCCCCTAGAAAGGCCGGGAGCTGCGTGGGATGGGCTTGGTCACACTCTTACCAAGCACTGGGTAGTGCAGTGGCACTAAGTCACCTCCGCCAGGAGAGGGCCGTTGCAGGGGTACTTGTAGGGCTTGAATTCAGGCCCCAAAAGGTCGTCAGGGTTGAAACACCAAGACTCACCCCTTCGACTGCTGGCGGGGCTGGCTGAGCGTTTCACATGTGCAGAGCGGATCTGTGAGAAGTTTGCTGTGCCTTCAAACCGAGCTCCTCTCTCCTCTGCTTGCTGTTCGCCAGCGTGGGGCCATCTGTCAGCCTCTGCTGTTTGCCCACGTGGCTTTGCCTGGCACTTCAGATATTATGGCCTAGAGGTTAGAGCAGGGACTGGGTGGCAGGGCTCTTGGATTCTAAACCCACCTTCCACAGAGACTTGCTGCATGACGTTGGGTGACTCAATCTGTCTGTGAAAAGGTGGGGAGATATCAGGGCACCTCGCTCCCCTGACGACTAGATGGGATACCACCTGGGGGCTTCTCTCATTCAAGCCCCTCATCAGGGCTTCAGTCCTCCCACGCTCAAGGGATCTACAAATGCTGTTAACAAAGCAGCCCTGTGAACCTCCAAGGCAGGTGCTTAACCCACTGCAACTTTCAGCACCAAAATACTAATGGCAGAGGTTGCCGCATCTGTTGGCCCCTAGGGAAATGTGCTCTGTTACCTAACAGCTCAGTGAGGGTGGCAGGTTTTGGTATGTCTCGTCATCACCTTCCATTCAAACAGGGCAAAGCGCATGGGGGGCATGGGGGACTTTCATCCCGTCCATCTAATTCTTAAGCTGCTCTCATCTGTACTGCCAGGAGACAAAGACCTGCCAGTTTCCATGTCTGTGATCTGTCTTCCAGGGCTCTGTCCATGCCATAATGTTCCCCTGAAGAGATGGCTCCATGTTATGGACTCTTCTCGGTATAACTCAAAAGTATAGAATGGGACAGAAAAAAAAATCATGGTCTTGAAATATATGGAGGTATACCTATCTTGTAGAGCTGGAGGGGACCTTGAGAGGTCATTGAGTCCAGTCCCCTGCCCTCATGGCAGGGCCAAGTACCATCCCTGACAGATTTACCCCAGATCCCTAAATGGGTCCCTCAAGAATTGAGCTCATAACCCTGAATTTAAGCAGGCCATGCTCAAACCACTGAGCTATCCCCCACTGAGACACTTGCCCATCCCCGAGCTGGGGAGAGAACTCCAGACCCTGGCGCCCAGCCCACTGCTCTAGCCACTAGACTGCATGCCCATCCCTTTGTTTTTTCCTTTCCCAGAGTCATGACATTTCACTGAAACAATATCAAAATCCTCTCCCCCTCTGCTCCACAATCTAGAGCTGGTCAGAGCCCTGGAGAAAAAAATCCACAGATTTAGTTTGGGTAGAAAATTGTAATGTTGACCCAAAAAAACCCTTGGTTGAAAGTTGGCTCATTTGGAGCAGCTTTGCCCTGTTCTCTTACAAAGCTGCAGCCGGCAGCGTGTCTGCTCCTGCCTCTTGCTCTTCTGTGCTGCTGTTGGATTTGGTACCTCCGGCGCGGTAGTCTCATAAGGAATCCCGGCAGCAGCTGGCAATGATGGTCTCTGGCAATGCTCCTGGGCAAATGGCTTTGCAGCAGTTGGACGTCCTTGCGTGGTTTTCTCCTTTCTCTGTGCTTCTGTGTTGCCTTCTAGGTGTTGACGAGCCAAATGAGATGCCCCCAGTGATGTTGGCAGCACCAACCTCCCCTTGATCACATTCTGAGAGACCCTCTGGCCAAGGGAACGCTGGACCATGAAGTCCCCCAGTGCTGTGATCTGCAGGGAGAAGCCTCCTCTGTCCATTTACCCTTATGGGCCTGAAAGGGATGGCTGGGAAGATGCCAGGGATGGGGACATGAACTCAGCCCAGATCAGCTGCACCATAAGCCACCTGGAGCAAGCTGGTAAGGGGGAATGGATGTTGGTCCTACATGCTGAAACCTGTTCTCATGGGCTACATCTAGACTACATGGCTCCATCGACGGAGCCATGTAAAATAGTTTATTTGGCATAGTCAAAGAAGTGGGGATTTAAATAATCCCCGCTTCATTAAAATAAAAATGGCCGCCACGCTGTGCCGACGATCAGCTGATCCGGCACAGTGCGGCAGTCTAGGCGTGACAATGTGAAACGAGGTTTACCGGAGCAGTCGACAAAGGCTTACTTTGTCTACCGCGCCGCGTCTAGACTGCCGCGCTGATTGTCGGCACAGCACAGCGGCCATTTTTATTTTAATGAAGCAGGGATTATTTAAATCCCTGCTGCTTTGACTATGCCGAATAAACTATTTTACATGGCTTCATCAACGGAGCCATGTAGTCTAGACGTAGCCATAGATACTGGACCAGCACAAAGCTGCTAGGTCATCTAGCCTCGCCCTTCTCCCACCCAAGGCTGTTCCCTAAAAGACTGTTCTCCAGGTCTCTGTCTAGTCCAAGTCTTACATATCCCTGGCAGCAGCTTCCCTTATTTCTGTCTATTTGCTTTCCAGCCAAACAGCGCTCGGGGTCAGGAGATGTACCCGGTTCCGAGCCATAGCAGCTCAGGAGTTTTGGGTTGAGATCTGTAACTTAGTTGTGCTCCGAGAACTGCGCCCGCCCGGCTTGTCAGTAGCCTCAGCAGACAGGTCACTGACTGGCTGCGTCACAGAGACCTGAATTCTCCTCACACCCTTCGTAGCTTTTCAATGGGTCAGAAAACATGGGCTGGGCAGCATGGCCTCACCCTCACACAGGCCCACGGTCAATCTGGCATCTCATTATTGTCATTAAATCCCGATAGGTCCCTGCCGGTGTGAAGTGACCGACCCCTTGAGCGGCCTTTGCCGCTGGAGTAGTCTGCACCCGGGGACTGAGAGAGAGGGGTCTTTGTTATTTGAACTGTGGTAGCCCTGGCCCTAGAGGCCAGGTCCCTGTTGCATTCAGGCCAGGCAGTCCCTGCCCTGAAGAGCTCGAAGACAATTGGTGGAGAACGCAAACAGCTGGGGGGAACATGAGGAACCAGTGGGGTGATTGATACTGGTCAGCAGGAAAATATTGGTCACAGCCTGCCAGCTGTCCGCCCGCTGGCCTTATTCCTCTGCCCCTTCTATTCCCTTGGCTCAGAGCTCCCTTGAGAGTCTCTTGCATGGGGCAGCCAGCAGGCCCCTTCCCTTCTCTGTTTCTGCCTTGTCGGGTGACGCGCTTAGGCTGACCGGCCTGTGATGGTGCTTTCTCCCTTGGGCAGGTTGGTACTGGGGTGCCCTCTCAGCAGCAGAGGCCAGACGTGTGCTCTGCCCAGCTTTGGAAGGCTCCTTCTTGATGCGTGACAGTTCCAGCCCGGACAACCTGCTCACCCTGTCCGTCCAAACCTCTGCCGGGCCCACCCACATCCGGATCTGCTACTGCGCCGGCCGCTTCGGCCTCGACGCATCCCTCCTGGCCAAGCCCAAGCTCCAGAGCTTCCAGGATGCCATGGACTTGGTCCAGTTCTACTCCCAGGCCTCGCGGAAGCGAGCCGAGTGGCGGGGGTCGGCGGGTCAGGATGTCGCATCCGAGGATCCGGCCATCCACCTGAAATTGATCAAGCCCCTGTATGTGTCTGTGCCGACCTTGCAGCACCTGTGCCGGCTCACTATCAACCGGCGCGCCCCTCAGGTTGCGGCCCTGCCCTTGCCTCTGAGGCTCAAGGACTATCTGCTGAGGTACCCCTACGTGCTCTGAGACACGCCACCCCCTTGCTTGCCTCACCTCCCTGTGCAACACGTGGGGCTCTCCCAGCAGCCCACCCTGCTCGGGCACCAGCGCTGGTGGACTCTGAAGGCCCTGGTGCCGTTCAGCTGGGGTGCTGCAGCACTTGGCAGTGGGGCGGATGCAAGTGCAAGAGGTGGAGCGAAAGGCAGGGATCTCTGGGGCTTGGATCGAAGCAGGCGGGGGGCAGACGGTGTTTTCTGCTCTCTGGGCCTGTGGTCCCCAGCCACGGCTGCTAATAAAAATGAACTGTCCTATTTTTGGTTCTTCTCCCATTGCTAGTCTGCGTGCCGGCTTCTGCTTGGCCAGGGCTTCCCTCCTGGCTGTTAGGGGGAGAGGTGGGCTGTTTTGGTAGGATTGGATGGTCGAATATGGCCTGGTGCATGGCGAGGGCTGAGATTTCTTTTCCAGAAGCGGCAGATGATTTTTCAACGCCCAAATTGAGTCCATAAAGGGGCTTGATAGTCAGAGGGTGGATGCTCACCACTGCCTAGAAATCAGGCCTCTTTTAAAGCATCCCCAGCCAGGTCCCCAGAATCACTGTGGGGAAATCTTGACCTGGGTTTCCATAGGGAGGACTAGATCTCCAGGTATCTCTATGGTAGAAGCAGCCGGGGGCTAAAACACACCGAAGCTCAGCTCTACGATGCTCTTTATTCCCCAGCAATTGCTTCTCCCCGCACATGGTGCAACATCCCTAGGAGGGGGAAGGATGGGGTCACCCCATTCCACAGACCCCATCAGCCCCTTCTGTGCAGCACAAGCCCTGGCAGTTTTGCAGCCCTGCTTAGGAACACAACTGAGGCGGGATTCCTGTTCACGTGGGACTGGCAGGGTGGGCAATGGATTACTCCCCTGGTACGAAGGCAGGATGAAATTCTGCCAGCACGAAGGCTTACGTGCCCCCGGCATGTGCCCATGCGCACGCTGCCTGGGGCTGGACTTCCAGGTTAGCCTCTAGACCCAGACGTGCCTTCACTCTCCTTGCATTTTGGCATCTGCGTAGTTCTAGTGCATCTCTCCCTAACTCAGACCCTGCTACCTCCCCCAACGGGGGCTAGGAACAAGTGTCCATAAAACAACAAACATTCTCCTGTTTCCCCTTAAACTTTAACATGGATTCACAGCCTGCGGGGCAGGGTGTGCGTTAAGGATGTAATAGTGTAACCAGTTAACTGATAAACATGAGCTTATCGGTTACCGTAATGGTTACACACCAGCTTCTGGCCCCACTCCTGGGGAGCAGGGTGTAGGAACAAGGGAATGGGCGTGGGAGCCGATACGTGCTGGGAACTAGCTTAAAAGCCAATTCCCAGTGAGCACCGGCTCCTGGTGAGCCAGCTGCCACCCCGCGCTGCTGCCTACTATAAATCCTCAAGTATACTCTCTGGCTACGTCTACACTACGAGTTTTCTCGGCAAAAAATATGCTAATGAGGGACTCATTTGCATGAGTGGCAATCTCATTTGCTTATTTTCTGCCAATCTGTTTTTGCACTGGGGTTTTTGCACAAAAACAAGCAGTGTGGACATTTTCTTTTTGCACAAAACCCCCTTTTCCTGCAAGATCGGTAAACCTCCTTTTTTGGGGCATAAGGATCTTGCAGAAAAAGGGTTTTTGGTGCAAAAGAAAACGTCCACACTGCTTGTTTTTGCGCAAAAATGGATTGGCAGAAAATATGCAAATGAGATTGCGACTCATGCAAATGAGTCCCTTGTTAGCATATTTTTTGCAGAGAAAACTCAGAGTGTAGACGTAGACTCTCCGTATGTAGCGGGGGCAGCAGTGTGTAACCACTAAGAATTTTTATTGGTTACACCGTTACTTAATTAACCGTATTTTAACATCCCGTGTGTGTGTATCCCAGCATAGCCCACATGGCTTTTAATAGCCAGCCTCTTGCAAACTTGCTGCCTCTGCAAGGAGGGTTAGAGCCTCTCTCAGGCCTTTCTAGGGAAGCAGGCTAATATGCCCATCTTACCATTCTGCCTGCGAGGGAAGGGGAGAGCAAATACACGAGCCCAGCACATTTCCTGGAAGCTGCTGTGTCTCAGCTCAATCTGCAGAGGGAGGATGCGATGCCTTTTGGAACTGCCTGCTACAGGTTTGCAATCCCTGCATTTCCGGAGCAGCCGGCTCTGCCTTGGGGCCTTCTGTATGGATTATCTTGGAGCTTAAAAGATTCTGGTTTGGCTCCTGTGGAACAGCTGAAAGACTTGAATGAGGGGCTGCACTGTGGCCACCATACTGTTGGGGAGAGAGGCAGGTGGTTTATTCTTCTTCTTATGTCAATGCCACAGTAGCTGCAGGGCAGGGGATGGTCGCTTGGGTCTGTTTGTACAGCACCTAGTACAATGGGATTCTGATCTGTTACTGGAACTTCTAGGTGCAAACGTGGTATAAATAATAATGGAAATTCAGAGGAAACATTATCCACCAAGCCTGTGCACTTGGTATTGTGGGGTAGGGCAGGGGCTGGAGCCCCAAGAATTGGGCTCTGTTTCCAGCTCTGCCACAACACAGGTGCTCCCCTCCGCTTTCATGTGGGGACTGAGTTCCAGCCAGTTTCTCCCCAGGACAGAAGAAGGGGAGAGAAGGTTGTGTCTAGTGTCCTTGGTGGGGCTGCATAGAAGCCCCCCAGCCAGGGCTCCCTATGTGACACAGGGAGAGAAGCAGGGGCTGAACCTGGCATGATCCCCGGGCTCACCCCACAGGTTTCCAGCTGGAAACCCAAGTTGGGGTGGGCTGGCAGCTGGGGGAGAAGGGCCAGCTCTGTGGTTAATTTGCTGCCAGTGTGTCTGTTTTTAACTGTGCAATCTCCAAGCTGGGGAGGGTTTCCAATAAAAGGCGACTCTGTCACCTTGGAGCCAGGAGTTCAGGCTGCTGTGCAGCATAGGAGGGGCCCACGTGGGGTAGAGCTGGTCCCTAAGGCCTCAGGCTAGCGACAGCTGGAACCAAACCCAGGGCCTCTGGAGCTCAGCGCATGAGCAGCTAAGAGCTTGAGCTAAAAGCCTGCTGCCAGCCTCATCCCCGGGGACTTTAGAATAGTCGACTAACCAATGAAAATTCATGAGGTTAATCTACTATTCAATTAACCGCTATTTAACATCCCTAGGGCGGGCCCTGCAGCCCAGCCCAGCCCCCCTATGGCCCAGGAAAGACTGGCAGGGGCAGCCCCTCTCCTGCTGTGGCACAGCTAGGAGGGGAGGCCATGAGGCTGTGGCGATCCTAGCCCAGCACCTCGTCCAGCCACGGTTGCCCGGGTACAGCAGCCCAGCCCCAGCCACGTAAGGTAATCCGGCCCCAGGGTCCCCCTCCGTGTACCTTATTTCCCACCCCCAGCGCCCTGCCCTGCCTCCTGCACCTCCCATACACCCCTGCCCTGAGCTTTTCATACACCCCAACCCTGATTCTTGCCCCCTCACATCCACAAACTGACCCCCCGGAGCAGCAGAAGTCCCATTAAATAAAGTCTTGGAGTACAAAGTTTCATTGATGCTGTTATTAATCATCATGTCAATTATCAATAATATTAAGTTGTATATTTTCAGTCTTGCAAATGGGCATTTTATACGGCTCTTTGTTGATCACATGTTCTGAATTTTGGTGTAGTTTGGCTCTTGGGTTTGAAAAGGATGCCGACCTCTGGTATATAGTAATATTTTCAGGTATACCTTACCCCAGGGCTACTCAACACGTGGCCCATGGGCCGCATGCGGCCCACGGCCTGTTTGTTTGTGGCCCATGGTGCGGTTTGGGTTTACGCAGGGCTCAACCTGTGGCCTGTGGGTGGGATCCTTTGAACGTGGCCTCCATTGGGAACACGCTCCACAACAGCGAGTCAATGTAATGGTCTTCTGTTGAGATGCATTTTAGTAGTTAAATTCCTGGACTGTCTTTGCTCATTAAAAGTGCTGTCCTATGGGTGGAAATCGGGTAAATATTGCATGTTATTAATACCAGCAGAACCAACTTAAATGGGGCGTGTGTGTTGTGTAGTCTTGCCTTAATCTTTGTATTCATGCCCGTCAGTGTGAAAGAAGTTATTTGCATATATATTCATATATATTTGCACGTACATGCAATCACACTTAAGTTGTGGCCCTCGGCATGTGCTGTAAGTATCATTGTGGCCCCCGGGGCTTCCAAAGTTGAGTAGCCCTGCCTTAACCAGTCAATCTACTGGTCTAGATCTAACCAATCCTAGTATACTGTAACATGATCATCTAACCAATCATATCCCACCACCTTAGTTGGGTTACACCCCACAAAATTAATTCTACAGGAAACAGAGACAATCAAAGAAACAACAGAGAGATGGGGAGTGGGTTCTTGCCAGGCAGAAAGCTTATCAACCTTGGTTTCAGTGACTGGTTTGGAATGTATCTTCCTAGCTTAAGTACAAGGCCTCATGTTCAAGGATCAAAATTAGTAAAATGGTAGGAACACACCTACATTCTTAAAGTATAGGCTTTTACAGGCAGGCCTGAAAAATCTATGTAACAGACCTCAGTTTCCCTATCTGTAAAATGGGGGTGATATTGGCATTGCAAAGTGCTAATGTTTCCTAGGTGCTCAGTTGCCATGTGCCATAGAAGCCCCTATGAACAGCCATGGCAGGCAGGCATAGCTGAGGGCAGGATTTCTTTGGAACTGGGACACATTGCCTGGCTGATTGCGCTAATAGCCTAGAACCGGAAGGGACCGCAAGAGATCATCAGGTCCTGTCCCCTGCCCTCATGGCAGGGCCAAGCACCATCTAGATCAGTATTCTGCAGCACACTGGTGTGCTGTGAAGCAGTTGGAGGTGTGCCATGGAGAACAGAGTTCAAAATAGCCACCTTTAGAGGGGCAGGTGACTTTTTTTTTGTTCAAAAACTTTCCCCCTACCTTTTTTTCCCCTCTCCTCTCCTCTTCTCTTCTCAAAAAATCCTTGATGTTCTGCATAAAAAAAATTGTTTGGTGTTCCTCGGTCTTAAAAAGTTTAAGAAACACTGATCTAGATCATCCCGGACAGGTGTTTATCTAACCTGCTCGTAAAATCTCTAGTGACAGAGACTCCACAACCCCCCTAGGCAATTTATTCCAGTGTTTAACCACCCTGACAGTAAGGAAGTTTTCCCTAATGTCCAACCTAAACTGCCCTTGCTGCAATTTAAGCCCCTTGCTCCTTGTTAAGAGGAATCATTTTTCATTCTCCTCCTTGTAACAGCCTTTTAGATCTGCCGCCCCCTCCGGCATGCTCCCTAGCTTCTCCCAGGACCATCCTGCAGCCTGGGCCTTTTGGTTTGTTTCTGTTCACCTCTTCACCAAAGTGGCAAAGACAGCAAATGCCTACTCTCCGCATCCCCCCCCCCCCCGCCCCAGCCCCCGCTCCCGCCCCTGCATCCAACCATACCCCCTGCCACCTGCAACCATGAGCTTGCTGGCCTGGAACACCTTCTCATCACAGGGTGCTAGCAATTCTCCACCAGGCCAGCTCAGTTATTCCTCACTGCACGGCTGGGGCACTTGTCTGGTCTCTCTAGTGCCTGCCTATTTCTTTGCAAAGATCCCCTCTCCCCCCACCACACATTGACATATGGGTGTCAATAGGAGGGCTGGGTTCTCTCTGCCTCCTGTTCTCCTCATAAGAACACAAGAACGGCCATACTGGGTCAGATCAAAGCCCACTATCCTGTCTTCCTGCAGTGGCCAGTACCAGATGCCCCAGAGGGAGTGAATAGACCAGGTAATCATCAAATGATCTCTCTTCTGTTATCCATTTCAAGCCCCTGACAAACAGAGGTCAGAGACACCATTCCTACCCATTCTGGCTAATAAAGTATCGATGGACCTAACCTCCATGAATTTATCTAGTTCTTTTTTGAACTCTTTTAAAGTCCTCTTCTTCACAACATCCTCTAGCAAGGAGTTCCACAGGTTGACTGTGTGCTGTGTGAAGAAAAACTTCCTTTTGTTTGTTTTAAACCTGCTACCTATTAATTTCATTTGGTGACCCCTAGTTCTTATGTTATGGGAACAAGTAAATAACTTTTCCTTATTCACTTTCTCCATACCTGTCATGATTTTATAGACCTCTATCGTATCCCCCCTTAGTCTCCTCTTTTCTAAGATGAAAAGTCCCAATATCTTTAATCTCTCTTCATATGGGACCCGTTCCAAACCCCTAAACATTTTTGTTGCCCTTTTCTGAACCTTTTCCAATGCCAATATATCTTTTTTGAGATGAGGCGACCACATCTGTATGCAGTATTCGAGATGTGGGCATAACATGGTTTTATACAGAGGCAATAAGATGTTCTCTGTCTTATTCTCTATTCCTTTTTTAATGATTCCTAACATTCTGTTTGCTTTTTTGACTGCCGCTGCACACTGCGTGGCTGTTTTCAGAGAACTATCCACACTGACTCCAAGATCTCTCTCTTGAGTGGATATAGCTAAATTAGTCCCCATCATTTTGTCCCCTGAAAGCAGCCTGTACAGCTCCCAGCATGCCTGGTGGCTTAGGATGGTTAGAGACTTGCCAGTTCCCCTCCCCCCCCCCCACCGGCTGCAACAGCCGCCGCCGCCCCCTTGCCTTTTGTTTTATGGATCCATTTCTCATTTGACCCAGTTAGTGGTGCCATCTG
Organism: Pelochelys cantorii; assembly: GCA_032595735.1. Classification (NCBI taxonomy): domain Eukaryota; kingdom Metazoa; phylum Chordata; order Testudines; family Trionychidae; genus Pelochelys; species Pelochelys cantorii. The sequence continues at coordinate 11,746,380 of CM064353.1, read as the reverse complement.
GTGCCTCCCTCCACGCACACAAAGAGGATTATGCAGCAGCCAGCGGGGGAAGGGAACTGGTGCGGAGGGGCTTGCCTTCCTCTCCTGGCTAAGGCAAGGTGGGGGCTGGGTGCAGCGGGGAGGCTCCAGGCGTGGACTCCCCAGCTCCATGTGAGGCATTGAAGATAACTGCTGGCACGTTTGTGTATCTCTCCAGTGCAGTGCAGAGGGTTGCCCAGACTCCTCCAGGCTGCTACAGGAACAACCCTGTGCACATTGCTCTTTGTTCGTTATCTAAGCTTGCCCCTTCCTCCCAGGGAGAGAGGAGATGCCCATTAGCTCTGTGTTACGGGGGAAAACTGAGGCACGGAGCATTGGATTTGTTTTCAGTGCCCTGCCCCAGGTAATGGAATGAGTGGCTGAGCCCAGAAAACAAACCAGTCCCATCACCCACCCCCACTAGACAACATTTCCTCCCAACAGATAGCTTTATTCACTACTTCTGCACAGCCACTAGTGTGGAAGGCAGTGGCTGTTTGTCAGGGCATAGCAACAGAACAGAATAGGACAGGAAGTGGGGAGTGGCAGAGCCAGTGACTTCAAGAAGGCAGAAGAGGTGTTTTGTCAGCATGCTTTGGCTCTTGCAAACAGTGCGACTGCATTATTAGTGGTCCCAGAAGAGCAGGAGTTTGGGCTTATGTCTCTGGTAAAAATGTGGTGTGGTGCTCCCTAATGACGCATGGAGAGACCCAAGAGATGTGCTAAAGCAGCATGAATTGGGGGAAAATATTCTCGGCACATTTCTGCACATTTCTGCCTTTGTGATTTTTTTCGTGTCCTCTTTCCTCTGTCACTTCAGGGCACATGTTTCACTCATGTGTGCAAGGAGATGACACATCTGGATGCGTATTTAAGGCACTAGAGTCAGGAGATCTGGGTTTGATTTTTGATACCACCACAGACTTCCTGGGTGACCTTGGGCAAGTCACTTGATCTCTCCATGTCTAATGGGGGCAATACTTTCTTTCTTCCCCCTTTGTCATTTAGGTTGCTTTGGGGGCAGAGATTCTCTTTTAGCATGTGTTTGTACAGCACCTAGTGCAGCAGGGCCACAATCTCAGCTGGATTATAGTAATAACACAGTAAATAATCATAAGTTGCCTACGAAGTTGCCAAAGGCACTGGTAACATTTGCCATTTATGTGATGTTTGGCTAGTTACATAAATTATCCAACCAAGGAATGGAAACAATATCCCATATCATTACGATCACTCACCAGTGCCCTGCAAATGATCACCGCCAGCAAAGCAGCTGCAAGTGATAGGCCAAGTCTGATTCCCTGCAGCAGATTGCAAATCAGGAAGGTTAGCTAATGAATTTGAGAATTTCATGGCTAACGGGCCAGCGCAGCCAGCCAAAGTTCCCGATTAAATCATTCATTGTGAATTATTTGCTGTCAGATGCTGATGGGGTGAATTGTGCAACTTGTCGAATTGCCAGCAGCACCTCCTGCAGCACCCGGAGGGCATCAGCCGTTCGAACTTGGTAGAACTAGCTGAGATCTTCCCAGCTAGTCTTGTCAACTTTCTCTTTCATTCCTGTGACCCTGCAGAAGCTGGGGGGAGGTTGCAGAGATGTGCATGTGATAAGGGAAGTAACAGTTTGCAAGAACCATGCAAACTTGGCCACTGCTGGTGGAAGCGACCAGCCCCTGCAACATACCCTGAAGACAGCTGGAGGGAGACAGGGTGAATTTTGTGCATCAGACTGTTGCTGGCTCAGTTTCCAGGAGAGGCCAATGTTCAGAGCAGCCCCACGGTTCAGCCAGGCTGCTCTTGTGTCTCTAGCAGCAGCATATTGCAGGTATTTCAAAGGACAGTGGGTGGGAGGGAATAAACCCAAGGTACCAGACCAGTGGCCCAATATACCATGAATTCTCAAAGAGAACCCTGACTCCAGCTGGAGAGCAGCTTTTGCCTTGAAGCATGAGAATGGAAAGTCTGGCCATCTTGGCCATGGTGCCTGCAGATGCTGTTGCTGTTCATTCACACTAGTGGGATGTGACCGAAAGGCATCTGCCAGGGGCGGCCCTAGACTAGCTGCCAGCAACTGGCACCCTAGGTGAACCATGCAATCGGCGCCCCCACCTCCAAGCCCCTCAATGATATTGTGCCACCATTTGGTGCCCCATTTAACTTGGTGCCCTAGGCGACAGCCTAGTTTGCCTATGTGGACGGGCCGCCCCTGCATCTGACCGGTAACAAGTTATACAAGTGGCAGGGCAATGGAGAAGATGGAGAATCAGGCTCCCTCTGCCTTTTTTTTTTTTTTTTGCATTCTCTTAAATCATTTGCCTCTCTCATACCCTGCAGCAGTGAGTTCCCCAGGCTAATGATGTGGGGTCTGAAATAGTTACACGTAAGCTTGGAAGGATTAGATTTTTATGGATAAATGTTGATAAAGGTCGATGTTGCTGTACACCCGCACATGGACAAAACAGTATTTCCAGCCATCATCATCACAAAGCTTAGCTAGGTCAGGAAAATGCTGCTTGGAAACTTACTACGGATTGATCTGAGGATAAGTATTTGGTATATTTTATCATGTGAGGTTGATAATTTGTGCTTTAATGGATTTTAACCTTGAATTGCAGTGCCTCCTGTGACTAAATTACTGTCTTGTGGCCAGAATTTCATGCAACTGTGAAAATGTAAATCGATAAGTAAATGCTTAAAAATAAACATCCATCGTATCTGTCAAAATCATGAGAAAACAAAAATTGAATTCTGCCAAGTCACCTAGGGTGGGTTCCGAGCCGCTGCTGTTTTCATGTATAACAGTAATTCCCTGTTTTTAATCTTAAGACTTCCTCCTCTGTCAGCATTTTCCACTTTCCCATCTTAAATTTGACACTAAATTTGGGATCAGGCATATATTGAAATATCAGTTATTGTCTCATCCACACCGAGTGAATGTGTATGTGAGTGTAATAAGCTCACATGCCTACTTGAGAAGACACATGGCGTTTCCATTCACACCTGCTAGCGCTGTGTTTGCCTTCTTGACATGCACATTAAGGTCAGAATAACCAAGTGGTACGGTCCTGTCTACACTGTAATCTCTAGCATCTATAACACAATAGTCCTTCCACATGGATAAACTCAGTTGCTCTGCAGAATAGGTAGAAGTGAGACAGGCTCTCAAACCATGACATGACCTTGGACAGGGGGATATTATCCCTGTTTACCACAGGGAAACTGAGGCATGGCAATGCGGTATCACACAGGCAGTCGTTGGCAGAGTGGGGGCCATGGTTAGCTAACCCACTTCTACTGTGCATTAACCTTGAGACTATGCTGCTGCCCTTTCTACAGTTGCTTTTTCTGTCCTGCCTACACTTGCCAGTGCTAATGCCTTGAATACAGGCTCCCTGAGGTTGGCTCTCTGCCTTATGCACTTGTAGGTTTGGAAGTATCTGACCACGAGCCAATGAGTGCTATAGCAAAAGGGTGGAGACATCTCCCTGGGGGATAAAGCTGGTAACGTGCTGGGGGCATTGGAGGAGCTCCCCTTTCCTCAGCAGGCAGGTGGTTGTAGGGCTCGCTCACATGCACAGGGAATGATAGACTGGCACATCCTGGGATTTCAACTGGACAGACTTGGCAAGCCCAGGTGGCCTCCTTCCCCCCCTTGCCCCCCCCCCCCGGCCAGGACACTGGGAATGCAGTTATCATCCAGAGAGAGTTCCATGTCCCACAGGAGCTGTAACCCGCGCTGGTCTGACATCAGAGCGAGAATTGCATTCAGTGTGGGAGCCAAAGAGAAGCGTAACAACATGGTGGCAGGGATCCCCACATCCCTACCAGGGCACACAAATAAGTGGCCTGATTTCCAACACTCCACACTTGATGGCAGTCATGGGGCTCGGTGGTGATTAGCCCCTCTGGAAATCAGCTCACTTCTGTACAGAGAAGGCTTTTAAAAACCCAAATCTGAAGACTTCATCTTTGATTCATCTTGGTTGCTCTGCAGCATAAGTAGAACTGAGACAGGCTCTCAAACCGTAACACGACCTTGGACAGGGGGGTATTATCCCTGTTTACCACAGGGAAACTGAGGCACCGCAATGAAGTATCACACAGGTTAGAGCGAGAGAGACACTCCCAGGGCTTTGCTGTCACGAGCTCTGCACTGGTCTGATTTGGAAAGGGGTGTGGAGCCCTCTACCTGCATTAACTTCAGCGAGAGTCAGGGGCATGCAGCTTCTTAGAAAATGGGCCCAAATCAACCTTGGACAGCTTCGCCTCCCAGGCAGACTTAGCTCTGGGTCAGTGCAGGCTTCTGGCTGTCCTGTGAACATCTCCCATGTTACTGGATCTGGTGATAACACGATAGTTGGCTGTTGTGGTTAAAACAGGGTGCAGAAAGGATGGAACAAGGTATTAGCAAAGTCCACCATTTTGGGACCGTGGCTGCTGCTGGGTTAACTGTGCTGGGCAGCTGGATCGGAGGATGCGCTATGAGTTTCTGTGCGAGGAGGCTCAGGGGTGTGGCACAGAGCAGCGAAGCAATACGTGCTCCGGAGCTTAAGAGACATGATATGGAGCCTTATGGACTATTGGGCCTTATGTGGCACTGGGCCTTGGAGATCATTTGTTAGGACACAGGATGGGGCCTCAAAGCCTGCTGCGGGGATCATACCCCTCATGGCGCCGAGTTCATCATGTGGCGGATGGGACTGCCGGGGCTTGGCACCCCCAGCCCTGGTGTAGCAAGCAGCCTTGCCCCCGGGAAACCTGCAGGGCACGGTGCCTGGGAGCAAGCACCCCCGCCAGTGCATCCTGCCTGGCTGGAGCCAGCTGGCTGCTGCATGGGCCCTGGGCAAAGGGAGCCTGTTCCCCGCTATAGTCACATGCTGCCCGCTCCTCCCCTGGCACCCCCAAAGATGTGGCCAGCTGGGGGGGGGGGAGGGCAGCGCCCCAGCAGATGGCATGAACCTGATGGCACCTCCCCACTGGAACCCCCTCCCCAGCAGGCTACTGGGGCAACAGACCCAACCAGCCCCCCGGCCTTCATCCCGTCCTCCTCCTCCCAGCCCTGGCCCACATCCCTGCCTAGCTCCGCTCTCCCCCCACCAGCCGGCTAGTCGGGGCCGCGGCTGCGAGACGCTGCTGCCCCCTGCCGGCTCCCTGGCGTCCCTGCAGACTCCCCCCCAGCCGGGCCCGGCTCCGCCCCCTGCCCGGCATGGGCTGAGGCCCCGCCCCGCCGCGGCCGGCTGTCAGTCACGCGCCTCTGGGCCTTCCGGATGGGTGGGGCGAGGAGGGGCGCGCGGGGCCGTGCGGCAGGTAAGAGGCTGGCGCTGCCCGGGGCGCGTGGCGTACAGAGGTGGGGGCGCGGCCGGGGATGCAGCCAGCAGCAAAGCCGGGCCGGGGGGGGATGCAGCACGGCGGGGCGGATTTGGCAGGGCATAGGAAGCGGCCTGGGGGTGGCTGCCAAGGGAGAGGGGCTGCATCCGAGCAAAGGGAGGGTCTGGCGTGGTTGCAAAGGGGGAGGGAGCAGGCTGGGAGCCGGCAGGGCAAAGGGAGGGGTCGGGCGTGGTTGCAAAGGGAGGAGCTCAGCAGGGCAGAGGGAGGGTCAGGGGGATTGTAGCAGGGGGAGGGGGCAGGGCGGTGCAGGGGGTAAGAAGTGGAGGCTGGCAGGAGAGGTGCTGGAAAGCGAAGGGTGGTCAGACTAGGGGAACCCCAGATTGTCTCTGGGGCCCGTAGCAGCACTGCAGGGGGGTGGGCTAGGGAAAGCATAGCAAGTGAAGCACAGCAAAGGGCAGGAATTGCACGTGAGCCGGCAGAGTGTTCTTGCAGGGCTTGAGTTTGAACCTGTGCGTTTCCTTCCTCAGGACCTAGCTCTAGGGCTTCCCAGGAGGTGATGAAAGCATCTTGGGAGTGACTCCTTGTCAGCAGCCACCTCTTACACCCACTGCCCAAGCACTGTGGAATTTGCGGTGGTGAGCAGGGCCATGCGCTACCAATGCAGGGACCTGGGAGGGGGTGCTGTGTGTACAGGGGTGGAGAGCACTGCCGGTAAACTGGGGAGCCACTGCTAGTTACATTATAAAGTCCCCAGTAACTCCACAGGTAATTACTGTGCTAAACATCTAATTGATTTCTCACTATGCATGCAGGCCTGATCCTGCAACCCACACCACCATGCCAGCAGATCTCTGCTGTTGCGGGTCAATAGGCCCACTCCTGTGCTGAGCTTGTTGCAATGATTTTAGAGCTTTATTCGTTGCATTGTTTTATGCTTGGATAATGCAGGCCGACTCCTATGTTACAGTTCTACTTTTTTATTGCCTTTGAATACAGGGAGACACCATGCTTATCCACTATAGTGCTTGTTTCCCTTGGCCTGTTGTATCAGAGGCAGCAGCGCAGGGCAGCAGCCGGCTCCCTAAGAGTGGGTGGCAGGTGGGAGCTGGCTCCTGGTGCATGCTGGCTGCCAGCCTTGCTTCTGGGGAACTGACTTTATACTGCAGTATAAGCTTTATACCGTAGAGTCTGTAGCTTGTAACTGTGTAACCACTAAGATTTTCAGTGGTTACACGGTTGCCTAATGAATAGCTCTTTAACATCCCTAGACTGAATGCTGCCCCTCATGCAGACTTTATATTTGTTCTTTCTTTGATGGGCTTCTCTCCTCCCCCCCTTGAATCTGAAATAAGCCTTCCAGGTTTGTAAGCCATTTGTGCTCTGTGTGGGTAATACAGAACCACAGAATTGTAGGGACAGAAGGACGTGTTCCATTCCCCCTATGCTGCAGCAGGGATAAATAAATCGTGTATACCAGGATACCATGCCGTAGATCAGTGGTGCCCAACCCGTGGGTCACAACCCCCAAGGGGGTTGCAGCTGTCTTCCTGGGGGGTCATGGTGCTTTGATCCAGCGGGCCAGGGGCTGGGCCTGGCTACATGCAGCACTTTGATCTAGCCAGCCGTTGGCGACCCCCGCAATGCAGGGGTCGCGAATGAAAAAAGGTTGCATGCTACTGCCCTAGATTAGCACTGTAGGGTTTGAGCTGCTGGAGAGGAATGTTTGCATCCAAGCACAACAATATTTTTTAGGACTGTTCTGCTCCCTTCCCCCAAATCTGGCTCTCGACTGGCTGCCGGCATCCCTTCAAAGGTGGAGAGACCAGATGGCGGATTGGAAGCTCTTTGGGTCAGGGACCATGTTTTTTGTATGGCACCTTACACAGTGGGGAGTATGGCCATCACGAGGTGCTACAGTAATACAAATGATAAACAGTGATGGGGCCTGGGATGAGGCCTGCTCCTGCTGGCCATTGGGTAATTCCCTGTAGTGGATAAAGGCCCATTGTGCTCTTCTGAGATGAATCCGCATGGCTGTCCGGTGCTTAAGGGCCTCCAGGCATTTCCTGACTGCAGAAGGCTCAGGGATCTGCTCCTGAGCCAAGATCTGGCCTCTGCTGTCAATTCCAGTGTGTCTCTCTATCCATCTCAAGGGCGTCTTTGTATGTGCTGCATATTGCAAACTCGTGCTCGGAGATGGCAGAGTTTCTTTCATGGATTAAGTAGTCTGGGGAGGTCTCTGCACCAGCGTCACAGAAGAGGGATTTGAGACAAAGCTGCAGTTTTTGACACCGCCCCCCCCCAACTGATGCATTATTAGTATGAATTATTTGTATTGCTACTGCATCTAGGGTTCATAGTGCTAGGGGCTGTAAGCCCTCTCTGCAGCGGTGCCCCCTTGTGGTTGTTTCTGTGGGAGCAGTGAGGCCATGAAGATGTGTTGGCATTTTCTTGAGCCTTGCATAGTTTATTGGTGTCAGGCTAATGCCTAGAGTTCCAGTTGAGATCAGGGCCCTGGTGCGCTAGGAGCTGTACATGCACATAGCGAGGAATGGTGCTTACAATCTAAATAGGGGAGACAGATGAAGGGAGGAGAAACAAAGCATTATCATCCCCATCTTACAGTTGGGAAACTGAGGCACTAAGAAGGTGACTTGCCCAAGGTCATGCAGGAGTCAGTAGCAGAATAGGGAACTCAAGGCAGTGCAGGTCCATCCTCCCTCTAATGGATGCAACAGCACGACAGGACGGTGGTGAGGTGTGTGGGTTTCAGTCCCTGCCTAGTCCAGAAACCAAGCACTAGGAATGTAAAATCCCAGTTAATCCATTAGCTCAGTGGTTCCCAACCTTTTCTTATACCTCAGACTGGCAAACTCATTCAAAAACTGTGGGTGGACTGGCATTGAAATATTTGCATATTCATTGTGGTAATTAATTTATTTGCATATGCAGTATGGTAATTTTGGCCCATGGCATATCAGGCAAATCAAAGGAGGGAGGACATGATGTTTTTCAAATTCTTGTTAACCAGCTGCACACGCATTTTAAAAAACCCCAATAAAATAGTTGCTAATACTTGTTCAAGAGCATTCTCCAGTCCAAACTTTTTGCCTCAATTGCACCGGAATGAAAGAGGCAGGAGTTAACAGGCCTGACCGTGCTGACACATTCTGCACATTTATATTTTCTTATGCACTTAATAATGCTTCATAATAATGTGTGTGCACGTTAGCCGGGAGCAGCGAGGGGTTAGGGGGAGGCTCCCGCCAAGCGGGGAGGGAGAACAGGGTCACCGGGGCAGCCGCCCATAATCTGGCATTTGGCCCCCACCGGCTGGGGCAGCTGCCCTTTACATGGTCCTATCAGCTGGGCCTGGACCCGGGGCCACAGTGAGGCTGCCTCAGCAGGGACAGCCTCTCTGCAGTCCCAGCTCCTGCCACAGCACTGCCAGCTGCCGCACTCACCCTGCTGCTGCATGGGGAAGTGGATGGAAGGGAATTTCCTTGGAACCCCAGTGGGCGGAGCTAAATAAAAGCTGGGGGCGTGGCCTGGCAATGTGCCACGGCCCAGCAGACGGGTTCGCCCGATGGTTGGGAACCACTGAGTTAACGGGTTAAACGTTAGGTTAACCTGATATTTAACTGTTTAACTGATTGAGCAGGATCTGGGTGGGAGACCACTTCAGCCTGGAGGGAGCAGCTTCCAGCCTGCAGGGCTACCGCTCCCAGCCTTGCACTGGGGCTGGCTGCTGGCTCCAAGCCCCCATGTGGGGGCTGGGGCTGCTGCTGGCTCCCAGCTGCCAGTCCCCGCTGGAGCAGCTCCAGAGTAAGGGTGATGCTCACCAGTTCACCGGTTAACCTTTCACATCCCTACCTAGCCCTGCAGGATGCTGTGTCCTTCCCTAACTCCTTTTGTCTCAGCGCCTCTCAGGTGTTTCCAAGATGTCTGGCATGAAGGGAGGCACATCACCCCCATTTTAACTAGGAGGGAAATGGAGAGGTGACTGGCCCAGGTTTGCCCCCAGGCCATCACTCTGTCTTGGGCAGATCACTTCCTCCCCCTTTGTTTTTGTGCCTCTGTTTTTCCCTGTCTACCAGCAGTCATTGAGGTCTGTGGCTGGGCCGTGCTCTCGGAGCTCAGCAATTGCCTAATACAGCGGTTCCCAACCTTTTCCAGATGGGGACCCATTATGACAATTCAGGAAGACTTGGTGACCCAAGGCAATTCAAAAACGGAGGGGAGGAGGGAGGGCAGAACCACCTGGGGAGACACTTGGCAACCCTTTTGAAATGTAATGGCAACCCATATTTGGGTCCTGACCCATAGGTTGGGAAACCCTGGCCTAATAGATGGTGCAGGCCTGTTTTTCAATGGGCTGTTTCCCTGTGTAGCCTGGGGAGCATTTGTAAGTAGCCCACTTGCCCATTTGTAGGTTTAAACAGGAAGGAGCCCTTACCTGTTACTCCTCCCCTTGTCCCTAATGGGCATTGGGTGGGGCTGACGCAACCTGCTAGGCTACATACCAAAGACCTGAATTTGTGTCCTTTGCTGGCCTGCTGTGGAACCCAATGTCGTGGTCAGTCTGTGACGGACTCGCATCACACACTGTGGTGCCGGTTTGGGGGCTTCCCTTCCTCTCCTGCCTGGAATTTGGCAACTGAACGGGAGAAACCGATTTGCATCTTGAACTGGGAGCTTAAAATCCAAGATCTTGTTTTGCCTGTTTACAGCCGAGAGGGTCGGCCGAGAGGTTCTCTTCTCGATGAAGATCCGAGCCACCCGTCTGTCTCCCCTCGACCAGCTGCTTCCTAGGCAATGAGTAACATGACCACTCCCAGCTCCACCAGGACCTCCAGCGACTCCTTGGTAGGGTACGTCCTGGTGCCCTTCTTCTTCATCACTGTCGTCGGCATCGTCGTGGCCGTGGTAAGAGAGTTGCTTTTGTTTGGGAGAGTTCAGCCGGCCCCTATAGTGTATAGATGCCATCCTGGAGAGGAGTGGGGATTGGGCAGCTCAGTCCTGTGTGTGAGGAGAGGGGGCGATGATCAAGCCTTTTCTCACCTCTAGGTTGCTTGTTCAAGTCTGGGCATTGATCAAAATGTATAACTGCCTCGGTGGCTGCTGTCCCAGTGCAGATCACACTACGGAAGTGATGGCCTCTTGTTGGGAGCTCCAGTAATGACCATAGGCCCCTCTTGCCCTTGGATGTGGCCTCTCCAGGTTGGGGCTGACCTACACTAGTGTGTGGTGAGCTTGAGTTGCTGCTGCCTGGGCCGTCCCTGTCCTGTGGCTAGAGCAGGGGTGGGCCTAAGGGCCGGATCTGGCCCGTGGAGGCCCTGCTGCTCTGCTGTCCCCAGGCCAATTAGGGCCTGGGGGCGGGGGAGTGCGTGAAGCCTTCTCCACTCTGCCACCGCTCTGCGAGCAGCGCGAAGCCTCCCCCTACCCTGCCAGGACCTTGATGACAGGAATGGGCTCAGCTTCGTTGCAACAGGCTCTTCCCAGGTGGCCAGCTCCCTGCTAACATCTGGTGCCAGCGTCTCCTAAGATCTCTGCCTCCAGCATGTGTCCCTGTCCTGAAAATCTGGCTGCAGGTGCCTGGTGACCTCAGGCCAGAGGCTGTGGCACGTTGACAGGATATTGTGTTGTGGGGGAAAAGCCAGTGCTGCCACCATCTGGCTCTGTGAATGGGGGCCGGCCAGCCCCTTTCATTAGCACTAGTCTCACTTTGCATGTGACAATGGGCTGTGTTCCTGCTCACGGAGTGCTTTTTCCCCCTTTGCAGATGATGTACATTCAGAAGAAGAGGAGGTAAGAGGGGGCAGGGAAATCTGGGTTTGCTTTAACTGGAGAACAGGGCGATGGTCCTACACAGTACTTTTTTTGTGATGGTACTGCCCGGAACTGCATACCGTCACCTATTTTACCAGCCCACAGAAAAGGAATGGGATTTCCCCCTGCACATACCGGCACCTGTTTTCCTGGGGCAGCTCAGCTACTGACGGAAGCCTGCTTGGGACGCACAGAGTGGGTTTTTTTTTTCTGGCTTCCAGCATGGCGCTGTGGCTGTTACAGGGGCTATGACCGCATTTTGGCCCCCAGCACGGTTTGTGTGGGGTGTGGGTTTTTTCCCCCCCCCCAACAAGTTTGCCCTGGAGTACCGGCACCTTTTTTCTTACAAAAAAAACACTGGTCCTACAGCATCTGCAGCGCTGACGATCGCAGAGCAGATACAGGTGCGTGCGGGCCTTTGAGTGTCCAGGAAAGAACTCACTGGCTGCAATCCCTTGGTCCCTTTCTGTTCTGGGCCTTTCCCCTCATCCAGACTGGTGCTTGTGCGTGCGAAAGGAAGGGGGGTGTGTGCTTCGAAGGGATTTAAACCAGGCCTGGTGCAGCCGTGAGTGTCTTCCTCATGCGCAATGTCAGCAGGGCCAGACTGATGCAAAGCTCAGATGTGGGGAGGGCGAAATCAGGCCATTGTTGCCCGCTTCTGCCACTGCCTCCTGGTGCCTCTGAGGGCCGCTGGCTGCCTGCAGCCATGCCCTCCGTCCAGACGCTGATCCCAGCTGGCCAGTTTGCAGGCGAGGATGGAGAGCGAGCTCTGCCCCACAGCAGCGGCTGTGCCCCACAGCAGCGGCTCCTGTCTCGCAGGGCTGGGCCTGGGCCTGGGCCTGGGCCTGGGCCTGCCTCCGCCTCCCCGCTCTGGGTCTCGGGCCTTGGTGCGCAGGATCAGCATCGCTTTGTTTGCTCCAGCTGTCCCCCCGTCATGGTGGGGGAGGGCGGTGAAACCAGGGCAGGGCTGGGACCCCGTGTGCCAGGTCGCAATGCCTGGTGCGGGAAGCTGAGCCCAGCCCTACAGGACACAAGCTGCTGCTATGGGGCGGGATGGCTCCTGCGTCTTCCCTCCTTGGGCCATCCCTCCTCCTCGGGCCAGGGAAGTGCCTGTTGCCCATGGGCCCAGTGATGGGGTTAGCCAGCCCGGAGGGCATGTGCCATCTCTCCCCCCTCCTCCCCCCCGTGCCTCATGGCAGAGCCTTGTTCCCCAGCAGCTGCCCGAGGCACTGTGCTGGCATAGCTAGGTCGCTCCCTGCTGGCGCAAGCGCTCGGAAACTGGCCTCTTTCCCCAGCTCTAGCAGAGCGAGGGCCTGCTGCCGTGTGTGGAAAGTCCGGCACTGCCCCCGGTTCCAAACCTGTCAGGCTCCGTTTACCCCCCGGCTGCCACAAGCTGAGCGTTGGTGTGGACACGCTCTGGGGTGCAGTGAGATTGAACCTCCGTCCCCTTGGTTTTCCTGCTTCACCTGCGCTCACTGCCCCTCATCAGCCCTTTCCACAGGGAGACAAAAGGGACCTTGTGTGTCTTTCTTCCCCCGCGGCCCCCCCCCCCACGTTCCCTGTCCACCTTCTGGGGCAATCATAGGCTCCTAGCACACTAGAACTGGAAGGAACCTCGAGAGGTCATCGAGTCCAGTCCCCTGCCTTCACGGCAGGACCAAGCACCATCTAGACCATCCCTGACAGATGTCTATCTAACTTGCTCTTAAATATCTCCAGTGATGGAGATTCCACAACCCCCCTCGGCAATTTATTCCAGTGTTTAACCACCCTGCCAGTTAAGAAGTTTTTCCTGATGTCCAACCTAAACCTCCTTTGCTGCAGGTTAAGCCCATTGCTTCTTGTCCTAATGAATATCTTTCACCTGACTTGGATCCTGGGCTCTGTGATGCCAGATCCTTTGAGTGTGGCTGGGACCTCTGGTGGGAGTAGAGAGGGACTTAAATGTTGCACTATTTCCCTGGCCAAACTCCTATTGACTTCACTATAACAATAGTTAGCCCTTTCGTTTATCCTTGTGCTCCGTCCCACTGTCCTGGGTGCTCCAGTGCCCCGAGGAGCTTTAGCCCTGTGTAAGAGGAGACAGGGGGTGAATCGAACACAGAGATCGGGGAAAGCACAAGGCAACAGCCAGATGGTAGCTTTGAATGAGGAAGGCGCGCTAGCTTGGCCCCTGGGGTTAGACCCGTGATGAGATTTTCAAACAAATGTCTAAATCTGCTAGGCGGCTCTGGGAATTTCAGCCCTCCCCTCTACTGACCATGTGGGTCTATGGTCAGTGTCGCCCTTTGGTCCGATGCGGGGCTGCGGGTTCCCAGACCAGCCTCACAGTCTCCTGTCTCTGCGCGTGTCAGGTTTGACAGGCTACGTCACCACCTGCTACCGATGTACAGCTATGACCCCGCGGAGGACCTGCATGAGGTTGAACAGGAACTACTGGGGGATCCAGATGACACCAAGGTGAGCCACGCGGGTCCAGGGCCCTGCACAGGGAAGGCTGTGGGTGGGTGGTGTGAGTGGGCGCAATGCCACTTGCAGCCAGTCTCTTGTCATCGGTAACGAGCTTTGAGGCAGGTGGGTTGAAGGAGAGATGTGGGGAGGCACTTTACTGACCAACCTGGCTGCTCCTGCTGATGTTCTTCACCCTAAATCACCTGCTGAAAGGATCTGCCCAAGAGAGCACTGTGCATTCTGCTGTCTGGTGCAAGAGACATGATGGCTGGGGTCTGAGACAGGGCAGGGTGAATGTTTGAGTGACTTATATGGGTGAGTAACAACCTTTCAGTGCCACTGTTGGTCTGTAAACACAGGATTAATCATGCTGCTTGCTGCTAGTGGATAAGTCCTGGAGGGCTATTTGCAAATGAGAAGTTTAAAAGAGTCACCCTCAACTTGGAAAACCACATTTTTTTTTGCCTGAAACTTAGTATCTGGTATTATTATAGTTCACACTGGAGATCACTATCACCAAAACGTTACCAGCAAAAGTTGGGGATTGCGGTCCGGAATCTGCTTGATGTGAGTTCCCGGTGTGACCCGCAGTGGCCAAAAGGGCTAATGTGAAGAGTCCTGCATGGATATAAAAAATTTGCATCCACATCTGCAAAAATGAACCCCAGATACTCTCATTGACCCCCACGGTTGTAGATACCTGTGGATATAAAGCGGATAGCTGCAAACTTGCAGGGTTCGAGATAAAAAAAAATTGTATCCATATCCAGACCTGCCAAAACGAGCTGTGGATACCTGCATTGACATCCGCAGGTGTCTGCATCCGGGGATATAAAGCAGATATCTGCAGATTTGCAGGGCTCTATTAATGTGATCCTGGGATGCAGACACCAGGACATTCCCAGGAGGAGCAGAGAGGTTCTGTTACCTTTGCTTTTGACACCAGTGGATTTCTGAATCATAGAATCCTAGAGCTGGAAGAGACCTCAGGAGGCCATCAAGTCCAGCCCCTTGCGCTAGGCAGGACCAACCCCAACTAAATCAACCCAGCCAGGGCTTTGTCAAGCCAAGACGTAAACACCTGCTGCATTCTGCTGCAATGCTGGGTCCTGCTCTGGTGCCCATAATTCAAGAAGGATGTTGATACATTAGAAAGGGTCCAGACAGAAGACATGACAGAGATCCAAGGGTCTTGTAGTCATAGACTCCAGAAGCTCAATCTACTTTGCTCGACAAAGAGAAGGTTAAGGAATGACTGGCTTGAGGACAGTCCATAAGGTATCTACAGGAAGAACAAATATTTAACAATGAGCTCTTCAATCTAGCAGGATCCAAGGACTGGAAATTGGAGCTAAACAAATCCAGACTGGAAAGAAGATGTACATTTTTAACAGTGCGAGTAATTAACCATCGGAACAGTTTACCAAGGGTTGCGGAGCATTCTCTAGCACTGATAACTTTTCAGTGAAGGCTGGATGTCTTTCTAGAAGGTCTCCTCTCGGAATTATTTGGGGGAAGTCATATGGACGTGATAAGCACAGGGGTTTCTTCATGCATCGGAACCTATGGCTATTGGAAATGAATTGCCTTTCCTCCGTCAGCTTTTTATGTATGGTCACTTCAGAAGAGGTTTTCCTCTGTATAGTCAATTAGGCTCCAATCCTGCAAACATTTTACCGTGTAACTCGTTGGGTTTATCAAGTTACCTTTATGTTTGCAGCATTGGTCTTTCCTCTGCTGAAAAGAGCCCTAAACTCTTAACAAGGGAGCAGAAAAACTTGGCCATTTGCTTTTTAAAGGATTTTAACAAGGGATTCTCTTTAAGGGGCTCTGTCAGAAACAGGAATGTTTTTGCACTTGGTCCATTTAAAAAACAAAACCAAACCTGATTGACCATGTTTCTTTACATATCACTGCTGATGCACAACACAAGTCATTGACGAGAAATGGAGCGCTTTTTTAAATCTGGCTTCAGAAAAACAATACTAAGAAATGCCCACTTGCTTCTCAGAAATGGGGCTTGGAAAACTCCATCTGGTGTAACTAGAGCTTTGATCCATAATACTTCAGTGACTGTACAAGATTTTCCCCCTTCCTCATATTGATCATCCTGTGTTTTGAAGTACTCCTGTAGGGAAAGTAACCACTGGGTGAAAGGAAGCTGCACGGCTCAGGGAATAAGGCACTTAATTGTGGGTCAGAAAAGCTGAGTTCTGTGCTTAGCTCTGTAACTGACCTGGCTGGGTAGTCTTTCCCTTCTCTGTTTTCCCCATCTGTGAAATGGGGATATTATCTGGCTTTTGTAATGAGCTTTGAGATATATGGTTTAAAAGCCCTATGTAATAATTTAGCATTTATTATTATTATTCTGCATTTGAAATGCATAGAACATTTTGAATCCATAACTATTCAATGTAACCTGGCCCTAAACTGTTAAAAATGGCATCGTAAAAGAAATTAATTAATACTGCTGTAGATTACTAATAGAGATCAGATCTGACTTTCCACCATTTATGCTGCTTGCATTTCACTCTGCTTGGATGACGAAAACAGGTCAATTTCCCACTGTTGTTTTTCACGTGATAGCCCAAGGCTGTAGTGCTAGGGTTGCAAATTCAGCAGGGGAAATTTTCACTTAATTATGTTGATTTAAAAAAAAAAAAACACCCGGCTTTCACAAAACCTAATGTGAGGCCTCAAGCTCCAGTTTAAAGGGGGCGATGGATGAGAGTTGAGAAGAGGCCAAGTGTTGTAGATAAACAACATCAGCCCTTTGGAAATTAGGTCAGTGACTCAGAGTGAATGTTTGTGGCGTGGCTGATTGCTGGGGACGTGTTAGCGCTGAACTGATCACCAGCAAAGCTGCGTGATCTTGTTCAGGCCAGCTGTCCTAGGCATGAGTCTGATGCACCAGATCAAAACTAGAGGGAAATTTAGATCAAATTTAGTTCAAATCTTGCCTCTTTCTACTCTGTCTTAGTAAGTCCAGGACTATCCCAAAAAGTTGTTGACAAATCCACGCCCTGGGTGACGTGGTTAAATCAATCTATCTCCCAGCATACTAGGCTGATGGAAGAATTCTACGTTGGCAATTCCGTCAGCTTAACTATGCTCATACTCCTGAGGGCTGTAACTAGATTGACCTAACTTGTAAACCAGCCCATAGCACCTTTCTGAGTTAGACTGCTGGTTCAGATCCCGCCTGGTGAAATAAAGACGTGTAGAATCAGTCCTGTTCCATGCAGGTGAATGTACCTGCTGCACAAAGCTAATTTGGAGCACCTTCTGTTGGCATACTCAGCAGAGGCTGTAATTGGAGTGGCTCAGAGAGACTGAATCCCTTGGCCAGAGGAAGAGGCTGGTGACATTTTCCCAGCAGTGGCCCACAATCTGCTTGTTCTGTGCACAAACAGACGGCTGGGTCTGCTGGGCTGTGCTGGTTTTACAGGGTGGGGGAAATGAATTCATTGAAAATAACTTGTTTGGGCAGGAAACGTGGCCTGTGATCCTGGGCTTCTGCTGAACTTTAAGGCGTGTTCCATGAGAGAAACTGACCACTCCAGCTGATCTGGCTTCTCTTGTTACCTGCAATTGGGATTTGCCGATTGCCACTATCTCCTTGCTAGCCGGACAGCATCCAGAGTTTCTCCTCCGGCTGTGGACCGATGGCCAGTGCATCAGCTCATGGCACATGGGGGGGGGAGGAGAACCAGTCCCCCCTTCCCCCCCCATAATCTAGACTGTGTGGGGTTTTTTTGCACCGCCTCAGCGGATGTACATTGGGAATTCCTGAGTCCCACCCCCAGCTGTGACGGCAGTGCCTTCCATGGCTCTGGCAGGCTGCTTAATCTCTGCCTTGGTTGCCTGATCTGACAGGTTAACCCCACCTTGCTTTTGTGCCTGCTTGGCAGGAGCGGGTACTCTGAAGGCACATAAACAGCGTGTTGTTTGTTGCAGGTGATACGAGGCTGGGGTGGATACCAGCCCCAACGGACTCTGCTCATGGACATGAAAGCGTAACGCCGCTTGGAGACCAGAGGCCGGGCGATGTACTCACCACCTCCACCCTTCTTCATCAGTTTGTGTTAACTTCGCATCCTCTCACGTGGGGTTCACAGTTAAAGCTCCACTCTCCTTGTCGCTCTCCCCATTTTCTGCTCCTTTTCCATTACCAGGCACGGCAGGTGAGCATAAACCCTGCTGCCTTTCGTGTCCCAGCACTGTCGGACCCGCGCTGCTGCCCCTGAGCGTTCCTGCTGGCGAAGCACTGAAGGAATAGGCCGAGTTTGGGGTTTGCGTGTTTTGACCAGGAACAGGGTCTTTCCTCCTCCTGGTTACGGATATAAAACCCTCTGAGCCTTTCCACGCAGGTGCAGAAGAGACTAGATCCTGAGTGTGTGTTGGTGAAACTCCATTGCTGGGTCGTTCAAAGACTCAACCCCAATAAACCCAGTTTCTCAGCCTCCCCTTCAGTATAAGCCATTTAAAACCAGCCCGGCTCTGGTGTTGCAGATCTGCCGACTGTGCAGAGTCCAAACCTCCATGCCGCCTGTATATCTGTGCACATACTGGGGGTGTTAGCTTGCTTCAGTGGGGGGATGGGTCAGTCCCAGGCACTAACCTGATTATTGTGTGTCTGTCTGGGGACGGTTGTTGAATTGTGCAGCTGGGGACTTGAATACTTAATTTAATGGCGTCTTTGCTGTGATCTTGAACTAGCTGACAGTGAGGATGTTTCCTGCAGCCCTGCAAATGGCCGTTCACATGGGTGCATTTGAAGCAGTCACCTAAGGGCAGGGTTGGGTCCAGTTTGGCTATGCAGTGAAAACAGGATGTGTTTAACAGAGCAAAACTCTTTGCATTCAGCCAAGAGGCCTTATGTATTGACTAAGGAGGAGACCTCATCCTAGCACAAAAGCTACTGGATCGTAAAAGAACCCAACTCCGTAGTGGTTCAGCAAGGTGGCTCTTTCTGCGCTGTGGAGTTTTGTATTCAATGGTAGCTCCTCTCTATTTTGTAAATAAAAAGGCACTGTGAGCGTGAGTGTGTCTGGCAAGAACTCAATGGGCAGTGCTTGTCTTTCCACTTAAAGCAAGGAGGGCAGCTTGTGTGGTGTGAACCCTTTGTCAGCTGCAGAGCTGGACTGGGAGGTCCTGACTGGAAAGGGACTGTGTCCTCCGAGCAGACCCCTCCACCTGCCTCAAAGTCAGGGCCACTGGTGAGGGGCTAGTCTTTGGCTCAGCCCTGTTTGCTGAATCCCTTACATCCAGTATGCTCCTCGCACGCCACTGCCCCTGCCCTCAATGCCATGGAGAGAGGTGCTAATGCTGAGTGCTTCATGCCTGCCCGTTGCATGTGGCTGAGACCCAGTGACATCACTCTCTCCCCCCCCCCCCCCCCCCCCCCCAGCCAGGTAATCCTGGAGTAAAAAGGCTCTTTCTGTTTGTCTCCTTCAAATGGGGTGGTAGGGAGCTTGAAAAATATACAGAGATCAACACCGCACAGCCCTTGGCCACTAAAACCAATCTTGGGTTACAGTCATGCTCAAATTCCAGTCATATATTAGTAATTCAAATGTACGGTAACATTAGCGAACCCCCCCAAATGTTAGAAACCCAGGAAATGCAATGTTAAGGTCACACTCCTCAAATAGGGTGCGTGTCCCACTTTAACTCTGACTGTTTAGCTGTCTCCTCGCCATTTTCTTTTGTTTGACACTGGGTATTGTACAAAGTGGGCCTTGCAACTTTGTGTCATCGATACCCATCCAGTGTATCTACTATCTCCTCCCTCCAGTTGCCTTCGCTCATTTCATGGGTGTTCTGGGCTGTGATTAGTGCTTGCAAGTGGAGATCTAATAGCAACTGGGGTGGCATATGGCACTGTTGGGCCCAATCCTGTGAAAGTGCTGAACACATGGGAGGTGCCGTTGGCTCCTGGCAGGTTTGGTCTCTCAAGGGAGAGGGGGGATGATCACATGATAAATGCAGGTGAAGAAGGAATGTGCATTTGGGTGACCATAACAAAATGTGTACAGCCGCCCACTAGCTAGGCAGCTGCAATGAATGCCCAGCATTTAAGGTCACTGACAAAATGAAACTCTTGCATGGGGCAGCGAGCGTCTAACTTTCTCGGTGTCTGCAGCGGGCATCAACAGAGCTGTTTGCTTGCGGAGGTGCTCATGCTGTGTCCGCGTGCGCCAGTCAACCTCGAGATGACGGATTGTCATTTTGGGTGCCTTGTTGAAGTGCAGCTTTTACTCTGCGGTGCTTGGGCTTCTAACAGGGGAGCGGGTTCGGATGCGGTTTCCTGTGCGCTGGGTCAGACATCTTTTACCGTGGGGCAAACAGCTTCCAAGTGACTGGGACTCGAAGTGCCCACTGGTCCCAGCCACTGCATTTGTGGACTGCCAAGGAGAGTGCACAGAACGGGCCCTGGTGTGGAGCTGTACATGTTCTGCAGCCTTAGAGAGAGAAGCCTTTTGCTGCCAGAAATCTGAGTCTGCTCACACCACTGTTGCCTCATCTGACAGACCGGGGAGTCAGATGCATAAGGACCATCCCTTGCTGCTGGGGATATGGCCAAGGGTGCTCAGAAGTGACTTGTTGCCTAGAGTACTGCTGCTACCAGCTGCCACCTACATTCACGCTCCTGCCCTCCTTGTGGCTCTTTGCTCGAAGGGCCATGTGTCCAGTGCTGTTCCACTCACCTGAGTTCCCTGAGGCCGTGGGAAGGCGAGTGGCCAGCAGCCATTTGCTCTGTGCTGTCTCTGTATGTAGATGGAAAGGCAGGGCCTTCCTACCAGGTAGAAAGCTGGCCGATCTGTGGCGGGGTTCGGTGCTGCTCTTAAACCAACCCACCAGCTAGGACAGACAGGGAGGCTGGAAACATCCATAAAATGTTTTATTCAAGTAACTGCAAATAGGAAACCAAAAGGTCTTTAACAATGGACCAAAAAACCGCCACTTCCTTCCGCCTGCCTGCTTTCTCCAGCCTGCTGCTTCCACACGGATGGGTGCCCCCCCCCGCCCGCTGGACAGGTGACTTTCACTGGCTTCACTCCTTGGGTCTTCCTCCTAGCAATAACTTCCAGCTCTGTTGCAGTTGGTCGTGTCTAAAAGGATGGAGTGTAGTGTGGTGAAGGGATCTCAGGCCGCCCGAGGCCATTGCAGGCAGACCCTCAAGTACGTCCCTGCTTAGTCTAATCCCCCAGCCATGAGTCCTGGCGCACGAGAAGTGTAAACGCCCTGGTACCTCGTGTGACTTAATGAGCAAAGAACAACGTCCCTGCCCTTCCTTCGCCTGCTGAAAGCAGCGCTGTTGTGCTGATGCCCCTTCCCTCCGGCTAAGGTGCTCACCTTGCTGAAGCACCTCACAAACACTGCGTTGCCCCCCCCCCCCCCAGCCACTGGCAGGTGGGGAAATGGAGGCAGGGACTGGCTCCTCTGCTGGTCAGGCCCAGTGGAACACCTGACCTGGGTTGCTCCTCTCTCTGGCCAGCAACATCGCCAGTTCAGTGTTGTGGAGCAGCCGGGGAAAGTTTTCAGGCCATGGCTGTGGAGAAGTAATCCCAAGAGGGCAGAGAGAGGTGGGGGGGAGGGGCGCGGGCGGTTTCCCCACCTGCAAGCACTAACGGCTGGTGGGGAACAGGTCAAGACCTGCTGCTTTGCCATGTTTTGCTAGCGTTGGCAGGAAAGCCTGGGGAGAAGGCTGACGGGAGGCCTTCACGCCGCCTCATGAAAGGCTCTGTCCCTTTTCATAATAGAGCAGCCTAGCGCTTTAAAATTAAAAAAAAAAAGACCCTGTCCAGCTGACTGTGGCTCCCTCCTGTAACCAAATTGTTGCCAGAGAAGGGAAGCGTGTGTGTGTTTGTGGAGGGAATATAAACCAGAAAGACCATGTTGGACTAATATCACTGTTGTAACCAGTAGAGCAGCAGTAACAGCAGCAGCATATCTATGGTTGAGAGAACAGAACTTAAATTATCCAGAGGTAGTTGTGAATGAAGGAGAGGAAAAAACAAACAAAAAACCTTTAAAAAAGAAATCCACTGAAACCTGGACAGAGAGTACAAGTGTAACTAAAACGGCCCTGGCAAGAGTTCCCCTCTAAACGGCAAAAACTCCGGGGCCGCTCCCGGTGCAGAATGCCTGTTGGCAGTAGCTTTGTGAGCTTTACACAGGGGGTGGGGGAAATCTGAAGCGAAAAGGCAGCAATGTTAACTCTACAGTGCGCAGCCAGGCCCCCCATCTTTTGTTGAGAGGGAAGCCTGCTTCTGTAAGCAGGAAGGAGGGATACAAACAGCATTAGTGCTCCGGTACCAGGAGCACGAGGGATGGGTGGGCTTTGGAACTGAAGAACAATTGCCCTTTTGTTTTGAGCACTGAGACTTGAAGGTTTTCCCAAGATGGTAACACGGCAGTTTTAAGCTCTGCCCGAGAGTAATGCAAACAAAGCTGGCGGCGCCCTGCTTCCGGGCTTGCGATTGTGTCTTGGGTGGGTTCGATGGCCAGCTGGGACCTGCACCAGGTCTGCTCCGTGCTCCAGCATCAAGCTGCAGCGGTGCTCTCCGGACTGCACAGAGGAGACAGTTCTATCAGCCCCAGGCTGCTCTGTAGGCAAGTGATGGTAACACTGTACCTGCTAGCTCCTGTCTGGAGCTGTTCAGCTGCAGCTCTCCCAGCACTTTACAAAGGCAGTTGGGATCATTATCCTCATCTCACAGATGGGGAAACTGAGGCACACAGGTGCAGGTGACTTGCTGCAGGTCAGCCAGCAGCAGAGTCAGGCATAGGAGACCCCAGTTCTGAATCCCTGGCCATTGATCTACAGCCATTATCTTGTGTCCTAGTCCCAGAGCTGGGTTCTGCGTGGTAGGCATGGTCACATGCCTGTCCTAAGAGAACACGCCTTGGCTGACCCGAAACAATTAGCACACAGCCATGGCTCAGAGCCTCTCTTGCACCCTGCCAGGGAATCACTAACGTTTGCTTCCCCCCACCGTAATCTAAATGCTTCCCAAAGGGGAAACTGACTGGGGGTGATGGTTCTGCTGAATTCTAGGCTAGCACAGGGCTTTGGGGAGCTCAGCTGGAGTTGGACTCAGGAGAGGGAGATTCCTTCAAGCTCTCTCAGCTCTTCACCTTCAAATCTTCCCCTCTGGGCCAGCTGCGGAGGAGGGTGGGCCAGCCCATTGCAGTGGAAGGAAATAGAGGAAAGCCAGGGAAACGCCAGCCACTTCTGCGGCCGCGAGCAACGAGGGAGTTTGAAATACTCGGGGGGAGCTGTTCTCTGCCAGCCCATCTCCCTCCCCGCATTTGCTGCTCATCTCTACTGCATGCTGGCAGCAGCTTTAGGGTATCCCCTATACAAGGGGGGTTGGCTGAAGCTTGAAAGGTGGGGCACTGCTACAAACTGAGCTGCAGAAGGCAAAAGAGTACTGCTCCCCTGGCCCCCACTGGGGGGAGGGGAGGAATCCACTTGTATAAATGGCCTTCTCTCTTATGAATGCCAGACCTACTGTACCATCCTCCCACTCCTGAACCAGCAGCATGGGGTTGGGAAGTCAACCACCTCTGCAACATAGAGACAAGGGGTGCAGAAAGAAGACTGGGGGCACGTGCGACAGACCTGTCTCCAACTAGTTTTAAAAAAAAGAAAACTAAAATATACAGCCAACTCTAACCGGTCCCTTGCCCTCCTTTCCCTACCAAGAAGTGTGTTGGGAAAAAGAAAGGCACAAGCGCTAAAGGAACTCTTCTACAGGAACCTTCCCTCGGTGAATTTCACCAGGAGCAAAAGAAACTACGTAAAATCAGTCGGCTAAAGTTTAACCCTGTCCAATAAGGAAGTGAAACAGAGACCGTTCTCTCCCTTCGCGTTAACAGCGGCCGGCGGCCAGCGCGACGGCTGCTCCGGCGGTTTGATCTGTACTCCAGTGCTGCTGCTGTTTTGAGGGTGAGAAAGTTGCGGAGGGAAAAAAAAAACAAAAAACCCCACCCAGGATTTTTGTTTTGTTTTGTTCCTTCCTCAGTCCAAGTACGTGACGAGAAATTGGTAAGTTGATTGATGAGGTAGTGCCGGGCTCAAGCGTTTTCACTGCTCCTCTTCGGACGACTCCTGGGAAACGTTCACCTCCTCCTCGTCCTTTTGCTGAAAGAGAAGGAGGAGTGAGGAAGCCCCTGAGCCGTCGGTCTCCAGGTCAGCGTAGGGTAACCCGTGGCCGGCAGGCTGCATGCAGCCCATTGGGGTTCTGTGAATGGCCCAGGAGACATTTTGTTACCATTGCCCACATGGGGCATTGCCAGATTCTGCTGGTTTCCATCTGTGTAGTTTTTTCCTACGGTTCTGTCGGCAACCCCCCCGCAAATTCCAGGCACGCAAGCAGAGTTAGTAACACTGCCCTATCCCACGAGACCATCTTGGTTACAAAAATCTTGCAGCCCATTGAGATGAAGGAGGGCCCCTCATATAGCCCACTCACTAGCCTAGGCTGCCCATGGCTGGCCTAAGAGCATTCCTTATGATGCCATATCTACTGCTGTATCAGCTTACACACAGCCCTTTTTAGACATGCCCTTTGCCACCTCTGTATGTTTCAAATGCTCACACTCCAAGGTTGCAATGTGAAGCCTAAAGAGCCTTAATGTCAACTCAAGCCCCCAAGCCCCTCCATTCTCCCCTCCAGGGCACAGATCTGAGCTAGGATGCCTGGGTTCTCATCCCAGTGATGCCACCGGCTTTGGGTGAGTCACTCCGCCTCTTTGCCCAGGTTTCCTCACCTGTCTTTGGAAAGAGCTTCGACAGCTATCAATGAGCTAGAGACAGACTAATTGGACCAAGGTCACACCATAATCAGGATCATAGAATCCTAGGGTGGGAAGAGACCTCTGGAAGCATCAAGTCCAACCCCCCTGCCCAAGGCAGGACCAACCCCACCTAAAGCATCCCAGCCAGGGCTTTGTCAAGCCAGGACTTAAAAACCTCTAGGGATGGAGATTCCACCCCCTCCCTAGGGAACCCATCCCAGTGCTTCACCACTCTCCTAGGGAAATAGTTTTTCCTAATGTCCAACCTAGACCTCCCCCCGCCTCAACTTGAGACCATTACTTCTTGTTCTGCCACCTGTCACCACTGAGACCAGCCTCTCTCCAGCCTCTTTGGACCAAGGATTTTAAAATGCAGTAAACTGACGAGTCTATTTGTTGGAATTTCCATTGGCTAGTTGATAGGCACTTCTGCATTCCTCCTTTGAAATTGGGGCCTGTTGGGGCTCCTGTCCATTTCAAAGGAGGAATGCAGAACTCCGCGTACAGCCGGGGGCCAGCGGGAAGTCCCGTAGACTCCAGGCTGCACGTGGGTGCCTGCTTTGAAATGCACAAGTGTCCCTAGAAGGGGCTCTTGTGCATTTCAAAGCCATGGAGCCCAGGGTCAGCAGGGGACTCAGAGTCCCCCGCTGACCCCGGGCTCCATGCTAGGAGCCCGGCGTGAGCTGAGGAAGTGCTGCGTTCCCCGGGTTCCGGGGAAGTGCCGCACGGAGACCAGGATCAGCTGGGGACTCCCAGCTGACCCCAGGCTCCACAGCAGCTGCCCCTTTGAAACATCAGAAGTGGCGTTTTAAAGGGGCAGCCGCCCCACAACTGATCCACAGATCAGCTGTGTAGCAACTGCCCCTTTGAAATGCTGCCTTGGGGTTTCAAAGTGGCAGCACCCACAGCTGTGCGGCGCTGCCACTTTGAAGTACTCCTTCCCCCCCTTTGCTGCCTCTATCTCAGAGGCAGCAAGGGAGGGGGAATTGACTAGTCAAATCGACTAGTCAAAGCAAATGCTTATTGGATAGTCAACTAGTTTTAAACAACCCTACTTTGGACACTTCTCCCCCCTTCAGATAGTGGAAGGCTGCTATCAAATCCCCCCTCACTCTCCTCTTCTGCAGACTAATAAGCCCAAATCCCTCAGCCTCTCCTTGTAGGTCATGCGCTCCAGCCCCCGAATCATTTTCACTGGTGGCTGCAACAGAACATGACTCTTGGGCTATGTCTACACTGCAGGTTTTTTGCGCAAGAACTGTTTTGTGCAAGAGTTCTTGTGCAAAAGGTCTTCCACAAGAGCTTATCCACACTGCCATGTGCTTTTGCGCAAGACATGTGCTTTTGCACAAGAGCGTCTATGGCAGTGTGGACGCTCTCTTGCGCAAGAAAGCTCTGATGGCCATTTTAGCCATAGGGCTTTCTTGCACAAGAAATTCATGTTGCCTGTCTACACTGCCCTCTTGTGGAAGAGCTCTTGGGCAAGAGGACTTATTCCCCATGGGGAGAGGAATAACTCTTGTACAAGGAGCCCTCTTTTCTGATGCTGTACTGTAAATTTACTTGCGCAAGAACGCGCGTGCAGTGTAGACGCTCTGCAAGTTTTTGCGCAAGGACAGCCGTTCTTGCGCAAAAAGCCTTCAGTGTAGACGTAGCCTTGGTGCCCTGCTCTTAGCATTCAGCAATAGCGCCTCTGCCAAGAAAACCCCCCCAGTTTCTGTGCTTCCAACAGCCCCGGGAATGGATTCTGGTTTCAGCCCGGGGAGGGAAGGCAGGGGCAAGGGGAGGAGAGGTGGGCAGGGCCAGTCTCAGGTATTCATGTGGCGCAGTGCACCGCGGGGCCCTGCTCCCAAGTAGTTGTCTGGCCTCTGCTATAGCAAAACCACGAAATACTAGTAACTGTCAGGGACATGGAACAGTCCAACAAAAAACTGTCTCCGGCTGCTAGATGTAATGCTTCCCGGAGGCCACAAGAGGGGCTCCAGCAGCAGCTGGAAGCCTACCAGCCCTTTTACAACCCCTTTGTGCTCTTCCTCCCCTTCGCAATGCACCTCTGTTCGCCCGCTCAGAGGGCACACACTGTCCCTGGCTCACCCACTCCTGCCAACGGGCAAGGAGCCCTTGCCGGCACTGCTGGTAGGAGCCCTGGGCCCAGTGCCACAGTCATGGCGTGAGGCGGAGCAGCGGCATTCCTTGAAACACACTCCTCCGCCCGGCTCTCTTTAAAGCAACACTCAAAACAGTCTGAGTCAGGGCTGAGTGTGAGGGTGAGTCAGCAGCCTCCACTTCCTCGCGTTTCATTCATAAAACAAACACTCCGGCCCGCGGAAGCCGGTATGGAAAGCAGCTGCCAATTCCATACAGAGTGTTCCAGTGACACAGAGCATCTCACTTAGCGAAGGAAGGAAGGAAGTGACTGATGGACCCGGGTTAACCCTTCTCTGCTCCTGGGCAGCCCACTGTGGTAAACTAGCAAAACCAGGGCAACCCAGAATGGAAAAGGGGGCTGGCAGCCCCACCTGGAGAGCGAGGAAGCTGACTAGAAGATCCTGCAGCAGGACAAAGCCAAGGCCCTGCGTGCAGGCCGAATCGTTTGCCATTCAGACAGCGGTTTCGGTTGGAGAGTTTCTGGAGTAGGAAACAGCCCCCTTGGGGAGCCTGCAAGGGAATTTGCCGGTTTCCAAGCCAAAGACTCTGCTGAAATAATTTGGAGTTCACGGGATGAGGGCCTGCTCAGTTCATTCCCTCTCAAGCACCTGGTACCGGCCGCTGTCCGAAGACCAGTTCGGCCGCGGAGTGTCCAAGTTTCAGGGAGGCAGTGAACTTTGTGTTAGACCTGATGCAGTTCCGGTCCAGCCCACTGCTTCTATTGCTACGGCAACCCCCCCCCCCCCAGCTCTGTCCCTTTGCTAGGGACATATCATAGAACCGTTTAAACAGTTAAGAAATACGCACAGGCTTATCGGTTACACGCCGGCTCCTGGCCCTGCTCCTGGGCAGCTGGGCCCACAGCGTGGGGCCGCAGGTGGGAGCCCGTGGGCATCGGAAGCTGGCTGCCGCCCTGTGGGCTCTGCAGAATAAAGCTTATACTGCAGAGGCCGTAGCGCAGCCAGCTCCCTGGAACGGGGTCAGCAGGTGCAAGCCAGCTCCTGGCACGCGCGGGTTGCCAGCCCCGCAGCCCAACCTTCATACTGCAGAGCTGGCTGCGTGTAACTGCTAAGAGTTCAGTGGGTTACACCGTTACCTAATTAACCGCTTTTGAACACCCATACCCTTTACCACACCGGAATGCTAGGGACAGCTGGACAGCCTGTGTTATGCAGGAGGCCGGACTAGATCGTAAGAGTCCCTTGTGGCTTTATGAATGTATATCGCTACTAGATCGAAAGCCAGCAATGGGCAACCTAGGCTAGGAGCAGGCCACTAGAGTGTAACCAAGACCCCCTCCCAGGATAGGGTACTTTTTCTAACTGCGCTCATGTACCTAGAATTTGCAGGGGGTGCTGACTGCACTAGGGATCTTAAATTTAGTTTAATCAACTAATCAAGTTGCTGATGAATTTTCCATCGTCTAGTCAATTAGTCAATAAACGGGGGAGCTACAAGCTGGGTGAGCTTCCGGCCCCGGGAGCTAACCCCACTGCAGCTCTGCCTTTTAAATGGCAGGCTCTTAATACATTTAAAAGGCTGAAGCACAGCGGGGGGACCCAGCCCGAGCCAGGAATCAGCTGCTCCAGCTCGTGCTGGGTCCCCCTGCACTGTGCTTCTAATTTTTAAAGAGCCGGCAGAAGACAGTGCTGGGAGGAAATGGCTTTTAAGTCGACAATCCAATAAGCTTTTGCTTATTGGATAGTCAACTAGTCGCTTACATCCCCTATGCTGGACTGTAGCAGCACTGTGATTAGATGCAGAGGGAGCGCAGGCCTTTTACAGACCGGCTACGTCTACACTGCAGGCTTTTTGCACAAGAACAGCTGTTCTTGCGCAAAAACTTGCCGGGTGTCTATACTGCATGCGCGTTCTTGAACAAGTAAATTTACAGTACAGTGTCGGAAAACAGGGCTTCTTCCAGAAGAGTTATTCCTCTCCCCACAAGGAATAAGCCCTCTTGCACAAGAGCTCTTCCACAAGAAGGCAGTGTAGACAGGCAACATGAATTTCTTGTGCAAGAAAGCCCTATGGCTAAAATGGCCATCAGAGCACAAGAGAGCGTCCACACTGCCATGGACGCACTTTCGCAAAAGCACATGGCAGTGTGGATACGCTCTTGTGGAAGACCTTTTGCACAAGAACTCTTGCAGAAAACAGTTCTTGCACAAGAAGCCTGCAGTTTAGACGTAGCCTCAGTGTTGGGTGCAATCAGCACGCTCCTCACTTCGCATGCTCTGGCTTTGCACATGTCACTTTAGTAACACGGGTAGGAAAAAACACATGGACAGAACCCAGCAGAATCTGGCAACCCTGCACGTGGGCAACGGTAAACAAACTCTCTCACGGGCCACACACAGAACCCCAATGGGCTGCTGCCTGCCCACCACTGTCTTAAGCCCACCCTCGGGCCTGACTGAGCCAGGGAAGGGCCCAGCATTTGGCAAGGCAGGCATTTTCCTCATTGACCGGCCTCGAACAAGCCCTCCCCCTCTTGCTTTCCAGGCTGGGATTTGAACCTACATCTGGAAGAGCGAGTGGTCATGTGCACCAGGTCTGCTGTTATCCCTGGTCTGAGCTTCCAGACAAACTCCCTTCACAGCTGTATTCCGGAGAGCCTTCCCAATCTAGGGGCAAGCAACAGCACCGGCTCCTTCCCCTTCTCGCTGCTCACTGGCTGTGAAGGACACTCCAGCCAGCCAGCAGCAGGTAAGCACGGCCCATTCTGCAAGGATGCTCCTGCCCGGGGTGACGTTGCACCATGCTGAGCCTGGGGGGAGGGGTGTGTGTGAGATGGGTCTGCTGTGCAGCATGGCCCCCACAGCAGAGCAACGCTTAGTCTGGCCAGAGGAATTTGCAGGGCGTACGAAGAAAGGACCAACTGGAGGTGGTGGCAGGAGACAGCCCGTAGCGAAACCCCCAGGAGGCTGGCGGGATACAGAGGAAGCCATGAGGCAATGAGGGGCAGGTGGGAGAGATCCAAGTACCGGTTACGGGGTGCCCCACACGGCCAGGCTATCAGAGCTGGCTGTGCAAGGCGATCTGGCTGCCGTAACCCAGAGAGAAGCAAGAAAACCAGCCTCCTGCAGCGCTAGCAGAGCCAGCAGAGTGCTCCTGAGGGCAGCAGATAGCAGCCTGCAGGAGGGGAAGGGTGGGGCTGCTGCAGTAGCTTATCGCTGCTGGGGGAAGCGGGGCTTGCCAGGGCCCGGCGGGAGGGTCTGCATTACAGCTGGAGCGCCACAGCGGCTGGGAAAGGGAAAGAGAAGCGGTGGAGGGGGGCAGAGGGGAATTTGCTGCACACTCACGCTGCAGGAATGTCACCCTGGTAACACACCACTAAGCTTCGGGCAGGCCTGTGCCAGCTAGCTGAAGGGAACAAGCCACTTCCTGTTAGTCACGCCGGGAACAGGGGAAGAACACGGAGCTAATTGCAGCCGGGTAGCGTTCTGCTGGACCACAGAGAGGTGGATTATTACCTAGGCTATTCCAGTTTAGCCCCCAGGAGCCCTCTGGCCCTGAGACAACACCGCCCCTCTCCCCTCTCCCCCGCACGCTGTGTTCTCTTGAGCATCATCCGGCACCAGGATGTGACTGTGTCCTCGTCACAGTACACTGCACCACACCCTAAGGTATACCCTAGCCTGCCTCCAAGGACATCTGGCACCCATGCTAGCCTGCTGCTAGTTCTGTGCTGCAGCCGAAGAACTTCCCGCCCAGAGATTTGGTTGCATCCCCCCCCGGTACAGAACCGCACAGGTCCCCAGGAGCTGCTAGCACCAGGACACAACTGTATGCCTTCTGCGTAGTGAGGGCACAGCCCTGGTGGCTGATGTCCAGCCCAGAGACGCAGGGCCTTGCACCCCTGCCCCTTCCACTCTGTTGTGCTGCCAGGGCTGCGAAGTAGTTGAGTGCGGGGCCGCTGAGAACTGTGTGGTTCTCACCAAAATTCACAATGGCAGACGAGACAGACCTCAGATCTTCCCGCAACTTCTGATGCCAAAGGAGAATTGCCATCAGCAATATAGGGGCTATGGCACGAAGCGCAGCAATTTGCCAGCACTGGTGCCCATACAAAGTAGCCAGTGTCAGGACGTGTATTAGCCCAACGCCACCTGCAAATCCTCAAGGACAGAGGCCAGCTCTCAGTACAGCAGAGGGGCAAAGCCATCCACCTGCAGCATGAGACACCAGGCAGCAGCGTTCCCTGCAAGCGGTGAGCTTCAGTTGCCACCCAGGAGACAGTCAAAGGCCGCCCAGTTGATTAGCAGAGCACCCACAGCCAGCAGCGTGTTTCTATTGGTGGTGCACATTTGCACATGCCTCAGTGCACATAATACAATTTATTCTGCGCAAGGATGAACACTCTCCCCTCCAGACTGGCTTCCTCTGTGCAAGAAGCAGTCCTCTTTTCCCATCTTGCATCTGAGCAAGGGCCTGATTCTGTGGGGCAGTGCACCCTCTCAATTCACTGGGAGCAGAGCGGGGCTTGGCACCTTGCAAAATCCAGCCTTGGAGGGGAACGAGGCGGAAAGGAAGGACGACTTACCGATTTTTTGGGCCGGCCTCGAGGTTTCCTCCCAGGTGTTACTGCAGCTTTCTAAACACAAAGAGAATGTTTAAGTTCCGAGAGGGGATGGAAGAAACACCCCTCTCACCGCCACCCTTGGAAATCTTTGCGATGCTGATTTCGGTCCTTTTCTAGTTCAGGTGGCATGATGGTCGATCCTCCCCCCCACAATGACCTGCCAAGCTCATCACACAAGTGGCAGTTCCCAGGCTGCCCCACCTACCTCCCCCCATCCTTCAAGTTATTTTCCAGCATTTGAGGGCCGGGCCCCAACCCCATGAGTCAGAGAACTTTGCAGGATATGAGTCGCATGTTTTCAAAACAGCTTGTAAGACACAAACACATACACAAACCACATTCCCCGAACCTTCCGTGTCTCTCCCCTGCCTTCCCCCACGTATAAGCACAATGATGTCTCATCCTCCCTGTCGTTTATATAGTCTGTCCTCACAGACTTCCTGCGGGAGGGGGGAAAAGGGAGCTGGTAACCTCATCCTCCTTACACACACACACACGACCTCGGGCAAAGCAGGTGCCTGGGTCACTGCTGCCACCGATTCCTCCCTAGGCACCCCCCGCATGATCACACTTTGTCCTTCTACGAAGTGAGGATCTGAAAACACATTTCTCGGTGCTGGGTATCATTATTCCCATCTCACAGGTGGGCAAACCGAGGCACAGGAGAAAGTGACTTGTCCAAGGACCCCTGCAGCAGGAATGGAACACAGGTGTCCTAATGCTTGCCTCCCCCTTCCAATGTAACCTTCCCATTTATCGGGGGAAAATATCCCTCCAGAGCTGCTCCCCTCTTGAACACCTTTCACAGGCCCAGGGAAGAGACCCAGGGAGTGCGTGCCGAGCAGCAGCTGGGAGCAAACCTGCGACTGGCGGAGGCTGTGGAATCTGGGTCTGGTGAGATGCTCAAGGCTGCTGTTAAACAGAAGATGGATGTGAGCTCTCCCCTTGTCCATCATATTGCAGCCCAGAGTCTGGGGTAAGAGATTCCCCTTGTCTCACCTCCGACGTCCCTGCTTCACTGCAGAAGGGCCAGATTTCCCTGCTGTATGGGGCCCCCTTTCTTCCCTGCCCCATTGTGGCCATGCAAACCCCAGCGGCCTTAATGCTGCAGACGGAGCTCATACTGCCCCTGACAAACCGATCCCATCCGCTTTCCCATTTGGAAGCAAACAGCTTCATGTGACGAGACCGAGGGACCCTTGTGTTCCTCTGCCTGCCACCTCCCCCCACAAGCACCAGTGACTTCCTTGAATGAGGAGTTCCCGGGCTCTGCATTAGTGATGGCAGAGAAGGGTTGGAAGGCCACGTAGGGGCTCTCCAAAGGGGCAGGAGGTTCCTCCCTGCAGAAGTCTGGCCCCCCAAAAAGCCAAGGGACAGGGACACCTTGTGACACCCACGTTCCCTTCCTAGCTTTGCTGCCGACTTGCTGCATGCCCTTTAGATGCCCTTGTAACATGCCAGCTTAGCACAGTGCTTGGAAAGCCTCATCTACACAAGCACCAGACCATCATCACTGAACCCAACCGGTCCTTCGCAGCAGCTGGGGAAGGTTTCTCTCCTGTACCTACCCTGCCTTTAGAACTGGCCTTGTTTTTGCTCCCCTTTGGTCTGCCACGTGGTCTCTTGGGGGTTGGTGCCTCACTGGGTTCCTGCTGGAGACAAAGGACGGGGCTGTTAGCAGACACCCAGATCTGAATTGGCAGGGCTGGGCCAAGCCCACTTGCCCAGTCACGGGGAATCCCACTGCAACAAGGCCAGGAGCTGTGGAAAGGAAGGAATCCCAGCAAAGCAAAGGAAATCTGAGTCCCGGCATAGGAGGAGATTTAGGAGCCTCGGTTACGGAAACGCTCGCAGCCTGGCACTCCACCCGTCCTCTTCAATCTTAATATTTGGCAGGGGGAGGGATACAACACAAGAGGGTGCGTGGCGACATGGGGGGGAGGGGAGGGGCACAGCTACCAACCAACACACCTGGGTAGGATTTGCACAGCAGCAGAGGCAGCTCAAGAGGGAGCAATGCATGCTGGGACCTGTAGTTTCCAAAGGAATGGATGGCTATAGCAGGCCTGCACTTAGACCAGCTCTGCTTTCAAGTGACGCTGCTGCGGAGAGAATGCACCTGTCGCGCTGCAAACAGGAGGGACGTGGGACAAAGCCAACTGGACTTCTGGCGGAACGGCCCATTGGTGGTTTGGGGGGGGGGGCGGGAAGACAGGCATTGGGGGGAGGAGGCCTGACCCTTCCCAGAAGAGGCTGCTTTTCCTCCTCTCTTCGGTCTCCAAATTGGGAACAGCACGGGACTGATTTCTGGAGCAGGTACCAAGGTACCTCCCTCTAAAAAACTTAACCCAAGAGCCCACAGCCCAGGGAGAAGCCCCCTGACATTTCAACGCCGAGAGACTGATAAAAGTCCCAATCTTGTGAATTATGCATTCCACCAGGAGATACTGATGTCACAGCCACAGTGTCTAATACCCAGGAGCTTTCTGTTTATAGCTGCAGCTATTAGCAAGCCAGTAATCCAACACCGGCCACCCTGCCCCCACCTCCCCAATCCCGGCCCGGCTCGGCAGATATTCCACCAGCCGGAAGAGGAAGGAGCAGCTGGCTCAGGGCAGTTGCTGCTCTTAGTTAGGCTGGTGTCCATGTGGAGAAACGGCCCTGGCTGAGCTCAGACGTAAGTGCTGCGCTTTCGAAGGAGATGTGCTCGAGATTTCCTGTGCTTCCCCAGCTCCCTGGGTCTATGCCAGAGCTAATATTGCAGCAATAAAAGGGCCAAAGGAATGACACTCTCCAGAAATTAGAATACTACACGGGAATCCTGCAGACACTGCACTTTGACCCCAAGAAATCCAAAGGAGAGGGAAAATTTGCGACACCCGAGTTCCCTTCCTAGTTTTGCCACCAACTTGCTGCATGCTCTTTCGGTGCACCTGTAACATGCCTGCTTAGCACAATGCTTTGAGGGCCCCATTTACACAGGCACTACACCATCATCAGCTGAACCCAACTGGTCCTAAAGTTCCCCAGTTTGAGGGGCCTACTGGTTGCTAATTAGTGGCTGCAGTTCCAGGTGGTGAATAGGGGACTTTTCCCTTCCGTGCAGGTTTAGCCAGTCCTGTTTCAGGTTCTGCCGTAAGAAGTTATGCATAGTTTGCGAACTAATTGTGTTGGCGACACAGCAGAGAAATCAGAGAGTTAGCAGCTGGGCCGGACACAAGAGAAACTTATACAACGAAATTCCCACTGGTTCAACCAGACTCGCGGGAGCCCTAGTGCAGATGAGACAGCGTTTGTGTTTTTAATCAGCGTTAGGGAACGAAACGTGCCGAAAAACAGGTTTTGTTGTCAGGGTCATAAAAATGGGGTCAGCTGCACAAGTCTTGCATATAGGGTGGCTCCCATCAATTCAGCTGAACCAGAGGTAGAACTGCAAAGGAATCCGAGCAGGTTTCCCTATTGGACCTGAAGCCTTTGTGGTCATTTTGTTCGGATAGCTGGTGCTTAGTTGGAGTTTCCTAAGGACCTTGGGCACAGCAAGGAGCAGAATGTTGTTTATACAATTCCAAGTCACTCAAAAACCATACACCTACAGAAATGCAGCCACCACTGCAGCAGAGAAGAAAAGCTGAGAGAGGGAAGACATTTTGGGAAAGGAGATATCCTGCCATCCCCTTACTCTGTAAGAAGTTCCTGGGGGGTCCCTGCTAGCCACATGTAATAAAGAGAGCCAGGGTTTCTACGTTTGTAGCTGGAAGACAAGTTGTGCATGTGTTAGCTCCCATGGCATGATTCCCAGTGCCAGTGAATATATTCTGTGGAACCCTGGTCATTTTGTTCTGTTCATCCCTAGGGTGAATGTTACTTTTCCTTTAAAGTCCCTTCTGTCTGTGCTTTATTGCTGCCTCTTCTCCTTGCCTTGGCCTCAGGTCCTGCTGGAGAGGGCCAAATGGCCCTCGCTCAAAAGCCAGAATTTAATCTTACCCAGCAATAGAGGCTATTTTTTTGCCCCGTGCTCGGTCTGGGGATGAAAGCTCAGTAAGAATGGATCCAGCCCTCCTCTCTGATGTTGGAAGCAGCTCCATATTGTTAAGTAACTTGCCCAAGGTGGTTGCAAGGCAGCAGCAGAGCTGAGGAGAGAACCCAGGATCCCTGCCTCCCAGTCCTTCACTATAACAACCAGACTGAGCTTGGCAGGTGGGGCCTCCCAGGCTGCAAAGTCTGTAACGAAGGGGCCTTGTTCTTCCCTTTCCTCTCCACGGATCTCCTCTGGGAACAAGGAAGAAAGCAGTTCTCCATACCTGAGGCTTCTTCCTGGGTCGCCCCCGTCCTCTCTTCTCAGACACGTCCTCCTCCTGTTTGGAAGCCAAGGGCTGGCTGGATTTTGCACTAGATTCACTCATCGTCTTTCTTTGAAAGGACAAGAGAAGGAGAGAGGGTAAGTACGCAACACTGTTCTGTATGCTGGTGACATGAGCATCCCCACCGTAGTGATGGGGCACAGAGGGGGGGGAAGGGTCCCGGGCACAGCCCATGGGAAAGCCACGCAGACGGAATCACAAACTGGGGGTCACTGGTCAGTGCCTCTGCTGTGTCCCATGAGACCCTTGTGCCCCCTTTGCCGGTTCTCCCCCTGCTTCCTCCACGACGACAACAGACCAACAAGCGGCGAGGGATCTGTCGGCAATACCTTTCTTGGGGAGACGTGGGGTTTCCTTCCGAACACAAAGCTGTCTGTGCCTCGCCCTTTGCCCACCCCTCTGCAAGCACCCCAAATCAGAGCCCCCGGGGGGAAGTCGGAGCCCCGTCCATCGCAGCTGGTTGTCCACACGCTGCCCTGCTGAGGCCAGGCTGTGTCAGTGAAGGAGGGAGCGAATGACATATCGCCTCGCCCTGCTGCGCCCAGTGCTGACCTGCAAACCCTTCCCTGCATGCACTCACTAGTTACCCAGAGGAGTGTAAACACACAGAGACAGAACTATCGTAAATAGCCTCGAGAGCAAGATGCAGGAAGGCTAATGGAAGAGACTCCACACTCAGGATGTGGAGGAGTAACCAGTTACCTGGTAAGCACTGCCTTACCGTAACCAGTTACCTGGTAAGCACTGCCTTACCGGCATGCTTACCGGGTAACCAGCTAACTGGTGCCCGGTGTGTTGTGGGTAGGGGCTGCTCCAGCCCGTCGGGGCCCACCCTGGCATGCCATGGGCCAGTTAACTGGTTCATGTTTTAAATGGGATTTTACATCCCTACGCCCCACTCAAAGTGGGGGGAGCCCTATGCTTACAGCACTGAAAAGTACGCTGCAGAGATAGGACCCCAGGGAATAATCCTGCCTGGGTAGGGAGATGGTCTCGGTAGCTCCCAATTCTATCATTCCTGCGAGCCTCCTCCTCTATGGTCTTTAACCTATGCCCTGTGCAATGTGTTGGCAGCGCTTCCCTAAGGCTGCTGGGGAAGTTACTTCAGAGGGCATTTATGCTTCTGTTTGTACTGCAGAGCCGGAGGCCCTGCCATACGAGGTGCTCTTACATGCGCAAAAGCAAGACAGCCCCTGTGCTGAATTGCTTCAGCGTCAGACAGAGGAAGGGTTGTTTAACCCTGCTGTGCAGATGGACAATGGAGGCGTGGAGAGATGAAGAAACCTGCCCTGGGTTACACACTCAGTCTGTGGCCGTCACAAATGGAGCTCACATCATCTAAATCCCAGACCAGCGCCTTGTCTGGAAGGCCCTCCTTTAACTCTGCTGGGTCTCACGATGATCCCAATAATACCCCTCTAGACAGGGACAGGACCTGCTCCTTGACCTAGTCAGAGTGCCTGGCTCCTCTGGTCCAGACAGCCTGATGCTCTCCCACATCTCTGTACTGTCCCTCTTCAAGTCACAGGCTGCTCCTTGAAACCTACAGAGCATCCTGCACTAGCCACTCTCACATCCAGCCAGGAACCAGGAACCGGACGAGTGGCGGAAGTTCCAGCCTGACAGGTTGCTAGGTGCTGTACAGATGCAGTGCCAGAGACAGTGTCTGCTCCCGAATATCCAGTCTGAGTAACCCCCCTGCAGCATTGGAGCCAAAACGGTCTCCTCTGCCGGGGGGCACTGATGCAAAGGTCACCTTGGAGCAGTTGTTCAAACCTGGCAGAAGGCAGCGCCCCAGGGCAGCCCCCCCATGGAGGCCTAGGTGCCTCTGTCATGCTTCTTGTCTCCAGCTGCTGCTATCACCAGTGAGGGTGGGGCTCTCCCGCACCCTGTCCCCCACAGCTGCTGCTCCCATTATCCCTTCCCTCATTTGTGCAGTGCCCCCCACATTTATTGCAGGCACCTGGGGACTCCTGGCAACCCCTCTCCTCCCTCCGAATTCTCTGTGTGCCTCCATCCCTGCTCAACAAAGTCAGTCTGTTTCCCAGGGGCTAAGCCACTAGCCACCAGTGCTCAGAATAACGCAATTAGAAGGGGTTCAGTGCCAAAAGGAGCATCGGCAGTCAGGAAACAAACCCCCGAGCCCACGAAAACAAGCAACACCAGCACCTAAATCCGCCCCAGAACAGTCAGCAGGTCACAAGGAAAGCCCTTATGAAGCCTAGCCCACCTAGGGCTAATGGACTCCCACCCAGCACCTTGGTGAAGTTTCAGAGGGGTAGCTGTGAGAGTCTGTAACTG
The DNA here is from genome assembly GCA_032595735.1 of Pelochelys cantorii. Classification (NCBI taxonomy): domain Eukaryota; kingdom Metazoa; phylum Chordata; order Testudines; family Trionychidae; genus Pelochelys; species Pelochelys cantorii. Next base: position 11,708,550 of record CM064353.1, on the reverse strand, counting down.
ATTGAAAAAAACAAACAAAAAAGCCCACCAACAAACAACAACTAGTCCTGCAGCATCTTAGAGACGAACAACAAATGTAGTTGGTACCATGAGCTTTCGTGGGCACAGCCTTAACGCCATTCATATGAAGAAGTGGGTTGTGCCCTCAAAAGGTCATACCACCATCCACATTTTTTGTTAATCTCCAAGGTGATGCAGGACTATTCACGGTTTTTAATTTTTTTTTAAAACCTTGGTTAAATCGGGATATACAGCCATACCCCTTTGTGGTAACAGCTACAGGGCCAGTCTTAGAACAACCAAATTTAGGGCAGTCTGTCTGTCTGTCTGTCTGTCTGGTCCCCTGCATATTTAAAGACAACAGTAGTGGCCTTACGGTGATTTCATTCTCTCTGGCTACGTCTACACTGGCAGCTTCTTGCGCAAGAACAGCTGTTCTTGCTCAAAAACTTGCCGGCTGTCTACAATGCACGTGCGTTCTTACGCAAGTAAATTTACAGCACAGCGTTGTAAAACAGGGCTTCTTCCGGAAGAGTTATTCCTCTCCCCATGAGGAATAAGCCCTCTTGTGCAAGAGCTCTTCCACAAGAGGGCAGTGTAGACAGGCAACATGAATTTCTTGTGCAAGAAGCCCCTATGGTTAAAATGGCCATCAGAGCTTTCTTGCGCAAGAGAGCGTCTACACTGCCATGGATGCTCTTGCGCAAAAGCACATCTCTTGTGCAAAAGGACATGGCAGTGTAGACGCGCTCTTATGGAAGAGTTTTTGCACAAGAACTCTTTCACAAAAGAGTTCTTGTGCAAGAAGCTGCCAGTGTAGACGTAGCCTCTATGTATACACCATGCCTATGCTTTCCTTGCTGGAGGAGGGAGCAAGCTGAGATTAGGGATGTTAAATTTCAATTAATCAGCTAACTGAGTAGTCGATGGAAATTCCATTGACTAGTCAATAAGGGGGGTGCTCACTATCCCACTGTGCCTCTCCCTCTGAAATGTACAAGAGCTGCCCTCTGCCTCTCTCCCTCTGAAATGTACAGGAGCTGCAGCAGCTCCTGTACATTTCAAAGGGAGAAAGGCAGCAGAAACCCACACCAGTGGGGAACAAAGCAGCCCGCTGGCTGGTTCGGGTTCCCCTCTGTGCCTCTTCCTTTAAAATGTACAAGAGTCACAGGTGGCTATTGTACATTCCAAAGGGAGAGGAGCAGCAGTGAGACCGGCACAAGTGGGACATTTCAATCCCCGCTCGCACCATTTCTCCACTGCCCCCTGCAGAGATGGTGCTGGGGAGGTGGGGAAACTGGCTTTTAAGCTGACTCCCCTCCAGCACCAGCTTGTGCTCCCCCCTTGCTGCCTCTCTCTGATAGAGGCAGCAAGGGGGGTGGGGTGGGGAAGCGACTAGTTGTGTTCCTACTCGACTACCCGATAAGCATTTTTTAAATAGAGGTCTTCACAATTTGCTCCCAATTTTTTCCCCTAAAGATTTGGGTGCGTCTTGGTTTGGTCCCAGTTCTGCAAGACCTCCTGTAGTTCGGTGAGTCCCATGCATGGGTGGGTCTACAATGCAATCACAGGGTGCTAATTCAGCTCACCTATACATACCTCAGCTAGCTTTAATCCAGGCAGCAGGGGCATGGGCTATATGAGGCTGCCTGGAACCCAGATCAATTACTCGAGGTGGTTAGCCCATGGTACTGCAACTTCGTGGCTCCAAATACATGTGCTAAAAGTAGATTAAAAGTAGCTCTGGAACATCAGCGTAAGCTGCAGTCACGTCCTGGAATTGCAGCACAGATATACGCTAAGTATCACGTGTGTGTGTCTTCTGGACCATTTGTACTTGGGCAGTGGTTTTCTGCCTTCTCCAAACTGTGATCTGACCCCATTCCACCAATTTATAGCAGTAAAAGTGTTTCAGGACCCTCCTCCTACCTATAAAGAAAGAGGAGGTTTGCAACCCCCTGAAACCTGATTGCAACCCCCCCAGTGGAGAGCCCATATCCCAGGAAAACAGGGATCCCATTCAATTAGCACTGAAAGCGGTTGTGCAGAGAGATGAAATCTCTAGGAACACGTTTGCAGCGCTAACAAGGCACAATGGTTTTGAAGATGCTTCAGTTCCATTTACTCTCCCAGCTGGAGCAACCACACAGGGTCCCCTTTACAGAGGGCTGCCCTCAGCAATGGGTGGTTTTGCTCCAATTCACACCAGCACAATTCAACCCATAGTGACATCCGTGCAGCCTTCCTCGGCAGGGCTTCACCGAAACAGCCGAGCTAGGAAGTTCAGATTCCTAAACAAGTTGCATAGTGGGATGAAAGCCCAAGGAAACCACACACACATCCTGAATGCACAGGCCTTCTAGGTTTTTAAAAAAAAGTGCATATGGGCTCATGTTCAGTTGTGGAAGTGACTCACAAGTTAGTAAACCTCAGAAGCCGCAGCCTCATGTAAACACCCCTATGCATTACTCACTACAGCCAAAAGCTATTCAAGGATTCTCTCGCTCAGACCTAATGTTTTGGTTTGTTTTTAAAAGTTAAATTCATGGTCACTTGGGTACCTTCCAAGCCAGGATGCTTCTCAGAGGTGATACATCCTTTGAGTATCTGTCTCTGAAAATCTGGCCATGCAGAGCTTTGGACTCAAAACATACTTCCCTCTGCCCCACAGAGAAACCCCTCTCCAGCAGCTGCATGGGGCAGGACTCACCCCACGGTGCTAATTCAGGGTCCCATCTCCCCATTTTGAGCCAGTAGCGAGGTTTTTGGCAGAGCTGTGTTACCCTGCAGGAAGAGAGAGCTAGGAAGTAGCCTAGAAACACAAACCCTTCCGTAGATGGTCCTAGCCACCATCCAAGAAGCTGCATGAACCTGTGAGGAAGAGATTTGCAGCTTCTCAGGGCTGAACACCTTCCAGTTTTTGCAGCAGCTCAGATAGGCAACCTCGCTGCAGCATTATGGGGCACTGGGAAACGGCCTATATCTGTGCAGGGATGTGATAGGTGTCTTCCCTGTCTAGGCTAGGTCTACACAATAGCCGTGGCATAGATGGAAGATTTTTGTGGCGGCAGCTTAATTAAGCCACAATAGCTAGGTAGAGGGATGAGTCTTTCTGTCATTCTCCACCTCTACACCCGGGGTTAGGTTCACCGAACCCCACACAGCGCTCAGGCCATGAAGTTTTTCACAGCCCCCCAGCAACACAGGTCGACCTAAGCTTTAGGTGTACACCAGGCCTCTGGCTTATGAAGAGAAGCAGTCAGTGGTGCGGGAGGAGCAGTCAGGTCACATGGCTGTCTCCCTGTGCCCTGAACCCCGCGAGCAGGAAGCGAAAGCACAACAGACACACGCAGCTGGCTGGCTGACACCTGAGGAAGGGACCTGATACTCTGGCTGTTCTTTCGGACGCACAGGCCTACGGCTTGTCTCCACACCCTAGCCTGGTTTCACAGCACCATTCCAAGCAACCCGCCCTGCCAATCCAAGGCCCAGTCACCACCTCCCATATGAACCACACACACACAAACAGGGATACCCAGTGGAGAGCATCTCCTGCTTACTTCTCAGTCTCTTCCTGTGCAAGAAGGCAGAGCAGCTGCACAGGGACACCACCAAAGCAGGGCGGTGCCAGCAGCAAGGGAATAGAATAAATAAAAACCTGTTTGATTGAGGAATAGAGGAGGGCTGGAGGGGGGAGGACCGGTCAGGAGGTGCATACAACTCCCTCCCTATTAACTTTAGGAACATTCCAATGCTCTATGAGAGCAACCCAATCCTTTTAAACGAGCACAATAAAAGGAAGTGATAAAGGGGGGGGGGGGAGGAGAGGTCACAGGAAGGGACACCATCATAAGCCCTAGAGGGTATAATTAAAACCACCCAGACAGAGAATGGCTTGATTCCAGGAGAAAGGGCTGGACCCCTCCTCAAGAGGAAGGTGTGGGAGTGGAAAGAAACCTCCTAAAGTTTACAGCGGGGGGGCAGGCCACAGTCTGTTCCCCCCTCCCCACCTTTGGACCACAACTGAGTCTAGCCCCAGCCTCCACAGGGGGCAGAAGCGGAGCTCTTCCTCGGGGGCTAGCTGGAGCCACCAGGAAACCCGGCCTGGCCCCCAGCTGGGAGGCAAGGGCGTGGGAGATCACAGGTGCTGGCACTTCCCACCACACACAAGACTGGCAGCGCAGCTCAATCGCTCTCAGCACCCCCGCGCTGCAGATTGTGCCAGCCCCCCCCGGGGGGAGAGAGAGCCATGCACCCCCTCCCAAAAAAACCCCATCTCCATGGGCAGACACCGACCTTAGCATCCACCTCTCCGGTCCCCAATGAAAACAAGCCAGAGGGGCACATCGAAGAGTCCCAGCCATAAAACGCACCACCTGGCCCTCAGCCCTCCCCCCCGAGCACAAGCAGCCTGCAGCCCCTCGCACGCCCCCCAGCCCAGCCAGGAAAGCGCCCCCCAGCAGCGGCTTTACCCCCGTCTGGTCGCGGCTGGAGAGAGACATGGCCTTGAGATCGGCCCCTTTAAAGGGGCAGGAGGGAGGGCTTCCCAGCACACTACCTGCCCGCTGCAAAATGCATAAGCCAGCCCGCCGGCTCTGCCCGTCTATTGGCAGAGCCGCCGTGCACAACACACCGCGAAGGGGGAGGAAAGCGCTGTCGCGCGATTTGAAAATGAAACCGGCTCCGAGTGTGCGTATTTGCAAAGCTCGCAAACGCTGGAAGGAGGGGGCGGAGGGGAGCGCAGGGCAATCAGGAGCACCGAGAGCTCAGCCAAAGCCACCCACCATCCCCCGAGCCCTGCAGCGGCCAACTCCGCCAGCCGCCCGGAGCCGATTGCAAGCTGTCTCCAACAGTGCACCCCCCTTCTCCCTCCCTCCCCCAGCCACTGCTGCTCCACCCCAGCGCCCAGGTGGGGTGGTCTCCGGAGGGGCTTCCGTCCATCAGCTCGGAGGCCTGCTGAAGAAATGCCCCCCCCCCCCCAGCAGGTGCTTTAAGAATAAAAATAAAGCGGGGCGGAGAGGCAGCATTGCAGCTTCTGCCGCCCCCCCCCCCGCCCCCTGCAAGCCCTCCCCCTGGCATTCTGCAATGCACGATGCGAAGCAAAGCAAAAGGGCACATCGATTCCGCATGCCTGGCTTGCTTTCCTCTGCAAATTCTTTAAAAAAAAAAAAAAAAAACCCAAACAAGCAGGCTTCAGGATTACTTTTTTTTTTTTTTTTTGCAATTTGAAAATGATTTTTTTTGCCCCCAACCTGCACATTCGACTAAAAAATGGTAAAAAAAAATGAAAAGAAACATCAACTCCCCCCCACCTCCTCCACCCAAATCAAAATGAGGAAAAAAAAAAAAAAAAAAAAAAGGCCAGACACTCACAATTGCTCTCGGTCTCGGCTCTGTGTGGTGTTGTGTTTTTTTTTCCTTGTGAGTCTGTGTTGTGATCAAATTAAACCCCAACCCCCCTTCTGGTTGCTGCTGATTGCAAATGCGGATCTGAAACAAGAAGGCAGGCAAAGAGGGACTCACTCACATACATACACAGACCAGCCAGGGCTCTCTTATTTATATAAATAAAAAAAATTGTTCCAAGAGGAAGGAAGCTGGGTCAAAATCATTTGCACGGGGGGGAAAGAGGGGGAAATAGGAAGGGGACCAAAAACAAAAAAACCTCCAAGCCTTACAGGAGGGACTATCCAGCTACTAAAAATAGCAAAATCACACTCCAAATTAAATAAGGGCAGGCTGGCTAAGCTAAGGGGAGTGTTAAGCCCTTCTAGTTGAGGAGGGGTGGAGCTCAGCAGACGCTACGTCATCACCAATGGGTGGGGAACATGCAAAGAAGGGGTGGGGAAGGGTGATTTAAAAGTGCTGCTGTGGTTAAAGCCAATGTTGGAAGGTGGGTGGAAAATGGCTAAGAAAGGAGAACCATCAGTAGCAAAAACCAGCAGTAGCCAGGACCACTGCCTCCTTCTCCCCTTTAACAAAACAAACTTGGTAAGATGAAGGAGAGGGGAAGAGAATTGTTTTTCAGAGCTGTCATTTAGACATATAAATATTTAAAGAGGGTAAAACAAACGCCTCAATTGTTCTTTGGTTTAAAGGAGAAATGATTCCTGTATAGTTCCTGGGGGATAGGTAGCAGGCAAAGGGCTGAGATATGAAGCTATTTATTATTTTTGAGAGATGCTTGTAGGCAGCTTTAGACCCTCAATTTTTTACAAAAATCCCTTTTTTAATGTGCATGGAATCATTTTGATCGTGAGCTAGGGTGGGACCTGTTTTTGTGACCTGCTTGTGCTGTTCTACACCGATGTAAGTCCTGGTTTACACCAGTGTTGGGTGAATGAAGGATCAGGACACTGTACTGTAATGTAGGGAACTTTTTCACAGCCTGGGCTGAATATTGATAGATTGTCTTGTCACCTCCCCTCCTGTTTGTGATTCTTCTAGCCCACCTCTGACCCATGCTCTCCATTGCATAGTATCTGTGTAGTAGCTATGGTAGTTGCTTACGTGGAAAAGTGACATTAGGAATGTATTATTTAATGTATCTTTAGATTATTTTAACATGATTTAGCTGCTGGTAATCAGGAAAAACCAGCCCCACATGATCAGCCACAGACCACCAGCCCCCATTTTTTTTTAACCTAAGTTATTCTAACATCAAAGTCTATTAAAAGTGAAAGGATTTTTAAAATCCAAGTCACCTGTCCCCCATTGTGGCCTTTTGTGTATGTTTTACATTTCTCCCAGCTGGGATGAGGAAACAAACATTTCTCTTTTGCTGAGGGTCATTTTTCCAATCCAAGTTCTTCCTCTGACTTGGGCTTCAGACTCTGCAGTTAAAAGTTGTTTCATTGTCACTTTCTTCTGAAACTGAAGGCTTGTCCAGGGAGCCAAAGTTTTAAAATCTGGGTGCCTAAAGTTAGATTCCTAACTTAAGATTTAGGAACCTAAATCAAAGTAGCTGGTATTTCAGACCTGCAGAGTAGCTGCAGCTTTTGCAAGCTCTGGGTCTGCAGTAAGCTCAGCATGGCCACAAAGATTCACCAATGCAAAGTTTATGCAGGATCAAAGCTATGGATCTCGATGAGGGCTGAGATTTTCAGTATCTTTGAAAATCAGGCCATTTTATAGGAGGGATAAGATTTTTGGCCAGTGTTTAGCACAATGGAGCACTGGTCCATGTCTTCAGCTCCTACGAATGAATGCAATACAAAAAATAATAATAGTATTTTGAAAAGTGCATAAACCTTTTAGGAACATAGAACACTGAAAAGAAACCTAAAGGAGTTAGGTACTGAGCTCTCATTATTCAGTGGGAGTTGGGTGCCTAACTTTCTGACTTGTTTGAAAATTCCAGTCACAAGTCCCAGTCAGTAAAGTTTGTTTCTCACTTCATTAGGCCCTTTTGAAAAAGTCCCTTGCAAATTCTCCTATGAGTTCTTAATTTAAGCACACATTGTTGTTCCTGGCAGCTGCAAAGTTTGAAACAGACTAAAAATGAAAGGGAAACTGACCAGTCTGTTTTTAATGTGTAGAAAAATACACAAATGGCATAAATGGGGGGGGGGGAGTAAATATTGGGTGATTCTTTTCTTAGACCAGTTTTATAGCGGGTAATGCCACTGAATTCAGTGAAGCCACTCCTGACTTACACTGGTGTGAGAGAAAAAACACCATTATCTGGGCTTGATTAATCTCAGTTGACACCAGTGCAAGTGAGATGAGATGCAAACCAACCATGCTGATGGGTTTTTGTTTTAAATCTACTTTTTTTACACTATAAAGTTTTAGTAACACAGGTAAAGAACTTTTATTTAAAACAAAGAAATAATATGCAACAGTAAATAATAAAATCACAGGTCTAAATCTTCATTGCCTTGTGTTATCATTTCCAGCTGTGCCAACTTCATGACCTCCTTAGGTCTCTTCCAGCTCTATGATTCTAAGTGATTTTAAAATGCTGGCACTTTGGCTGGACAGTGATTGACACCCACATTGCCTAAACAAAACAACCCCAGCAAGGTGCAAGGCAATGGACAATAAGCTCTGTCACATTTCATGGAGTTGTCCTTTCATATGTCTAGTTCCTTTGCTGAAAGATTTTGCCCTGCATTTCAAGGCTGCCTTCAAAATTTGGTTTCTTATAGAATCCTAGGGCTGGAAGAGACCTCAGGAGGTCATCAAGTCCAGCCCCCTGCCCAAAGCAGAACCAACCCCAACTCAATCATCCCAGCCAGGACTTTGTCAAGCCTGGACTTAAAAACCTCTAGGGATGGAGATTCCACCTCCTCCCGAGGGAACTCATCCCAGTGCTTCACCACCCTCCTAGGGAAATAGTTTTTCCTAATATCCAACCTAGACCTCCCCCACTGCAATGTGAGACCATTGCTCCTTGTTCTGCCATCTGTCACTACTGAGAACAGCTTCTTTCCATCCTCTTTGGAACCTCCTTTCAGGTAGCTGAAAGCTGCTATCAAATCCCCCCCTTACTCTTCTCTTCTGCACACTAAATAGCCCAAATCCCTCAGCCTCTTCTCATAGGTCATGTGCTCCAGCCCCCTAATCATTTTGGTTGCCCTCCGCTGGACCTTCTCCAATGTGTCCACATCCTTTCTATATTGGGGGGGCCTTTCTATACTAGACGCAATATTCCAGATGTGGCCTCACCAGAGCCGAATAAAGGGGAATAATCACTTCTCTAGATCTGCTGGCAATGCTCCTCCTAATGCACCCTAATATGCCATTAGCCTTCTTGGCTACAAGGGCACACTGTTGACTCATATCCAGCTTCTCATCCACTGTAATCGCCAGGTCCTTTCCTGCTGCCAGTCGGTACCTAGCCTGTAACAATGCTTGGGATTCTTCCAACCTAAGTGCAGGACTCTGCACTTGTCCTTGTTGAACCTCATCAGATTTCTTGTGGTCCAATCTTCCAATTGGTCTAGGTTACTCTAGACCCTATCCCTGCCCTCCAACTATCTCTCCCCCTAACTTAGTGTCATCCGTAAACTTGCTGAGGATGCAATCCATCCCCTCATCCAGGTCATTAAAAAAGATGCTGAACAAAACCAGCCCTAGAATTGATCCTTGGGGCACTCCACTTGAAACCGACCACCAACCAGACAACAAGCCATTGATCTCTACCCATTGGGCCCAACAATCTAGCCAGCTTTTTATCCACCTTACAGTCCATTTATCCAATCCATACTTCCTTAACTTGCTGGCAAGAATATTGTGGGAGACCATATCAAAAGCTTTGCTAAAGTCAAGGTATATCACATCCACTGACTTCCTCATGTCCCCAGAGCCAGCTACCTCATCATATAAGCTAATCAGGTTGGTCAGGCACGACTTGCCCTTGGTGAATCCATGTTGACTATTCCTGATCACTTTCCCCTCTTCCAAGTGCTTCAAAATAGGTTCCTTGAGGATTCCCTCCATGATTTTTCCAGGTACTGAGGTGAGGCTGACTGGTCTGTAGTTCCCTGGACTGTCCTCCTTCCTGTTTTTAAAGATGGGTGCTACATTTGCCTTTTTCCAATCTTCCGGGATCTCTCCTGATCTCCATGCATTTTCAAAGATAATGGCCAAAGGCTCTGCAATGACATTTGCCAACTCCCTCAGTACCCTCGGATGCATTAAATCCAGCCCTGTGAATTTGTGTGTATCCAACTTTTCTAAACGGTTCTTAACCTGTTCTTTCTCCACCGAGGGCTGCCCACCTCCTTCCCATACTGTGTTGCCTAATGCATTTTTCTGGGAGCTGACCTTGTCTGAGAAGACAGAGGCAAAGAAAGCATTGAGTACTTCAGCTTTTCCCACATCTTCAGTCACTAGGTTACCTCCCTCATCCAATGAGGGCCCCACACCCTCCCTGACCACCCTCTTATTGCTAACATGACTGTAGAAACCTTTCTTGTTACCCTTCACATCCCTTGCTAGCTGCAATTCCAACTGCGCTTTTGCCTTCCTGATAACTCCCCTGCATTCTCGAGCAATATATTTATACTCCTCCCTAGTCATCTGTCCAAGTTTCCACTTCTTGTGAGCTTCCTTTTTGTGTTTAAGCTCACCAGGGATTTACCTGGTAAGCCAATCTGGTTGCCTACCACATTTGCTTTTCTTACTACACATCGGGATGGTTTGTTCCTGTGCCTTCAATAAGGCTTCTTTAACATACTGCCAGCTCTTCTGGACTCCTTTCCCCTTTATGTTAGCACCCCAGGGAATCCTGCCCATCAGTTCCCTGGTGGAGTCAAAGTCAGCTTTTCTGAAGTCCAGGGTGTGTATTTTGCTGCTCTCCCTCCTTCCTTTGGTCAGGATCCTGAAATTGACCATTTCATGATTACTGCTGCCCAGTGATTTGCTTCTTGTTCTGCTAAAATCCCACTCGCAGTGGTTGTGACAGCCCCTTAAAAGGCAAACGAAAGGGAGGAGTGGGAAACATGATTTCAGAGCTAGACAGAATGGAGGGAGGTGCAGAATAACTTTCCCTTCACCCCCTGCCCCCGAAACCCAGGAGCCATGGAGTGGATCTAAAGAGCCTGGAAGAAGAAAGGTTTTAGAATTTGGAATGGTGAAAGTGATGGGTCCTTTAACACCTCATGGTTTTAAATCAAGACTGGATTTTTTTGTAATAGGTGTGTTCTTTCTACGGCCCAGGTGGGATTCTCTGGCCTGTATCATGGAGGAGCATAATGGTTCTTTGTGACCTTAAAAAAAGCAGCACTCTCACTTCCTCTTTGCGATGGGCATAGTAACTTGGGTGTTTTTTTTCCCTGATCAGCTGGCAAAGTCTCCTTATTATTACTTATTTATGTTGTAGGAGCAGGTAGGGGCCCTAACTGGGAATCGGGGCCCCATAGCTTGGGGTGATGTGCAAACAAGTGAAACAAAGACAGCCTTTGTCCTATAGAGCTCATATGTTTCCTCTTTATTGGCTCTTTAACTCAGTTAGGTAAAACATTATTAAACTAGCCACAAACTTGATTTAAGCACGATTTGGTTGGCTGGTGTGGTTGGGCCATGTAAATCGAGTTGAGGGGACCTAGCTAAATTAAGTTCAAATCCAGCTTGATCCCACCTTTGTTGCTAGCCACTGCTGTACTAACTGGGTTACCCTTCACTGTGTCAAAATCCAAGGGCCTGGGACAATTCGTTTAAAAAACCCCACATCGTATGAAGCTCTTAGAAAAAGAAAAGTTGCTCACTAGTGATTTGGTGCTTGTGAACAGCCCTACAATAGCAATCTGGCATGCAGCTGCACCATAGAGGGAAAATTGGTCGAAGGACAGGGGATTGTGGAAAAGCTGGAGTATTTTTTTTAAATGTGTCTTTTCAGGCACTTGCTTTAGATCTAGGACTGAGATTAGGGTGGGAGTGCATATGGTAATTTTGTACTCACCTATACAGACTAGCAAAGAATTTATCAAATGCAGACTACTCGGTAACGCTTTACCCTGTGTTTTTCCATATATATTAATATATAGTGATGTACTCTGTAAAATACAGGTTTGTAGAGGAATTCGTAGAATACTCGTTAAGAGATCTGTAGACTACACGTCAATATAAACATTTTTTAATCGTGATAGGTAATTGACAAGACCCACATAGAGCATTGAAAATAAAAAGCCATATCATGCTGTCTGTTTTTAAGTGGAACTCCCTGCTGAAACCAATGCTTAAAAGCCAATACATGTATAGTCCAAAACACGTTTTTCGCTATTATTTTTGCCATCTGATTTTCCTCTTTCCTGGGCTAAAACCAAAAAGACACTGCATTGTTAGGCTGTAGTTATAAGCTTTATATGGATAAAGAGAAGGATTTACAAAACTTAATTATAACAAAAATGTTTTCAGTATAATCTTTTAAAATTTAAACCCCAATACTTGTGGGGGCAGGGACTGTCTTGTTTATGTTTGTATAGCACCTAACACAACAGGGTACTGGTTTTAGGAGCTACTATACAAACGTTATTATTATTTTTTATAATAATAATACCATTGGATCCGCTAGCATCGATTCCAGAAATCAACAAGCGGCACAAGGATCTATGTTACAACATCCAGCTGCAGGATTTGAGCCCTAAGGTTAAATTTCCGCATGAGCTCCACACCCACATTCGGAGCCAGAATTTTAAAAGAGCTCCATTCTCTTTTGGGCTTTTTTGTAAGTGGCTGGGCTGAGGACATGTTAGGTGCAGACCTTTCTTGAACATCTGACCCTGAGCTCTTTGGAGACCTTGGCTCCATAAAGCAACATTTACAAATATATATTCAAATTTACACCTCCAGATTTTCTAGCCCAGGGTGGGCAAAAATTTTTGATGGGGGGGCCACTCCAAGATTTTTGAAAGTAGTCAAGGGCCATAATATGAATGGAGGAGGTGCAGGGTCTTGGATGGAGGTTGAGTGCAGAAGGAAGCATGGGGTAAGGGATTGGGGTACAGGAAGCCATGTGGCATCTGGGAGGGAGTTTGGGTGAAGGAGGCAGTTGTGACCTGGGGCACAGGAGGAAGTGCAGGGCTTTGGGTTGTGACCTGGGGCATGGGATGGGGTGTAGGAGAGGGTGCAGGGCTTTGGGTTGTGACCTGGGGCAGGGAATTGGGGTGCAGGATCTGAGAGGGGGTATGGGTTCAGGAGGGGGACAGGGTTTGGGTAATGTGGGGTGGCAGTGGGTTGGGGGGAGGGAGGGTCTGGAATGTCAGAGGCAGGCTCTGGCTGGGAGACTTACCTGGGTGACTCCCGGCCAGCAGTTCCTCAGGCAGACTCCCTGTCTTCCCCACCCTTGCCCTGACCATGTGCCTCTGTGAATAAGAACCTGAGGGGAGGTGAGAGTGGTGTTTCATGCCCTGCCTGTTCTCCAGACAGGCAGCTCCCACTGGCCAGAAACTGGCCAATGGGATTGTGTTGGGGGCGGGGACAGTACAGTGAAGCCTTTACCCCCTCACAGCTGTTCAAAGACAAATGATGCCCAACACTCATTTTTCTGAGCGGCATGCGGGGGCGGGGCAAGCAGGGAGTCTGCCTGAGGCTCTCACCTACGTTTGTGGGCTGGATCTGGTGGCTTGGCAGGCCAGATCTGGCCCGCTGACCCTATTCTGCCCAGGCCTGTTCTAGCCCTTAAATAGCAGCCCTGGGCTAGTGCAAAACCAGACAGTGAGGCTGCCTAGAAACAAAAATGAAAGTGACCCACTTTCCCACAGTCCTGGCTGAGTGAAATACAGAAAGTAACTGAATAGCATACATTAGTAAAGGCATTTTTTAAAAAATCCTCCCTTGTTTTAATAATTTCTAGGTACTCCTACTAGTGCAGGTAAGGAATGGACTTTTAAGTAATATTTTTAACCCGACTGAGTCACTGATGATATCAGGGAGGTGAAATTCTAATGGGATTCTTTTAGAAATAACTTAAGATGACACTGTGACTCATCATGCCAAAGCACTCCGGTTCATGTGCCTCATCAGTCACCACAAATGTGGAAGGAGCTCTTGCAGACGGTATGATTCATTGATTATTTGTATTGCAGCATCCAGAGGCACTAACTGAGATCCGGGCCCTGTTATGCTGAGCAATGTGCACGGCCGTGGGAAAAGAGGGTCGCCGTTCTACAGAGCTTATAATGTCGATAGGCAAGATTGATGAAGGAAGGGTTAGAATTCTCACTTCACAGCTGCAGAATGAGATGGAAAACAGACTAAATAATTGGCTCAGTGTTGCCCGCGAAGACATTTCTGCTGCACAGCCAATGGGGGGCGGGGGGAGGGGGCAAGCACAGAATTTTGTTTTTCAGCGGGTCCTACAAAATAGCAGCTAGGTTTTTATTTCTGCCTTTTTTTGGCATTGGAATTGAGGGTTTAAAAATATGCAAGGGGAAATTCTGTTCTTGAAGCTGGAGTCATTCATATGGCTGCCGTGGGAATGCTTTGGGGTGACTGAACAGAATTTGGCTTTCAGAAGCTAGCAGTTTTTTCCCCACTGGTCACCCAGGCAATCAGTGGCAGGTGGTGGTAGCCTCATTTAACAGCTGGGGTATAGAGAGACTGGATTGTGAGGCTACTGAGCTCTTGCAGGCAGGGACCTTCTTTTCATTATGTGTGTGTATAGTGCCTAGCGCATCGGGCCCCCGATCCTCGGTACTAGAACAACAGATGAGCTAGAGGTCATGCAAGGAATCTCTGACAGAGCTACAATCTGAATCTGTATTTCCAGCCCAGCGTTGTAAGAACAAGCCTTTCTCTGAAAGCCGAGGAAAAACCCCAGGTTCTGGCTGAGAGAAGAGGACTATTCTGGAGTGAATACAGAATAATGAACGACATTTGCCCTTCCTTCTAGTGCAGATTAAAAGGCCAGGTGCCACATCAGCTTTGCTTAGTATTTCTCTCTCAAGGCAACATCTACTGTAGTTCGCCAGAGACTAAACTCGTCCATGCTAAAACTCTGCCCCTATTGCACTGGCTCTGAGACCCAATTGGCCCTTACACGTTCCACGTAGAGGACTGGTTAGAACGATTAAATGTCTGAACTGAGAGAAAAAAATCTTGTGCCGAGACGCTTCCTCCATGGCATGCTGCCATGATGGATGAAGGCACAGATGGTCAGTTATCAGAAGCAATGCAACACTGTTGTGCTTACAGCACACACCAGTCGTTAACAGGAGCAGCAGAAAGCTATAGCTTGGCACAAAAATAATTTGTATTTCTCCAGAGCTGCTCAGCTGACAAACTCAATGTACAAACATTAAATCAGCCTCTCAACCCCCTAGTGAGGCAGGTAAATGTTACTCTCTCCATTTGATGATGGGTAGACTGAGGCACAGGTGTTATGCTTATAAGGAGCACACGGGATCTTTTTCAGGGGAAAAGGCAATATGCTGTGTTTATTGAGAATTCAGTAGAGAAGCAGTTGGCATCTGCTTTATAAAGAGACACACACTGAGCGAGGAGTTGGGGTTCCTCTTAAACTCTGGCTCGAGTCCTGCAAGCCAAGCCTTATGGTCAGAGCCCTTCTTCTTATACATGTAAGTTCCCATTTGGGTCTATGGGTATTACAGTGTCATGCTGCAAGCATCCATCCTTAGGAGGTGTTAATCTGTGTTTTCCAGAGTTATCCTTTGATGGTGATTGTCAGGCTTTCTATCATTGTGTTACTAGCAAAGGCACACTAGTAAACTAAATTTAGTGTGGGGCCAAATAGATGGAAAATGCCTTTGTCCCAGAAGGTGGTCCGACCTGGAAACCACCATATCTATCACTGGCGGATTTCTCCAGTCCGAAATAAACACAGACACGAATGTCAAATTTAAAAGATATATTGAATACAACAGGTAACAACACAAAGAATAACCCCAGAATACAACACTGCGTAAACCAACCCCTCACCCCAGAAGTAATAGAAGACAGCACAGTATAATTAAACAAGGAAGTGCTACACTCAGTCTGTTCTAGAGTCAGATGATAGCCGAGGCTCAGGACCGTCAACCCGTTGGCATAGGCAGCCTCAGGGGAGGAATACCGAGGAGTCCAATTGATGATCGGTTGCTGATATGATGTTACACAAGCACCCGGTGTTAATCAGTTCTCAGCTCCAAAATAGGGCCTTCGCCACAATGGTTGAAGTGGAGCTGGGTGATAGGCAGTTGCTCTCCGCCCTCGGTCTGGAGCTACAGGTAGCTATAACCCACAACACGCTGGGCAATTGTCACAGTAGTGAGCTAATGCACCCTATAGGCAGCGGTGGAATGGAGTCTGGTCTGGTCTGTTGGGAAGCAGGTCCCAGCCTTCGCCCCGGCTCTTCTTCAACAGGAGCAGGAAACAGGAGCAGGAGGAGAGCGAGAGCGGAGCAGAACAGCAGAAGCCGATCCCTTCAGGGGAGGAGCTTATAAAGGTCCCAAGGCGGGAAAACAGCAGGAGCGTCTCTAGTGCATAAGGTGTAGTGTTGGGTGCAGATTAGCGTTCCTGGTGCAGACTTTAGTGCCATGTGCAGAGCAACAGTGCTGTGTGCACAGCCATGTGCTGCGTGCAGACGACGGTTTTTGGCGGCAAAAAGTCTTTCAGTCCTTTGGGTTCCATTTTGATTTCTGTGTGACATCCAAGACTCCATTCTGATTTCAGTGTCCTTATGATTGTAATGTCCTTGATCTTAATATCATAATTTACAGTCAACAATTGTCTCTCACTCTTGGGGGTCTCTGCCTGTCTCCAAGGTTGTCAATGCTGCTAATTCAATTTAGCTTCAAGACACAATGCACGGTTCCTTTGTAGCTTCAAAGTTTCCACTTCTTCTTGATCACCTGGGCATCTGTGAGGGCTGTGATACTCACACACACCCTCCACTCACACCACACAATTGTGCGAGTTTCAGACACGATTAATAATTACTAGAAGACACAACTTAGTTTGTGATGCAGACTTGAGGAACAACTTAATTTGTAATGCTAACAGGGAGCAAGGCCTTATAGTAACATTATCTAATCATGAGAGACACACAGAGAGAAATAGAAGCCTGCAGAACTTATAAGCAAGTCATGAAATCATTATGCATTATACTTATAGTCTTCTAACCAATACTAAAATATACATTTTTGCTACACAGGGAAGGGACGAGATGTGCTCAGAATCTTTATTATGGTTTTATGGTCACACTGGCAGCTGAGATCAGAGGTGAGTTGTGCTAGGAACTTTGCAAACATATAGTTAGAGAGGGTCCCAGTCCCCAAGAGCTTATAATGCAAATAGACAAGGCTGGCAAAGGAAGCATTGTTATCCCTGTTTTACAAATAGGGAAATGGAGGAACATAGAGCAGGGCTCCTTTCTGCTAGGTGCTGTACATATAGCCAGTGAGAGAGAGTCCAGCTGCACCGGAGAACTTTTCCTGTCTATATAGAGCAGACTAACAGATGGGAAGAATCATGACGTGCCCAGGGTCACTCAGCAATCTAGTACAGAGCCAGTATCACACCTATCTCTTTTCTAGTGCTTTCCAAAGGAGGTCAGTATCATTATCCCCATTGTAAGGAAGGGGAAACTGAGGCACACGATGATTAAAGTGATTTGCCCAAGGCCATCCAGTAGCTGAGTTGAACTAGAACCCAGGTGTCCTGAGTTCCAGCCCAGTACCCTTATTATGTGTATCCTTCTGCTGGAGAATTGGTCCCTCAGGCTATGTCTACACAACAAGGTTTTTGTGCAAAACTGGCCATTTTTGCGCAAAAACTGGTGGAGCATCCACACCTCAAGAGCGTTTTTGCGCAAAAAAAATCCAGTAAATCAACAGGACAGAGGGCTTTTGCCAGTAGAGTTATTCCTCTCCCCATGAGGAATAACTAATTTTTGCGCTATAGCTCTTGTGCAAAAAGGCGTGTGTGGACGCTCCTTGGGGGTTTCTTGCACAAAAAGAGCCTATCAGAAAAAGCATAGGTGCTCTGATGGCCATTCGCAGAATGGCCATCAGAGCTTTCTTGCGCAAGAGCTTCTATGCAGTGTGGATGCTCTCTTGCGCAAAAGCGCATCACTTTTGCGATGTGGATGCACTTTTGTGCAAGAAGCTTTTGCGGAATATCTCTTCTTCAAAAAGCTTCTTGCGCAAACACCCTGCAGTGTAGAGAAAGCCTCAGTGACTTGCCCATGTCAAGGGAGTGGTGATGGGGTGGGGTGTATAACTGAAGACAAATTTCTTGACTCACAATGCATGGCCTTAACTACATGTTAGTGACAGAGCCAAGAACCCAACTCTCAGGACTAATTTTTCACTGTGCTAACTGTTAGACACACTTGTTCCCCTAGCTATGGAATAATTCCTGAATATCTACAAAGGAAGACATTTGTAGGTTTCTTTGGAAGATTTGTGGCTTGTTTACACCAGGCTATGTGAGAGGGGATGGTCATGAGATGGTGTCTTGGGAATTGCATAAAATGATGGGGTGGGTCAAATAGGAAGCTCTTGAAGAATAACACTTAATACAGTGTCGCTATCCCACTGCTGCCACCCAGAGCCAGCCCAACCATATAGGTGAACTAGGTGGTCACTTATGGTGCCAGGCTTTGAGGGGTGCCAAATTAGGCAGAAGTGATTTTTTTTCTCAATTTAAAAAAATATGAATATGTTATCTCTTATAGATGAAAGTACCAAATATTGTACTTGTCAAACAGGGCAGCACAAAGTTGGGAGGTATTGCCAATTCAGAAAAAGATCGGGATATCATACAGGAAGATCTGGATGATCTTGTAAATTGGAGTAATAGTAATAGGATGAAATCTAATAGTGAGAAGTGTAAGGTTATGCATTTAGGGATTAATAACAAGAATTTTAGTTATAAGCTGGGGACATATCAGTTGGAAGTAACGGAAGAGGAGAAGGACCTCGGAGTCCTGGTTGATCACAGGATGACTATGAGCCGCCATTGTGACATGGCTGTGAAAAAGGCTAATACGGTCTTGGGATGCATTAGGTGAGGTATTTCCAGTAGGCATAAGGAGCTAGTGCCGTTATACAAGGCATTGGTGAGACCTCATTTGGAATACTGTGTGCAGTTCTGGTCTCCCATGTTTAAGAAGGATGAATTCAAACTGGAACAGGTACAAAGAAGGGCGACTAGGATGATCCGAGGAATGGAAAACCTGTCTTATGAAGGGAGACTCAAGGAACTTGGCTTGTTTACCTTAACCAAAAGAAGGTTGAGGGGAGATATGATTGCTCTTTTTAAATATATTAGAGGGATAAATGCCAAGGAGGGAGAAGAATTATTTAAGCTCAATACCAATGTGGACACAAGAACAAATGGATATAAGCTGGCTACTAGAAAGTTTAGACTCGAAATTAGGCGACGGTTTCTAACCATCAGAGGAGTGAAGTTCTGGAACAGCCTTCCAAGGGAAGTAGTGGGGGCAAAAGACCTATCTGGCTTCAAGATAAAGCTAGATGGGTTTATGAAGGGGATGGTTTGATGAGGTAACATGATCTTGGCAATTAATTGACCTTTCACTATCAGTGGTATATGGGCCAATGGTGGGAAGATAGGAGTTGCTATAGAGAACTTTTTTCTGGGTGTCTGGCTGGTGAGTCTTGCCCACGTGCTCAGGGTTCAGCTGATCGCCATATTTGGGGTCGGGAAGGAATTTTCCTCCAGGGTAGATTGGCAGAGGCCCTGGAGGTTTTCCACCTTCCTCTGTAGCATGGGGCATGGGTCACTAGCGGGAGGATTCTCTGCATCTTGGGGTCTTTGAACCATCGTTTCAAGGACTTCAATATCTGAGATATAGGTGAGAGGATTATTCTAGCAGCGGGTGGGTGAAATTCTGTGGCCTGCTTTTTGTGCAGGGGGTCAGACTAGATGATCAAAATGGTCCCTTCTGACCTTAAAATCTATGAGCATTGCCATGTCAGAAGCTGAGTTATATTATTTATTTCCCATTGTGGAGCAGGACTCTGTATGTAAAGACAGTTAAAATGTGTCACAGTGTAGCTTCAAAAGAGAGTGGCCTGGGTTTGCTGCCTGGGGGGGCGAGCAGTTTAGTCATTCTCAGTAGCCCAGTGTTGGCCAGTCATACAGCTGAGTGAGCGTTGCTTGTGCTTAATGAAGGCTGGTTAGGGGCCCACAACAGTTGTTCTGCCATGTTACAAGCTGTGATCCTGAAGATGCTGTGCCCATGGAGAATTTTTGTATTCTGCTTCAAAACTTTGCCTCAAGCACCTTTATTGCCCAATTTGCGAAAGCAAAAGCATGAAAAGCAAAGTTCTAAATGTTTACCCCAATCGATGGCCCAGGGCAAAAAGGTTACAACTCAAAACAACTTCATTCAAAAATCCATTCCTTTGGAAGGGAGGCCGTTGCATTTTGAAATGCAATTGTTCATCATGCCAGACAGAAACACTGTGTACAATTCAAACCGGTCAACACTTTGTGCCAGCTACTGGGCGGTTCACGCTATACAGCAGGGGTGGGGAAACTTTTTGGGTTGGGGGCCGCTGACCCACAGAAAAATCAGTTGGGGGCTGTACACAAGTGAGAAGCAAAAACCAAAATAAAACAAAACCCCGGACTGAGAAGGAGAAAGGCATTCTCCACATTCCCCTTGCACACTGGAGCCTTAGGGAGTGGGGCAGGCCAGTAGATTTTGTGTGCTCCAGCCTTGTAGGGAATGGCAGGGGAGCTGGAGCACCAGTTCGGGCTCCCCAGTGCAGGGTGGGGGGAGAGCGAGGAGGCATCCCAAGCCTTGGGGGCTGGATCCAGGCAAGCAAGAGGCTACATCTGGCCTCAGGTTCCCCACCTCTGCTATACAGTATAATTGTGTTAGAATGAATGAAAAGTAGAAAAAAATCAATAAAAATATTTATTTTTATTTTTACATTGTTCATTTCAAATGCCAAGTAAATATAGGTAACATTTCATGCTAGCCTTCTCACTTTTCTCTATACTGAATTGGGGAGGGAGAAGGGGGCAAAGTCCTAGTTTGCCTAGGGCACCCAAACCGCTTGGGCTGGCCCTGCTATCATCCCATGAGGAGCCAACAGGCATGTCAAACCGTGCTTAACGCAGCTAAGGAAATGCTTTGAGCTTTGCTATCAGGAGGAATTCATTGCTGATTAAAAATGAAGGAAACCGACAAGAAAAGCTGATGCTGTTGGACAGCGAAGAGCTTAGACTCTTGCCTCACACCCCTTGCGGTCGGGAAAGTTTTGGTGTGGAGAATGAAGATCCCCAAACTGGATGCATTCAGTGAAGAGCTAACCAGGGTGCTTGTGAGCTGGAGGGAAGTCCCCCCGCCAAGGGATGGGAGCCCTGCATGGAACTGTTGTTTCAGGCCAATTCTGTAGAATTCCATTCTGCTTGGTTTGGAGGTGACCGAGAGATGTTTGATCAGTCACCATCTGGAAAAGGATAACCAAGCCAATGAAGCAAGAATCGGAGCGTCGAGCTGAATAGGGCAGACAGAGCCGTATGAGCTTAGGCTGCAGTCCTGGTAAGTCTTCCAAACGCAGCAGGGTTTGGCTAGTTCCCTTCTTGGATATTCCCTCTGAGTCAGTGCCCTGCTTCTTGGCCATAGTTCTGCTGCGTTGCTTCTTGGCTGTAGCTGTTAAAACGCGGAATTGGCTGGGAAACAAAATTCCGAAACATTTTCACAAAATTCCCTTTGTTTTTCGTCCAAACGTGGGGTGAAATTTTCTATCCAGCTCTGGCCAGTACAGACTCTTTGGCACGTTCTGCAGGAGTTAGGTGTGATAACCTGGCTAACTCTCCTCTGCAGTTTCTGGATCCAGTACTCTCCTTCATTCCCTCTCTCCACTAAATTGTTGTAGACTGTGGCTTTTTGCTGTTAGGCTAGGTCTACGCTGCAGTGCTATTTTGGGATAACGGAGGTATCCTAAAATAGCTATTCCATGTCTTTTGAGCATCCCCGATTATTTGAAAATGTAATAGGCTCGCTATTCCAGTGTCCCTGTAAACCTAATTCCACGGGGAGTAAGGGACGTTTTGGAATAGCGATTTATTTCGAAGTAAGTGCTGTGTAGACACTATTTCGAAATAACATCAAAATAAGATACACAATTTGCATAGCTCAAATTGCGTACCTCTTACTTCGACCTAAGGTGCAGTGTAGATGCACCCTTAGAGAGCTGCTGTGTGTCACTCCAGAGGAAGTTGTATTTAGGTAGCTTGTGAGGACAACGGCGAAAACTGTGGAATTTGGGCACCTTAAGTTCTCTCTCTCTCTTCCTATTAGAAGAATTACCTGGCATTGCTCAGGTCCTTAACTCAAATAATTTTTGTCTTCTGGAAAATCAAATGAAAATGCACATGCTTCATTTAAATCATTGCTCTGGGGTGGGGCTGGGGAGGAGGGGTTCAGGATGGGGTTCAGGACTACCCCAACCCTCTGTCTCCGCAGCAGCTTGGGGTCAGGTGAGAAGCGCCTGTCCATGGGCACTACAGCTCCAATGGGCGCTGACAGGGGAAGGGGTGCACGTCCCTCCAGATGGGGCAGGTTCATCTGTGCTCCCCAGCCAGTGAGAAATGCAGCAAACTGTGCACTTTCCCCTCGCTCCAGCAATGTTCCTGTATGAATCCAGGGAGGGGAGACTTCAGCCTCCTCCTCACTCTCTAAAGGGTACCTGGGGAATAGTAAACTCGAGGCTGGGGCATTCCCAAATGGGGAAGGAAGGCGGGCACCCAGACAGCGTCTTTCCCCTGCCTGGTGAGTCTGCCTTTTTTGTGTGTGGTTTTATGAGAAGCAATCCCATTCCAGGCACATCTCGTTGTCCTGGCACAGCCAAATCCTGGCCTTGCTTTAAGTAATGATCAGAGGAAGCTGCCCACCGAATGCGGTGGTCCGAGCTCTTACTGTTTAGGAGGCGTTCTTGAATGAACAGATGTACTCTTTCAAATACACAGCAGCTATGTAATTGTCAGAGCAGAATGGCTGACCGAGTATTCTACAATTGGTTAATAACATAGTAAAAGCATCCTGATTGGTTATTCATTCAGATTTGGTTATTAAATCAGTCACACCGTGGTGTTCATAGTATGTGCTGCAAAGAGCCATTTGTAGCTCTTGAGCTTCAGTCTGAGTCTCATGGTTCCAGCTGAGTGTTGACACTGGGCCCCTGCCTGGAAGAGCTTGTACACAGACAAAAGAAGAGGAGCTGAGTGTGATCGGCCGTGCCCCCTTCCTGCTGACACCAAGCCAAGCCAGCATCCCAGCTAGGCACACAGGTGTGCTGCAGCTGGAGAATGGAAGGTTGCAAAGGTGAAGGTCACAGATTAGGGGGAAGTTTGCCCAAGAAGAGAGGCTGGTAAGGAACCTTATAGCAAGGGCTGTACCAAATTCATGGTCCAGTTTGGTTAATTTCTCAGTCATAGGATTTAAAAAAAGGTAAATGTAATTATTTCAACTATTTAGATCTGAACAATCATGGTGTTGGGTTTAGAGGGGTTGCAAAGTTATTGCGTGTGTGTGTGTGTGTGTGTGTGTGTGTGTGTGTGTGTGTGTGTGTGTGTGGTCGGGGGGAGGGTTGCGGCATGGCTACCTTTACTTCTGTGCTGCTGTGGGCGGCAGCTGGAGAGTGGTGGCTGCTGGCTGGGAGCAGCACAGAAGGGTGGGTATGGTATTACCACCCTTACATCTGCGCTGCTGCTGAGGCACCCGGACAATATTGCAGCCACCATTCTCCAGTTGCCCAGCTCTGAAGGCAGCGCAGAAGTAAGGGTGACAATACCATGACCCTCCTAAAATTACCTTGTGATCCCCTTACAACTCCCTTTTGGGTCAGGACCTTCAATTTGAGAAACATGTGGGAGGACACCAGATTTCATGGTCCATAACACGTCATACATAGCTGCGAAGTCGGTAGGGCCCTACTTACAGCCTCCTTCCGAAGCCTCCATTTTAAGGCAGACACACCTTGCAGCCCTGACAGGGAATCCAGTTGTCTGCTGCCCGTCAGTCTGAGTGGTAATTAGACACAGAAAGGAGCAAGCTCAGCTCTTGCAGGGAACAGTGAACTTACCCAGGAATATTTTGTGTAGCTCGATGGCGTACTATAAGCCAACCTGTCTGGTCTAGTGTAGACCAGGCCCCAGAGTGTTAGCTCATTTGGGATAAGGACTGTTTTGATCTTTGTGTCTTGTGCAGCTCCAAACGCCTTGCCGGTGTTACTCAGGTAAATAACAGTCATGCCATACTCCCTGCATTGTTGCCAGGTTCTTTGCTTGCCCAGTGTTGCGTCACTTGAAACATTTTGTCCTGCTAATAGATCTTAAGGGCAGACGGGACGACTGTGATCTGACCTGTTACACAGCCTAGGACAGAGAATGTCTTCCAATGACTCCTGTCCCACGCCCGTGCTAGTCCAGTGGTTCTCAATCAAGGGTACATGTTCACCTGGGGGCACACCAAGGCCTTCCGGGGTACATCAGCTCATCTAGAGATCGGCCTAATTTTACAAGCGGTGACATCAAAAGCACTAGCAAAGTCAGCACGAACTAGAATTTCATACAATGACTTGTTTATACCGTTCTCTATGCTCTACACTCACATGCAAGTACAATAGTTACATTCCAATGGATTTATTTTTATTAGATGGTAAAAATGAATGAGTCGGCACTCTTTCAGGCCTAGTGTGGCTGTGGCACATCTGTATGCTTGCATCTAGTTGTGTAAACAAGTAGTTTTTAAGGGTACGTCTAAACTACAGGTTTTTTTCGAAAGGAAATATGCAAATTTGGTGCTAATTTGCATATCTGCTTCTGATTGCTTTTTTGAAAGTGGGTTTTTCTAAAGTGAAAGTAGTCTGGATGCGGGTTTTTCGGAAAAAAAAACGCTTTTTCGAAAAACCATGTAAACCTCCTTTTTTAAGGAAGAGTAGTTTTTTCAAAAAAGGGGTTTTTTTCCCGAAAAAAACGCATCCAGACTACTTTCACTTTAGAAAAACCCACTTCTGAAAAAGCGATCGGAAGAAGATATGCAAATTAGCACCAAATTTGCATATCTCCTTTCGAAAAAAACCCATAGTCTAGAAATACCCTCTGTGAGGTGAAATGTGGGGGTGTGCAAGACAAATCAGACTCCTGGAAGCAGTGGAGCCAACAGCCATCATGGGCTCTGGGGTGAGGGGCGGGGCCTTGGGCTG
The DNA here is from genome assembly GCA_032595735.1 of Pelochelys cantorii. Lineage (NCBI taxonomy): Eukaryota > Metazoa > Chordata > Testudines > Trionychidae > Pelochelys > Pelochelys cantorii. The sequence goes on along the minus strand of CM064353.1, from coordinate 11,683,918 downwards.
GAAGGGGCGGGGCCTCAGGAAGAAGGGGTGGAGCCAGGGACAGCTAGCCCTCAGTGCCCCCCTTCAGAGCCATGTGGAGCAGCGCTCTGATGCCAATTCAAAAGGGGCCCAGAGCTCTGGCTGCTGCTGCTACCGCAGTCAAGGCAATGGCGGCTGGAGCTCCGGGCCTCTTTGAATCGCCAGGCCCGGGAGCAACTCCCCCCTCCCCTGCTGCCGGCAGGTCTACCTGGAAGATGTATAGCAGACTGGAAAAGCTGAGAGGCGCTGAGCTAGAGTACAGCTCTCTAATGTGGCCTTGTGTTAGACCCTAGATCTCCGACAAACTCCCAGCCCCCTGCCTGATTCCTGCACTCCCATCCCAACCCTGTGTGCTGAGCCCCTCCTTACACCCCCAAACCTGACTCCGGCACCCCCAACTCCTGCCCTGAGTCCCTCCACACCTAGACTGCCCCTGCGCTGACTCCTGCACCCCTCATGTCCTCTCTCCCTGCCCTTAACCACCCACACTCCACCCCACACTTAAATTGCTTACAGGTACTATTATATCACGCCCCCAACCCTCTACCCTGGGAGCCCCCCCCCAGTACCTGTAAGAACAGTATCTGTTTCATGCCTGGCTGTTCCACAGCAGCGATGCACTGGGCCCAAGCTCTGGAGAAAGCTGAGCCTATTCGGATTGTTACCCTATTTCTGCTTTGTACCCCGTTGCCTTGCTCGGGAAGAATTTACAGCGGTGTCTGAGCCTCCCCAGGTTGGCCAGAATTTTCTGAAGGGCTCTGCCCCCCCCATCGGAGACCTGACCATGGACAAGCGCTCATCACGGGAGCTGCTGGGAGCATCAGAAAAGCTGTCCTCTACTTCAGATGCTGCTTAGCATTTGAAAATCGTTCTCTGAGCTCTGTCGAAACTCTGGGTTGGTGTTGCCCGGCCAGGTTCTGTTCTGGCATGACCCCATCAAGGTCAGTTACCATGTGGCCAAGACAGTGTTCAAAAATAGTGAGTCAGGCCCTCTAAAAGTCATCCGCCTGGCTTCAAAATTGAGTGGTTGTTTTTTGGTTTTTTTTAGTTCAGTTCTTTTTAGTTGCCTGTTGGCTTCTGACCTTTTACAATTCCCATGTTCCAGCTTTACCCCCAAAGGGTAGGGTTGCCAGGTGTCCGGTATTCACCTGGACAGTCCAGTATTTGCAAGCTTCATCCGGTAAAAAAAAAAAACAGGAAATACCAGACATGTGAAATGTCCAATATTTCCTGTTTCCATCGGAAGGAAGCCTGGTGGGGACAATTTTCCCCTGCCGTGTCTGGCGGAGGCAGGGGAGTGAGGAGCACGGCAGAGTCATAGTGAAGGGGGGCAGGAGGGGACACTTGCCGGGCACCACACTAGGGGGGCGCCGGGCTGGAGTGAGTGTGGAGTGCATGCTGCTCTGGCCCACGTGACCAGCAGAGACCCGGGAGCTGGCCACGTGATGCCTCCCTCTACATCAGCCGTGGCCAACCCGCGGCTAGCAAGCCGCATGCGGCTTTTGCCCCCTCAAAGTGCGGCTCGCGAAGCCGCTCCTGCTCCCCCCCCATGGCCCCCACCCTCCACCGGCTTCCCCCCTCCCCCGGCTTCCCTGTGCTTAACGGGTCGGAGCTGCGGGGTTTTAAAAATGGTGCCCAAGATGGCGGCTGTCTTAAAGGGGCAGCCTCCTTTTAAAAAAAAAATTAATTTTTTTTTGTTTTTGCTCAACAATTCTGTTCTGGGGGGCTTTTTTTTTTTCTTGACAACTGTGGTCTCCCCCCTTTTTTTTCCTCAACAGAATTTTTTCCCAGTGTTTTTTTTGGGGGGGTGGGGTGGAGTTGTTCGGTATTTTTTGTTAAACCATCTGGCAGCCCTACTAAAGGTAAAAGGGTGAGGAATGTGCACTTTAAAAAAATAGCAAAACACTTAGGAGAGTATCCCAAGAGGTGGCTATGCTGTGTTATACAGCTGGGGAATTTGCCCCAGTGACACTGTCCAATGGATTTGCCTCCTTGGGAAATAGAATTGCGTTCGGGAAGCATCCCAGCGTCACTGCTCTTCAGGGTAGGGACTGTCTGCTACTCTGTATCTGCCACAGCACCTAGCTCAATGGGGCCCCCTTCTTGGTTGGCCCTTAGGCACCACTGTAATGCGTGTGAGCAAATCCCCAAGGCTTTAAGGGTCTAATTTTCCAGGAGTGCTGAACAATCACAACGCAGTTGACTTCAGTGGGAGCAAACACTGCGCTGTAAATCAGATTCCGACTGAGGTCAGCGGGAAGGGATAGGGTGGCAGGAAGTAATTTCCAAGTATACTGGGCCTGAATTTTACTACAAGACCTATAATGGAGTTTGCATGAGAATCCAGAGACAGCAGAGACAGTCTGTTCACCATGCCACACTTAGAGTGTTTGTCTTCCCCCTCCTTCTTCCACACATCCAAAAACATGCTAGGTGCTGAATCCCCACCCTCCACCCTCAGGCTTTTGGGTGCCTATTCTGCAGGGAGCTGCTGCTGGCCTCCTCCCTTGTTTACCCAGGAGCTGCACTTTGCTACTTACCACCTGCCAGTTCCCTGGGGAGGAAGAAAGAAACATTTCTGCAGTGTGGGTGGGGAGGAGGGGGGGATGCTAGAAAAAGGCCTAGCTCAGCTTGTACCGATTAGCTGTCTGCCTGCCTCTCCCTGAAATCTGCTCAGACTCCTTTGATGGGGGATGCCAACCCTGAAGTGCCCAGGATTTGAAAGGAAACAATTTAGAGATGAGTCTGGTTTGATTTGAAATGTTGTATCCAACATTCCAGAGCTCAGATTCCTATGATGGGCTTCAATCAAAATACTAATTGCAGCAGGCTAGGATGTTGGAAATGTTTGAGACAATGCTCTGATCCCAGTTGTGTAGCTTGGGTTCATCTCTTTAAAGAAAAGAAAGAAATTGGTTCATGTTCAAGGTATCACTTGATATTTCTCTCAGCAACTAGGTGATAAATAAATATATGGAGATATACCTATCTCATAGAGATGGAAGGGACCTCAAGAGGTCATCTAGTCCACTCCCTTGCCCTCATGGCAGGGCTAAGTACTGCCCCTGACAGATTTGCCCCAGATCCCTAAATGGTCCCCCTACACCATCACACCACAAGCCTCTTTTCCCCCTCCCACTGTCTTTGTTGCCCCTGGACCTTGTCCTCTCCTGAACCTTTATTCCCCAAAGTCCCTCCCCACCCTACTGCCCATAATCCAACTTTTCCTTTCTCCCGCTCAGTTGCTTCTATGCTTTATTTCCCATCCAAGAGGTGGCTGCATTTCAGATATTAAGTGATTTCTGCATGTCTAATCCATAAAGCATTATGAGAATCAGATGAAAATGCTCCATAAATCTCATTGTTAGTCAGGATGGATTGATTTAAATCAGCTATTTAAATCATGATTTAACTCAGCAAGCAGAAACCCTTGATTTAAATAATTGATTTCAGTCTCATTTTACATTATTACCTTTTATTTTCCTAGAGAAATATTCATTCTGATTGATCGATATGATCACTAAAACATAGAATCATAGGAATATATGCCTGAAAGGAAACTTGCCAGGTCATCTAGTCCAGTGTTTCTCAACCAGTGATACGAGTACCCTTAGGGGTACTCAAGAGAAGTCTGGGGGGTACGTCAACACAACGGAAATTTGGAGAAAACTGAAATTTTGTTTTAAGTTTTACAGCATTTTATTATTTTTGTACTTTTTACACCCAAAAACTTAATCGCCCACCCGGCTATGATTAAGTTGTTTAAACAAATGTGTTGCAATGGTAGAAAAAAATGTTGTGCATCTGAAAACTATAAGTACTGGGGGTACTTATAATTTTTTTAAAGGGGGTACTTCATAAAAAAAGGTTGAGAAACACTGATCTAGTCCAATCCCCTGTACTGGGTCAGAACCAACTACACCTAGATATATGTTGATTTGCAATGAACTATCATCTCTACACTAAATTCTGTAATTCTTTTTGCTAAGCAGGAGCAAACACTCTATGCACATTTATTTAAACATGTATGTAGTTTAACATGTGTGTGTACAGATCTTTTATGATGTTAGAAAATGGTGAATGATGCATTTTTTATGATGATTTTTTACTTGGGATTTATGTCAAGCGGTATTTGGATGGAAATGAGAATTCTGTGTAATATTGTTTTTAATTAGGTAGATAAAACTACCTCATGTACTGGATATGTGAGGGGAAAAAATAAGAAATTATGTTTTACATTTAAAACTCATTTATTAAACAAAGGAAGTATTAACTGCAGGTAGAGCTGGATTGTGTCTGGCCACCATGGGCTAGAATGTCAAAGGTATTTAGATGCTTAAAGATGCAGATAGATGCCCAATGCAATTTTCAAAAGTGGCTAACCAGGTTAGGTGCCTAACTCTATTGAAATCTAACCTGCTTATGTGCTTCTGAAAATTGCTTTAGGAGTGTCTCCGTAATTTTAGATGCTTAAAGTCCTTTGAAAACTTGGCTCCATGTCTTTCAGGTATTTAGAATTAGTAGATCTCATCTTCTCCCACCTGTGTTTTATTCATTGTCTGGAAAAGGAAAACAAGCTTTCCTGCTTTTTCCATTCAACTAGTCAAAATGAAGAAAGCTTTTCTTTCTGTATCCACTAGTTAAACTGCAAGCTAGAATAATTAAGGCAAAAGCTTTTCAGCCTACCAGAAACTGAAAGTACCTATATTTGAATAAATGGAAATGCCGGCATTGTTTCCATTGAGAAGACTGAACATCATAGAGATAGTGAACACAGTACATGACACTCTTTCCTTGGTAGTCCATCGTGTCCGACGATGCCGTCTTGAGCTTGCAGAAGCTCATTGGTTGTGGACTCGCATGTTGCTGAGGAGTCCAAACTTTGAACGGCATGGGCGTTCACAGTAGGGGCAAAGGAATTGTCCTGGCTCTGTTAGTGTGGCTGCTACTGTTGCTTTTCTCCTCTCACGAATATCAATCAGGCGTATGTGTCACTGCTCTTCGAAGTTGTCATATGTGTGTCGTACGAGAGCACACCAGACTGTTCGGTCTTCTGCATGCTGCTCTAGCTACTTTGGCTTTAATCCAGCATGAGTGTGACAGGTCTGCCGGGCCCTATACTAGAGCCAGAAAAGCCTCCGCCACTTTTCCGGAGTGTGGGGGAGACCACGCCACGCCGCCAACAGAGGCCCCAATGCCCATGTACGCGGGCTACGAGAGGGGGCGGGCTGACCCAGGGATAGGGTGACGTGGCTGGATGTCAGGGCGCTGGCATGGTGGGACGTCAGGCCGGTACGGCAAACAGCAGACCCATTCAAAAGGGCTATGGCCAGGGGAGCGAGGGGGAGGCGGTAGAACCGCGGAACTCCCAGAGGGACGGAGAGACGCCTTGACACAGAGATGGACTGGAGCGATGGCTGCCCTGAGAGGACTGAAGCAGTGACGAGGGGAGGAAGCCTCAGAGATTCCGGTAGGAACCGCAGTTGGGGAGCAGAAAGACAAAGACAGTGAAGGGGTAAGGAAGCAGCCCGGGGCAGGACGATATTGGTGCCTGTGGGCTGAGGCGTTTTGGGGGACCACCCTGTCAGCCAGGTAGGGAGCTATCCGTCCTTACGCCTTAGGGCCCCGGGCTGGGACCCGGTGGAGAGGGAGGGCCCGGGTCCCGCTTACCCCTTCCGAGCGGAGGGAGTGTGCTTGCCCTACACGTTCAGGCAACGACCAACCTACCATATCAGACTATTGAACTTCAGCCCTACGGGGAATAGCAAACTCACAGGAGTTTGGGGTGACTTTAAGGTAGCCGGTCGCACAGGACCCTGCCCGAACTCATAGGTAGGGGCTCCAGAGCAAACTGAACCACCACAATGAGCAATGTTGGCCTTTATGCAGTCTTTATACCTCTTTATACCTACCTTGATTCCTTTCGCCCTGGGAGAGTTCATCATAGAGGAGTTGCTTAGGAATTCTTGACTCCTCCATTCAAATGACGTGTCCTGTCCAACAAAGCTGGGCTTTCAGAATCATGGCTTCAATGCCTATGGTTCCGAATGTGCAGTAATGACCTCAGGCTGCGTGTGTGGAAGCGCTCCAGTAGTTTCACATGCTTTCTGTACAGGGTCCAGGCTTCACATCCATACAGGAGGCTGGTCAAGACTACAGCCTTGTACCCTTTCAGTTTAGTGGATTGTTGAATATTGTGCTGATTCAACACTCCGTGCTCTCAGACGTCCTAATGCCTGATTGGCTTTGCAGATCCTGGCATTAATTTCTTTGTCAAGGGAGCCATCATTGGCTATCACACTGCTGAGGTACTTAAACTCATCTACTGTTTTTAACTCTGTTCCTTCAATAGAGATTGGAGGGGGGAGAGCAACAGATCCTGGAGCAGGCTGAAACAGTACCTCGGTCTTTCCTAGGCTGATGGTCAAACCAAAGAGGTGAGTGGCTTCAGAAAACTTGTTGACGATCAGCTGGAGTTCAGATTCCTCATGTGCCATAAGTGCACGGTCGTCAGCAAAAAGGGCTTCAAGAATGAGCCTCTCAAGCGTCTTGGTTCTAGCATTCAAACGACGAAGGTTGAAAAGTGACCCATCAAGCCTGTACTTTATATAGATTCCATGGTCCAGGTCCCTGACTGTGTGGCTGAGGACGCACGTAAAAAAGAGGTTGAACAGCACTGGGGCCAGCATGCACCCTTGCTCCACGCCATTGGATATCCCAAATGGATCTGAAAACTCACCATTCGAAAAAACGAAGCCAGTCATGTCATCATGGAACAGGTGTATGAGGTTGACAAATCTTCTCGGGCAGCTGAATTTTAACAGGATAATCCACAGGGCTTCTCTGTTGACAGTGTCAAACGCCTTGGTCAGGTGTATAAAGACGGCATATAGATCCAAGTTCTGCTCTATGCACTTTTCCTGGACCTGACGAACAGCAAAGATCATATCAACGGTTCTGCAGCCTGAATGGAAACCACACTGTGCCTCTGGTAGGTTCTCCTCTGAGATGCTGGTGACCAGATGGTTAAGGATGACTCAAGCCAAAATCTTCCCAGCGGTAGAGAGAAGAGAGATGCCCCGGTAATTTCCACAGTCAGCTTTATTGCCCTGTGGCATCCCTAAAGTCTTTGGGCATGTCTTCTTCCCAGATGCTGGTCAAAATGCTGTGAAAGGCTTTGAGTGACACTGGTCCTGCTGCCTTGAAAATTTCAGCAGGAATACTGTTCATCCCAGGGGCTTTGCCAGAGCTAGTCTGGCTGATTGCCTTTTTGACCTCCTCCATTGTCTTTGTTTTCTGGCCTGCCTTTCCAGAAGAAGGTGTAACCTCCTTTCGGTTCACAGATGGATCCTTCCTCTGCAAGTCTGGTTTCGCTCAAGGTGGCTATGTCAATGTTATAGTGTGCCAGTTCTCTTGCTATGAGGGTCATTCTTCTCTTAGGCCTCATAGTATTCTAAGAGGGTGCTAACGTTCCATGCTCCAAATATCATCTTTCTTTTTACTGTTTTTCGACCGCTGTGAGGGTAAAACTGCCAGCCGCGGCAAGCTGGCCAGTTTGGTTGGGGCAAGCAATTTTTGGGACACCTTTTCAAGTCCCCTCCCTCATTTGAGGGTGAGCAGTGCTACTCCTAAAAAGGCCTGCTCAGTTGCCAGGGATGTTGCCAAACTCCTCTGTTGTCCCGGGATCAGAGTCAAGTGACCAAAGTCCACAGGCTGCCTACGTGCAGGTTTGGGACTACGACTCCCAGTGGTCACCTCCACCTGTCGCTTCGCCCCCTCCCCCATCGCCGCAGGTCTTGAAGTAATTTTTTGTAAACTGAAAGGGATGAGAATGTGCAAAGAACCTGTGCGGGAAAGTGTTTAAAGTGGAAAAGCCGTTGCACAGGGCAGTTCCATTCTCTTGGCCTAAGAAGCCTGGTTCCAGTGGTACGAAAAGTCGTCACGGCTGGAGACTTCCTAGGCTGCACTGGATGACCATGATGTCTTCAGTGCCTTGTCATGTCCTTCGCTCTCCACAGAGCGTTGCAGAACTGCCTTCTTGGTCGTTGGATCTCACTGTTGATCTCATCTGCACAGTCCGCCGGAACTGACTTTGCATGCTGGGGTAGGCAAATCCCTATCTCCCCGAAGGTTTCAGACCTGTCAGCTACCCTCACATGGTTTAGCCCACCTGTTGAAGCGGTTTATCGGGGTGTGGCTGCTGCACATGCTACGGCTACTTGGAGCCACAGGTGAGAGTTGAGTGCCAGGTGGGGACCAAAGGTGCACGAACTGCCCCTGAAGAGACACGACAAGTCCCCACACCAGAGATGCTTCCCCTCCCTGGGCACCCCAGACACCCCATGACACTAGAGCATTCATAAAGCTCGAGTTGGCCCCAAAGTTAAGGATGCTTCCCTCCTGATTCTGTATGTAATTTAAAAAATGTGTTACATATTGAAGTGAGCTCATTGAGGCAGCATTTTTTTATTTATGGAAATGATTGTAAACAGAATGCCATAAATGTGGGTCTTCCTATTAGTTGTCATAATTTCATACTTAATTTCAAAAAGTGCGTTTTTAAAAAGAAAAATGCATTTCATTGAAATTAAAAAAAATCTGATTTTTACATATTGTTTTAAGAAATCAGTTTCCATCCAGCCTGTTGTTAGCTTTGGTAATAAGAGAAAGAGGGGAATCTCATAATAGCTGAGCTGCAGAAATGCTACATCTCTGTGTTGTCCCCTTGCTGCTTGGCACCAGTATTTCTCAAACCATGATCCATGGTGGTCTGCAGAGAGATGACTGGTCACTAGGTGCTGGCCCTTCCCCTTTGCTTCCAGCTGCAAAATTCCATTAAAGACAGCTGCTCATCTGGTATTCCAGTGTTACCCACGCTCGCAACAGCTGGTGTTTTTGTAAAATTCAAACTCACGGAGTCATTAGATTACTTGAAAAAAATTTTCTTTCATTCTTTTGTTCTTTTCTTTTCTACAAGGAGGTTTACAGGATCTGTCGAAAAAGGCTTTCTCTCTCGACAGATCCCCCTCTAGACTGCTGCTTTTTGCGGACAAAGTGCTGAGTCTGTAAAAACGGCGGCCATTTTTATGCAAATTAAGCACGGGATATTTAAATCCTGCTTCGTTTGCAATGTTGACCTGCCTAATCTGCATCCCTCTGCCAGCAGAGGGATGCAGTCTAGACATACCCTTCATGCAGTTGTAGAAAAGAAAGAAAGAAAGAAAGGTGACCTTTGACCAGGGATGCCCTTATGGGGTCCTACGCAGTGCCTCTATGCCCAGTGGCAGCCCCAGGTGGGATGATGATTTTATAATCTTCAGCAACACACGAATGCAAAATTTTAAACTGTTGACTAACACCATACATTGAGAAACTGACAGTATGTACCTGGGGTTGGCAAATGCCTGTTCAATGGCTTCGTGACCACTTGAGTTGTGGTCTTTGAATGCATGGGGCTGGCAGAACTACATTATTCTATTATATTACATAATCGGGAATGGGGCGGGTGGAGATTATCCCTCGATTCAGATGTGGTTTCCAGCAGGAGAAAGCACGAGAACTTTAGCTGACTGGAAAAATGTGTACAAACCATTTTCCATTGGAATTTGCCAGTTTGTTTGAATGGAAACCGTTTGCAGAGACAGTTCAATTTGACGACTTTCTGATGGAAACCTGCCTGCTTGCCGAGGGCAGAGTTTCGAGAGAGCGGGGAAGGGGGGCAGTAGCCATGTGCATCGGGACGCAGCTTGCTTTTCTTCCCGTTCTCCTGACAATAAGGGAGTGAGGGGAAAGTACTTGGATTCCGTGCATGCCTCTCGCTCTTGTCTGGTGAAAGGAGGGGGCAGAGGTGTAAATCACAGAATCCAAGTACTTTCCCCTCGCTCCCTTATCATCGGGGACCAGGAAGAAGAGCAAGCTGTGTCCCAGTGTGCACGGCTGCTGCCCCCCTGCTCTCTTGAAACGCCGCCTGGGGCGCCTGCATGTCTCCAGGGCAGCCTGCCTGCTAAAGATGCCAGGGCTTCCAGATGTAGACCTCTTGGTCAGCCATGGCATTCAGAGTGCCCGGGGGCAAGGGGCACCAGGCCTTCCAAATCCATGGCTCTGAGTAGCCTGCTGAATGCGCTGCCCAAGAGCCGGACCTCCATCCCCACTTGCTGAGACATTTGGCATTTTGGGGGGTTTCTTTCAAATTGGAATGAAACCCAGTTTTGAAATATTAAGCTCCTCCCTCGAACGGACTGACCTTTATATTCCCAACCCTGCTCTGCCTGCCCTACGATGCACTCCCCCTGGTCTCCTGCTAACGGGAATCCCTTCTTGGGCAGCCTGCTTGAGCACAAAGCACAGGGCCTTGGGAGAGATGAACCTGCAGCTCCATGTTGTAAATGCAAATGATGGAGCCGGAGCAGATTCTGAACTTCCCCAAAGGCTGAAATGTGTCCGGGTATATGTGGAGGCATGATGTGTGTGCCCATGTATGTTGGGGGGGGTGCATGCATGTGGGGGTGTTCCCTCTGGCGTCTGTATGTCAGACTGCTGCCGAGTGTTCCCTGTGAGCTGTGCGCTTGTGCGGACGCTCAGGAGAAATTCAAACGCCACCCAGCTGCTTAGCTGAGCGCCCACCGCTAGGTTTTGTGTTTCTATTGGTGGGGCACGTTCACATATACTGTGGTGCACAGAAAAATGATTCTGCACATGGATGGAAAAAGTGAGAGGGAACAGTGCTGCTGTCACGTGGTAGTGTAACCCGCACACGTCCTGGGCGTGCTGTGCTGTCCCATCTCGTGGCACTGAGACCACTCCCAGCGAGAATGATGTTGCTGCTCAGAGCCAGCTGGCTTTTAGCTCAGGCTAGAGGCTCATGCACTGAGCCCCAGTGGTCCCAGGTTTGGTTCTGCAGGTGTTACACTAGGAGGCTAAGGAGCTGATCAGCTGTTATGTGACCTCCTCCCCCAGGAGCTTAACCCAGGCCTGCCAGCGAGATGGGCCTGCCAGCCTGAGCCCTTTGGTCCTCCTGTGGGTAATAACAGTGGGAGCACGAGTCACGAAGGCAGCCTGGGGGACATGGAATCTGTTCTGGGGAGCAAAGTGCTTCCGCAGGAGGATGGGGTGGGAGGTTGGGATGTAAAATCGGTTAACTGGTTAAATGTTACACTTAACTAGTTAACCAATGAAATGGGGTGAAGGAGGGGCGCTCCAGTCCGACTGGGCTGGAGTGGCCTCCCTGTTCCCCACGGCTGTGTAGGAGCACCTCCCCCTAACAGATGGGGGCTGCTCTGGCCGGGCTGGAGCACCCCCACCCTCAGCAGGCCCCGCAGGTTAACCTTATTGAGGCTGAGGCTTGCTGGTTGAACATTCACATCCCTAGTAGGAGGGCAGACCTTGGAGCTTGTACACAGGAGTGTACCTGCCAGCCTCCTCCCACGCAACAAATCCTCCCCCGGCCCCCGCCAGCTGGCAGGATTGAGACTTACAAAGAACTGCAGAAAGGCCAGAGAGGAAATGCTGTAAATGATTAAGTAGGGGAACGGCGGCGAAGGAGGACTGCAAAGGGACAATTAATGGAGGTTTCACTCTGGGGCCCGTAAGTCTTCTCTTGCAAATGGAGCACCAAAACTAAGCTGCAGAAAAAATGTTGTGGCAATTCCATGCCTGCCTACATCATGGCTCTGACTGTGCCGCTGCCACGCGGCAGGGAACTTTGCTTCAGCAGCAGCAGGGAGACTGCACAGATGGTCCTGCTCAGAATGCAGGCCCAAACTCTTTATGCTGGCAGGGAATCTCCCTTAGGGATTAGTAGTATAGGGCCTATGATACATAGCTGAGAAAGCTCTGACTCCATCTAGTAGAGGACAAGACACGTGCACACACAGACAGACAATCATGCAAGCACATGCTAGCCAGCTCATTATCAGCGGAGTGCTCCAAGGTTTGGTTCTGGGACCGGTTTTGTTCAACATCTTTATTAATGACCTGGATGAGGGGATGGATTGCACCCTCAGCAAGTTTGCGGATGACACTAAGCTAGGGGGAGAGGTAGATTCGCTGGAGGACAGGGATAGAGTCCAGAGTGACCTAGACAAATTGGAGGATTGGGCCACAAGAAATCTGATGAGGTTCAACAAGGACAAGTGTAGAGTCCTGCACTTGTGACGGAAGAATCCCAAGGATTGTTACAGGCTGGGGACTGAACGGCTAAGTAGCAGTTCTGCAGAAAAGGACCTGGGGATTACAATGGATGAGAAGCTAGATATGAGTCAACAGTGTGCCCTTGTAGCCAAGAAGGCTAACAGCATATTAGGTTGCATTAAGAGGAGCATTGCCAGGAGATCCAGAGATGTGATTATTCCTCTTTATTCGGCTCTGGTGAGTCCACATCTGGAGTATTGTGTCCAGTTCTGGGCCCCCAATTACAGGAAGGATGTGGACGCATTGGAGAGGGTCCAGCGGAGGGCGAGCAAAATGATTAGGGGGCTGGAACATATGACCTACGAGGAGAGACTGAGGGAGTTGGGTCTATTTAATCTGCAGAAGAGAAGAGTGAGAGGGGATTTGATAGCAGCCTTCAACTTCCTGAAGGGAGGTTCCAAAGAGGATGGAGAGAGGCTGTTCTCAGTGGTGATGGATGGCAGAACAAGGAACAATGGTCTCAAGTTGCGGTGGGAGAGGTCCAGGTTGCATATTAGGAAAAACTATTTCACTAGGAGGGTGGTCAAGCACTGGAATGGGTTACCTAGGGAAGTAGTGGAGTCTCCATCCCTAGAGGTGTTTAAGTCTCGGCTTGACAAAGCCCTGGCTGGGTTGATTTAGTTGGGATTGGTCCTGCCTTGGGCAGGGGGCTGGACTTGATACCTCCTGAGGTCTCTTCCAGCTCTATGGTTCTATGATTCTATGATCAGTCATCACTTTCAAGTATGCAATTAGATGTTGCAGTTTTCAGCGAGCTGTGCAACATGAGTTAGTGCTTCTGAGATAAACCAATAAACAAGGTCTCTTCTAGAAAGAGCTTGCAATCAAAAGATCAGATGATGGCACTTCCTGATCTGATTCCCTCCTCCTATGTATCGGGGGAGTCGTTTATACCTAGGTGTAAAGAGCATTCTCTGCCCAAACTGGTGGGACTGGTTTGTACTCCTTTGCCCAGGTGTCAGTTATGCCAGGGTGCAAAGCAGTGGGGAATCAGACCCACTGGCCATAGCACTAGCAAAGGCTTGTGACATATTTGAACAGCTGCTTGTGTTTCTGTGAAGCATTTTCAGCTTCTAGCTGGATTCCTGCAGCTGCTCTATTTTGGGGTCAATCCCCCTCAGCTCTCCCCCCCGGGCTTCTGGACTCTACTAGTCACACAAGTTCACTATGGCAAAGGGGAATAACTCAGGCAAACAGAGAGCTTGTCCCAATTCCAAGAAAACATTGGTCCAGGCCAAATTCCTTGACACTTTCCCTTTTACTCAGCTCCGGTTTGAAAAGCAGGGAGTTGGAGGGACTTCCCTTCCGTGAGTCACCCGCTGGTCATGCCTGGTGACTCAGCACTTGGGCAGCCTGCGGGGAGTGGGGACTCCTGCAGGAAAGCGGGGAGGAGGGTGAGGAGAGGGGAGAAGGGAGGTGGCAGGGGAATGCGAGGGGAGAGTATTATAGAGGACAGGCAGCAGGAAGCAGGCAGAAAGAAGATGGCAGTAAATAATGCCAGGGCAAGAGCATGAGCAAAGCGGATTAAAAGAGCCCGAAGGAGCCGAATTCTCTGCCTGCGTAAATGGATAAACTCCACCCATGTCAGTGGAGTCGCTAGGCCCATTTACACCCGCAGAGCATTTGCCTCCTCCCCCACCCCCCCGAAGAAGAAAGAAAAGGAGCTAGACCCCATCCCACAGGGGCCACTGACTGACACCCGGGAGGGAGGGAGGGCTGGCGGGGAGGAGAGACCCGGGAGGGAGAGAGAGGTGGGAACAAAAGGGAAAGTGAGACAGGCGGAAAGACTGGGGGATGCAGGGGCCGAGAGAACCAGGAAGTTACAACAAGCACCAAACTAATTGAGTTTAGGGCTTGCCTAGACTGGAGAAATGTGGATGCAGGTTGTATTGGTCATGAACTAGCAGGTCTGATGCCGGGGGCGGGATGGCGGGGGAGGTGGGCTAACGGAGGTGCCCCAGGGCCCAGCAATTCAAAGAAGCTCAGGGCTCCTGGCCACTGCAAATGCTACTGGAGGCTCCTCGGTGTCCACATGAACTCCTGCCCTTCCACCATGCCCAGACCCCTTCCCCCCTCCCGCCTGCAGGCTCCTGTGTGAAGGGAAAGTCGCACTCCCTCAGCAAACCATGATCACCACACGAGCACCTGCTCTGCCCGTCTCTGCTGTCACAGCTGGACCCCCTTCCTTCCACAGGCTCAAGCTTGTCCTGTCCCTTACCAGGCCTGCCACCAAACAGGGTCCAGCAGCTCCCCTAAGATCCCTGTGGTTTACCTGCTGCGTAGTGGGCTCTTAAAAGCACAACTGTGACTTTGTATATGACACATCCCCGTTGTCTTTGGACAGATCTTCCGTATGCGAAGAGATTAGGTGTCGCACTCCACAGTTTATCTCCTGTGAAGGCTGCCTTCCGCTTTTTGTTACAGCGGGTGCAGCAGCGAACATAGGGTTAGGGTTAGGGCCCCTCCAGCGGGCCGGCTGGCACAAATCCGCAGGCCAAAACGTACTAGGAATGACATGTCTAAGGAGGAAATGCAACCCGCTCACTTGGACAGGGAGCGACTCAGAGGAGGAGAACACTGCTGCAGGAGATGCGAGTGGAGCGTGAGGACAGGGAAGTGGGCAGGGAATGCGAAGTGAAGACACAGGAGAAAGTCTTGACAGTCATGGCGGAGGTGATGACGCACATGATGGACTTCCAGGACAGACAGATGCACCGGCATGCCCTCTAGCCTACGTGGCCCCACATTCCCTCCTCCCCAAGTTCCATAGCCTCCTCTCCCAGGGGCCCTAGAATGCGGGGGCGCAGGGGGAATCACGGCCAGCCTCACACTCAACCCCCCAGGGATGCAGCCTGGAGCAAAAGGCTGTCTCATACCTTCTCATACCTGCGACTGCTGTGCAGGGGGATTGTAATATGCTCTTTCCTTTCTTTTCCCCTCTCCCCTCCCGAAGCTCCAGCCCTGAACCACTCTTCTGTCCCTGCTTCCTTGTGTTCTCAAAGCAAAAATGCAGGATTTCTCAACAACAGCATCTTTACTGCTTGTGTTGCATGTGGAGAGGGTCACAGGGTTTACAGGGTAGCACACTTACTGCAGAAGGCTCCATGTTAAGAGCAATATGCACGACTGTCATATCACTGTCTGGAAAAACTTTAAAATGATGACTCCTCTTGTAGCACTTTAGAGACTAACAAAACATGTCAATGGATCATGAGCCCACTTCTTTGCTGTCTGGCCAGTCACAAACCTGTTTTTCAAAGCCATTCTGATTTGCAGTGCCCCTTGGATGTGCTCTCCTTATTGCCCTGGAATCCAGTTGCTCATAATTAGTGGCTAGGCGCTCTGCCTCGACCCCCCACTCTGGCATCAAACTTTCCTCCCCTTACTTTTACAGATATTATGGCGCACACAGCAGGTTTCCCCAACCATGGGACTGTTGCTTTTGCTGAGGTCTAACCTAGTCAATAAACTGCAAAACTTTCCTTTTAAACACCCAAAAGGGCATTCTACCACCCTTTTGCACATGCTCTGCCTGTAGTTGATCTGCTCTTTACCACGGTCCAGGCTGCCTGTGTATGGCTTCATGAGCCACCGGAGCAAGGGGTAGGCTGGATCTCCAAGGATCACTACTGACATTTCACCATCTCCAATGGTAGTTGTCCAGTGTGGGAAGAAAAGTTCCATCTTGCAGCTTTCTGGAGAGACAGGAGTTCCTGAAAATGCACTCATCATGCGCCTTTCCCAGCCATCCCATGCTGATGTCAGTGAAACGGCCCTTGTGATCCACCATGCAGAAGTACCCCTTGTGGGTTATGTACTCTTTGGCACAGTAGTTGGGAGCCAAGATAGGGATGTACCTTCCGTCTATTGTCCCACCACAGTTATGGAACCCCATAACGGAAAAGCCAGGACATGTCCTGCATGTTTCCCAGAGTCACTACGCTTTGTAGCAGAAGGGTATTGATCGCCTTGGCTACTTGGATCATAACAGTCCCCTCTGTAGATTTACCTACTCTGAATTGTTTCCCAGCTGACCAGTAGCTGTCTGGCGTTGCAAGCTGCCACAGGGCTATTGCCACTCGCTTCTCAGCTGTCAGATTGGGTCTCATTCTGGTATCGCTGCACTTCAGGGCGGGGGAAAGCAATCTGTAAGCTTCCATGCAAGTGGCCTTGCACCTGCGAAAGTTTTGCAAGTACTGCTGATCGTCCCATAGCTGCACCCCCAGTCTGTGTTTGTCTCATGGCACCAGAGCCAGTGTTTCACTATGTTAATAGGATCGGCTGCTGCCATTGTCTGCCAATCGCTCATCTCAAGTGCTTCACGGAAGAGTACCTTCACAGCCTCCTGAGATTCTTCCTTTTGCCGCTAGGCCGGGGAGATGCTCTGCAGCATAAGGCGCAAGAGGGTTAATATGATTGCCATAGTGCTTTGTTGCCTAGCGGGTTCCATGCTGGGTTCCATGCTTACCCTGCTATGGGATCTGCAGCATAACCAGGGAAAAAGGGGTGAAAAGATTGTTTGCCATTTCTTTCAAGCGGGGGTGGAGGGGTACGGGGGTTGGAGGAGATGAGCGCATTATGGGACACTGACGACATGTACGCAGAACCACCCGCTGCACTGTTTTGCTCCGATCAGGCACTGGGAACCTAACCCAGAATGCAAAGGGGTGGCAGGAAGTGTGGGATAGCTGCCCATACTGCATCACTGTCCAAGTCGACAGTAGCCACCCTACTGAGGTCGCCCTGCGTCAGGCTCTCGCAGAATGGGAACATGCACCTTCGCCTTTCCAAAATCATGTGCTAGAAAATCAGCCTTCATAAATGTGACTTTATCTCTCAGTGTAGACCCAGAGGATATGTTTACACGACAGAGTTTTGTCGGAAAAACTACGTTTTTTCCAACAAAACTTGAGGAACGTCCACACTGCAATTGTGTTCTTCTGCAAGAAAATCAAAACAACAGAGGGGTTTTCCCAGCATTGGTAATCCTCATTTTACGAGGAAGAAGCCTTTTGCGAAAGAGCTCATTTGCAAAAAGGCGTGTGGATGGGGAAGAGGGCGTTCTTTCAGAAGAAGAGGAAAGAGGAAAAAGCACAGGTGCCCTGGTGGCCATTCTGTCC
This sequence comes from Pelochelys cantorii, assembly GCA_032595735.1. Lineage (NCBI taxonomy): Eukaryota > Metazoa > Chordata > Testudines > Trionychidae > Pelochelys > Pelochelys cantorii. The sequence goes on along the minus strand of CM064353.1, from coordinate 11,666,591 downwards.
ATAGCGATCACAGCTTACATGCGAGAGAGCGTCCGTTTAGACTGGACTCTCTCTTTCGAAAAAGCAGATCACTTTTTCGATGCACTTTTGTAGTGTGGGCATTCTCTTTCAGAAGAAGTTTTTTTTGGAAGATCTTGTCCGAAGAAAGCTTCTTCTGAAAGAAGCCTGCAGTCTAGAGTAGCCAGAGAGAGTGAGCATGAATTTGTCAAAAGCCTTTGCACAGAAGGTTAAGGGCAGTGAGGTCTGGCGGAACGCGAATCAGAAGAACCCTCAAGTTCCATGCCGGATCTATGACTGACTCACTCTGTTATCTTGTCCCAGTCACTTCGCCCCTCGGTATCTTTCCCTCCTTCCACTCAGCAAAAGGGGAATACCAACATTGACCTAACTCACATGCAGACTCAACTGCCCCCTGCACTAAATCCACATTGAAAGTTCTTTTTTGGAGCAATGTCTCCACAGAACCTAGCCCCGCTGGGCAGTAACTGAGGCCTTTGGCAGTGCAGGCACTGGCACCAAAGCAATGGGACTAGGGCACGCACAGGCTCGTAAAGAGCTGATTCTCGTTTTCTATGTTGCTCATTCTTCCTCTGACCCTGCCTCTCTCTATTTTTTACATGCAGCACAGTTAGCCTGTGGAACTCATTGCTGCATGAGATCATTGATGGCAAGAGATTAGCAGGGTTCAGAAGAGGTTTGGATATTTTCATATGGGCAACAAGACTACCCAGGTCATAAACCAATCTCCAACTGTTGGGAGTGAAGAGGAAACGTCCTCTGGAGCAGGCTTCATACTCCTTCTGTTGAAGCGGCTGCTGCTGGCCCCTGTTGGAGACGGGATACTGCTCCAGAAGGACCTCTGGACTGCTGCAGTCTGGCAGTCTTGGCGCTATGTCTAGACTGGCAAGTTTTTCTGCAAAAGCGGCCGCTTTTGCGGAAAAACTTGCCAGCTGTCTAGCCTGGCCACTTGAATTTGCGCAAGAACACTGACGATCTAATGTATGATTGTCAGTGTTCTTGCGCAAATACTATGATGCTCCCGTTCGGGAAAAATGTATTTGCGCAAGAGGGCCAGTGTAGACAGGGGAGGACTGTTTTGCGCAAAAAAGCCCCGATGGCGAAAATGGGGATCGGGGCTTTCTTGCGCAAAACCGTGTCTAGAGTGGCACGGGCGCTTTTCCGCAAAAAGTGCTTTTGCGCAAAAGCGTCCGTGTCAATCTAGTCGCTCTTTTCCGCAAATGCTTTTAACGGAAAAACTTTTCCGTTAAAAGCATTTGCGGAAAATCATGCCAGTCTAGACGCAGGCTTGGTGTTTCTACGTTCTGTAGGGCATCACCAATAATGACCAGGTTGAGTTTAGATTCAGAGGGTTCTGAACTTTTTGGTTTTAACTTTACCTGCATCCAGCTGTGCCATGGACTTGCAGCAGGATGAGACCTTCAGAAAGTTATTGCCCTGCTCTGTGCCTCAGTTTCCCCACCTGCAAAATGGGGTAATGATACCACACTGCCTCCAGAGGAGCTGTGAAGCTTAACTTGTTAATGTGAGCCTCCATTGACATACGCTCTATTAAAAGGCAAAATTAGTCAGAGGAATATGACAGAGGTCTATAAAGTCATGACTGGTATGGAAAAAGTGAATAAAGAAAAGTTATTTACTTATTCCCACAATATAAGAACTAGGGGTCCCCAAATGAAATTAATAGGCAGCAGGTTTAAAACAAATAAAAGGAAGTTTTTCTTCACTCAGCCCACAGCCAGCCTGTGGAACTCCTTGCTAGAGGATGCAGTGAAGGCTAGAACTTTAACAGGGTTCAAAAAAGAGCTAGATAGCGTTATGGAGGTTAGGTCCATCAATGGCTATTAGCCAGGACAGGAAGGAATGGTGTCCCTAGCCTCTGTTTGTCTGGAAGTGGGTGACAGGGGCGGGATCACATGAGGATTACCTGTTGTGAGCCCTCCCTCTGGGGCCTCTGTCATCGGCCACTGTCGGCAGACAGGATACTGGGCTAGATGGACCTTTGGTCTGACCTAGTGCGTCCATTCTTGTGTTCTTAAGTCTTTTTTTAAACACAGAGAGGCAATACAGTCCAATGGACTGGGTTCTGTTCTAAGCGTGACTTGCTGCATGACTTGGGGCCCTACATCCCAGCTTTCTGACTCTGTTCCTTCCTTCCACTCTTTGTCTTGTCTATTTCGTTGGTAAGCATGTTGGGAGGGGCTGTCTCTCACCGCGTGTCCGTATAGCTCCTAGCACAATGGGACACAGCAATCTGTAGGGGCTCCTCTAATACAATCATATTCACAAAATATGAGCCATATGGGTTCAGCCACCTGACTGTGGCTTCCTGCTGCCATCTAATGTGCAAATGGGGCACGGCAGCTCTAGCTGTCTGGGAGGGTTGCCTGGGCAGCATGTGCAGCGGTTTGGCTTGTGGAATGCCATGAATGCAGGCGGATAAGGTTACATTCCCCTGCTGGATCAGCACTCTCTGTTCCCTTGGGAAGATCTCTGCTTCAGCTCGTAGGAGTCAGCTGGGCCTCAGCTGCTCTTCTGGGCACAGGCTGCCCCTGGCTCTTGCCCATCCGTTTTATGTGCTCCTTAAACTTTGCAACATTCACTCAAAGCGGGTGCTGGCCCCGCTGGGCTCTGCTTCTCCCCGGCCTGGCCCCGGGTGGAGTCATTCCCACCCTTGCACAGTGAACACAGAGTGAATTCAGATCCGGCAGTGCACTTCCCACACCCGCTTGGCACACATTTATTCTAAGTTATTCCTCCCCTCCTGGGGCTCTAAATCGAGATAGCCCGTCTACATTAGGGAAGCCTGCCTCGGGCTAATTTTGGGGCTTCCCTGCAGTGTAGACGTGCCATTTCGAAATAAGCTATTTCGGAATAACTAGTCCGGAATATCTTATTTCGAAATAGCCATGCAGTGTAGACATACCCTTAGTGAGGATGCAGTTAATATCCATACCTGTCTAGACATCTTACTATTTATAGAGCCCTTGTCACTGTAATATTAGAGCCCCCCCACAATCTTTAATGTATTTTTCCTTACGACACCTCTGTGAGGCAGGCCAGCTGCATATTATAGATAGGAAACTGAGGCACGGAGAGACTCAGATCCTCAATGGTATTTAGGCTCCTAAGGGGCATTGATTTCAGTGGACATTAGGAGCTTAAATATCTTTCAGGATCTGGGCCTAAGTGACTTGCCTAAGGTCATCCAGGATGTTTGTGGCAGAGTAAAAATTGTACCCAGAATTTCCTATGGCCTAGGCTAGTGTGCTAACCACTGGACGCTCACCTGTTTTGCTTGCTCAGCTATTTACAGAAAGGCAGCTATGTCAGTTTAATGGCATAAACAGTCAGCAATGGGCAACCGAGGCTAGTGAGTGGCCTCCCTTATCTCAGTGGGCTGCAGATTGTCGTGACCAAGATGATTTCCCTGGATAGGGCCATGTTGCTCACTGTGCTGACATAGCTAGAATTTGTGCGGGGTGCCAATTGAACTGTAGCAGCGCTGTGATTGGACGCAGAGAGAGCACACGGCTCTCCCAGTCAGTGTTGTGTGTGATCAGCAAGCACCTCACATGCCCTGGCTTTATGTGAGTGTCACTTTATTAATACTGGTAGGAAAAAAACTACACGGACGGAAAGCAGTGTGATCTGGTAACCCACTGCATGGGCAACAGTAAACAAAATGTCTCGCAAGCCACTCAGAGAACCCAGATGGGCAGTTGACCATCACTGCACAAGGTATTGAATGAATAGCTCTCCAGGAAATCACATCCCTAACCAAACCAGTCATGCTAAAACAAAACCTGCTCTTAGGCCCTTGTGTTAACACTAGCCAGTGGCTAGCTCACGCCCAAATGAAGTGTTCCAGCCACAGCTGGTCTGAGATGAATCTCTTTGCCCAGTGGGCTTCGCTTCCTGAGAGGCACAGTTATACAGACCCCCATTTGCAGGGCTTGCTTTTGTACTGCGTAAGGGCTTGTCTGCTCTCTGAGGGCCAGCAAGAGATGAGCAGAGAGGTTTTCCCTTCCTGCAATGTAAACAGTTTTAGGTCTGAGATTCTGCTTACACAGTTAAGCCGAAAGTCCATAAGAGATGGGTTCCTGAATAGTTCTTCATGTTTGTAGCATCCTAGCCGGACCCAGGGAAGCGCTTAATATCCTACTCCCAGGGTATGTCTAGACTACATGCCTCTGTCGGCAGAGGCATGTAAAATAGGCTACCCAACATGGTCAATGAAGTGGGGATTTAAATATCCCCCGCTTCATTAAAATAAAAATGGTCGCCGTGCTGTGCCGGCTCAGCTGATTGTCGGCACAGTGCGGCAGTCAAGACGCGGATCGGTTGACAAGGGAAGCCTTTGTCGACCAATCCAGTAAACCTCGTTTCATGAGGCATAAGGGATCGGTCGACAAAGGATTCCCTTGTCGACTGATCCGCATCTTGACTGCCGCGCTGTGCTGACAATCAGCTGAGCCGGCACAGCGTGGCGGCCATTTTTATTTTAATGAAGCTGGGGATATTTAAATCCCCGCTTCATTGACTATGTCGGGTAGCCTATTTTACATGCCTCTGCTGACAGAGGCATGTAGTCTAGATATAGCCTCAGAGTGTTGCTTCCAGGGACACTCAAACAAAATAGCAGCCCCTCTTGCTGTGAGTTTGCTGCTACTCAGGCGGGACAGGCCGTACTTGCTCCTGAAAATTAGCTCTTCTCTTTCCCTTTGAACCCGGAAAGGCGCTGTTTTGTATTCCCTGCTCATTTGGGTGTGGTGATAATGCGTGAGCCTAAGGAAGGTCAGGGAAATGGGCAGGGTTGGAAACCACAGAATCCCGTAGTCTGCAGATGAATCAGCAGAACATGAGGCAACTGGTCACTTTCTGCATGGGAGGTTTACATTCAAGTCACATGGATGAATTTGGGTGCCCCAAATCTGCCCCCCCATTACAGAAAGGATGTGGACAAATTGGAGAGAGTTGAGTGGAGGGCAACAAAAATGATTAGGGGGCTGGAGCACAACTTAGGAGGAGAGGCTGAGGGATTTGGACTTGTTCACTCTGCAGAAGAGAAGAGTGAGGGGGGATTTCATAGTAGCCTTTAACTACCTGAAGAGGGGTTCCAAAGAGGATGGAGAGAGGCTGTTCACAGTCGTGATGGATGGCAGAACCAGGAGCAATGGTCTCAAGTTGCAGTGGGGGAGGTCTAGGTTGGATATTAGGAAAAACCATTTCCCAACGAGGGTGGTGAGGCACTGGAATGGGTTCCGCAGGGAGGTGGTAGAATCTCCATCCCTAGAGATTTAAGGCCAGGCATGACAAAACCCTGGCTGGGATGATTTAGTTGGATTGGTCCTGCTTTGGGCAGGGGGCTGGACTCTATGACCCTTCTGAGGTCTCTTCCCACCCTAGGATTCTGTGATTCCATGATTCTATGAACGCCATGGTAGTTGGTTGGCGTCCTGACTAGGGATATAAAATCCTGTTTAATTAGTTAACTGGTGAAATGTTAAGGAGCTGGGAGCTGGCAGCCTTGTGTGGCCTGAGCAGGGGCAGGCTCGCAGGCTGGGAGCCTGACAGCCTCCTACTCCCCCTCTTTCCCCCCGCCCCCCGCTACCACTTCCACCCAGAGTGAGCTTGTTGAATGCAAGCCTGCATGGGCTGGGAGTAATCAGCTCCCCCTGCTGCTGCTGCCTCCACTCCTCTTCACGAGGCTGCTGTCTCCTAGATTGCATGGGCAGGGAGCCAGCAGCTCCATGCGGCTTGGAGCAGCCCTCCATCCAGGCTGCTCCTGGTAACTGTTAGGCAGTTAACTGGTTACCCATTCACATCCATAGCCCTGGCCAGCATATTTTGTATGGTGGGGAAACTGAGGCACTCTGTGCTTAATGGTCCTGTGGTGGAAAACTAGTAAGACCCACTGGAATCATGGTAAGAGAGTGATCTTTAGTATCAGATCCAGGATGCTTCTGGCTAACAAAGGGTTAATTTGGCAGGAAAACACTCCCGTAGCCAGTGTGTGGTGCAGCCATAAACGCTTGTGCCACTAGGGCATAGTGTGGGAGGGGGGTCTCAGAAGGGTTAGTCTGTAACTTAAAACAACAAGTGGTCCTCTAGCACCTTAGAGACTAACAGATTCCTTTCCCAATGGATCTGGGAGCAGTACTTGTATTGTGGTAGCATCTCCGAGCCCCAGAGGTGGATCAGGGTCCCACTGTGCTAAGTGCTGGGCAAACACTGACCAAAGATCACCTCTAAAGCTCCTACAATCTAAGGCAATGTCTAGACTTCAGGCTTCTTTCAGAAGAAGCTTTTCCAGAAGAGATCTTCTGAAAAAACTTCTTCCAAAAGAGAGCATCCACACTGCAAAAGCCCATCGAAAAAGCGATCTGCTTTTTCAGAAGATAGCATCCATTCAGTGTGGACGCTGTCTCACATTTCAGCAGTGATTACTATGGACGGAGAGTGGCCACCAGGGCACCTGTGCTTTTTCCTTTTTCCTCTTCTTTCAAAAGAACTCCCTCTTCCCCATCCACACACGCCTTTTTCCGAAAGAGCGCTCTCGCAAAAAGGCTTCTTCCTCCTAGAAAGAGGTTTACCAATGTTGGCAAAACACCTCTGTTTTCGTGATTTTTTTTTGAAAGAACGCAATTGCAGTGTGGACGTAAGTGAAGTTTGTTTTACACTCGAAAGTGTAGACATAGCCTGTGTGTAAAACAAGGGCAGACAGATGGTGAACACAAGGAAACAGTGAAATAGCATTCCAGGTGTCATGTGGTGATGCCAAAGGAAAGAAATTATTAAGCTGGAGCAGGGACCTTGCGGCAGGAGGGATGGGGGGAAGGAGTCCAGGGGTATGTCTAGACTACATGGCTCCATCGACGGAGCCATGTAGATGAGTTTACTAGACATAGGAAAATGAAGCGGCGATTTAAATAATCGCCGCTTCATTTACATCAAAATGGCCGCTGCGCTGTGCCGATCAGCTGTTTGGCGGCACAGCGGGGCAGTCTGGACGCTCCGCGGTCGACAATGGAAGCCTTTGTCGACCACTCCGGTAAATCTCATTTCACGAGGCATAATGGAGCAGTCGACAAAGGCTTCCGTTGTCGACCGCGGCACGTCCAGACTGCCCCGCTGTGCCGCCAAACAGCTGATCGGCACAGGGCAGCAGCCATTTTGATGTAAATGAAGCGGCGATTATTTAAATCGCCGCTTCATTTTCCTATGTCTAGTAAACTCATCTACATGGCTCCGTCGACGGAGCCATGTAGTCTAGACATACCCCAGGAGAGCTGGCTGTGTTTTAAAGAAGCCTTATTGAGGACACAGGAACAAGCCATCCCAATGTGCAGAAAGAAAAGCAAATATGGCAGATGACCAGCTTGGTTTAGCAGTGAAATCTTGGGCGAGCTTAAACACAAAAAAGAAGCTCACAAGAAGTGGAAACTTGGACTTTAGGGAAGAGTCTAAATACATTGCTCAAGTCTGCAGGGGTGTCGTCAGGAAGGCCAAAGTGCAGTTGGAGTTGCAGCTAGTGATGGATGTGAAGGGTAACAAGAAAGGTTTCTACAGGTATGTTAGCAACAAGAAGGTGGTCAGGGAAAGTGTGGGACCCTTACTGAATAAGGGAGGGAACCTAGGGTCGATATGGAAAAAGCTGAAGTACTCAGGGTTTGTTTTGCCTGGGTCTTCAGACAAGGTCAGCTCCCAGATTGCCGCAATAGGCAGCCCAGTATGAGGAGCAAGTGAGGAGCCCATGGTGAAAAAACAGGTTAAGGACTGTTTAGAAAGCTGGACATGCCAAGTTCAGGGGGCAGATCTAATGCATCCAATGGTGCTGGGGGAGTTGGCTGTAACTGCAGAGCTCTTGGCCATGATTGAATACTCTCAGCGATCGGGGGGGAGGTCCCAGAGGATTGGAAAAAAGGCAAATGTGGTGCCTGTCTGCAGAAAGGGGAAGGAGGATCAGGGCACTTCAGACTAGTCCGCCCCACCTCAGTCCCCGGAAAAAACATGGAGGGGATCCTCAAGGAATCCATTTTGAAGCACTTAGAGGAGAGGAGGGTGATCGAGAACGGGAAACATGGATTCACCAAGGGCCCATCATGCCTGACTAACCTCACGGCCTTCTCTGATGAGGTAACTGGCTCTGTGGCTACAGGGAAAGCAGTGGACACAGTGGAGCGTAGGCACAGGAAGTAAGGATGTGCACCCTGCACCAGGGTCCTGGTCTTTGACCCCACTGCCTCTAGGAGTCCTGGCTGCTGGCTCTGCTATAGGCCCAGGGGCCCTGACTGTCGGCCTTGGTCCCAGAGCTCTGCAGCTTCCCTCAGCTATGGCCCCAGCCTGGAGTGGTGAGAGGCACGGATGGGACAAGGTGGGGGGGTGGAACTCAGCAGCCTCACTCTGAAAATGGTTCCAGTGCTACTGTGGGATGTGCCTTGATGCGAGCAAAACGCCTGATACAGTTTCCCATGGTATCTTGCCAGCAAGCAAGATGTATGGCTTGGCTGAATGGACTGTGAGGTGGATAGAAAGCTGGCTAGGTCATCATGCTCAGTGGGTAGTGATCAATGGCTCAGTGTCTTGCTGACCACTGGTACCCAGCAGAGAGCCCCAGGGGTTGGCCCTGGGACCAGTTTTGTTCAACATCTTCATGAATGACCTGGATGAGGGGATGGGTTGCACCCTCGGCAAGTTTGCAGGTGACTCTAAGTTAGGGGGAAAGTAGATACACTGGCGGGTAGGGAGAGGGTCCTGGACATATTGCAGAATTGGGCTGTGAGGGGATCAGTCATGGAGATCCCCTGTGACTGTCACCAGATGTGCTGAAATGTCACTGAGCCCACCTACCTGCCCTCATAGGCCCCCCTCCACCCTCTGTCCTCCACTGCTGGCACGGAGAGGGGGCCACGCCCCACAGCAGTGTAATCCAGATGCCAGATCGGCTCAGCCTTGGGGAGACTCAGTTAAAGGGTCTTATCACAGCACCGAGGTGCACAGCCCCAATAAATCCGTCTCTCTCAGTATAATGTTTTGCACGGAGCAAGTTCCCATTGTCCACCCTCCTTATGTAAAGACAGATGCCTAGCTGCTTGCCCCTCCCCCAGGTAAGAATTACACATTAGGCTGATTAATAAACACAAGTGATTGTATGGGGCATAAAAGCAGGGTTTTAGTGGTTGTGAGTAACAGCACACAAAACAAATAATGGCTGGTAAATCATCCAGTTCTTCACCTTTCTAACTTCAAATACAGGGATGATACTTGCACACAAACAGAATACACCTGTTCAGTAGATTATAACTTTTCAAATGATACTTACAAGAAGTATGCTGCATAAAAGCATTTTCCATAAAAATGGAGATAGCCTTGTGACATGGACCAAAAGAAATCTGAGGTTCAACAAGGATGAGTGCAGAGTCGGAAAAATCCCAAGCATTATTACAGGCTGGGGACCAACTGGCTAAGTAGCAGTTCAGCAGAAAAGGACCTGGGGATTACAGTAGATGAGAAGCTGGATATGAGTCGACAGTGAGCCCTTGTAGCCAAGAAGGCTAATGGCACATTGGGCTGCATTAATAAGAGCATTGCCAGCAGAATCTAGAGAATGATTAGCCCCTTCTATTTGACACTGGTGAGGCCACATCTGGAATACTGTGCCCAGTTTTGGGCCCCCCACTACAGAAAGGATGTGGACGCATTGGAGAGGGCCCAGCGAAGGGCAACGAAAATGATGAGGGGGCTGGAGCACATGACCTACGAGGAGAGACTGAGGGATTTGGGCTTATTTAGTCTGCAGAAGAGTGAGGGGGGATTTGATAGCAGCCTTCAACTTCCTTGAAGGGAGGTTCCAGAGAGGATGGAGAGAGGCTGTTCTCAGTGGTGACGGATGGCAGAATGAGGAGCAATGGACTCAAGTTGCAGTGGGGGAGGCCTAGGTTGGACATTAGGACATTTCCCTAGGAGGGTGGTGAAGCACTGGGATGGGTTCCCTAGGGAGGTGATGGAATCTCCATCCTAGAGGTTTTTAAGTTCCGGCTTGACAAAGCCCTGGCTGGGATGATTTAGTTGGGGTTGATCGTGCTTTTGTGGGGGGAGGGGAGAAAAGGGGGTTGGACTGGAGGACCTCCTGAGGTCTTTTCCAACCCCAATCTTCTATGATTCTATGACTTGGAGAAAGCATTCTGATCCTGGTTTAGTTACATTGGTCTCTCTTGATGATCAGGGATGCACCAGGTAATCTTTACCTCCGTCTTTGAGGGGCGGGGTGGTGCTGTAGGATAGTTGATACTTAAATACAAAACCCCGTAAAAAGGAGCAAAATGCAAATGACTAGTGGTTTGGGCAAGATGCTTCATTGATCAAAAGAGATTGGTGCATGCCAAATTTTAGCCCAGGATGGGTTTCCATGGGATTTGAGCAGGGAAAGTGTATTGATACATAGTTGTACGATTCAGCCGCTAGATGTCTCTCTGGTCTGCATAAACTTCCAGACAGCTTGATTTAAAAAAAAAAAGAAACGCAAAGCCAGAGCTCATGCTGTATGGAAGACCAGCCTGTTTGTTTGTCAGGAGTCGAGGCTGTTTAGGATAACTAACCCCTGCTGTTTAAGAGGCCTGGGATTCCTTCTATCTTGATGGAAACCATTCCTGTGGCTTGCCAGGGCGTGTGCAGTGCCTTGAATTAATGGCACTCTGATATGAGCGCCACGGTCGATTTGATGCTCTGGTGCTTACTGCAGTCTTGGCAACATGGAACCTGCTCTGGGCTAGGGCTTTCTCAGGGTCTTAGGTGAAGTCATGTCTCAGGGTCAGGGTCTCAGGTGAAGGCTCTCTTCCCGCCCCATCCCGTCAATGAGTGTGGTCCCTCTGCATACTCTCCTCCCTGCCTCGCCATCACCTCGCTCACTTGCAGTCCAGCCCATTGGGATGGGGAGAGCATCTCTGTCCCAATTGGAACCTGGGTATCCTCTAGCAATTTGTTATAAGAGCAGGAAGGGGAACCCAGAGTCATGTCCTTATGGGGGGCAGCCAGGGAATGCACCATCTGCTGGGATAAAGCTGCTGCAGGGATAGGGTGAAGCTGGAGATGGGGATGTGTGCGGTACACGGGTATGAGGGGACTGGCCGTGTTCACTAAGGAGATCTCCTGACTGGGGCTTGTGTCGGAAGGGAAGGGCTGGGTTCTCTTCTGGCAGGGCAGGTGGCTTTGGGTGAGGTAGCTAATAACTGTGACAGATGCAGATCTGTTGCAGTGGGGTCTGGTGCAGACATGTGGCACGGGACCCTGGGAAGAACAGATGCCCGCGTAGACTCTGCCGGCCAATGGGCCGCTCTGGCTCTGTGCTCCCAGGCTGGTTGTGTAAGCTAAAGCATATTGGCCTACTCCAGGCTCCCACCACCCATCATGCAAGGTTGTAATTTACCTTCGCAAATGGCTCTCGGACTGATTAATTACTTGCTAGGCAACTGTTCATCTGTATGTTGCGGGGGGGAGCCAGAAGAGGACCAGAATGGGAATGTGTGCGGCTGACTTCGCACGGGACGCTCGCTGTTTCTGCCCGTCTGAGTGGGGGTGGGAGGTGCAGAGGAGGGGTTTTAAAAACAAGCCTGGGCCTTGCTTGCTGGCGAATAAGCCTAAGAATCCAAGAGTGTGTTCTCCTTTGGAGGGGAAGAGTTACACCTCCATGGATGTAGACCGGCCCTAAATGACACCATCGGCTTTCGTAGGATCCTAGAGCTGGAAGAGACCTCAGGAGGTATCAAGTCCAGCCCCCCCTGCCCAAGGCAGGACCAACCCCAACTAAATCAACCCAGCCAGGGCTTTGTCAAGCTGGGACTTAAACCTCCAGGGATGGAGATTCCACCACCTCCCTAGGGAACCCATTCCAGTGCTTCACCACCCCCCTAGGGACATAGTTTTTCCTAATATCCAACCTAGACCTTCCCCACTGCAGCTTGAGACCATGGCTCCTTGTTCTACCATCCGTCACCACTGAGCACAGCCTCTCTCCATCCTCTTTAGAGCCTCCCTCCAGGAAGTTGAAGGCTGCTATCAAATCCCCCCTCACTCTTCTCTTCTGCAGACTAAACAAGCCCAGATCCCTCAGCCTCTCCTCACAGATCATGTGCTCCAGCCCCCTCATTATTTTGGTCGCCCTCCGCTGGATTCTCTCCTTTCTGTAGTGGAAGGCCCCAAAAACTGGATGCAAAACTCTGGATGTAGCCTCACTCGAGCTGAATAAAAGGCAATAATCACATCCCTTGATCTGCTGGCAACACTCCTACTAGTGCAGCCCAATATGCCATTAGCCTTCTTGGCAAGGGCTCACTGACTCACATCCAGCTTTTTTCAAGCGCAGTCATCCATGGGTGAGATGAGCTGTTAAGCCTCAACTCGGCAATGCCATGCGGCATGAGGGGAGGGTATTGATTTCTTTTACTTGGCTTATTTTGGATTGATCATCTGTGCTGTGGTAGCCCAAAGGGGTCCCATTGTGTTAGGCACTGCACAGGCAGCCCCACAACTGCAGGGTACTCCAGGTGAGGAGCTAAATGAGGAAGTGATGTGCCAAAGGCCAAGTTGGGAGTCTGTAGCAGATGTGGGAGCTAAGCTCCGCCCTCCTGAATTCTAGTCCAGACCTTTCCCCCTGGGGTGGTCCTCCCTTTCAGGGTGCATTGGCAGGCAAGCCCTGTTTCTCTGTGCAGAGGCTCTGCTGGGGTAGAATTCAGACACTGGTTAGTTTTATGTGCAAGCTCATCAGCTGTTGTCATAGCCGCTTCCCTGGCTTAGGCCCGGGCTGTCATGCAGCCTGGGAACTGCAGCCAGTGCTGGAATAGGCCAGGTTTTGCTCTGGGTGGGGGCAGCTAGTGCAGCAATGGGTGGGGGTGGCTGATCTTTCCGAGGCAGCGCGGATGCGTAAGTGGGTCTCTCCACAGAGGTTCCCCATTGACGTCGGCTTTGGGCTGCGAGGAGACGGAAGGCTGCAGTCCAGGGCGGGTGGGGATTAAAAGAGTCTGAAGTGACTCTGGCTCAGTTTCAAAGGCGCCTGAGCTGCACAGTCCTTTCCATGCAGAGGGAGGGGGCTGCCGGGAGTATAGTGGGGCCATTGGGGCTGACACGAGGATTGGAATGGACCACTAGAAATGAGACACAATAAATCCAAAGAGTTCAGTGAGTTCTACCTATTGCCAGGCTCCCTCGCAGTACTATCTGGGCACCTCTTGACGCCCCCGGGAGGCAGGGCAGTGCTGTGAGCCCCATTGTGCATCTGGCCAACGGGGGTCCCGAGGCAAAGGGACATGCCAAAGATCACTCGAAGTCTGTGGCAGAGCTGGGAATGGCACATAGTGTCCCTACTCCCAGGGCAGTGTCCTATCCGCTGGCCCAGCCTTCCTGCTTCCACTGATGTCAGTGGAGGAAGATCAATCCTGTAGCAAGGAGCAATGGCCCTGAATTGGCATCCCAAAGCAAACAGCCTCGGACTGCGTGTTTGCAGGCAGCACCTGGGTTGGAATTCTGCTGCTGTCCCCTAGTCACTAGAATGGAGCAGAGCAGAGCCCCGGTCTGAGCACCTCTGAATTTTGGGGGTGTGTGAAATCTGGAGCCAAACATGGTCACTGAGGTCTCTGTTCTTAGGAATCAATCACCGAAGCCCTTCTCAGACTCTGAGATAATCCCTGCAAGCTGGAGAGAAGGTGAAGTCTCAGATCCAGCAGCTCTGAGTCTCGGGCCCATCTGGGTCTCCCATTTCTACTGCCCTGCATCTTTACTGGCTATTGGCCCAGCCATGTGGGCCCGTCTCACGAGCCAGGATTCCAGCTCCCGCGTGCGGCCCGAAGCACAAAGCTCCGTGCGCTGTTCACCTCTGCACACAGCCCAGCGAGCAGGGGAAGGCGAGAGCCTCTCAAAGCGTGGGAGCGAGAGCCACAGGCATGGACCCAGGGCAGCCTGGGGCTGCTTGGTGTCCGATTGTCCTTAAAATAGATCTGAGCCCAGGCCTCGAGGACCAGCCTTGTGTGCCGCTTCAAAGGCGAGCTCTGTGAATCTTCGGCACCACCTCCCCTGCATGAGCCTTCCCGCCACTCCGGATCCAAACGCTGCCTGACCCAGTTTTCTGCAGGCTGGAGCTCCTTAGCGACAGGTTCCTGTCTTTACAACGGGCTAAACCAAAGTCCAGGCGTCAAACACCCCAGGTTAGGTATAAACCTTGGCATTGCAGTTCTGGGAGCTGCACCTGCTCTTGGAGAGACAGTCGCTGCCTCCAGAGCTTGCTCTAAGTAGGTGATGTGACTTCCCCAAGGTCACACAGGCAGTCAGCTGGGAATTGAAGCCTGGTTTCCTAATCCTGCCCAGTTCACCACCATCAGACCAGCCTTCCTTTTGACCTAGGCTCAGGGCTGTGCCTCATCCTGAGCTCCTGTGTACAGTTTTAGACCAATCCATGTTGTAGTAACAGTTTACATTTACCAAGTGCCTTTCAGTGACTAACAAATGCTTCACTGATGAGGTAAAGGGTAGGCGATGCTGCTGAAGTGCAGCCACCTGGGGTGGAGCGCAGCCGCTATAAAACAGCTCACGGCAAGGCCATGCTAGAGCTGCAGACCGCAAGTGAGGCACAATTGGCTCCATTCCCCTAGTGGTTTCAAATGGACGCAAGTGCCCAAGTTGGAATTTGGCCAGGAGCAGGGTTAATACCCTTAATTGTGGCCGTGAGCACCAAGGGGCCCATAAGGAATCAAGCGTTCAGGATCTTGCGTTTTGGGAAAGGCTGCACCAATCCCTTGCCAGGCTGGGGCATGGAGCCTTTTGTGACTCCAGTGGGGAGAGCCACCTGCTCAGAGCCTGCACCCCCACTTGTTGCAGCCTCTTGGATGTTTCTTGTGGGTCTCCCAGCCCGGTGATAAATCTGGCCCGAGTCTGTTCAGCAGGTGAGGTCGTGGCCTGGAGCTGGGCTGTCAGGGGCTCCCTATTCGTCAGCCAGCCTTGGAAGTGCATGGTCCCCACGAGGCAGCGTCCCTGGAGTGCTGTGTAACTGACACCCCAGCGCCATGGCGGGAGCCTGGGAGAGGAGCAGCCTCAGAGCTCTGCCCCATCCCTCCTGGTACACGCGCCTGTCCTGTTCTCTTGCCCATTGGTCTCCAGCTGGTTTCTCTGGCACCTGCCTCTGCCCTCAGATTCGCTCACATCCTGGTTCCCCCCCCCCCCCCCCACGTACCTTATTGCACTCTCAGGTCTCCTTCTAAAAGTGTCGCTGGTTCCTATGGAGTGAACTGGAGTGATTCCAGAGTTTGCTCACCCCCAGCTACTGCTGCATCCCCCATCTAACTTCCCTCTCAGGTCCCATGGCACGGCTTGGGCCATATCACCAGGGACGGATGTCAGCTCCCCACTGGGGTCTAGGGTTGCCAGGTGTCTGGTATTCACCTGGATAGTCTGGTATTTTTGCTTTCTGTCTGGTAAAAAAATTCAGAAAATACCGGACACCTAAGATGCCTGGTATTTTCTGATTTTTTTCCCCGGCCAGGAGACGAAAATGCCAGGCACCTGGCAACCCTACAAACACTTAGTGCCTGGCCTCCCCCCCCCCCCCGCACCCTCCCCAGCCCCTAACACCCCCAGCCCCCCCAACCCCAGACCGCATGCTTACTTGGTTCCGTAAGGTTGCTGGCATAAAATAGCTGCCTGCAAAAAGACCAAGGGGAAGCAATGACTCCCCTGGGTCTTAGTGCTCAACTGCTCCCCTGTTCCCATCCGTGAACTCACTCTTAAAGGGGACATGCTGTTTTAATGCTGTTTTATTTAAAATTTTTTTTTTTGCTTAATAAGTCTTGGAGTCCTTTTTTTTTTTGCTCAACAACTTTGGTCTCCCCCCCCTTTTTTTTTCGTCAACAGAATTTTTTCCTGGTGTTTTTTTTTGGGGGGGGGCAGGTGTCGGTATTTTTGTTTCAACCATCTGGCAACCCTACTGGGGTCCTGCAATGACGGGTCCCTCATCTGACCGTGTCCTGGCCTGGTACTAGGAAGCAGCAGGCCTTGCCCTGTTCCTCAGTGGCCTGCACTAGAGACCAGCCCAAGGGGCCCACCCCAGAGGAACAGAGGCCTTGCTAGGTTGGCCTCTCCATTCTCTGGCATCACCAATGCAGCCTCGGCTGCCCTGCAGCCTCCTCCCACTGCAAAACCTGTCTGACCTGCCTTGGCAGCTCCTAGCCTCTCTGGCTCTGAGGGCTGTTGTCCAATGCAGGGCTCTTCTTCCTGGCTTGTTCCCACAGCCCCTGAGCTCAACCGGGCTGGACACATCACTGCGCTGGGCTCCTTCCCCTAGTTCTCCTTTAATTCCCCATGTCACCTGGGCTCCAGTGAAAGGAGCGGCTGGAGCAGTTTCTCTTTGCATTTGCTCTTAAGTGGAATCTGCTCCCAGTGGAACCTACATCTTGTTTTCAACATTGCTATTTGCAGAAGAAACCTTTGGCAGAGGGAGTGAATGCAAAGGCATTGGGTGGTGGAGATGGGAGAGCTCCTTTTACTCACTACAAGCAACCCCTGCACTCTCTTCCACACCGCCCTAACAGGGAGCCTCTAACAGGGCTGGGGAACCTTTTTGGGGTCGGGGGGCTGCTGCCCCACAGGAAAATCAGTCGACAAAGGAGGGGGAGCCGCACACAAGTGAGACGTGCAACCCCCCCCAAACCTGACCCCCAAAACAACAAAGTGGCCCCCAGCTAAGGAGAGACACTCCCCACATTCCCTTACACACTAGAGTCTAGGGGGACCCAGTCTAGTAGATTGTGTGTGCTCCAGCCCCACAGGAGGGTGTGTGTGTGGGGGGGGCGGGGTTGGAGTGCCAGTGTGGGCTCCCCAATGCTGGGGGGACCTGGATCCAGGCAAGCTGGGGGCCACATATGGCCGCCAGGCCTTAGGTTCTCCACCCCTGCAACTAGGCCGCTGCAACCGCTGCCACTCTGGACAGTAGCTTAGAGAGGTGGGCTCCTGTCTGCTAGAAATGAGATGGAGGCCTGACCATGACACCTATATGGGCCACAAACACCGAAGATTTTCAGGCCCTACCGAACTGGGAAGCGAAGGGCTTGCTCGTTCTCTTTCCACCTTCGGAGCCTCCTGCCTGGGGGAGGCAGCCCTTGGCTACTAAAGCCAACAGGCTGGCCACAGCGGGGACATGTACAGGGCAATAGGACCTGTGGCACCCCCATGCCTGGCCCGGATTACCTGGTACAGGCTCATGGGGCTCAGACCGCAGGGGAGCCTGTGCTCCAGCCCACGCCCAATCAGCTGGAGCTGATAGAGCTGGCCTCCGAGATTTTGATTGCACTGTACTGTGGAGACACCTCAGTGTGGCTCAAGGCTTTCCCCTCTAAGGCAGCAGCCTCTGGTCTCCATGCCTGGGGGGATCACGGGAGCGCAATTTTCCCCGCCCCCACCACAGCAGGCCTGTGCGTGAGATGCCCATTCTTACAGAAGAGCCAAGAGGTGCCTCCCCAAAATCGGCGCCCCTCTGTACAGTGCCTAGCACAGACACAAAGGCCCCCAACTCACCCGCCCTGCACCGCTGCCATCGCAAACGAGAGCGCAGAAGAGGAGCCAGGCACAGAGAAACGGCTGTAGTGCTGGGGGCTAAAAGCAGATCTCCTGTCTCCAGTCCAAGCCGGCCTTCCCTTCTGTGCCTGTCCCTGCACCATGACCCCGGTGGTGTGGCCTGCAGGGGGGTGGGGGGAGGACTCGAGTCCTGCTCTCTCCACGCCCGCTCACCTGCCAAGCAAATACAATTAAACTAACGAAGCGCAGCGCACCCCCGGCACGTGCCATCCTGCGCCAGTGATTGCAGGCTGAGTCATGCGTGTGGCCGGGGGGCTGTGCACCGACCAGCGCTGCCTCCAATTATGCTGCTCGGTGGGTGACGGTGTGCAGGGGCCGGGTGAGGAGTATGTGACTGGGAGCCGTGCCTGCAGCTTTTCTTAATTTTTGAACCCAAATGAGCTTCCTTCCCCCGCACACCCTCGCTAAGTTCCTGGAGCGACTCTAATGCCTGACTCCTCTGCTCTCATCCTGCCCGGGGCCTCCCTTGTGCGATCCCTGCCTGGTGCTAGCTGAGTTGTGCCTCTGTTAGGTGTACATGTCAGTTGCCTTCTCCCTGCTTTCACTCTGCTCTGTGCATCACTTCCCCTTGCTGCTTGGAGTGTGGCACCCCTTCTCCTGCATGCAGTACCCCCAAAGGGGCAGCAGGTAGAGACTATGGGGGGCAGGAGGGGTTGCTGCGCTACCAGCGTCCCCTCCTGTTGGCTTTAATTTTGGAGCTGGTGGCCCATTGTGCATTGATCCTGGGCGGCCGCAGCTCTGTTGAAACTCATGAGCCTGCCTCTAATTAAGCCTGATTCAAAGCCCAGTCTCTCCATTGGCTGCACTGGGCTTTGGATTAGCCCCTTTGTGCCAGAATCGGGATCAGACCCAAGAGTGAAAAATGCCTGTCTACCGCCTGTGCGTGTTCCAGGCGAATGGACACATTGACATACAGGTGGGTGGGGCCAGATGTTATATCCCCTGGCAATATAGTGTGGTCTGTTCTGGCTTGTGGCATGACACAAGAATGTGGCTTGCAGGATGCATGCTTCCTATATGATTCCAGATACTTTGCTTCTTTCTGTGCCAGGCCCCAACTACATAAAAATGGCCCTTGTAGCCAAGAAGGCTAATGGCATATTAGGGTGCATTAGGAGGAGCATTGCCAGCAGATCTAGAGAAGTGATTATTCCTCTTTATTCGGCTCTGGTGAGGCCACATCTGGAGTATTGTGTCCAGTTCTGGGCCCTCCCCCGTATAGAAAAGGATGTGGACGCATTGGAGAGGGTCCAGCGGAGGGCAACCGAAATGATGAGGAGGCTGGAGCATATGACCTATGAGGAAAGACTGAGGGATTTGGGTTTGTTTAGTCTGCAGAAGAGAAGAGTGAGAGAGAGATTTGGTAGCAGCCTTCAACTTCCTGAAGGGAGGTTCCAGAGAAGATGGAGAGAGGCTGTTCTCAGTAGTGACGGATGGCAGAACAAGGAGCAATGGTCTCACGTTGCAGTAGGGAAGGTCTAGGTTGGATATTAGGAAAAACTATTTCCCTAGGAGGGTGGTGAAGTACTGGAATGGGTTACCTAGGGAGGGGGTGGAATCTCCATCCCTAGAGGTTTTTAAGTCCTGGCTTGACAAAGTCCTGGCTGGGACGATTTAGTTGGGGTTGGTCCTGCTTTGGGCAGGGGCTGGACTCGATGACCTCTTGAGGTCTCTTCCAGCCCTAGGAGTCTATGATTTTTTCTTCCTTGAATTTATTTGGCTCTTTTTTGAATGTTGTTATAGTCTTGGACTTCACAAATACTCCAGCAAGGAGTTCCACAGGTAGACTGTGCAATGTTTGTGGAGAAATTTTGTTTGTTTTAAACCTGCTCCTTATTTCATCTGAAGTCTAGTTCTTGTGTTATGGGAAGGAGTAGATAATTCTTTCTTCAGTTTCTCCGCACTGGTCATGATTTTATACACCTCTCTCCTATCCTCCCTTAGTCGTCTCTTTTCAAGCTGAAAAGTTCCAGTTTTATTAATCTCTCTTCATATGGCAGCTGTTCCATACCCCTAATCATTTCTGATTGACTGACTTGACTGACACAAACAAGGCTTGGCTTGCATCAGAGCCTGCTACAGGAGAGCCGGCAGGCGTGTCTGTTTTGCTGCCTCATTGGAAGCCCTGTTCCAAGGCCAGCACCTGTATTTGGGGATGAATTGAGAAGCAGAGAGACGCAGCTGCATCTGCTAGTTCTGTCAGAAAAATCCTCCTTTTTTTTTTCTTTTTTTCTAAATTGTCTTGATTTGTATGTAAGCCTTGCCTAAAGATCAAAAGGCTACCAATGGATGTTAGAGCTGCAGAGAGGCTGGGCATAGCTTCACACCTAGCAGGCCAGCAATGTCATTGTTTTGACTTCTACGCTTTGCAAACAAGAGCTGGATTTGCAAGGAGCCTCAGTGAGGTATTTCCAGCTCAGGTCCCAGATGGGAGTTGGAAGCTCTTTGGGGCAGGGACTGTTGTACTTGGGCAGAACCTGGCATGGGGAGGATCCTGAAACTCCATCCGGATGTGCCAGGCTCCTCTTGAGTTAATTCTGGCTTGACAGGAACTAGGAAGAATCAGAAACCTCCCGAAAGCCATGTGAGATTCCTGGTCTGATCCCCAAGGCATGGAGAGTTTGCATAAGCTATCGTGCATCCACTGTGCTTCCTGATGTTTAACCAAATGCAGCCTTTAAAGTCGATGGTGTTCTCCTTTCCCTGCTGCTGTGAAAAGTAACATCTGTCTGGCACCAACTCTCTACTGCAGTGCTGAATTTTCTTCTTTAAAACAAAGGGATCTCTCTCCTCCAGATGTTTCATGCAGTGTGTGTGTGTGGGGGGGGGGGGAGAATGTCTTTCTAGAAGCCACCTGTTCTAGATAGAACCCCAGATCCAAACCCTTGGGAATTTCACATTGATTTGGAACCCTAGGCTGTGTTGCAGTGTAAGGCCTAACCAACATCCAAGTCCTATGATGCTGTAGGCAGAGAAAGACAGTGGCTGACCTCAAGCTTCCTGTGATGGGTTGGGTCACAGAGATCCCCTTGAGACTGTCACCTAATGGCCTGATCATACCACTGAGCCCACCTACCTGCCCTCTGGGGTGTCCTGTTGAGGGGGAAGCTCTGGTTTCCCCCAGCAATGGCACTGTTGGGGTAACAGCCCCCCAGCAGAGCAGCACAGATGCTGATAACAGCTCAGCTCTGGGAGGGTTCAGTTACAAGGACTTTACAGCACCCAAGAGTCCAGCCCCAAATAAGGACCAAAACCTCAACTAAATCCATCTTACTCTGTAAGTTTTACACAGAAAGTGCATAAGTTTGCTCCCTTTATTCATGAAAGAGAGGTGCACAGCTGTGTTCCCCCTCAGGTAACAATTATTTACACTGGTAATTAATAATAAATAGAAGTGATTTCATTAAACATAAAAATTGGGATTTAAGTAGTTTCAGGTAGTGGCAGATCAAAGTAAGTTACTAAGCAAAAATGCACAACACACACCAGCTCAGCTTAATACACTAAGAAATTGTTGCAAATCATCATTTCTCATGCTTGTCCTTGTTTCAGGTAAAGTTCTTCAGGCCAGAGTTGATCACTTCTGGTCTGGGCCCAGATGCTTTCCTCATCCCCGTTTGTTAGTTTTGTTTCCAGGTCTCTGCCTGTGTCCTTTTGTGGTGGGGAGCAGTCTGTGAAGCCAGCTGAAAACCATCATTGTTTGCTTCTTATCCCTTAAATAGACTTTCCCCAAGGCAGGAATTTTGTTCAGTTCCCTTCCCCCCACCTATCCCCTCCTGATGGAAAAGTATAAAATTCAAGATGGATTCCAGCACTAGGTGGCACAGTTGCCTGTCTTTACAGGACAAATCATAATCCAGGCTTTCAGGAAAAAACATTCACAGCTCATTGCCTTGAGCACTGGGCCATTAAGTTCCTTCAGTACCACTAATGGCTTTCACTAGAAGACCTAGATTAATAAACAGATTTACACTTCATATTTCTAATGTCACATATAAGAAAAATACATGCTCACAAATAGAATACACACATTCAGGGGATTACAAGCTCTTGAATGACCAGTTACTTACCCTGTTTTGCATAATGCATATTTGTGTTATGCGTATTCATATTCAACAACATATTTCCATAAAAATATAGGGACACAGTGTGACATTTCTAGTTTCAATAGACCAGGCTGATAGGAGTAAGGATAGGGGAGTTGAGGCATAATGGTGAAGTGACTGACCCAAGGGCAAACAGGGACTCGGTAGCAGAGCCAGAATTCAGTTCTCCTGCCTCCCAGACCTGTGCCCTAATTTAGGGGTTATCCTTCTCCCCCTAGGGTGTGGCTCTGAAATTTGCAATTGGTCCCTCCCTTTTAAATAGGCTGCACCAGAATCCTGGAACCAAGCATCCTGGAGCTTTGACATTTCTAGCATGTGCTCGCCTTGGGCTCTACTCTGGCTTCTCTTTCCCTGCAGAGTCTGGACAACCCAGGTCCCGGCAGAACTAGAGCTAAAGCCACGTGAACCCATTTTAAGCACTGTCAAAAGCTGACTCTTTATCCTGGATCACATTGTGTATCAGTTCTCCAGATCGTTTTTCATCGTTCAGTGCAAACTAATCCATCAAGCTGGCTTCTTTGTAACCTATCTCCTGTGGCTCTTTGTCTGGTTTTATGCCGCTGTCTCGTGTGATCGTGCAGAGATCTCTCTCTCTCCTATTGCTTGACTGCTGGGCCTCCGCAAGGAGTCTTTTCACCATGTGATGTACCTGACTTATTCTTTCTGTTTCTTGTGCACAGGAGGTCTCTTTACCTGGGCTTGTTAAAGTTGCTGGTGCTAGAAATCAACCCACTGGAAGCCATTTATATCCTTCAGCATGGAATCCAAAGGACTTCTATCATGGGGGAAAGTGTTGACTGGCAGGGTGTGTCTGTAGGGGTGTGCACGTGCACACACACAAACACACACACACACACACACACACACACACACACATGCGCACGCACACATACACACTGATTCTCCAAATGCATGGCTTTGATTAATTAAAGCAGACCTGTTGTCAGAGGCAGTTTTTAATTGGCTTATAGTGTGAAAAACCATGAAATCTGGGCCATGTTTTATTAAGGTTCATATCATGCGGAACAAGATGGGAGTAATTAAACTAAATGCTGTCATTTTAACTCTGCTCTGTTCAAAGAGGGTTTACTCTTAAGCTGTAGCAATACAGCAAAGTCAGGGATATCCCTTTCCTCCCTTTGCTGGCATCTCTGTGCTTTGCCTATACCCAGGATGAAACTGCAGCGTGGGAAACAATGGGGATTTAATCCATCTGAGTGAGCTAGGAGCAGTGGATTGTGCTGCAGGGCTTCCAAATCCATTTCATTTCGGCCTGATCTATGTGTTCCTTTCACTGTGTTCCTTAGCAAAGTGGCTTCAAGCAAAATAGCTAAATGAGTACAACCCCCGTGCAGATGCTGTTTTATTGCTATCAAGGTGTCTTATGCTGGGGTTGTTTTCTGACACTACTGGAATAAGCTATCGCCGTGCATAGCAGCGTTACAGCAATATTATTGCATCCACACTTGGGGGTTGTCACTTCAGCTAGATTGGTCTTAAATTGATACAGTTGAAGCAGTAAAAACTCCTTAGACAAACCCATGGGGGGGCATGTGTCTGTTTCTAGTCCTCCTCACAAAGCTCAATTTGAAAACATGAACTGACTGTAAACTGCTGTGTTGTCATCTCGGGCAGAATCCTCTGCCCCGGTGCTTTTCACTGCGGTGTAACTCCACGGCGGTGTTACTCCTCACTTACCCCCTTGGGAAAGCTGTCTGCGGTGGTTCTGCACAGCTGTGGGGAGTGTAAACAATCTCCCTTCCTCTGTGGGGGGGTGATGAGGGAGCCTAAGGATGGCGGCTGCTTTTTAAAAACCACTTGACTATTTCACAGTGGCGTGCTACCAGGGAGACCTTTCCCTGGAGCCTTCTCTGCCTGTCCTCCCAGGCAGCCAGCTAGTCAATGGCCCAAATCTTCACAGGCCCCTCTGTAGCTTTATATACCGCAAACCTGCAGCCTGTTCCAAGCCAGTGGCTTGCAATGAATTGGCTTTTAAATCCAAATGAGGGCGGTGGGAGAATGGAAACGTGGCCCTGTGTGAAGAAGAGGCCAGAGGACTCTTCCCCTCACCCTGGTGCTGAGGTTGTCAGCCATCATGGTCACTGTGCTCCCTGAATGCAAGTTCCATATGGGCTTTTGGCACTAGCCCCTTGGGAGGAGATGGGGGGAGTGGGGTGGTGGTCCAGCCTGTTGGAGAACTGGTGGGCTGGGAAGGAGGAGGCAGGCTGCTCTCCCCTGGCAGGCCTTAAAGGCATGGTACCCTCATTGTTGTATTAAATCTATTCTCCTCTCCCTTGACCTGCACAAATGGACATCTGCCCCCCTGCCTCTCCCGAGGCCTCACGCAGGCAGTCAGTTGTTCTGTGCGTAGGCTCTAGGCCCCACTTTCCTGGGCATGGTCCCAGCCCTAGCCCAGCAGCCTTGCTGCTTCTTTCTTCCCAGGGCTGGGGAAGCGATGAAAACCTTCCTGGCTCCTTCAGCAGATGCTGCACTGCTGCTCTGGGGGAGTAGTCAGCATCCGGAGTGCTGGCTTCTCTCCAGGCAAGGAAAGGAAGGCGAGGCTCCTTAAGGAGATGCCCTACATGGGAGCCACCTGACAGGCCGCCCCTGGCGGAGACAAGCCAGAGCTGGTGAGGGAAGGGAAGGGCGAGGGTGGAAATGCTGCGGGCAGGAGTGACACTGCAACAGGAGAACTCTGTGCCCCTTCCTGGCATCAACATGGGCAAGGACACCTGGCTGCAGCTCTGAGCGTGGTTTCCATTGCGCCTCTTCTTGGCGTTTCTCCAGGGCCTGAGAGACCCCCCCTGCAGCTCACTCCATCTTTTGCTGCTAGAGCTGCATGCTCTGGGGGCAGGCTTGCAACTGGAGCAAGTCTGACACAGCCTGTACCTGGGGACTGGCTCTAATCTTCATAATAGGATGGGCTGGGAACCCCAGATCTGCACGCTCCTCAACCTGTTGGGTGTTTTTGGGGGACTTAAGCTCCTCTATTGATTTTAAAAATCCACCATGGAGGCAACTGAAACCTTCTCCCAACTCTGGCCTCTGCCTTCACGTTCCATGCAGGTGGCTGGCAGCGTCAGTCGTGAACACGGATAAAGGATGGGGAAGGGAAACTCAGGCACAGTCCTAGAGGCTTGCTCAAGGCCACCCAGCATGCCAAAGGCAGGCCAGTTCTCCAGAGTCTCAGCCTAGCACTCTACCCATTGGACTATGCTGCTCAAACTCGCCAGCACAGGGCCAAGAGCCTTCCATGACAACTCTCCCACCACACTCCTGACTGATGCCAGCCTTGGAGGGCCTTGCCTTAGAGGAGATTTGTGGGTTTTTTTAAGAGACAAGAGCTTTAATTAACGGTGAGCTGAATGCGTGTTTAATTACTAAAGTGGCACAGAACAACGGATGGGATTTTAAAACGCTGCATTATAACAGCCCTGCAGGAATGCTCATCTGCCTCCTGGGTTTCTGTGGCCCGTGGGCTAATGATCTGAATGTGTTCTCCCCTGACTCTTGAGAAGCTGCACATCACCACCCCATGCG
This sequence comes from Pelochelys cantorii, assembly GCA_032595735.1. Lineage (NCBI taxonomy): Eukaryota > Metazoa > Chordata > Testudines > Trionychidae > Pelochelys > Pelochelys cantorii. The sequence goes on along the minus strand of CM064353.1, from coordinate 11,641,311 downwards.
AGGCCCCGATTCAGCCAGGGTTTAAGTTGAGGAGCATGTCCATTTACTTCCATGGGACTATGTGCAGCCCTAGTGCTAAGCATGCAGAATTGGAGCTCTCATCCCATTTGGTGATGGGTGTTAAGGCAAGAAGAGGCAGAGAAGGGCTGCTCCCGCTTCTGTTTTAATTGAATTCTTGCCTGGGAGAAGAGGGCTCCAAACCACAGTGCAAACCTTCAGCTAAGGGCCTGAGAGGGAGGAAAAGCAGGATTAATTTGAGATCGTCTTTTATTAAGCGGTATAGCTCACAGTCTGAATAGAGAGAGGGTGGGAGGAATATGGGATTGTTCCCATTTTATGGATGAGAAACTGAGGCACAGGCAGGCTAAGTGGCCAGTGCTGGGTTACCACAGAAATATCAGGCAGAGCTCAGAAATGAGCCCAAATCTCCTCTCTTCACCCCAAGCCCATCCTTCCTTCGGTGGAAGGTCTGATTCCTCTCTTGAAACCTAAGCAATTATACTCCCAAATAATCAACAGGCCCCAGTTCTGAATGCGGAAGAGCCCTTACGTGGGCCATTGAAAATGAGCTGAGCCTGGGCAGATCTGTCATATTTAAATAGTGATTGTCTTCTGGGCCCCTCTGCTCCCATTAGTGATCCCAGAATATCCCCAAAGGCAACTCCAGCCCCCGTGGTCATGGAAAAGCAAGGAAGTCCCAAATGTGTTCCTCACCACGTCTAATGCAACCCACTGGCTGGAAATGAAGAGAACCAACTCCCTTGCCCAGATCCTCAAAAGTGCCTAATCCCCTAAAGGCAGTAGGGGACCCAGTGAAACCACCACCTGGGCAGATTTGAACCTCGGACCACTGAAGCTTAGGATAGGAGCCTCTACTATTTGAGCTAAAATCCAGCTGGTTCTCAGCCCCTGCTGTAGAGGTCACTTGTTCTTAGCTGTTGCTGTGGTCTAGGTGCCACTGCATGGGACAGTGAATCACACTAGGGCTACGTCTACACAGCTTCCCTCTTCCACAAAAGCCTATGCAAATGAAGCACGGATTAGCATATTGCTGCACTTCATTTGAATAATTAATTAGGAGCCGTTTTTGCGCAAGAGACGTTCTTCCTGAAAAAAAATGAGGAAGACTGGCTCTTGAGCAAGAGGGGGGTTTTGCGCAAAAACCTCTTGCACAAAAATGGCTCCTAATTAATTATGCAAATGAAGCACGGCAATATGCTAATATGTGCTTCATTTGCATAGGTTTTTGTGGAAGAGGGAAGCTGTGTAGATGTAGCCTAGGTGTGTGGGTTACACTAGCATCACAAAGTATTGTGCCAATCGGTTTGGGAGCTGCTGCTGCAGACAGTGAGCAATGAGGCACGAATGCAGGGGGGTAGCCTGTCCACACCTGCCTTAATAGATCTCCTCTGTTACCAGCCCACCGGAATGGGAGCATTTCCTGACTTCGGAGCATTGGCTTTGCAATTGCTGAGCTCTTTTCATGGCACTGCCTGTGCGGGACTGACTCTAGGGCTGTCGGCGAGGAGGGGCTGGGGTGCAGCTACCCCCCCGAATTCTCCCATCTCCTGCTTTCCCCATTCCCTAACCAAATACCTTCTACCTAGGATATGGAGCAGACAGGAGCTCTGGTCTTTGCTCATGTGTGAGGTCAAAGGCCAGACTGGTGTGTGCTCAGACCTCCCTGGCCAGGGCCAGATAGTCAGCCAGGCTCAGCAGCCAGAGCTGTGCGCAGTTCTGAAACCTGGCCTTTGCTTGGGGAGCTGAGCCTTTTGGAAAACTCTGACCCAAGGTGGCATCGGGGGGAGGAGATATGGGCCCAGAACTGGCAAAGGAGGGGATCAGCTGGGAACAAGCTGCCACTGCCAGCGGGGTTGGGATGCGTGTGGAAGGGGCAGGGCCCTTGCGGACAGTACGGCTGCAGAGCTGGGAGCGGTGGCAGGGAGGTTTTGCCTTTGCAGGGGATGAATGTTGCCTTGGCAGCATTTCAGTCCCTGAGAGTCATATCAATAATGCCCAGTGGCTCATTTGGAAGACAGATGGCAGCTGTGGGAGCTGGAGGGCGAGGCAAGGGGATGGAGATGGAGCTGATTGCAGGGATGCAGCTAACGGGAGGGGGCAGACTCCAGGCAGGAGGGTATTGCGATCTCTCCGATATGGGTGAGCAGTTTGGGGAGATCTTGCGCAGATGCTTATAGCCCGAGGGCCTGGTAGCTCAGTTGGGTCATGGCTGCTCATTGGTAGAGGGGTACAGATGGGGTGGCCTGAAGAGGGGTAGGGAAGGTGCACTGTGGGGGTGGGGAGGCACCTTTGTGGGAGGGGCTGCCCCAAGCCCCCTTAAGCTCCTTTGAAGATGGGGTGGCCCCAGGGAGCTTTCAGCTGCTACTTTTCTTCCCCCATGAGGGAATCGGCCAAATACCGAAAGGGCGTGAGGTGCGGTTAGACCCCTTTCTGTGGTGGTCTCAGACTCTGGCGGGGGAGCTGTCCCCCTTCCACTCTGCCAGCACCTTAGCCACTTCCCTGGCTGGCTGGTGTCTGTGTGGTCCTGCATCTCGGGGACCCAGTGTGGGGGGTAAGAGGAGCGGGGCAGAGCCCACACTGGCCTAGCCACGGTAGAGCTGCTTATGGGAGAGAAATTGATGGCCCGACACTGTGCCAAGTACGCAAAGCACAAAAGCCAGCAGCTTCTTAGCCTCCCAGGCATTAGCTCTTCTTGCCGAGTTTGTGTTTAACCCTTCTGGGGCCGGGACGCTCTGAGTGAGCAAATGGAGGGGGGAAGGGAGGTGAACGTTAACAGGAGACACTTTAGGATGTCAGCATTTGGGCGGGGTGGGAGGACTGGAATGGAGAGCCAAGCACTGGTCTGTCCTGAGCAAAATGGGGTTGGCTGGATGATTGGGGGAAGGGCAGTGTCAGGCTGGAAAAGAGATTCTGTCCTTAGTGGGCGGGGGAATGACTGGGGAGGGGAGGTTCCCCTTATTTACTAGTGAATGGTCCTTTTCTTTGTCTCCATTTCTGGGAAGAAGAGGGATCCCCACTGGCTGGATCCAAAGTGGGAATGAGAGTGTCTCTCTCCAGGGCAGCAATGGGCAACTAGGCTAGCGAGTGGGCACAGGAGCGGCCTCCTTCATCTCAGTGGGCCGCAAGATGCTCTCCCGGAATAGGGCAGTTTTGCTCCCTGGGCTTGTGTACCTAAAATTTGCGGGGGAAGGGTGTGTGTGGGGGGGGGAGGTGCTGATTGAATGGTAGCAGCATGGCCTGAGAGAGTCAGGCTGGAGGACTACAGCAGAGAGAGAGAGAAAGGTAGCAACAGCCCTGAGCAATTAGGGACAAAGGAGATAGGGCTGCTGCAAATTAAGCAGAGCCAGCTGATCTCACCTGAGGCTGCTACTGAACCTGTTAAAAGGATGCCTTCCTGGCAGGAAGTGGGGTAGAAACAAACACCACAGCCCAGCCAGAGATAGCCAAGTGGTGGTGGAGGGTGAGGTGCCCCACACCAGGGTTGTTAGGCCCTCCTTTGGCTGGCAGCCTGAATGCCCAGCTGGAGAACTGGGCAGGACTGTTTTAGCAGCCCAGGCTGACCCTGGGGCATTGGCCCAAAACCTTTGTGGGTTTTTTTTTAAATCTCATAGAACTAGAAGGAACCTTGAAAAGTCATCTAGTCCAGTCCCCTGCCTTCACAGCAGGACCAAGTACTATCCCTGATAGATTTGCCCCAGCTCCCTAAATGGCCCCCCTCAAGGATTGAGCTCACAACCCTGGGTTTAGCAGGCCAATGCTCAAACCACTGAGCTATCCTTCCCCTGAAGCTGAGAAAGTGGAGCTCGAATCCTGCCAAGGACAAATAGTGCAGGACTGAGGCTGCTTGAGGTAGGTCTGAGCGGCTTATGGGGACCCAGGAGTGGAGCCACCCTTCTCCAGCTGTGACTGGCTGCAGAGGCAGCACCTGGCTCTCCCAGTCAGTGCTGTGTGCAATCTCCCCGCACTGCCCAGGCATGTCATAACACCAGGAGGAAAAAAACCCCAGATGGAAACCAGCAGAATCTGGCAACCCTGCCCATGGGCAACAGCAAACAAACCGTCTCGTGGACCACGCATAGAACCACGATGGGCTGCCCACTGCTGCTCCAGCATGAATGCAGAAGGCAAGGAGAAAATAATCAACAATAGGTGGCCATGTGGGGTTCTATTAGTTAACATAGTGTCAGGGGCGGCCCGTGCCTATAGGCCAACTCGGCCATCGCCTAGGGTGCTGCTTTCAACGGGGCACCCGGGGCGCCCAATGATGATGTCACTTCATTGACAGCCATGCAGGCGGGGGCACTGATCGCACGTTCTGCCTGGGGCGCCAGCTGCCACAGCTGCCTTCAGGCCTCTCCTGCATGGTGTTAACAAATCTTGCAACATTGTGTGTCTGTTAAAGCCCCAGCTTCAGGAGTCCCATGAGGTTATGAGAATTTCAGTCTTCATTTATTAAAGCTGGGAGTTTCTAGCCCTTGTGGTTGCAGAAAGATGCTTGGAGACACGACTGCTGTGTCCCCTGATCACTCAGAAACCAGAAGGCCAAGGAAAAAAAAAAGCAGAATATTTTAAAAAATCACATGGCTTTTAAGCTAATCTCATGGCTTGTGAGATCAGGAGTATTTCCTTTTTCTTTTTCTTTTAATGTCTGGGGTTGACAACACAGTGGAGCCCCAGTAGTAAAGTTAGTAGACCGAAGAGTGCGACAGATTTTGGTCAAGTGGCCCCGGAGCGCTCAGGAAGGTGTGAGAGAAGAGGTGTGCTGTTTTTACTTCCCAAAGTGCGGCTGTTCCATCGTAACCCCGAATCAATAAGAACCGTAATTACTCCAACACAGGAAAATCCATGCTGGCCTTGAGGGGAAGGGCGTGTCCCGCGGAGGACCATGCTTCATTACAAAGTATTAGGACATGAATATTTTATGCCCGAGAAGATTTTTTTTCTTTTGGGAGATGGTTGTATGAATTATGAAAAAGTTCCAAAAAGAACACAAGCCATTATTTCTGCCAGGGCTGTCTCCTCTCTCCCATCACTGGTGCCTTTCAGGAGTGCTGGTGGGGATCCGAGGACGGCTTATTGCACTGGACTTGGAACTGGAGAGACCTGGGTTTGTTTCCTGGCTCTCCGTAAGTGACGTGGAATGATTCATTCCAAGCTTGCCTACGCTCTAGGGACAGTACCAGGCATAGACGCAGTCTGCAGTGACTGGAGGGTTTTCTCCTATCACTGAAAGAACTCCCTTCCCTGAGCACCAGCAGCTACGTCACTGGAAGCTTTGTGCTGTGGACCTACCTGTGTCTATAGCCAGGGTTAGGTTGGCTTAGCTATAGCATTGTGAGGTGGGGGGCAGCCTGCCCACCGGCTTCTCCCCGGGGCTGGCCTGGGGCGGAGATGCTGACTCCGGCTTCCCCCCAGGCTGGAGAGACCTATGCGGCCCACCTGCTGACTTCTTTCCAGGGCTGGCCCAGGGTGGAGCGGGCTACTGGCTTCTCCCTGGGACTGGCCCGGGGTGGATTGTGGGGATGGGAACCACACTGCTGTCCAGCAGCTGCTCCCTGGGGTAGGCAAATGTGGAAGGGGCTGTACTGCCTGCCAGCGGCTGCCTCTCTGGGCTGGGGTGCTTATTGTCCACTATGGCTGGCTGCTCCCTGGTGCTGGGGTGCTTGCTGCCCCCTGTGGTCATTCATGAGTATAACTGTCCCTGCTATAATAGAACCATAGAGCTGGAAGAGACCTCAGGAGGTATCAAGTCCAGCCCCCTGCCCAAGGTAGGACCAATCCCAACTAAATTGTCAAGCCAAGACTTAAACACCTCTAGGGATGGAGATTCCACCCCCCTCCCTAGGGAACCCATCCCAGTGCTTCCCCACCCTCCTAGGGAAATAGTTTTTCCTAATATCCAACCTAGACCTTCCCCACTGCAACTTGAGACCATTGCTCCTTGTTCTGCCATCTGTCACTACTGTGAACAGCCTCTCTCCATCCTCTTTGGAACCTCCCTTCAGGAAGTTGAAGGCTGCTATCAAATCCCCCCTCACTCTTCTCTTCTGCAGACTAAACAAACCCAAATCCCTCAGTCTCTGCTCATAGGTCATGTGCTCCAGCCCCCTAATCATTTTGGTCGCCCTCCGCTGGACCCTCTCCAATGCGTCCACATTCTTTCTATAGTGGGGGGGCCCAGAACTGGACACATTATTCCAGATGTGGCTTCACCAGAGCCGAATAAAGGGGAATAATCACTTCTCTTGATCTGCTGGCAGTGCTCTTCCTAATGCACCCTAGTATGCCATTAGCCTTCTTGGCTACAAGGGCACACTGTTGACTCATATCCAGCTTCTCATCCACTGTAATCCCCAGGTCCTTTTCTGTTGAACTGCTACTTAGCCAGTCGGTCCCCAGTCTGTAACCGTGGGTCCCCAGCCTGTAACAATGCCTGTCACACCCCTTCGTTTCTGTTTGCTGAGAAACAATCCCATTCCAGGTGCATCCCATTGTCCTGGCACAACCAAACCCTGCCCTTATGTTATCTTATGAGAAGAGGAAGCTGCATGGCAAATTTGGTGGTCCTTTAGGAGGAGGAGTTCTTGAACAGACTCACTCACAGATGGATGGATCTGCAGCCAGACTCAGAAACTCTCTCTCAAATATACAGGAGATTACCAGGAGGCTCTTTGACTCCAAAGCACAGCTTTGCTAATGTGTTGCCTTCGTCAGCCCAGGTAGTGGCCAGAAAACTGACTGGGCCTGTCTCCTCACAGAGGCCTACAAAAGAGGAGTCCATAGTGTCATAACCTGTTGAATATAAAATTTGCCATAGACATGTAGGCCTAGAAGGGACCTCAAGAGGGCATCACATTCCGCCTCCGGTGCTGAGGTAGGACCCAATGCACCGAGATCACCCCTGAGAGGTATTTGTCCAACCTATTCTTTAAAACTTTGAGTTTCATGGATTCTGGCTAGCTCCAGAACTTCTCCCAACCCCCGCTATCTAACCTAAATCACCCTGGCTGCAGAGTAAAACCATGACTTCTTGTGGGCCTCACCACAAGAATATCTGAGCACCTTTATTTACTCTCACGACACACTGGGATGCCGAGCAGGGCCTGTATTCCCATTGACTCAGCTCCCCATCTGTCCATGGGGACTGAGTGATCTTCACTAGGGAAAAGGCTGGGTTCTGACTTGGGGTTGGCACACATGAGGCACAAGCCCAGTGAAGATAAGGCAGGCTGGGGAGCTGAGTCAGTGGGAACAAGTTAGCAGGCCCTGTTAAAGATCAAGATGGAGATGAGATCCCATACTTAGCCCTAACGCCTGGGGAAACAACATGGTGCCTGGACTTTGCTAGAATGTTTACCTCAGGGTGGTGTCCATGTTTTAACGAGAGAGTTTAAAAGCAATGTTCCCTCTAGTCTTTTCCATCCATGTGTGGAATAAATTTTTGAAGTGCACTGAGGCACGTGCGAATGTGCACCATCATTAGAATCATAAAACCTAGCTGTGGGTGCTCTGCTAATCAGCTGGGCGGCATTTGAATCTCTCCAGAGTGGCCACACAAGTGCACAGCTTCCAGGGAACGCTGGTTAAAACACTCATGTCTTTTCCCTGTGAAGGACAGGACTAAGTGACTTGCCTGAGGGCATGTAGGGAGTCTGGTAGGGCAAGGAACTGCATCTAGGCCTCTGCAATTGGAAGGCTAGTAGCCAACCCACTATACCTACTTCCTTTATAAGCTGGACTGGTCAGGTGCAGCAGTCTTAGTGATTAACAGCCCTCCTCCTCTCCCCACACCTTTTGCTTTTGCTAATGTGTAAAGATTTTCCTCTAATCATCCTGTCAGGAGCAGAGGGAGTGTGTGCTGTCTGGCCGTCACAGTTAATTTTACTACCAAACACTGCGGCAGCGGTTGCTGCTGCATTTCTTTTTCCTTTGTGGCTTCCAAATGATTGCTGAGGATGGAAACAGCTTCCACGCCCCCCCAATGGAAACCCTAACGACGTCTGTTCTCTCTCTGCAAACCTTCCGAGCTGGAGTTCGAGGACACGCACGTGTTTATGGAGGGTTGCACATCGGCTGGAGTAGGGGAAGTATCTTTGCTTTAAAAGAGAGACCCAACTCAGTGCAGAGGACTGGCAGCAGGATGGTACCCACAGGAGACATCCATCTAAAGAGAGTGCTTTCTTCTTGTGGGTCTTCCATGCCTCCCGCTTCCAACCCACCCAAGAGAATCCATCCCCTTGCCAATTGTTTTATGATGTATGACCGTATTATGTGCCTGGGGCTCCCATATTGGCTCACAACTATTCAGACACATGAATCCACACCCTGAAGAGTTTACAGTCTGAACAAAAGGATAATCATTAGCTCCATTTTACAGATGGGGAAACTGAGGCACACTGTGATGCTGTGGCTTCATCATGGTCAATCTATGGCACACCCAGGAGTGGAATCCAGTTCCCTGAGTCTCACTCCCTGTTTTACATACAAATGGCCATACTGGGTCAGATCAAAGGTCCATCTAGCCCAGTATCCTGTCTGCTGACAGTGGACAATGCCAGGTGCCCCAGAGGGAGTGAACACAACAGGTAATCCTCACGTGATCCCTCCCCTGTCACCCATTTCCAGATAAACAGAGGCTAGGGACACCATTCCTACCCATCCTTGCTACTAGCCATTGATGGATCTAACCTCCATGAATCTAACTAGCTCTTTTTTGAACCCTTTTAAATTCCTAGTCTTTACCACATCCTCTGGCAAGGAGTTCCACAGGTTGACTGTGTGCTGAGTGAAGAAAAAAAGGTCTATCTGTCTTTGATTGTGGCCACTCTTCCTCCTACAGCTGAGGGGAAAACATAACACAATTCCTATTGGGAATTTCCAGTGGCAACCATGGAGGGGATGCCTGAGATGTGTTCCCAGTGCACTGCCATTGCCTGTCATGTGTAATCAGGTCACCCCCGAGTGGCTGCCCCCTGGGGCTACAAAAGCCCATTCCTTTTTTTCAATAGCTAAAGGAGTTTTCAGCAGCTCTGGTGGAGACGGACCCTTCAGGTGCGGAAGGAGCTAGCCCTGAGCCACACTCACAACCAGGAGAGCTTTACGGCTACTGTAATGGCTCGTGACACATTATATCTTGACACGAGATCCCCGGTGGTCCTCTCGGTGCTCTACGTCTCAGAGACGGCGGGGCTGGAATTTGGGCTGTAATACAGATTACCAAGCTGTGCATAGAAGCAATCTGCAAGGCCAGGAATGGAAACAGTGACTGGGCTAAACTCAGGCTTGGTGCAGGGAAGCCAAGCTCCCTTGAAATCAGTGGAATTGAACCCATTTCCATCAGGCCAGGAAGGTAGATTACACTCTTACGGGCCAGACTGATCTCTGGTGCAATTCTAGGGGCGTGAGTGAATTTCACCCCTGAGCACAGAGCTGCCACTCTCGTGCATTTGTCGAGCCTCCCGGCGTTCTGCATGTCCTGGGCTGGGCGGTGCCTGCCACATGGCAGTCCCTTTAAATCATAAGGCTTGAGTTGTGAGCTCCATCTGGGGCGTCTGCAGCCATCACGCCCAGCAGAGGACTTAAAAAAACCCAGGCAGGGAATAAAAGCCCCCTGGTCATTGTGCTTTAAAATTGAGATGAAAATGGGTTTTGCTTTTCGCAATATTTAGCCTAAAACAAATGGCAGCTCTAATGATATTAGCATGGCCGACGTTCTGTGCTTATTAGTCAGCTCCATAACTTGGGCACTGGAAGGAAACCCTCCAGGGCGTAATACTCATTGGCTTCCCATTATTACTGTAACAGCATGGCTGCTGCTCCAGCTCCCAGCCAAAGGGAGGAGAGAACAGAGATGTTCCCGAACTCAGCGTCGGCTTATTTCATTTTTAAAATAATTCTGTTTCCTGCGCGACCTTGGGTGAGCCATTTAGTTTTCCCGGAGAATCTGCTCCCATCTGTTACTCGGAGAAGGCTTCCTACTCTAGTGGGTCTGTCCGCATCACAAGCTCTTCCAGTTGCTTGCCGTATACAGCGCCTAGCACCCTGGGGTCCTGGTTTCCTGTTAGCTGCTGATTTGCAAAGAACTGCTGGCTTCCATGCATCCTCCGGTGACCTTTCACCCAAATGCTTGCGCCTCCGGCGAGGTGTGTGTCTCCTGCTGGGGTCTGCGATGGGGGAAGACATCGCTGGGTCTCTGCTGTGAATGCTGATGCGAGGAGGCGTAGGGTGAATGCTCCCATCTTAAGTGGCTAGCAGACGGGTCTGCTTAGCCCGAGGGTTCTGGCGCAGTCTGCTGAGCCTTTCATTTCTAGGTCAGTGGTTCAAATCCCAGCTCAGGAGTACCCAAAGGCTGTTCCTGGAGTGTGCATGTGTCACCCCAGGGCTTGGGGGTGAGGGGCCCCATTGTATTCTGGTCCCAGTGACTTGGCTCCCACAGTCAAAGACCCAATGGAACATAGAGTCTGAAGCCCCCTGTGTCCGACAGTCCTGCTGTGTTGGGGCTGAGGCATGTTGGCAGGGAAATGTGGGGGAAGCACAGACAGCTGCACTCCCCAGGGCTGTTGCTCACACACCTGATGCCAGCACAGAAGCCTTGGTGAACATTGATCCAATCCCCCCTCCATGCCAGCCTGTGTAAAGGGGCATACATGATCCTTCCCAAAGTATTTGAAAAGCCTCCCACATGACTCTGGGCTGAGACCTATCTGCCCTTGTTGGAACGTGGCTGAGTAATCAGCAGCAAAGTTGGGAATTGTTCTAATTGCTGAGTGTGTGCTTTCCAGCTGAGCGCAGTGCTGTAGAGACACACTCCCCCTCCTCCAGCACTCTGTTGCTGTGAAGGTTAATTAGTGTAAGTTTTAACATAATCTCCTCCGATCCCACGGCCTCTGTTCATTAGTGTTGGAGAGAGACAATGACAAGAGCTAATAGAGTCCCCCTTTCCCGCAAATTCCATATGAGGCTCCCCCCTCCTCCACATTTGCTCATTGAGGGGTGTATGCGCAAATGCAGAGTGATCCACTCTTCCCTGCATAGTGTCGTGTGGAAATCATAAGAAAGGCCATACTGGGTCAGACCAACAGTCCATCCAGCTCAGTATCCTGTCTGCCGGCAGTGGCCAGTGCCAGATGCCCCAGAGGGAGTGATCACAACAGGCAATCCTCATGTGATCCCTCCCCTGTCACCCATTTCCAGACAAACAGAGGCTAAATACACCATTCCTACCCACCCTGGATGCTAGCCATTGATGGACGAAGCTATCTAGCTCTTTTTTGAACCCTGTTAAAGTCCTAGCCTTCACCACATCCCCTGGCAAGGAGTTCCACAGGTTGACTGTGCACTGCGTGAAGAAAAACTTCCTTTTGTTTGTTTTAAATGATTTTGTTTGTCATGAACGAATCTTCTCCTCTAGCATGTACATAGTGTTGGGAGGGTGAGAGATGGGCCAGTGGGTTTCACCAGTTCAGACATCCCACAAAGAGAGCCTTATTCATGGTGCATGTTGTGTCTGAAAGCCACTCAAGTCCTGTTTTAAGCGGTGCACAGGTTTTTGCAGGGCTTTAATCAGGGTTCTGGGCCTTATGGTGCAAGGTGCTGTACATTCTCTTGGGCTGTGAAGTCTCTGCACCCTGAAGGAGCTTGTGATCTGAAGGCCAGACGCTGCTGGTTGGTTCCCTTTTGCTGCAGGTGAATTTCACCCTCTGAATTCCTCTATCTACTGCAGGGTTTTGCCTGCTAACATGTGGATTGCTCCGCGCCCGCATAAAGGTTATGCCCAGAGACTGCTTTGGGTGGGAACAAATATCCACACGGGACCCTTTTTCCTCTCATCCAGGCCGCACCCTGCGTTCATCCCAGGCTGATGCCCAGAGAGCCAGACCTGGTTTTCCCTTGCATCTTCAGCAGTTCTGTCTCAACATAGCAACTGCCTGAGGCTTTGGTGAAGATGTCAAGATTTCCCAGCAAAATCCTGCAGCTCTAGGAATGTGCTGGGCACGCAGGGGGGCTGCTGGACAAGGCCCAGCAGCTCAGAGGCAGGGCAGTCCCCAGTACCCTCAAGAGCTCCTGTGAGCTAAGGATGGAGCTGGTCTGCGGGCAGTTACCTGCACCCTTGGTTGTGCACCCCCTGCTGGCTGTTGAGGCATTTCATAGCCCTGGGGCTCGGGGTGCACTTAGTGCTGGGGGAAGGCGCTGGGCTGACAGCCCTGGAGGCTCGATGCTCACAGAACCGGGGCTGCCTGGGGCTAGCGGGGTGCCCTGCCCTGCACAGTTCCCTGCTGGTCTGCTTCAGCCCATGCAAACTCTTTGGATGACTCTCCATGGCCTGCGCAGTCCTACTGACGTTAGGGCTTCATCTTGCAAGAACCCACCCACCCAGGTGCCAAGGTGAAAGCTGGACTGGGGCAGAGTGCTCGGCACCTTGCAGGAGTGGGCCATACGCGAGTTGTTATTCTGCACCATTGCTGGCTGGCCGTCCAGAAGGGCATTAAGCACCAGGCTAGCAGCTCTTGTGCAGATGGCTCGGTGGCCCCTTTACTGGACAAGGCAGGGAGGTGATCCTAAGGCCCAGGGGGCCAGATGCGGCCCCTGGCTTGTCTGGGTCTGGCCCCTGAGGCTTTGAGGGCCCTGCACTGGCTCTTCAGCCCGCCCCCCCACATCTGCCCATGGCGCTGGAGCACACAAAATCTAATAAACTGGGCCCCTGTAGGCTCTGGTGTGTAAGGGGAACTTGGGGAGTGTCTTTCTCCTCAGTCAGTGAGGGGGTTTTTTGGGTGGGGTTTTTTTTTAGCTTTTCACTTGTGTGTAGCCTCCAACTGATTTCTTTATGTGGATCAGTGGCCCCTGGCCCAGAAAAGGTTCCCCAGTCTGGTGCTAAGGGGTGAGGGTGGTTTTTTTTTCACTGAAGAGACCAGAAAAGACTCAGAGCGGATCCTCAGCAGGTGTGAATCAGCTGGGGGGCTGCCCCCCCGCTATTATTAAGCACCCCTCTTGGGCCCCTAAATATACAACTTACCTGGGATTGACAAATGGCTTCCCGGCTATGTACCATGGGCAGAACTGGGTGTTTTAATAGAATGGGTACGATGAAGTCTCAGTCTTTGGGGTCTAATTTCAGAATGAGGCCACACATTCTCCTGAGAACTATCAAAAAATGTGCTAAGAGTGCACAATGGGAGATGTTTCAGACTTAGCACTGTGCCTCCGCTTTTCTTGTTTCTTTATTGTTTAGACCAAAACGCTGGAGTAATCGCTTACCCAAAATAGCCTCTTTCTTTCAAACCATGTCACTGGTTTTGAACCACGTAAGCATCTTCCCTCCTGAGGGGAAAAGAGGCCCTTTAAACCACTACATTTGTCACACAAATTGGCGTTTAAGTCTAGTAGCAAGAAATGTTAATGGGGAGGAAGAGACTTTCAAACATAGAATCACAGAATTGGAAGGGACCTCAAGAGGTCATCCAGTCCAGTCCCCTGCCCTTAAGGCAGGGCCAAGCCCCCTATAGTCCATCCCTGGCAGGGATTTGTCTCATGTGCTCTGGAATATCTCCAATGAGGAGATCCTTTTGAGGATCTGCCCTGAGATCTGTCTGTTCTCTTTAGTTGAGAAACAAAACAAAACAAAACAAAAAACCAACCACCCCACCCCCCATTTCTTCCAGTGCTTAACCATCCTGACAGGAAGTTTTTCCTAATGTCCAACCTAAACCTCCCTTGCTGCAGTTTAAGTCCATTGCTTCTTGTCCTGTCATCAGAAGCCAAGGGGAACATTTTTTCTCCCTCCTGTTTGTAACACCCTTATAGGTCCTTGAAAGCTGCTATCATGTCCCCTCTCAGTCTTCTCTTTTCCAAACTAAACAAACTCAGTTCTTTCAGTCTTCCCTCAGAAGTCATGTTTTCTAGCCCTTTAATCATTTTGTTGCTCTTCTCTGCATCTTCTCCAATTTGTCCATATCTTTCCTGAAATGTGGTACCCAGAACTGGACTCAATACTCCAGTTGAGGCCTAATCAGCGCAGATAACAGAGGTGATATAATGTGCTTAGATAATCTTGATTATTTGCAACAGTGGCCAGGAGACATAGTCATGGACCCAGGACCTGTATGGACACAGAACAAAGGATGGCCCTACCACCAAAGAGCCGACAGCCCAAGTAATACCAGGTGAGAGCTGGTCGTGAACTTTCTAAGGTAGTTTCTAAGGTAGCGTTTCTCCGCGAGGCAGTTGGAGGTGTGCCGCAGAGAGAACAGAATTCAAAATGGCCGCTCAACAACTTTTCACTGCGGGCTTTCTTTTTTTGGTCAACTTTTCTCTGGCCGCCCTTAAAGGAGAAAGCCTCCCTCCTTTTTTTTTGCTCAACAAAAAAATCCTTGGTGTTCTCGGTAAAAAAAATTGTTTGCTGTTCTGCTGTCTTAAAAAGTTTAAGAAACACTGTTCTAAGGGGACACTTTTTCCACCAGAAAATGTGGGTTTGTCAAAACTGAAACGATTAGCAAGAATAGGTCATCTTAGACAAATGTTCTGACTAAACCACTTTGAAATGTCCACTTTTGACAGTTTGAAAAAGAAAAGCTTAATATTTCTATTTCAAATGATTTTGTGGGTCTGAGATTTTAGTTCTATATTATTTTTTAAAAAGTAAATAAAGGTTCAAAACAGAACCCAACCATTTTGAAATGATCAAAATGTGTTTGGCTTGACCCAATCCAGTTTTGTGGTTGAGTGGTCAGTTGACATGTTTTTGATGTTTGTCCTCATTTGAGAAAGAGAAAAAAAAAATGTTGGGACAGTCGCTTCTTGCTCCTCTCTAGCTAGGATGCTAAGAAACAAATGAGTAAATGAAGGAAGAATAAGCTGCAATGGGGCAGAGGGAAACTTGAGTGGAGTATCGGGGAAAGCCTCCGCATGGTGAGCTGTGTGGAGGTTCCTGTGAGGCTGCCCATTAGGGTGATATCGGGGTGCTGGATGGCTGTGGAATGATCTCCCCAAGGGAAGTGGGGGCAGCCCCATGGCTTGGAATGTTTAAAAGGTGCATTGAGATATGTACTGGCTGAGGGAGGTGGGTGAGATAATATCTTTTATTGGCCCAACTTGTGAAAGTATTACCTCACCCACTATGCCCCTCGAGGGGCTGATTGTCAGGTACACTAAGGTCTCCTCTTTGGTCTCTGGCCACACAAAGGCCTTAAAGAGGTGTGTGACGGGGCTGGCCAGCCCCACACTGAACAAGGGGGCGGAAAGCCCGCCTATTGGGTAGAATATGCCCCTTCCCTGCAGCCCTGCTGGGCATGCCTGCAGTGCAGCCCAGGTATAAAAGGCGGCAGGGCTGCTCAGTTGGGGCTGGCCGCCAGAGAGGAAGGAGCTCCTGTCCAGACACAGGAGGCACAGCCATTGCAGCTGGAACAAGAGGTACCGGACCGGTTACCCCTGCCGCTGTTGTCCCCGGGACGAGCCAGACCGCAACACCAGCTGCGCTGTGCAGCCCCCCTAGAAACTGTCGCTGCCCCAGCCACTGCTGTCTCCAAGGCCACGCCTGCCAACATTGCTGCTGTAGCCAGACCCACATCCACAGGTGAGACCGCTGTCGGCCAGGGCGAGGGGGTAGGAAGCAACCCAGGGCGGGGACCAGAAAAGTACCCAGCGGGCTCGGCGAGTTTCGGGGAGAACTCCCCGCTGAGCCAGTGGTGGGAACCACCCACCACTGATAGGGCCCTGGGTTGGGGCCCGGTGGAGAGGGAGGGCCCGGGCCTCCCTACCCCTTCTTCCCAGATCCCGGACGAAGAGGGGATCCCCCAAAGGACTAGGCCACTGGGCCTACATTTAAAAGACCAGGCCTTGGGGATTGGAGGGGGTGGGGCCGGTGACCCCACCACAAGGTGGAAAGGGCCTTTGAGACTCCTCCCCAGCTGGCATAGTGGAGCTAGTTCTGTTCCTGCCTCCCCCGCTTCCCCTCCCGCCCCTGCTTGAGGGCATGGACAGGAAGCCAGAGAGTGGTACAATTCTCTGCCTCCCAGGGCATATGGGTTTAGAGGTTGCTCGTGGTGGGGGATGGGGGTGGGGAGGGGACAGTGATGCTGGTGGGCAGGGCCAGATCATGTGCCTCAAAAAGGTGCTTCAAAAAACCCACGTTGCCTCTTGCTCTGGGTGCCTGGCCCAGGTATGTGAATGGAGCAAGTGAGTCACGCTCTTAGCACAGGGCATGATCCTAGATGGGAGGACTCTGAACTTGCAGGGGACTGCAGTGAGCGTTTTAAGCACCTGGCTGAGTGCTGGGGGTTGTAGCGGCGTGTGTGGTATGGGGTGCACATATGATCAACTCCGAGGTTCGAAAATCACGGCAGCGCACCTCCCATGCTGTCTTTCTATTTGCTCAAGGTCCAAAACCCAAACGCTTTTTCTAGCTTTTTATTTTCCCCTCTCTCCCGCTGCACAGTTTGGCTGCACCTTGCGAACGTATTCTTCATTTTTCTGCACTGATTGCTAGATACAGGTATGCTGGTTCTTTAATACAGGTGATAGGCCATGCAGGTAATAAATGCTGAACAGACAATACTACAAATGATGAACGGCTATAAGGAATGTTATCAGGTGTCCGCACAATGTGGTGTTGTCTGACTGCCTGAGTTTGTTAGTAGAAAGCTGGCTATGCAGCTTAATTAGGCATTGGTCCCTCTTGCTGGGAGTGCCACTACAGGGTAGCTTGCCCGAAAAGTCCTGATCCTATACAATGGGGAGCACTCAGAACTCCTACCCCAAACT
Organism: Pelochelys cantorii; assembly: GCA_032595735.1. NCBI lineage: Eukaryota > Metazoa > Chordata > Testudines > Trionychidae > Pelochelys > Pelochelys cantorii. Next base: position 11,624,535 of record CM064353.1, on the reverse strand, counting down.
CCTGGTATCTTTCTTGGCCTGATTGTTGATCCACTAGTGCAGTGAGTCGCATTGGCCTCCGCTTCGTCCTTCAGTGATGGATGTTTCTGGGACTAGGGTACGACAAAGAAGATGTGTGAGGTGCCTCTCTGAGGCTACTTTGATCCGAGGAACGTGCTAGCCCTGTTTTCTTCTCTGTAGGGCCGTTCTGCCTTCAGGTGGAAATGTCGCTGTAGAGAAGAAACCCGTTGCTTTATTCTGCCTTGGGTTTGCAGAGCAGCTCCTCCAGATGGTGAAGGTGCAGCAAACCTCAGTCGACTCCATTTTTCATACTGTGGCAAAGGGGTACATGTTTTAGGGGATGACGGTGACTAAGGGGAAAATTTTTCAGTTGAGTGTCAGCCAGAGCAATTCCTCCCAGTGAAATCCAACTGGCTGGGGGGAAGAGTCTGGCAAGGGAAGCTTTAAAGCCCAACTGCTTGAGGCATTTAAGTCTCAAGCCCCAGTCGCAACTGCTTGATTGTGAACATTCACTTTTTCTCTCAAGGACAACATGCAGCTTTATCCGCCAAGACTGATACTGAAGCAAATTCTCTTTCCTTCCCTCTGTGCCCCAGTTTCTCCTGAAATACGAGTTCTGGGGACTTTGCCAATGAGGCTTTGCAAACATCAGGTGTGTTTGTGAACTTGCCAAGTTATTATTTGCATTATTGTAGCATCTAGGCCAGGGGTTGGGAACCTCAGACCCGGGGGCTGGATGCAGCCCCCAGCTTGCCTGGATCTGGCCCCTGAGGCTCACGGATACCCCCACATTGGGGAGCCCAAACTGATGCTCCAGCCCCCCTCCAGCCACCCACAGGGCGGGAGCACCCAAAATCTACTAACCTGGGCCCCCCCAATCTCTGGTGTGCGAGGAGAATGTGCGGAGTGTCTATTTCCTTCTTAATCAGGGACCTCTCACTTTGCTTCTCTCTTGTGTGCGGCCCCCAATTGATTTTTCTGCGGGTCAGTGGCCCTGACTCAAAAAAGCTTCCCCACCCCTGATCTAGGCCCTTGCCATAGGCCAGCCTCCTCTTCTACAACACCAAGGTTGTGCGGGTGTGCAAACAGGCCTGCATGCTTGTGTATGTGTGTACACATCTAGCTGTGTGTAATGTGAGTGCATCGTTCTATATAGGGACGCGGTGTCATTCCGTGCACGGCTGCTGTTGTATTTACAGTCTATTCTCCTCATTCTTTTTTCCCCTCCACCTCTTCCATGTCCCTTTCATTTGATGGGAGCACACTTTTGCCGGAGCCCAGCAGCTGTGGACGGGCTTTCGGACTGGCTCTGCTGCTGCCCAGACTTAAATAATCCATCCTGCCAAGCAGGCTGCTTGTGAGCACTAGACGGCGCCTCAATCCACAAAAGAATTCCCTGCTCTGTACTGGGCAGAGTCTCCGTAGCATCCCAGCGGATGCAAAGAAATGTGAGCCAGCAGGCAAAGGGGCTGTGGGGGAGAGGAGGAAACCTGGCAGAGAGTGGCTACCGCTTTCTTCTGTGTCGCTCACTCTAGTGGAAGAGGTATCAGACAAAGAACAGACTTCTCCCTCTTTCATTCCAGATTCCCCCACGCAAGCCTGGATGCTTAAAACGCAACACTACCCATAAAGGTCTACTTTAGTCACGAGGCACACGGGGAGGCTTTTAAATCTCTATCTAAAAATGGTCTGACAGGCAGCATCATGTGAGTCTTTCTGTTCTAGGGACACATGGGGTAGATGTGTGAATGTTGATCCAATAAGAAAGCCGTCTTATGCACTGAAATATCCATATCTATTACCCACATTCATGTGCTGTTTGTGTGTAGGAGGGTTTTTTTCCTTGCACAAAGAAATCGGAGACAGACTTTATTTTTGCCTGTTTATCTTTTTTATATATAATGTTTTGGCAAGTCTGTTCTCACTTCCTGCCCTTCCTCCACCCGCACTTGGTAACTTAAATGTAGGCGTTCGCTGCAAACCATTGAAATGCTGGATTTTGCAAGTGATTCCTTTGATTTCAAAGGGCTGGACATTCGGCTGGAGAATATCGGTGTAGCTCTGTCAGTTCCATTGGACTAAGACCGGTTTACACCAACATGGGCTCAGATGGAATGATGCAGATTTACTCTGGCTGAATATCTGTCTCTTAGACATCAACCGGCACAACTGGATTGAAGCTGACAGAGCTGCGATGTGAAACTGAGCTGAGGAATTTTAGCAAAGACTTCGCTTCTTTTTTTTTAAAAAAATGGGCCCATCTCTTCGTTTTGCTGCAGCTTCCCTGATTTGCTCCAGCAAAGGATCTAGCATGCTCTTCTGTAATGAACAGAGCTGACCAAAAATGGCATTTTTTTCTCTTTTTGTCTTGAGTTCTTTTTCTCCCTTTGAGAAATTGGCCCTTTGACTTGCGGTGAGTCACTGGCTCAAAACAGGAGCTTTGAACTGAACAACAAACCTCTCGTTCCTCTGTCTGATCTTGCAGCAACTCAAGCGAGAAAATTTGTTCTATTTGCTGATCTGGGGGGGGGGGGAGGATACTCTCAAAAGAACAACAACCTCCAGCCCCCATGAAACTTTACATACATGTGCTTACCAGGACCCATTGGGTTTAATTGTGTGGCTATTATGCCAGTTTTAGTTCTATTAATATTTCACTTTTAATTAAATTGGTCTCCTGTCCTATCCCCCTCCCCCATTCTTTTTACTAGAAAGGAATTACCATTTACCAAAGCCAATCAACTGTAATTAAAAAGTATCCCCTAGAAAAAGGACTCTGTGTGTGTGTTTCAGATTTCTTTTGACTGACCCACAAAGAGGAGTATGAGGCGGCAGCTTTGGCATAGGTTATTGAACTGTTTCTGCAGAACAGAGGAGGCGAGACCAGTCCATCAGCTGTGGTTTCAAATTTTCCTTTTATTAAAGAAAATTGCGGGCGGCCTTTCTGCCTGCTTATGCTGAAATGAGATGAGCCAGTGGACGAAATGACCTTCCTGGCTGGAAAGGAGCCAGACACTTGGAGGCTAGATAATATTTATACAAACCCATTCTTCATTTCTTTTTTTTAAACGTGTGTGTGTGTGTGTGTGTGTGTGTGTGTGTAAGTAAATGGGTGTCAATGCTCCCCTGTGTTCTGCTGATCCAAGGCTTTTCAGTGAAGGCGCTGCTGTTTAGACAGGCCCTACCCTGCACCCCACTCGCTGCGGGGAGATTCTTGTGCCAATTGCAATGAAGGATTAAGCCACACACGGACTTTGGCAGTGGGGTTTTGTTGGTTGCAGGGGCACATCTATGCCAAGATCAATGAAGATTGGCACTAAGGGCCACTGCCGCTGGCTGGGAGTGGTACCTCGGGATTAACCCCATTTGTAGCTAGCTGGGTGACTGGTGGAGTAAGGCTGCTTGGCTGATGTAATTTCCCATCCTTTTCAGAAGGCCAGCACACTTCCGTCTCTCCAGCACAGGCACCTTGTGGTAGCACTTGGGAGGTACACTGTCCCCACTGTGTCCCTGCCCAAATCTTAATTGCTAAATGGAGGAGGCACAAGGAGGCCCTCCCATTCCTGGAGGCGGCCCTCCGGTACGCCCTCCCTCCACAGGCTCCATTCGCCTATGATTCCGATTTGTGTTGCATAGGCCTGGTGCTTGCCATGGGCCCCATGAATGACACCCACTGTGACCACCCATGACCCTGCGGGGCCAGCTCCCAACCCGGTGAAAACCAGCAGGGTGCATGAAGCTGTTCCCATCTAATAGACACTGTCCCCTGCATTCCAAACCCCATCAGGTGGTTGTCCATGCCTGCCTCCCAGGATGGGCGAGCGTTTGGTGATCTGTCTGAATTCCTGTCATTTGACTATGCTGAAGCCGTATCGATCTGCATGGATGATGAATATTGTATTTCATGCTGTGTACAGCAAGCCATTTGCTGACAGCACTGAATTCACTTGGAGTATTTTATCCTTTTTTTTATATGATCAGCTGTCTGAAGAATCCGATCTCTGCAGCTCCATTCAGCAATCATTTTTGCATTATATGATAAATGCTTAGCGTGCACCACCCAGCTCAGACGAAGAGCACCGTCTGCGGCGGAGGAAAAATATTATCTTAAAAACATCCCCGCTCAAACTGTGCTTCACTTGAGCCTAATGAAACACAGGCACCTTTCATTTTATTGAAGTAGAATCTGGTCTCTTCTCTGCCACCCGCCGTGCGCTGAGTCAAACATGCTTACTTCCCTGACTGTCACATTTCAGGCCTCTCTGCTTCTGCTGGGGAGATGCTACTGTGCCATTCGGTGGCCTACCGTGTGCTGGGACGAGCCGGGTTTTTAAATGTTAATTGCAGGCTGACATTTTTGCTAGTGACATCCATGTGGGTGATGGTTGACTCCGGGCCGACAGTGTGCACACAAAGAGGAGAAGCCATGGCCCTTGTGAAGGGAGATGTGCTGTCCACAAATCTTGAAGAAAATAAGTGATAGTGTCCTAGAAGATGCTTTGGATGCATAAGTCTGAGCGACTCTGTTTCCGGGTCCTGGGTTTGAGGCCCCTGTGGCATTTTTTGGAAGAGAATCTGAAAAGCTGACTTCAGCTGGAGATATGATGGATCAGCAACTCTTTGATTCAGGCCATGGGAGGCTCAAGGTGAGGAGCCAGCATCAGTGGCCCATTCTGCATGCCCTGTGTGCTGAATAAATCAAATGGGCCTCTTGGGATTTTTGGAGAGGGAGGGGGGATGAGAGAGAGATATGCACAGTGGGAAAGGAGAGGAGAACCTACAAAGCTCCCACCACAATCCCTTGCCTTGGGACTGGCTCTTTCTCTGTCATGGCTGCCTGAGGAATTAAATGTGGGAACAGAGGATTTGCCCCCCGGTAGTTGTGTGATGCTTCAGAGGAAGGTTTTCCCCTTCCCTCTCAAGACATTGGGTTGGTTGATTGCATGATGCTACTGATGGTGAAAACTGTTGTTCCTTCCAGCTGTTTCGCTATGACATTAGCAGGCCAAAGTAAGGAAAGCCAGAGAAAAGATGAAATTACTTCTCTCTTCCTGAGCACCTTGTATCTGTAAAGCCCATGAGTCAGGCATGTAAGTGCTGTTTTCCCAGACTGAGTGAGGCACAGAGAAATGAAAAGCCTTCCCCAGCTGCCTCTGGAAAGACTTGAATGGGAGCTGGGCCAATCACTGGAGGCCTGGCCAATAGAATCTAGGTCTCCTGACTCCATGCTCTGCATTTCCTCCATTGATTCCAGCTGTGGGCTCAAGGACAGGCTGGACCAATCAATCCACCACTCTAGTATCCGGGCACATTCCCAGGTTACTCAGGGCATTGGGATTGTCCTTGCTGAGTCCCCAGGCAGTGTTGGAGCAAACAGTCAGCTAGGAACTCTTCACCGTACAGGAACAGTGGGAGGAGAAGGTGTCACCCGCTGAGTAGATTCATGGATTAAGGCCAGAAGGGATTAATACGCTCCTGTAGCGTTTACGCAGGGATTCCCGCATTTCGCCCATATCATATGGTTTAGCATGTTTGTAAATAATCAACATTGTCCCCTTTTAAAGCAAAGATCTTTCATTTGTTTCCCTCTATTCAACTCTCCTTATTACACAGGGCCTAGAATCAAAGGGTTTGCAATAGGAGAGGGAGACTTTTCTCACCTGTTGGCCATGGCTGTGGACATACCTGCTGCCAAGGAAGACTGATGCTTACGCCATCGCTGGCTGCTTGCTGGCTGGGTGGGAGCTGAGTTTGGTGGGTCTTAGTCCAGTCCCTGATTGGTGTCGTGAAAACCATCCCCAGACCCGGTCCCGGTTGGCAGTTTCCAGCCCAGATGCCAGTGATTGAATGGGAACAGTGAATAACTCACTGACCTTTAGAATAGCTCCTCCCTCCCTGCTTGATAGGGGTGATGCGAGGTCAAAGCCATGCTCGCTTGTCAGCTGATCTCCTAGTCTGAGGATGAGCATTATAGAAAAGCTCATGTTAATAAATGCACAGAGATAGGGCCCCTCCAGGAGAGGGTATCTGATCATTGGCATGAAGGGAAATAGGGCTGTCTGGGCCAGACCCATTTTGCATAGAACTCTGTCCCTCCAGGGCTGTCAAGCTACTTTAAAATCTGCGGTGCTTTCTAGTAATCACTTTATTTAAAGTGATGGGAAGGGACAGTCATGCCATGGAGCCAGGCTGTTCTCAGTGGTGGCAGCTGACAGAACAAGGAGCAATGGTCTCAAGTTGCAGTGGGGGAGGGCTAGGTTGGATAGTAGCAAAAACTATTTCACTAGGAGGGTGGGGAAGCACTGGAATGGGTCCCCTAGGGAGGGGGTGGAATCTCCATCTCTAGAGGATTTTAAGTCCTGGTTTGACAAAGCCTGGCTGGAATGATTTAGTTGGGATTGGTCCTGCTTTGGGCAGGAGGTTGGACTCAATGACTCCTGAGGTCTCTTCTAATCCTAGGATTCTATGAAAACTGATGGGGTCATTAAGGTCTCTTCTTATTCTAATCTCCTAGGATTCTCTGTCACTTAAAATATTCCAATGCAGAAAGTTGCCACCTCATACAGTGGGGGTCCAGGACCCTCAACTCAGGCAGCGGGATCTCTAAAAGCCTATTAATAAATCAGTTGCAAACTCTGGCGGCAACTTTTGCTAGGGGAGTTGGCCTCTGACCACATGGGGAAGGAAGAATTACTTTGGATTGTCGCAAACTTGGTTCCAGGCATGTGGGAATCCATGGGGCTTTATTCCTGATTCCTGCCCAGGAGAGGGGATGGGAAGTAGGTGGAGTTTAAACTCCAGATATTCCAGCCAAATCTCCGAGGGAAAAAGAGAAAATGGGAGGGTCAGTCACAGCGCTTCCTATGGAGATTTCTGAGGGTGGGGAATACAGCTTATTCTACAAATACACTGTAATTTCCTTAACCTCCTAGCTGTTTGTTAGTAACCACCCCATAGCCCAGGGCTTCCTGATGTCACAATCCAGCCACAAAGCTGCCATCCCACCCAGCTCTGGTTGAGGCTTGGCTCTGAGCGCCCCTCCCCCTGTATTCTGGGTTTGTAAGGACTGGGGGAGGAGAGGGATGATTCTCTGTGTGTCTTGTGGTCATGACTAAGCTTCCCATGGAGTGACATCCCCTTCTCAATAGAGCCACTGCTGGGTGTATTGTTCTAAGGCAGGTGAGGCCATTCCCATGGCCTGATTGGCCTGCGTCCCAGGCTCTCCTTGTCTGGGGATGCTGCGCTGACATTCCTGTCCCAGTGAGAGACCTTGTGCAGGGTGCGGAAGGGCTTGCGTGTGTCTCTGGGATCCTCCCCTCCCCACAGTCACTGATCACCAGCAAATGCCTGGCACTTGGATGCCAGTTCTTTTAAGTAGCTGACTGTAGGTATTTCCGTCAGAGAATCCCCAAGGGTACTTACTTCCTTAAGCTGCTGCAAGTGGAAGGGGGCAGCATGGAGGTGAGAGAGCCTGGAGAAGGGGGCAGGGGGATGCCTGTACTGTGCAGGCTTTGAAGCAGGGCCATCGTGCCATGCACTCTTCTCCCTTTGCAGAGGCTAGCCCAGGGTTGCATTGCACCAGCCCTCAGGCTGCAAGCTTGGATTGCAACAGTGGTGGACAACCTGCGGCCCATTGGGGTTCTGTGTGCTCCACGAGATGTTTGATTTACCAGGGTCCACACTCAGGGTTGCCAGATTCTGCTGTTTCTTGCCCACATAGGGGTTTTTTCCTACCAGTATTACTAACATGATGCAACATAAAGCCAGGGCACGTGAAGTGAGGTGGGTGCTGATTGCACACAGCACTGACTGGGAGAGCTGGGTGCTCCCTCTGCAGCCAATCACAGTGCTGCTACGGTCCCCGCCCCCTCACAAATTCTAGTTCGCAAAACTGCCCTATCCCGGGAGGCCGACTTGGTTACAACAATCTTGCAGCCCACTGAGATGAAAAGGGGCCATTCATGCAGCCCACTCATTAGCCTAGGTTGCTCCTCACTGGGTTAGAAATCAATGGGATCTGTAGAGGTAGAAGCCTGGCCATTGTTCACAGGCATAAACTATAGGTGGCTGCTTGTGGTCTCTTTCCTTGTGTACTCTGGGATCAGGTACGTTTGAGCACAGTGACTGCAGGAGCATTGCTGGGAGCAGCAATTAATATGCTATATAACTTGCCTGGAGATGTTTTATTCTTTAGGTTCTTTTTCCTCTCCCCATCTCTGAATGATGGGATGGCCCACCGTCCTTTCTACTGTGGGAGGTTTAATTCTACCCCCCCCCCTCCCCTGCTCCAAAGGACTAGATTCATGCCAGTGTAGATTTGGAGCAACTTCACTGCCTTGAGTAGAATTACTCTGGATTTACAGTGGTGTAAATGAATCGGAGTTGGTCCAAGGCCTCTGCATCTCCTCTTATTTGCAGACTGGTTACAGCTTTGTAACTCAATTGCTTTCAGTGGAGTTACTCCAGGTTGGCACCAGCTTAAGTGAGGGGAAACTAGGGCCCAGCCGATGCTGACAGCTTGAATGTTTAGAGAGGCTGGTGGGGATTGATTTGATTTCAAGCCTCTTCCAAAACAGACCAGGGAGAGAAATTCCAACTACTGTAGCCTTCTATACATGAGATCATTGTAACAAACTGGGCCATGAGGCAGAAGCTAGGAATGTTCCCATTGGCTCCAGGGGAAATAGGAGCAAGTGGAGAGATTTTTCAGAAGACCATATGGCTTCGGGTGCTAGGCTCTGCTGTGACTTGGCCATCAGCATGTCACTAGGAGCTGCTGAGTGCATCTTCAAGTTCTCCAAAGGGCTCTGAGTTTTTTGAGAAGTGTAGTCTCTGAACATTCAACTCTTGGATTCTGAACTCTTGAAAAATCCAGCTCTGTAACAATATCTAGTGGATGGCATGCTAGACTGGGATGCTGGAGACCTGGAATCTACTGTGGGGTGACATTGGGTTAATCCATGTTGCCACTTTGTGCCTCAGTTTTACCACCTGTAAAATGGAGAGAACACTAGAGACCTCCTTTGTAAAACAAAACATTTTTGACAGCTACAGATAAAGAGTGATTATATAAGAGCTGGGTGGTTGGGGGAGGGAGATTATTTATTAAGGATCTTACTTGACCCTGCAGTGGTGCATAAGATACTTTGGTATGTGCTCAAGATTCCTCCTGTCTACATAGATACACCTCCATAATTTCAGACAGGCCTGAGAAGTACATTCCAGAAAGTCTTGATTACCTTTTGTAGGCAAAAATCTTTATCATAAGAGTTGGGTTGTATTTATTTTCACTTTTTGAAGGGTGAGTCAGAGCAGCCAGTCAGACTTGGAACTCCTCTTGCTTTAGGTGGCTTGAAGAGGCAGGGCTGAGTTTTTTCTGGCGCTCCACTTACAGCTTTCCGTGGTCACCAAGCACCCCGGACTAGAATGAAAAGCGCATTTCAGAAGAGCTCCAGTGACCGATTAGCTACCCGTCATTACCGTGATGGATTAACGCATTTGCTGTGTCAATGGTTATTACTCGGGGGCTCTTTTTTCCTCTGGATTAATGAATTGATAGACCGCAATGACTTCTTCAGAGCCGCTAGAGTCTGCCAATGAGTTGGTTTATTAGCAAAACAAGACATTATACAAGCCGCGTGCTATGCTGACCATGTGCAGGAAGCAAAATATTATTTATTTGTTCTACAGGAGCGCCTGGAGGACCCAGCCCAAATCAGAGCCCCATTGTGCTCAACGCTGTACATACACATACTAAGAGACAGCTCTTGCCCCCGTGAGTGTCCAGCCAAAGCTGTTGCCTTTCATCTGAGGATCTCCGAGTGCTCTCTGGCAAGAGAGATTTCTAAAGCTTAGCAATTCTCCTGAGCGGTATCCCTATTTTGCAGGTGGGGAAACTGAGGCAGAGCCACGAACAGAGGTTGGAGCGCTGTAACCTTTGTCATTCTTACAGTAAAAGGACTCGTGTAAAGTTAGTTGTTGCACAAAGGCAGTTGCTGCTGCTTACATGACCGGTTTAGAGCTGTCTATCAAACGAATAATTCGAGATACTAAACCTCCTTAGGGACAGCAACATGTCTTGGTTTTTAACTAGACATTTCTGGCGTTCAAGCAGTGAAAAGATGCATTAGAAATGATGAGCGACGAGATTGTCTGTCAATCACCTCCTGGTTAGAGCAGAAAGAATTGTGCGTTTGGTTCTGAACAACTAACCCTAGGACGGCAACTAACTCAAGTTCCAGAACTGGCTTGGAGGGGGCGGTGGTGCATTTTTTACAGTCCCATTTAAAAAGGGGGCTCGAGTGGGGGGTGGGGGAGGGAAAATGAGGGTTTCTGATGGAATCCCCGCCTTCCCTCTCGAGTGGGTGGGTTTGCAGCTAGGGGGTGAGATGTGTCAGGGTGTGTGGGTATTGAGGTGTGTGTGTGTGTGGGGGGGGGTGTCGGATTGCTGTGCAGTGCACGATTATTCCCCCCCCCCCAACACCGCCAGGATGCACTAGTGCTTTAAAAGGCTGGCCCAAACCTGAGCCTTGGGCTTGAGCGCAGCTCCCAATGCAAAACTTCCAAGGCTCGCTCGCTCGCTCTGGCTGCGGAGCCTGCTACTCGGCAGATGTTATCCGACTGGATTTAGTTTAGCGTGACTGCAGCTCCCTTCCTCTGGCTCCTCTCCTGGATCGCTCGCTTTTTTGTTGCAGTCCTGAGGGGGGAGCGGGGGGGGGGGATGCGTGGACCGTCCCCTCGCAGCTGATATCTCTCTCGTTCTTTCCGGAGGACCTTGGAGGTTTTAAATCAACCCCTGCCTGACAGCGCGGATTCTCTCTTCCCCCGACGCCAGACAGTAGCTCCCTTTCCCTCTCCCCTCCCCGGCGGCCGCTCCGCCGCCTTATGCGTCAAATTAAAGGGGTTCTTTTAAAGTGAGAAAGCGTTTGGATGATGCGCGCTGGCGGAACCGGGCTCAGCCTCCTTGCCCCTGGACTACAGCGTTTCAGCAGGATGTGGTCTGGATAACCGCGGTCTCCCCCGGAATCTCCTGCAGCACCATGCGAGTGGACAGCTCCTCCGGCTGAGCCCGGCTTGGCCCTGAACCTGGTGTGGGGGAGTGTGTGTGTGTGTGTGTGTGGGGGGGGGGGATTGGCACCCCCACCAAGGCAGGTCAGAGCCTGCGTTGTTCCTCGCTAGCAAGCCGTGGCGTGGAGGGAGCCGGATCTTCGCTACCGCCCAGGGAAGGGCTCGCAGATTATCACCGGGGGGTTGCCCGCTCGGCCGTGCCCAGGTAACACAAGGCGCAGGGAACCCAAGCTGCCCTGGGCGCTGGGCAGCCGAGCGCCCAGCCGGGGGAAGGCGGCGAGGGGGAAGTGCCATCGATCGAGCGGCTGGGCACAAGGCGAGCGGAGGGCGGGGAGGCGGCCGGAGGCTTCAGCACCGCGGACAGCTCCCGGCGCGGGGAAGCGGGTGGCGCCGGGAGCAGCGGATCGCGCCCAACTTTGCCCGGGGGCCGGCTGCGGGGTGAGTGACTCGATTTCTCCTTCCACCGCCGGGCAGGGCGGGTGGCGCGGGGCTCGCAGGCAGATCCGGGCAGGGATCCTCCGCCAGAGCCGGCTCGGGTTGCTTTCCAAAGGAGCGATGCTTGGGGACAGTCCCTGCCTGTGGGACCCACCTGCCCCGCAGGCCTGTAAGGAACAATGTGTGTGTGGCGGGGGAGGGAGTCTAGGTCCCTTCCAGCTGTCCCACCCTGATTGCAAAGGGGAGCGGGGGGACTGGTTACCCCGGAATTGGGGGCTTTGCTTGCTTGAGGACATGCTCCTGAAAGCACCAGCGGCTTTGGCTCGGCGCCGGAGACAGGGGTCCTGCTAATGGCTCGCCGCGCAGTCCTGGGACTGCAGGTGGGACCCGGGAAGCGGGGGCGGGGGGGGGGGGGAGGGCCTCCTGTCTTACATAGAACAGCCCCCAGCTCCCGCCGGGGCAGAGCGAGAGAGTTGCAGCCGCCTAAGACCGTAAGTCAGCATCGATCTTCCCTACCAGGCGGGGCTCTGCCCCTGCCCGCCCCCTCCCCCCCCAGGCCTCTGGGACCCGCGGAACGTCTTCCTGAGAGAGGGCGGACTGCGCCAGCCCCAGCTGCAGGGGAACGACTTGAACCGAGCAGGATCGAATCAAGCCCCGGTGCAGGAAGACGCTTGCCCGGGCAGGCAGGGAAAGCCGGTGGAACGGAACAGGGAGGAGGCTATGGAAGCGGACCCGGGCGCTCGGTGCTTCCTCAGTCTGCTTGGCTCTTGCTGGCCCTCTCCTTCCTCACTCAGTAGTTTGCACCCGCAATAGTGTTGTGAGCTCCCCCTGCCTGCTCGGTCTGGAGCTTTGTTAAACCGGCCTGGCAATTAGCCCCCCACCTGCCCCAGAGAGTGGCTCTGAAAGAATCGCGAATCCCTTCCTGGCTTTTGCTAACAGCTCCCCCCACCCCCGCCCCCGCTCACACGCTGCCCTGCAGGCTACAAACCTTGAGCTTGTTTGCTTCTCCCCCTGCCTCACGTCCCTCTGGAGGCGACACCCTGGCACATCTGTTGGGAGGGGAGGTGTTTCCCAGTGCTGTCTACGGGGGAGTACAGGGACTCAGCCTGGAGAAGCTATCGTCTGCTGCTCTGGCCTTCGCAGTGACTCACAGGGTGGACCAGGAGATCAGTCAAATAGATACAGGCATATGTAGTTGGTGGTCAGGCTGCGTCTTCCCTGCCTGGTCTCTTGCCCTCCTGGCTTCCTCTCCTGGGAAGCCAAGAGGTGGCGGGGAAAGCGAAGGAAAGAACGAGCCACCCCCCGCAGAAGGGCAAAGGTACATACTGCCGCCCAGGAGAAAACAGCAGCTACTCCTGCTAGGCCTGTGGGAACTCTGTGCTGTGAATGGAGCGGGCTTGGGTGTGTTCTCTCCGCTGTAGGCAGAGCTCAGCCCTCGGAGGTGAGTTTCCCAAGAGCCTTTCCTTGTAATAAGCTGGAGACGCTGGTGTTCTGCAGAGGAACCACTTCACAAAGTTAGAGGAAAGCTATCTCTATCCTGGGCCCAGTCACGTCCCCATGTGCTGTTGTCGGGGCTAGTCCCACGGTGTCCGACACGCTAGCCACACGTGGCTATTTGGCCAGTGGCCTGTGGCTAGCTGGCTCACAAAACTATTTACATTTCAGAACAATGTGGCTAGGTCGCTATATAGTGGCTACTGCTTCAGAATTGGTTGGACACCACTAGTGAGGCTGAATTGGGATTTGTCTTCACAAGAAGAGCTGAGGGGAGCCTGGCTGGAGGCCCCCGCCCCGCTTTTCTAGGCTAATGCATTTGACGGGTACTCAGTGTGGTGCGCTCAACTCATTCCTAGGGAGGTGCTTTTGTCTCGGCAAGCCACGGCCTGTATTGTGTTCAGGAGGCTCAGGGCTGAGTCATGGTTGTTGCGGGCTGGCCTTTGGCCCTGGGTTTGAAGAGGGAACAATACAGGCTGGAGGAGTGGAGTGGGGGAGGAGGTCCCACCACTGGCTGGTTGCCCCTTGGCACCGCCTGTGGGTGAAGAGAGACCACCAGCTCGGTGGAATGCCTTCAGGAGCTCAGGGGGAACATGAGCAGTTAAATCAAGAGCTCCTCTTGCTTCTCCTTTTCCCGTACAGCGTCTTGTTTCCTTCAGCTACCAGGGAGAGCCTGAGTCCAGGTCTCCTTCCTTGCCCAAGGGCCTCCTGCTCTGGCGGTGCAGCTGTTAGGGAGGAGAAGGCTTACCCCGGCCTTGCAGTGCGGAGGGGGCAGGGCGAGGAGAGATCCCTCTTTCTCTAAGCTGCAGTTTCGAAACAACCTGCCCCCAGAGGCAGGGCAGTCTTGGCCGCGGCTCCTTTCCTTCCACCAGGAATTCCTCCCACTTCTCCTTGGTTCACGTCATTTCGCCAGCGAGCTTGGCCCTGGCCTGGGAGGTTCTCTGAAGGGAGTGAGGGCGAATCACAGGAACACAGAAATTGTCAAGCCACAAGTGCCTCCACTCGAAGGTCCTGTCTCCCGGAGTGACCAGCTGCTCCTGACAGTGCCCGACCGCCCCGTCAGGTATAATAAACCTCCCCTGCGGGTTGGCTATTTCCCATCAGTGTGGGCAACCTGCCTGTTTCAGAGCATGCTCCAAGGGAGGTCCTGTGGGGAGCGTGCGAGCCTGGACTTGGTAGACCCAGCTGCAATTTCCTGCTCCAAGTGCCCTTGGGCAAGTTTCTCTGTGCCTCAGTTCCCCAGCTGTACAATAGCGGTAATCCGCTTCCCTACCTCGTAGGCCGCTGGCAGGAGAAATGCATTAAAGATTGGGCGGGGGTGGGCTTGGAAACGGCTGGATTTAGAGATTTAAAAAACCGGGAGAGACGTTACATAGAAGTTTACACTCAAAACAAAACCTCCCCTGTCTCCCCTAGACTGATGATGTTCCTTGCAATCCCAATTCCTTCCCTCTCCTGACAGCTGTCCAAGGCTCAGTGCTTAATTTGTAATGAAAGGGATGCCGGGGCATAAGCATATTTTTACTTTCATAACGGATGTAGCCAGCCCAGAGATGCTGGGGCTATGAACGGCCAAGCCCCAAAGTGCCAGGGCTCAGTGCAGGCACAAATGAAGCCTCAATATCGGACTGGCAAGTACATGGGGCTATTGTCTGACAGTTCCTCCATCAGCCGGGGCCCAGAAATATTGACACAACATACCAGGGGAAAATGTGCTGCTTAACTTTTGCGTTGCTTGTCTGATTGATTCCCTGCTCCCTCCAGCCTTCAGCTATTCAGGAGACAGGAGGCAATGTGATAAAACCAGCTTCACCTGCTTCCAAACCACCATATCATGCCCCTTCTTTTCCCCCGCCTTGAGGATTTTTCTGCTAATTTTGTCTTGGTTCCTTCATTTTGCTGGGGCCACTTGGCTCATTCTGTCTCTTTCCCTCCCGGTCCTTTTGCCGCAATAAGGGGCCACCTCTCTGAAATGTAGCAGCTTTGCTTGCGCATGCATTACCCAGCAAGAAGCATCTCTGGGGATATCAGGATATGCGCCGCTGAAACTGCCTCGCCTGTCCGCCCGCACTGAGCACTTCCAGGGATGGCTGGTTGGAGAAGGGGCGCGCACGCGGGTGGGTGTGTGGCTGTCAGCTGTTCGACAGAGTGAGATCCTGGGACTCGGCTGTGGGGTGGCAGTGATGTACGTGCATGCAGCTGATGGGTTCTTCGGAGATGAAAGTTGGGCCGTTCTGTCATTCGACCCCTCCGTTAGTGGGAAGCGATCAAAAATTAATGTAAAGGCGCCATCGTGTTTGTACACGCAGACTTGCAGACTGACTCCTTCCGACTCAGAGGCTCTGGTTGGGGTTGTTTCTTAGCACACTCGGTGCTGGTTCAACTCACAAGCCCTGCTTTGCTTTTCCGCCTGTCACAATGGGGTTGAAATCCTCTGATCTCTGGCTGATTCGCTCTCCCCCTCTTCCTGGCTTTTCCTTTTCGGTGCAATGCAACCCTGGAAAGCGAGGGATTCAAATTGGCTCTTTTCTACGAAGACAAGGAGCGGGAGAACTTGCCTGCAGTTAAAGAACTACAGTCGGATGGTCTGATCTAATGCTCATTGGGCATTTCTGTGGACTTCAATGGGCTTTGGATCAGGCTCTGTATGAGAGGGGGAAATAGTTTTATAATAACCTAAATGAAGTCTGCTACATCCCTTCGGAATGCTGTATCAGTATTTATTATGAATGGGATGCTTCCGAGAGCGCTACTTAGTAGCTCTGAGTTTTTCTTAAAAAAAAAAAAAAAAAAAAAGGCATGCAGAAGATGTTGCCATTTGCTGGACCAGATCCAAAGGAGGTAGAAATTGGCTCTCTTAATTGGGTCATGATGACGTAAGCGCTCATGGTATTGGCTATGCTAGTCAATCCAGACATCATTGAATTGGGGCCGTACTGGAATGTTTTTTTTTGTTTAGTTTAAACACTGGGTCTGTGTGTCTCCACTTAGAACTCACTCCTAGCCCTGGGCGACTTTTCTTGCTTGGGCCAACCAATACGGGGCGACTGAACTGGGATTCTTTACATTTCCACGTGTCGAGAAATGAGTTAAACGACTTCTCCCCCCTCTTCTGCTGTATTTAACATGGGCTTGGCAGCAAAATCTACAGCCCTAGCAAAGTCTCCCATAATAGCCTCTCAAGTGGGGAAAAAACTAGTGCAAGCTAATTGGAATATTATGCTGTGATAAGACCGTCCTCGCTCTCCAAAGGATTAGCAGGTGGGGAAAAGGGCCTGGATTTAAAAAGAAAGAGGCTGGTTTAAACTCACAGCAGCCGCAGCAGCGGTACCGAGGGAGGAGCTCTTCTCGTTGCGTTTTCCCACTGGAGAGTCCGTGCTGTTTAGGATTATTGGATTTTAATCACTTCCTTGGCAGAGCCTCTTTCCAGTAGGGAGGAGGGAATGTGGTTAGTTCAGGGGCCAGAGCTGGATTTTGCTAGAAGTCAAGGAGAGCAGTTGCGGCAATTTGTCACTTTCCCCAGACTTCTGACAAGTCTTTAGGCTCCACTTTCTTGCATCCCCCCACTGTTGCAAGAGAGAACATATTCCCATGTGATTTATTTATATGATGACACTGATTTTGCTGTGCCCCACGCCACCTTTTTTTGAATAAATGCCCCTGCCAGGCAGGCAGGATTTCTGGGTTCTGCTCCCCGGCTCTCGCAGGGAGTGGGTTCATGATTAGAGGAGGGGATGAGGAGGCAGGACACCTGGGTCTTGCTTCCAGCTCAGCAGGTGATTTCATTGGCGGAAGTTGGGCGAATCATTTCAACCGCTCCTTGCCTCAGTTTCCCCACCTGTAATTTGTGTGGGACCTTACTTTCCTTCCGACCTTTCCTCAGCTGGCAAAGCTGAATTAATGCTTCTACAGCCCTAATCACGGAGGGGGAAAGACCATGTGATGTGATGGTGTTATGATACAGCTCCAGTGAAATCAACTTCTATTGTAAGGCTGTTATGGTGACCAAAATCAGTGTTTCTCAACCAGTGGTATGAGTACCCTTAGGGGTACTCGAGAGAAGTCTGGGGGGTACGTCAACACACTTTGGAGAAAACTGAATTTTTGTTTTAAGTTTTACAGCGCTTTATTATGTTTGTACTTTTTACACCCAAAAATTTCATCGCCTGCCCGGCTACGATTAAGTTGTTTAAATAAATGTGTTGCAATGGTAGAAAAAAATTGTGTGTCTAAAAACTGTAGGTACTGGAGGTATTTATAATTTTTTTTTGAAAAAGGGGTACTTTATTAAAAAAAAAGGTTGAGAAACACTGACCTAAATCACAACAGTTTGGGAAGCTTGGGCAAACCCAGTTCTGGGAATGTAACTGTATAGAAATCTACAAAACCGCCTGTCCCAAGAGAGCGACTTGGTTAGCACAATCTTGTGGCCTACTGAGATGGAGGAGAGCCACTCATGTGACCCACTCACTAGCCTCAGTTGCCCCTCACTGTGCTAGGGTGTTGTGAAATCCTGTGATCTCTGCATGCTGTGACCCCCCCCCCAGCCTTCCCTTACAGCAGGGGTTCTCAAACTTTGTGATATCACGACCCCCCTCTAAGTTGCTTGTGACCCCCCTCTAAGTTGCTTGCGACCCCCCAGGGGGTCGGGACCCACAGTTTGAGAAATGTGGCCTTAGAGGAAGACACAATACTTGAGAGCAATAGGAGGGTCAGTTAGTTTATGGTATTTTGGAAGAATTTAGCTTGATTGTTGTATAATGCAGGTCTCTAACAACTTCTGGCTCTGCTTGTGCCTGTTTCACTTGTGAGGCCAACCATGTGGCTTCAGTGCCAGTGTTACTATCAAAGGCCAGATCCTCAGCTGCTGTAAATTGGCACGCCTCTAGTGAAGTCAACAGAGCCCCGTCCATTTGCCTCAGCCATGGAACTGGCCTACGATTTTCCAAGTGGCTCAGTCCCGCTCCCTGCTGAACTTCCACTGACCAAAATGGGACCAGGATCTGGCCCTGTAATTCTCGCAGCCTCTACTGGGACGTCTGTGGTCAGAAGTGCCGCAGCTCTTTGGAAGCACAGCAGCTGCAATGTGGTTTCTGCTCCGTGGAGTCGGAAGTTGTGGGAGTGTGATATCTGCTGCCTATGCCAACACACCTGTGCCAATGTGGTCTCTGTAGCATAGACTTACCTCCAATGATTGCCAGGCCAAGTTGGCTCTCTTTACAAGCCCAGCATGGATGGCCTTTTGCTGCTGGAGCTGCCATCTCCAGTGGAGAGCTGCCTACCCCTGCCCAGTATCTTCTGATTGGTACATCATGGCCAGCAATAAAGCCTCTGGAATTGGAGTTGAACAGGCAATGTTATTGGTGGCATGTGGGGCCGAGCAGTATAGCCTGTTTGCAAAGTGCATGGTAAAACCTTTGTTGGGAGCAGGATTGGTCCCGTCAGGCATAGTTGGGTGGAAACCTCTGTGGACGTGGCACCCCAGGCTTCGGTGTCTGACATTTGTGCCACGTTTGCTGAGTTGGTGGCTAAAATGATGTTTTCCCCCCTAAATGCCAGCCCTTAAAATTCATCCTAAAATCTGGGGTTCAGGCTGGGAGAGGGGAGGATGAGGCTAGAGGTGGTGCCTCTATTACTCTTGCAGAATTATCATTGGCGATGGATTCTGGAGTCCAGTGGCCATGATAGGGTTAATTGGGTCCCAAGGGTGTTTAGGATGGAGCTATGTTCCGCCTTCCCCTTGCTTCCTGACTCAGTGCCCCCTCCTCCCTTGGTTGTGATACAGTTAAATAAAGCAGCAAGCTCCCTAACCTGCAGTCTTGAGTAGGCTTATTTTTGCTATCCGGAGCGCGGTCCCTTTACAGCCATTCTGTGCGCCTGTCTAGACAGCTCCAACTCTGGGCAGAACTTGGCGTGGCCATGAGGATTTTGACAACAATTTTGGTGCTGAGGCTTAAGCAGGAGTGGAACCTGCTTCCCTCTTTGGGGCTGGGTTGGCTCAGGAGGAAAAAGTAACCCCTGATGTTTGTCTGCAAGCCCTGCAGAGAGAGAGGGATTTTTAGCAAGGCTGCTCCACTTCCATGGAGACTCCTTATCACTAGGTCGGGGTGTGTGTGTGTGGTGGTGGTGGGAGGTTTTGGCATGAATTTAGTCTTCGTTGCAGAAAGTGGAGTAATTTTAAACAGCATCATGGGAGTGGGAATGTGCCCCGGCCTGGGTCTGTCTGTCTGTCTGTAGGATACAGCAAGCCAAAATCCGCTCAGATTGCTCTTTTGCAACCTTGTTGACATCAAAGTGCCTTTGGGCTCAGAGGGCTTGGATGCAAGTGCCCTTGAAGTTGCTTTGTAAGCAGTGTATTTGATTTAAACTGTAGGCAGAACTTGACCTCAACGTGCCAGGCCTAGCTCCGTCACTTTAAGAGCGAGAACTCTGTGCTCTGACCATTTCCCCTGGCACTGAAGTGTGTGGGGCACATCTGGAGTGGAGGATGCCTCTACTTGTCGTCTCATCTTTAGCTGGGACAAGCTACTGCGTAAGTGCAAAGCATTGCTCGCTCCCTTGCGTTGGAGCCTCCTCGCCCAAGATCTGCTGCAATACCCACCACCAGCTTCTGACTTATTGGCTGAGGAAATGGAATATGCAGATCTGTTAACAATTGGCCCCTCTGTGTCCCACCCGCTTACCCACGAGGGAAGCAATCACTCTGCAGCTGGCAGGGCAGAGCTGTTCCCCCAGGGTGTGTCTCACTGCCCTACGGGGCACACGTACCCAGGTGCAGCTAGGTTTTGGAAAGAGCCAAGCACCAAAAGGATCCGTCAGATTTTTCACGCCGGGTGCTGCACTCTTGTGAAAATCCAGTTGCCAGTGTCACAACAGCAGCTGCTGGGGGGGGGGGGGTCGAGCTGTCTTAGAAATCTGGTCTTGCTTTAGGTGCCTAAATGGGAGGAGAGGCCTTGGACGAATCTAGTTCTACTTATGGATGCTGAATCCTTGAAAACTCGGCCCTGAGGTCCCTGGGGATCTAGCCCTGTTGGCCAGAGATGCTGAGTGGCCCCATTATCAAGTGACTTCAGTGGGCGTTGAGCAGTAGAGGGCCAGATTAGCTTGGTTGTGTAACACCACGTGGGCTCTAATTGCACCATTTGTCAGTGATGTAGGAGTAATGTGGGAACAGCCTAGAATCCAATAGGGACAATGTAGTAATCCCCTGTATTGAGACAGCAGCATTCAGCTGGGGATGTGTAAGTACGTCACAAGAGCTAGCTGAGTCGCATGGATGCTGGTGTGTTAGGTGGCATGGATGTCCCGTTTTACAGAGATTGCCTAGCATGCCCATGAGCGGGCTGTTTAATGTACATGTGCGCTATTGTCCTGTCTTGGGTGGAACTGTGTGACATAGGCCCTGTATGGCTAGCAGCTAATGGAGATTCTCCATCACAATGGCCAGAGACTGTGCTTTTGGAGCAGGATGGTCTGAGTTCCACCCTTGCTAATGGCAAGTTCCTAGTGGCCGCAGCATGTGGCAAGGTGACAGCTGTGACCTGCTTGGTGGCCATGGATTTATGCAGTTTGTATGTAACAGGTGTGTGTGTGTAGGGGGACACACACACTGAGAATCTCTATGCTGCATTCGGAGGTGTGATTGCGGCACTTGCATGAGCTAGCTTTGTTCTAGGCGGCTCCAGCAACAATAGCAGTTGAGACAGCATGGGCCAGCCTAGAGTGCATAGCCAGGGCCCTGGGCAGGTTGTCCAGCCCGTGTTGCTATGGCTTCATACTGTTTTTACTCAAGCCAGTCCGGTTGTGTCTGTGGGCTGCGGCCACACCCTGCTTCCAGTGGAGACGTACACCCAGGAGTCCCAGTGCCTAGTCCTCCAGCTGTCAGACAACACTGCCACTACAGAAACCATTGATTGTAGGTAGCAGGCTGCTCTAGAGAAGGGGGGGCAGTGGGACACACGCAGGGTAGTCAGTCATGTAAGGGGCCTACAGATCAGGCCAGGAAGTACAGAGCCTCCAGAGGGACAGCTGTAAACCGCCAGCACTGAATGCCAGGCAGCGGCTGATGTAAAGCATCCTGTGTTCAGGGCCATTGCAATCAGGCGCAGTGAGAAATGATGGCACACAACAATGGGTCTGAAGACACAGGATGACACCGGAGAGAGCCAAGGAGTGATATAGAGGACAAGAGGCAGGCAGCATGCCAGGGCTAGGCAGACTAGTGGCCAGTGAGGGCCAGGTCGTCAGCTGGTGGAAGTTTGCCAGAGACCCACTGGAGCCGAGGCAGCTGTGTCTATTAATGCCACACAAGGATCAGATCCGTAGCCCTTTTCCGGTGCTCGGTGCCAAGCACTCTGCAGAAGTGGACTCAGTCCCTCAGCTGGGGTGTGCTCAGAAGCAGGGTGGGCTGGCCCATTGCTACGAGGTGGGTCACTATTTTTCTCTTCAGTTGGGGAAACTGAGGTGGGGAAAGGCCAGGGGTTGTCCAAGTTCATTCAGGGAGTCAGTGGCAAAGCAGCGATCTCGAGAGTAAGCCGGTCATGTGCTCAGCTCACTCGATCCCGCTGCTCCCGTCTTGTGACAAAGACACAAGTTCCAGGTAAAATTCCGTCTGCAGCACAAGGCGGCCTGCAGGGAAGTTACCTCCCTCAGCAGCGCCCGGAGCGGCGGAGCTGATGGTAATAGGGGTGTGCTGCCCTCTCCCTCCACAGACAGAGATTCACAGACCTTGGCTCCTCACTTAACACCTTTAAAACGCTTCCCAGGCACTTTTCCAGCTAGTCATTTAAGGCACCATCTGCGAAAGTGCCACCAGAGTCTGTGCCGGAGGCACCAAAACAGCACTTGGGGGGGCATTTTGTGGAGCATTAAAAGGGGAATGTTTAAAACTCCACAACCCAGGGCTTCTGCCCCCCTTTGTGGGAGAAATGCTGTCTCCCAACCAAGCGCCAGTTGCCCACTGCTGAGCCCAAGGACTGCAGTGCGGTTCCTGGTACACGCCGAGCTCTCAAAGAACAGACGTGACAAAGGGATCTCACTGACTCTCATGTTGAGGTGTGAGGGGGAGGAATGAGAGGGAGACACCTACTATCAGCCAGGTGGGGTGCTGGCGTGCTGCTAACTTGTGGTGGGGCCATTTCTCGTGCCTCAGTTTCCTCACCTGGCCAACTATCCTCCCCTGCCTCCCCAATTTAACATTTTTATGAAAGGTGCTAGGCACGACATTGCAAACCACACAGTAAATTGGCTTGGGCCAACCCCCCCCCCCCCCGGGCTCTGTTCCCTTTTTTTCAGGGCTGTTTGTGCAGCTGAGTTTTACATGCAAAGCTGTGCATCTTTACCACCCTGCTCTCCATCCCTCCTGGTCCCCTCTGGGTTTTCGGCTCTTGCCCCATCTCCTGTCTCCCTTTTGTCTCTAAGTGCACGGAGGATGCTGGCTGCAGTCATGCTCTGGCGTTCCTCTCCTCCAGTTCCATCCTAGACCTTCTCCAGCCCTGCTTCTGCCCCAGCTCTCCAAAATTGCTCTTGCCAGAGTATTGAAGGCCCCTTTCCTAATTAAAGCTCAGACCCATATTCCATCCATTCTCCTGGCCCTGTCACCCCTCATTATCCTTGGACTCAAATGCGCCTCTTGTTGAAACCTTGTCCTCCCCCGGCTTCTGTGACTGTGTCCTCCCCTACTCTCTACTCGCTCCTTCAGAGGATCCTGTTCATCTTTTCTGCAGCTTTTTGTGGACATTCACCAGGCTCTGTCCTTGGTCTCCTTCTCTTTGAATCCCAGGGCTGGAAGAGACCTCAGGAGTCGTCGCGTCCAGCCCCCTGCCCAAGGCAGGACCAACCCAACTAAATCAATCCAGCCAGGGCTTTGTCAAGCCAGAACTTAAAAACCTCTAGGGATGGAGATTCCACCCCCTCCCTAGGAACCCCATCCCAGTGCTTCACCACTCTCCTACGGAAATCGTTTTTCTAATATCTAAACTAGAGCTCCCCCACTGCAACTTGAGACCATTGCTCCTTATTCTGCCATCCGTCACCACTGAGAACAGCCTCTCTCCATCCTCTTTGGAACCCCCCTTCTTCCTCTACCACTTACCTCTGATACTTATTTGCAACCATAAATTCAACTACTGTCTCTAGGTGGATGACTCTCAGATCTCTCTGCTCCTGTCTCTTTCTGGCTAAACTACAAGCTTAGCCTGTCTCCCTCTGACAGCTAGTCATCTGCTCCAGCTCAGCATGGCTAACACAGAGCTTAGAACAGAGCTCTTCATCTCCACCCCCCCTGCCCAAATCCTCCCCATTACCTCCTTTCTCAGTCACTGTGGGTATCACCACCGAACCTGGGTGTCCTCTTTGACTCACACTCCCTAGGGCCTCTCCGCCACACTACAACAAAACCGTGGAGATTGTTTCCGTAGCACGTCGGCTTTTTCTTTCCACCCATGCAGCAAAATCCTCATCCTGGGCTCTCGTCATCTGGTGCCTCTATTACTTCACAGTCCTCCTCTCGGGTCTTAACAAAGGCAAAATCTTGCCCTGCTCAGACCCAATCAGACTGCTGCTGCAGAAAGGCTGTTCTGGGGAGTGTGGGACTCCCCTACCCCTCTGCCCCTAGTAACCCCTCCTCTTCCTGGCCCCACCCTGCCTCCCTTCCACCAAGCCCTGGCCCCACCTTTTTTTAGTTTCTGCCCCCTCCCCTGAGCGAGGCTGGAGGCCAGTGGAGCAGAGTGGGGCAGGCTGGGGTCAGGTCTCTTGTTGGTGCTGGTGCCATGCCCCCCACTATCTCCCCTGAAGTGCGGGACCCCCCCCAAAGTGTGGGTCTCAGGGCAGTTGCCCTGGTACATCCTATGGATGGGATGGCTCTGGCTGCAGAGATGGGTTTCTAAGCCTGTCCCGTAGCCCACATAGCCCTCTCTTTGTGTCCCCCCAACACTGGCTCCCCTTCGTCTCTTGCTGCTTGTCTTCCCTTTCAAGGGCCTTTCACGGCCTGCATCCTGCTCTCCCTCTCCTCTCATTAACCCTCAGGACGCCACCTGCCTCCAACAGCCCCTTGTGCCAGCTCCATGGCCCCCTGGTTAGACTGTCGCACCAGCCCCTTCATGCTTCCCCGTGCCTGGGAGGAGCAACCTGTCCCTCAAACCCTTCCTCAGACCCCCCCGTACACTCTGCTGGGCCAGGCTTCTGCAAGGGTAGATGCCTCCCTGCTTGTCCTGGTGACGGGTAAGACCTGCCTTCCCTGGCACTCTCTCATTGGAGTATCTGGGGCTGTCTATTGTCCTGGCTACTGCAAACCCTTTGGCACAGGAATGGCCTTTTGCCTTTGTGTTGTGCCCCCGTGGGGCTCCCGACTAGGGTAACACAAAGGTGGGTATGGCAATATTGGCAGAAGGCAGCTGAATCTCTCCGGCCCCGGCCTGGCCTTCTGTGGTATCAATAATGCAATTGCTAGCTGGGTGTTGGGCTGACGTGCTGGGGGCCAGCAAGCGGACAGAGTGCGCCAGGGCCATCAGCCATGCAGCTGAAGGTGCATCGGGCCCTTGAGAGCCCCAGAGCAGGCCCAGCCACGGAGGAGGGCCTCTTTTAGAGCCAGGAGAGGGCAGGAGAGGGTGGGGGGAGCCCATCCAGCTCTCTTCCTCCTAGCAGGGCCCCTGGCTCTCACAAACTAATGACCGCTCCACCGGTGTTCTCTGTAAGCTAAGTGCTTGGGCGCCCACCCAGGAGAAATTCAAATGCCGCCCAGCTGATGAGCAGAGTGCCGACAGCCGGCAGCATGTGTTTTGCCGGGTGGTGCACATCTGCACATGCCCCAGTGCACATAACAAAATTTATTCTGCGCATGGACTGAAAAACCTTGGACGGAACACTGCACCCCACTCAAATGTCCCCCCCCCCCGCCCCAGGACTCTTCATAACCCCTCCTCCCAGCATTGGGAATTAAGCCTAAGGTGTCGACTCAGCCTCCCACCCAATACCTTTCCTCTGTTCCCTAGGCAAGCTGAGGACACTAATAAATGCTAATTAACAGCTCAATAACATTACGCTGAGCCGCTCTCGGAATGCTTCCATTGATAATCGAGTTACAGAAAGCCAGCCCAGGAGCAGGCGCTCGGAGCCGGGTAAGTGGACTTGGCAGTTGTGTGCAAGCACGATAGATGGAGCAGGCAAACCAGAACAGGCCAGCTGCATTAATATCCACTTGTGAAATTCCTGACACTCGTTAAGTGGGTTTGATGCGGGCTGAGCTGGGGATTTACTGCCAAGGACCCCAGAAATGCGCACATCATCTGCTTAGTTATTGTGCCCTTTGCCAGATCTCAGATCCAGCGTTCGGCGCCGGGAGCATGTATGTGTGCAGTGAGGGGAATCTCTCGTTGGAAAGAGAACGAGCCATCCAGAAGGGCTCATTATGTGCTGATAAAGCGCTCATCTGGCGTGGAGAGGCTGGAGTTGGGCTTTGCTTTCCTCTTGCTTCCGCACATAAATCCAGGCGCGCTCTCCGTCCAAATAGCTCAGCTGCAGCTGAGCTCATTGGAAACGGGGAAGGAGAAACTCACCGGGTGTGACTGCAAACCGGGGATGGGGATGTAGTCTAGAGCTGAGGATGTAGCACTTGCTTGGCCGTTATTCTCCGAGGCCTCAAAGAGACCACGGCGCTGCTGTGCTAGGCGCTGCACAGACCTGGATGTGCTGTATTTGGGGAGATAAATGGGAAGGGGAACCTATAATTTGCTTTAGCCACTCAGTGCTGCGTAGTGGCTCATGGACTGTCATGCACAGCTGCCGGAGTGGCTCTCTTCGTGGAATGAGCAGGATTACTCTCGAACGGCGGCTCCAGGATCCTGTGCTTTCTTCTGAATGGAGTTGGTGCCGGAGCCGCTGCTGAAGCATCCCAATGGCTTGGAACCAGAATTTCCCCACCTTACGCCTGCAGCTCAGGTTCCCCTCCATGTCCAGAGGTGTAGGCCTTGCTGCATGCAGGGGACAGCCGGGTGCCTTTTGTCAGGGGTGAAATACCCAGAGAGCACAGCAGAGCTATGCTAGCTTGCCCCGGCTGAGGATCTGGCCTCTGGCTCTGTGGCATTGCCGGTCTGGGTGTGGAGATGACTGGGCCGGCTTTCGGAAGCAGGTTACTGTCTGCAGGGGCATTGGGGCCTTTGCATCTCTTCCATGCGTCTGCTTCCAGTGGCACTTTTTCTAAGAGCGGGGCTTTGCCTCTGTAGCCATACCTGAAGTACCTGCTCTCCCACTGCCCTGTCAGCATGCTCCATGCTGTGCAACTCCCCTCCACCCCCAGAGGTGGGTGCATTTCAGTGTGTGGGGGGGGGAGGGGGATTATTCTTATTCAAGTGCTTTGGATGCAAGTTGCTATCTGGATGCAAGATGCAGTTATGTAAATGGGTAACCTAGCTCCAGGGGAAGAGTCCCCAGGCCCGGAGGATGCACCAGTAAAGCTGTTAGCCGCTGAATTATTCACCCGCTGGGTATGTTTCCTCTTCAAGTCCTCTCTCCTCATTCCTCGCCTCCAGTGCTGCTTTCCTCCTTGTTCCGCTTCCTGGACCGCAGGAATCTATGGGAATAGAGGGGGAAGCGGCTGCTGGCAACAGCCATGTCATCAGGGTGCTTTGCAGAGCCTGAACAGAGCAAACCAGCTAGGGCTGCGATGCTCATGAGTTGTTGTAGAGCTGGGGTGGGGGAGAGGGGCCAAACAGCCACTTTGCACATTTGCCTTTTTTGGATTCAAGGTTGTATCAGCTTTTTGGAGCAGGAGGAGAGGTGTGTGTGTGTGTGTGTGTGTGTGTGTGTGGCAAGAGGAGAGGGGTATGTGTGTGTGTGTGTGTGTGTGTGTGTGTGTGTGTGTGTGTGTGTGTGTGGCAAGAGGAGAGGGGTGTATGTGTGTGTTGGAGGAAGAGGACAGGGGTGTGTGTTGTGGCAGGGTCAGTCCCACTCTTGAGTCCCAGGCCCCTGTTCTGCCCACTATCCCGCAGTTTAGGGGCCGCGGTACAATTCCCACTTGCCTTTTCTCAGCATTTGGCCTTCTGTCCCTTGGCAAAACAAAGGGGTGTTGGGGCCGATGCCCCTGGCCAGTCGGGGCTGAGTAAACATCCTCCTCAGCCACTAGCTGAAGTAACTGGCCACCTGGGGGGAAGGGAGCCTCCAAACACTCCCTGTCAGAGCGGATGAGATCATAGAATCAGAGACTTACAGCACTGGAAGGGACCTTGAGAGGTCATCTAATCCAGTCCCCTGCCCTCCTGGTAGGCCCAAGCACTGTCTAGACCATCCCTGATAGATGTCTATCCAACTTGCTCTTAAATATCTCCAGAGATGGAGATTCCACAACCTCCCTAGGCAATTTATTCCAGTGTTTAACCACCCTGACAGTTAGGAAGTTTTCCCTAATGTCCAACCTAAACCTCCCTTGCTGCAGTTTAAGCCCATTGCTTCTTGTCCTTCCCTTGGAGGCCAAGGAGAACAATTTGTCTCCCTCCTCCTTGTGACACCCTCTTAGATAGTTGAAAACCGCTATCCTGTCCCCTCTCAGTCTTTTTCTTTCCAAACTAAACAAGCCCAATTCCTTCAGTCTTCCCTCATAGCTCAAGTTTTCTAGACCTTTAATCATGTGTGTTGCTGTTCTCTGAACCTTCTCCAATTCCTCCGCATCTTTCGTGAAATATGGGGCCCAGAACTGGACACCATGCTCCAGGGGAGGCCTAATTAGCGCAGAGCAGAGTGGAAGAATGACTTCTTGTGTCTTGCTTACCACACTCCTCCTGCTGCATCCCACAATGATGTTTGCTTTTTCTGCAACAGTGTCACACTGTTGACTCATATTTAGCTTGTGGTCCACTATGCCCCCTAGGTCCCTTTCCTTAGTACTCCTCCCTAGGCTGTCACGTCCCATTTAGTTTGTGTATAACTGCCTGTTCCTTGCTAAATGAATGTGAATGGCTGGGGCCTGGATGAGTGTGGGGACATGGAGAATATTTGGTCCTGTAGACACAAGCCTCACCAGCCATCTGGAAAACAGTGAGCAGCTCTCTTGGGCTTTGCCTATGGCCTTGGGCTTGGGGCTGTGTGTATTGTCTGTCTTGTTACAGGTCAGGTCCGTTTTACTCCATCAGCATCAATTACTGTCACTTTGCCTTGCTGCCCAGAGATGCAGTTCAACATGCTGGAAATAAAAATTGTCCACAGGGCTCGGGGGACCTTGCCTCAGGCTCTGCCCTGCTGTAAAAATCCGCGCACACGTCTAGGGCAGCAGGGGGCGAGCAGAATAAGCAGCACAATGCTTCTCATAAGAACGGCCATAAGGGGTCAGACCAAAGATCCATCTAGTCCAGTGCCCTGTCTACCAACAGTGGCCAATACCAGATGCCCCAGAGGGAGGGATCACAAAAGATTGTCCTCACGTGATCCCTCCCCTGTCACCCACCTCCAGAGAAACAGATACCATTCCAACCCAACCTGGCTAATAGCCATTGATGGAACTAACCTCCATGAATCTATCTAGCTCTTTTTTGAGCCCTGTTAAAGTTCTAGCCTTCACTGCATCCTCTTGCAAGAAGTTCCACAGGTTGACTGTGCGCTGAGTGAAGAAAAGCTTCCTTCTGTTTGTTTTAAACCTGCTGCCTATTCATTTCATTTCTCATTATGGACCGAACCCTGAGTTTCTGTCCCAGCTTCTGCCCCCTTTCAAACAGCGCTCAATCAGCCTGAGAGGTCTGTGGGCCAAATCGGGAGTGATATGATTCCTGTGCAAGTTCATGCCGCTGGGGTGCAGCCTGGGGTCTTCGTTCAGGATCCATCTGTGCTGGAGAGATTTCCAGCCCAGGTAGATGTATCTGAGATCAAGCAAGTGCACTTAAAGTAGCAGGGTGGTGGAATGAGCTAGCCAACAGAGAACGTGCGGAGGATCTCAGATGGGTTTGGATTTGGGGTGGCTAGCCCCTCGTGAAGGCATGGCCAATGGAACTGTGCTGCTAGGTTTAGCACAGTTGCCTAAATCTTGATTGAAGCTAGCATTGCCAGCAGATCTAGAGAAGTGATTATTCCCCTTTATTCTGCTCTGGTGAGGCCACATCTGGAGTACTGTGTCCAATTCTGGGCCCCCCACTACAGACAGGATGTGGACGCATTGGAGAGGGTCCAGCGGAGGGTGACCAAAATGATTAGGGGACTGGAGCACATGACCTATGAGGAGAGACTGAGGGATTTGGACTTATTTAGTCTGCAGAAGAGCAGAGTGATCGGGGATTTGATAGCAGCCTTCAACTTCCTGAAGGGGGGTTCCAAAGAGGATGGAGAGAGGCTGTTCACAGTAGTGACGGATGGCAGAACAAGGAGCAATGGTCTCAAGTTACAGTGGGGGAGGTCTAGGTTGGACATTAGGAAAAACTATTTCCCTAGGAGGGTGGGGAAGCACTGGGATGGGTTACTTAGGAATGTGGTGGAATCTCCATCCCTAGAGGTTTTTAAGTCTTGGCTTGACAAAGCCCTAGCCGGGTTGATTTAGTTGGGATTGTTCCTGCTTTGGCAGGGGACTGGACTCGATGGCCTCCTGAGGTCTCTTCCAGCTTTATGATTCTATTGGTAAGTCAACCCAAGCTGGAAATGACAGCTCCAGGTGTATGCACACTCTTGCTTTTGGCCAATGGGAAATGGCCCTGATAAGGACTGAGGGAGGAGCTCAGCATTTAACCCAGGGACCTAAGCAGGTCCTAGCTTGCGCGTTCCTAGTGTTAAAACCAAGCCTACCCTTTTAGCATTATTAACTAATGATCAAAAGTTTACATTTGGGTCAATGCCAGGATCAAGCTCCTTATCCCCTCCAGAAGCAGTTGCATTTTGGTGAGGAAAGAAGTGGTTCCTGTGTATTCACAGAATGTAGAAGGAAGGCTCCCCCCTTCCTAAATACAGGTCCCTAAGCAGTGCCCATGAAGTTCTGATGAGCCTGCAACTGCTGCCTTTGTGTACCAAATAGTGGCTGTCTTTGGACAGGAGAACTAGGGGCTTGTGTGAACATCTGCAGGGGTGGTGACCTCTGTAATTGCCCAATCTGGGTGTGCACGCAGGTGGGTTTAGGCAAGGTGCTTAAATGCACACAGCAAAGACATCTTAGAGGTTAAGGCGGGCTGGGACTCGAGAGATCTGGGCTCTGATCACTCACTATGTCTAGGTCCTGCTCTCGGCTGAGGTTTCTAGGCGCTCGCAGAATACAAACGATCAATCAGTGTTGCATGCTTAGGTGAGGCATGTGCATACAAACACTTTGTTTGGTAGTGTTCCAGGAGCTATACTCCCGTGCAATATTTATTATTCAGAGCAAGCCATGAATATTTATCGAGCTCCGCGCTGCAAGAGGGCAAGGACAACCTACCCGTCCAGGCGCGGAATCTCAACTGCTCTCTTGCCACGAGGCTTTGGTAATGAGGGGAAAACAAATATTTTGCTTCCCCTGTCTCAAAAATATTATCTAGCCCTGCAGACTAGAGTTCTGCAAGGCTGGGTTTCCTAGACGCAGAGCCCAAGACCAGCCCGAGTGGCCAAGTAGCCATTGCTTGTACAGTTCTTTGGGGCGGGGAGATGGGACTTGGCAGAACAGCTATAAAAGCAATTCTTTGAGATTGCTGAGACAGACCCTGAGGTACTCCCTGGAGCCCGGATTTTGTGTTGTTTTCCAGCGTCCCCATCTATGGCTTCTTGCAGACACAGAAAAGAACGCTAGCTGCTCTCCCTTCGCTCAGGAGTGAGAAGAAATGTCTGCTCCTCACTGATTAGCTCTGAATGTTACACTTCCCTAAAGGCTGGGAGTATCTAGATTTGCGGTTTGGGCCCAACTCCCCATTTTCCTGGACTTTGCCTAGTCATTTGCATTGTCGCAGAGGGTTTGTAAACTGCTACCAGATCATAATGGGAATGCTGATCCCTGCCCGTGCATTGCCGCAAAGTGTCCCGAGCTGCTGGAAAGCACTGCACCAAGGAATCCACCAGCAGTGCACGACGAGAAGTAGTATTATTGCTCCTACAGGACCTAGTAACTGTGCTACACTTTCTGCAAGCTGGCAACTTCCCAGTTACCTCTGTGCACATCCAGAGCACTCTTGTAACATCCAGGACAGCCCACGTGGCCTGGCAGAGAACTCGGCACTCTGTCAAACCCAGCAATAGGGTGGATCCTTCACAGGGAGAAACACCACGTCAGCCTTCATCCATGTGAGTACCGCCATGATAACTGCTTACGTAACTCCTGTCCCATGGGCAAGGCAGCTCTGAAGTTCCGCACCAGCTGGGGTAGCTCTGTCAATTGAAACAGTCGATCGCGGTGTTGTAAATTCATCTTTGGCTCGGGTGACCAAGATTTAGGGGCCGAACCCTCCTTCGAGACAGCATTGCTCTTTGGCTGGTCAATGTGATGATGGTGGGTAGGGTTCCAGAACTGGGGTTTTGACGAAGTGTCAGGGGGCTTTCGGGGGTGTGTGTCCTAGATCAGACAGCTAGGTAAAGTGTCACCAGCTGGGGGGACTCAGCAGAGACAGGCTAATAACCGGATATGTTTTTAAGTGGAGAGAGCACATGTGGTATTGTGGGATTCACAGATTACAGCCAAAAGGGACCCTGGGTTATCTAGTCTGATCTCCTGTATTTCCCCATCTGTTACCCTAGCAATGAGACCAACAGATTGCGTGTAAGCAAACTCTGCAGCACGGCTCCAGCCTGGTTTTGAAGCCCTCCCGAGAACATCCACCCCTTCCTGTGCTGGTTTGTCCCGGTCATTGTCACTGTGCACTTAGGCGCCTTATTGCGAATTTGAATTTGTTTGGCTTTAACCTTTCAGCCACTTTCCCTTGTTGTGCTTGACTCAGGCTGGCTGCAAGAGCCCTTTACTACCAGGTATTTTCTCTTACGTTTCTTCTGAAAATCAGGCCCTACAGGGATTTGCCCAGGGTTCAACTGCAAGTCACTGGAAGAACCCAGGAGTCTGACTCCTGGGACTCCCCTGGCTGGTGCTGCAGAACTTTGCTGAGGGTTGAAACTCTCACCACCCCTTTGTCTGGGGCATCCAGGATTCTGCATGTCCATGGTACCAGATCACTGGCTCCTCCATGCAGTGCCAGCTGCCCTTTGAGCCAAGTCTTCGAGGCCTAGGACTACAAGGCACTAAGCCTGGCTTCGTAGCATGCAAAACCCAGGCCTTTCTGGCTGGGAATGTACTTTGAAAATGCAGCGGGGGCAGCCTGGGAATCGGAGGCTTTCATGCTGCAAAGCTCAGATGCTCCTTCATTTTTTGAAGCAAACAGCTTGGCTCTGGGAAATTCTGATTGCTTAAAAGCCCCGGCTGTCAGAAACACTTTGGAAATTGGCCTTTAGAGCAGCTTTTGACAGGCGGAGATGTACATAATTTATCGGGGTTAGCTCAGGCAGGGCCCCTCCCACCCAGGGAAGCCACAAATCAGCTGGATCCTCTCCTGGTGTAAATGGGAGGTGCTTTGGTGACTTCAGTGGAGCAATGCCCATTTACACCAGCGGCCCCGCACGGCTACAAAGTTCTGTGTTTTAAAACAAGATTAAATTAAAGTGTTTCCTGGTGCTAAATAATCAAGAGCTTCCCACTCAGGGAATGCATTTGCCTGCTCCGCCTCTCTCTGGTTTTCTGTGGTTTGCATTAATAATACGCTGCCCTAAGAATAGCCTGCATCTCTCATCCCTGTGTCTCAGAGGCTTTGCAAAGATGAGTGAGACGCATTGGCCCCATTTTCCAGATGAGGAAACGGAGGCCCAAAGGGGGAGCTGCTCAAAGCCAAGCAAGGCACGGCTCCCCATGAAATGAAGAGCTGGGGGGCTAGATGCCCCACACAGCTAGAGGATTGGAAAAGCTGTCTTTCAGCTTCCATTTAACTCCTTTCTCCAAGGAGGATGATGATATTACCCAGCTCTTAAATGGGGCTTTTCATCAGCAGACCTCGATGTGCTTTTGCCAAAGAGGTCAGCGTCATTCTCCCCACGTGAAAGAAAGGGAAACTGAGGCACGGGCAAATGGTTAGCCAGGAGCTGAGTGAGGAGTAGGACTCAGGTTGAGCCACTAGGCTGGAAGAGCTGTGCAGACAAATCAAGTGATGTTTGAGGTCCATGGATGCATGAATATCGGCGAGACAAGGAAGGCAATACCCCTCCCCCCTCATGACTCACAGAGGTTATATGATGTGTCCGAGGATACACAGTAGGTCAGTGGGTAGAACTGGAACAGAACTTCATTCTCTTGACTCCCAGACCTTTGCATTAGCTACAAAAGCCTCCTAATGCTGTTTTTATGACACATCTATTGTGTGCTCTTTACTTTGGCCCACAGCTTTGGGGAAACCTGCTAGATCTTCACCACACAAGTGGGGAAACCGAGGCACGGAAGTGAAGCAACCTGTCCACGATCACGTGTAGAGACAGTGGCAGAGTTCTGGCGCCGAGTCCCCTGCTTTAAGTCCTAGACCTCATTGCCTTCTCTAGATGGGGCTTGCAAACAGTGAGCTGGGCTGGGTTTAAACAAGGACAAAATGAACTGAAAGGGGTAAGGCCTATGGGTTAGTTAGCCTCTTAGGGCACGTCTATACAGCAGGGCTGAACTCGAAAGAAGCAACGCAACTTGAGCTACTCTAATTGTGTAGCTTAAGTTGAGAGAGACTGCATCTTCCCTATGTACTAGTCGAGGAATAGATCTACCCAGCAGTTAGAGCACTCTTCCCCTGACTTCCCTGACTTATCGTACAACAAGAGTTGCAAGAGTCAAAGTAAGCCGTCCTCCAGCTCAACAGTATTTCGACACTATGTCGAAATAACGGCTTGTGTGTGGATACGGACTGTGTTATTCCGGAGTAGCACGGCTGGGTAGGCAAAGCCCTACTGAGGATGGAGGCGTGCTTAAAAAAGCAGGAAATAGCTTTATAATAGGAGGAATTTCTTGCAGACGGGGATCCTTTGAGTGCCTCCAGATTATCCCAGGTGAAACCCAAGTGCTCCCACTGAGGCTGGCTCAGCTGTCAGCCCCTAGAGTGAGCCGTTGTGCCTCGAGAACCCAGGGGCTTTGAGTCCGGCTTGGGAAAGACAAATCAGGCAATTATGCTGCAGCCTTCTCTCTCCCCCGCCCCCATGCTAGTACCGGCTGGGGCTGGGGGAGGCAGCACTGAGCAGGGACTTCTGTAGCTGCACAGCTGTCAAATGCAGGGGATGGGGAAAGAGGGACTGGCTCCGGGGAGATCTCTCAAGGCAAGGGGGATGCCATTTGCGTGCATAGTCAGCTGGAACTTGCTTGCGAGGCATTGCCAGCCAGCCAGCAGGGCGAGGAGCCATGGGACGGGAATGCCAGAGAAGGCTTTGGCACAGAGGCTGCATCTCCCTATGTGCTAGCAGAGGAATAGGTTTACGTGCTACCTGCTGGGTGCATTGGCATGAGGCTGTTCGGGTGCTCTTCACTGGCGGGCTCCGCTGTTGCAGGAGTTGAAAGATGGCTCTTCTGATCATTTGTGGCCATCAAAAAGCCCCTGGCAAGCAATTGAGAGCACAGGCATTGGGGGCTATGGTGCCAATCCGATGGCCAATGCTGGCAACTTCCTGGTTGGCTACCCTAACATTCATCCTTGTCGTTCCAGTGGAATAAAACCTCATTCATCACTCCCCACCCCACGTTGCTCGGTGGGCCCGAGAGGGGGCCGCCTTGCTGTGGCGGGGTGTACAGACAGATACCGGCCTTGCGAAGTACTTGGGGGTGCAAGAGGCCGGGGCAGCGGCTGCCAGACATGTTTCCCAAGGGCAGGCTAATCCTTCCTAGAGAGCCAGTCTTGAAGCTGCTTTTCCCCTGCATCCCCGTTTTGCACGTTTCTCTGCTGCCTCCTTCTTCTCACTGCATGTGCAACTTGGACACCCTCCCATCGCCTGTCGCTCGTCTGCATCCTCCCCTCTGGCAGCTTCGGTCCCATAGGTGGCTCCTGGGGTGGTCTTTGTGTCCCAAGCAGCGAGCACGTAACTGTTAAATTATTGTTCCTTTATTCAAATGTTGTGTAGCCACAGCCTGCTGTTGGGATGGTCTCCCCAGGCTAAAGCCCTGCCCACCAAATGGAGCCCCGCCCATTTTTGGGCTCTGCAAAAGAAGCTCTGCTTGGCTCAGGCCCTGCAGGGCAGCTCCCATGTCCTCACTTCCCTGTGGAATGGTTGTTCACAAACAATGACAGCTTTTGTAGCTCTGCCTTATTTCCTGCTCCTCCAATGGGGGGAGTGCAGCAGTGGCAGCCACACGTGGGAACTTGCTGGCTCTGCCTCGCCCATCAGCACATAGGAGCCACTGTACAGTCAGGCTGCAAGATCTTGTCCCAAAAGCACAACTGCTAGGGACTGCGCTCTCTGTAAGTAGCTCTCAGGAGTAGCTCTCGCTGTAAGAATGGTACAAGCTCCTACATCTTATCATAGAAAACTACCAGGAAGCAAAAGCCCTGAGATACAGCTCCTGTGGGAGCAATGCATGTGAGAAACAGTTAATGGCCAGGGGACAGAGCGTGTGATCAGAAGTTGGTACAATATTTTGATGTGTGTGGTTCAGGCATGAAGGAATAAGTCCAGCCCAGGGGAAATCTAAGCTCAGGTAAGGGGCATAAATGTGTGAAGGGAGTCTTGGGGAATTCTGCTTTCCTGAAAAAGACACTTACAAAAAAACACTGTCCAGGCAGAGCAGCATCCTGGATAATTTCACACTCCACATCTCATGCCGGTTTGCCAGCGCAGTGTCACTTTACAGAGGAAATTTGAGAGTACAGATACAAATTTCCCTCTACATGCAGTTAGCATGGAAGTGAATTGGAGACACATTGACGTGGCTGGTTGGAGACAAGGGAAGTGCAGGTCTGCAGGGCCCAGAAAGTTGATTCCCCTGGAGTCACGGGCAAAGCAGCTTGTGGCAGGGTAGGACTGTCTCTGTTGCTTGTATCTCAATAGCTCCTAGAAGCCTCATTGTGCTGTATGTGGGCAAAATGTGAGACAGTTAACAGTTTATTTATCTATTTAACCCCATAGGTTAAATAGAGCAGGGTGGGAAGAAAACAGTGTTATTAGCCCCACTTTACAGAAGGGGGTACAGAGATTAAGTGACTTGCCCTAGGGCACAGAGAGAATATGTGGCAGAGACTGGAACTGAACCCATGACAGTCCTCAAGACCAGCTGTCCTATTATTGCTTTGGACAGGCTGAATTGGTGGGCTCATGGCAGCCTTATGGGGCATCTCTTGCTCCTTGGGGGTTCAAACGTACAAGGTGCTTAGCACCTACAGCCCCCGTTGATTTTAATGATTGCTGAGGTGCTCAGCACCACCAGGAGTTAGTTGGCTCCTTGGGGACGTTCCTTGGCAGTGACTCCATCTCCAAATTCCAGCCCTAGTGAACCCTCCCAAATGCTCATGTCCTTTTGGGTGCAGCCAGTTCTCGCCTGACGTTTCTTGCAAGCCAGGTGCTTTGCTCAGTTGCAGGCAGGTTCTGTCCTGGCAGCTTTTCGATGTGAAGCAGCCCTCCAAAACCTCACGAAGAAGTTACAAGAGGATGTGGAATTATCATCATAGCTAAGGCCAGTCCTTATTTGCTTTGTCAATACTTGGCTCTAAGACACTGCCAACACCTAATGCTTTCAAGGAATGTGAACGGTGTTCAGAACACACCTGGCCAGCTGTGCCATGAGATACATGGTAATGTGTGGAGCACTGTTGCACATTGGCAATTTTTTGGTGTTTTTTTAATACCTGGACATGTTAGCTCCTTAAATCGTGTTATTACGTGCTAATCTTAGTTTACATTGAAAGTAAAATAGTTTCTAGCCCTGTGGATTGTGGAGAAAAGCTCAAAAACTGAAGTCTGACAACTCAAAAGATGAAAGGCCAATGAAAACCTCAGATCTGTTGTATTTTAAAATCTCACGGGGTGATAAATGAGTTTTGAACGCTGGGGATAGGCAATGTGATATAGGCAGGCGCTTCAGGTCCAGAGTATTCCCTGAAGTCTATGATTGGATTGCCCCACCCCCTTTTTAATAGCTAGGTGCAGAGATGCTACATAATTATGGATCCTATTTGTGATGGAGTCACGGTGACGGACTGTGTAATTAGATGGCATTTATAGAATCATAGAACCCTAGGGCTGGAAGAGACCTCAGGAGGTCATTAAGTCCAGCCCCCTGCCCAAGGCAGGACCAATCCCAACTAAATCAGCCCAGCCAGGGCTTTGTCAAGCCGAGACTTAAAAACCTCCAAGGATGGAGATTCCACCCCCTCCGAAGGTAACCCATTCCAGTGCTTCACCACCCTCCTAGGGAAATAGTTTTTCCTAATTTCCAACCTAGACCTCCCCCACTGTAACTTGAGACCATTGCTCCTTGTTCTGCCATCCATCACCACTGTGAACAGCCTCTCTCCATCCTCTTTGGAACCTCCCTTCAGGAAGTTGAAGGCTGCTATCAAATCCCCCCTCACTCTTCTCTTCTGCAGACTAAACAAACCCAAATCCCTCAGTCTCTCCTCATAGGTCATGTGCTCCAGCCCCCTAATCATTTTGGTCACCCTCCGCTGGACCCTCTCTAATGCGTTCACATCCTTTCTATAGTGGGGGGGCCCAGAACTGGACGAGTTACCCACCATCCGTATCACTGTAGGGCTCCTTGGTTTTGCATGGTGGGATAACATAGAAGGAAGGCAAAGATGATTTACATAGAACCAGATTTTCTGAAATACTCAGGCCTGTATTTGGTACCAGGGTGCTGGAGATGTAAGAACTAGACTAGGCAGATCAGCTGGAGGTGAGAATCCGAGGCTTGGCTCTTGAGCTGGTGTATATGAGCATTAGTGCACTGACAGAAGTCATTAGAGCTATGTGGATTTGTACTAGCTGAGGATCTGACTGTGTATATCCCTCACTAGTGTACTGAGTGCTCCCTGTTCTTCATAGGAAGAGCCAGACTGGGTCAGACCAAAGGTCCATCCAGCCCAGTATCTTGTCTGCCGACAGTGGCCAATGCCAGGTGCTCCAGAGGAAATGACCAGAACAGGGAATCATCAAGTGATCCTTCGGTCTGTGTGGATTCCTTGTTGCCCATTCCCAGCTTCTGATAAACAGAGGCTATAGGCATCATCCCTGCCCATCTTGGCTAATAGCCATTGATGGACCTATCCTCTATGAATGTATCTAGCTCTTTTTTGAACCCTGTAAAAATCCTGTCCTTCACAACATCCTGTGGCAAGGAGTTCCACAAGTTGACTGTAGGTTGTGTGAAGAAATACTTCCTTTGGTTTGTTAAAACCTGATGCCTATTAATTTCATTTGGTGACCCCTAGTTATTGGGTTGTGGGAACAAGTAAATAACTGTTCCTTATTTACTTTCTCCACACCAGTCATGATTTTATAGACCTCTATCATATCCCCCCCTTAGTCATCTCTCTTCAAAGCTGAAAAGTCCCTCCCTTCATATTTGTGCCAGATATGTTGGTGGAAGGCACCTAGAACAAAAAGGGGTGAATTTTTCTGGAAGGGATGAAGATGCTTTCTGGAACAGAGGCGCAGCAGCTGTCACTAGCAGAAATTTCAGAGGAGTGCCTGGGTCTGTGTATGTGTGGTTGTTGCTTTACGAGTCCTTATCCCCTTGAATGGGTTGTGTGTAGTGTTCTCTCTAATCTTTTTCATCCGGGTGCAAACTTTTTCCATCCATGTGCAGAATAATTTTTTGCACACTGAGGCATGTGCACCACCAGCAGAAAAAAAAACTAGTTGTGGGGGCTCTGGTAATTAGCTGGATGGCATTTGAATCTTTCTTGAGCAGCTGCATAAGCGCAAAGCTTACAGGGAACCCCGGTTGTGTGCATGGGTTCTGGTTAGTAGGCAGGATCACAGCAGCTATACAGGAGCTGTGTGCCCCAGTCTACCTGCTGTCAAGGTAAGAATGATACTCACAGCACGGATGCCTCTTAAAGGGCACCAGCCAGAATGAATAAAATTGGTAATTAAAAAAAAATTCCCAACCTCAGACCCTGTCCCAAGCCAAGTTGTGACCCTGCAAATGGAGAAGAGCCTTGGAGTATTCTGGGGACCTTGCTATTGTGAGATTTCCCAGGGAAATTGCTCAGAAACTAGTCAGCAGGATGAAAACCTCAGAGCAATAAAGCCACCCCATGCCTGGTGCATCTGCCTCCAGGACACCGCTTTCTGCAGATCATTCTGTCGCTGCCTCATTTGGGATCAGTAGCAATAGAAGCCAAAGTAAAATACAGCAGCAGGGATTCTTCCATTGGGTGGAATTCGCTGCTCTGCAGGGTTGAGCAAATGTTTTGTCTGATGCTCTTGCCTTCAGCAGAAGTTCCAGAGGCTAGAACCGAGCTTGCCCCAGAGCAGATGCACTGGCAAACAAAAGGGAGGCCATGAATACCCGCGGTGGGGTCCTTTGGTTCTATTTGCCCAGCTCTGGTCGAGGTCTGTCAGTATGGAGGTACACTGGTGGAACTGTCCGTGTCCACACAGACCGAAGGGGCACCAGGCCTCGATGTGAGGGGCTTGGGCAGTATGTGGGGGAAGCTCAGGGGGTACAGCTAGGAATGCTGCAAAGCAGGCCGAATATTTACTATATATTTGAAAGTGTGTGTCTGTGTGGCTGTCCGTCCATCCAACTATGAGTCTGTTTGTTTAAGAACTCCTCCAAAATGTTAAGAGCTAGGACCACCAAATTTGGTAGGCAGCTTCCTCTTATCATAACTTAAAGCAAGGTCAGAGTTTGGTTGTGCTAGGACAATGAGATGTGCCTTGAATGGGATTGTTTCTCATCAAATGGAAAGGGAGAAGTGTGATAGGAAGGACAGTTATACTCATGAATGACCACAGGGGGGCAGCAAGCACCCCAGCACCAGGGAGCAGCCAGTGGCTGCCGCCACACCCTGCTATGAACTCCTCCTCACTCCCCAACCCTGACTTCTGCACCCTCACACCTCTAGCCTCCTGCCCTGAGCCCCCCACACCTCCAAGCCCTGCCCTGAAGGATCTGCGGAACGCTGGGTAGGTCTTCTAGTAAAGCAATATTTCAGGCCTTGTAATTTTGGGTGATTTTATTTTCTAATAGATACTTGGAGGGTTTCTCTCCTTTGTTGTTTACCCAGTTGCGATTAGAATGGAGGAGCTTGGAGAGATCTGCTGTGGAAGGGGGCAGCGTTCACACACTTTGTCGAGTTGCTGGAGGAAGGAGGGAACAGAAGGTTGTGCCCTAGGGTTTGTGTTCAGCTGTGACTAACAACTTCTCCTGGGGGGGCGCTTTCTGTGCAGACAGGCATGTCTCTCTCAGGGCTCAGGGGCCTTCCATACACCAGTCCTGGTCCTTTTCTTCTGCTTCCCTGCTCCTCACCAGAGCCCTTCAATAAGCAGCAGCATCCAATGTGGGGCCTGAGCATCAGATTTCCTAAGAGGCATCTGTGACCAAGTGGCGGCCCAGTTAGCAAGAACTACCACTCCCAGCATGCAATGCTTCTCCTTGGTCTGAGTAGCCTTGAGCTGGAGAGACAAGTGACTGGAGGAAAAGGGCTGGCTCTAGAGAGGTGGTGGCTGGCCCAGAAGGCCAGTCAGAGGGTGAATGCCATCCCAATTGGTGGAGGGAGAGGTGCAGGTTGGTTATTAGCTCCTGGAGCTGACGTGGCACCTGACCCTATGAGCCCACATCATGGAGAACCCCAGTTAACATGGGTGTAATGCAGGCAGCATCAGCCCTGACAGCAGGGAGGATGTGTTTCCTAGTAGTGAAAGCATGAGGCTGGGGTGGGAGGAGACGTACACCCATCTGTGTAACCATAGTTCAGCTTTGTGGCTTTATGCCTCCGTTTCCCCCATGTAAAAGGACACTGTGGGTTGCCCCGGCTGGGAGCTAGGGTCTAGTGTTCATGCCTGTTGAGCTCCAGATGAAAGATCTGGATAGCTGATACCCTCTTTATGCCTCTGTTTAATTGTCTTTCTCTTTCTCTCTCTTTTCAAGGGTTGTGGAGACAGGAGCAGAGGGTTTGGGTTGGTTTGGTTTTTTCTCCACCCTCTTCTCCTGAACGTAAGGTTATGCAAAGCCCAGAGCCAGACGGGATCCTCCAAAGGGCTGGGCAAAGGACCTGGTAAAAAACCAGCCCACCCTAGAAACCTCCTGGGCTTGGCTATCTGCTGCAAGATGGATGCTGGTAGAGACCAGAGCTGCTGATGGAAAGGTGACCTAGAGGGGGGAAGGAAACTATGCTGCGTCCCCTTGGAAAGGCTGCAGCCGGACACGCTGTCGCCTCTTCCTTGGCTGTCTGAGAAGTTACCCACCCCACCCCCACGCTCCCGCCTTGGTGAGCTCAGAGCTGGGCTGCAGAGCCAGGGAGGCGACGGGGGCTTGGTGCTGCATAGCTCTCTAGGCGGTGGCGGGGTTTCGGCGAGTCATTGGCGATGCCTTGGAAGAGCCGGGGATCTTTTTGCATGGAGCAGCTCTCCTTCTGCCTACTCCTGAGTGCTTGCAGCTGCTGGTGGAACCCAGCTGGCTCGGCTAAACCGAAGGGCCAGGGGCATCCGCACATGAACTCCATCCGCATTGACGGGGACATCACCTTGGGAGGCCTCTTCCCGGTGCACGGCCGGGGGGCCGAGGGCAAGGCCTGCGGTGAGCTGAAGAAAGAGAAGGGCATTCACCGGTTGGAGGCTATGCTCTTTGCCCTGGATCGCATCAACAACGACCCTGACCTGCTCCCAAACATCACCCTGGGCGCGCGCATCCTGGATACCTGCTCCCGGGACACCCACGCCTTGGAGCAGTCGCTGACCTTCGTCCAGGCCTTGATTGAGAAGGACAGCACCGAGGTGCGGTGCATCAACGGCGGGCCCCCCATCATCACCAAGCCGGAGCGCGTGGTGGGGGTCATCGGTGCCTCCGGCAGCTCCGTCTCCATCATGGTGGCCAACATCCTGCGCCTCTTCAAGGTAACGCCCCTGGCTCACGGTCCCTCACCCTGCCCTGGGGGGTCCCCTCACACCTTCCCTCTGTTTTGCGGCGAGGGAGAAGCACACCTGACTGATGTTGCCTCCTTGCTGCAGCAGCTAAATAACCCACCAGCGACCGTTTTAACGATAATGGAATGTACTAACTGCTCCCTCCCAGGCAGGGGAAGCCAAGAGGGTGGGTGGGAGGGCAGTGCAAGCTCTCTGCTAGTGTTCAAAGTACCCCCCTTTCTCCAGGGGATTTGAGTTCTGCCAGCCACACCCTGCAACGATGTCTTTAGTTAAAGGGGCTTCGCATCCTGTCCCTGAGTTCTCTCCTGCATGTGCCTTGGATTGTGGTGCCAATGGGTGCTCTGCAGAGGGCAAGGGGAGGTGTATCTTTGTGGCAGAGAGGCTCGTGCATGCTGCTGCCGTGGGCGGGTGGGTGACGGGGATGGAAGGGATTTCCCGCGGGAAAGGTTCCTCACCAGCAGGAGGAAGTTGCCTGCTCCTTGCAGGGGGTAACTTCCTTCACGGTGGGGAGGTGCTTTACTTGGCTCATGTGAGGCCGTCGTTTAGAGGCAGAAGGAACGGCCTTGTGGTGGAGACCTTAGGGCCCCTGGGTTCTATTGCCAGCTCAGCCACTCGTGCGTGGTGTGAGCCTGGGCACGTCTGCATCACAGCCTCCTCTGCCTGCTAAAAAGGCAACAAGGGTGCTCAAAGGCTGCTTTACTGGTTGGGCTCTGGGAGACCAGGAGCCAGTGCCCAGCGCTCCCAGGCTTCCTACATGGGGCAAATCACTTAGTGGCTCCGTGCCTCAGTTTCCCATCTGTGCCATGGGGTTAATAGCACTGCTGGGCTCCGCAGTGGGGAAAAATACAGCAAGGCCCTTGAGATGCTTATTAGACGTGGGCTGTAGAAGAAGCAGACATTTGCCTCTTCTACTGTCTGGGGTAGGGGCCTTTTGCACCCCCACGACGCACATTGTTTGGAGAGCAAATGAATCAGACTCTGAGTATGCTGGAAACCACTTCAGGCCAGGGCATGCTGCTGCCCCCGGTACCTCTAATTCCAGCACTCCTGATGTGGGGGCCTCTCCTTTCCAAGACTCCCAGACTGCAAGTTGAAAACGAATCCCAAATGGTGGTACTGGCCCTGTGACACACAGTTGAGCTGTTCTGATTGCCTCCACTAGAGGGCAGTGACCACAAGCACCAGGTTGCTAAGAGACCTCAAGCCAGCAGAAGTAACTCAGGGTTGCTGTGCAGAGCACGGTTCCCCTCCCGGAAAGAAGGCGCAAAATATTGTTGCCTTGTCTCCTGCTGATCTAGCCCCGTGGTCCTTCCCTCTTCACCCAGAATGAGGCTCTGCAACAGGCTTGCAGCATCTCCTTCGCCGTGGCCGGGGACGACTGGCCGAGCAAAGCCCAGCCTTCTGTCCACCACGGAACATGATTTGGGGGTTTGGTGACCCTCCGTGAACACTTGCTCCCCTGGTGCCCCAGGGCTTCGCTATGGGGGCAACTCGTCTTAGCACACCTCCGGACCCTGATCAGAGCTGGGTGTCTGGGAGGAGGCAGTGCCGCTGGGTGGGAGAAGGGAGGAGAAAGGGGAGCGATGAAAAGGATTCAAAATACAGCCCCCGCCCTATGACCAGGGGGGCCATCTCCCACGTGGACCAGGGGCCAGAGGAGGGACCCCAGGGAAAGCCTGGGCACATAGGAAATGGAGTCGGTGGTTCAGCAGAGGGCACTGGTCAGTCCCCCATTGTCCAGGCGGCAAGCCCTGAGGGAGAGTTTCTCACAAGGACCCCAGTGACTCTCTCTCCTGGGCTCCCCACAAGGGGCCTGGACATTGCCCCTCTTTGCCTTTTCTCCCACACCCCTCCCTTCCCTTTCTCCCCTCCCCCCCCCCCCCACTCCTGCCCCATCCTCTGCAGAAACAATAAACTGCACTTTTTGTTTGGGAACAAGAAACACTGTTTTTTTTAAATCGGGGTGAAAGTAACTGGGGAGGGACTGGGAAAAGAACCTGGGAGGAGTGAGGGGGAAGGGCGAGAAGGGGGAAAGGAGAGGCTCAGGGCTGGAGCTGGGAGTGGCACCTGCCTTGGGCGGTCCCACTGCCTCTTGTGCAGGGCCCTCGGTGGCCATGGGGGCCTAGTGGGAGAAGCCGGAGAGGCGGGAGCTAGTGTGGGACCACCAGGCAGTCCATAAGCATGTGGAAGGCTGCACAGATGCTTTGGTCCTGCTGCAGCAGCTCCCTGCGGGTGTTGCGGAGCAGCTGGAGGTTCTCCTGCAGTCTCCGGTCCTGCTGGTCCATGGAGTACTTCAGGGCAGCGGTATGCTCTCTCTGGAGGTCCTCATGGGCTCTCCTGCGCCGGCGGGTCACACGGGGTTGGGAGGCTGGCACGGGAGGTGTGGACCACTCCCCACTCGCAGCTGGTCCAGCTGTGGAGAACAAAGAGAGGGGCAGTCATCCCGGGAGACACTGTGCACGAAGCCTGGCCCTCATCTCTGAGCCGAGAGCGAAAGGCCTCGGGCCAGATGATGGCGATGTGCTTTGAGCAAAGCCATCTGTGGCCTAGACAATGGGCCCTTTCCTGAGGGACACAGATGGCGCCGGGGGCAGGCTCACTACCCCCACGTTGTGGGGACAAGCAGGCATGGGAAGGTGCCAGCCTGTGGGCGAGAGAGGGGCCACGGGGCGCCTGGCCTTTCCTCCATGCCGCGCACATGCTGGGTCCAGCTGAGGCGGTGTCCCACAGGGAGAGGACTTGTATCCCTGGCCGCTGGAGGAGAGGGGGGCAGGGTGTTGGGGGAAGGTGTGTGTGAGCGGCAGATACTGCTGCGCTTCGCTGTGCTGTCCCCAGGAG
The DNA here is from genome assembly GCA_032595735.1 of Pelochelys cantorii. Lineage (NCBI taxonomy): Eukaryota > Metazoa > Chordata > Testudines > Trionychidae > Pelochelys > Pelochelys cantorii. The sequence goes on along the minus strand of CM064353.1, from coordinate 11,579,685 downwards.
CGGATGCTGCCCTGAGAGTGCGGGCACGTCCGTGTGCCATGTGCGGCATGCCTGAGTGTGTGTGTGTGTGTGTGTGTGTGTGTGTGGATCCATGTCCCCAGCCTCCTTCTAGTGGTGACTTACTCCCGATAAGTCAGGCCTCTCCAGACAGCCTGTGAGCCAGAGCACAAGGGTCCTCTGTTGTTGCCTCCTGGGGCTGTGTGTCCCGGCCTGGTGCCCCCATGCACAGGCCAACAAGGCAGAGCGAGGAGCACACCCCAGCCCCTTGTTACTCATCAGCTCCACCTGTATGTGTCAAGGGATAGTAATGGCACTCACCTGAGGGGCTTTTCCCGGCCTCGGACAAGCTGGTGCTGGCCTCATCCAGCTCCTCCTCCTCTTCTTCCTCACTGGCTGTGCCCCCTGGGAAGGTGCTGATGGGCGTCTCCAGTCCTGAGTCCACAATGTGGGGGAAGGGACTGACCCACCCCCAGGATGTGGTGGAGCTGGGTGTAGTATGAACAGGTCTGCAGTTCCGCCCTGGAGTATAGGCCTGCCTTAGCTCCTCGACCTTCATGTGCACCTGCTCCTGGGTGTGCATGTGGCCAGGCTGTTGGCCATCTGGTCATTGATGTCCACATTCCTGCACCTGGTGCGGAGATCCTGGAGGTTTGCCTCCTCTCCCCAGACCTCAGTGAGCTCCAGGATCCGCGCACCAGACCAGGAAGGCGCATGCCTCTTCCGTTCCCGGGAAGGGTCCTGAGAGCTGGCTGCCAGCTCCCTTGCCACCGTGCAAGCCTTAGTGGGAGCAACAGGGTCACTTGTGGCGGCTGAAAACTCTGCTCTGGCACCTAGGGTTGCCAGATGGTTGAAACAAAAATTCCGAACATTCTCCCCCCCCCTAAAAAAAAACACGGGAAAATAATTCTGTTGAAGAGGGGAAAAAAAAGGGGGGGGAGACCAAAGTTGTTGAGCAAAAAAAAAAAAGGACTCCAAGTAAGCCAAAAAAAAAAAATTAAAATAAAGCAGCAATAAAACAGCATGTCCCCTTTAAGCATTAGTGCAGGGATAGGAACAGGGGAGTGGTCTGCAGCCATTTTGTGCCGGCAGCCTGGGGAAACCAGGTGAGCATGGGGGCTGGGGTCGGGGTGTTGGGGGCCAGGGAGGCCGGGTGCTGAGTGTTTGTAGGCTTGCTAGGTGCTCGGCATTTTCACCTCCTGGCTGGGGAAAAATTCAGAGAATACCGGACATCTCAGGTGTCTAGTATTCTCTGGATTTTTTTACCGGACAGGAGCCAAAAATACCAGACTGTCCGGGTGAATACCGGACACCTGGCAACCCTATGAGTGGCAGCTGCCATGTGGCTCAGTGCTGCCAGGGCCTGCCATGAGCCATAAGCCATTTCCCCAGCGGCTGTAGCTTTAAGGGCTGCAGGGGTAGGGGGGACTATAGAGTTCTGATGAGTGTGGACAGAGCGGCCAGCAGGGCACCCATGGGAAGGGCTGGAGGCCCCTTATTTTGAAATAACTCCAGCCGCCTTGTCCTAAATAGCTATTTCGGAATAGGCGTTATTCCTTGTACTACGAGAGTTACACATTTCAGAATAAGACTGCTGTGTAGACCTGGCGTAAAGGTCCCGTGGCAAATTTCACAAGCCTGGCAGCCAGATTCCCTGTTGGGTGCCTCTGCTCTACTCTCCTAAGTGCCCCATAACTCTGCAGCTGCAGGTTTGAGTTTCCAAAGAGGACAGTTGGTGCCTAGCCCAGTGCTGAGGGCTCTAACCTGGGAAGCTGGAGTGTCATTCCAGCCCTGCCAGAGCCCGCCTCAGTGGTCAGTGAGCCCCAGGGTGCTGTGAGGAGGTGCTGCTCATGGAGATTCTCTGTCAGCTCAAATTGCAGGGGCATGTGCTTTTGAGAGTGGTGGTGGGGATCAGCGGCCATAGGATGCAGCCTAGTAACAGCTGTGAATTTCCTGGGCTGGGGAGGGGTCAATGTTCCTTCTAATTTTTCCATCTGTGTACAGAATAAATTTTGTCATGTGCACCGAGGCATGTGCAGATGTGCACCACCCATAGAAACACATAAGCGCTGTGGGCGCTTTGCTGATCATCTGGGCGGCATCTGAATCTCCCCAAGCGCTCAGCTTACAGCGAACGCTGGTGTGGGTGGGGGGTTTTGTTGTGCCGTACGGTGAGTGAAGTGAGAAAAGATGGTGCCTCACAGTGAAACCTGGTACTACTGCCCCGGTCATGTGGCTTTCAGGGGACGATGTGCAAACTCCTCCTCTGACTTGTATTCTGCTCTCCTGGCCATGCTGTTGCTTGGTTGCATCCCTCCTGCCTGGGGCGAGGAACTTGGCAGCTCTCCTGAACTAACAGGCTGAAGCCTGGTGTGTGAGAATATGAGACTCCAAAAGAAACCGAGGCTGACCCCCAAGAAAGAGGCTTGATTTAGCAGGCAATGCTTTTCCTCCCAGGGCTGGTAATGAGCTAGTGCCCTGTGGCCGTGCTGGGGTAGCCCTGCACTGCCAAAGGTGCCTTCTTAGGGAAGCGACATAAAATTGAGGTGCCGACCACATGAAGCTCTAAATAAAGCAACAAAAGCCAACAAACCCGGTGGTGCTTTTCCTAAAAGCAGGTCTGTTAATGCTGGTGGCTAAATTCCAACCCAGGTAACCTTTTCAGTAGCTCATCTTCTGGAGACTGGGTTGCTAATGTGCACAAACTGCCAAACAGCAATATAGCTAGGAGTTGCTTGCTGAAGAACTTGTGGCCAAGGATTGTGAGAGCATTCTCGTGGGCAGCGGGAGCTATTCCTCGCTCAGTTCTTCGTCATTCATGGATCCTGCGAAGGTTGTTGGCAGAGTTTTTCATAAAATACCGTTCCGGAGAGGGCTGGGTTTGCAGGGTAAAGAAAGGTAGGCTGTAATAAGAGGGGGAGGGAGGGAGGGAAAGCAAACCCAGAGCTACATAAAAAACTTAAAAAACAACGAATAGTCTAGCAGACCTTAGAGACTAACAAAACACGTAGATGGGATCGTGCGCTTTCATGGACACAGTCCACTTCCTCAGATGAATGGAGTTATTAAAGGTCCAGTTTCTAAATAAATAGGGGAGGGAGAAGGAAAAAGAAGGGAGGTTGTGGAATCTCCATCTCTGGAGATATTTAAGAGTAGGTTAGATAAAAGTCTATCAGGGATGGTCTAGACAGTATTTGGTCCTGCCATGAGGGCAGGGGACTGGACTCGATGACCTCTCGAGGTCCCTTCCAGTCCTAGTATTCTATTATTCTATTATTCTTATTCTATTATAAGGGGAAAAAATGGAAAAGAATAGTCAATTAGAGTGTCCGTGCTCCATGAACAGGGGCGGCCTGAGACAAGCTGCCGGCAACTGGCGCCCCAGGCGGAATGCGCGATCAGCGCCCCCACCTCCGAGATGAGCTGCCGGCAAGTGGAGCCCCAGGCGGAATGCACGATCGGCGCCCCTGCATCCAAAGCCCTCAACGGCGTGACGTCATCACTGGGCACCCCGTTTAACGCGGCACCCTAGGCGACTGCCGAGTCTGCCTGTATGCACGGGCCGCCTCTGTCCAGGAAGCTGATAGAGAAGGTACTAAGTGCTCTTAAGGATGCATTGTTTGGTTTTTTATGTCGTTAGGATGTAGACTGTAGCGAGCCATCCGGCCAATGTCTTTCTTCATACCTCTGTTGAAGGAATCAAACTTGTAAATGAAGTTGAATTCTGAGGCCTCCCTGTGGAGCTGGTTTGTGGAAATGGCCTGAAACAACACGGTGACTTGGAGATCCATTAGCAAGGGCCCAGGCAGGTTAAAATGTTCCCCAACAGGTTTCTGTGTGTGGCCTTTTCGGATATCTGATTTGTGTCCATTAATTCTTTCCCGTAGAGACTGTCCAGTTTGGGCAAAGTACATGGCAGAGGGGCATTGCTGGCACTTGATGGCATAGATCACTGTAGTGAATGTACAAGACTGGTTGCACAGACTGTATTTTAATGCATGTGCAGAAAGGGGCTGAAGGAAGGTAGCCAGGGCAGTGTAAATGCTGGCAATTTCTAACTTTGGAGTGTTTGACTTGGCCATCTACATAAGGATTTGTATTATAGAGGCCCCTTGGGGGATGTGTGTGATGCACTCAGGGGTGTAATTGCAACCATATCCAGGCTAATGCTGCTTATATTAGCCCTGCTAAAAAAAGTAGCCCAGACCCCGTAGTGTGGGCTGAAAAAACCTTGCTGCCATGGCTACACTGCTGTTTTTTGCCATGCTAGCTGGGGTACATCGGTCTGAGGAGCAATATAGAGCCTCAGGTTGCCATATAGACCTTCCTGTAGAGGCTGTGACTATAGACATAGTCCTTTTCCCAATGAGCTCACCCTCTAAATGGAGGAGATGAGCCCAGGGTGAGAGAGAGAGGAAGAATTATCATTCCCCTTTTACAGATGGGGAACTGAGGCCCAGAGAGATGAAGTGCCTTGACTAAAGTCATGCAGACAGTCTGTGGCAGAGGGGATTTGACCCCAGCTCTCCCGAGTCTAAATCCAGAGCCCTAACCATAAGGCAATCCTTTCTCTCTAGCTCACTAGCAACAAATTCTGCCAGGCTCTGTGAGCTCCCGTTCTGCGGGCTGATACACCCTTCCCATATTTCATGTTGTAATAGCGTCATAAGCTTAGGAGGCTCCCTCCACACAGTTGTCATCTATAGACTGATGCTCTCAACTTGTCTGCCTTCAAACAGCAAACAGATAGCACACTGAGGCATTTTAATGTATATCATCATGACACCAGTTATTGCAGATGATTGGATAATGGGCTATGGATTATATATCCAAAGCTTGAGATCGTATCTTCCCTTAATTCCCGAGGAACAGAATGATTGCCGTCACTTGATGTGTTTATCATTGGGAGATGAAAGCAGCTATCAGTTACAGAGTCATGGTAAGGACACCATTGTGAAGTCAACATCCATGCTCTGGGGGATTCTTGTATCCCGTAGCTCTAGGGATTTGTAGCATGTGAAGGTGTCGTGGGATGTGTGTACAGGGCTTGAATAGTCATGTGATGGATTGATGCTTCTTGGTACCTGTATGTTGCTGTTTTGAGTTAAAAGCTTGTGGCTCAGAAGTCCCCCAGAAGGCATGCAGCCCCTGTCCAAGATTTGATAACTAAATTCGAAAATGGCTCTACGTCGGTCTAGTTTTGTCCCTCTGAAGGGCCAGGTATGGATTAGCTAATCCATTCCTATGGATCCGCACCCCTGCTGAAAATTGTGATTTACATTAGGTCTCTAACTATCCTACCCCTCTGAACTCAATCTCTTAGAGGATATTTAGCAGCGGATTTGACTGCCTTCTGTCATGCCTGATGTGTGTTATCTTAGTACCAGGCTTAGTATTTTACTGCTGGGGGAATTCTGCATCCAAAAACCCCCCACAACAATTCTGTGCACAATATTTTTTAACAGTTGCATATTTTATTTGTCAAAACAACACACTACAATCATGCCAGTTTCAATTATTTTGGCCATGCATTTCAAAATACCTGTCAGCAAGTATGTTGGTAACAATACAGACCAAGAAAGAAAGAAAGAAAAAGATCCAGGGAATGTTTTTTTGACAAATGCATTTCTTACTCAGCATATTATTAATACAGAACTTTGAGTAGTTCATTTAAACTACAAGACAGAAATATATTTCTTGCCCCCTTCAGAACCAATGCAAAGGCTTGGAAGAATCATGGTAACATAGGCAATGTCTAGACTTCAGGCTTCTTTCGGAAGAAGCTTTTCCGGAAGAGATCTTCCGAAAAACTTCTTCCGAAAGAGACTGCAAAAGCGCATTGAAAAAGCTATCTGCTTTTTCGAAAGATAGCATCCACACTGAATGGACTCTGTCTCGCATTTAAGCTGTGATTACTATGGACAGAATGGCCACCAGGACACATGTGCTTTTTCCTCTTTCCTCTTCTTTCGAAAGAACTCCCTCTTCCCCGTCCACACACGCCTTTTTCTGAAAGAGCTCTTTCGGAAAAGGCATTCTTCCTCACAGAAAGAGGTTTACCAATGTCAGCAAAACCCCTCTGTTCTTTCAATTTTTTTTCAAAAGAACTCGATTGCAGTGTGGACGTAATTGAAGTTTTTTTTTGGAAAAACGGCCGTTTTCCCGAAAAAACTCTGTGGTGTAGACATACCCATAGGAACTGAGCGAAAGGTATGAAACCTGGAAGGTTATTGGCTGTGGTTGGGGGACATATGGAACAGGATTTTTTGGGGAAGGAGGATTGCTAAGAAGCGGAGGAGCCTCTCATGCAGACGTTGGCTGATCTCAAGCTTGCCCTGTTCAATCAGGCAGACACCCCATGTGTCCTTCAGCAGCCCTTCCATTCAGCTCTTGGCTGTCATCCCAGTAGCTCCTGGGTCTTACCCACAGAAGTCCCAGGTTGTCTGTCATAACTTACCTCCATGGGCAGGGTGCTTAAGGTTGTTGGCTGTTTTGGCATCACAGCGGCCTCTGGTGGGTTAGAGGTGGAACTGCAGCACTTTTCTGCTCAATGTATTTTCTGAGGGGGGGAAAAACCCGCTTGGTGCCTGACATGAATTCTATGTATGTGCAGTGGCAGAAAATCCCCCCAGGACTAGTACTGGTTAGCCATTTGGCCTATCCATTTGTGTGGCTGGCCTGTTGGTTGACATATAGTGTATGGCATTATCATAGGAACCTCTGGGTTTTAGGCTTCGTTCTCCTGGGAAGCCTTTGTGCAACACTGAGCAACCATGTGGCTTTTCTGTGCCTCGGTTTCCCCTATGTAAAATCAGGATCATGATGTGTCCTAGTGACTACAGCACTGGACTGGGACCAAGGAGACTTAGGCTCTATTGCTAGCTTTGCCCTGGCCTTCTGGATGACTTTGAGCAAATCACGTCACTGCCCTGTGCCTCAGTTTCCCCATCTGTAAACTGGAATAAGGATACTGATCACCTTTGTAAAGCACTTTGAGATCTATGGATGAAACGTGCTAGATAAGAAATAAGCTTTGTTAGCATTATTTGTCTTGACCCATTTAGATTGTAAAGCATTTTAGGGCCTCTTAGGGTATGTCTATGCTCTGGCGCTATTTCGGGATACCAGAAGTATCCTGAAATAGCTATTCTGCATCTTTAAAAGCAGCCTGTTATTTTGAAATACATTTTGAAATAAAGGGTGGCTTATTCCGACGTCCCAGTAGCCCTCGTTCCACGAGGATTAAGGGACATTTCGGAATAGCGAGTTATTTCAAAATTTGGCACTGTGTAGACAGCACCAAATTATGAATAAGCTATTTTGAGCTAAGGGTGCTCTGTAGACACACTTAGAAAGGATGGTCATGAGGTTCAGGACTCCTTAGATTCCACTCTAATACAAATAATGAAGAGTCAGGAAACTCTGATCATTCGTGGTGAATGGGGCTGTCTGTAACGCAGAAAGTTCTGTTCTGATTTTTGTCCCCACCTCCATTTAATCCCAGTAGAATTCCAAGGACTCTTTAATTACTTTCTTTCTTGCCGAGTACTTATTTATACACGACAATGTCCTTGGGCTAGAAAGTGTGTTTGAACAAGAGCCCCCTTAGTCACAACTGGCAGAGATACAAGGCAGTGCATAGATAAATGTAAATATTATGCAAATGCCAAAGCAACTGCAGTGGAATATCTACAAGCTGCACAGGTAGACCAAGAGCAAATTCTCCCTCCAGGGCGCAGGTTCCCAGCTCTGGTTTGTGGTGTCTATTTCCTTTCCCAACATCTTTGGAATTCGCTGTCTTCTCTCTAAGATTTGTTTCTCTCCCCCTCCCCTTTTCGCCTTTGTGCTCTCCTGAGAAAACTGGCGGCTGTTAGCTGAGACAGAAAAACCGATCGCTGATGGAGTTTGATTTTTTTTCCCTGGGTCCCTTTTTAAAACACGTTAATGTTCCAGGCGATGAGCGAGCGGGCTATTCAATAATTAAAATAATATAAATTATAGGAATCGGGAGAAAACTTAAAAGCCATTTGCTGAGACAAAAACGATTGAACACATTCACTTCAGGGAAGAATGGGGGAGAAGAGGTAAGAATGAGAGACAAGAGGAGAGAGGAGAAATGTTTTTTAATTTTTATTATCTTAACCTTAGTCAATTTTTTATTTTTATGCAAAGAGCCCAGTGAAAGTGGCAGGAAGGATGCCACACAACCCTGTCTGGGGTTCAGTCTATCTTAGGTGCTTATTGTTCTACATATTTATCCTCAGAATTGCTGTGAGGCAGGGTAGGGCTCTTTCCCATGGGAAACAGTGGTGCTAAGTGACTTACCCAGGGTCACATGGGGAGTCTGTGGCAGGGCAATGAAGTGGCTCTGAGTCTCTCTGCGCTACACAGGAAAGTTTTCATGGTTCTACTGATGTCGACACACCAATGTGAACCTCTGGGCGGACTCTTACCCTGGTCTCACTGGATTTTCTATCTAGCATTTTCTAAGCCACAGCTGCAAAGACAGGCACGCAAAGAGTGCCTAGAGGAGCCATGATGGTTATATCGGCATAGCTACATCTGTTTAAATTCACATCCCAGACTACAACAGTCATTTTTTTTTCATGTAGGTGAGGCCTAAGGCTTGGACAGACCTTGCAGGAATGAATCTGTTGCTTTATTTATGGCACAGGAACATGGGAACTGTCACACTGGAGTGGACCGTCCTGCCTTCAGCAGTAGCCAGCGAACAGCTGCCTCAGGGAAAGGAGCAAGAGCAAGGGAGCAGAGGGCAAGTTTCTTCCTGACCCCAACAGCTGATGCCTACCTGTTTAGCTGTTGCCTATCAGATCTCAGGCAGCTTTTAAACTCCCCAAACTCTTGGTTCTTTTTTGTCTGTCGCTGTTAGAACTTGGCACATTATAGAATCCTAGAGCTGGAAGAGACCTCAGGAGGTCATCAAGTCAGCCCCCTGCCCAAGGCAGGACCCAATCCCAACTAAATCAACCCAGCCAGGGCTTTGTCAAGCCAAGATTAAAAACCTCTAGGGATGGAGATTCCACCACCTCCCGAGGGAACCCATCCCAGCGCTTCCCCACCCTCCTAGGGAAATAGTTTTTCCTAATGTCCAACCTAGACCTCTCCCACTGTAACTTGAGACCATTGCTCCTTGTTCTGCCATCCCTCACCACTGAGAACAGCCTCTCTCCATCCTCTTTGGAACCCCCCTTCAGGAAGTTGAAGGCTGCTATCAAATCCCCCCTCGCTCTTCTCTCCTGCAGACTAAACAAACCCAACTCCCTCAGCTGCTCCTTGTAAGTCATGTGCTCCAGCCCCCTAATCATTTTGGTCGCCCTCTGCTGGACCCTCTCCAATGCGTTCACATCCTTTCTATAGCGGGGAGCCCAGAACTGGACACAATTCTCCAGATGTGGCCTCACTAGAGCCGAATAAAGGGGAATAATCACATCTCTGGATCTGCTGGCAATGCTCCTCCTAATGTACCATAATATGCCATTAGCCTTCTTGGCTACAAGGGCACACTGTTGACTCATTCTCAGGCTCCATGTAAACATCCAACCTTTCTTTGTAGCCTGGCAAGCTTTGGGCTCCCCATGTAGTTTTGTGGTAATGAGTCCCACAGATAGATCATGCACCAGGTAGAAAAAACTCTCTGAAGTTTTCATCAGATGTAAATTGGCTGCTTAAGTAACCTTTGTTCTCTCTCGGGTGATTGTGAGAAAGTCCTTTCTCCCTGTTGGTACACACAATTTCCCCAGTTGGTTAGCAGCTGGGTGACGTGTACCGGGGCATTCTTAGGGCTCAGTATCCTTTTAGCAACAAAGTAGAAAGCAATCCTGGGCGCAGTCGCTCAGCATGGGTGAATGGTCTTCCTGTTGCTACCCCACATTACACAGGCTCCTGGCTGAATCAGCTACTGTGCCTTTCTGATCCTCACTGCTCTGGAAAGAACTAGGAGCTTTCCAATGCTGCGCACCCCAGGCCTCACTGTCAGGTACCTCTCTGCTGGCTTTGGGCTGTGATCTGACCTAGCCAGTGACCATGGTTAGTAGCCACTCTTGCCCTGGGAGCGGGGTTGTGTCAAAGCAGTCTGATCCCTTGCAAAGTCGTGGGTCCCAGACTCCCCGGATCCACTTGCATGAGGTCGTCTTCTTCTGCTTGCCCCAAACTCCTACATCATGCACGCTGGGTGGTGGCAGGAAAGGGTTTGCATCTGTGTAGCACTGGGCCATGCAGTGGATGTGTGTGTCCCGCTGTAGCTGTTAGGGCTGTCTAAAACTGACGGCTGTAGTCTAAGCCACATGAGGAGGAACAAGTTTTTAGGTGCTAATAGACTATCTGTTGTTTTCCAGTTTTTCCAGTTACATACAAACTCGGCTTTCTCTTTGATACTTATCTACCCTCTGCCTCTTTCTGTCTTCCCCTGACCATTTTTTTCCTTCTCCTCCCCTTCCCTTTTTCCCTCATTTATTTTGGTTCTGGACATCCAACACTCCGGTCATCTGAAGAAGTGAGCTGTGCCCACAAAAGCTCATGATGCCATCTACATGTTTTGTTAGTCTTTAAAGTGCTACCAGACCATTTGTTGTTTTTTAAGTTTTTTCTGTTACAGACCAACTCAGCTACCCTCTGAGGCTACATCTACACTACAAGGTTTTCGCGCAAAAACCGGCAGAGCGTCCACACCTCTAGCATGTTTTTGCTCAAGTAAATCGACAGGACAGAGGGCTTTTGCCATTAGAGTTATTCCTCTCCCCATGAGGAATAACTCCTTTTTGCGCTACAGCTCTTGCACAAAAAGGCAGGTGTGGACACTCTGGAGGGGTTTTTGCACAAGAAACCCCTATTGGCAAAAGCACAGGTGCTCTGATGGCCATTCTGTGAATGGCCATCAGAGCTTTCTTGTGCAAGTGCATCCATGCAGTGTGGACGCTCTCTTGTGCAAAAGCGATGCGCTTTGAGGTATGGATGTGCTTTTGCGCAAGAAGTTTTTGCGGAAGATCTCTTCTGCAAAAGGCTTCTTGTGCAAAAACCCTGCAGTGTAGACGAAGCCTGAAGGTTTAGGAAGCCAGATATAAGGCATCCTGCATCTCAGGCAGGGCTGGCAACCAGGAGACCCCCATGTATTCCATGGTGGGAAATATCATGGGGGAACTCTATGCTTGTTAAATGAAACTGACTCTTTGTCAAGAGAACCGTTTACAGAAATGCTCAGCAAGCATTCTAGCCACGTGCACCCAGACTGACTTCCCCGATACTGCCTCCAAACTCATCCCTTCTGCAACCTGAGCACAGGGACTTAAAGGGCCTGGTGGTTGGCTCTTCACCTTCCTTCCCAGCTGCACACCTGGAAGCTGCCTGGAGTCTCCGCAGCAGGCCGGCCAGCCTAGGCCAGGACAGAACGAGGGGAGCCGCAGAGGGACTGGACAGTGACAGGCAACCAAGGCTAGGTTTGCGAACTGTACTCGCATACCTAGAATTTTCAGGGGGCGCCGGCTGAACTGTAGCAGCGTTTTCATTGGATGCAGAGAGAGCACTCGGCTCTCACAGTCAATGCCGTGTGCACTCCCCGTGCCCTGGCTTTGCATGGGTTACTTTAATAACACCAGCTAGGGGAAAAAACCTGCATGGATGGAAATGATCAGAATGTGGCAACCCTGTGGGTGGGCAACGGTAACAAAATGTCTTGTGAATCTCACATAGCACCCCGATAGGCTGCAGGTTCTCACCACTGAGGACTGGGGGCGGAGCATGGGTGGGTGCACACCAAGCTGTTTGGGGAGGTACAGCCTCCTCCTAGCCTGTGATACCCACCCCCCAGGTGTACAGGTTAACAGTGGGGCAGAGAATGCAGGGAGCAGGCAAACCGTTGTACTTGGAGTCAGTGGGACCAAGTCTGGGTCCTCCCATGAGGATCAGATCGCATGACCCAGGACTCAGCAGAAAACAAACATTGCTGGGTGATGAAATATGGGTGGTCTCATCTTAGAATGTTGGTGCTCGTCTATTTAGCCTCCCTCCCTTGGAACCGGGGGGATGTGTAACAATGAGTCCATACAAAGGCTGGACAAGCACCCTTGTGCTGGAGACCCCCCCCGCAGAGAGCGCGGCTGGTAAAGGAGCCCTGCGGGTCAATGCTAAACCCTGCGTGATCCGTCAGGATGTGTGGGCAGCCTGAGGCGATAAAGAGGCTGTTTGTGCAGAGGCAAGAATTTTGTGTAAGAAGAAATTAACTAAAAATAAAGTGGAAAAGGAAACGTGAGGGAGGAGAAACGAGAGAGAAAAGCGAAGCTTCCAAATGGAGCCGTAAAAGCCATAAACAAAGCCTAATTATTGTACAGCGAAAAGCGAGATCTTAAGGAGGCAACTTCCTCCTTTTGTTCCAGTGAGAGTCCTTTGTAGTGGTTTAATTAAAAACAAGCTCTTGGTTTTGTACGCAGTGGAATCAAAACACACAGATTGGTGCTGGCACGTTGGTTCCTAGCCCGACCTGGGAAAATTGGATAGGGAGGGGAGCTAGGTGGATTACGCTTGGTGAAATGAGGGTGTGGGAAGAGGAAAAGGCAGGGATGGAAGCTAGGGTTGGAGAGACGGGATAAGGCAGAAAATAAGGAAGAGGGCAGAGAGAGAGAGGAGAGATGTTGGGTTGGAAGGTAGGGCTGTTAATTTTATGTATTTGTGTAACCGCTGAACATTTCAGCAGTCACACTTTTACATGTGGGGGCAGTTCCCAGGTGTGCGGAGAGCCAGCTTTTAAGCTGGCTCACTGGGAGTACCAGGTTCCCATGGAGCCACCTGCCCCCCATTCTGTGGAGGTGGGGCAGGCAGCTCTCCAGGAGCCAGCCGGCTCCCCACGTACATCGGCTCCCGCCTGCCTCCCTGTGCTGCTGCCTCTGTATCAGAGGCAGCAGTGGGCAGGGGAGGGAGGTTGCATGTTACCGTGAAGGTTACCGATGCGCCCGGGCTCGTTGGTTAACTGGGTACACGGTTACACCATCACATCCCTAGTAGAAGGATGGGGTGAAAGAAGCAGAGGATGCTTAGGCAAGGGGGTGGCAGGGTGAAATGATGGGGTGGCGTTGGGCCCTGTTGTAGAGAAAAGCAAAGCTCTGCCAGCAGAGCAAGGCTCTGTTCCTGCAAACTGCCCAGCGTGGCTGGGAAGGGCTGCAGAGTGGAAGCCGTTCTGTGATGCACCGCAGGTTTGCATTGTTACAAAATGCAGCCACCAGGAGACACATTCTTAAGCACGACCTTCTCCATTAACCAACTCCTGCATGTGTAGAGACCCAGAGCTCTCTGGTGACATCATGGGGGTGGGCTCCTACACACATGGCTTCACTGGGGCTCTGGGCAAGCCCAGGCCCAGTGCCTGGAAGCCGATCCCATTACTCAGTTCTTTTTTCCCGCAGTGCTGTGTGGGACTATTTGCTTATCGTTACGCATGCACGCTGCTGGATCTGAGGCCCCCAGGGGATGTGAGTAGGAGGGCAGCTCTTCCTCCGATGATTTGCCATCTCCTGGAGGCTTCTCTCCCTCCAGGTATCATCCTTGGTCAGCAAGGGTGGGATGAGGAACAGAGCCCCCCGCCTCGCATCCCCGCAGCTAAACCCAAACCTTTGCTAAATTCCCCCCTTCTCTGACAGCTCATGGCTGATGTGGCTTAGCTAGGATTCTCTCACAAAGCAATCAAGCCTCTTGTTTTGTATGCACGGCACCTAAGGAATCTTTATTGATCCTGGAAATTTGGCTGCGGCATCCGGTTTCCTGGAGGCCTGGAAGGCAATCCCTGGGTGACCCATTAAGTGAGGGTTGCAACCTCGGAACGGAGGAGTGTGTGTGTGAGTGACAGGTGGGGCTTAGCATGGAGTGTAAGCCTTGTTTGTGTGGCTCCGGGGCACACACCGCACCAAATGGGGTTGCTGCTGCAGCTGTATTTCATCCGAATTAAATTATCTGTGAATTATGCTTGTGGTGGCTTCCGGGGACGAGCCAAAGCAGTCGGAGATAATTGCGGCGAGGCCCACGCTGGGTTTTCTCCATAAGGGCCCCTTCTGAGGCAGGCTGAGAATGGACGTGCCTGCACACAAGAGCTTTATCAGGAGCAGGTTCTTTGCACTCAGGGTTGAGCTATAGACCCACGGGATGGCTGTGGCTGACCCAGGCCAGCTCCTCCTGGCTTGGGCTGCAGGGCTATAGAAATTGGTCACACCTCCCGGCCCCCTTCCTCGAGGGGCAAGCTAGTATCCATATCCCCATTGCGCAGATAGGGACCCCAGGACAGACCTTCTGTCAAAGGTCCTGCTGCCCTTAATTGCTGACTTCACCGGGACTGCTCCGGTGAGCATGGAGCTGTTGCACCGAGTCACACAGAGAATCTGTGTTGGAGAGGAACAGAGCAATATTCCTTCCCGTTTTTCCCCATCCCTGTGTGGAATAAATTTTGTTTTGTGCACTGAGGCATGTGTAGGTGTGCACCACATGTCAAAAGACATGCTGGAGGCTGTGGGCACTTGGCTAATCAGCCGGGGGGGGGGCATTTAAATCTCTCTTGGGCAGCTGCCCAAGAGCTCAGCTTACAGGGAGCACTGGAACAGAGTCCCGGAGTCCTGCTCCCCCGACCTGGGCTTGCAAGGTAATAATTGCCCTGCCAGTCTCTGACAAGGAGAAGTCAGGCAGGCCTCCCTTTCCCATGCGACAGGGCTGGCTACAGTCAGTCAGGTGCACTGTAGCAGTGGCTCCCCACCTTCTCAAGGAGCAGGGACAGGCTGCCCCTGGAGGCAGGATCCCAGGTAGGATAGATCAGTCGCTTCAATGTCCCTAATGCTGCCTCTGTTACGGCGAGGGGTGGGTGAGCCAGCTGGGGTGAAATAACTGGCCTGGCTTGGAGAGTTTAATTCCCTTCCGCATCGTTTCCACCTGCTCTGTGGAATGAACCTAACTGGTAGCAAGACAGCACCAGTGAGCACCTCTGGCTGGAAGATCCCTGTCCCCGTTCTGGGTGCCTGAGCGGTCCAGCGGTTCGGATCCAGCTTTGGGGTGTGTCATTTCCCATCGCTAACCCTTGCCGGTTGCAGCGAGGTGCGTGATTGCAGCACAGGTGCACACAACCCAACAATGACAGATGAGCTGCCCAAGTCATTAGCCAGGGCGCAGGGGGGCTCACGCTGAACCTGCCATAGTGTCATTGCTAGCAATACCTTGGAAGCTTTCCTGCAATCAGTGCTTCCTGGGAATACCTTCTGGGCATACCTTATCCTGCCTTCCCACTTCTAGAGCCAGCTCCTGCTCTGGGGCAGCCTGTGTTGTCTGTTTAGTTCCTCCCAGGATGGGGAGGGGGGGAGAAGGAGGGACTCAAACCCCCAAGCTTGCTCTCCCCAGGCAAATGCCCTGTCCCCTAGACCACTCTGGAACCCAACCCACCCTGTTTCCCTTCCTTCAGGAAGTACCTTATCCTGCCTTCTAATGAGTGCCCATTGCCCATGGTTCCCACCTCTCGCTGTAGTATTGCGCTGCGCTAGAAGGCTCCCTCTGGTAAACTGTGTCTCAAAAGGCCGTGCTTGTAGCTTGGATCCTGGCCCACCCTCACTCATCCTAGACCTGCCTGACAAACTCAACACCGTGGTGCCCATGGATCATTATCAAGGGCTGGCTTTGGACAGTGCTCAGCCCACCTGGTTGGCATTTAATAGGGGCTGGCACCAAGGAGAAAGGAACAGTCCTGCTCCCAAATGAAGCTCGTCCCAAGCTCTGCTGACGTGTGGTGGGCTGCGTGATGCTCTCTCATGAGCCCAGTTGTTGTCTGCTAAGCGTCCTGCCCTGGGAACCAAACAGAAAAGTCTACGGATTCCAGGCAGAGTTGCTGGCTGGATTCAGGGCTGGGGGAGTGCACCCCCTCCCCACAATGCACCCTTTGATTTGAAGGAAAGCACCTGTCCCCTACAGCCCATGGTGCTTGCTTTCCTTTGCATCAGATGCGGCTGCACTTCACTTCGAAGGAGCAGGGTGACACTGGCATGTTAATACATGGCCTTGTCTTTCATCTCCTCCTTCCTCATTTCATTTAGAGGCACAGTAGCAAGCTCCTTTGATGGCAGAGCAAACACTCTCTGGAGGTTTCTCCAGGCACGTCTTTCCTTGTGGCCCATCTGTCCTGCTGTATGTTGTATTTCCACGGAGCGGAACAACTCTTGGCCCACCGCTGCTTTCCAATCAGATCTGAGTGTTGCTCCTTCCCGATGACCAGGGCCAAAGAACAGGTGCTTTGCTGCCCCATGTGCTGACGAACCCTGTTCCCAAATCAATCACTACTCCAGTCTGCTTTCCTTTGGGGCAGATTCCAGCTGAGCTGTTATTCAAGATTTACTTCGTTCTAACTCAAGCAGAAGTCCTGCCAAAGCTAACAGGAGCTTGAATGAGTCAGGATGGAGTAGAATCTCAAAGGATATCAGGATTTTGCCTCTCTGCCTGTGTATTCCCAGCTTCAAAAGGGTTTCCCCCTCTTTGCTCCGTGGGACATGCTGGGTAATTTGAGTTCCAAATCTGCTCCAAAACTCTATATCATAGAAACGTGCCCTTTTGGGGCTGGATTCACTCCACTGACTTCCCCTACCCCGGGTTTACACCAATACTGTCCATGTATCATTTGATTTTTTTTTTAAAGAAAAATAGTTTATTCATCAGAGCGGTAACCTGCCTGCAAAGGGTTGTTTCTTCAGCTAATGTTTTGGGGGTGTTTTTTGTTGAAACCCCCCCCCCAAATATTTTAGATTTTCAGCAGTTGAAAATCTGGGACTGAAAACCTTTGGAACTGGATTCAGTTTGGCTAGTGCCCTGTATCCTGCTGCCATTCCCTGCTGGAGCCTGTAATGCGAATCTTGCATTTTGTTTTTGCAGTAGAAGGAACCTTTCCAAACTTATTACAGTCAATACACATGGAGAGGTTCCCTCCTTGGCACTGTATCGACAGGGCAAAAGTGACTCCCTCAGTCTAGGGGGTCACGCTAGGGGGAGAGCTAGATATGCTGGAGGGCAGGGATAGGGTCGAGAGTGACCTAGACAAATTGGAGGATTGGGCCAAAAGAAATCTGATGAGGTTCAAGCATTGTTACAGGCTGGGAACTGAATGGCTAAGTAGCAGTTCTGCAGAAAAGGACCTGGGGATTACAGTGGATGAGAAGCTGGATAGGAGTCAACGGCGTGCCCTTGTAGCCACGAAGGCTAATGGCATATTAGATTGCATTAGGAGAAGCATTGCCAGCAGATCCAGAGAAGCAATTATTCCTCTTTATTCGGCTCTGGTGAGGCCACACTTGGAGTATTGTGTCCAGTTCTGAGCCCCACACTATAGAAAGGATGTGGACGCATTGGAGAGGATCCAGTGGAGGGCGACCAAAATGATGAGAGGGCTGGAGCACATGACCTATGAGGAGAGGCTGAGGGATTTGGGTTTGTTTAGTCTGCAGAAGAGAAGAGTGAGGAGGGATTTGATAGCAGCCTTCAACTTCCTGAAGGGAGGTTCCAAAGAGGATGGAGAGAGGCTGTTCTTAGCGGTGACAGGTGGCAGAACGAGGAGCAATGGTCTCAAGTTACAGTGGGGAAGGTCTAGTTTGGATATTAGGAAAAACTATTTCACTAGGAGAGTGGTGAAGCACTGGGATGGGTTCCCTAAGGAGATGGTGGAATCTCCATCCCTAGAGGTGTTTAAGTCCCGGCTTGACAAAGCCCTGGCTGGGATGATTTAGTTGGGATTGGTTCTGCTTTGGGCAGGGGGCTGGACTCGGTGACTCCTGAGGTCTCCTCCAGCTTTATGATTCTATGACTTAAAATTCACAGCAGTTACCTAGCTGCAGCTTCCCCCTTCTTCCCGCTCCCAAAGCACACAGGCCCCTTCGTTAGAGCGGACGCAAATGCTCTGTGAACTATTGTGGTGGAATCCTGCCATCCTCAAACGGCAAAACGCCCCTCGACACCCATGGATGTGTATATTAGAGATGGGACCCCGGACAACTCCCTGCATCCGAGCCACTCCCTGTCTGAGGGCCAGAGCTGAGAAGGAGCACCCAGAAATGCACCAGCCCCTGGCCTGGAAGCAGAATTGTCCCTAAATGGGGAATTTGCAACGTGCTCTGCAAAGGCTCAGTCCTGCGGCGGGCCCAGTAAGGAAGGGTGACCTCCATTGCTCTGGATACATTTTGTTATCACCCCGTCTCCCTCCTGCTCCTTCTGCCAGTGGAGGACATCTGGGCTCTCTCCTCTATCAGAGGCAGGCACTGCCTCGCTAGCTTGCACCAAAGCAATTGAAAAGGGAGACCTGCTTCTCCCTCCAAATGCACCTGCTGTCAACTCAACTTTCCTGAGAATCAGGGCTTCTCGGACCCAAGCGGCAGGAAATGCAGGAGATGCTGAGAGCTTTTAGGACATGCTTGGGCTGCTAATGATGTTGAGCAGCAGCCTGATCTATTAGGCAGTGGAATCGGCTCCTAAGGGAGGCCCTTTTAGAGTCGGCCTGGAAGACGGACGGCGGGGAAGGATCCTGCACTTACAAGGGGAGAGCTCTTGCCCACTGCGAGCGAATTCAGCAGCCTTCACCCGGGCTGAACCGCGCTGAGCTCAGTGGCTGTCATTGCACAGGCTTGGGATGGGTTCTGTACTGGCCCCAGGGTCCAGTAGGGCAGCCTCGAGGCTGCTCTAAAGCACACCAGTTGGTAATAGCTCTTACGGGGCTCTGTGTGGGCTGGGGAATGCTGGAGCGCAGTCCTCTCTGGCCATGCCCTGTTGCACTCCTTCTCCATGCCTGCAATGCACCCTGGGGGAGAGGATGGTGCCCCCCCCCCCACTCCTTCACTGGAGAAAAACCTTGTCCGGGGAGACGTGGCCAAGTTCTGACCTATGTTATGCACCTGCACCAGTGCCAAGGGACTTTACTGGGGCAGCCCATAGTGAAAAAGGGTTGTAGGGTCAGGTGGGACTTGGTGGAACAGCAGCTGGTCATTACTGAGTGTAAGATGTATCCAGCAGGGCTTGGATGGGACCAGAGTTCCCGCTAAGGTGCACACCTATGCGGCCATGCACAATACATTCTTCCCCCACCCACCTCCTCGGGAAAGTCGCACAGAAGCACTCGCACGCAGGCGGTTGCTCTGGTGGACAGGGCTGGCTGAGACGCTGTGGTGAGAGAGCTGCTGGGGCGGGGGCTGGGACCTGCCATGGTCACATGGCGTCAGGGGGGAGGCCTGCTTCGGTGGCTGGGGCTGCCCCATGGCAGGGGTGGCAGAGCCTGTTCTGGTGGCTGGGGTCAGGAACGGGCCCTGCCACGTGGCTGGGGGGTGGGATCTGCTCTGCCGGCCGGGAACAGGACATGCTGCATGGGGTGGGGTGGGGTGGGGTGGTCTGCACCGGGGGCCGGGAACGTGTGTGCATTAATCAATTGGGTGCCACAGTGCCACATGTCCAAACCAGCGCACGTGACCTCAATACTGGTGCACAAGCCAAAACTCACTCTGCTAATGGTTGGAAAATCTTAGCGGGAATGCTGGTGGAGATGCTGTGGAAACATTAAAACTCTGTCATGATGCCTACAGAAAACTTGACTTTGATGAGGTGGCTAGCATGTAGAGACCCCCAGCGAGCATGCTGCCCGCTACAGTCTCACTGGTACCTTGTACCCCCTTGCCTCAGATTGGAAGCTTTTTGTAGCCAGAGCCGCCTTTTTTTCTGTGTTTGTGCTGCACCTAGCACAGCGAGGCCTGGTGCATGACTGGAACGCCTAGACCGGGGTGGGCAATAACTTTTGCCTGGGGACCGCCTCAAAAATGTTTGAAATAGCCCTGGGCCACCCCAGGAGGGGCGGGGCCTAAACGGGAAGGGCGGGGCCTAAACGGGAAGAGGCGGGGCTGCCCCACCCCCAGACCACGATTGGTCTGGGGGTGGGGGAGCCCCTTTGTCTCCCCTTCCCACTAAGCACCCATGCCCTGGAAGAGGCTTGGCACGCTCCCCCACTCCCAGGCCAATCAGGGCCTGGGGGCGGGGGAGCGTGGGAAGCCTCCTGCCGACCTGCGAGGAGCCCGTGGGGCGGGGGCAGAGCAGAGGGCAGAGCAGAGAAGTCTTTGGGTGCTCCCCCACCCTCAGGTCCTAATTGGCCTGGGGGCGGGGGAGCAGCAGGGCCTCCGCGGGGCAGATCCACCCGCTTGGCGGACTAGATCCAGCCCGCGGAGGCCCTTTTGCCCACCCCTGGCCTAGACTCTTCTGCAAGACTGAGTAAGAATAATAAAGCCGCAGACTGAAGAACAAGGGAAGCCAAGTAGAAACAGGGCCATGAAAAACGAAAATAACCCTCTTCTCTAACCAATATGACCTGTTAAGGATGAGGCCTGTGAATCAATTCCACCCTCCCCTTTCAGCGTGTTTCCTGGTTACGGCTGCCTGTTGAAGTTTAGCAGGTGGATGGGGGATTTGGAAGGAAGTGTGAAGTGTTAGGATATGTTAAGTGGCTTATAAGTACTTTGATTATTTTAAATGGCTTAAGTGCCTGTCTGAGATGGTCGTCGGGCAGCCCGGAAAGTGACACAGACACAAAATCAATTACAAAGTACAACAAACTAATTTAAAGAAAATGGGATTCCCTTCCCCCACCTGCCGATATTGTTTTGTTCTTTGGGAACTCTCGGCCAGAGGGGAGGGAGTCTTCTAGATTCCTGGAGCCAGCGTTCCTGAGCCTCATGGGGAATTTGCCCCCTTCCCATGACCACTAGGAACCAGGACAAATGGCCACGGTGCAAATGATAGTTTTGTCTGTGTATGGGATTTGCAATTGGTGCAGCTATGAAACCCAGAAGGAGAGAGGCCCTAGCAAGCTAATCTAGCAACAGCATCAAAGAATTGTCTTAGGCCATGTCTACACTAGGAGATTATTTTGAATTTACCAAATTCGACTTCTGGGCACCCGATTTTACAAATTCGAACTTCTGTGTTCTCACTACGGAGAAGAATTGAATGTAGTTCAAGGCAGGCTCTGTTAATGTTGATGTGCTACCTCGGACTCAGAGCTCCAGGAAGTACTCTGGGGAGTCCAATTAGTTCAAATTAGCGGTGCAGGAGCATCCACACTAACGTTATTTCAGACTTACAAATTCGGGAATTAGCATTATTCCTCATGTAAAGCAGGAATAGAGTTCGAATTCCGCATATTACTGAAAGCTTCTGGGATAACTCTCACAATCAGAATGTTAAATTCAATGCTTATAATTGACTTGGAAAGATTAAATCTGTACTGGTAAATAATGTCGGAAATGGTTAATTTCACAGTGCAAACACAATCCCACAAAAATATTTCCATCAATAATAATAAAAATGATTGCGAAAAAGCCCTGGCTGGGATGATTTAGTTGGGGCTGGCCTTACTTTGAGCAGGGAGTTGGATTAGAAATGGCTTCCTGAGGTCTCTTCCAACCCCAATCTTCTATGATGCAATGATCTCGGAAAAATAAGAAAAATGCTGTTTGAGAATTTAAGAGTTTGAGCAAAAAATAAACTTGGTATATTTTGGTATGTGATATTGACAGTAAAGTTCCAAAACTTTAAGGTTTAACATTTTTAATTTCAACATCTACTATCGTAAAATAAATATTAACTGATCCCCATATGGGGGTTACTCCTCCCACAATTCCCCACAACTGTGAAAAGAAATTGATAAACCATAATTTTGCACAATTGTGAAGATTTATAGTAATAAAACCAGAAAAGTTTGGGAATAAAGTTATTCCACGTGAAAAACAGGATGACAGAGTTTGAATTTCCTCATTCCGGAATAACAGGTTTGGTAGTGTGGACTCATCGCTTACAAATTCGACCTTGCCGGGAGGGGGTTTATTTCAGACTGAGACCCTACAGACGTTTAATCCAGATCCTCATCTAAGCCATTTTTGCTTCTGGATCAGCTGTGAGCCAAGCTACTTTCCCCTAGTGGCGATTAGGACAACAGGGGATTGCTGAGGTATGAGGAAACCTGAAACACACTTCATTTCCTATGGCCAGGCCTCTTCAAGATACCCTAGGGAGGGAGTAAGGAGGCAGGAATTACTACCCCATGTCTAGACCACTGTGAGGTTCTGTTGCTGGGAACTGGGTACAGGCGGTTCTTTCATGGCTGTCTTGGTGCATCTCCTTTCCACAGGTGTTCCAGCTCTGAGCCCTCTCCCTGGCTTGTCACCCTGACTCTTCCCCTCACACTTGGCTAATGCACTTGGTACATGAAATACAAACCTCTCTGCTCCCCTCAATCTCTTCTGAAGCATTCATTCCAGGCCTGCTAGCCCAGAAGGCCCATGGCTCTGCCATGGATGTTTTGGCTTACCATAGCCTCAGCGGCGCATCTGATCCTGCTGCACTAGGCACAATACCAACCAAGATGCGGGAGACTTTCCCATTAATTGTTCGTCATTCATAAAGCATGACCCCAGTGCTCTCCTAGCACTCTGCTTGTTCAGAGCTGCCTCGCTGGCAAGTCAGTCTTGCCTCTCACTGAAATGGCCCTGCTCTGTCGCGAGCTCCTCTTGCGGGAGCAAACGCCCCCGCCAGTTCTTTAAATGTTTGATGGGAGGGTTTTAGTGGCTGTTCAGAGTGCGTGTTGGCATTTTGTGTCTATATGAATAAATAAAGGGCCCTTTTTTAGCTGCCACGGACTAATTAAAGCTGTACATCAGCACAACTGCATACAGATTTGGCACCTCTTCTGCGTGCTGGGTTGACCAGCCCCGGTGGTTTGGTGGGTGAGAAAGCGGCGTCAGATGAGAGCGGGCAGTCTCCCCTCTCCTCTGTTGCTTGCTGTCGTTTCCCCAGTGTGTGCTCCCCCTCCAGCTCATGCGCGCTCTCTTCCATGCTCATCTCCCGTAGCCAACAACCTCCTTCCCCCGCATCCTCTCGTGCCACACCCCTCAAATACCCTCCCCCCTCGCAGCGTGAGCCCAGTTGCAACGGTGAGGCTGTCAAACAAGGACATCCTGGGCGAGGGCTCGCGTCGCACAGAGGCCCCTCTGCCACAAATGGGAAAAATCTAGGACCGTAAGAACGTAGGGGCGGCCAGACTGGATCAGACCAAAGGCCCGTTGAGCAGTGTCCTGTCTTCCGACAGTGGCCAAGGCCAAGTACCTGATTAAGGCAATATTAGCAGGCAAGACAAACCATCCTGCTTTAGTGCCCCCCTGCAGCACTGCTTCTCATGAGCAGCCGAGGGGGCGCAGAGAACAGCGCCCTCGGAAACAGTCACAGCGAGGCTCTATCCCTTGTGTCAGGAGCTGCGCTGCTGCCTGTGGTATGTGCAAATGGGGCAGAGGTGTGGGGCAGAAGTGGTGGAAGTGCTGCTGTTTGCAAACAGGGCGCTGTGGGTGAAAGAGGCTGGACAGCGAGCAGGGCCACAGATCCTGCCTTCCTGAGAGTGCTGCCACCTGCATGCTGGGCCTCTGCGTCCCAGCAGCGGTGAGGCCTCAACTGGGAACCCTCAGGTGCCTTTGGCTGGTGTGATGCTCAGCCAAAGAAAGGGAGGGCAGTGTGATATTTTTATGGAACTACTAGAAGATTTACCTGGTGTTGCCTGGCTCCTTCGGGGCAGGGGGCTGGTGGTGTGAGCGGTGCAGGAGTCAGGGTGGGGTGTGAGGAGGGGCTCAGGGCACAGGCTGGGGATGTGGGGGGTGCGAGAGGGAGGGTTTGGGGTGAGGAGGGACTCAGGGTGGGAGGTCCCTCTGGTGTGGACTTCTCCCCCCTCCAACTCCTTTCAGCCAGCAGGGACCTTCTCTTCCTCCCCAGCTCCTCGGCCGGCAGGAGCCGTCTCTCTGCCCCCTAGTTTCCCCAGCCAGCAGGGGCCTTTCCCCCATCTGGCAGGGCTTTATTCCTCCTGCCTTCCAGTGCTGCAGCCAAGGACCGGGGGAAGGAGTGCGTTTGGGGCAGGGGGGCTACTTACCCCGTCTGGTGGCAAGCAAGATGGCTAGCCCCAGCCCTGCTAGCCACTCTCCTGTAGTGAGGCTGCTCCCAGTGGCCACTATTAGGGTTGCCAGATGGTTTCAACAAAAATACCGAACCCCCCTCTACTCCCCCCAAAAAAAAAACACGGAGGAAAAAATTCTGTTGAGGGGGAAAAAAAGGGGGAGAGGAGACCAAAGTTGTTGAGAAAAAAAAAGGGACCCCAAAACTGTATGGCCCCTTTAATTGCGTGCTGAGTCAGAATAGGGATGGGAGGAGGAGAGGTTGAGCACTAAGACCCAGGGAAGGCATTGCTTCCCCTTGCTCAGGTCATGAGGTTTTTTGCTGGTGGCCATCTTGGTTTTTTGGTCGAGCCAGAAGGGAGCTTCCCTGGGGAACCAGGTAAGCAGGGAGGGTTGGGGGCTGGGCTGGGTCCAGTTGCTGAGCGTGTTGTAGGGTTGCCAGGTATTTTCGCCTCCTGACTGGGAAAAAACCAGAAAATACCAGACATTTCAGCTGTCCGGTATTTTCTGAATTTTTTTAATGGACAGGAGGCAAAAATATCGGACTGTCCAGGTCAATACCGGACACCTGGCAACCCTAGCCACTATGAATTTCATGTCCCTCCTCTCTACCCCTCCCTTTCTATGTTATGAAAACAGTCCCGTTCCTGGCACTTCCCATTTTCCTGGCACTGACCTGCTTTAAGTCAGGATAAGAGGAAGGTGCCTACTGAATTTGGTGGCCCTGGCTATTAGTATTTAGGAAGAGTTCTTGCACAAATGGATTTACAGACAGACGGACACATGCTGAAATATCTATATAGATGTTTTTGAATATAAATATGCATAACGTGAATATGCTTTATGCAAAACAGGTCAAGTAACCTATCATTCAAGAGCCTGTGATCCCTTGAATGTGTATATTCTTGTAGTGAGCAGGGGTGGTCGCTCACTGACCTCGATGGAAGAACCCCTCTCTAAGTCCGGGTGGGCCAAGCCGGGTCCTGCCCCTTTAACTGCACAGAGGCTAAGGGGCAGGGCAGGGAGCATAAAAGCCCAGCCCAGGCGCTCAGTAGCCTCTCAGCTGCTGGAGGAAGCAGAGGTCTGCCCTGAGCCATCAAGCCAGGAGGGCCCTGAGGACCTTGGAGAGGTTGAGGACTGACCAGACCGTGAGGCTCTTGCTCCAAAGAGGAGACCACCTACACCTTGCCCAAGGGTTCAGACTACCATGACCCCGAGGGCCAGCAGCTGGTGTAGGGCCAGGTAGATGCAGGGGGAAGTTAGGAAGTGGCCCAGGGAAGCCGATGACTGTCAGGCTGATCTCATAATGTTCTAGAGTGTGTCAATGTGTTGTGGGCTGGATCCCTGCTGACTCCAGTAGCAGCCAGGGCTGCCACTGCTAGAGCCCTGGGCCAGGACGTGGTAGAGTAGGGAGGGCCCATGTCTCCCCTGCCCCCACACGTACCGGGTGGCAGTCTCACCCTCCCTGCTCATGCCTGGGGAACTGCGTTTGTTTGCTGCCCTGCCCTGAACCAGGGCCTTACTAACTGTGGGACTATATTTGCTTTGCTTCCCTGCCCTGCACCAGGGCTCGGGGTCTTATTGACTGGCGGACTGTGTTTGCATTGCTGCCTGCCCTGCCCGCAGGCCCCGTGGTTTGAAAGGGGCTGCTGGACTGTTACAGGCCTGAGCATAGGTCAGGGGACCAGAACTAAGCCAGCTGGCTTACGATTCTATTTGTGTTCATGTATCATTTTTGTATGCAGAGTTAGGAAGATGAAGTATAAACCTGCTTATTAATCTAGCATGTCTAGTGAGAACCATAGTGGTGCTTAGGGGCCTTAATGACCCAGTGCTCAAGGCAACAATCTGTAAAAGACTTTGCTTTTGCTAGAAGCCCAAACTAGGGTTGGTCCTACAAAAGCATGTGACCACGCCATCTGGTGCTGGACTGCATCTGGAATTTGGTTGGGGGATGGATGAGGGTTAAATAAAGGGTTCCCACCCTGGAGAAATTCTATTTAAGGAATGAGACGCAAACAATGATCATCTTCAGCTGGCTTTTGAAACTGCCCTGCCCACCCTAAGAGGCTACACATGGAGACACTTGAAAACAAAGAACTCTAAGGACACAAGAAGCTGTTATGCCCAGGCCAAAGGAAAAATCAGCTCTGTATTGAAGGATTTTACCTGAACTAAGGATCAGGATGAGAATTATGGTCTGTAACAATTTCCCTTAGGCTACATCTACACTGCAGGCTTCTTGTGCAAGAACTGTTTTGCACAAGAGTTCTTGTGCAAAAGGTCGTGCGCAAGAGCGCATCCACCCTGCCATGTGCTTTTGCGCAAGCGTGTCTATCGCAGTGTGGATTCTCTCTTGCGCAAGAAAGCTCTGATGGCCATTTTAACCATAGGGGTTTCTTTTACAAGAAACCCCTGTTGCCCATCCACACTGCCTCTTTGCGCAAGAACTCTTGGGGAGAGAGCTTGTGGGGGAGAGGAATTACTCTTGTGCAAGAAGCCCTCTTTTCTGATGCTTTACTTTAAATTTACTTGTGCAAGAACGCACATGGATTGTAGATGCTCCGCACGTTTTTCTGCAAGAATGGCTGTTCTTGTGCAAAAAGCCTGCAGTGTATTAGGCTTAATTAGCGCGTGGTGTTTATTTTGGCTAAGTAAAACCAAGTTTGCTCTGTTTTCACTTGCAATAATCTAAATCCTATTTCTTATACTTATTAAAAACATATTTTTGTTTATTAGCAAACTGGTGTAAATAATTGCTACCTGCAGGGAGAGGGAGCCACAGTGGTGCAGCTCTCTCTTTCATTGCTAAAGACAGCAAACCTTACAAGCTCTCTCCATAAAATTTTTAAAAGGAGTAATGTGATGTAGTGTTAGTACCTTGCTGGTTGCTGTGCGTGGGCTGTGGATGACCCCTACTGGCCTCTGTCTATAAGCACTGCCCAGTGGGGGGTGCCTTGCGGGCCCCCATGACAGTGACAGAACTGGTTCTACCGGTTAAGGGAAGGGATGAAACAAAGGAAGTGAGTGTCAGTTTCTGGCTGGAATCATGAAGGAGACAGACTAAGGAGGGGGGCTGGGAGTCTAAGGGCCGAGGCACCCCATCTCAAGGGGTCTGAGGCATCCTGGTCCAGACTCCTGTAGCCACGTCACGTCTAGTCTGTGCTGTATCCTGGAAAAGCAATAAACTCTCTCTATTCTACTGGCTGGAGGAGTCTGCTCTTGCTGCTATGGGGCTGCTTGATTGGGGGAACCCCAACTCACTGTCACAAGTAAGATGGACTTATTTGGGGTTTTGGTCCCTTTTGAGGGCTCATGGATGCAATCAAGTCCCTATAACTCCCAGAGCGGAGCTGGTTCAGTGTCTGTGTTTCTCTGCTGGGGGGCTGTTACCCCGACTCTGTGTTTTTGCTGGGGGAGACCAGAGTTTCTGGCCCAGCGGGACAAGGTGGTGGGGCGCCCCAGTAGGCAGGCTCAGTGATATGGTCAGCACACTGGTCACAGCCCCAAGGGGGCCTCTGGGATCCAACCCATCACAGACAGCCTTGAGGGTAAGGCCCTAGATGCCTACTAAAATGATTCTGCTCCCAGCTGTCCTACTGATTTGCTTTGGGACCCTGCCTGGGTTACTAGGGGTAACTCTGCAGCAATAAAAGATTTGCAGCATGGCCATGACTGGTTACATGGATTTTCAGGTGCGGCCCCAAGTGCCTATTGATGTCTATGGGAGTTAGGCATCTAGTGGGATTTTATTAATCTGTCTTTCGGCAGCTTTGTCTCCCTACCATTAGTCTCTGAACTTCAGTTCTTCTGCAGGTAGCCAAAGGGGGATGACGATTCTCTGTTGTGT
The DNA here is from genome assembly GCA_032595735.1 of Pelochelys cantorii. Classification (NCBI taxonomy): domain Eukaryota; kingdom Metazoa; phylum Chordata; order Testudines; family Trionychidae; genus Pelochelys; species Pelochelys cantorii. The sequence continues at coordinate 11,551,860 of CM064353.1, read as the reverse complement.
ATTGCAAGGCTGAGTTATCTGGAAAAGGGCATGTGTCTTACTGTGCATATGGACAGCATCTGGCACAACGGGGCCCTCATCTCAGTTGGGGCTACTATAATGTACATAACACTCTCCTCTCCCCCTTGTGCTTTTGAGAGTGTCAGAGCAGGTGTGCAAGGAGCTTGGGACCAGTGCTTGCCCTTGTGTACCTGTGCCCATGGGTAAACTTCACGGATTCTTACTCGGGAGTGTGTTTATCCTTTGCTGCATGACGTGGATCAAGGCCGAGCGATGATCTAGTGTCGGCTTGTAGCTTTCCACTTGTAATTTTTTTTATCACTCAAGCTGTAATTTTGCTGCTGTCTGCATAAGGTAGGAGGGCAAAGCCCGATTCCCCTTTTCCACCCATGTCCACTACTGTGAACGTCATCCAGACCTGAACTAGAACGGGGGGGGGGGGTTGTTTCCAAACCCCCCGCCCACGTTGAGGAGGTGCTGTCCACTGTCCTGAGAGAGCTGGCAGTCTCACTGCTGCCCTTGCCCGGAGCACAGAGACACACAGGCAGGCTGGGAGCGGGACTGGAAATGGGCACAGATCCCTTGGTGTCCAGAACCCTCTTGCAGGGATAGAACATGCAGCTGAGGAAAACATGTTGGACAAATAGATGCTCTTGATGTTTTAATTGAAGCCTAGAGGGAGTTGCTATCTTTAGCATGCTAACAATGTATGGAATAAATAATTCAGCTAATGGAGGATTTACTGCTGGCTGCTCTCGTGGGGGACGGGGTGAGAGGGGGGTACGCATGTACTTCTGCTGGAAGATTTTGTTCCGGGGGAGAAGGCTAGCCTGAAATGCAGGATGGCCCAGGGGCAAGGATGCTGGCGACAGCCCCAGGAGGCCGGCGTTCAGTTTGGAACTTGCCTGCTGGGTGATTTTGGGCAAGCCACTCCCCCACTTCATGCCTCAGTTTCCCTTCCTAACCTTTGCCCGCTGCACTTACTATGTGCCTGTGCAGCGCCTAGCATGATGGGGCCCTGACTGCCACTGCTCTAATTATCTCAAATAAGTGATGATCGTCATGTCCAGAGGCCAAGCTCTAGGCTGGATGTAGACGCGCTCTGGTTCATCCCATGTGGAGGGGAAAGGATGGGAGGGTTGGGGTTGCAGGGAGAAGCAGCTTGGTTCTCTGTGGTGGCCAGCAGCTCTCCTGTATGTGTTCATGTGTGGGCTGTTCATGGAGCACAGGGATGAGCTGTGAACAGCGTTCTCTGCCTTTATAGTGACTCCTGCTGGCCAAAGCTGGGATGGGTGTATCTGGGAGCTCACCAGTGCCTGCGCCCCACACCAGTGTTCCCTTGAAACTTTTCCATCCACATCTGGATTTTTTCCACCCGTGTGTGAAATACATTTTTATGTACCCCAAGGCATGTGCGAATGTGCACCACCAGGAGAAACAAAACCACCTGGGAGGGTGGAGCTGGAAGCTCTCCAAACCAGCATCCCTACTCCAGTTCCTGTGGACTCTCCAGCAGAGAGGGGCTCTGACTGGCACAGCTTCCAGCGAGCTGGTCTCTTGCCCTGCATGTGCGCACAAAGGTGGTGAGTCCAAGTGCCAAGGTGCAGGGGTCAGGCATGATCCCTGTTCCTGTGCTACCAGCTTGCCAGGAGGGTCTCTGTGCGTGGAGTCTAATGGTGCTGGGAATCCCATGGAGAATTCTGGGGTACTGGGGGGGGAGGGGAGTGCACCCTTTTGCATAGATTCCAAGGCCCAAAGGGACCATTGGGCTCATCTATTCCAGCAGTTCTCAGACTGTGGGCCCAGAGCTGGCGTAAGACTTGCTGGGACCTGGGGCGCGAGCCTCCCCTGCTGGGGCTGAAGCCTGAATCCCGAATCCCACCCCCTGGGGCTAAAGCCAAAACCTGAAAGCTTCAGCCCTGAGTGGTGGGGCTCAGGTTACAGGCCCCTCCCCTGCCCCCCCCCCCCCATCCGAGGCTGAAGCCTTTGGGTTTGGCACCCCTGCCTGGGGAAGTGGGACTTGAATGGGCTCAGAAGGAGGTCCTGGGGCAATGAAGTGTGAGACCCCTGATCTCGTCTGACCTTCTCTCTAATGCGGGCCACATAACTGCCCCCAATACTCCATGATAAAAGGGTGTAAAGTCCTGTGCACAGGCCTTCTCGCCGATTGCCTGCCTGTCGATTGGGTACGTGTGGGCAGCCCCTCGCCTCCCCGCACCCTCTCCCCCTCCAGCCTTGTCATCTGGCTCCGCTGCAGGGGCCTGGAGAAGCCAGCAAAGGAGGCATCAGGCTTCCACTTCACTTAGTGGCTGGCCGTGCTGTTTTCGGCAGGCCTCGTGCGGTAAACGCAAGCCGCGGGAGCAAACTGCCTGCCCGCCCCTCCACTGAATGTGCTCAGAGGCGGCATTTTAATCATCCTCCCATCCCCATCCTGCTCCCCTCAGATTCTGTATGGAGAGAGAATCCAGCCAGATGTTTAGCCTCACTAAGAAGAAGGGAGGGAGGAGAAACCATGTAATTCAATTCCACGTGTTTTCACTTAGTGGATAAATAACCTTCATTAAGATGGGAAGGTGGAAATCGGACAGGGAAAATTTTGATTAATCTCCAGCTTGCTTTGTGCTTGTTAATTTCCCTGCTCTTCACTGGGATTATTAAAACAAATGGCAGCTGCATTTCTCCCCCCCAGGCTGCTCCAGCAAGTCAGCCTCCTCACGCAGCCTGCCCAAACGCTGCATCTTTCGTCTTGCTTTTGTTTCCCCCTTCTTCCTCCCAGCCAGTTGGTGGCAAGCAAAATCAGCCTTCACGGCTCTGAGAAGCTCCCATTCTTTGTGGGGAGCCTTCCATGCTCCCGCCCCCCTGGAGATCCTGGGGCATATAATCAAACAAAGAAGAATAAGGGCCTGATTAGCAGGGAAACAAAGCAGAAGACAGCTAGCTCCATGCACCATTCCAGCACTGAGACCATGTGCTTACTGTCTCCATCGCTGCTTGGTGAGCAGGTGTCCTGCCACTGTGGAACAGAGCTGCCCGGCTACGCTGCAGTCGGGAGTTCTGTTTCTGGTGTGGCGCGGGGAACTCATGCCGTTGTGCCACTTGGCCAGTGCCCTGAGGCTGGGAAGCAGCCAGATCTCTCCAGCTGGCTGAGAGAGAAAGTAACCAGCTTCTGTGTTCTCTCCCGAAGAGGCCTGGATATGAGGCTGGGGAGGGGCCCTGGCTGGTGTAATGGCCAGCAGCTGGCCTAGTTTATAGCAGCCCTGAGGCTGCCCTAATCTATGCAGGAGCCATAAGAACATCTGCAAGAAGTCACAGCCCTTTCCTTGGGGGCTACTCCTTTCGGCCGCTTCCAGGCGGCTGTGAGAATCTGGCCTGCTGCATTTGCCCAGCCATCAGTGTATCTAGTCGGATACCTTGCTTGTTGCTGATGTGTCATCAGAAGACCTCCCCTTGCTCCAGAAGGGGCCCTGCTGATTATTATCGGGGTGCTCAGAACTAGCTTCCTCCTCTTTCCAGTACCTCCTGAATCCTGAGGTGTGATAGCCCTTCGCTTAGCTCCTATAGCTATGTGTGTTAGAACTGGCCATAACATGATGCTCGCTGGTCCAGCCGGGCAGGTTAATCGGACTGACGTTCCTTCTAATGGAGCTTCAGGGGGCAGCCGAGTTAGTCTGTTACAGAAAAAAACAACAAATAGTCTGGTAGCACTTTATAGACTAACAAAACATACAGATGGGATCATGAGCTTTCGTGGGCACAGCCCACTTCTTCAGATGACCGGAGTTATGAGTAGGGGATATGAAAACTCAAAATAAATAAGAGAGGGGAAGGGGAGGGGGGAGAAAAAGGAAGGGGGATTCCTTTCAGCGCATTCATGAAATATGGATTGGTCTGAGGCATGGGAGCGTCATCTTTTTGTTCGGAGCTGTTCCTTTTACCTGGCTGGCTTGCTAATCCAGCTTCTCCTTGGCTACGTCTACACTGCAATGTTATTCCAGGCAACTGGAGTATCCCCTTGCCCTAGTTTCCCCCCCCCCCCCCCCCACCCACACAGTTCCGTGGTCCCCTTGCCCCGCACCCGGCCCACACCTCTTACCCAGAGGCTGAACAGCAAACCCCCAGCACGTGCCAAGCAGTTCTGGGAGCTGTGTCTCCACTTCTCCTGGAAGCACTAAAAGCCCAGCTCCAGTCCTCCCATTCTCCTGGAGGTTCCTGGTCTGCTGCTCTTCAGGGGCTGGGGTGCCCTGTGCCCAGTGGTGCTGGAAGGATGGCAAAGGTGAGGTGGGCAAGCAGGTGTGCAGGGTCACTGTGCCGCTCACATTTGGTCCAGTTTTCCCTCTGTCTTGTCAGCTGGGAAAAGGGTCTGCCCTTCTGCCACCCCATTGTGCCCCTGGGCTCCGAGGATCTATGGCAATACAAATACGCAGCAGAGAAGCTGGGAGATGCTGGGAACATCTCCTGCCCCTGCTAGGTTCCATGAATCATTCTCTTCATTGTGTTCTGTTCACGTTCTTATCCCACCTTCATCCCCTCCTCGTATCTGAGCCCTCTCCAGTCGTGCATTAAGTACCGTGACTAATATGTGTCATGTCTCTCTCCCTCTCCCTTTGCTCCTCAGTGGGAAAATCACGGGAGGGGGCTGTGGGGTTTTGGATATTAGTCGTGTGTTTGTTCTATGGCTTTTGCGCTGTTGAAGGTGGGCTGAAGAAGGAGGCCATGCACTCCAATTTCCTCACAACTCCTTCTGTGAGGAGATTACAGGCCTCTGAGGCAAGCTGAATTGTTTTTTGTCTAGGGGACCCAGACCAAGCCATATTTAACTTGTGATCCACTATGAGTGAACCGTGTGAAGCTGTTGCAACCCCCTCCCCTCCAATATTAATCTGGGATGCATTAGGAGTGCCATAAGCAAAACATGAGAAGTCATTCTTTCACTCTACTCCATGCTGATTAGGCCTCAGCTAAAGTATTGTGTCCAGTCCTGGGTGCCACCTTTCAGGAAAGATGTGGAGAAATTGGAGAAGGTGCAACAAAAATGATTAAGGTCTAGAGAACATGAGCTCTGAGGGAAGACTGAAAGAACTGGTGAAACAAAAGACAGGACTATGCAGCACTTTAAAGACTAACAAGATGGTTTATTAGGTGATGAGCTTTTGTGGGCCAGACCCACTTCCTCAGATCAAAATTTCCATTCCAAACGGCTAAATGTAGTGCCTTGCATGTAGAAAGAATTGGGTTTATTTAGTTTGGAAAAGAGAAGACTGGGAGGGGACATGATAGCAGTTTTCAAGTATCTAAAAGGGAGGTCACAAGGAGGAGGAAGAAATTGTTCTTTTTGGCCTCTGAGGATAGGACAAGAAGCAATGAGCTTAAATTGCAGCAAGGGAGGTTTAGGTTGGACATTAGGAAAAAGTTCCTAATTGTCTGGGTGGTTAAACACTGGAATAAATTGCCTGGAGAGTTTGTGGACTCTCCTAAAATAGGTGCCTTCTAGTCCTATGAGTCTGTGATTCTATGCACAAGATGATGGCACCTCCCCTGCAGAGCTGGCAAACTCAACGGCATGAACCAATCCTCCAAAAGGGGCAGCAGGATTTGTTGGTGGCGCTGGAATGAGCTCTTGAGAGTTCCCGGCTGCCAGTCCTATGCTCAGGATCCCGTGCTATGTCACCTCCCTTTGTGCTTGATTGGCAAATGTGGGCTCTAAATACCCGGGTGATTCTTATACTCCTCACAGCTCAGCCTGGCTTGCACCTCTTAGCTTCACAGCATCCTCCGGGGTTAACTCTCCTCACTTTACATTGGAGCAGCAATGCTCAGCTATCGCTACACAGCGGCTTTAGTTGCTCTGCTCCTTGGGTACTGTGGTCAGAAGTCACTGGTGTCATGTCCTGAGAGCTATCTTGCTTTTTTCAATTATGAGAACCAGTCGGCGGCATGCGTGCTCCTCCTGTACGTTGCGCTGGCTCTGTGCAGGTAGCCGGCACTGCAGACTCCGAGAGCCCCCAAAGATCACACAATCATCAGGTCCCGGGCTGGGTAGCTCTCCCTGGATCTGATGTCTGCCAGTAGGCTAAGAATGTGCCCGTGACAATGGACTCAGCTCAGTCAACAGTACATTCTCCATTGCCCCACTAGGCTGGACAAGGACAACCCCCTTAGAGTGTGTTTTTATACATAGGTACAAATTACATGTTACTCCTGATCTATCAAGTTGCCACCTTCTGACGTTACTTAACACGAACACCCAACGCCTGGGTCGATCAAAACATCACTACCCATTTTGCTCTCATTTTAAGCCCTGCCCTGATCCTGGGTCGCTATCGTCTGTGGGGAGTGTGTTGGTACCGAGATGTCTCCTAACAGGATGTTTTGTTAGGACCGCTCTGGAATTAGGGTTGCCAGGTGTCTGGTTTTGAACCGGACTGTCCAATATTTGAGCTTTCTGTTCGGGAAACAAACTGAGAAAATAGAAATGTCCGGTATTTTCTAAATAAGATGTAATGTAGATTGTGATGTCATGTCAAGTGTGTCCGGTATTTTTGTTGAAACCATCTGGCAACCCTATCTGGAATGTGCTTACAACTTCGTACCTCTTAGGTTGGCGTGTTTCTGTAATATCAGCCCTGTTCGTGCTGGAGGACCTGCCTCTTGCTCACAGCTTCACTCTGCTTCATATTATCAAAGTCTTGAGCATTGTTACCTGGGCCTCAGGCCTCGTACCCAGCCTGTGATACATGGGCTTATGTTTTAGGCCCTCCTCTTACTACAGCTCCAGCAAGCCTGGCTTCTCCTCTCAAGCTGGGCTCCCAGCCTGGTTCAGGTTCGATCACAAACCTTTCCCCTCCCGATGTGTGCACAGAGAAAAACAAAACCCCATTTTCTGGCTTTTGGCTGCTATCTGCCATAACCAGAGTCCATTCCAGAGGGAGACATCCAGTCCATGTCTTCCTTCTAAGGAGCCAACTGAGGAATTCTTCACCTCCACAGTTCTGCCTCTGGATTTCTGCCTGCAGCCCTGTGGAAAGGGGGAAGGAAGGGAACTGGATTTCTTTGGCCACCTGGAATGGACAACAGCAGCTGTTCCCCAGAGCTCCTTTGGCTCGCTGCTCTTTCAAGGGTGGGGAAGGAGTGGGCAGAGGGCAGCTGTCTAGTCTCCATCTTCCATATTTATATAGCTCCCATAGCCACAGTATTAAGGTGCTGGAATCTGAGCCAGAAAAAAAAAAAAAAGGAAGTGTTTTGAAAGGGTGTGGAGATGAAAAGAAAGCAGAGGAGAAGTCGGAGCCTTTTCCGGTGTGTGTACAGCATTATCAACAAAATAATAGCTTGGCTGCAATATCCAATTACCTTAGATCTTAATTATTGATTGCACTACAGTGAAAGCATGTCTCCATGCACTAAAACACAGGCTAAGCACTGGTGCATGGCAGCTGATGGGGAAACTGACAGGCCTTATTGGAAGGCAAAGCAATCATCACATGTACTGAGAGACTGGAGACTTAAGAGAGAGGGTGTGTGTGTGTGTGTGTGTGTGTGTGTGTGTGTGTGTGTGTGTGTACATGCTTCTTGATCTATACTTCTCTTGGAGCTTGGGGATCTACCTTGTTCCTACCAGTCAGTCACCTTTTGCAGCAAGATGAGAGGTAGTCCTGGCCTTGAATGTAATCCAGCCTCTCCTGCGCTTTCTGCCACAGCTGTGCAGCGAGCCAGCACCAACAAATGCACAGGGGTGGGAGAGAATTCCTCTTGGTTTCTCATTAATCAGCAGTTTCATCTTGCCCCTTGTTTTTATTTCCCCGGCCCTCCTGGAGGGCCGAACAGAGCAATGATGAGCCACTGGTCAGCCTCTTGTTGCACAAAGTCTGCCTTCAATAGGGGCTAGTAGCTGATCCTTTGGAGGAAGACACAAAGGCTCCATGGACACCGGATGGAAACTTTAAGTCTTGCTGCTAGTCTACAGGTGCTCCTGCCGGTGGGAAAGTCGAATGTTCCTGCCTGCCCGAGGGGAGAAGCCGCTTCTGCTTGTAAAGGAAAGTTTGTGTTATTGGCACAGATTTGATGTCTGCATCAGACATCCACTGATGGGCAGTTTCTACAGTCGATGCCATGAGCTGAGTGTTCGGCCCTGGAAGCTTCCCTGGGAGGGAGGAAGCTAACACAAGCAGCAGTCCCTGGGGCATATTTAAAAGGACTGGATCGATCAATGGTGTGGAAAAGATTATTTTTGTTGTTGCTTGTTCATCTACTCACTCACCCTCTCACAAGGTGCTCCAGGGTTGGATTGAGCCACAAACTGGTTAAAACCCCCTGAATTTGTTAATGGAATTAGCCCAAAGGCACAACTGATTACAGTAGGATAGAGTCATGGGATATAGGGCTCTTCAGTGCTTTCTCCCCATACTGTGTATGTATTACACAGGTGCCACAGGCCATGCCAGAAGTGGCTGCTTTTCACTCCTCAGTAGAGCTGGGTGAGTTAATTATCTGTGATATTTGTGACTCCATCCTTACCACAGTGCCTGGGCATCTCACGGTCTTAACTTATTTATCCTCGCAAGTCCTCTGTGAGGTGGGGGCACAGCTATTGTTCCCATTGTGCAGATGGGGAACTGAGGCACTGAGAGGCTAAGTGACCTGCCAAAGGCCCCACAGCCTGTCTGTGGCAGAGCTGGCAACTGACCTCCGCTCTTGGGCTGCCCTAACCACCCGCCATACTCCTTGCCTTCAAAACTACCAGCAGGGGCCTGATTCTGTGAGAGGTGTTGAAGTTTGTGGTGTTGCAGAACACTTGACTTCCTTGCAGGTCAGGCCCCAGGTAGATCCCTTTGTGCCGCGTGGCTGATGTGATGCACAGGGGAGCCAGGCCTAGCAGTTAGCCATTTCCCTTTGCTCATGGGGGAAGATAAAAAGGAAACCGGGTCTGGAAAGAGCCGTTGGGTTAGAGAGAGATTAAGCCACCTGACACTCCCCCTGGAGAATGGGAGGGGTGGAGTTAGCTGCCGTCTTGTCTTGCTTTATGCCCTGCCCAAGTGTTTCTTCTCTGGCTCGGCTCCCTTCCCTGGCTTGGAAGCTGGCACCCCCCTTTGCCAGGCTGATGTATCACGCTTGACAAGGTTACGGAGTCAGCATGTTAAACCTTGCAAAGTGAGTGTAATTTATTGATCTACAATTCGCTTATGAAATAGGACAAGTGCTGATTTGAGAATCTTGTTTCCTCTTTCTCTCTCTCTGCTTCTCTTATCTTCAGTAATTCCTCTGAGCTTGCCTCAAAACTCCCTGATCCTTTTGTGAGCCCTGCCAAGTCCGTGGCAGAGTCTGAGCGGTCTGTTCGACACCCACCTCCCTGCTTTATCTCCCGTCCTCTCTGCCCCCTCCCTTTCCCTTTTGCGCCTAAGAAATCACATAGGGCCAGCACCATCCCCTCTGTAACTTCATTGATTGCGGTGGCATTTGCACCAGGCATAATGCTCAAGTGAAGGGCCTGAATAAAGTAGAATGAAGGCCTGATCCTGCAAGGACTGACTCTTGTACGCATCCCTCGCTCACAAGAGCAGCCTTATTGATGTCCACAGGACTAAGCTGGGGGAGTAAAGGCTGCTTGGTCGAGTAAGGGGTGGCAGGAGCAGGCCTGTATGCATTTCAAAGCCCATCCCTGAAAACATCTGGACTCCCTGGCAGTGGATACAGTTTCACCTTAATTCAGGGCCAGGCTCGGGTGTTGGTTACACTGGAATCAATCGGGATCAACTCCGCAGCAGTTACCGGTAGTGTGCAGGCTTTAGCATATGTGCTGGGCTTTTCTCCTTCGGGGGTGGCTCAAGGGCCTGTCCAGATTTAGGAGGCCAGCTTCTGACCCCCCCATAGCCCCATCCACAGCTGGAGTGACTCTACCGAAGTCAATGGAGTCACTCTGGATTTACACTGGTGTCTCTGAGCTCTTCCGGCGCGGCAGCGATCCTGCCTTTCCCCAAAGGGCAAGAGCATAAAACTGCTCTCCTCCCTTCTCAGGCTAGACTCCATGACTTGGGCAATGTTCCCTCTAATCTTCTCCAGCCATGTGCAGAATAAATTTGTATGTGCACCAAAGCATGTGTGAATGCGCACCACTACGAGAAACAAAACTTAGCTGTGGGCGCTCTACTAATCAGCCAGGGACATTGGCATCTCTCCTGAGTGGCTGCACAAGTCCCTTGTTTACAGGGAACACCCCTTCTGAAAGCACATTGAAAGCTCCGCTCCCTGCTTTGGGAATGATCCTGCTTGGGCAGGTGAAGTGTCAGAAGCAATTCAAGGGAGACTTTGTGACAGGCTGCTTTCTGACTCCAGCAAGGGCGGGGAACCTTTTTTGGGTTGGGGGGCTGCTGATCCACAGAAAAATCAGTCGGGGCCGTACACAAGTGAGAAACAAACAATCCTCACTGAGGTGGCCCCCGGCTGGGAAGCAGAAAGACACTCCCCGCATTCCCCTCACACACCAGAGCCTAGGCAGGCCCAAGCTAATAGATTTTGTGTGCTCCAGGCCCTGGTGGGGTGGCAGGGGGGCTGGAGCGCCAGCGTGGGCTCCTCAATGCGAGGGTGGGCTGAGCCTTGGGGGCCAGATCCAGCCAAACCGGGGGCCGCATCCAGCCCCTAGGCCTGAGGTTCCCGGCCCCTGGACTAGAGATTTGTGCCCGGGTTCCATAGGTCCAGCCAGGCCTGGGGTGGTTGCAGGGAGGTTGTAACTGGGGCCTGGCCTGCTCTCTGGTAAAGCTCTGGCAGGGATACCCAGGTCCAACAAGGAGATGGGGGTGTTTCATCCGACTGTTCCCTAGCCCTGCTGCCATGAGATCCTTCAGCCCAGTGGACTAGCTCATCCCGGAGTGGGTTTAGAAGGGCGCTGTTGGGAATTGTACCCTTCCTGGCATGTTGCGGGGTGGCTCTGGGGAGTGAGGGCTTGGGGGAGCGATTCAATGGACAAACCTTGCCTGGTGCTGCAGGGCCACTCTCCCTGGCCACCCGTAGTAGTGCCCTGAGGGCTGGCCACTGGGAGATTCCCCTCAGGTGAGGCACATAGCGGGGTGCAGCTCATTCTGATCTTGAGGCTCAGCCAGTGCTCCAGGACCTGCAGGGTGGAGATGCCCAGTGCTGGAGGTCATAGGCTTGTCCCCGGTGGCTACAGGACAGTGGCATTAGCAGCGAGGCTGGTGGAGAGCAAATGAGGCCCATGCCTAGTCACGGGGCTTTTATACCACATGGAGTCAGGACTAACTTGCCCCCCCACCAGCTGTCCCCCTGGCACTGAGCAATGAGGTCCCTTCTCTCACGCCTTTCTCGGACCCACCTGGCAAGGGGACAGGCATCTGGGGCACAAATATTCCCTGGTTTTTTTGGGTGCCTTTTGATTTTGGAAGCTCCACTGCAGACAACAAAGGGGGCTGATCTGGGCACCCACATCTCTGTGCAAAGGCAATGGGAGACATGGCGCCTATGAAAAATGGCCCCCTAAATGTGGTCCAAGCTCTGCCCCCCAAGATCATTGGTTACACCAGAAAACATCGACTGGGCTGGACTCATTTGCTCCTCCATAGCATTGCCCAGGTCACGGGACCTGAGATGGACCCATCTGAAGGTGCTCAGATGCGTGGGTGGTGATATCCTTAGGCAGATGGCTCATATGGGTTTGCAGCCGGTGGTCAGATCCCATCTGCCTGCAACACAGATACTGTTATTCGGAGGGTTCTGCTGGTCACTGGAACAGTGTCTACGGTGAGACATCCACATGGGGATTCTCCAAAGGTGGCCCGAAAGAGTCGGGCCCGTAGTGCTTCGTGAGGCCAGATTCACTACCTATCCTGTGGGCAGTTGGTGGGAGTAGCAGGCTGTACTAGGAGAATGTCTTACCTCCTGTCGCTGATTAAAAAGGCCAGCAGGCACCAATTAGAAACCCTTGTTCCAACAGCCCCTGTGGTTTATTAGGCTACCCTAATTAAAAGCTCCGATCCAAGTGGCTTGATGATGGAAATTCTAATTAAATCAATTCCATCTTCTCTGTGAACCAGAGGTTAGTATAAGATAAGCATGAAATTAATAATTATGTTTAGGAATTAGCTGCTTCTAAAACCAAATCTGGTACACATCCTCCTCCCGCCTCCCCCTATGCGTCTGAGGGGTGAAGATAATTGTATGACGTGTGGTAACGAAGGAGGAGCAGAGAGGGTTAATTGAACAGAAGAGAAAAGTCATCTCAGAGGAAGGCAGGGGAGAGGGGATACAGAAGGGGCTTTATTTTAACCTGCACCAGTCTCATTTTAACTACTGGGCCCTGGGAAAGGGGGTGACTCCCTGGGCTGCTTGACAGCCCAGCTCCTAGGGACTAGAGGTAGCTGCCTGAGGTCACTGCAGACTTTGTTGCCCCTCACTTCCCTGGATGCTACCTAGGCCCACCCACTACTCTGGGTCCAGGCCCAGGGATCCTCTAGGTGGCAACCCTATGCTATGTTTCCTTCAGTCCTCTCCTTCTGTTTCCCTGGGCCACTGCCCCATAGCCCCTGCCCCTTCCTGGCCCTTTGTATCAGGGGCCTCAGTCTGGCAATCAGTCAGGCTGGAGCCCCTTCTTACTCCCTTGACAGCGCAGCTCTCTCCATGGTGCTGTCTCAAAGGCAGCCAGTCCTTCTCCCTTGCCCTCTATGAAGAGAATGTCTTCTGCTCTGCTGAGCAGACCTTTATATATGGCCCTCGCTGACCCTGATTGGCTGCTTCAACAAGCCTTTCTTTGATTGGTTCTCTCAATAAGCCCTTTCCTGATTGCCTGGGTTCGGCATGGCTTCTCCAAGGCTGCCTTAACCCTTTTTCTGCCTGCGTGGGGCAACCGTCCCACCACAGCATCCCAGAATTATATTAGGTTTTTTTTACAGCTCCATCACATTGTTCATTTGTGATCCACTGTTGCCCTAGATTCTTTTCAGCAGGACTGCCACAGAGCCAGTTATTCTCCGTTTTGTAATTGTGCATTTGATTTTTCCTTCCTAAGTGAAGTATGGTGTATGTGTGTTTTATTGAATTTCATCTTGTTCAATTCAGACCCATTCTCCAATTTGTCAAGGTTGGTTTTGAATGCTGCTCCAGTCCTCAGAGTGCTAGCAACCGTCCCAGCTTGGAGTCATCTGCAGATTCTATAAGCATACTTTCCACTCCATTATCCAAGTCATTAATGAAAATATTGACTAGTACTGGACCCAGGACTGACCCCTGTGGGATCTCACTACTTATGCACTGCCAGTCAGACAACAAACCATTGATAACTGCTCTTTTCAAGTTTGATCTTCCAACTGGTTGTGTACCCACCTGATCGTAAATTACTCTAGATCACATTTCCCTAGTTTGTTTATGAAAATTGTATGTGGTACTGTGTCAAAAGCCTTCTTAAAATAAAGATATCTCATCTACTACATCCCTCCACCCCACTAGGCCAGTAACTCAGGCAAAGAAGGAAATCAGCTGGTTTGGCATAATTTGTTCTTGACAAATCCATGCTAGCTATTCCTTTTAGCCCTATTGTCATCTGGGTGCTTACAAATTGATATTTTGAATAATTTGTTCCAGTATCTATCCAGCGTAGAAGTTAGGCTGATGGTCCATAAGTCTCTTGGCCATTTTGTTCCCTTTTTTACAGACTGGCTCTGTTTGCCCTTCTCCCATCTTTTGGGATTGCACCCATCTTCTAGGCATTCTCAGAGATAATTTCTAACCTTTCCAAGATGGGCTCAGCTAGTTTCCTAAGAATCTAGGATGAAGTTAATCAGCCTCTGGGAATATATCTAACTTATTTCAATATTGACAGGTATCAGAGGTAGCCACGTTTGTCAGTGTCAGCAAAAACAACAAGGAGTCTGGTGGCACTTTAAAGACTAACAGTTTTATTATGGCGGAAACTTTTGCGAGTTGCAACTCACTGATGAAGTAGCTGAGGAAGTGAGTTGCCACTCACACAAGCTTACGCCATAATAAAATTGTTAGTCTTTAAGTTAAGGTGCTCCTGGACTTCTTGTTATTTAAATAATAAATTTAACCTATTTCAGCTTGTATTTCTTCCCCCTTGTTACTATTACTTGTGTTGAGTATCTGGTCACTGTTAACCTTTTCAGTGACGGCTGAAGCAAAAATAGACATTTCAAAAAATAAGCTTTCTTCACGTCATCAGTTATTATCTCTCATTTGCTGCTCTGAGGACCTTCACTTTACTTTGTCCCTCTTTTGCTCCTAATGCATTTAAATCACTTCTGATAGGCTTTCATGTTCCTTGCTAAGTGTAACTCAGTTTGTGCCTTCGCCTTTCTGATTTTGTTCTTACACAGGGGTGACAGGTGAAAAAGGACTTGGGGGGTCCACCAGCAATGTGACCACCCCTCCATGTGCTTCCTCTCCATGCCACCCCTAGCCTAGTGGAGGGCTGGGATCACACCCCCTCAGCTCCAGGCCCTGCCCCCTCCCCATCTCTTCCCACTTCTTCCCTGCCTCTTCCCTCTGCCAGTGAGTGGAGGGGGGGGGGAGTTATCTTGCTCCCCCGAAGTGATCAGCCCGGAGCTGGGGGAGTAGAGTCACATTGCTCCACTTTCCCTTGCCGCTAGTGGTGAGTGCTAGCCCCCCGCTTGTTCTCCAGGCCTCCCAGAGGCTCTGGCCTCTTCCTTCTCCCACCCACAGCATTTGGGGGGAGGGTCACATGACCCCCTCACCGTCCGCATGCATTTCTCTTGTTCCTGCATGCTTATGCTGTTTGTTGGTACCTCCCCTAGCAATTTGTCCATATTTCCACTTTTTTGCAGGATTTCTGTTTGAGTTTCAGGTAATTAAATGCTCCCGAGGGAGCCATATTGGCCCCTTGCTACTGTTTGTGTCTTTCCTTCACGTGGGGATAGTTTGCCGTTAGGCCTTTAATGTTGTTTCCTTGAGAAAACACCTGCTTTCCTGATCTGCCTTTCTTCCCTTCGGACCTTCCCTCCCAGTTCTCTGCATTTGTGAAATCCGTAGCCCTTGTTTGGCTGCTCTCATGTCTTCCTTTCCTTAGACTTGTGAAATCTATCATTGGATAATCAGTTTCACTCGAGTTGCCTGCCACCTCCAGATATGTTCCCAATTGATCCCTGTTGGTCAGAATCACATCTAAAGCCTTGGGTCCTTATTCTACTTTCTGGGAAAAATAAAAAAGGTTGCTCCCAGTACATTCCAAGAACTTACTGGAAATTTTGTGGTTTGCATACACAACAGTTTAACACTATGATAAAGATATAACACAAATCATTACACTCCTTTGTGGTACTTTAGAGACTAACAAATATATTAGATCATGAGCTTTTGAGGGTAAAACCTATTTCATCAGATGAGTTGGAATGGAATTACAGGGCATATGTAACAGCAAAAGCAGTTACCTGTCATTTGTGGAGCCAGTGTTAATGAAGATAATAAAGTTGGGCAGGATGTGTCCCAGTCATAGCTTTTGATATGGAAATGTGAATATCAAAGGTGGGGAAATTGCCTTTGTAGTGCATTAACGAGTTAATACCTTTATTCAAGCCCAAGTTAAGGAAACTATATGTTCTTGGGATGTTCTGGCAACATTATTTAGGAGTTGCTATGTCTTGATAAGATACAATAAGGATTCCAAAAAAATCCTCCAAAGGAATCATGGAAATAAGACAGGTCACTTGACCACTGTTCATAGTCGGGATGACAACCCTCAGGGTCTCCATGGCTCCAGGGGGATTTTCCCCTTGCTTCTGTGATAGCTAGTCCTGAAATTCCCCCTTAGGACTCTTTTTTGCAGCTATTACCACTCTGGCTAATTGTGCTGGGCTCAAATTGATAGTTTAAGTTCAAGAATTCCATTCTGGCAAACCTCAGCTGGTGGGAATAACACAAAATTGCTGTCTTTGTCTAATTTTCTGCAATCTGAAATTGATTCAGTTAAATTGGTGCCTTCCACTGTTATTAAATAAAGAACGTTCTATTAGCTCATAAACTGGCAGTAATGAAATACATAAGAAATCAAGGCACCTTTGCAGTTTGTATGTCAGGTGGGAGAGGCAGCTTTTAATGAGCCGTTGATAGGAAATTTTACCTGCCACTTCCCGCTGAAGATGACTTGCAGCCCCCGGGGCATCCCACGTGCTACATCACTCCGCAGGTGAATCTGATGCCATTCCCAAGGTGAAGGGTGTTCTGTAATGATCTTTGGTCTGTTTTGATTAAGCTAAGAAGGGTCTGATTCTCTGTTCCATTGTCTCCAGAGTAAATCAATGTATTTCAGCGCATACTGACCACATATGGGGGCTGACTCTTCTCACGCTGTGAGGCTGTTCTCAGCTACTCCACTCATGTGCTTGGGAAAGGGGCGGATGGGAGGGGAAAAAGGGGTTTTTGTGCTCTGTCTTTTGGGGATGGCCAGAATACTGTCTTAGGGTGCTCTGCTTTGCATGGCTCCATGTGCCTAGTCAAGAATGATGCTCTCTGTTCAGGCTCTTGCCCCGGACTAATCCTCACCCTTCCTCCTCCTACCCTGACATGCTGTCTATGCTAGGGGCTGGAATTGGGGTAACCTTCAGTCTCTTATGTCAGGGAAGCCCCCTGCTGCCAGCCAAAAGGGGCCTTAGAATTACGGAACATTTGCCCTGTTGGCTTTAGTGGAATCCCTCGCACCCCAGCTGGATAGTTAGTGGATGGCACTGAGGGCATCAGTGGTTATTTAAACCAACACATTTGTCCATAGACAGTCAGGTGTGGGCAACGGGGGGAGAGAGGATCCGGGATTTTCCTCATGGAACGCTCCCATCAAGATATTTAATGAAGATAAGGTGGGGGTGGGGGGTGAGGATGCTGACAGCTGTATGATCTCCTTTATTGCAGCCTGGGAACTGAGTGTGGGGGGAATCTCCCCTCTGGCTTCCTGGGGAATAGGGAATCCTGTGGCTGCTGAGAAATGGGCAGAGGACGGGCTGCCAGCTCTCTCCAAAAAGGAGTTGACAGGACTGCCGTTCTTGGAGTCTGATGCCGGGAGAGTTCCGAGGGATCAGCATTTGGTCGTGTTGTAAGAGGCGGGTGTATTTCAGGGTTTTTCTTTTTGGGGGGGGGGGGTCTCAGGAGGTGCTGCTTGTATTTGCAGTAGAATTGTCTTTTCCTCTTCATTCTTTTTCTTTTAAAAACCTTAAATTCCCTCCCTGTGGTTGCTTTCATGTATCTAAAAGCACTTTTGTCTTTCATCTGAGAAAATAGCTGATGTCGGGAGTTAGGCTATTGTAGAACAAGAGATCAAAAAGAAGGGGAAAGAAAAAACTCCAGGCAGGAGGATTGTTATGAAACAGTCATTTGGGAACTGGCATTTTATTCCCCTTCCAGTCCCCCTTCCAAAGCAGGCTACAGAGGAAAAGTCCCTCGGTTTGTTTGTTCTGTTATTTAAACTCGAGCTTAGAGTTTGTAGCGGGCAGACCGTAGGCTGGGTTGTATAACTGGCTAGAACAAAATCCTCAGATGAAATTCTGCAAAGGAGGGACTTGACTCACCGCTTTGCCTATCTCTGCACACTCCCGTGCAGTCCTACCGTACATGTCAATTCTAGCCCCGAGGGCCTCTGCTGTTCCAGTTGTGAGCACCCCCCCAACTCTGCCAATGCACCTTCATCTGGACCAACAGCACCCTCTGCTATTGCAGGTGTGGGCTACTCACACAGAGAACACCAGCTGCATGGAGCAAGTCCTGTTTGGTTTGAGATGTGAGCAAGAGACACCTCAGAGCCAGGTGGCTGCCAATTTGTGCTCAAAGTCGGGTTTAAATCCAGCTGTGTTGAGGTAAAGTTATCTTTGACCTTTTGACCTAAATGCAGCAGGGGAGGGTTAGATTGGACATTAGGAAGAATGGTGAAACACTGGAATAAATTGCCTAGGGAGGCTGTGGAATCTCCATCTCTGGAAATATTTAAGAGCAGGTTAGACAGACATCTGTCAGGGATGATCTAGGGTGCTTGATGACTTCTCGAGGTTCCTCCAAGTTCTAGTGTTCTATGATTCTATGATCTTGGCATATACACACTAATCTTTTCTCTGCCCATCCATACTCCATATGGGCACTGTGTGTAGATTGAGTGTTTCTACCTTGTGTAGGTACCGACCTATGTGCATTTGGCCTGTCAGAGGCTGTAATACCGGTTCCGCTTGTGTCATCATCTTGCCTGGCCCCTCTGACGATGATAACCTGCTGTCTACTCACAACTAGGGAAATCACTCCTCTGACTCCTTTTGTGCTTCAGTGATAGGGACTTGCATGTCATGAAGCAAGTTTCAATCCCCAGCGATACCATGGCATGTCTGTAAATAGCTGTGGTTCGTTTGGGGTGCAGGCAGCCGTATCTCACGTGGGAACTGCAGGGGTGTGGATGCCATGGATGTATATGCATCTATGACATTACTTGCCGTTGAGAAGAGACAAGTCTGGGTGCTAATGAATATAAAGGGGATTGTTTAATGAGGCTGCTGGACACAGAGAGACACAGATGCTCTACCTCCTAGCTTTGGCTGTCCTGTGTCTCTACACAGGAGCGCCCTAAGTCCTGGTCTGGATGAGGCAATCCTGGAATGGACTGGTATGAATGGTGCTGTTTTGCAAACCCATTATGAAACGGGGCATTTCTAGCTTCCCAGGTGGCCTGAGGCTATAAACTGGAAGCAACAGCATAAGCTCATTCAGGGCCTTTTCTTTCTTTCCTCACCCCCGCTTCTGTAGCCTCCCTCCTGGGAAGGGGGATGCTTTTGTCTCTATCTTGCTGGGTTTTGATCAGAAGAGACAAAAGCAGAGAGGTGCATCTCTTTGGGTGCTGGGTCTTGAGCATGGTGATGGAGACTCCAGCTTCTGGGATCCGGAGCGAGGCTTCTAGTTGATGGAGAGAAGAGGAGGCTGATGCTGAGAAGCAGATGCTGGAGGGTGGGGGGAAAGCTGGGAGCCCAGACTCCATGCTCAGAAACTCACCCAGATCCTTTGACTCGGGGTGCGTGAGATAGGATGTGCCCACTGGGAACATACGTGAGTCTGAGCAGCCCACAGCCATGAAGAGCCCATAGCATACTGAAGTCTATGGATGAGGGGAAGGATGGCTGGGTGGTTAGCATTGGCCTAAGATGCTTGGGTTCGCTTCCTTACTTCCCCACAGACTCCTTGTGTGACCTAGAGCAGAAGTCCCCTAGCCACTTGCTCCAGTGGTAGGTAATAGATCTCACAGAGATAGTGGCAGACACTCTGATCTGATTGTGATGGGGAGAGGTAGATATTTCAGAGGTTGGAGATGCTGACAGACACGATGTTGGGTCTTGGTGGAGCTGGATGAAACTTTTCCTGGGAAACATTTTTGGCCAAAAAACATTTTTGGCACCCCGGAAGCATTTTGCCAGCTGGTGCTGTTTTTGTGGAATTGTTCCTTTCCGGAGAAACCGCAACATTTCCAAGGAGCTGAAATGTTCCATTACTGACATTATCCAAATGGAAGCATTTGGATTTTTCAGCTTCAGAATGACTTTTGGTCTTGACTTTTCCTTCCATTTTATTAAACGCCATAAAAGAAGTTCATTTTGGCCCCAAACTATTTTTCCTTTTAAAAAATTGGGGTTTGACCTTACATGACCCCTCCCACACCACCTGTTTGTGCAGACTTGGATACTAGCATGGAGCTCTGTTGATTCCTGCCCGGCTCCCCAACTGCGTGTCTCTTTAGTGTCAGGGAATGTTAAAATGAGGCCCTTTTACAAAGCCAGGGCTCAGGATGGGTCTCAATGGAGCTGGGAAGCTTATGGTGCGTTTCAGAAGGTGGGAGCTGGACTCTTATCAAGCAGCTGCGGGTCTGGTGAATTGCTGCGTAGAAGCGAGCTGGCCGGGGGACTGGAGTTTGCAGTGCCTTTCCATGATTTCCCTGCACTAGGGGGGGTGATCTGACAGCAGGGACCTGAAAGTTACCAACTCCAGTCTGCATCTGACCAGCCCACGCACTCGGACGCACTCTACACAGTCTTTGGCACTCACATGGGCACGTGTTCTCACAACCACACTGCTGCTAGCCCACATGTAAACTCACCCTCCCTGCTTCATGCGCTCCCATGCCCACCTGCCCTAAGTCATCTTCACAGTCCTCATTCCTCATTCACCCTGCACCCCTGCAGACTCACACGTGTTCACATATGCTCGCCTGGACACACAGGCCTGTTCCTTTGCTGTCTTTCTCCCCCTCCCCCCATCTTCTTGCAAAGCACCCGATGCCTCTTTTCTGTCTGTCTTTTTTTTTTTTTTTTGACGACCCAATTCCCACCATCTCAGGCTCCATGAGAAAGGAACGAAGAAGAAATGGAGCCAAATCCCCTTCCCTTCCCCCCACCCGCAACCGAAAAACAGTTAGGAGATGAGCACTTCATTCGCTGAGCAGAATTTTAATGATGCGTCTCACACAGACACACACGCTCTCCTGGTCGCAGATATCCAATAAGCAGATCACAGCCTCTTGGAATGGAGCACAAAGCAGATTGTCACACAGAATAATCCTATTTCTGCCCTGATAAAGATTCTCTCCCTCTCCTTTCTGCTGTATTTATTTATTTTGCAGGTAGTTAAAAGAGAAGTCTCCACTTTACAAGGGCCTTTTAACATTCTGGTGGAGTCGTGGGTTTACAACACTGGCATTACATTTAATAGAGAGAGAGAGAGACTAGAGGGACCGAGAAAAGCAAATAAATAAATAAGAGAAACGGAGAGATGCCGCATGGAAGCAGCGAGGGGGAAAAGAGCAAGCCAGAGCGAGAGAGAGCAGGAGGAAGAGGAGAAAAGAGGGGGCGGTGTCTGCCGGGAATGCTGTGGACCAGGGGTGCACTGGCTGTGGGCTTTGGTAGAAATGGGGGTTTGCCACCTGGGGTTTTTTGCTGGGGAGCTTTCGTTGTGTGCTGCCCCCTTCCAGGCAAAGGCAAGAATGCAGGATGCTAGGGTGTTCCTTCGCAGGTGGAGTGTGTCTGGAAGGAGATTCTCCGCTGGGTTTAACCCCGTCACCTGATGCAAACCCCTCCCTGCATCAGTCCTGGGGGCGCACTCCAAACGGATTTCAGCGGAAAGCTGTTCCCTGCCGTCTCTGCTCTGCTGTTCTAACAGGCAGCAGCTCCTCTCCAATGGCTCCATGGGTGCCTTGGGTCTTTGTTTTCATTTGCTGGTGACGCAGCCGACAAGTAATTTCTATTCATCTATCAAGGCCAGCATCAATACAAGAAAATATTAGGCTTGTGCGCGTTTGTTTTGAGGAGGGAAGGGGGCCTGCTTCTCTGCAGGTTCACGCTGCCCTTGAGCGCCGAGGAACGCACCAGCATGCTTCTCAGGGCCAGGCTGTTCGGGTGCCTTCCCTATAGCTCAGCCAGGCTGCCCCCGAGCAATTGCCCCAACCGGAAGGCGGCCTATTGATTCCTGGTTTTCTAACACAGGGGCAAGGTTGGCTTGCGGGTGATCACCCCAAAGAGTGCTGGGTTCCATCTCTCGTTAAGCAAGAGCAAACTGCTTCATGTGCACCAATAATCAGAGCACTGCTGGTGCCGGTTTGCCTGCATTCAGCATATCTCCAAGTAGCCTGCGCTGGTTGCAACATGGATGTGACTTCTAGCAGGAGTGTTGGGCTGTTCCAGGCTTCAGAAGGGGAGCCGAGTTAGTCTGTAACTGGAAAAACTTAAAAAACAATGCATAGTCTAGGGACTAACAAAACATGTAGATGGGATCATGAGCTTTCGTGGGTACAACCCACTTCTCCAAGGTTAGGGTTCCCTGGTTTTGAACTAATAGGGTGGGGGAGAAACTAGGACAAAGGATGAGGTTGTAGCTTCTGAGCTGATGGAGTTGGTAACCCCAGTCAGATTTGATTCCTGGTTTCCAGAAGGGAAAGATGGGGGTGGGTAACACACCATACCTCTGGAATGGTGTTAGAGGGCACTATACTGCCAGACCATCTTAGGAGATGCAAAACCTGCTTTCTGATCCTTTGTAGACACTGAAGACTCCCCAACAATTTGGGTTTTGGGCTACAATAGGGGTGATCTCCCTTGGATCCTGGCAGCACTCCAACTTCGCTAACTACATTAGCCCTGGTCATAAAAAAAAAAAAATCCCCTGAAGTTTTATATGGGCTCCACTGTTTTTCACTTCCTGCCCTCAAGGGCTGCGGGAGAGTGTTGTGTGCTGTTAGACTGCTGTTGAGTTCCATGCCAGAGGTGGCTGCATTTGAGTGGCGGAGGGAGTGATTCCTGAATGCTTTGTTTGTGAAGCGTGTTAAGAAACAAGTTGGGGTGGCAACATACGCCTGAAACCACCAACCCGATAGCTGGGAACGTGCCCTGCCGGTTTGATATTGGATGCAGCTTCCATAAGGGAACCGCGGTGTGGTGAGGGGAGCATGGACTTGATGATTTAATAGGCCTTTTCCATCTCTAAGATTAATTAAGGTCTGCAGAGCATTTTGAAGATGTAAAGTGCTATCTAAGTGCTCAGCGGCTCAAGATCGTAAATCATTCTGAGGCGCCATTCAATGCAAAGCAGCTCTGATTAATTTAAAAGGCATATTTATGGCTTTGTTTGGGGAGAATTTCAGAACCCGTACCTTGCAAAGCGTGAAGTCCGGGCCTCGTCTGGACTGTGCCACAACAAGATCTTGGCGAGGATCCCTCAGGCGGTGGGGGCTTGATACCATGTTTGGCAGGTGGAGTCCTTCTGGGCATTGTCTGGGATTCTCTGCGTGGCTGCCTTATTTGCTGTCTCTGATCTTCACCCCTATCGGTTGTCTCAAGTAATCAGTTGATTTCTGGGCTCTGTGGCTCCTTCCTGAACTGAGGGGCAAGCCTTTTGTCCTGGTGATCTCTGTCCGCCTGCTCCAGAATTCACATAGTCAGCCTCCATTCCCATCCTTTGGCCCTTTCCTTGGTTGTCCCTCCATATTTAGTTAATCTTCGTGGTTCCTCCCTTCTCCTGAGGGCAAGCTGCTGCTCTTGTGATGGAGTCCTCTCCCAGCAGCCTACTGGATGGATCTCTTCCCATTCTTCTCACCCTGGAGTTGTCCCAAGTTACCAGTTCACCCCCTGTCCCTTTGTGGCTCCTCCTTTTCTCTGAGAGGGGCCCATGTCACCTCAGTGGGAGGAGCCTTTTGGGGGCTTTTCCTGCCAACATGGAGCGGTGGTGGGGATGATAGACTGTGCTAACACTGGGCCTCTGCTCTCTGGGTTTGCACTCTGGCTACCAAGCCTCGTTGAATGACAAGGAGTGCACAGGGGAGATCAAAGTGGCCCAAAAGGCCGATGTCAGGGCATACTGTACACGGAAAGTTGTGTGGGGAGGGTTGTAGGAGGTGTTAACCTCCCTGTATCAGCCAGCCAGGCACAGAGCTCCCTTGGTACTCCACAGGCAATCAAAGAGACTTGTTGATAGCTCAGTGGCTCTGTGATTTCCTCCCCCACCTTCTGGGAGTCCAGGGCTGCCCCCTTTGAAGATCGACATAATTAGGCTCAATGCGTGGGAGGAGGAGAGGCTGGCAGATGGTGGGTGGAAAAGCTGCCAAGGGAGCAAACATCGGGAGATAAAAAGAGGGTGAAATTAAAGCATCACAGAAGCGTTTTGCCGGCCATTTAGGCGGCTTCGAACCCAGCTCACACAAGCCCTTGAGTTCCCCTTTTAGCAGTGGTGCCTGAGAGAAGGGTTTAGAATTGATCTAGATTGCTTGTGTTTGCTTCTTTTTCCTCTTGCATTTTCAGAAGAGAGTTGGTTTATTTTCTTTTTGGGGAGCCTGGATAATCTCTCTCACTTGCTCGGCTCTGTTGCAAAGACAAAACCTTTTGTGGGTTGAAAATACAACTGTTCCGCCCCACCCCCAGCTCTTTGTTTGGTTGTGAGGTCAGACTGACTCTCTTATCCAGGGACTGGAGGAGGAAGAAGTCCCCAGTCCTTTTTGTTTCCTCTCCCAGACTCCCCAGTGCAAGGAGCTTGCCAGATCTCAGGTCTTTGGCAAGGATCAAAGTTGTGGCGTGTCAAAAAGACAAGGCAATTGGAACCAATATCCTTTCGTCTTTTCATCTTCCCTCACTCTGTTTTCTGCTCACGTTGTTGGCCTTTGGCTGCCGTGTTTACAGAGCACAGAAGCATGGAAATGACAAGCTGGAAAGGACCTAGAGAAATCATCAAGTCCGGCCCCTTTTGCGGCGGGAGGACCAAGTCAAACCTAGACCATCCTTGACAAGCGATTGTCTAATGTGTTCCTAAAAACCTCCGGTGGTGGTGTTCCACAACCTCCCCGGGAGCCTAT
Organism: Pelochelys cantorii; assembly: GCA_032595735.1. NCBI lineage: Eukaryota > Metazoa > Chordata > Testudines > Trionychidae > Pelochelys > Pelochelys cantorii. Next base: position 11,527,538 of record CM064353.1, on the reverse strand, counting down.
TCCAGAACTTTCTGATCATAAAGTTGTCCCTGAGAGCGAACCTAAATCTGTGTTGCTGTAGATTAAACCCATAACTTCTTGCCCTACCCTCAGTAGGCATGAAGAACAATTGATCGCCCTGTCATCAAAAGGCTTTGTCCTCTATAGAACAGCCTTTCATGTATTTGAAGACTATTGTCAGGTTCCTGCCCTGCTTCAGTCTCCTTTTCTCAAGAAGAAACATGCCTGGTTTTTTTTTTTAAGCTCTCGGTTGGGCCACATCTTTCCTAAAACACAACGCCGAGAATTGGAAATTGTACTCCAGATGAGGCCTCACCAGGGAGCCGAGGATTTGGGTGGTGGCCTGGGACAGGGAGTTGGAGAGAGGGAGGGGCTGGGGTGCCAGAGGCAGGCTTCCCTAGGCGGCTCCTGGCCAGCAGCCCTGCAGGACTTGGAAGCATGCTCCATTCTTGCCTCAGCCTCAGGCTGCACTCTGTGGCTGTCTGCTCTGGGTCCTGGGGGCAGGGTGCGGGGGCGGGGGAGAGAGGCTTTGTGCTCTGCCCCTGTCCCCAGCAAAATCTCTCAGCTTCTATTGGCCGGTTTCCAAGCTGAGAGATTTTGCTGGGGGGCCAGGACAGCATGCACAGCCTCCTCTCCACCCGGCATCCAGAGCAGAGAGCCAAAGGGAGCGGCCAGCCATTTAAAGTGGCATGGGCCTGCTCTGAAGTGGCTGGCTGTTCTGTGCCTGCGGGTCCTGGCGGGGTGGCCCGTAGGCTGGATGAAGAGGCTGGGCAGGCCCGTTCTGGCCTGTGGGCTGTATCTTGCCTGCCCCTGTGCTAGGGGGGAAAAAAAGAAGTGGAGCAGCCCAGCAACCTGTTGAAGTTGGCACTCCGGGCATCCAGCCTGCTTGCCCAGCCATGGAGCCTAGGCTGAAGAGAACTCTGATCTTTGGCTCAGTTCAGCACCCTATCCAACTTCCTTTTGGACCCGGGTTCATGTGGCGAAACTTGATTCCTGCTTAGCCCTACCCTACCCAACTATTTGACTAACATTTTACTAACCGCCCTACGTACTGTGACAGTTATCTAACCAATCACACCCTGCCGCCTTATTTGATTTACACCTAGCAAAATTAATTACATAGCAAACAGAAACAATTCAAAACCAGACAGAGATCGCACAGGCAAACAATAGAAAAGTGGAAACCATAATGATAGAACAATAAAGGAATGAAGATTTCACAACCTCAGCTATTTATAAGTAGTTTCTTGCCAGACAAAATGCTATCAAACTAACGTTTATTTAAAGAGATCTCTTTCTCTAGCTGGTGATATTGGGCATCCTTAGGAGAAGGTCTCCTTAACAGCCTGATATTACACTATTTTAATGTAATTTCGAGGGATTGTGAGGCTGTGACTTTTTGTGATTTAGCTAATGGCTGCTGCTCTTTCAATCTGGTTGCAGATGAAGGTCGTAAACATTTGGCCTTTCAGTGTGGCTACAGGCCTTCCAATATGGCTACAGAAAAAGGCCTTATTCCAGTCTGTGTAAGGCAACTGCAGTTTGCTCTTCTTATGCTCTTTCTTTGGGTGATTGCTCTTCCCTTGTTCCCGCAGATACCCCAGATAAGCTACGCTTCCACTGCCCCCGACCTGAGTGACAACAGCCGGTACGACTTCTTCTCCCGCGTTGTGCCCTCCGACACCTACCAGGCCCAAGCCATGGTAGACATTGTCAAGGAGCTCAAGTGGAATTATGTCTCCACGTTGGCCTCCGAGGGAAGCTACGGTGAGAGCGGGGTGGAGGCCTTCATCCAGAAGTGCAGAGAGGACGGTGAGTGCACTTCCCTGCTGAGATATGGGACATCGGGGGTGACATGGTGTCTGGGAGCAAAAGACCAGCTGGCTCTCTTTGGGCGAGGTGCATTAGGGGTCATGGTGCCTGGAGCTGCATGGTTATAGCTGAATTAGTGAGGTCTTAAGCTTAGATGGCAAAGTCTTCAACTTGGAAGCTGAAGGCCAGGGGTTCTATGGCCCACCTCTAGCATCTCTCCCTCACCAATCCCCCACTGCTCCATGCATCAAGCAGGCGAGGAAGGGCCCCTCTCTGACTAGCTAGCATCGAAAGTGGTGATGACCGAGGAGGAAAGGGCTGGTTTGATGAAGCATCTTGGGTGTTAAAGCTCCCTTTGGGGCACTTGTCCTCCATTGTGAATGCAAACCGGGTGTTGCCCATTGGGATGTGCCACATGAGCCAGCACCCTGATTCATGCTGTGTTGCCAGCACGGCTAAACTGGGAAGCACCTGTCGGCATCTGGGAGATGGTGACGGCTCCGGGAGTGTTGCAGATTCCCAGGGCTCATTGGTGACAGTAGAGGTGAGGCTGTTCCCCTATTCAAAAGCTGCCTGTGGGGGGACATGTGCGGGAGCATGGGCAGTAACGCGGTTAAGCTGATACAATTCAGCCTCAGTCTTGATCTACCCTGGGGGGCCCTAAGGCATGGTGCATGCCCCAGATGTGATGGAGAGATGCTAGTGCTTGGCACAGCATGTGCGAAGGCTGAAGGGAACAACCAGCATGGAACGGGACTAGAACCTCTAGCTGAGATGAGGTCTGCAATGGGGTGAGGAAATGTATGTAGAAGGGGGCGGATCCTGACGCCTTTGCTTGTTCTGGTTTGGGCCCGCTTGGAGTTTCATCTCAACAAGTGTTTGGGGATTTGCCTCTTCATTTCTACCTCTTCCTCTTTCTCTGTGCCAAATCCTCACATAGTCTCATGTGTACTTTCCCCATCTCGTGCTAGTGCCTCTGTATATGTTCGTTTGGCCAGTCAGCCATATTGCTTATTCGGGATAGGGTCAAAATTCAAAATAGTCTGAGGTAAATAGGATGCAGTTTAATAAGGACAAATGCAAAGTGCTCCACTTAGGAAGCAACAATCCGTTTCACTCATACAAAATGGGAAGTGACCGTCTAGGAAGGATACTGCAGAAAGGGATCTTGGGGTCATAGAGGACCACAAGCTAAACAGCATGACGCTTGCAAAAAAAGCAAACATGATTCTGGGCTGCATTAACAGCAGTGTTGTGAGCAAGACAGGAGAAGTCATTCTTCCGCTCTGCTCTGCGCTGATTAGGCCTCAGTTGGAGTATTGTGTCCAATTCTGGGCACCGTGTTTCAAGAAAGGTTTGGAGAAGGTCCAGAGAAGAGCAGCAGAAATGGTTATAGGTCAAGAATGCATGACCTCTGAGGGAAGACTGAAAGAACTGGGCTTGTTTAATTTAGAAAAGAGAAGACTGAGAGGGGACATGATAGCGGTTTTCAGGTATCTAAAAGGTGTTATGAAGAGGAGGGACAAAAATTGTTCTCCTTGGCCTCTGATGGTAGGACAAGAAGCAAGGGGCTTAAATCGCAGCAAGGGAGGTTTAGGTTGGACATTACGAAAAGCTTCCTAACTGTCAGGATGGTTAAGCACTGGAATAAATTGCCTTGGGGGGTTGTGGAATTGCCATCCCTGGAGATATTTAAGAGCAGGTTAAATAAACATCTGTCAGGGATGATCTAGATGGTGCTTGGTCCTGCTGTGAGGGCAGGGGACTGGACTTGATGACTTTGTCAATCATCTAAGATTCACAAGAAATTCAGTTTAATAAAAACTGTTATATGCCTCTAGTTCAGTCTCCAGGAAATCTTTTCCTACTCTCTTGCTAGTGCTGCTGATGTTCTGGCAACCCTTCCCACACAACCCCCCCCTCCTGCCAGCTGTGCTTAAGCGTCAATCCAAAGGTGGAGACTGCCTTACTGACCACCTTCCAGAGAACAGTGCAATAATGTTTGCCGGCATGGCTATCGGCCAAGTACTACGTGATGCACTTTCAATGTCGGATGAGCTTATAGATGCCATTTGAATGTACATAATTACGTTTGCAAGAAAATGCAAGTATGGTCTCTTTGGACTTTGTCACAGATCAGTAACTCAAACCAGTAACCTGTCGAGGTCCCTTCCAGTTCTAGTGTTCTAGGATTCTATGACTCCTGAGGCTGCCACAGTGGCCAAGTGCTTTACATCGGTAACACCCTGCAGCTAGGCTCCCATGACAAATCTCGCCTCAGCACTTGGACTGGCACAGCTTGTGGTCACAACAGTCTGTGGAGGAGCGGCAGTTTGTGGGGCATCCCTGGTGGCAGGGATTCTATGTCTGGGCTGCACCTAGGCAGTCCCGGTGGGATGAAGGAGACTCTAGAAGTCCAAGGAGGAAGAAACAGTATGGTTGGCATGAAGGGAGAGCCCTCTCCCCATGCAAGGAAAGTGGGGGGGTGTCACTCTTTCCTAGGATGGAGTGACATTAGATTATTTAGACCCTAAGGCCAGCACCCTGCCCTGGCTCAGAGGCGAACCACGCTCCTAGGAAGAGAGAAGGATTTCAGCCTCCTATTCAGTTGATCCTGGTCCTTGTTCCCACTATACAGGGTAAAACCTACACTGCAGAGAACCTGGCTCGGAGGCTCTGTAGCCTTGCAGGGTGATGGGTCAATTCAGTCCCTGTTTGTTCGTTTCCACTGTGAGCGTCTCTTCTCCAGGCAGGTAGATAAGCTCAGCTCATCCCTGGGCACATGCAGAGACCAGTGGGGGTGGTAATGTCCCTCCCTGGCACAAAGCAGAGCAGTGACTAGGAATGCTATTGCAGTGAGTAGGAATCACTTGTCCTGACACCCCTCCTGCTCAGGGGCGGCCCTAGACTAGCTGCCAGGAACTGGCGCCCTAGGCGAACCATGCAATCGGCGCCCCCACCTCCAAACTCCTCAACGATATTGCGCTCGAACTTGGCGCCCCATTTAACTTGGCGCCCTAGGCAAACCATGCAATCGGCACCCCCCCACCGGGGGCAACGCTATTGCAGTGAGTAGGAATCACTTGTCCTGACACCCCTCCTGCTCAGGGGCGGCCCTAGACTAGCTGCCAGGAACTGGCGCCCTAGGCGAACCATGCAATCGGCGCCCCCACCTCCAAACTCCTCAACGATATTGCGCTCGAACTTGGCGCCCCATTTAACTTGGCGCCCTAGGCAAACCATGCAATCGGCACCCCCCCACCTCCAAACTCCTCAACGATATTGCGCTCGAACTTGGCGCCCCATTTAACTTGGCGCCCTAGGCGACCGCCTAGTTCACTTGTAGGGACAGGCCGCCCCTGCTCCTGCTCCAGGGTGGTTTCTAAGGGCACGTCTGCACAGAAAGGCTAAAGTCAAATTAAGCTGCACAACTTCAGCTACAGCAATTGCGGAGCTGAAGTCGAAGTAGCTTAACTCGGCTTTTGGTGCTGGCTACACAGCAGGAAGTCAAAGGCAGAATGCTCTTCCTTCAGCTTTTCTTACTCCCTGTGAAAGCAGGGTAACAGGAGACGGAGTAAGAAGTCCTCCAACTCGCCACTCTTTTGATATAAAGGCTTGCTGTGCAGATGCGCATGTTATTTCGAAATAACGCTGCTGTGTAGACATACCCTGAGTGGCCTTTATACCTGGGGTGAGGGCGGGGGTATTCCCACAGGGGGTGTTGCAAGCAAGCCATAAGGCAGCCTGCACCCCTGTTACAGATGGACCCGCAGTGTGGGGCCGAATCCCTCCCAATATTGCATTGCATCTCCCGTTAACGCTTAACTCTCCTTCCAATGGAGGGCAGCCCTCCAGCCAGCCCCTGCCACTAGCCCAGAACTAACAGCCAGTTACAACAGCACCCGCCTGCTAAATGAAATTTGATGTTCCCACCATCAGCAGCCGCAGCGAAAGAAAAGAAAGGAGGAAGGCAAGGGGGAGCGGGCTGGGCAGCGGAGAAAGAGGCGCCTGTCTCCAAATTGAAATCTGAATGGAACGGCTGTGGGCTGCTGCTGCCGTCCCCCCCGCGGCCTAATCCTTCTGCGAGATTAAAGATGTCTTTGGCCACAGACTGTATTGATTCATTCTCTGAAATATAAATCATCCCTTTGCAGGCTGGCAACGAGTGGCTACAGCTGGGGGATTTAAAAAGAAATGATTCTGGGCCCATGATGAACCAGGCAGGACATAAATTTCAAAGCCTTGATGAAGAGTCTCTCTGTGTGTGCCTGTTCCTCATGAAGGCCAGTGAGATGGGGCAAGGGGGTGGGGGGAATGTTAGGAGTGCAGGGAGAAATTGCCTGCTGGAGCAGTGCAGCCCTTTGTAGTTTATCCCCCTCGGGTACTGAGTGATCCTGCCAGGACCCGGCGGAGGCCTGGCATGAAGTAGTACAGGCAGCCTTCTCTGACTTCAGATGCAGCACAGGTCAGAGAATTCCACCTGCCGTTTCCTGCTCCCAGCCTAATAACTGGTGGTTGCACCAGAGATTTCACGTGACAGATTTCACTGTAAAACAGCCCTTTATATCCAGCTTAAATATCCAGAGGAAGCGCCTTTGAATCCCTTTATAACAAAAAGTTGTTTTAAAAATGGGGTTTAATAATTGGCAGTTGCCTCCTGTGACTGTCTTTTATCGCTGTTTTACATATGGGGAAACTGAGGCAAGGAGCAACGACTCAGTGGGTGTGTCTAGACTACAGGGTTTTGTGGACAAAAGTGGACTTTTGTCGACAAAACTATACCTGCGTCTACACTACCGCCGAGTTCTGTCGACATAACATCGACAGAACTCAGCAGTTTTGTCGACGGCGGTAAACCTCATTCTACGAGGAATAACGCCTTTTGTCTGCAGAGTTCTGTCAACAGAAGGCGTTATTGCATCTACACTGTCCTTTGTGTCTACACTGTCATGTCGACAAAGCGGCTTGCTTTGTCGACAGAACTGGATGTAGTCTAGATGCTCTTTGTCGACAGAAGCTTTGTCGACAGTATCTGTCGACAAAACTTCTGTCGACAAAAGCCTGTAGTCTAGACGTACCCAATGTGTGTCAGTGGCAGAGTAAGGTACAGCTCTAGATCTCTTGCTGGGCCCAAAGAATGGACCATGCTACCCCCCCTCCTCCCAATGACACAAGCTCTATGGAGCAGGGGCCAAGGTCCATCTAGCCCAGTATCCTGCCTTCCTGCAGTGGCCAATGCCAGATGCCCCAGAGAGTGGGAGCAGAATAAGTGATCATAAAGTGATCCCTCCCCTGCCACCTATTTCCAAGACTCTGTCAAACAGACCCTAGGGACACCATTCCTACCCATCCTGGCTAATTAGTATTGATGGACCCAACCTCCATGAATTTATCTCACTCTTTTTTGAACCCTGTTAAAGTCCTGATCTTCACAACATCCTCTGGCAAGGAGTTCCACGGGTCAACTGTGTTACAGCACCTAGCACAATGGGGATCTTGGCCCATGAGGTGGGCCCTTAGGTGCTCCCCCTGCGCAAACCCTACTAACAACAGGAATCACTTTTTAAATCTGTAGGGCATATTGTGCTCTGATTTATGCCCCATACAACCCAACTAAGGTGGGGACAGTCAGCAATATTTTATCCCCATGTCATGAGGTGAACTGTTGTGTTGTGTGCATGGGATTGCCAGCTTGAGAACAGCTGGGGCATCTGTGCTGGTGACTAAGCACCAGCGATCCGACTATAACCATGAGACTAATTAGTGACTGGAACAATTTACCAAGCTTCATGGTGGATGCTACATCCCTGGTGACTTTAGAATCACAACTGGATGTTTTTTGGTAAGATCTGCTGTTGAAACTCTTCTGGGGGCAGCTCTATGGCCTTCGCTAAGCCCGAGGTCAGATTGGAAGTCCACAATATTCCCTTCTGGTCTTGTTATTGGAGTCAATCCACAGCGGTTTCTGGACCGTAATGTCTGCTGGCTACAGTTTTGTGTGCATGGCTAGGAAAGCCATTTGCCGTGTGCACAGACTTGGAATAAGTTGGGGCTTTGCTGTGCACCAGCCTATTCGAACGCTCCCTGCCTTCCCAGATCAGACTTTTTATAAATGCTGGCAGCTTCTAACAGAAAATAAAGGTGGCACCATTCCTCGGTGCACCCAGTTCAGTGGAATTATCCCTGCAGGCGGGTGCTTTACCTTGTCTACAGACTTTGGACAGCTTGAAATTCTGTGCTCAGCAGAACTCCTCTCAAGGATTTGTCAGGAATTGGAAAGCATTCGGCCGACGGGTGCCGCGGGATGCTTAGAAAGGATTATCACCCGTGGGAGCAGGGGGGAGAGAGCCGGAGCACGCAGCTTCGGCCTCCCCCGGGAGAGGCTGCTGTGGAGAAAAATGTGAGACTCCTGGATATGGAGGGGGAGTTTTGAGCTACTTTAGTGCTAGCCTCCCCCCCCAGGAGTCTCTAAAGGACTGGGACGGGAGCCCTTGCTGGGGGTGGGAATTAGGTCTTAGCCCTGTGGCGTCCAGCCAGTTCTGAAGCAGTAACCACACTCAACCAGCCAAATAGCCACATGCAGCTAGTGGCTAGCGTGTTGGACACCGTGAGGCTTAGCCTTTCCCAGAAGGAGGTGCCAGAGGGAAATCTTCGGGAGTAGTGAGAGCGGGTGGGAAGGGGAGAACAGAGGGCTACTTCAGTCCCGGCCTCTGCCAGTAGGAGTTGCCGTTAAGAGCTGACCTGGCATTTTGGGTCCTCACTCAATTTTTGTTTTTCTTCATTTGAATCATTGCTCTGGGATGGGGCTGGGGAGGAGGGTGTCAGGATGCAGGCTGCCCTGGGAGAGAGGACAACTCCAGTCCACTCTGACCCCAGCAGCTTGGGGCCAGGTGAGAAGGGCCTCTCCATGGCTGCTGCAGTTCCAGCGGTCACAGCGTACAAATTAGAGGGGGGGAGCGTCCCTAAAGGGCACCGGGAGGGGTGAGGCTTGGGGCTGGGGCAGTCCCAGATGGGGGGGGGGCACCCCTAGCCAGCCCCTTTCACCTGCCTGTCTTTTTTTGGTATGGTTTTATGCATCCCCCATACAAATCGGGGGGAGGGGGGGAAAGGGGGGAAGCTTAAGCCCCACCCCTTCCCCCCGCACAACCAAGCCCTTACCTTGCGTTAAGTGCAGATAAGACGAAGCAGCCTACTGAATTTGGTGATCCTAGCTCTTACCGATTAGGAGGAGTGAGGAGTTCTTGAACAGACTGACACATACCTGCTCACATCCAAACTCACTGGCATGCCTAGTAGACACAGGGCACTTCTGTACCAGTGGTAGAGGGGCACTGGCTGGGTGCAGGCTCACAGCTACGCCACATCCAGGCTCTCCCACCAGGAGGCGCCAGAGGAAATGGCGTAAAGAGCCGCCAAAGCATGGGGAGTTCCAGCATCTCCCAGCAGGTGGCGCTGGGGGGGGGGGCGGGTAGTAGGGTGTGAATGCTGTCTGCTTAAAGTGCGACTTTAGCCTCTCCTAGCAGCAGTATGCTATTGGGAATGGTGTAGGACTGGCGGGGGGAAAGATCAGTTTGCCCTGTCCCTGTTCTGCGTGCTTCGCCTATCTGCTGCATAATAATCTAGGCCGAGAGGAGAACTAAAGAGTGTTTTTGGAGGCAGTTAAATTCCTGCTGTGCACAGACTGCTGCCTATTACTAATTTAACTGTATCCGAATGGCACATTAAGTTCTGGCAAGATCGGTGGGACACCAGGCCATCTAGCGCGAGTCAAACTGTGTTACGGCCTTATAAATAGATGAAGAGAATAAAAACTTCTAGGTGACGAGCTTCTAATCAAAGCCCTATAAATAGGAACTGCGTTCGTCCAATGTCTCTCTGAGGCGGAGGCTCTGAGAGCTGGCTGTGCTTTTCGTATGCGGAAGAGTCCGTCTAGGGATTCGACCCGCAATCTTTGCTCTTCAGGATTTTAACTTGAAAAGCAGAATGCATTTGGAGGTGTGCAGTCTGACGTGAGCGTGTGTGTGCTTCAGAGCTGGCAGGTGTGGCTGTGCCTGGATGCATTTGTCCTTGTGATCACGGGGGTGTACTTGGTGTGCATACAGCTGCATCTGTGCTTGTGTAAATGGGTCTATGGGTGTTACTGTGTGCAACTGTGTCCACCCTAGCACCATGTGTACGTGTTGATTGTCTACAGGTTTCAAAGACATAGCTGTGTTAGTCTGTTTCAGCAAACCAACCAGGAGTCCGATGGCACCTTAAAATTGTTTGCACATGTATGCACATACCTGTGGATGTATGCACGTACCTGGGGATATATGAGCCTGTGTGTGGGTGTGCATAGGGTGTGTGTGTGTAGAGAGTGTGCATGGAGGGGTGCATCTCTGTAGACACTGAGTGTGCATGTGTGTTCACAAATATGTGCCACACACCACTTGGAAGATGGGACTAGCTGTACCTGTGACTCCACAGACGTACGTGGGATTGTGCTTGTGGTGTGTGTATCTGTGCCTCTCTGATTGTAGGCTGTGTGCGTGGGAACTGGGGAGGGAGGCAAGCAGTGTGGTGGCAACATAGAAATGTGTTTTTATTGCTCTCCATTAACAGCTTAGCTGCTAACCCGACTGGGCTTTGTCTGTGCTAAGCAACACCCCCACCGGAACTCTGACGATAATGATTCACCTGATAAGGAGAGGGATGAAGGGACAAATTGTCACTTTGCATTTGCTCTCGCACAGATTTGCCATCCAAAAGAAGAGCTCTTTTCAGCCTGGTGTGTGTGTGTGTGTGTGTGTGTGTGTGTGCTCCCGTAGTGCTGTGTGAGTGCCAGCCCTTGGGCTAGACACTCGGTCAGGCTGGTGGTGGGGGCAGTGGCAGAGGAGACGGGAAGAATATTAGATTTGCTGTTCTGCGTCAGAGCCCTGATCTGTCAAGTCCAGCATCCGGTCTCTGCTAGTGGCCATGGACAGCAGCTTCCACTCCTGATTGATGTGCCTCGTGCAAAGACATTGTTTGAAAGGCCAATGGTACCTGCATGCTATCCCGACAAGATAACTTGGCCAGGCAGTGGCTCAGGCATATTCCCTGGGCTAGCCCTTTCTCAGAGATTTGCCTCCTCTACAGAATCAGGGGGGCTGTCTGCATGGCAATCAGAGGTGCATGGCTGGCTCATGCCAGCTGATTGGGGCTCAGCCCAGAGCTAAGGGGCTGTTTAATTGCAGTTCAAACATTACAGCATGAGTTTCAGGACCTGTCCCTCCCACCTGGAGTCCTAGAGGCTGAGTGTCCAGTACAGGCCCGAATATCTACGCTGCAATTAGCCAGCTCCTTAGCCCAAGCCCTACGAGCCTGTCAGCTGGCACAGGCCAACCGAGGGTTTTTAATGGCAGTGTAGATTTACCTCGGGTGAGCGGCATTTGCTGCAGATAGCTTTGAAGGCCAGATAGGCGGCATCGCTTGATTCGCTAGCCCGCTCTCCAGCATAATGCAGAGCAGAGAATTTCACCCGGTGACTCCTGTATCGAGCCAGGATGAGATGTTTGACTAACACGTGCCTCCCAGACAAGCCATCCAACCTTGTTCTGAAGCCTTCAAGAGCTGGCATATCCACCGCCTCCCTTAGTAATTAGTGCCAATGATTAATCAGTGTCAGAGTTACAAATGTGTGCTGTGTTTCTAATTTGAATTTGTCTGGCATTCACTGCCAGCCATGGCGTCTTGTGCCTTCCTTTGCTATGTTGAAGAGCCCTCTAGTACCTGGTGTTTTCTCCCCCCCCCCCCCCCAGCCATGTACTTATACCCGGGAACTGAGTCATCACTCCATCTCCAATCTGACACACTGAACCGATGGAGCTCTTCAGTCTCACTTGGGAAGTGTGTGTTTGTTTCTAGCCCTCCAGTTGTTTTTGTGGTTTTTCTCTGCACGCTCTCATGCCAGTTTTTCAATAGCCTGCTAAAACCATGCCCAGCAGAACTATCTGCAGAATTCCAGCGTTGGCTTCGCTAGGGCCATCCCCGGAGCGAAAATCAACTCCTCGCCCCTGCTTGACATTGCTCCATTCATACATCCGAGGATCGCATTAGCCCTTTTGGCCACTGCATTTCCTGGGAGCTCAGGTTGAGCTGCTTCCCCATTTTTACTCCAGAATCTCTGCTTTCCGGGGTACACCTCTGCCCCCATAAGTGTGGCCTGCATTCCTTGCTCCTAGATGTGTTTGGTTGTGTTAAAATGTAGTTTGTGTTCTACCTGCCATGTGCAGGTTAAATTTTGTTATGTGCACCAAGGTATGTGCAGATGTGCACCACCAGTAGAAACACATGCTGTGGGAGGCGCTGCTGTTCAGCTGGGTGGCATTTGAACCTCTCCCGAGTGGCTACCCAAGCGCTTAGCTTACAGGGAACACTGGTTGCAGGTGTTTGGCAGCTTGGCAAGGCAGGTCAGATGGGTTTCGGACCCAGGGCAGACCCTGACTGGGTCAGTTGGAATACTCAAGGGGCTTCAAAATTTCACAAGGTGCCGCGGGGGAATTCCTTGGTTGCCTTTACGGACACTCTAATGCAAGAGTTCCAGAAGCTGAACCTCGCTGTGTCTGTTAGGGTCGGGGAAGATGGGTGTGTTTGTAGGACAAGCTGCAGTTCCACTTGAGATGGACGGAGGCTACATGTAGGGTCCATGCCTGTAAATCTGTTGGAGCTACATTGTTCTCAGTGGGAGCTGGTGCTGCGGGAGGGTGGGGGAAGGGGGCAGAGAGGAGGAAACGCTGCTGGATAAGAACATTGTTGGAAGTTTCTCATTGGGAGTTGTGGCCTCCGAATTGGTCCTTCCCAAGGGCTTGAGGTGAAGCCCACAGACAGACACCCATAGACTGCAACAGGGTTTGGATCAGACCCTTCATCTGGCATTTTCCAGTTGCAGCATGTGGACTCCCAATCGATCTATAGCTGCCTCACAAAGGAGGAACCCACGGTTACAGTTCTGCTTCGCTGGGGAGGTCAGTGTTCAGCCCCTCACCTGCCTCCTCCATCCATCAGCTTCATCCTCGGCCACAGAGAAATCTGTACATCCTTTCAGCACCACCGGTCCTTGCTACACCCCGTTGGCACGGCCACAAGAGCTGTCAGCCCTTGTGCAAATTCAGCACAGCAAGGACGGCCCTGAGGAAAAGTGAACCAGAATTCCAGGGGTTTCTGGGGGGAAGAGGGGAGCCCTCTGCAGCTCTGCTTTAGCCCCAGGGCTCTATGTGTGTGTGTGGGGGGGGGGCAGAGTGCGGGAGGAGGGAAGCACCTGGACTCTGGTAGAAGGAGCACAATTGTGCCTGGCCCCATCTTTTGTACGGACAGCACTGGGGCCAGTTGTCTGTTTTCACTGCTGTCCCTGTGGAAGGGCTCTGGGGCCAAACTACTTGCCACCCCTTGGTTCTCTGCAATGTCCCTGAGACCAAGAAGGTCTCACGACCCCACAGACACTTTGCTCCTGCAATGTGGACGGGAGAGTTCAACTTGATGCAGGTGCCCCCATGATAAGCTGAAACAGCATGGTGACTAGCCCTGGCGAAGCTCACTCCTGTGCAGAGGGACCCTGTTGATTAGCCCTGGCAGTGCCTAGGCCCCAGGCCTGGTTTTCTGTGCCGGGGAGAGTTTTCACTTGGTGGCATAAGCGGATGTCACTCCACTCAAGTCAGGGATGTTCCACCCACACACTTCATGGGTACATCTATACTACACACCTTTAGTTCGAAATAATGGTAAGCTGGAGGACTTCTTACTCTGACTCGTGAGAACCCTCATTTGACGAGAGTTCTTCCTCCCACTTCCTGCTGTGAGGACAGCGCCAAAAGCCAAGTTAAGCTATTTCGACTTCAGCTACCAATTGACGTGGCTGAATTTGCCTTTAGCCCTGCTGTGTAGACACACCCCAAGAGGGAATCCTGCCAGATGCTGAGGGGGAGACTTGCTGGGGGCTGTGTTGAGAGATGAGAGCCACAGAAGTGAAAGTCTCTTTGCTGAACAGCCCAGCTGCAATGCTCTTTCTATTGGTCTCATTTCCCCACTGGGGGGGCTGAGTGATGGAAAGGCTCCAGATTGTGAAGAGAGCCAATGGCACAGTCGGGATTAGAACCCAGGAAGCCTGACTCCCCATTTGGCAGCTCAGTACAACAATGACAATGACTTAGTCATCCTCCCTAGCCAGAGTGGCTGTAGTTTAATGCAAATGAATTTGCGATAATTCCAGGTAACTGGACAGTTCACTGTATGACTTAACAATTATGCTGTAAATTACTGTACTCGGAGTCTAGACACACATGTATTAACCAGATACTGAGCACCATAATTCATACATACAGTTAACCTTAATGTGATGTGAATTAGTGTTAATTTGGTTATTGGAGAATAATTACACTGTAATTACAGCATAACTGCATTGTAATTAGTCACTGTATTATTAGAGTAACCCTGCTCCCCTGCTGTAACTACTGGCACATGCTTATTTACAGAGCAACAGAAACCCTACATGACGGGCCAGGTTGTGTGTCTCTCATCATGGTGAGCAGGCCCATTGAAGTGGTCACAGCCTGGCCCATAGCTCCTGGTGGAGTAGCGTGGCCGTGTATGAGATATGCATGCCTCAAGGGACGCCAATGCTTGGGTCAGCAAGGAATGTCTGAAGAAGAGCTCCGTATATTGGGTGCATGTGGAGCTCTTGAAAGCTTGCCTGGCAGGTTTATTCTGGGAGCTGCAGAAAATCTGGCCCTTATTTAGGGGCATAAATAGGAGCTGAGCTCTTCTGCACAACCTTCCCCTCCCCACCCCGCCGATATAGGACTGGGATTCAGTATGGGCCCACCTCTGGAATCCAGGGTGTGTCTAGACTACACCTCTCTGTCGACAGAGAGATATAGATTAGGCACATCAGAATTGCTAATGAATCAGGGTTTTAAATATCCCGTGCTTCATTAGCATAAACATGGCTGCCGCTTTTTTTTGAAATGGAGTTTTTTTCGAATCCCCGCCCCCCCCAGCAGTCTAGATGCAGATCTGTTGAAAATAAACCCTTTTTCGACAGATCCTGTAAAGCTCCTTTTTTGAGGAATATAGGATCTGTCGAAAAAGGGTTTATTTTCGACAGATCCACATCTAGACTGCCGTTTTTTTTAAAAAACTCCATTTCGAAAAAAAGCGGCAGCCATGTTTATGCTAATGAAGTGCGGGATATTTAAATCCCTGCTTCATTAGCAATTTTGATGTGCCTAATCTACATCTCTCTGACGACAGAGGGATGCAGTCCAGATGTAGCCCCAATGACTGAGAAACTCCTGTTGAGTTCAGTGGGGGCAGAGTCAGGCAGATTTTTAAGAGCCCAATGGAGGGGGAGAAGATGTCCCAGTTTTATAGGGACACTCCCGATGATTCAGGGTTTTGTCTCATAGAGGCACCTATTACTCCACCCTCAGCCCGATCTTTCCCCCTTGCTATGCAGTCACCCTAGCCTTGGTGTGGGGAGCCTTTTTTCTGTCAGGGTCCACTGACCCACAGAAAAATCAGCTGGGGGCCACACGCAAGCCAAAAAACCCTCACTCCACTCACCTGTGATCAGGGGCAGGGCTGACTCTTCTGGCGGCCCAAGGCTATTAGATTGTTTGGGCCACCTAGGCTGGGAAGTCTCCAGCTGTGGGGGGGTGGAGGCTAGGAATAAGGTGTGGGGAGTGCAAGGGTTGCTCAGGACAGGGAGTTGCGGTGGGGTACAGGATGTGGGTGGGAGTTAGGGTGCTGGAGCAGGCTCAGGACTGGGACGGGGGTTGGGATGGTGAGTGCTTACCTGGGGCTGCTCCCCTTTGATGAGGAGGGAAGCTGGTGGCTCATTGTGGGCCATGCTACCCTGCGCTCACCTGCAGGCACTGCACCCTGTAGCTCCTATTGGCTGGGATTCACAGCCAATAGGAGCTGTCGGGGAGGAGCCTGTAGGTGGGGGCAGTGCAAGGATGGAGCACGATGTGGCTCCAGCTCAGCAGGGAAAAGGCAGTGTGTGGAGCCGCCTCTCTTGTCCCCTAGTCAGGCAGGGCCAGATAACATGCAGGGGCTTTAGTGCCTCCAGCCCAAGGCACCAGGTTAACGGGGCCTCACAAAAAGATCAGGACTTTTGGAGGCCCAGAGAGATTTTTGTTGGGGCCTCCCTTAAATCCCTAACAGGCCCTGTCTTAATCTGACCCTGACGGTAGTGGGAACAGGCACAAGGCTTCTGCCCCACGAGTCCGGCCGGCATCGTGGAGACTTGTCATGGGCTGGATCAATTTAAGCAGGGGGCCAGCTCTGTCCCGCAGGCTGGAGATTCCCCACCCCTGCCCTAGCCCAATGTGCAGCCTACATGCTGAGCTTCTACCAGGAAAATAGACTCAGCCTGATTCTTCTTTCTCTGACATTGGTTAAATATGGAGGGAAGCCAGTGGCGTTACAGTGGTGTCAAATCAGAGTCAGTGGATGAAGACAATATACTGAAAACGTTGGCCCACATGTATAGTTGTAAGGCTCCTTTGCACCACTTTGATAATTGAAAGAGGCTTGTAATTTAGCCCTATTTCAAAGCCCCATTCCACTGCCAGAGAGGTGTGAATGAGACTCTGGCCCATATCTATTTATTAACAGTTTGTCAAGACACACAGGTATCCTGAACTCAGCTTGTATTACTATTTTGTGCCTCAGCCAAGAGCCAGCCTGCGTCCCTTGGAAAAATCAAAGCTATGTGCTGCCCAGGTGATGCTGTCTTTCCCTGGCATCTTTCGCAGCAAACTATTGAACATAAAGATTCCAAATTTCTTGGTGCACCTTTGTACTTTCTCTGCGTGTGTGTCTCCTCCATAACACAGCTGTGCTTCAATTCTTTATGTCCATCTTGAGGCTTTGGAGTACATTTGTATGTTTATAATGTGAAAATGTTCATTATCATGTGAAACTGGTTACCAGTAAGCAGACAAACTGTTTTCTTTCCAGTGAGTTATCTACTTGACCGTCCGTTAGAGTATTTACCCAAGTCTCCTAACCATGCTGTTGCATGTACATTCCTTCTCAGGGCGTAAACTAACCTTTAGCTACTAAAGAGCTGAGAAGAAACTGATTGTCTCATCACTGGAGGGATTTTCTGCACCCACTTCTGGTGCAGGTCACTGTCAGAGACCAGGGCACTGGACCAGATGGAGCAGTGGTACAAGGCAAGATGAACTTTGACACAGAACTGGCCATTTCAAAAGTCAATATTTACCAGTAGTTACCAGCCAGTTGTATGGTTTACCCCCCATAATTATTTCCTATATTGAGAAAGCAGCTTTGGAATATGTGTCTACAGATGAGCATTTAAAGAGACCCATCTTGTCATGGAGGCATTGGGTAATTTGTGTTGTCCATATGTCTGTTGGCTCCATACAATGGTTGTACAGTTATGGCTTGTGTGTGGTTTTTCCAAGCTGCCACTTGATCCTAGTGCTTTCCAACGGCAACTGTTACTCCTATTTTACAGGCTGATGAAGTGAGGCACAGCGGGGCATGAAGGAATCCGCTCAAGGCTGCTGAGGAAATTAGTGGCAGAGCAAGTAGCAGAGCCATGGGCAGTGGGTGAAGCTTCCACTGGGCTAGTTCATTGTCCTGCCTCTTCTGCCTGGGGTCCTGCCCCCACTCTGCCTCTGCTCCCCCCATGCCCTGCCCTGCAGGTCCCCCCCGCTGCCGCTCCCCATATCCCTCCTTTCTTCCATCCTCCTCCCTAGCTCAACTGTCACCACCCACTGACCCCTGCATCTCCCCTCCCCCCTCGCCATGAAGCCCCCACTGCCTGCAGGGGCGTGGTAGATGGGCAGTGTGTTCCGGAGGGGGGGGAGGTGAGAGGAGGAGGAGAGAAGACGAGGGGGTGGAGGGTGGAGTAGAAGAGAGGAAGTCACCAGGCAGCAGAAGGGGGGGAGCAAGGACAGGAGGAGGCAGAGCGCAGGCAGGGTTATCATGGCCCAGGTATCCAGTAGTGGTACCGAAGTGGCCTATTCTGCATGCCACCTGTCGGCAGAGCTAGACGTTGGACGGCCTGTTCTAGTGGTATCTAAGTCCGTCTCTGATCCCAAGATAATTGGCACCCTTTCAAATGCTTAGGGCTGGGGAAGGGCAGTCCTCCTTGTACTACCCTAGGCTATGCAGGCATCCAGACACTCCGGCATCTCCTCGCTCCGTCACCAAACACATTGCGATGAAATATTAGGTTTATATTTGTGTAATTTAACCAGTGTGCAACACATGTTATGCAATGCGTCATAATGTGCAGCTCTCTATTTGGCGAAGAGGGTAATATTTCTAGCCAACCGCGAGATTCCTTAGTCATCCGTCTGGATCAATTTCACATTGTCATTTTTCTCCCTCCATCCAGTTTTATCCTTCACTGGGTTTTCTATATTTTTCTTCAAGAGGCCAATATATATTTATGATGCATTTGTTCATTACTATGTGATATTCATGTCTGTCTATTTCCAGTGTATCTGGGTTCATTACTTCTGCTTGGTGCGTCGGCGTGTCATCTTAAAAAAAAAAAGTGCCTCTGCTAGCAAGAATGCAAAGGTCTGGGTAATATTAAGTGGAGGCGTTTACTGCTCTAGAGTCTTAGAGTATAAACAAGTTAAGAGAGCAGCAGCAGGTCAGATCTGTGCGTGCACTTGCCACGATTGTGCGTGCAAACTGGAAGCTGGCCAGTGAGCTACTTCCACAAACCACCATTGTGACTATGCATGCAAATGTTGCAGGATAATTTGTTCCCTTTTCAACATGTGGTTGCCCCATCTGATGTAAAGATGCTAGCACTTAAATTGTCGGAAAAGGTGACTAGATACCAATGATTCCTCCTTACTGTTGGTATTATGGTAGCTCAACCAAGATCAGGTCATCATTGTGCTCAGAGCTGTACATACAGCTAGTAAGAGAGCAGACTTGCCCTAAAGAGCTTGCAGTCTAAGTAGACAAGGGTGGGAGCTGAAACAGTCATGAAGAAGAATGGAAGTGACTTATGCAAGGGCACTCAGCTTGTCAGGATGAGAACGCTGGTTGCAGCAATGCTAATTGAATGCCCCAACCACTAGACCATGCTGCCTTTTTATCACAGCAACGATCAGTCCAAGACACTCTTTTTTCCACATGCAGACTCCTCTTCAATCTGCCACTCATCATTCTGTTATTTGCACCTGGATGTTACAAGGATTGGAAAAGCATCCGTAGATAGTCAATGGTGGCACCTAAGACAAAAAGAGCACAGTGATATTCAGATCACAGGCTGAATTTATGGCACTGGCGGTTAGAGTCCAAAGATGATATTTTTAAGCAAATTAAATATGAGGATCATTGAAAGAGAATAGATTTAGGACCATCCAATGCCACTCTTTTTTCAGTGTCTCTTGTCAGAGAGTGTAAATACCAAAGTGAGCAAATACTGGAAATGTATTTCCTATGCATACTCTTTTGGATTTTCAAATGGACTCAGTTTCCCCATATTCACGTCTGTCTTATATTTGCTCCCTAAAAATGCTTGTGCAATATGTGTGATGGAAAGTGAATTCACCAGTGTGAATGCTTGATGGAAAGTGAACGATCATTTCACAGATGGGGGAAACTGAGGCATGCAGTAGTGAGTGTTTTTTGCTGAAAGTCAAAAAGCCAGTTATCCTGGCTCCAAACCAGTATCTTGTCTATTAGACCACCCCGCTGCCTTTACTTGTATTAAAACCAACCTATTCTCCTCGCATAAGGCAATTTGTCACAACATTGTTCTTACCGTGCTTAAGCAGGGCTGCTCAGGTGTTTGATGGCAGTACAAATCCATGAGGCTGGTCGCAACAAAAGAAAATGAAGAAGCCCCAAACAACTTTTTGTTTTAATTGCACTCCATTGGCTTTCAGAGGGCTCAGATGAGTTCGTTGCATTGATGGTCACTCAGGAATTCATTATCAAGTTGACTTTTAAGGGTGCTTTTGTTTTGCAGTGCACAGCTGTGAAATTTCCCTCTATTTAATCACAGATGTATGGAGGGTTGCTTCGGCAGATAAGTCTTGTTGAGATTAAAAAATAAAACCCCATGCACTTGACCTTGGCAAACTGTCTCCTGCAACCCTGGCACAACGCTAATAAAAATAACTGCAATTATAGATCGGGCAGATATGACAGCTGGGATGAATGGAGAAGAGGAGAGATCACCTTGCCCTGGTAGCTTTCTAAAGACACGCACGTGGTGCTTGCCTTTGTCGGCACAACATTTTCTGGCTCACCAACAATGAAAGTAGGAATTGGAGTGCATGGCCTACAGCCCTGTGATGAAAGAGGGGTGCTGTTAGCAGTACTGCACAGTGTAGGCCAGGGGAGCAGTTGGCTCCCTTGCTGGAAGACTCTCATTGGCTGCAGATGCTGCAGCTTGCCAGCTGAATTCAGCACCTTGGACAGCGCTGAAATTGCTGGCATAATACTCCAGGGGGTGAGCATGCTCAGTTGCTAGGGCCTGACCCACACCCAGATGAAGGGGCTCCTACTGACTTCATTGGGTTTTGGATCAAGCCCCCAGTGAGCATAGGGGGCTCCGGGATTGGGCCCATAAATCTGTCCCTTGGAGGCTAGGCAACCTGTCCAATGGGGGCCATCCTGCCACTAGCTGGACTGGAACCAGGTTGAGAGCTGACCAGGTCAGCTGGGGATTTCAATAATCCCTCTGTAGGAATATCCCATTTTCAGGGCTTGGAAGAACATTGCGTGGGGTTTGTACGATGTCCCCTTTCTCATTGCCAGCGTAGCCTGGGGTTTGCGGCTCCCTCCATCTCTAGCTCACCCAGCACTACCACTGCTGAGCGCTCCGATGGGAGAAAGGCTTAGAGAGAGATCCAAGCACAGTGTAGCATCTCCAGCTCTCCCGTGTTTGTCCCCTGGTCTGTCATGCCGCCGCCTTGCTCATAAATTAGCACAGCTCTTGCTGGAACAGGGCGCCGGCTCGTTCTTGTTAGTGGCTTGGTGCGAAAAGGCGACCACACCTGGACTTGTGCACGGTGAAGGCTGGTATATAACAAGCGAATGGAAAACTCCCTTAATATGCCCACATGGGAGCTTCTGAGAGAGAGCCTCGGCCTCTTAATGTGGTAGATTCACTGGGATGAAAAGTCCTTATTTATTTTGGCCCCGAGCCAAACCCGCTGATGTCCAGGGAAAGGCTCCCATGGATTGGGAATCAGGCCCTTTGCAGCCAAGGAGCTCTGAGCAGCTGCACCTCCCGTTGCTGTCTGTGGCGTTGTGGGGGGGCTGTCTGCTCTGGCACCCAGGGTCCCCCTGCGCTGTGATGTGAGATTCTCACTGACTCTCCCAAATGTGTATTAACCCAGACACCAAGGCTCAGCCTCCCAGGGAGAGAGACAAAGGGAGGAAGGTGGAGACCAACACCTGGCTGGGGGGCAGGGCCTGGGAGGGAGGGCAGTTGCAGTCTGGGAAGCATGGAGAGAAGAGGCTAAGCTGGGGCCTGGGGGTGACGGACCCAGGAGCGGCTCGAGGAGAGCTGCCGGCAACTGGCGCCCTAGGTGGAATGCGCGATCGGCGCTCCCGCCTCCGTAGCCCTCAATGGCGTGACGTCATCACTGGGCGCCGCGTTAAACGCGGTGCCCTAGGCAACTGCCAAGGTTGCCTACATCCATGGGCCGCCCCTGGACAGACCCCTAACCCTAGGGTCTGAGGCATCCTGGCCCTGGCCCCTGTAGCCACATCACGTATGGGCTGTGCTGTATTATGGAAAATCAATAAACCCCTTTCTATTCTACTGGCTGGTGGAGATTGTTCGTGCTACTACGGGACTGCAGGATTTGGGGGAACTCCGACTGCACCGTCACACTGTCTTCACTCTCACTGGCTTCAATGAGACCTTTCCCTGCGTGTGAGTTTCGGGATCTGGCTCTAGCATTAGCCCACAGGTCTCACCGCTGTATCCAGTGGATCTGCGCTGGCTGGGGACGACCCAGTATTACTTACATGCCCCCCGGGGACTAGCTCAGCATGGACAGGCCCGTGGCTGGACCCTTCGTGGGGATGGGTGCTACTCCAGCGGCTCCCAAACCCCCATGAGGAAGCCAGAATGAGGTCCTTGCAGGGTGTTAGGTGGCCTTTCAGAAATCACATTGGTTCGGGGAGAATGTTCTTGCGCTGCGTTGGCTAAAGGCCCAGATGCTCGGCAGCACATCTGAACAGTGCCCCTGCAAACTCAACCCGCTCCCCGCTGCCCACGGCAGGAAGCATGACCCAGTGTGACCAGACTGGGGCAACTGGACATCAGGACCTCTGCGTGCCGTTTACACCTTCCTTGCTGTGTTGAAAGCTACTGATGCTGAGCATGCATAATTGGGCTCTTATTTAAGCTCCTACAAGGGAGCGGAGCTCTTCTGTCAATCAGGGCTGAGTGGTGGGGGCCAAGCACCTGAAAACCTGGCCCCATGTGTTTCTGGGTTCACTCCCTCCCTCCCGTGAAATGGGGAACACTTTCCAAACTTGCAAAGCATTGGGGTGGCTGGAGCTCACCGAGGGAGTGTCTACACAGCAGCATTATTTTGGAATAACAGCCGTTATTCCAAAATAACTATGCGAGCATCTGCACAGCAATTCTGTTAGTTCAGAATAACAGAGGGCTTATTCCGACTTCTGTAAACCTCATTCCACGAGGAATAACACCTCTTCCCAAATAGCTATTTCAAAATAACCGTTGTGTGGACGCGCCACTCCTGCTATTTCGAAATAGCTTCTCCCGAGCTCCCTAGTGTTTCTCGAGACTCGAAATTGAGGTAGCACGGCCACAGTAGGTGGGCCTGCCTTGGACTAATATCAAGGCTTCCCTGTAGTGTAGACAGGCTATTTCAAAATCAGCTATTTCGGACTATTTCTTCCAGAATAGCTTATTTTGAAATAAGTGCACAGTTAGATGTGCCCTGAATGAGGCTTGGGGATGTGTGGATGAAAGATGCCAGCAAACGGCTGCAATCCCTTGATCTATCTCAGCAGAGAAATCTGTCTTTAATTCCCCCATGTGTTCAGAGGCAGCTGTCCTCAGTCCTCCTGCATCTGTTCTGGAGGGGCTGTAACCTTCCAGTGAGACATCTCAGGGAGAAACTGTCCTCTTGGTCCCCTCTTTCCTCCCCCCCACACTTGTCCCTTCCCTGCTGGGCATGAGTACGCAGCAGCGGGGCATTGTGACTGCAGCACCCGCGGGCATACCCACCTAGCTGTGACCCCACTAGGATCTCCTGACTCTGCGCTGGAGCTCAGAGGCCCGCTTTGCAAAATGAACTTCTGTCAGGGCAGACACTTCTTTGGCAGCGCCCACCCTTCCTGGAGCCAGCCAGCAGGCCCATGTCTCTTGCCCAGGCTCTGTGGCTGCCAAGGGGGCGTGACGCTTCGTCGTGTCTCGCCGAAGCCAGGCCAGCATGCGCCAGGAGATAAAGGCGAGGCGGGGGTGCAGTGGAGCCAGCATGCTCCCGTGGCAAAGGGCGCAGGACTGAAAGAGGAAGATTGGCTGAGCGCGGCTGGCGGAACAGAGCTGCCGTGAGCGTCGTTTGTTCCAGCCGCTTTCTCAGACAGGTGCCAGTTGTGGGACTGATAGCCTAGTGGGTGGGGGAACTGGGCCGGGCCTCTGCCTGGAGGCAGCTCGTTTCACCGCGTACTTTGGTGATGCTTAGGAAAGTCGCACATTGAAGGACAGCAGCATGCACCAAGGTGGGCTGGGACTCTGCTGGCTTGCAAGCTGGCCCCATCTCTGCCTCCGTCAGTAGGACTAGGGAGGGGAGCAGCCTGGCATCCCAGCGTCCTCTCCAGCAGTAGGACCAGAGCAGGAGAGGCAATAGGGAGAGCCTAGTTTCCCCTCCCTTCCTCCCCCTGGTAGCTTGAAGCCCATCTCTGGCTGCAGGTCCCATACTGGCCTAGGCTAGTGAGCACACATGGGGTTAACATTAGCCCATTCCCAAGAGGTTCCCTGGATTGCTGTGGGACCTGCAGTAGCTCTGTTCCTCATGCATTGCAGGCCCAGTCCCAGACCAGGACCCCATTGTGCTAGGTGCTGTACAAACGTAGGACAAAAGGATGGCCCCTTGCCCCAACCAGCTTGCATTCCCAGACTAGACAAGAGGTGGGTGCAGCCAGCTGGCCAAGGTGCTCCCAGATGCCGCCTTTGCGCAGATCCCCATCTCTGAGCCCACCGCGCACTCCTGCCCTGCCTCTCCACAAGAGAGCAGCCACCAGAAAACATCTGAGCACGGAGCCAGGCCATTTATCATAGACAGAGAAGTCACTTCCCAGAGTCAAGCGCAAACACTGACTCAGCTCAGCATCACCCAGCAGGTCAGTGGTGGAGTACGGGCTAGGACCCAGGAGTCGCGGGCTCCTTGCTGCAAGCTCGGGACCCGGCCTTGCTGCCAGGAGCACAGCCCCTGGACGGAACGAGACAAGGGCTGAAATGCCCGAGGGGAGGGGTGGCACCATTAGGAAGCTGCCCAGGGCACTGGGCTGTGGAAACCAGGGGACCTGCGGTTGCTGGCCCAAGTGTGCGGCATTGTGCACGTGCAAAGTACCATTAAGCTGGCAAGTGCTTGGGCAGGGAAAGGGGGGGGGAGGGAGCACAAGCATCACACACGCACGCTGTGCTAAGTCACCACTCCACCAACCTCACCGGGTTGCTTTCCACCCGGGCTCCTCTCATCGCTGGGCCAGCTACACAGCGAGGGTCTCACACACCCCACCAGGCAAGCTGCCTGCCAGCCCTTGCCATGCCACACCCCTCACTCCCAGGGCCTGCTGTGGGGAGTGTGACTGGGGCTTGGCTTAAGCAGGTGCTGCAAGTTTCAGCAGGAGGGAGGATGAATCCAGTGGTGCCAGAGTCCCCCAGTGTCACTCGTGCCTCCAGAAATGCTAATGACAGAGAGGCAAAGGTCCCTGACCTGGGATTCCTGGGCAGGACAATGTAAGTGTCTATCTGTGATGGCCCCGCGGCTGAGCAGGCAGTGTCCTCACCCCACACCCCTGTGCCGCCAGAGCTGTGTCTGGGATGGAGCGGGGACCAGAACCTGCCCGTGAGCATGTGTGCGTTTGGTCACGGTCGAGTGTGTGCTCTGGGATGTGTGCGGGCACTGCACGTCCCACAGCCATGTGGTGTCCATGCACGAGGATGGCGTGAGACCATCCATGCCCTAGAAATGTGACACTGTCTGCTAGAGGTGCTCTCTTCAAGTCTCCACAGGCTGTAGGAGCTGTGTGTAGCAGGAGACCCAATTTGTTACTGGGGTAGCACCTTACAGCCCCAGTCTTGGACACGGACCCTCTTGTGCTCGTGTTGGGTGTGTGTGGCCACGTGTACGTCAGACTGGGGTTTGCAAAAGGGACCAGTGCTTTTTATGGTGTCCCAAGATGGAGGCCAAAAGGCCTTCCCCTCCCCCAGCACTTTCTGAAAACCAGGCTGCTTGGAGTTGGGCTCCTGTCACAGGGCCTCTGGCCCCTTAAAGGCCCAGCCCCAACTACGACATACAGAGCTGCTCTCCCCAGGTGGAGAACTGAGCAAAGTCACCCGAACAGGTGGGTCATGTGGCTCCTGGGGCAGGAGGGGAGGGATAGAGACAGGATAAGACAGAAGCTGGAAAGGTGAGAGACCAGGCAGAGTGCAGGGAGAAACTCAAAGGTGCTCAGGAGGGGCTGAGGGGGGAGAGCAAAGCCCAGAGGACGGGCCGAAGAGTGTCCGGGGTTTGAGGACGGAGGCTGACAGACCCTGAGGAAGGAGGGGCTATGCGCAGCTTGAGACGGGGGTGCAAGAGGGAGACACAACCAACCCCAGCTGGAAGGTTGGGAGATGCAACCTGATTGAGGGGAAACTGAGGCAACAGCTAGCTCAGGTCGGCGAGGTGGTGTCATGCGGGCTCTCCACATCACTAGTCAATGTAGCACATCGTGGCCGTGTGTGTAGACATGGTGCACAGTCATTCCCCTGGGACGGTGTGTAAGTGCAGGTACAGTATGCAGACAGATCGTTTGCTGTTATTGTGTTCAGATTGCGGTAGGCCCCAGCCCCGCAGTGTATGGCTCTTTAAGAGCTGGTTATTTCCCATTAACAGATATTGTAGAAGCTCCTACCTCTCTCCAGCACTTGTCTGTGCCTTATTAATTCATTCATTTCTATTAGAAATGACCTTGCTCTACTCTTAGGAGCTTGTTGGTCTCCTGTGGAGATGCAGTGGTGGGGGGAGAAAGGGAGTGGGCGTACACAACTGGCCTTGAAGTGGGGATTGGTGTGAAATACACGGCTTTACTCAGGCTGGCAGAGCTGAGGTTTCCCAGCATCGCTTGATGATGGCAATTGGGCGATATGTAAATGCCTCGTTACACCCGGGCTGGTGGCTAATAATACAAAAGGTTTTTCTTACAGTAACACGGATGGGCCCCGTGGTGGTTGGTGCTGTACAGGCACACTGAGACGAGCCTCTCCTGAAGAACTTAACATCAAAAGTCAGAGAGAAATAAAAGGGAAGGTTTTAGCCCCATTTTACAGAAGGGGAAACTGAGGCCCAGAGCCATGCCAAGAGAAGAGATTCTGAGTGAGAAGAATTAAGCCCCACCTCTGAGCCCTACGCTGGTGTCATAACTATCAGGCCAGCTTTTCTCCTGGGCTAGTATCTTTCCTTTCTACTTAGTTTTTCCCCCCTATTTTTTGGTGAAGCTAGCTCTTCAAGGCTGCTGTGATCTAAACTTCCTCTGCCCAGCTCAGCCAGTGCACCTGAATTTGGATCTGCCCTCCACCCCACCCCCCGTTAATGCAATTCCAGGAAGTTGTGCTAGTGCACTTCTAGCCCAGACTGAACTTCCTTCTCCCTGCTGAGAGAATGTCATTTGCTCTGGGTGGAGGAGGTGGACACTTGTCACTAACTTGAGCCATTGCCAAGTTCCAGCATAAGCGAAACTTGATCAGAGGTTTCCTAGGTTAGTTCATGAACGTCCCTTGTCTTGCTAAATTCTCCCTAATGCCGCTTTCTCCTGCGGGACACTTGCTTTGAACCAGCATGTAATCAGCTTTTAAATACTCTTTTAAATGCCGACAGAAATAAGCCCTAAGATGTAGGGCAGCCTGTGCAGGAAAATTAAGCATACAGAGCAGTTATAAAACCAGGGCAGTGTTAGGAAAATGCTGACTTTGCAGCCTGCCACAGACACACATGGGAAGCACTGGGTTTGGATAGTAGCGGTCCAGTCAGAGAAGGGATTGGTCAGGACTGTACCACTGGCGCTCTGTGGGTTGTTGGGCAACTCGCTTATCCCTCTGTGCCTCAGTTTACCTATCCATAGGACTGGGTGGTGCTGACCTGAGGATAACTGTTCTGTTCTGCAGCAACTCCCAAAGGTCTGGGATCTTTTTCCGTTCCACCCAGGAATGAAAATCAAGCCTTTTGGATGCTTTGGGGGAAACGAATTGCATTGAGGAGGTCTGTGTTTGATTGCACTGTTAGGGTACGTCTACACAGCAGCATTACTTTGGAATAACATCTGTTATTTCAAACATCTGTCTTTAAGTCTCGGCTTGACAAAGCCCTGGCTGGGTTGATTTAGTTGGGATTGGTCCTGTCTTGGGCAGGGGGCTGGACTTGATGACCTCCTGAGGTCTCTTCCAGCTCTGATTCTATGGTTCTATGATCTGTCACAATTTCAAAATAACGGGTGGCTTATTTCAGTGTTTGTAAACCTTGTTCCATGAGGAATAACGCCTCTTCCAAAATAGCTATTTCGGAATGGCAGTCGTCTGGATGCTCCACCGCTGCTTTTTCAAAATAGATCCTCCCCTAGGGCCATTCAAAGTAATTACTCCCCAGCGCTTCCTGGGGGCTCTAAATCAAGGTAGCACATCCACATTAGGGAGCCTGCCTCGGACTGATTTCCAGGCTTCTCTGCAGTGTAGATGCGCTATTTTGAAATTAGCTATTTCAGAGCATTTCTTCCAGAATAACGTGTTCCAAAATAATCATGCAGTGTAGATGTAGCCTTAGCACACCCATGTGGTGGGGAGAGGGGCAATTAGGCACAGAGCTAGGATACAGGAGACAGCTTCAAGGCCATGCTCAGCCCGATTCCAAACAGAGTTTTCCTTCCTAGAGCACTTTGATTCAGTCAGAACAGGGACTTGACCCAGGGTTTTCCATATCCCAGGGCAGGGTCCCAACTACCCAGCTAACAGGGTGTTAAACAGAGACCCTCTCCCCAGTTCCAGACCCCAAACTTGATTGTGATAAAGTCTGCATTGTAGCCAACACCTTTTGGTTTCAGCGACATTTTCCTTGTGTCAGAAACATTCCCACTAACTCTAGCACGGGGACAACAGACCTTCCTTCTGAAGAGTTAGAGTCATAGAGTCATAGAGCTGGAAGAGACCTCAGGAGGTTATCAAGTCCAGCCCCCTGCCCAAGGCAGGACCAATCCCAACTAAATCAACCCAGCCAGGGCTTTGTCAAGCCAAGACTTAAAAACCTCTAGGGATAGAAATGCCACCACCTCCCTAGGGAGACCATCCCAGCCCTTCACCTCCCTCCTAGGGAAATAGTTTTTCCTAATATCCAACCTAGACCTCTCTGTGAGGTTTCAGGTATTAATGTGCACAAAGTGCACTGAGATCGTCTGAGGGATGGGGCTTGGTGACGGGGCTGGCACATGGTTTCAGTACAGCTCTGTGCTCCTTCGCTATTTTCATTCCTGGGTCCCACCGTGTCTCTGGGAAGGGGAGCTATCAGGATCACTGGATGAGATCTGCAAATTGCCTCCAGTGTGCAAATCCAGTGCTTTAAACAGCACAGAGGTTTCCCGTTAACTCAGCTGTTTCGTATTGGCCCTTAAAACAATTCTTTCGTGTGTTAGAATTAGAAAAAAAAAAAGGGTCAAGGATGTAATTCTAGAGCTTGCCTGAGGCTGGTGCATTGGCCTTAGTTGGGAGGAATCCAGAGGAGGGTTTGGGTTCAAATCCAGGTGCACTAAAATCCTACAGCTGATGAGATGGTCGTATCTAGTGGCCCACTAAGAATAGGGCCCCTTTTGTTAGGTGTTGTAAAATCAGAGTGATCGTCTGGGCTCTGAAGAACTAGCAACCCAAATCGAAGCTGCCCTGTAGGTTTTTCAGACACAGTAGAGCCAGCGGTTCTCACCCAGATCCAAAAGCCGGGGGGGGATGATCTGGGTTATTTTTTAAAAATCTTCTCAATATCTCACAATTTCAGCTGGATTTTTAAACACATCTTTAGCGAGAAAATGTACAACTTGCATAAATAGCCCCGAAGAAATGCATCGTACAAGAGTGGCCACAATCGCCCAAGTGTCCATGAACAGATGCAGGAAAAAAGAAATAGAACCTTTGCCTTGGATGGTGTTTGGGTGTCTCGTGGGAGGTCTCAGCTTGGGTGTTAATCGATTGGTGCCCCCATCACAGAAACCTCCGCCCCAGCTGGCACTAATTGGCTTTTTGTTGCGAATACGGAGACTGAATGCCCTTGTCAGTCCCTTGAGAATAAGCTCGAGGTGCCGTGGAAAAGCAGCAGGTGGGAAGATGTGATGAGCCCCCTTCACGCCCTGCTGCTGGTCGGGGGAGGCAGCAGGACATGACGCTGTTAAAAACAGCAACATAGACTGGGCAGGCCCTGGCTGGGCCAGCAGAGAGATGCTGAGGCAATATTGCAGGAAGCTGGCGTGTCTGTGTTCCCCTCGTCTAAGCAGTGTCTGTGCTGGCAGTTACAGCTGTGCCAGCAGGGCCTACAGCCTTTACTCTGCCCACTGCCGCCGTGAGCATAATGCGAGGAGGAGATCAGCTAAATGGAAAGAGGGAAAGGGCGGTGTTCCTGCCCTGCTTCATTTTTTCCACAAGAGTTGAAGGGGACCATTGGCAGGTTGCCCCTGTGGAGTCAGAGCGGGTGCCTCATTCTCTGGGCCGCTGCAATCTTCCGGTCTGGTTCTCGGGTGTGGGGGACAGCCCCTTTCATCTACTATATATTTGAGAGAGTCTGTCTGTTCAAGAACTTCTGTGAAATGGTAAGAGCTAAGACCACCACATTTAGTACATAGCATCCTCTGATCATAACTTTAAAACCAGGCCAGGGTTTGGCTGTGCCATGAAAATGGGATGTGCCTGGAATGGGAGTGCTTCTCAGAAAACCGTGTAGGAAAGAGACAGAATCACCAAGCAGGTGAAAGGGGTTGGCTGGGGGCGCATCCCCCCATCTGGGACTACCCCGACCCCAAACCTCCCAACCCCATGGTGCTCTTTAGGGAGGGTGGGAGGGCTGAACCTCCCCCCACCCCGATTCCTACAGGGACATTGCTGGCTGTTCCCCTTCATCGCTATCAGGGAGCGAGGGGAAAGTGCACAAACTTAAGCACCTGACCAGTGCTGGGTAACTGTGCTAGTGTGATATAAAGCAGCCAGCCCAAGGAAAATACTCCTTTGTGGAAGGGAGAAGGAAGCGAGGTCGTACGCCTGGCAGTCAGTCTCAGCCCTGCTCCTCAGTAAAAGTCCAGGATTAATCTCTGGGGTCTTTCAACAAAGCAAACCAGCCTGGCTCATCTTATGGCTGAGAAGGCTCCAGCCGGTGGTGTTGGAAGCCAGGGTCAGTTAGTGCCATAGGGAACCCAGGCTATAAGCTCTGAACCTGGGCTCTGTTTGCTGCCAAGTGCCACATCTACTGCCCTGAGTTCCTCCCTTTGAAGGGCTCCCCTTCCTGGCCTGACAGACCTCACAGTTGCAGCAGGTTGGGGCTGATGGCTGCCACAGCATGGTCCTTAACCCTTTGCCTGCTGCACCACGGTGATTCTTGGAATATCTAATGTTTTCCTTAAAGCCTCAGCTCCTGGAGTCATGTGATTAGGGGAGAATTTCAGCTTTCCCAGGATCAAAGACTCTCTAGCCCTTTCGGCTGCAGGGAAAAAGCTGAAAATCTGAACCACCTGTGCTCTAAAACTCAGGAACCAGAGGTCAAAGAGAAAGAACCCAGTATTTTATTAACTCACTAGAGGACTTACCCAGTGTTGTTTGGGTCCTTAACTCAAATAAGTTTTGTTTTTCTTCAGTTAAATCATTGCTCTAGGGTGGGGCTGGGGGTGAGGGGTTCAGTAAACAGGTTGCCGTGGGGAGAGAGGACGACCCCAAGCCCTCTCTTACTGCAGCAGCTTGGGGCCAGGTGAGAAGCACCTCACCATGGTTGCTGCAGCTCCAGCGGGCATGGCTGGGGGAGGGGTACATGTCCCCTAGCTGGGAGACAGACACACAAACAAACAGACACACAAACTATCTGAAATATATAGTAGACAGTTGTCCCTTGCTCCACTCCTGCCCCCTAGTGGACCAATGGGGTTATAACTGTCCCGGTCCCCATCTCTGGCCTCTTACTGTCCCTGTGGTCATTCTACAATATAACTGTTCCTCCTACCAGACCCCTCCCATTCCATTTTATGAGACGCAGTCCCATTCCTTGCACATCCCCTTGTCCTGGCACAGCCAAACCCTGGCCTTGCTTTGTCAGGAAAAGAGGAAGCTGCATAACAAATGTGGTGGCCCTCCCTCTTACCGGTTAGGGGGAGTTCTTGAACAAGTGGACTCAGAGAGACAGACATTTCTAAACTAGATGGTAAGACAATTATCTGAGATCTGACTTGTGATTTTTGAGTGTGTGGGGTTGGCACCACTGGAGAGGAGCAGGATGAGCGGGACGTAGCAGGGAAGGGATGAAGCTGTTTGGAGCAGGGTGTGTCTGACACATCCAGGGACTGAATGCAGGACTCCTGGTGGAGCTTAGCCATACGGCCATTCTTCCTCCCCAATCCAAATCTGTGGCATTATCTATGTGCGAAATCTGAATTTTGCACGGGAGTGCCATCTCCCCGGGCTGGCACGGTAACCTCCGTTTAGCCTTTGAGCCGCGTGTCACCTTCCAGCTCCCAGCTTTCCATGGAGGGGTTTTACATTTCACCCGCCTCCTTTTGATTTTTTTTGCAAATTCATTAATTACTGATTTAGCCGAGTGAGGCAGGCAGTTGAAAAGCCGGCGAAATTGCCCAGATTCATAACGTCTGATGAGATTTCAAAACACAGAAAGAGCAGCAATTGAACAGGTTCCAGAGAGAGGCAGGCATGAGATGCCAGCGATCTGTCTGTAACCAGCGAGGAGAGGGGTGCGGCTAGCTCAGCACGGCCGTAGTGCTCCCAATATTTAGCCTTCGTCCCCCAGTTCTGTCACCCTCTTGCCTTACTGAACCTGTGGCTGAATTTTTCCATGCAGAAAGGTGCTAAGGGAAAGGCTCTGGGTACGTCTACCCTGCATTGTAAACTGTGGTCTGTGGGACTTGGTGGATTTATTCTTTCCAAGCCTGGGCTTCAGCATCCACACTGAGGTGTATGGCTGGGTTTACAGTTGCTGGACTGGGGTCTCTCAGCAGTGCTAACATGTCCGTACTGCACTAGGCAGATCAGCTTGTGCCTGCAGCTTCACCTGCATTCGTGCTGCAAAGTGACGGGGCTTGGCCTCTGACCCACCCCCTGAATGGACCATGGAGGCTGACTCCCAGCTAGAGATGGTCCTAGGACAGTGGTGGGCACCCTGCAGCCCATCAGGGTTCTATGTGTGGTCTGTGTGACACTTTGCTTACTGTTGCCCACACACAGGGTTGCCAGGCTCTGCTTTCTTCCAGCCATGTACTTTTCTCCTACCGGTGTTACTCAAGTGACACACCAGGGCACGTGAAGTGAGGTGGGTGCTGATTGCACACCACACTGACTGGGAGAGCCGTGTGCTCCCTCTGCAGCCAATCACAGTGCTGCTACGGTTCAATCGGCACCCCTGCAAATTCTAGGTGCACCAGCTCAGTGAGCAAAACTGCCCTCTCCTGGGAGAGCGTCTCGGTTAGGACAATCTTGCAGCCCCACTGAGGTGAAGGAGGCTGGTTGTGCTGCCCGCTCACTCACCTAGGTTGCTCCTCACTGTCCAAGGACCTGCATCCTGAGTTCCGGCTGACCCAAGTCCGACTGAGTTGTGTGTGGATGGAAGCAGGGCTTGGGTTGGAACCTGAGCCAGAATCTGGGTTTAGTGTCCAATGTAGACATGCCCTGGAGAGCTAGATTGGGAGAGACATTTAAGGCCTGACTCTGTCCACACTCGGAAGAAAGGTGGACTCTTACCAGGAGTTAGTGGAGAGGAGCTAACATCCTAGTGGAGACAAGTTTCCTCACATGTTAGCAGGTCAAAGTAAAGGAGCGGCTGGAGGAATAGCATTTACCGACTGGCACGTGTTAATGCTACCACTCCCTTGTCCTCGCTGAGAACACATGGTGAGAACCCACCTTCATGCCTTGGTGGCAGGGAGACGGAGGTCCGCAGGGCAGCCAGACCCACCCTCCAAAGTCCAGGCAGACGTTTGCAGATCCTGTTGCCTGGATCGTCTGTGCAAGTGGGCAGCCTCCTGGAAAAGCCCTGCAAGCGACCCCGACATTTGCAGTGCTGATTGCCGGAATGGGTCTATCGGGGAAGCCAAACAAGAGCTCAGGTCTCTACTTGTTTCAAGGCAGAGAATGGGTGGGGTGCACAAGCTCTGCTTGGTCCACAAGACCCCGACCTCTGAGATTCGCACCTTGAGCAGCTTTGAATGGGCCACGGACACTGACTTGCAGCTTGAGAACTGGCAGTGGGGTCAGTGGGATCAGTCCCCAGAATCCTTACTCGGGTTTTTCCACACAGGCCTAGCTCCCGACAAAAGCCCGATCTTCCCCCTGCCCCAGCCGAAACACTCAAAACTAGGGCTGCCCTGCCATTTCCAGCCTCCCTCCCATCCTGATTGTCCAGGAGTCCCGCTCGCCTGAATGCCGAGATCATAAGGGAGTTGAAACCGGGGGAGCAGCGCGGCCAATTCCCAGCGCTGACGCTAAATATTAGAATTGGGTGGGGCTGGCCAGCCCAGCGGTGTAACAGATCACAAGAGCTGTTGAACCTCTAAGTTAAATTCCAATGCAGTTCCTGAGGTAGTTCCTTGTATTTCTCTTGGTCCGTCTCCATCTTCTCGTATATTTGGCTTGCCGGCTCTTTGTGGGCAGGGTTTGTCTTTTCTTTGTCCTGTGCTTGTCCAGCACGCTGAGATGCTAGTGCAATACACATGAGCAATAGCCATAATAAGGAAGCAGTGGCTGAAAGTCATTCCCATCCCCTGTCTGCTTGGAGGCCTATGCTATTGCAGGCTTGTCCCAGTCCTCGTGGAGGGATGCCTGGATGATCATCAGCATGAACCAACACCGCTTCAGCCCCCTTGCTGGGTGTCTCAGGTTTCAATGGGCGACGGAGACTGACTTGCAGCTAGAGATGGTTCCCCCCAAACCATTTATAGACAAACCTATAAAGACCTGTCTGTGTTGTGCTTAAACAGTGGGGAGTCCAGTGGCACCGATTTATTTGGGCATAAGCTTCCGTGGGTAAAAACCACTTGGTCAGATGCATGTCGTGCTTGCGACTCTGGTCCTACGATGCTTTTTTCTATTCTATGGCCCGTGCATTTCTAAGGATGGTCTCTGGCTGCAGAGTCCGGGAGCCGTTGTGTTCCCAGAGTGGTTAAGTAGGTTCGGTGAGTCCTCACCGCAGTAGCTGCAGGTATAATTTGTCTTTTGCCCCTCTGTCCACCCTCAAAAGTCTTGAGCTAGAGTTAAGTGCTGTTTCAGGCTTGGGCTATGTAATGGACAGGAGGAGTGCTGACCAGCACCCGGTGACTAAGGGGTTAAGCAAGGGTAGCGAGCAAAGGTTTTGACCAGGGAGCCGGGAGAACCAATCGAGATAGAGGGTTGAAATCTGAACTGGATATAGCTTCCTTGCCTGCTTTCTTTGTGTGGGAGAGAGAAATCAGGAGTTGAGAGACACCAAATGATTTAAACCCAGGCAGGACTGCCATGTCTTCAAGGAATCTAAGGCATGGGAATGGAGTGAACAAAGAGAAAATGAGAAGTAAGTAAAAAGGGAAAAGGGAATCCAGCTGCGTACAGGGTAATTTTTCTTTATTTTGTGGTTTGATTTGAGCTGCTCTATGTGATTCTATGCCTTCCCTCTCCAATTGCCATCTAAGTATTGATCCTAGAGATTTTTCTCTGTTTTTTAATTTGTTTTCCTTAGTTGCTCTGTACCATCTAGCAATCAAGAATGCTTTCTCAAGTTTATATTTTGTTTTGTATTAAACATGATTTTTTAAGGTGATGATTTGATTCTTGTGTCCTGGAAGGTCTGTCTGTGTGTATCCGCAGGCCTCTGACTGAGGGGTCAGCTACCAGAGACTGTAGCTTGTTTTTCTCTTTTCTTTTTTCAAACTCTTTTGGGGCAAAAGCGCTTGGGGTACCCCTGGGGATGGTTTCAAGTGTTCACCCTGGTTTTTAGGGAAAAAACACTTGATGGTGGCAGCGATTTCCCCAAAATCTGTGTATTATGATTCTGGGGGGAAGTTTTGTTGTAACCAGTGCTATAGAGGCAAGGTCTCTTGTGGGCCCCCCACCTTCTGCACTTGGAGTGCCAGAGTGGGGAACAGCCATGACAGGCTAATTAAGCTAATTGGTCGTGGAGCATGACTGTTGCCGAGCCAGTCCTGCAGTGGGATTACAGCCAATAGAGTTAGCCCGTCTCATCAGCTGCTCATCCAGTCGCTCTCTGCCAATGCCATCGCTAACCAGACCAGCATGTCCAGGGTGGTTACTCTCAGGTGTGTCTGTACTTCAGATGCTGCAGCGTGTGAGGGTGGATGCTCGCTACAGCAGCGGGAGGACCACCGCCTCAAGAGGCGGTAGCTAGGCTGACATGGTCACGTCTCTCGGGTGTTGTTTTTTCATGCTGCCGGGGGACAGTGGAGGGATGACGCTGTCTGTGTTCAATGTAGAGCAGCTGTAACAGGTGGGACTCTCTGCTGTGGTGCCTCCTGCTGGTCAGTCCTGGAATTAGCTCTCCCAGCTCCAGAACACCCTCTTCTGGCCTGTGCCACACCTGCTGTTACCCATCTCTTCCTTTATTCTCTACCACGTCGTGTCAGGCCCTGCATCCCTTGCAGGCTGTGATGCCCCTTCCCCTGGGTACTGCCCTGTGGCCACACCCATGCTGTGGGGTCCTCCCTGTTGCCCCTAAGCCACCACTTGCCTCAGTGACATTCTGCTCATCGTCATCTAGCCCCTTCCCTCAGGGGCAAACTGCAGTGAGGATGGGCCACTTTACCAGTGGCAGGCCTTCTGCCTCATCCTTCCTCTGGCTGCTCCTCTGGTACCACCATAGGCTCCTGTCACTGGGCCTCAGGCCTCCCCTCCTCTGTGTCTCTTGCCCTGCCTTCCCCAGCATTGCTCTGTCCAAGGTTCCCCTGCTAGCAGGCCCCTAGGTCCCTCTCCCTCCAGAGATGGCGTGAGAGTGAGCTCCTCCTGTCTGGTAACCCTTCTTATAGGGCCCAGCCAAGCCCTGATTGGCTGCCTCAAGCCCACTTGTGATTGGCTCCCAGCCCCAGCCCTCTCCCAGCGGTGTTTTAACTGTGCGGGACAACTGGCCCATCACAGCAGCCTTTGCTTTAGCTTGGCTGGATCAAGTGGAGCAACTCGAGTATGAGCGAAAACTCGGTCTCCACAGCAACGGCTGTGCATAGGCTAGCCTGGGGCCTGTCGACACGATAGAGTTAGGTCAATGTCAGCTGCCTTGTGTCTACCTAGCTGTGGAAGCATCTTCACTTAAATTTGACTCCTGCTGACGTAAATGCCTCTCTAGGTGAATTTAGTAATTCTGCCTCCCCGAGCAGCGTAGAGTCGTGGTGGATGTCATTAGGTTGACGCAGTGTCACTGTAGATGCTGTGTTGCTTGCGGCGACTGTTGCTAGCTTTCAGGAACCATCCCCTGATGCCCCATGCTGACAAGCCAGTCACTCCTGGCGAGGGGACACACCCTGCCGTGGTGAGGAGTCAAGGGTGCACCCACAAGCTATCTGATAACTGCCGTGGCTGTAGGCTGATGTGTATAAGCTGATGTCACTCTGTAGCAGGGATGTGGCCTGTCTGAGCTGGCTGAAAGGCAATACAGCCTTCCTGTCATACCGCCGGCTCGGGTTTGTGCTCTCTCGCCTCGGGGGCTTGTCCGTCCGGCTTTGCAGGGGAATGCGTTGGTTGGCAGCTGCCGGCATTGGGAGGTGTGGACGTATCATGGCATGTGGCAGCAGTGCCAGTCCTTGGGCCTTGGAGAGGCAAGGAGAAAGGAGGGATTAGTGCAGCCCTTAATGAAGGGGACAGAGCAAGCATGTTCACTCTACACGTCCTCTGTTCCCAGCCATCTGCGCCTGTGTCCTGCTCCCTTCCAGTAGAAGCCCTGCCCAGAAGCCCTTCCCTGGGGCTGGATTGTGTAGTGTACGCACAACCCCGCAGGGGGCAGTGAGAACCCCACGAGAGCCCCACACCATGGGCCAGTGACGAAGCTGGGTCTGGCGAGAGCCTCCGTTGCTCCTGCCACTTCCCGCCCCCTTTTGTGGTGATTTGTTCCCTGGATGGAGCAGTCCCTGCGCACGGGGGCCACTCTTATGATCAGCTCTTGCATGAGCCGTGCAAGGAGTGGGAGGCTGTGTAGGCCCAGGGTCCGCTCACAGTCTGGCTCTCGTCTTCATGCTGGCAAAACTCAATCAAGAGTGAAGATGGAGGGCTGGACTCTTCGAGCCCCATTCATGTATGACTCAGCGGGGTGAGTAACCCCGCTGTGTTCAGTGGGACTGTGGCCCTCCGTAAGGCTGGCACTCAGCTGCTCCTGACTCTGGCGGAATAACGTGGGAGAATGTAAGTGGTTAGCAAAGAGCATTGCTGAGCTCTCTACAGGAGGAACGCGGGGAGGGAAGGAGCGTCGCTCCCAGTAGAGGGCTAGTGATTAGCTTAGTTTGTGGCTAGGTTCTCTCTGCAGCCAGAGATGCTCCGGGTAGGGGGAGGGAGGGATGGGGCAGGAGACAAGCCCTTGTGTGGCTGTGTCTGAGCGGTGCAGTCCCAAGGCTTGTCCGGCAAGAACGCCTGGGCTTCTGGTGGTCATATGAGCCTGCCCCCGGCTTTCCTGTCACTCCGCTTCAGCGTCCCACAGCTACTGTGAGGGTCGATCCCGCCTGGGCAGGGTTGGGGCAGAGGAGGTACCAGTATAGGCTAGGATTTGTGCCACAGGCCTGGGGCACAGGTGCCAAGCCCTCATCTCACCGTGGTTTCTGTCGGTGTTTGACTTGCAGCTGGAATCCCAGAGTGAGTAACGCCTTGGCGGCCTCCCTTCCTGGGCCCTATGCTCTGTGTGCAGCTGTGTTTAGGGTTGCCAGATGGTTGAAACAAAAATATCGAACACCCTCCCCCCCCCAAAAAAAAACTCTGAGAAAAAATTCTGTTGAAGAAAAAAAAAGGGGGGGGGGAGACCAAAGTTGTTGAGCAAAGAAAAAGGACTCCAAGACTTATTAAGCAAAAAAAATATATATATTAAAATAAAACAGCATTAAAACAGCATGTCCCCTTTAAGAGTGAGTGCAGGGATAGGAACAGGGTAGCAGTTGAGCACTAAGACCCAGGAGAGTCTTTGCTTCCCCTTGGTCTTTTTGCCAGCAGCCATTTTGTGCCGGTAGCCTTGCGGAACCAGGTAAGCATGGGGTTGGGGAGCTGGGGGTGTGGGGGACCGGAGGGGGAGGCCGGGTGCTGAGTGTTTGTAGGGTTGCCAGGTGCCCGGCATTTTCACCTCTTGGCCAGGGAAAAAAATCAGAAAATACCGGACATCTTAGGTGTCGGGTATTTTCTGAATTTTTTTACCGGATAGGAGGTGAAAATACCGGACACCTGGCAACCCTAGCTGCGATTCCAGAAGTGCCCCCCAGGGCAGCTTGGGGCTGGCGGGGGAGTCCCGTCTCGCAGCTCCTGCTCTCAGACCCCAGCTGGAGCCTGGCTGGCTGAAAGGCAGTAGGGTTTGTCTTCTCTAGTGCGTTGGTTACTGGAGGCTTTGAGGAGACATGAGTCACCAGTCCTGGGGCAGGGAAGCAGGAGCTTCGACTTGCCAGTCAAAAGTCTCCGGGCCTCAAAGTCTGACTGGAATGGACCCGTTCAGGAAGCCAAAGGAGGTGGTGCTGGGGAGGAGTGAGCAGGAACCCGAGACAGGGCAGGGAAAGGCCATTCCATCAAGGGTATTAGCTGATTTACGCAGCCTGATTCGCGAGAGGTGACGGTGCCAAGAAGCAGCCGGATGTTCCCATTGGCAGCTCTGGCTGGTCCCTGTCAGGCGGAGTGGCACAACAGGCCACTGGCCCGGGCTGCAAATATCACACCCATCCCCCTTCAGCACAGCTTCCTGGCTGAGAGCAGCCTCTGAGCCTCCCCTGGCTTTCCTCCCATGCATTTTTGGGGAGCTGTCTCTGGAGAACTCCCCTCTCTCCCCCACAATTTGTTCCCATCTGTGTGCACTCCAGCCCTGCACGGTTACCTTCCCTGACCAAGAAGGGCTGGAGATAGAGCCCCCCGGACTGCGTCCCTACCTCCACCAGCAGGGGCACCAGCGAGCAAGCGGGGGAGGCCACCCCTTCCTTCCAGGGGTTGGGAGTTTCGCCAGCGGCGTTAGTAGAATAAATGTCCGGGCCGCTGTCAGCCAGCGCGGACCTGCAGAGCAGGTGCTAACCAGCCAGCTGCTGTGGTTGGGAGCTGGAACACGTTTGCACCCGCTGTAGATTGGGCCTTGGCGGAGCTGTGTCACATGGAGAGCAGAGGGATGATGCCATCGCCGGCTTGCAGGCACTGCGGCGGCTCACAGCGGGTTGCTGAATTTGGTCCACAGCTGGCCGCCCTGTGCACGGTTGAGGGGCATCCGCTCGGGTGATCGGCAATGCTTCTGTTCCTATTTATTCCCAAACTCCATCTGCCAGGCTCAGATGCCACCATGACGGCTGCCGGTAGCTTGGAGGGGATCGCTGGCACAAGCAGCGCAGCCCTGATTGAAATAAATCTGCTTTTAATTCCAGGGTGTGTTTCCCTGGAACAGGGGCTGATGAGCAAACGAAACACGCTGACGGCCTGAATTTCCCTCAGGAGTGGTGGTGGTGGGGGGGGGGGAGCCAATCAAGAAAGAACAAAAGCAAAGTCTTCACAAGGGCGCTCATGCTGTTCTAAGACAGTCTGCATGGCAGTCGGAGTACAACGCCGTCCTGCCTCTGCAGGTGGCAGTGGCCGTAATGTCATCCGAGGTGCAGCACACAGAACAACAAGAGCATAACCATCATACACCAGGGGCCTGGGCTCAAAATCCAGGCTGGTTTCCTGCCCTACGCTGTGCAGTAGGCTTGTTGTGTATTATGGTGCGCCCCAGAAGTGCGACGGGGTCATCAGCCAAGCAACAACTCTGCCCCCTCCCTCTCCTAATTGCTTGTGTGTGCACCCACCCACCCACGCCCACCCGCAGCCACAAACTTGCTGCACGGTAGCAGCACTAAGGATCGCGAAGCCTTTTGCAAAGCACGGCCCTAGCCTGGCTGTGCTCAGCCAGCCGGAACAGTTACATTCCCCCCTGCGAGGCACAGCTCTGGGGACAGGAATAAATGGCCAGCCCTTTGCATCCTCTCCCGCAGTGGGAGTTAGTGCAGGCTCCAGTGTCTGCGTCCTGCCAGCCCTCCCATACCAATCTGAATGAACGTCTGTCCCCTCCCTCCCGTGCACCTAGCGTGATGGCCCCCTCAGGCTGTTTGATTGCCCAGCCTTCTGCCATGCTCCTCACAGCCGGGAGCCCGGAGAAGCCAGTCCCTGATTGATGGCGTCTGTTCCAGACAGCCCAAGCTTATTATCTACCTGCAATCAAGAGGGCACTTTGGTGGTGAACTTCTCCACACAGCCAGGGCTCCCACAGAGCCCAGAAGGCTGGAGATTAAACCCTGCCCCGTGTTTGACAACGCACATTAACCCCACTCTCAGGAGGAGAACCCCTGGCGCACAAACTCGTTAGTGGCACAGTGGAGAGCCCCATCTTGATGGCGGGGGGGAGATTACAGGAGCAGGGGGATGCCTCGGAGATTTCGACACCTCTGCACGCTGAGCTGTGAGATGTGCAGTGCCAGCCCCCACGCCCAGGGAGGGGTGTCGCTTGGGCACACTCATGCCAGGCTTCGCAGCTCCCAAGGACAGGGAAGTGTCGCACTCGGGTATGCTTGGGCAAGGGGAGAACTTATGTGCCGGCACACTTGTGCCTCGATCCGTCCCCTGGTGGCTAGAACCTGCACACCACTGCACACTACTTCACGACTGTCAGGGTCCACCCCCCTGGCTTCTGCTGGATTCACACGCTGATGCACGAGTGCCAGGCTTCCCGAGTTCATCTCCCCCAGCTCCTGCCCATACGAGGGATCCTTGGCGTGCTAGCGTTGGTACTCAGGCATCCAGGTGAGTTTTTGTTAAGACCCTTCCGAGTGTGCAACTCCGAATGATGTCAGGACTTGCACGCCCTCCGAGCGGAAATTCTATGCTCTCTTGGTTCTTTTGCTGTGCTCGTCACCCTAGCATCTGAGCCTCATCCAGTTGCTCATTAAGCACCTCAAACATAAGGTCTACGAGAGCCCGTGGCAGGAGCAAAGGACAGGTCTCACTGCTGTGGAGGAGTCGCTGCAGCAGCGTTCTGTATAGCTGGAGTTTCCTAAGGCCTGTCGGTGCCATGCCCCGGTAAATTGCATGGCTGCAGTTCTTAGCAGGAGTTAGCCAAATCCCAGGGCACCTGCGCCTGGATTTGCACAGAGCATAATAGCCGTGAAATGAAGGATCATTGTATTTGAGCTGGATTATTTCTGAGCTCAGCATTTTTAAAAAGTGTTTTGCCCTTCTCTGCCTTGCTATGCTGTTCATTTTTCCCAGGCTTGAAGCCTGGGACAGGCTGGGTATTTATATAATTTGTTTAAGAGGTGCAATTCGGAGTCATGGTCATGGACCATGTTCCTGGTACCATGTGCTGGGTAATCACTGGAGAGGACTCCATGCTTGTAAAAATAAATTCTCTTTTTATTGTTAAGCTATTTACAGACACATTCTAGCCATGTGCACATAGACTGACTTCTTGGTACTTATGTCAAACTCTTCCCTCCTGCAACCTCTGTTCCTCCCTCCTAGTTGGGATTGGTCCGGCCTTGGGCAGGGGGTTGGACTGGATGACCTCCTGAGGTTTCTGCCAGCCCTAGGATTCTAGTTCCATGCAGGTGGCTACTGACTTGGGCTCCACACAGCTGGCAATCTAATCGAACGTGGTTTTGGATTGGATGGATATTTGGATGAAAAGCATCTTGGAGGGAGCAGGTGTTGCTCCTGTGGGGGCACTTTTGGCTTCTCTGGCTACACCTTTTTCAGCTCCCGTTCAGTGGCGAAATTCCATACATGATGATGTAAATTGGTCTGAAAGTGGGAGTCAGGGCGTGTAAGTGGCTCACGAGGGTAGCTCGCTCTCCCTGTCGCAAGCAATGGCTGCTTACCGGTCAAGAGGTGGCGAGTGAGAGGAGTGATAGCTAACAAAGGGGTGCCACTAAAGCTGCACCTCATTTACAAACACCACAGGCGAGGGGAGGGGCACTAATCAGGACCCTGATGTTAATAGACACAGTTGTCTTTGACTTCAGCCGGAGTGGCTGCTGCTTTTATCAGGCTGATTGTGATGTCTACCTCAGTGCCAGCTGTGCCGATTTTGCATGACTGCCTGCACCTCTGGTGCCAGTTTTGCACGCTGGTCCCCACTGGGGCCAGCTGCCCAGCCTTTGCCACTCGCACCTATTTTCTGCCCAACTGACTCCCTCAGGGGCTCGATTTTGGCATCCGATGCGGCATTCAAATAATTCCAGGTGCCTGGACCCGCTCGCATGCGGCTGCAGGAGTCTGAGGCTGTGATGTGCTACTTGCATCGCTGCCGAATGTGGCTCCCCGGACTGAAGCTCTTTTCTCTAGCTTTGGGCACAGGTGACGCCTACCTGGGTTGTGTGCATGGGCAGGGGTGGGGAGCCGGCTCCCTTGTCACCTGATGGCAGTGCGCTTTGACCCAGGGGCAAGGGAGGGAGGAAAATCCCGTTATTAGCTGATGTCCAGTTGTGCAGTGAGTCATTTCAGGAGCTAGGTAGAGGGCTTGCCTTGGCCGGCCAGCCGGGAGACATGCTTGGCCTCCTCTGATAATTACACTTCCAATATCCCATTTTGCTTGTCAGTTTCCACTTCTCGGAAT
Organism: Pelochelys cantorii; assembly: GCA_032595735.1. Lineage (NCBI taxonomy): Eukaryota > Metazoa > Chordata > Testudines > Trionychidae > Pelochelys > Pelochelys cantorii. Next base: position 11,484,486 of record CM064353.1, on the reverse strand, counting down.
GTGGCTTCCTGAATATTTCATCCACCGCTAGCACCGGCGGCGTCTCTGTTTGCACCTCCAGCTCCAGTGCTCCATGGGTCCCCTAGCCAGCCCCCCACCCGGCTTCCAGAGACATGCAGATGGGAGGTGGGTCAGAACCTCAAGCCTGCATTTAAACTTCTCCAGACTTGGGAAGACTGCAATACTGGTCTGAACTTCATGGCTGGTCCACCTTGACACCAGGCCCTGAGCCCAGCAATGATCGTGGCAGAGTCTTCCTCCTCACTCTTGCATAGGTGCTCCAAACTTTCCTCAGGATGCAAACAGCACTGCTGGAGGGGGGTGTGGTGACAGCTTACCAGGTCAGGGAACTAGATGTCCCTGGTTCAAATCACCTTCTGGGCTCTAGCCTCAGGCATCAGTCAACCCATTTGGAATAGGTACCATCTGAAGAGAGATTAAAAAGACTTGGACTTTTCAACTTAGAAAAGGGGAGATGAAGGGGGATGTGATAGAGGTCTATAAAATCATGACTGGTGTGGAAAAAGTGAATAAGGAAAAGTTACCTACTTGTTTCCATAATATAAGTACTAAGGGGCACCAAATGAAATTAATAGGTAGCAGGTTTAAAACAAACAAAATGAAGTTTTTCTTCACTCAGTGCACAGTCAACCTGTGGAACTCCTTGCCAGAGGATGTGGTGAAGGCCAGGACTTTAACAGGATTCAAAAAAGAGCTAGATGAGTTCATAGAGGTTAGGTCCATCAATGGCTATTAGCTAGGATGGGTAGGAATGGTGTCCCTAGCCTCTGATTGTCTGGAAATGGATGACAGGAGAGGGATCGTGTGTTGATTACCTGTTGTGATCCCTCCCTCTGGGGCACCTGGCATTGGCCACTGCCGGCAGAGAGGACACTGGGCTAGATGGACCTTTGGTGTCACCCAGTATGGCCGTTCTTACGTAAATCCTTAGATCTCAGCTCTCTCCAACATTGGGAAAGCCTGAATCTGAATGTGGTCTCAGTCCTCTGCAGTGTAACTAGCTCTGGGGGCATCACAGAATGAAATCACGGATCCTTTGAAGTTCTCCTCTAACTAGTGTCCCTCCCTGTTCTCCTCGCCTCTCTCCATGGAGTTATGGGGTTGAGGGACGAGGACACAGAGTCCTTGGGAGGCAAAAGCTTTCTGGGATTCCCAGCCTTCTGGGGAGTGAGCGAGCGAGAGGTGGGCTTTGTGGGCAGTGTAGAGGTGGGGCTAGAAAGCAGGACCCTGGAGGTGGAGCGTGGACGTCTGAACCGAAGCTCTCATGCTGGCTCCGCGGAGGGACTATCTTGCGTGACTGTGTGCGCCCCACCACTGTGGCAGGAAGTGCAGGAGGGCGCACGGCCCGGGAAGCAGTTGAGCCCACGTGCACATGAACCCAGGAGGGGAGTTCAACCGGTCCTGTGTCTGTGCATGTCTGTAAGGAAGCGCTGAGGAAGGCAGGGTCGTGGCGCTACAAGCTGAAATCCGGCCCAGGCCTAAGCTTTTTCAGAGGTGACTTGTGACTTTTGGTGCCCAACTGGAGATGCCTGAAAAGGCCCTGATTTCTGGAGGAGCTGGCAAATATCAGGCCCCTTTGAGACATGCCAGGTGTGGCCCCCCCAATCCATAGTCACCCCAGAGAAACCTTGGCCGAGGAGATCACTGTGGAATTTGTGCTGCTCTGGGGAGCAGCCTATGTGAGGTGAGCTGGCTGGGCCTATGTGAAGAAGTGGGGATCAGATTCACTCTGCTTTATGTTGCATGGGATTTCGATTGTCCTGTAGTAAAGCCCTGTGCGTGCCTCAGTTTCTCTGGGTGCTGCACCACTGTCTAGATGGGGATGGGAGTTCCAGGTGTGACTCTCTGAGGGAGGATGCCCCTGTCCCAGCACCTTCACAATGACCCTGGTCACCGTAACCAGAGCCTGGGGGTGTGTGTGAGACCAGGTCACACCTTTTGTCTGGGGAAGCCGGACAAAAGGCTGGAGACAGGGCTGGCAGGGACAGAGATGGGTTGCTGGGGTGCATGAGTGAGTCTTGCTGACTTGGGGGGCAGGGTCCGGGGCTCTGGGCCCTCCTCTCCCCAGGATGGATTGTACTGCCTGCTTCTGGTCCCTGTGCTAACAAGTCTGTGCTATTCTGTATCCCTGTGAACTAATAAACCTATTCTACCTGCTGGCTGTCAGGCATGTGTAGCTGCGGATGAAGGTGCAGGGTCAGATGACTCCCCACATCTCCCCACACAGCCTATGCAGGCAATGGCTACTGCTTCAGTTAGCCCCGGCATTCGCCATGGGGCCGGAGTTCCCCTCTAGCCCCAAGCTGGGGGTCTCTCAGGGCTATATCTAGACTGCAGGCTTCTTTCGGAAGAGATCTTCTGACAAAACTTCTTCTGAAAGAGCGACTACACTGCAAAAGTGCATTGAAAAAGCAATCTGCCTTTTCGAAAGAAAGCATCCACACTGAACGGATGCTCTCTCGCATGTAAGCTGTGATTACTATGGGCCACCAGGGCACCTGTGCTTTTTCCTCTTTCCTCTTCTTCCAAAAGATCTTCCTCTTCCCTGTCTTCCGCAAAAAGGCTTCTTCCTCGTAGAGTGAGGACTATCAATGCCGGAAAAACTCCTCTGTTCTTTCTATTTGCTTGTGGAAGAACGCGACTGCAGTGTGGACGTTCCTCAAATTTTGTCGGTAAGATGGCGGTTTTTCCGACAAAACTCTGCAGTGTAGACATACCGTAGGATAGAGTGCTCTGTAGGTTGGCACGTGTTGGTGCAGCCAAAGGACCAGCAGGGCTATCAAACGAGCAGCTCTCCCCTCCTCTGTCACACACGGACTCCCTCATCCAGCCCCCTGCGAACCCCTGAAGCAGTGGAGCGAGAGAAAAGGCTGAGGCGAGTCTTGGCAAGGAAAGGAGGCTTTCTATCCCACTTTCCCTTTGGTTTTTCAATAAGCCGAAGAGAAAGAAAAGAGGGAGGGGTGAAATGGGGCCCCTCCTCCTCCTTTAATTCCTCTCTCTTTACAGAAGTGTTTTGACTAAATGGGTTTTGTGCTAAGTTATTAGGAACATCACTCAGCAAATTCCCCCTCCTGGTGCGGCGCAGAGAGGCCATGAATAATGCAGGTGTGAAAAGCCTTTGTGGCGCAAGGTACACGGGCTTGCAAAGATGAAATGTTCAGCCCCTTTTTTGGTTCTGCTTTTTGCGGGCTGCCCCGCTACCCACCCTTCCTTGCCACTGACCCCACCGGCACCATCCGGCTGGCCCCTTGGTATCTCCTCAGCATGACTGTCCCCCGGAGCTATTCCCTCCGTGCTGTGCTCCCCGCCTGCCCTCCAGAGCCTCTGGCACAGCAACCCCGACTGCCTGCACCTGTCGCCTTCATAGCCTGTATGCCCCCCTCTCCTGGCCTGTTGCGTCTTGCCTTCTCCCCCCCTCGGCTCTGTCTGTGCCACACGCCCTTCCAGCATCCTCCATCCCACCTGGGCATGGAGCTTTACCGCAGGTGGCTTTACGTGGTGCAGAGAAGCAAGCCCAGGGCCAGTCCCGCAATGCATTCTGGGACACAGGTGGAGTTGGGCACGCCTGGACGCCAGCTCCCTGGACCGGCTTCTCTTCCTAGCGACCTGCTCCTCCCCCAAAGCAGGTGTCCTTCTCTCTTTCTCCCGCGTGAGGAGGCTGCCTGATTTATTCATGTCTTTTGGTTCCTTTCCCTAGCAAGTGTGGTGGCTTGGCGCATCGATTACCACGGGCAGCTGGGGAGTGTGTAATTTCCATTGAGAAAATGTGGCCATTCTTCACGCACTGAAATCTTACAAGGTGGTAATGTTTGAGGAGAGCGCTAGCTTTTTCCACCGGGGCCTGTATCACAGTGATGTGACTTCCAGCCCGGGGCTACTGCCTTAATCTCTGGCCTGGCAGCTCCCCTCCCTGCGCACCCCACTACTTGCCGGCCAGTGGAAACGCAGCATACATAGCCCAGCCATCCAGGGTGTATTCTGCTTTCCCAGCTGCAGGCTTTCACTTTTCAGCAGGTTTCCCCCTGTGCTGTTAGCGGTGTGAAACTCGAGCCACTCAACCCTCAGAATCCAGCACACAGAGCTCTCATTCTGCAGCTGATGTTCGGGTTAGAAGAGCTTTCTTGAAGGGTGGGTTAGGGGTCTCTTGGCCAACCGGGTCTGAAGTTGGAGTTTATGATGCATCCCCCTCTTTATAGCATCTATTGGCAGAATGGTGATCACATGCTCTGATCACCTGCCTAACATACCACTTCCCTGAATTAATTTCTGTTTAATGTAGCTCAGGGTATGTCTACACTGCAGAGTTTTTCCCAGAAAAATGGCTGTTTTTCTGGAAAAACAATACTTATGTCCACACTGCAATTGCGTTCTTCCACAAGAAAATCGAAAGAACAGAGGGGTTTTTCCGACAGCGGTAAACCTCATTCTACAAGGAAAATGCCTTTTTCCAAAAAAGCTTTTTCAGAAAAAGGCGTGTGTGGATGCAGAAGAGGGAGTTTTTTCAAAAGAAGAGGCCTTCAGGAAAAAGCACAGGTGAAATGTGAGAGAGCGTCCAATCAATGTGAATGCTATCTTTCAAAAAAGCGCATTGCTTTTTCATTGCACTTTTGCTGTGTAGACGCTCTCTTTTGGAAGAAGTTTTTCTGGTAGATCTCTTCCAGAAAAGCTTCTTCCAAAAGAAGTCTGCAATCTAGACGTAGCCTCAGAGCTGCATTTGGAGACTGTGAGGGGCTGAGAGGGAGAGAGAGAGAATTCACCTGGCTCAGACCGGAAGGGAACATTTATCCAGCTCCCAATGAAGTGAAGCTGCAAAGTTCTGTGCCATTCTGGACAAGCAGATCCAAGACACAAAAGCCTCACTTGGATATTTTTAAAAGCTCCAGAGAGGTAGCTGCGTTAGTCTGTAACTGGAAAAACTTAAAGAACAAATAGTCGTGCAGTACCTTAAAGACTCAGTTTTCAGCATCTGGTTCAGATCCATTTTACTTTGCTAGCTCTTAACGATGGATGGGCTTGGGGTAAAAATCTAAGCTGGGACTTAGGCTCTGCCACTGGCTTCCTTTGTGACCTTGGATGAGTCACTTATTCTCTCAGCCTTGGTTCCCCATCTCCACAATGAGGTAATAGCCCTGCCTCACCTCACAGGACTATATGGTGAATATGAAATGCTCAAATATGCTGAAGCTGGGGCCAGATGAGGACCCACCTAGATGCTCAAGTTGCTCACCTTGTCTACATACACATCTTCAGCGGGGTAGCCAAGAAAAGGAGTGGAAAGTGAGTTATTCTGAAACGGGTGGCTGGGTACTTCTGTAAATGGATGTCTGAGACAAAAAGAAGTTTCTGCAAGTGAGAGACTTCCCCCAGCTGCTGGTCGAGTGGTCCTTGGAAGAGAGAGGAAAAAAAATTCTTTGCTGCTTCTACCACTTATCCACCCCCCAAAAAGCTGCTTTCCTTTGAGAATCCTTTTTATTCCGTGAAACTTTCCTGGTATCTTCAGAAGATCAGCTGCTTCTATTCTGGAGAGGGATGACTCACTCTGGAACAATAGAAGCTGGAAGCTTTGGCGCTCCCGCATTGTGAGCTTTTGTGAACATTGGGGGCAGCTAAGAGATGGGCACAAACAAGCCGGGATAAAATGAGAGATGGTCTCGAGCTGTGAAGCTGGGCTGTGGAGTTGGACCGGTCTGAAGGGGGGCTGGTGTGCAGAACTCAGGGTCGGGGTGCTGCTTTATCCAAAGAGGTTCTATTTTCAGAGGTGCTGCTCTTCTCCCAGTCAGCCCTTAGGTCTGCCTGGGTCGAGCTCCAGAAAGGAACTGACAGGCCCTGACCCAGCAGCTTCTTTTATACTGGCCTGCTGCACCCTGATTGGCTGTAGCAGAGGCTGCCACTCTAGTCTGCTTGGAGGACTTCTCGTCTTCTGCTCCTGTGACTGACCATGGTGCAGAAAGGCCTCCAGCTGGGATGTCAAGGCCTACTCCACCCCATCACAAGCCCCGATGGAAGAGCTGGGAGCCCATTTTGCAAAAGGACCCTGTCCATTCAACGAACTGAGCCAAAGCCGGGACTGCATCCCACCCCACTTCCGCATAGGAATCCCATGTCTTGGGCTTCTTTCTACGTTGGAGCAGCATCTGCCGGGGGAGGGGGGTGAGTATTTGGAGTCAGACCCTCTGAGCCCTGCCCTTCTCAGCATGTCCACTCTGCCCCCTTTTTCCCCCTGAGCGGGCGCTTCAGGGCTACCCAACCCTGGTTTTTTCAGCGTATCCAGTGGGTTAAGCGTGACTTCATGAAAATCCCTCCTCTGCAGCTAAGGTGGAAACTCAGAGATTTCTTTAATACTGTGTTCCACCAGCAAGCTTGTCAATAACTTCTAGCTGTTCTGGAACATTTCCTAATTCTGGGAAGCTAGCAGGACTTAACCCTTTCAGATCACAATGCCAGACCCACTAGCGAGTTGCTCGTTTTTGCACCGGCTGCATTGCATTGACCTGGATGCCCCGTGGTGCTTGGATGTAGGGCGCTGGAGGTGTGGCACATGCCAGCTGATTGCTGTGTGCTGCAATTGGCAAAGCTCTCCCCATGCAGTCCCTGCCTGTGCTTGGTTAGATGGGCTGTGGGTTGTGTATTTCACTGCAGCTGGGAGGCTGAAGGGGGCTTTGGGGACCCTAAGCTGAGTGTAAACCGGAGGGCAGATGTGCCACCCAGGGCTCCCCCACACTCATGTGTAGGTCCCTGGCACTTGCCACAGAGCAGGTTCGTTAAGTGTCAGAAGAAACAAAGGCTCAAAACCAGTAAGAGTCCCCTAGGAACAGACCTTTCCCGTTCTGGCAGCTGCGAAGCAGGAAGCCCTGGCTCCTGGGGGCAGCCTTCTCTTGGTTCCATCCCTGTGCCTGGCTATTTCCTATCCGACCGCCCAGATTACAAGGCAGGATCATGGAATCGTAGCGCACTAGAACGGGAAGGGATCTCGAGAGGTCATCAAGTCCAGTTCCCGGCCCTCATGGCAGGACCAAGCACCTGGTCTAGGATGTCTTAGTGTGGTTTCTTGTAGAGCAGGTGACTAGGAGCAACCTTGGGACTGCAATGTCACCTCCCAGCTTAAAAGGGCCGTGGCAGACACTCTGGGATGTATGAGCCCCAAGGTCTAGCCCCCCCCCCCATACAGCAAGGCTAAAGAGTGATGCCTCCCGCAGGCAGATCCCGCAGTGATGCCTCCCGCAGGCAAAGGTCAGTGAGGTGGCTGGCCTCTGGCTGCAAGCAAACATAAGCAAGCATGTCCTACCCTTCTATCCTGCTTAATGTAAGGACGGGCTGCGAGGCCCTGTAGTATCTGTTCCCTTCCTCCAAACCAGGTATGTAATGGATAGGAGGCGTGCTGGCCAGCACCTGGTGACTAAGGGGTTAAACTCAGGTAGCTAGCAAGGGTGTTGGCAGGAAGCCAGAAGAACCTATGGGCATACAGTGTTGAAATCTGAATTGTATAAGATATTGTGCCTGCTTTCTCTGTGGGGGAGTGTTAAACCAGGAGTCGAGAGACACAGAATGATTTAAACCCAGGCAGGACTACCATGCCTCCAAGGAATTCAGGGCATGGAAGTGGACTGAACCAAGAAGGGATTGTGAGCAAATAAAGGGGAAAAGTGAATCTAGTTGTGATCAGGTTATTTTTCTTTATTTTGTGGTTTGTTTGAACTGCTCTGTGTGAATCTGTGCCTCCCCTCCCCCATTCACCATCTAAGAATTGTTCCCAGAGATTTTTCTCTGTGTTTTAATTTGTTTTCCTTAGTTGCTCTGCAACACCTAGCAATCAAGTTGCTTTATCAAGTATAGCATGGGTGGCCAACTCATTAAACAACGAGAACCGAAACAGTGGCAGAAAACATGTGAAGAGCCGCACCAGAATTGTTGAGCAAAAAAAAAAGATGTTGCCCCTTTAAAAACCGCAGGCTTTTTGGCCACATCAAGCTCCCGCCAGCTAACACCATCTTGCCAATGCCATTTTGCCTCCCCTGCACCCGGTGAGCATAGGGAGCTGGGGGCCAGGGTCCATTTATAGGGGTGGATGGGGCAGCTTCGCAAGCTGCGGGGGAGGCTTTGCGAGCCGCATTTTCAGGGGTAAAGAGCCTCAAGGTTGGCCACCCCTGAAGTATAGCTTCCGTTTTTTGTAAAACAAATCATTTTTTTAAGATGATGATTTGGTTCTTGTGTCCTGGAAGGTAACCATAGGTCTGTCTGTCTGTGTCTGCATGCCTCAGACTAAGAGGTTGGCTACCAGAGACTGCAGCTTGTTTTTCTCTTCTCTTGTTTTTCAAGCTCTCTCATGGGTAAGGAGTTTGGGGTACCCCGGGGGAGAATTCAGATGTTTCCCCCTGGTTTTAGGGATAAATCACTTGATGGTGGCAGCTACCCCCCAAAGTCAGTGAATCTGTGACTCTGGGGAGTTTTTGTAAGCAGAGCCTGTAGAGGCAAGGCATTTTTTTAAGGTCTCTGGCAGGACCCCACCTTCTGCACTCAGCGTGCCAGAGTGGAGATCAGCCCTGACATGTTCTCCAGAGCGGATGTCAGGCCCTGAGTCCATCCACAATGTGCCTGGAATCTTGTTCTGTAGGCCTCCAGGCCCAGCACCATTCTCACATGCCTAGGTGTGTTTGCCCCCTGCCTTGACATGTGGGTCATTTAACACAAACTTCTTCTCTCAAGGACTGGGCAAGTTCGCTGCTCCCCTCCAGGGAGACCAGACAGCAAGTGTGAGAAATTGGGATGGGGATGAGGCTATAGGGGCCTATCTAAGAAGAAAGCCCCAAATATCAGGACTGTCCTTAAAAAACTGGTAATAGCAGGGGACAGAACTGGTAAGATGAGCAATGACTGGGGTGGGGGGGGGGTTTGCCTTCCCCTGCAGTCTGGGGAAGGGTCAATTGCTAGAATTCCCTGGGCACATCTCATTTAGTCAGTCTCTGGCACCTCACTCGCTCCTGGTCTCTGCCTGTGGCATGTAAGAGTTTAGCTCCTAAGGGCTGCAACGCTTCAGTCTGATTCCACTTGTTGGGTATGTCTAGACTACATGGCTCCGTCAACAGAGCCATGTAGATGAGGTTTCTAGACATAGGGAAATGAAGCGGCATTTTAAATAATAGCCGCTTCATTTACATCAAAATGGCTGCTATGCTGTGCTGATCAGCTGTTTGGCAGCACAGCGCATAGTCTGGATGCTCTGCGGTCGACAAGGAAAGCCCTTGTCGACCGCCCCGTTATGCCTTGTGGAATGAGGTTTACTGGGGTAGTTGACAAGGGCTTCCCTTGTCGACCATGGAGCGTCCAGACTACCGCGCTGTGCCGCCAAACAGCTGATCGGCACAGCGCGGCAGACATTTTGATGTAAATGAAGTGGCGATTATTTAAATCGCCGTTTCATTTCCCTTTTTTGAGAACACTAATCTACATGGCTCCGTTCACGGAGCCATGTAGTCAAAACGTACCCGTTGTGTTTAGTGGGGGCTATGCATGGCCTGCGATATGGAGGAGGTCGGACTAGTTTTTTTGGGGGCCCTTTTTAGCCTTAACACTGAGTTCACACCCTCTTGGTGAAGCTGCCATATGAGAATCTTTGCTGGGTGTCAGTAGGGCCTACGACGGGGCAGGCAAGATATGGCTGTGGATCCAGCCCATAGCCTACCAGGTTCCTCAGGCAGACTCCCTGCCTACTGCAGCCCCAGGCCGCTCAAATAGCCCGCTGCCAGGGCCCTGTGCCCCTAGGTGTCGTGTGCCGCTAGAGGATGGGGGAAGATCACGTGTGCTGCCCCCACGCCGAGAACAATCCTCACTGCTCCCATTGGCCTCAGACTGGCCAATGGGAGCAGCGAGGATTGTGCTGGGCTGGAGGCAGCACGTGAAGTCTCCCTCCTGAGGCATGCAGCACAGAGAGGCACATGGCCCCAGAATCCGGCTGCTTTGAGCCAGGGGCTGCAGCAGGCAGGGAGCCTGCCTGAGGGTCCCGCTGGGCTGCTGGCTGGGAGCTGTCCAGGTAAGCGCCTCCCAGCCAGAGCCTACACCTGGCACCCCACCCCCTTCTGCATCCCAACTCCCTGTCCCAGGTCACCACCCAAACCCACAGCCCTAAGTCACAGCTCCCTGCCAGACCCTGCACCCCCTTTTATACCCCTCCCCAGGCCAGAATCCTCTGCTGCACCCTAATCCCCTGCCCCAGGTCATAATCTCCTCTTTCACCCAAACTGCCTCCCCGACCCCAAAGCTCCCTTCTGCACCCAACCTCCTTCCCAGAACCTGCCCCCCTCCAAAATAAAGTGCGCCCCCCATCTAAAAGGATTGCCCACCCCTGGCCTAGAGGATGCAGTGGAGCAGATGGGGTTCCCCCCAGCAGAGGGCAGGAGCACACACATGTTCCAGCTAGTTTTTTGCCCGGTAAGGAAGCTGGGCAGAGGGAGAAGATGGTGCCCGGCCCCCTGGATGCAGGAGGGGGAAGGAGTTTCAGTCCTTTCCATAGCAGCAACATCTCTTTAACCAAAGGAGCCTCCCCTCTCTGGGAGGGAGCAAGCAGATGCCTGACAGCAGGAGTCACTTCCCCACGCCTGACCCCGCACCCGCCTTGGTGTTCATTTGGCTTGAGCATCGGGAGCGGCTCCAGCAGTCGCTATATTTAGATGGCGCTGTGAGGTGCTGTAGCCTCCTTCTCTTTCTGATGCCTGGCAGCGGTTCAGCTTCAGGGCACTGGCTGCTTTGCTCGAGTTCCCGTGCAGGCAGGGCCAGCCCACAACATTTTGGCACCTGAGGCGGGAAGCTCAAATGACGCCCCCATATGCACATATGCACCAGCAGCAGACACAATTTTCTACACTCTGGGTCTTAGTGGCGTCCCCCCACAGTCTGGCACCTGAGGCGGCCGCCTCAGTTCGCCTCATGGTAAGACCAGCCCTGCATGCAGGCCAGATCCTCTGCGTGGCAAATGGTGGGCTATTTTATGGGCTGGCCCCCCTGCCTCAAACAGTGGTGGGTCTGCACAGCGCTCTTTTTGCCGCCTGCCCTGTGGGAGGAAGTGGGCTGTTTTCTTAACAATGCAGGGCTCATGTCCCTGGATTTGTCCACACTTGGTAGTGTAAAGCACAGGGGCCAGTGGTTTGAGCATTAGCCTGCTAAACTGAGGGTTGTGAATTCAATCCTTGAGGGGCTATTTAGGGATCTGGGGCAAATCTGTCAGGGATGGTATTTGGTCCTGTTGTGAGGGTAGGGAACTGGACTTGATGACCTCTCAAGGTCCCTTTCAGTTCTATGAGGTAGTATATCTCCCTGTATTATTATTATTATTATTTTATAACTGAAAGTGTGGCCACGGCACGAGAGCTCCCCCAGCCTTCTACACACGACCGCTGCGAGGGGGGTAGTTAACAGGGCCAAGTGGTTGACACTGGCCTGGTTCACGCTGGCACTTTACAGCGCTGCAGCTTGCTGCGCTTGGGGGGTGTGGGTGTGTTTTTTCACATCCCTGAGCCAGAACGTGGCCCTTCGACACACTGTAAATGTAAACGTGGTCTCAGTTGCTGTGCTCCTGCGCATGGGGAAAGGGCAGAGGGGAACGGCTTGAAGCCACTTGCATCCTACTCATATTCTAGGCTGTTGTAGGGGCCTGCCCATCTGCCAGGATCCACCTCTTGTGGCTCTGGATCCCATATGGGCAGCACTGAAGACACATCACATGCTGCACTCTGGCTGTGCCTCTTTGCTGGTGGGGCTGGGAGCACAGGCCCCCCATTAGAATCTTATTTCAGTGAGGGAGCCCCCAGGGCAGAGACTTTTCTCAGGGGGCTGTTGCCACTCGCAGCACAGCAGTGTCAAGGGGCCTTAGCGTGACTGTGAATGAGACCCATCGTTTCGGTGTCACGGAGGCCTGAGTGTCTGAGCTGGAGGGGGCCAGGTCCTGTCCTGCCCTCACCGGACAAGATTCCGGAGCTGGTACACATTCGTGGGGAGCTGGCTTTGTGCTAGCGAGGGCTCTCCCAGGCTGGGATAGCCGTGAGTTGCTAACCATGCCGAGGGGGCAAATGCTTCAGGCACAGAATCCGTGTTGGGAAACCTGGGTTTGACCCCACCAGTGCTGTGGTCTTATTATGGATGGGTCCTTTCATCTCTCTCTGTCTCAGTTCCATACCTGCCTACCTGAGGGGTTGTGAAGTTGAATTAGGGCTCTGTTCCAGCCTGTGCTCATGGTGTGTGGCTGGGTGGGGGTATGCAAGAGGAAAAAGGCAGGGAAGGAATGAGGGGGAGAAGCTGCAATGCCCATAGCAGTTCCTGCGGGAATTTTGCTAATGGCATCCAAACAGCAGGTATATCTCACATGCTTCTGAATAATCGTCTTTGCTTGGAAGCCCACAGGGGATGGCCAGATCCCACTGGGAGATAACATGCTGAAGAGAGCTAGTAATGACTAATCAGCACCATCCCACGCTAGGAAGTTTCCTGGGGGCTTTTGTGGTGTGAGGAATCACAGCCCTCCTTACAGAAGAAGTGTTTTGTTAAAGGAAACAGCTGTAATTGCAGTGTCAGAAACAGGCATGTACGGAGCTTGAGTACCAGCTTTGTTTTGTGTTTACCAGGGGCCACGCTCTGCTTGGAACTCTCTGCAGCATACAGGGACATCTGGTGGCTGAATGATATAATGGCAAGTAAATGTAGTACGGGGATGGTGTCTTCAAGCATGTTTTCTGGACAAGTCTGGAAATGCGTGGGGATCAGGGGAGAGAACGTGCCGATTACTGTGCTTCCCTACACCTACAGTGGTTCCATCTAAACAGTAGACGGAGGACTGCCACTGCGAGGCTCTCTGCTCTACACTGCTCTTTGCTTTTCTGTTCTGAGGGAGGTCTGCTGCAGCTGATGGACTCGGTGAAGACTTTAATAAACTAGCGGATGCCAACAGCAATGCTTTGCAAACAGCCTCTGAGAACAACCTGCCTTGCCTGTTGCCCTCCTGTGCTCCACCTCCCCCCACTGGCATGTCACAATTTATGACCAAATGACCCCCTGCCCAGTCACATTTCCTGGTGTAATGTACCGCTCCTGCATGCTGGCTGCCATGCAGCAGGGCGGGAGCACCAATCTGCCCGCCTCTGACCCCTGGGAGTTGGCTGCTTGGAGGTGCGTTTGTCTTGCTGTGACTTTTCACGCAGCATTAGGACTGGGTTGTCTGGAGCAGGAGGACTGCAGAGCTTCTTGGAGGTGACTGTCGGGAACAAGAGAGATGAGCCCCCTTCTTTCTTCTCATTTATATTTGCCATCATGCAGCAGGCAGGGGTACAGCCAGTGGAGATGCAGACCAGCTGAGTGCTGCCAGCGTTTGGGGAAGGTAGCATCCTGAGCACCTCTCTCATGTGCAATGCAGCTGCCGGGGGACACAACCCTTGTTCTGCCTCAGCCAATGCCCAGGATATGTTAGAGCAGCCCCGTGGGTGGCTCTAAGTTATGGCTGCCTACGGCTTGAACCGGAGAATGAACTGATGCTCCTTCTGTCCCTGTTTTCCCCCCCTTTAGCCAAGTCCTGGTACATTCCGACTTCAGGGACTGTGGGGTAGGGATAAATATGTGACTCGGCCCCATTCCTGGACTGGAGGATTTCCCCCAGATGTTCATTCTGGCCCCTTTGCACCACAGAAGCTGTGTGAAAGAGCTTTTAGAAGGACCAGAATCTGACCCCCTGTGGCTATAGGTATGCATTGGCAGAATCTGCCCCCCCGTAGCTATAGGTATGCATTGGCAGAATCTGCCCCCCCGTAGCTATAGGTATGCATTGGCAGAATCTGCCCCCCCTGTAGCTATAGGTATGCATGGGGCAGGATCTGGCCCCCTGTAGCTATAGGTATGCATGGGGCAGGATCTGGCCCCCTGTAGCTATAGGTATGCATGGGGCAGGAACTGGCCCCCTGTAGCTATAGGTATGCATGGGGCAGGATCTGGCCTTTATCGCAGTCTTTTACATTGCTCCTAACGGAAAGAGGATCCTGGGATAATAGAGGGCAAGCCTGCACCCCTGTAGGGGGTGTGCTGGTGGAAGGGCTGGGTGGGCGCAGTGCCCGCTCCTGTTCTGACGGGTGCCAGGTGGGCAGAATGAACAGCAGTGCTGCGGTCAGAGGATCAAGTATCTCCCCGATAGGTTGTCCAGCCCCATCCCTTTTTCCCAACAGCTTCCAGTGGGTTCCTTCACTTACTGAGCTCCAGGGCATCTCCCCAGGATCTGGGGCTGCACAGGCATCCCAAAGCCTGGGAGGGATCTTTTGCCCCGGGGGGTGTTTCCCAGCTAGACAGCATTGCAAATTCCCATCCAGTGTGCTGATTTGCTCTCACCCCAAGGCCGTTGGGGACATTATAACTGTCTGAGCCTCTCCTTCCAATCTGAAATAGTGGCATGAGTAACTGGATGAAACTCTCTGGCTGGTATTATGGAGGAGGGCAGAGAAGATGATCTAATGGTCCCTCCCAGCTATAACAATCTATGAATCCGTGGATCATTTCTCTCTTTGTTTGCCTTTCTCCAAGGTGGAGACGCTTGCTTTTTATTTCGGGTTGTGTCCTGCCAATTCAGCTAGCTCCTGAGGTCCCTATGTTCATCTGTCCTCTCTGGGCCTGACAACGCTTCTCTGTCTCATCTCGTCTGCAAACTTCATTAACTGGCAGCTTGCCTCTTTTCCCAGGTCATTAATGAAGAAGTTAAATACAATCAGGCATAGCACCTGCCTCTAGCATTTGCCCCACGGGGTAGCAGCTCGCCACCATGCTGTGTAGCATTAAAATGTTTACACTCCTTCTGCTCACTTGCAGCCTGTAGATGATACTTGTATGCCCCAGTCAATTTCGAATTAATTTTCCAAGTACAATTATGTGATGTTCTATAATTAAACATTATTAAAAGTCTGGAAACATTATGTCTTTTACCCACTAAGGTGTAGCTGTTGCAGCCACATAAACATGTGCATAACTAGCCTCGTGTGGATTGTGCCATATGGAGGCAAACTGATAAGACAGGGACAGTTGAGCTTAGAGGAGACATGATGCAGACATACTAAGTAACCAGTGGTAGAGATGTTAAATAAGGAACTTGTTTTCAGCCTTTTTCGTGATGAACCAAGACAGCATTGGCAGTTCTTGCAATTGTCTTGCAAGCTTTGCAGTATCTGCTTTTCCCCTTTAAGCAACCAGCTCCTGGGCGCATGCAATTATGAGAGAGAATCTCAGCTTTCATTAACAAAAAGTTTCTCTCTTTCGTAGTTGCAGAGAAAAAAAATGTTAAATGTCTCGAAACCTAGAACACCAGACAAATAGAAACTTACCTTTATTGTTGTAAGAGCTCGCAATTTTTAAGCCAGTCTCATAAAATGGGCGTGCTTAGGGTTGGTGATTCTGGTGTCAGTGAAACTGAAGGGAAGCCCATTTTAAGGGGAGCATGGGCAGTCTGTTCTCAGATTGCAAAATTGGCCTGTGGGACTCCTTGCCACAAGGCATCATGTGGGCCAAGAACATAACAAGTTCTTTTTAAAAGAATGGAGCAATGACTAGTGGGCTGGAGCACATGACTTATGAGGAGAGGCTGAGGGATTTGGGTTTGTTTAGTCTGCAGAAGAGAAGAGTGAGGGGGGATTTGATAGCAGCCTTCAACTTCCTGAAGGAGGATTCCAAAGAGGATGGAGAGAGGCTGTTCTCAGTGGTGACAGATGACAGAACAAGGAGCAATGGTCTCAAGTTACAGTGGGGGAAGTCTAGGTTGGATATTAGGAAAAACTATTTCCCTAGGAGGGTGGGGAAGCACTGGGATGGGTTCCCTAGGGAGGGGGTGGAATCTCCATCCCTAGAGGTTTTTAAGTCCCAGCTTGACAAAGTCCTGGCTGGGATGATTTAGTTGGGATTGGTTCTGCTTTGGGCAGGGGGCTGGACTCAGTGACTCCTGAGGTCTCTTCCAGCCCTAGGATTCTATATGCCTAACGACTCAGGATGTGGACAGCACAGCAAATGTTAAATAAATGAAGAGCTCCAGAAGAGCCATAAACCCAACTGTTTCAGCAAACAAGCAAACCTATAATTAATCGGGGATAGGAAGAAATTTTTCCCCTGGGGGTAGGTAATTCAATAGCTGTTCCCTGCCCTAGGTTTTCTTACAGCATCCTGTCAACAACTGATGTTAGACACTAGTAGGGACTGGATACCAGACTGTACAGGCTGTCTGAGCCAACCAGCAAACTCTAGGAATTCAGTGGAGCTGCTCTATTGAGCAAAGTTACTCACATGCTTAAACGTTTGGCGGCTCGGGCCCTAATTCTGTTGTTCAGACTGAGTTTGGAAAGCAGGCGCTGCTCTGTACTTTTCATTGGATTCCTTCTCTTTATCCTTATCGGTTACGTCTCTGACTGCATCCAGCTCCCTTTCACTGCGGCTTGGCGTTAGATTAACCAGTGATCACCAGGCTCGGGTTGCTCTAGCTTGCCCATCCGCTCCTCTGCCACCTCCCTCGATGATGCTGCTGAGGGCACACTAGCTGGTTTTCCTGAGGCCTTGCCGAGTGTGCAGCATGCAGAACAGCGGATGTACATCTATTCCATTTTCCCCTCTTTTGCTTCCTATCGCCCGCTCCACCAACAAGGTCTTCCCTACCTCCTCGTCGTCCAGATCTCTTGTGGTTGTGTTAGACTGAGCTACTGCCACTCCTCAGCAGTTCAGGCATTTCAGAATCATCACTGGTTTACTCTCCTGTATTATTTATTAGCGGGTCTACTGCTTCTGCAACCCCCTCCCCCCAAAATATATATGAAGAAACACTTCATCCCCATAGCTACTGTGGCCTCGCACTGCTGCAGTTAGGGTTTTTATCTCGCTTGCATGCCTGACTTGGCAATAACCTTGTTTGGGCCTTTGCTCCCTGGATAAATCCCGAAGCCTTCAGAAGGTCCTCCTTCCAATTCTCCTGTGCTGCAGTGTCTACACAAACCCTGACAACTGCGAGGCCGCTGCTCCGCTCCACCAGTGGTGCATGACATCATTCAGGCTCCTCACCCATGGCCTTGTACCCCGAAATCGTGGCTTCCTACATGGATGTCGTCTCCTTTCATGTGACCCTGCCGCATAGGCTGGCTCTCCACTTTGGGTTTCCTCAGGAAGGGTCCCTCTGCTCCCTTCTCCCAATGGCTCACTGAAGCTGCCGGGCCTGGGCAGAACTGAACCGGGCTGAGCATCACCGACCTCTTATTTGCAATCTGTTGGGATCCTTCATGGTCCAGATCTAGTCTTGGTTGTCGTGACTATAAAGGGTATTCTTCACTGAGGCTGCCGGACACAGATTCTGTGGTTCTCTCTTCCTCCCAGGCAGGGCTGCCTGTGCCACTCTGCAGGGTCCCCCTGTGTCCAGCCTGCACTGGGTAGGCATTGTTGTTATATTTTAGATTTAGTTGCATTGCGGTAACACAGAGGAGCTCCCATCATGGACCAGGGCCTCGCTGTGCTAGGGCTGTACAAAGACAGAAGGATACATAGAATCCTAGAACTGGAAGGGGCCTCGAGAGATCATCAAGTCCAGTCCCCTGCCCTCACGGCAGGACCCAGCACTGTCGAGATCATCCCTGATAGATAGTTATCTAACCTGCTCTTAAATATCTCCATCTTCAATGCAGAGTTAACGCAGGGGCTTTACCCAGCGTTTTATCTTAATCCCTCTGCTATCCACCCAGCCTGGGTTGTTCTTTAATTGACATTGGCACCTGCCCACTTTGCAGTGAGGTTGCAGGGAGATCACCCCAAAGCAGATAGTCCACCAGCTCTGTCTCAGAGTTCCCCTGTAGGTCAGACAATCGACCAGGAGAAGCACTGCACCACTGAGGACAGAGTCACATGGGTAGGGCTTTGTGGTGCGGACTCATACCTGGGCTAGGCTCACCTGGCTGATTGGAGCCTGGTGCCTCTTGATGACCCTGGCTAACTGTGCAGTGAAGACAGACCCAGCAGGACGGCCCTGCCCCCGGAGCACTTCCACTCTGAGTAAGGAAGGTGTGGGATGGATCACTGATTCTGTGAGGCTTTCTGCCACCCCCACTATTCCCAGTTCCTAACCCTGCACAGGGCTTCCAAATACACACCTGTCCTTCACCAGATCAGCAGCCAGCTCCAAAATCCGCCCCCTTGCCCCTGCTTTAATTGGCTCGTCATGGACCTGCCCTCCCACCAAGGCCTCTGGCGTCATTTGCCTGATGCCCTTTGGTCACTGCTGCTTCCCTGATTATTTAGCGGTGTTGTTTTCAGCCGTGTTAGTCACTCTGCTCCATTCGCCCACTCAGCTGCACCCACCTCCCGCTCTGCATCTCTCTGATGGCTCTCCCTTGGCTCTCAAGGCCTCGGTAAACCACTCATTTCCTCCCCACGTGCCCTGCTGTGCCAGTCACTGCCACTCCGTTCCCACTACACCCCCTCAGAACTGCCCCTCCCCCCGATACACCCTTTTGGAGCCATTGCTTTTCCCCATGTCACCTTTCTCTGATGGAACGTGGGCCATACAGACGCTAGCCCCTCTTTTCCAAAGGTGCGCCCTCCTCCGACCAAGCACCTCCTCAGGGCTGACGCTCACTCCCGTTGCCCTCATGGCGTCCTGGCGATGACTGGCAGTGGGCGGGAGAAGCCGACACACATGAGGTGCTGGGAGCCAGGAAAGATCCGAGGCCACGGTTGTGTTTTTTGGACACTAGCATTGCCTGCCCTTGGGGCCTTGCACTGCAGAATTGGGAGCCTTGCACTGCAGAATCAAGAGCAAAGTGCCAGCTGCCTGCTCTCGTCTGGTGGGTTTTTAACACCCTCCCCCCCCGTTTGATTACTTATTTGCCTTTCCTAATTGGGTAGCACCAGGGCTTGGTCGCACCATTTTCCACCCGGGAGTGGGGCATGCCGGGAACTGAGCCACTCTGATGCTGAGTCTCAGAGTCCCTGGCTGGGCTCCACCAAGGGATGGGTGTAATGAGGGGAAAATCCCATCCTGATCCTTGGATCTCTGCCAAGCGCTGCTGTAAACAACATGGTCTGGGTGGCACTGGTCGTGGTGGAATCCAAGCTGGAGCCAGTTAGTGTGTGTGTGACAGCTGGGGAGGGCGGCAAGGGGTTAGAAGTCAATGGAGTAACACGCTGATGAAGATTAGAAGTCCTAGGTCTCCCATGCTGGGAAGAAAGGGAGAGAGGTAGCTTCTTGCCAGGCTCCAGCCCACAGGGCTTGTGGGATGCAGCTGCTTGTGTGGGGTTAGCACATGCTGCCTGTCCAAGAGCGTTGTCCTGCAAGAGCCCAGATGTTGCATCCGGTGATCAGATAGATGGGGACAGAATTTCCCCAATGACCCGCCCTGATATGGGGGTCCCTTGTGGGATTAGGGGTGGGGTGAATCCCTGGTTGTTGGGGGTGGGGCAGGTTTTGGTCACTCAAGAATGCAGCTCCCCACCCTGTCTCCCCATTCCATGTGCCCAGAGTGGTAGGGCTCAAAACACCCCACCCAGACCCAGTAAGGTGGGAGATCTAAAATGCATATGGACACTCTGCAATGGGGGAATAGTATGTGTCTCCCTCCAGGGGCACCCTGCATTTCAGAGACATGGGCTTGGCTCCGCACCCTGAGCGCACGATCTTGTGTGCAGGTGGCATTGAGTGTGCACGTCAGATGACTGTGTCACTAGACAGATGACTGTGGGAACGGGTACTCCCGAGCATGCGAATGAACGTGTGACTCCCTATGTGTACATGTGTCAATCCACGATTGTGCACATCCACCGTGAATGCACGTGTGCGCCGGGACTTTACTAAAGGCTCTTATGTTTGCAAACTGCTGCTGTGTTGGATTTTCTCCGTGGATTGCCATGGAAACAGTAATTAAGCTGCAGACGCTCCTTGAAGAGCTGGTGTCTCCGATGGCGACGTGGGGTTGAGCTCCAGACTGCCCATCCCGGGGGGCTTAGCTCCCAGGCCCAGTGGCTAGCCAGTCCCTGCTAATCATCGTGGTGTGGACCATCCAGTATCTGTTGACACTGCTGTGTGCTCGCTGGCTGCTTTTGCTAGTTTGCCTGCCTGTCCTGGAGTCTGTTTATCCAACTTCCTCCCCTCCATCCATCTGCCTGCCTCCCCATATGGGAAACAAACCTAAACTTGGCCCAGCTCCCTCCCACAAAAATAGCCGGGCCTTGGCAATATTCAAAGGGTATAAACTGGGCTGGAGACACAGGAGGGAGAGGCTTGTGGGTTAGATACTGGACGTGGGGTTACTGCAGTAGGAGGTGTGATTTCTGGCTCGGGCAGATGTACTCATGCTAGCTGTGATAGATATAGGCACGTCCCTGTGGTAGGACAAGGTGATGGCTTGGGCTAGCTGCCCAAATACAATCCTGCCTGAGATCTGTGGTATGTATATGGCCACTGCAGCCATGCCACTGCTGACGGGGGCAGCGGGGGGAGCAAAGGGGAGGGAACTGCCCCAGGCCCTGGGAATTCTAAAGGGCCCGGGGCGCCCAGCTGTTGCTACGGCGACAACAGCTGCAGCTGAAACCCTGGGCCCTTTAAATTGTGGCTGGAGCACTGTGTGGCAAGCTCAGAGTGGCTCTAAGGGTCGGGGGGGTTGGCAGATTGCGCTCTGGGCAGCACTGAGGACTGGCTGTGCTCAGCCCCGCCCCTTCTGCCCAAGGCCCCGCCCCTTCTGTGAGCCCCCCCTCCCCGCTTTCCCAAGGGCCCAGGGTGGCTGTCGGCTCCCTGGCACACCACTTTTTATATCACACTCACGCAGTTAAAGCGACCGGGTGTGCATCTTGATCTGGAAAGGACACCCCCTCTCCATTGAGGCTGTACCCTAAGAGTCAAGACATCTGGCTTCAGCTCCTGGCTCTGCCCCAAACACCCTGTGGGACCTTGGACAAGTCACTTAATCTCTCTGGGCCTCAGTTGTCTCATTTGTAAAATTAAGCTAATACACTTTGTCTGTCTTGTCCGACCAGACTGTGAGCACTTTGGGGCAGGAGCTGTCTTTCCCTTTGGAATCCATGGCCTTGATCTCTGCTGGTGCTTCTAGGTGCTACAAAGACCAGGTCTTTCGTGCTATGATTCTGGTCCAGTTCGGTGCATCTCCCCTGCCTTCCACAGGTGTCTAAAATACCTGATGGGCTAGAAGGGGTGGCTGCAAAGAAAGCTTTCACCATCTGGGGACCTGCATGTCTGCTGGCAATATCCTTGTAGATTTGGCCCTGCAAAAATGTTCCCTTTCCTACATCCCCCAACCCAGATGTTTTATATTCCGAGGTGTAAACCCCCAAAGGCAGTTGAGGGAGTTAAGCTTGCAAATCCAGTTATCTGTGAATGAAGATAAAATATCCCTCCTCTTTCTGCCACCCATCCCCTGCAGGTAGAATTTGCCTGTTTGTGCCCTTGGTATCAGCAGCAGGATGGAAGCGTGGTTGGATTTTGGGCTGAGGACAGGGTCCAATTTGATGACTGAGCAGAGTCAACATCGTGTGAAAACCAATGTGTGGGGTTTTTTTCTCTTTTTTTTTTTGGTCTGATCAGTATAAATCCAGAATAACCCCTTGGAAATCTATGAAATTATAGCAGCGGAATACTGGTATAAACTGTGATCATTTACTATGTGTACTGCAACCATGGCGACTGGCCCCAGTCCTGCAGACCATGCCCATTATGCTAGGGGCTGTACAAACACAGACCAAAGAGACAGCCCTTGTTCCAAAGAGTTTACAACCCAAGTAAATGAGATCAGACTCCAGCAGGGGGTGGGGTGTTGAGTTTGAGTGCCTTGCCAAATGTTGCTCCCCTTATGTTGAAGTGTGTATATGTGTGTGTGTGTGTAGACATGGAATATTTGGGAGGACAGCATGTGGAGCATATGAGCCTTTTTTGCAGGGCTGGGTGGGGGGGGGAGAAATGCAGATGTGTATATGTAGGTGGGTGTGTCTCCATAAGCGTGGTTGTGTTGGACAGGAGCTTGCCACATGTAGCAAATTCCACAACATCCTGGTAGAATATTTGCAAACATAGATATAACTCACTGTTCAACCAGAGCTTTGAGGTGAGACTGCACACCTGCGTGTGTGCGCGCACAATGATACGTTACCATTTGTTTACCTCTGTGCGTGTGTGCGCATGTATTTTTGCATGTAACAGGATTGGCCACCCTCCCTCGTGGTCAGGGTGACTCTGTGGCCTCAATTTTGCTTCTTTCGGGGCTCCTCAGTCGCTACAAAAAGGCTTTTCCTCATCTTCTAACAACAGCTTTCTTTAGGGTCTGGTTTAGCAACATAAAATTCAACAAATAAACACCGGCTTCTGCCCCAGCCCCACCTCCATGAGGTACTGGGAGAGCACCAAGAGTCAGCTCTCTGGGCCGCTGAGGAAGATACATGCCCTGCCTGCTTTCTTTGGCTTCTCCTCAAGAGAAAGACACAACTCCTGGTGGGGCTTTGCGCCTAGCCCTGACTGCCTTCCTCTGGGACTATTGCTGAAGGGCCCGCCACCCTGCCACAATGCACGCTCATATGCCTTGAGCTACCTCGTGGCTATGCAACTCACACCCCTCCTGGGTGTGCTGCACTGTCCCATGGGGTGGCACCGAGACCACTTACAGGGAGAGAATGAGTTCCTTCTATAGCCTTAGCTGAGAGGCAGCTGGCTTTTAGTTCAGGCTGGAGAAGCTCATGCACTAAGCTCCAGAGGTCCTAGGTTCAGTTCCGCCTCTTGGTGTTATGCTTATGCATCGGTAGCCCACTGTAGGGGAGCTGCTATAGGATCCCAGGTGGGATTTGGTGTGGATGACTCACCGCTCTCCGTAGTGTCTGCCGGCCTGTGACCCAGTAGCAAACAGGAGTTCCCGTTAGGAGAGAAAAGCTGATGAAGCTCTGCATGCACTGAAGCATTTCTACCTTGGTTGCTCCCCAGCTTTGTGTCAGCAGTGGGCAGGAGAGAAGCATAGAGATGGTGTTGTTTGAAGCTTCCCTGCCTGCTGGTGTGACTCAAACCTAATGCAAGAGGATGTGACCTGACTTGCCTGACTCTGTGTGTTCTTAGAAGGGGTGCTCAGAAGTTCCAGAGCCTGGGGGCAGACAGCAGGAGTTGGGACTCGAATGGCCCCTCAACCAGCCTCCTGCTCTCTGACATCTCCGGGCTGAGGCTGCGTGAAAATACAAGCAGTTGAGTCTTGCCTCCCTGAATTGCAGCGGGGGATCATTACCGAGAGCTGGACAGTATCTTGGGACCCTGCTCAAACCTCAGAATGGCAGGGGGGTGGTGTCTCTGAATGTGAACCCTACAAATCTTTGGAGGGACACTGAGGCTAGTAGTCACTTGCCTTGCTGCTGTGCAGTGATTGGCTTTCTGTCAGGACTGAAGTGGCACTGAAGTCTTTCAAACCATAGGCCCTTCATGAGGTGATGGAGCAAAGGCTAGCCCAGTATCTGCTGGATTCCTGCTGCTTTATACCGGGCAGCACCCTGCATTTGCAGTGAGTGATGGAAGGTGGGACAGGGTGATTGCCCCACATTAGAGCAAAAACAATTAAAAACAGCCCTGGGAGAGGGCTGGGGCTGAAGGCAGCCAATCAACGCCCAGCTGGGCTGTATAAAAAGGGCTGCAACGCAGAGGGAGCTCAGTCTCTCCAGCTTTGGAGATAGAAGGACTGTCTGCTGATACAGAAGAAGGTACCTTAGACTAGTGCTGGGAGGGGGCAGAGGAACTCTGGCCTGACCTGCTCCTAGGCTGAAGGCCTGATACAGGGGCCTGTGGAGGGACTAGAGCTGCATAGGGCAGCCAGGGGTAGGAATAGGCAGCAGGTCCACCCCTTTTGTTCAGACTCCAGTTTGCCCCTGAGGGAAGGGGCTAGATGAGGAACGGCAGTAGGTCTCTGAGGCAAGTGATGGGCTGAGGGGCCACTGGGTTCCTGGGGAGGCCCTCAGAACATGGGTGCTGCTGCAGGGCAGGACACAGGGAAAGGGGCCACTGTGGTCTGGGATGGATGAGGCACCTGAGGGGTGGAAATGGAAAGAGCAGGTGACAATGGGTGAGATGCCACCAGAAGGGGGTGCTACAGTGCTGAAGTGCGCTAATGCCCAGACTGACCAGCAGGAGGCGCCACCACGGTGAGTGTAACCTATCACAGAAGGGATGTAATGAAGGTGGGATTTGTTCTCATCTGCTGCACCCACAAGGCTGACTCTAGCAGCCCAAGTCCTCTCCCGGCCTTCGGATCCGTGCCTCTTTGCTGGCGGAGAATGAAGCTGAGGGACACAGGGATGACCAAAGCAGATGGTGGATTCCTGTTGCCCACCCTGCCAGCCCCAGTCAGCGTGACCCCTGGCAGAGCTGGACAGAAAACAGCTTTTGCATCCCACAAAATATTTTGGCATTTAAAAAAAATTGATAGAGGATGAAAAGTCAAAATATTGAAAAGTGCAGAGCCCAATAATTCACTCTGACTTCTTGCTAAAGAGCTTTGTGGCTTCCATAGTCAGTAACACGTCTGGGGGGGAGGGGATCGGGAACTAACCCAGGGGCTTCTAAGGGATTTCTGCTTGAGCCTGGCTTCTCGTTCCCACCCACCCTGGGGACTTGCTGACACAACCAGATCGCATCCCACTTCACATGTCAGTGCCACACACTCTAAGGGGCTTATTCCTCTCCCATCAGTGCACACACGCACAAAGGTGACCTGTGCATTAGGAGACATACATTAGGGAAATACAACCTAGATGGGGCTACTATAAGGTGGGTGCATAACTGGCTGGATAACTGTTCTCAGAGAGCAGTTATTAACAGTTCAGTCATGCTGGAAGGGCATAACAAGTGGGGTTCCGCAGGGGTAAGTTTCGGAACCGGTTCTATTCTATATCTTCATCAATTATTTAGATACTAGCCAATTAGCCTGCCATAAGATGGGATTTTCAGGTCTCTCCTCCATGTCGGTCTTCTCTCCTGAGCCTCCGGTCTCTCTCTCTCTCTCTCTCTCCTCCTATTGCCTCCCCCTCTCTCTCAGCTCTCCTCCGCCTTCTGCCTCTCTCTCTGTCTCTCTCTTTCTCTTCTCCCCCTCCTGCCTCTCACTCTCCCTTTCTCTTCTCCTCCTGCCTCTTACTCTCTCTTCGCTCTCCTCTGTCTCCGTTGGGGATGCACGCTTGTCCAGGCCCCGCCCCCGGGGCGTGTACCTCACCATCCCGCCTCCCCCTTTGCCTCCTGCCATGGCGCTCAGCTGACTTCTGTGCCGCTCAGCTGGGCTGCCGCACAGGAGCAAGCAGTGCAAACGGCCGCTCTCTCTTCTCCTCCTACTGCCTCGCCCTCTCTCTCTCTCAGCTCTCCTCCGCCTCCTGCCTCTCTCTGTCTCTCTTTCTCTTCTCCCCCTCCCGCCTCTCACTCTGTGTTTCTCTTCTCCTCCTCCTGCTGCATCTCTCTCACTCTCTCTTTCGCTGTCCTCTGCCTCCTCCATTCTCCTCTGTCTCCTCCACGTCCTCTGTGTCTGCTCCGCTTTCCTCCTTTTGAATCTGGTGCCCTTTCCTGACGTCAGAGACGCACGCTCATCCAGGCCCCTCCCCCTGGCTGTTCCCTCTGGGAGGTGCTGTTGCCTCCCGCCATGGCACTCGGCTGACTTCTGCGCCGCTCAGCCGGGCTGCCACGCGGGATCAAGCAGTGCAAGCGGCCATTTGGGCCCTGCGCGCCCCATGCAGCAGCCGCCCAGAGGGAACAGCCAACGTTTCAGTGTTACAGAGTCACAGACATTGGGCTACTATATATATATGGTTGGCACAGAAAGTACACTTATTAAGTTTGCAGATGCTACTAAGCTGGGAGGGGTTCCAAGTGCTTTGGTCAAAATCCAAAATTATCTGGACAAACTGGAGAAATGGTCTGAGGAATATAGGATGAAGTTTAATAAGGACAAATGCAAAGTACTCCATTTATGAAGGAACAATCTTTTTCACACATACAGAATGGGAAGTGACAGTCTAGGAAGGAGTCCTGCAGAAAGGGATCTAGGGGTCATAGTGGAACACAAGCTAAATATGAGTCAGCAGTGTGACACTGCAGCAAAAAAAGCAAACATGATTCTGGGATGTATTAACAGGAGTGTTGTGAGCAAAACACGAGGAGTAATTCTTCTGCTCTACTCTGCACTGATCAGGCCTCACTTGGCTTATTCTGTCCAGTTCTGGGCACCACATTTCAAGAAAGATGTGGAGAAATTGGAGAAGGTCCAGAGGAGAGCAACAAAAACGATTAAAGGTCTAGAAAACATGAGCTATGAGGGAAGACTGAAAACTGGTTTTGTTTAGTTTGGAAAAGAGAAGACTGAGAGGGGACATGATAGTGATTTTCAAGTATCTAAAAGGGTGTTACAAAGAGGAGGGAGAAAAATTGTTCTGCTTGGCCTCTGAGGACAGGACAAGAAGCAATGGGCTTAAACTGTAGCAAGGGAGGTTTAGGTTGGACACTAACTACCCTGACAGTTAGGAAGCTTTCCCTAAACACTGGAATAAATTACAAAGGGAGATTGTGGAATCTCGATCACTGGAGATATTTAAGAGCAGGTTAGACAGACATCTATCAGAGATGATCTAGATGGTGCTTAGTCCTGCCGTAAGGACAAGGGGCTGGACTTGATGATCTCTCGAGGTCCCTCCCAGTTCTAGAGTTCTATGGTTCTATGAAATACAGAGACCCTGCTGAGCACAGACATATGCACTCCAAGACCAACCGGTGCACAGTGAGGTCACACACTCAGACAGATGCACAGGGGCCTGTTGTCAGTGTCTCATACACACAGTGTAGCTTTGCCCCAGATATAAGTGTGTGTGTGTGTGTGTGTGTGTGTTCGTGTTCTGTCTCTTACACACACGTGCAGTGTCTTTGTCATGATCTTCCCGAGGCTCAGGGTGTAGCCCGCTGGAGATGAGGCTGCAGGATCTTTAAGGAGAAGCTCCACACTGAAACTGGTGCCTTCCGACCTCTTTGGGTTACTAAGTACCGGGCAGACCCCTGGGCGTTTGCAGGGCTGCA
The DNA here is from genome assembly GCA_032595735.1 of Pelochelys cantorii. NCBI lineage: Eukaryota > Metazoa > Chordata > Testudines > Trionychidae > Pelochelys > Pelochelys cantorii. The sequence continues at coordinate 11,457,410 of CM064353.1, read as the reverse complement.
CACAGTGTGAAGACCGGGGTGAGCCCTGTGCTGTGCTAGCAAGAGCTGGGGTATGGTTTCAGGAGCAAGAGGTAGTGCTTAGAAGCGAAAGGGAGAGGCACCCTAGGAGGAGCTGAGCTAGCTGGGTGGTGTGAGGTGGGGCAGCCCTGCCTCCGCCAGAGGAAAGTCTCAGAGGGGTAGCCAGGAAAGACAGCGGCTCTCAGTGCCAACGGGGTGTTGCCTGTCAGGCCTTATGAAAGGCCTGTGCATGGCTTAGAGCTCATGGTTATTCATGAGCTGCTCTCCATTAACCTTTCACCTCCAGGGGCTCCTCTTGTCATGGAGACGCCATTTCTCTCCCTTGCTCTCAGTTTTAGTGAGGAAGCAAATGAGCACTTTGCAAATGGCTTTGTCTCTGGATAGGGGGATGCTTAGCCAGGGGCGGGATGAGAAGGGGGCTAGGGACAGAAATATAGTGGAGAGAGAGAGAGAGAGAGAGAGAGAAGGGACAGGATTAAGGAGAGGTGAGATGGCCCCATCTCCATGGTCTAGCCAAAGGGTCTGATCCAGCACCCATGGGAGGCAATGGAAAGGCTCCCAATGGCAGCTCTTTGGATCTGGATCAGCCCAAGGTAGCACCAGATGGAGAAAATGGAGGGAGGAGAGGGAAGAGAAAGGAGTGGAGGAGACTCTCCTATCGCTTGTGTATAGTGCCTAGCGCAAGAGGGAATGTTAGAGGTGTAGGCATGTTGGAGCCAATGGGAACGATATTGACACATTTCCCTTATGCTGTCTTTGAGGTCAGGGAGGAAAGGGAACTCAATGCGAGAAGCTTTAATAAAACAGCTCTGGAATCATCTGCTTTTCTTCCCTATGTCCGGGCCTTCCCTTGTTCCATCTTTGCATGAATCTCTAACCATAGAACACTAGAACTGGAAGAGACCTGGAGAGGTCATCAAGTCCTGTCCCCTGCCCTTATGGCAGGACCCAGTACTATCTAGACCAGTGTTTCTTAAACTTTAAGACCGAGGAATACCAAGCAATATTTTTTTGTAATGAGGAACACCAAGGATTTTTTGTTGAGACAAAAAAAAAAAGGTCTGGGGGGTAAAAGGGTCAGGGGGAAAATTGAGCCCCCCCCAAAAAAGCTGCCTGCCCCTTTAAGGGTGGCCATTTTGAACTCCGTTGTTCTCTGCGGCACACCAGTGAGCCGCGGAACACAGTTTAAGAAACACCAATCTAGACCATCCCTGATAGATGTCTGTCTAACCTGCTCTTAAATATCTCCAGAGATGGAGATTCCACAACTTCTCTAGGCAATTTATTCCAGTGTTTAACCACCCTGACAGTAAGGAAGTTTTTCCTAATGTCCAACCTAAACTTCCCTTGCTGCAATTTAAGCCCATTGCTTCTTGTCCTATCCTCAGAGGCCAAGGAGAACAATTTTTCTCCCTCCTTCTTGTAACACCCTTTTAAATATTTGAAAACTGTTATCATGTCTCCTCTCAGTCTTCTCTTTTTCAAATTAAACCAATCCATTTGTTCAGTCTTCCCTCATAGCTCATGTTTTCTAAACCTTTAATCATTTTTGTTCCTCTTCTGTGGACTTTCTCCAATTTCTCCACATCTTTCGTGAAATATGGTGCCCAGAATTGGACACAATACTCCAACTGAGGACTAATCAGTGCAGAGTAGAGTGGAAGAATCACTTTTTGTGTTTTGCTCACAACACTCCTGTTAATACATCACAGAATCATGATTGCGTTTTTTGCAACAGTGTCACACGATGGACTCATATTTAGCTTGTGTTCCACAATGACCCCTAGATTCCTTTCTGCAGTATCCTTTCTAGACAGTCACTTCCCATTCTGTATGTGTAAACAATCAGTTTTCCTTCCTAAGTGGAGTACTTTGCATTTGTCCTTATTAAACTTCATCCTATTTATCTCAGACCATTTCTCCAGTTTGTCCAGATCATTTTGGATTATGACCCTATCCTCCAAAGTGCTTGCAACCCCTCCCAGCTTGGTAGCATCTGCAAACTTAATAAGTGTACTCCCTGTGCCAATATCTAAATAATTGATGAAGATATAGAACAGAACCAGTTCTGAAACTTACCCCTGAAGAACCCCACTTGTTATGCCCTTCCAGCATGACTGTGAACTGTTAACCATTCTCAGAGAACAGTTATTATCCAACCAGTTATGCACCCACCTTATAGTAGCCCCATCTACATTGAATTTCCCTCGTATATTGATAAGGAGGTCATGCAAGACTGTACCAAATGCTTTAGTCTAGGTATACCACATCTACTGCTTCCTCCTTATCCACAAGGCTTGTTATCCCATCAAAGAAAGCTATCCAATTCAAGGCTTGGACTTATTCCTGCCTTTGCTCTGGGTTTAGTGTAGGACCATGAGCTGTTCACAGCCCCACCCTCTGACTCAGTTTTCCCATCAGTAAAATGGAGAATATAAGCCTTCCCTACCTTGTGGGAGTGGTGGGTGAAAAGGAGTTGTGATGGTTAATGTGGAATTTGTCCTCTCCGCAGAGGACTAACAGAAGGCATCAGCACTGCATAAAGGCCACTTAATCCCTCTAGTGGGTACAATTTGGTGCACAGGCCAGTTGCACAAGAGTGAATTCACTCAACTAGCCCCCTCAGATGAAAGGTGCTGCAAGAGTGCATAGTGTCATAGGAGGCAGTATACCTAGTCTGGACTGGGGCTCTGAAGACCTGGGTTCTATTTCTAACTCTGCTACTACCCTCCTGGGTGACCTTGGGCAAGTCATTTTGCTACTCCATGCCTCGGTTTCCCCATAATGATCCTGGCCTCCTTGGTAAAGAGCTACTGTGGAAAAGTGCTAGGTAAGAGCTGGATTTTACTCTTCCCACTGATACTGGAGTAACAGCCATAGTCCCTCTTTGGTGCTCGTAAGCAATCTCATGCTTCAGGCTGCTGGTTTGAGCCAAGGGGCAGGCTGCTCAGCTGGTGCTTATTAGTGGAGCTGCGCTGACTTCCACCAGCAAAGGATCTGGCTCGGGGAGCTCCCTCTGCCAGCTGGAAGAACGCTCTGATTGAAGAAATCTCTTGCAGCCCAGTGCCTTTTGCTGTCATTCCCCTGCTGCACGGGGCTGCCAGATTCTCATCTGCAGGAGGGGGTCATTCTCTCTGGATGACAGGAGTTCTGGGAAATCTCTCTGCCTTGGCAGTTGTGTGCTAATTACTCTGACCTTTGCTTGAGCAGGGGATCCTTCAGCGGCAGGCGAGGCATCAGCCGTGTCATTTACTATGCAAATTGAGACCATCAATTATGTCCAAGAGGTCCTGGAATGTTTAATTTTCTTTCTCTTTTCTATTTTTTTTTTACTGAAGCTTGCCAAAAAAATTGCAGCAAGGCGCTGTTGGTTTTTGGCGGGGCCAGGGCTGGCAGGCATTCAGGGTTCAAGCCCCGTGGGCAGGAACGTGGTTAGTCATCCTATTTTCTTCTCATTCATTCTCTTTCTTAAAGTTTTAATTAGCTGCTACTTCAGATGCCCAGCAGATTGGCTTGGCGAGGAGGTTGCGGAGCTCCCCTCTCTGTGATCAAGAGGTCACCCTAGCTCAGTGAAGAGCAGAGGAGCTGCTATCCCCAAATAAGACAGAAAATCATCTGGCCCCATCACCTGTCTGCTACAGCGAACAAAGCCAGATGCTTCAAGGGAAGGGGTGAAACTCTTCCGAGGTGTGAAATGCTCCCCTCCATGGAGGCTCCTGCCTGAGGTCTTGTACCATTTAAACTGCAAGGACTTGGACCTGGTACCGCGGTGGATTTCACCCAGGGTGTGTCTACACCGCACTCTTAGCTCGAAATAAGCTACGTAATTTGCCTTACACAGTGCCAAATTTAAAATAATTCGCTATTCCAAAATTCCCCTTAATCCTCATTTCCTCCTGACCCAACAGCGGCCTGGAGCATGAGGGTCAAAAGCCCTATTTAGCCTCCCTGGCATAATTGCTGGTTAGAAACGAAGCCCATTTCTCCTGGAATTCCAGGTGGTGGCACCAGAGATTAATTTGCCCCTGTTATTTATGATAATAATAAGGTATATCTCCATATATATCTCATAGAACTGGAAGGGACCTTGGGAGGTCATCAAGGCCAGTCCCCTGCCCTCATGGTAGGACCAAGTACCACCTCTGGCAGATTTGCTCCAGCTCCCTAAATGGATCCAGATCACAACCCTTGGTTTAGCAGGCCAATGCTCAAACCACTGAGCTATCCCTCCCCCCAGAAGGTGTCTGTTCTGTGTTTGTACAGCACCTACCACAATGGGGTCTTGCTGGATGACGGGGGGGCGGGGCTAGGTGCGACCACAATACAAACACATACAATGGAAACAATTGATATATTTCAAATGGCCCCAGTGCCAGATTATTCCAGAGCCATTAGGTAACTAGAACAGAACATCTGTGGTCCATCGCGAACCAGAGTAGAGACTAAACTGGTGATTGCCCATTTCTGGGAGGACAGGGAGCTCAAAACGGAAAGGGCCATGCTGGATTTCAATAGGTCTGAAATCCAGAGGGTGTTGAGCCAGTGTTTACATGCACCATTGCAAGAAGCAGGGCAGGGACACAACAAAAAAGAGAATCTTAAATGATGAATGCAAGGGTGGAGGCAGGGGGATGCTGCTTTGAGCTCTGAGGTTGTGGAGAGGGTGAGGGCAGAGGAAGGCTTGGTGGAGACACCGGCGAGTGGGGAACTGCTGAAGAAAGGAGACGGAGGGGAGCAGCGCCTTGAAATGACAGACAATGAAAGGAGTAGGTGGATGGGAGAGATTAGCTCTCGAGACGCCTGATCGGCGGCAGCGACACGACAAAGGGATGACGATGCACATCAAAGCGAGGCGTGAAAAAACAATCTGCGGCAGTGGAAATACGGCGAAGATTTTTGTCTCTTCCCCGGGTGTGTACCCGAGGGGGGAAGAATCTAGTGAGCAAATCTATTCGGAGCACTCAGGGGCCACCTCACAGCCCGCTGGAGACAACAAGTGTCAGCCCTGGGTGGGGGCAGACGGAGAAAGACAGCCCTGTGGCAGCCACTCATGCTTCTGGCTGAGCAAGGGCACACGCTCTCGATGGTTACATGACACAGTGGGGATGGAAGGCGCTCTGTTCGCTTGTCGTATTGCATGGGATTTCTACTGTCCTGGACTGCTCTGTTGTAACTCTGTGCGTGCGTACTGCCTCGGTGCCCGGCTGGGGATGGGAGGTTTGACTGAGGGGAGGCTGCTCAGCTCAGCACGTACACAATGGCTCAAACTCTCTTGTAACCTGAGCCTAGGTGGGAGATGCAATCAGGTGACACTTTTGCCTCTGAAGCTGGACAAAGGAAGGGTTGGGCCTGCCTGCAGGGCTGGGGCCAGTTGCTGAGTGTATGAGGGAGTCTCAGCAGGCTTAGGATGCAGGGAGGGGGCCCAGGGCGCTGGATCTGGGCCCCCCTCTCCCCAGGATGGATTGGACTGCCTGCTTCTGGTTCCTGTGGTAACAACAAGTGTATCCCACGCTGTATCCCTGTGAACCAACAAACCTGTTCTGCCCGCTGGCTGACAGTCACGTTTGGCTACAGATGGAGGGCCGGGCCTGGAGACTCCCCCACACTCTGTGACAGGTTATTTGTTCCAGTAACACGGAGAAGGCCATGTGAGGTCATGGCCCTGTTGTGGTAGGTGCTGCGTGTCCCCCCCCCCCCGACACACACACAGCGTGTCCCCCTGCCTCAGTGAGCTCATAGTCTATAGACCAGACACACAGGGTAGGAGAAGAGAGCTGAGCTCAGGTCTCTTGGTGCTGCTGCTGATCATAGAAGCATAGAGCTGGAAGAGACCTCAAAAGGTCATCAAGTCCAGCCCCCTGCTCTAGGCAGGACCAATCCCAACTAAATCAACCCAGCCAGGGCTTTGTCAAGCCGAGACTTAAACACCTCTAGGGATGGAGACTCCACTACTTCCCTAGGTAACCCATCCCAGTGCTTCACCACTCTCCTAGTGAAATAGTTTTTCCTAATATCCAACCTGGACCTCTCCCACCGCAAATTGAGACCATTGCTCCTTGTTCTGCCATCTGTCACCACTGAGAACAGCCTTTCTCCATCCTCTTTAGAAGCTTCCTTCAGGAAGTTGAAAGCTGCTATCAAATCCCCCCTCACTCTTCGCTTCTGCAGACTAAACAGACCCAATTCCCTCAGCCTCTCCTCGTAGGTCGTATGCTCCAGCCCCCTCATCATTTTGGTTGCCCTCCACTGGACCCTCTCCAATGCGTCCACATCCTTTTTGTAGTGGGGGGCCCAGAACTAGACACAATACTCCAGATGTGGCCTCACCAGAGCTGAATAAAGGGAATAATGACATCTCTGGATCTGCTGGCAATGCTCCTCCTAATGCAACCTAATATGCCATTAGCCTTCTTGGCTACAAGGGCACACTGTTGACTCATATCCAGCTTCTCAACCACTGTAACCCCCAGGTCCTTTTCTGCAGAACTACTACTTAGCTGGTTGGTCCCCAGCCTGTAGCAATGCTTGGGATTCTTCTGTCCCAAGTGCAGGACTCTGCACTTGTCCTTGTTGAACCTCATCAGATTTCTTGTGGCCCAATCCTCCAATTTGTCTAAGTCACTCTGGACCCTATCTCTGCCCTCAAGCATATCTACCTCTCCCCCTAGCTTAGTGTCATCTGCAAACTTGCTGAGGGTGCAATCCATCCCCTCATCCAGGTCATTAATAAAGATATTGAACAAAACTAGTCCTAGAACCAAACCTTGGGGCACTCCGCTAGAAACTGACTGCCATCCTGACATCGAGCCGTTGATCACTACCCGGTGGGCCTGGCCTTCTAGCCAGCTTTCTATCCATCTTACCGTCCATTTATCCAATCCATATTCCCTTAACTTGCAGCAAAGAATATTGTGGGAGACTGTATCAAAAGCCTTGCTAAAATCAAGGTATATCACATCCACTAACTTTCCCATGTCCACAGAGTCAGTTACCTCATCATAGAAGCTAATCAGATTGGTCAGGCATGACTTGCCCTTTGTGAATCCATGCTGACTATTCCTGATCACTTTCCTCTCTTCCAAGTGCCTCAAAATGGATTCCTTAAGGATCCCTTCCATGATTTTTTCAGGAACCGAGGTAAGACTGACCGGCCTATAGTTCCCTGGATCGTCCTCCTTGCCTTTTTTGAAGATGGGCACTACATTTGCCTTTTTCCAATCATCCGGGATCTCTCCCGATCTCCACGACTTTTCAAAGATAATGGCCAAAGGCTCCTCAATGACATTTGCCAACTCCCTCAGTACCTTCGGATGCATTAAGTTCGGACCCATGGATTTGTGTACGTTTAGCTTTTCTAAATAGTTCCTAACCTGTTCTTTACCCACTAAGGGCTGTCGATCTTCATCCCATCTTGCATTACTTAGCGCATTATTCTGGGAGCCGACCTTGTCCGTGAATACAGAAGCAAAGAAAGCATTGAGTACTTCAGCTTTCCCCACATCATCTGTCACTAGGTTACCTCCTTCATCCAGTAGGGGCCGCACACCCTCTCTGATCACCTTCTTCTTGTTAACATGCCTGTAGAAACCTTTCTTGTTATCCTTCACATCCTTTGCCAGTCGCAATTCCAATTGCGCTTTCGCCTTCCTGATAACCCCACGGCATTCTCGAGCTATACATTTAAACCCCTGCCTGGCCATTTGTCCAAGTTTCCACTTTTTGAAAGCTTCCTTTTTGTGCTTAAGTTTACCAAGGATTTCCCGTTAGCCAGTCCGGTCTCCTACCATGTTTGCCTCTCTTGCTACGCATCGGGATGGTATCTTTCTGTGCCTTCAGTAAGGCTTCTTTAAAATACTGCCAGCTGTCCTGGACTCTTTTCCCCTTCATGTTAGCATCCCAGGGGATTCTACCCATCAGGTCTCTGAGGGAGTCAAAATCTGATGATTCACTGGGTGACATGGGGCAAGTCACTTCCTCTCTCCCCATCTTCAGTTCCCCGTCCATAGCATGGAGATGGCCTGACGGCCCTTCACCCATTGTCATCTGCCTGGTTTGCTTAGTCAGTGAGCTTTTTGGGGCAAATAATTCTCCTAAGGAATTTATGAAGCTTTACTGCCATTCAGCTTCCACACACACATTCCTTTATTAGGCTCGGAGGCCACTTGTTACTGGTCACAGCCAAAATATCAATAGAAGTGTTGCGGTGGGCAACCTGCATGCAGCCCATTGGGGTTCTACGTGTGGCCTGCAAGACGTTTTGTTCACCATTGCCTGCGCACACGGTCGCCAGATTCTGCTGGTTTTCATCTGTGTCGGTGTTTTTTCCCATTAATGCTAAAGTGACACACATGCAAAGCAAGGGCACGTCACGTGAGGTGGGGGTCATTGCACACACTGACCTGGAGAGCCGTGCGCTCCCTCTGCAGCCAATCACAGTGCTGGTACGGTTCAATCGGCACCTGCCTGTGAACTCCAGGTGTGCAAGTGTAAGCCACATACCTACTGTGGGTCGCTGTCCCATGTAGTGGCTTTTAGACCATTTACAGTGAGATAAGAACAAGGGAGCTCTACAGCCTAAGCTGAGAGCCAGCTGGCTTTTAGCTCACGCTGTAGAGGCTCCTACACTAAGCTCCAGAGGCTCTAGGTTCAAATCCACCTGGGTGTGGTTACAGAAGCACAGTGAGCAAAACTACCCTACCCTATTCTGGGAAACTGTCTTGGTTACAACAATCTTGTGGCTCCCTGAGATGAAGGAGGGCCGCTCACGTGGCCCCTCTCCCTATCCTAGGTTGCCCCTCACAGTATAACACCTAGCAACAATATTCCTGTAAGCATTGGCCATCATAATTACAACAGGCACAGAATCCAAGAACGCCTCTGTGGCTCCAGAGAGGCAAGACAAAGCTGGGCCCTTGCTTTGTATTCACAATAACAAACAAGCCATGTTGCCACTGGCGACTGGCTGTTAGCCAAAGCTAGAGGAGGGAGGTTTAGGGAGCAGGTTCCCAGTTCACCCTGTTGTCTTTGCCTCTGTTACTTCCCCTACCCCAGCCTTAGAGACGATATCACTGATATTCCATGGTTTGCTACAACATTCACCCAAACAATTTTTCTTTCTCAAGATTTTATCCTCTTTGGTCTCATGCTGGGAGCCGGTTCCTCGTGCTGACACACACAACTTACAACCATAATTTAGCTAGGTCCCATATAGGCCTGTGTTTCTATCGGTCGGGCCATTCTCTCGCTATGTGTTTGTGCGACTCCCGGCGCTATGTGGGGCCCGATCCTGCCTGGAGCCTCTACGTGCATTTATGCAGAGCATATTGGCGTTAGCTGCCCCTCCCCATGTGAAAAGGCCTCACATTGGTCTTTGGCTGGTTTCTTCAGGCTATAAATAACCAGCATTCCCCACAGGCCCCAAATGCCATGCATATCCCAGAGGCTGCAGTGCCGTCAGCAGGGGGTGCCAAGGTTTGCCCCCTCAGAGATGTGTCAAACGTGGGACTCAAGAGCGGGCCCCCAGCAGTTGGGTATCCACTCCACATACAGAGCAGGTGTCTGGAAATGGAGTCCAGCTGGGGCGGGGGGGGGGGGTTGAGGGCCTCTCGAAACACACCATGTCTTGTCTGCCTGCAGGGGGAGTGTGCGTGGCCCAGTCGGTCAAGATCCCTCGGGAGCCCAAGGCGGGCGAGTTTGATAAGATCATTCGCCGTCTCCTGGAGACCTCCCACGCTCGGGCCGTCATCATCTTTGCCAATGAGGACGATATCAGGTGAGGGGAGAATGGGCTGGAGAATGGGGTGAGGGGCAAACTGGAAGATCCTTCCCACTCCTTCGGCATGGCAGTCTGTGTTTTACAGGCTGCAATGCAGGAATTAATCTCATCCTAAGCATGCTGCCTCCCGTGTTGTGATTTGCTGCATACTGTATATAATTATAATGAGAGGAGTGAAGGCTAATGGTTAGAGCAGCAGTCTGGGAGTCAGGGGTCTAATCTTGACTTTGCCACTGACTCTGTGTGACCTTGGGCAAGTCATTTACACCCATGTTTCCAGAAGGGGCTGCTAGTTTTGGAGGGCTCCATTTCTGGGTACCCAGCCTGAGTCCCTTAAGAACATACTCCGTTCCCGCAGTGCAGTGGGGAGCTGCGGCAGATAAATCAAGGTGACATCCTGTGGTTTACGTTGTTTATGGAGCCTAATGATTCGCAGTGATTTACACCTGATTTTTGTAAGTGTCTAATTTGTTAATCAGCAAACATTATGTAAATATGGGTAAACTGGGATTTTTAAAGCCGTTTACATCAGATATGGAAATGATCAGAGTTTCTTTCCCTCCCCTTAATAGAAATGTCTGAAAACCTGACATTTGCGCTCGCTCGCTTCTGTGCTGAGGAATCAGGGATTTCCCTTGCCGTGTAAATGGCAAGCACCACACAACAGGAGTTTGTAAACATTTACCCATGCAAGGGGGGTGTGCACACTGGGGAATTACATCCTATTAACACTCATCAACACACACAAACACCCCTGGAAAATGCAGTTCTCTGTAGCAGTAGCCTGATCCCTCCGGGTGGTCAGACTCAGCTCTGTGACACTGGAGGAATTAGTCTGACCTCAGTGGTATCGCTTCAGATTTACTGCTGTGTGAATGGGACTGGTGACCGGCTCCTGGCCTACGGTTCAGCAGAGATGTATGCAGCATCAGTTTGCCTGTTTTTGTGGGCCAGTTGCCCCACTGGTGTAAATCAGAAGAGCTGCATTGACGTGAATGGGGCTGCCCCATATACACCAGCTGAGTTGGCCCAGGCATGAGTGTTTAACCCTGTCATAGTGCACCTGCCTAGCACAAAAGGGTGCTGGTCTTTCACTAGGGCTCCTGGGTACCAGGGTCATTCAAAGGGAGCCTAAATTAATCATTTTCATTAGGATTGTGGTAGCGCACAAGGCCCCATTTGGGATTGGAGCCTCCTTGTGATAGGGGCTAAACACAGGAAAAGACACCATGCAGCTTTTAAGGACCAGATGAGCTGGTGTCATGTGGTGTAGCTCCATTCATTGGCCTAACATCAATTTACACCCACTCAGAGCAGGTCCTAGACAATGTTTTCTCTAAGCTGTTCAACTTGCGGGGCTGCTCAGGAGAGATTCAAATGCTGCCCAGCTAATTAGCAACCACAGCTGGCTGCAGTGGATAGCATGTGTAGAAACGGGTGGTGCATATCACATCATGCCTCAGTGCACAGAACAAAAGTAATTCTGCACATGCATGGAAGAGCAACAGAAGCAAATCCCCAGCTGCCCCTGATGCCCTCTCAAACCAACTTGATCTGAGTTCCCTGCCTGGGCTGCTATTGTGCCGCTTGCTGCTGACCCTCCCCTGCTTGTCACCGGGCCGGGGGGCAGCTAGCTCTAGGTGCTAGGGAAGTGGCCATGCAGCAGGGAGTGCTGATTGGCCAGGCTTGCGTCACAGATGTTCGGCATCCCTGTGGCTCTGTGGAGTGTGACTTTTTAAAGAAAATATAATGCTGCCATCTGGACTAGGGTAGCAAGTAATTAAATTGCTGACATAGGAGGTGTGAGTCATAAATCTGTCTTTATGCTTAATGAGAAACAACTGGTGTGTGGGGGGTGTAAATTCTCTTCCCAACAGTGCACCTACGGCTCTATCTACCCCAGGGAAGTCCGTCTCAGTTACTTCAGTGAGTTTTGGGGCAGGTCCCCAGAGTTAGCTGAGCAGCGCTGGGGCGGAGCGAGAAGAGTGTGATGAGACAAGCCAGGAGGACAGGACAGAGGCATGGAGATTTATGGGCCTGTTATAAGAGCTTAGACAGGCAGAGCTGGCCGGATGCTGAGCGGTGCAGAGCGCTGGAAGGCACAGGCATTCAGCACCGCTCGGGATCCAGCCCTCAAGGGAGTTGGAGAGAATAAAGAAGTTGTGTTTTAGAGGCGTGGAAGCTGAAATCAGTGAGACCAGGCCAGAGCTTCAGGGGCTGTACAGACACATGGGGAAGGATTGGCTCTGCCCCACACACCTTCCAGGGTGCTTGAGCATCATGCAATGAAATCGTGTTTCAAAGGAGCGCCCCCCCCCCCCCGCGCTAGGGTCAGGCAACCCGGCTCTGTTGAGGCCCAGGGGCCCGGCCCGTTGATTTCAGCGGAAGGATGCCCGTGAGTGCCAGGCTGGGGAGAGAGCGGGGGTGCTGAGTCTCGAGGGCAGAGTGTTCTGTCGCCGGCAGCATGGCAGTGGCTGGCTGCCCGGGCGGCATTCGGGCGCCGGGCAGTGCTCCACCCAGGGGCTGCCCTGGTAGGAACATACGTCTCACTCCAGCAGCTCGCGAGGCTGACCCGAGCTGCCTCCCTGCACGCATGGAACCTCCTCCTCAGCGCTGGAGCCTTTCCAGCCTGCTGCTGCGTAACCTGATTTTTGCCTAATGTGCAGTAATTAAGGGGGGAATTGAATTACCTGTCAGCCAGTATGCAAATGGGGCTGGAGAGCCAGACGCGCACAGCTCCCACAGGAGGAGGTGAAGGAAGTGCAGCTGAATGGCGGCGGCGGGGGCTGGGCCAGCTGCGTGCTCTGTTGCTCAGCTGGGGCTGGGGTGCATTTCATGCTGCTGCTCCAGTTCACCCTCCCTGGCTGCAGCATGCCCCTAAGCCCCCCCGCTTATTGGCTCGCTTCTCCCCATTGCTGTGGCCTCCTGCCCGTTGTCTTCACAAGACACAAGCATCACCCCCAGTCCCGTGCTCTGTGGGTCAGGGATGTCCCTCTCTGGCTTGCACCCCACTTTCCCACACAGCTTCTTCTCTTCTCCTTGCCTGCCTCCTCCTGGCGTTCCCCTTGCACCTCACTTGCTCCCTCCACCATCCCTTTCTGCTTTCACACATGCCCCCATCCCTTCCGCCTTAGCCTGCCTTCCTCCCCACCCTGTGCTGCAGGCTGGGTTAGAATCACAGGGCAGCCGCCAGTGGAGCAACAGGGCAGGGTAAATTATTCAGTGATTTTTCCACTGATTGCCTGACGCTCTGCAATATTAATAACTCTCTTGCCTGCAGCATTTCCCTGCTTAGATACCAGGGGTGTCATTCTCCCCAGCCCTGTGACTGGCACCGTCCTTTCCATCATGGCAGGGTGGGGACTGTTCTCTCTGGGCAGCACATCCTTCTTTGCCTCCCCATCTCCTGCACCCTCTGTGCCCGTGCACTGCAGGGCTGGGTTTCGGTAGAACAAGGAGTGGAGTCTCATGTCCTTTTCCCTTTGCAGCACGAGAGCCCAGCAGCCGGAGATAGGTAGGAAGTGGGAGTCAGATGGCAAGACAAGAAGGGGGTAGACTGAAGGTGTGCCAGCAAAGGGGATGGAGACAGAATGAGGAAGAGAGTGGAGGAGGCACAGCTATATCAAGCCCTGTACCACAGCCCCTCTGTGTTACATCTGCTCTATGCCCTCCATTCACTTTTCTTGTTATCCCATTGGCACACCAGTTGAGCTGGTGAGAAATGCAGAAAATCAGACCCTCTGCTGGTGTCAATTCGGGTGGCTTTCATGCAGCATAGCATGGGTTTGACTAGAAGTTTGATTTGTTAACCGGACTAGTTAAACCAGCGTCAAAGGCTGTGGGACACTCTAATTTTGGTTTAAACAGGTTTGTTATGATGTAACTCAAGGCTCAATCTACTGACACCGTTCCCCCGTGTCACTGAAGGTGTGGTATTAAACTTAGCTAAGCTAAAATCAGCTCTTCGTAAAACAAAATTAGACTGTCCTCCCAGACGGTTGCACTGGTTTAACAATGGCTGAATCAAACCAGTGCACACGTTTGTCTAGACAAGTCACAGCTGTGGTGAAGCCAATGGGACTAGTTTGATTTACAGCAGCTCGGGATCTGGCCCACAAGGTGAAACCCTGCTCCCACGTAGGGTTGCAGAGTGAGAGCAGAAGTTGCCTAATAACATATTGATCACAGCTCCCGCCCAGAGTTCCCTGTAAGTTGTGTGCTTGGGCGGCCACTCCGAATAGATTCAAATACCCGCCCCCAGCTGATTAGCACAGCGCCCACAGCCAGCAGTATGTGTTTCTGTTGTGGTGCACATCCACACATGCCTTGGTGCATGTAACAAAATGTATTCTGCACATGGATGGGAAAAAAATGAGAGGGAACATTGCTCCCACCCTAAATGTTTTAAAATGTATTTGTTCCATAATTTTTCTCGGGGATGAAGCTAGACACACTCCACATTAGTTGCCATGATTTCTAGTTTTCCCCCCCAAGACTGGTTTTGAAGCTGGGGTCAATCCAAAGCCACTGGGAAAACCTGGAGGTAGAAACTGGGTTCCAGAGCCAGGGGATCAAAGCGGAGGCCATAGTCAGCCAGAGCCAAGTGTCAGACTGAAGGGTAGGATGGGAGCAAGCAAGGTAGCAGGCAATGAGGGAGTTGAGGCAGAGGCAGGACAAAGGCAAGGCTGGGCGGGAGGCAGGAGCACCAGGAGCAGGCACAGTGGTAGGCGACGTGAGTACTGACAAGCTGGTGAACTGCTGTCACTGGCTTATGAGTCACTCAGATTACGTGGCTAATCAGGCAGCCCACTGCAGGCCAGCTGGATTGATGAGGCTGCGGGGAGACTAGCTCTGCTGGGACTCTTGATTTCTGACTCACAACCCCCCCATCCTTTGTTGCTTCCTAAGGCCAGGACTAGAGTAGACTTGGAAGGTCAGCTTAAGGTATGCAACTCCAGCTACGTAAATAACATAGCCGAGCTTGGCGCCGATGTCACAGTTTGTTCCCATCTGCTTCCCTTACTCCTCATGACTGAAGAGGAGCAGCGCTGATGAGGAGGACAGGGTGCCCTCAGCATTCGATTTAGCAGGTCTTGACTAGACCTGCTAAATCGAGCGCCAGAAAATCGATCTCTGGCACTGTATGTATAGACGTGACCTCAATTTCTTGGGCCTTTCCAGAAGTCGGTGATGCGCAATGTCCCAACCTGCTAATTAACAATGGGATGTTTATTCTGCCACGTACCCTGTGATCCTTTAATCGCTTTTTAATCAACAGCAGTATTGACAGGTTCTCCTTTGCTTCCTCATAAAGAAGACAGGTCATTGACTCCGAGCGATCTGGGTCCTTTGGGGGCAAGCAACCAATGTGTGTTTTAATGTAGCTAACTACAGATGTATAGATCTAAGAATGAAGAATGCAGGCTGGACCCACAGGGTGGGGGACTCTAGCTTGGGCAGCAGCGATGCTGAAAAGATTCGGGGGTTGCGGGAGCTATTCAGCTGAATGTGAGCTCCCAGTACAATGCTGGGGCCAAAACCGCAAATGTGATCGTGGGATGCCTCAGCAGGAGACTCTTGGATAGGCATGCCGAGGTTATTTTGCTTCTGTGTGCGGCACTGGCGTGGCCGCTGCTGCAACGCTGGGACCAGGGCTGGCACCCACAGGTCAAGATTGATGTGGCTAAATTGGAGAGAGTTCAGAGCAGAGGCACGGGAAGGATTATCGGGTTAGCCAACATGCCTTGTAGTGATTTGGGCTCCCCATCCTGTGCCTGCTTCCTCTATTCCATGCAAAGGCTCCGAGCTCAGACCCTGCCGTTTGGCTTTTTTCTGCGCAGGAGGGTGCTGGAGGCAGCGAAGAGGGCCAACCAGACCGGGCACTTCATCTGGATGGGCTCAGACAGCTGGGGCTCCAAAATCTCCCCTGTGCTGCACCTAGAGGAGGTGGCCGAGGGATCTGTCACCATCCTGCCCAAGCGCGTGTCTGTCAAAGGTACGTGGGACCTGAGGCTGCAGCTTACCCGGCGGTGGCTTCAGGCTGGAACGCGGGTGGAGCTAAGAGAGGGGGTGGAGCTTGGGTGAGTATTGTCACTCTCCATCCCCATTTTGAACCCTCCTGCTTCCCTGATAAAGGGTTCATCCGGTACCTTCCCTGTCTCCTCTTCTGTGCTGTTCTTCCCCATTCCCTCAGCCCTGCTGCTCCTCCCTCCTGCCTCTCTGGCATGCCACTCACCGGTTACACCCTGGCATCTCTCCTTTTTCCCCTTTGCAATGGCACCAAGCAGAGGCAAACCCCGAATCCATTGCACATGCACACACACACCATGGTGCCTCTGTGGGAGTGCCCGAAAGATGGAGAGCCCCCTTGATCATGCAGTGACCTTTGACCAGCGAGGAAAATAATGCAAGTTCTTGTCCAGGTGGCGATCTAGGTACAGTCAGAACTGGATTTCGGTGCCCGGCTGGCAGGAGTGCCAGGCATAGTCCCTTAGGGAGGAGGAAGAGCTGGAACTGGATTTCGGTGCCCGGCTGGCAGGAGGTGCTAGACATAGTCCCTTGGGGAGGAGGAAGAGCTGGAACTGGATTTCGGTGCCCAGCTGGCAGGGGTGCTGGGCATAGTCCCTTGGGGAGGAGGAAGAGCTGGAACTGGATTTCGGTGCCAGTCCATTGGGGAGGAAGAAGAGCTGGAACTGGATTTCAGTGCTTCTCCAGAATGCAGAGAGCCTCCACCTGCCTCTCACACGTCCGTGGCTTAGAGAAAGCCTCCCTGAGAGCCCGGTAATTATTCTGAAGCACTGGGGTGAGTGATGGATCCCAGGTGAAGTGGATAAAAGGCTGGCAAATGGAGGCATTATCAGGACACTTGCAGTGAATTATTCAATAAAGCATCATCATTCCTTTGCCGTGGGTGGGTGGGTGGGTGGGTGGCTGCTGTGCATTAGCAGAGGGCATCTTGGCACAGGGGAAGAGCAGCACAATTAGCAGGCCCGTTCCCTTAGCACCAGGCTCCCCATCCAGGAAAGCCTTAGCACTTGGGAAGCTTAAAGCACCCCCCTCTTCCATGGCCAGCCTGCTCAGCCTTACAGGGGCCAACCCCTCTTGTTAGCTCCCTAGAGATGGGGGTGGGAGACAGCTCCAGCTCCAGCTCCAGCTCCAGCTCCGACTCTGCCCTGCTCAGGATCAGGCATGGATCAGCATGGCCCCATTGCCAGCAACACTGTGGATCTGGCCTTTTGAAAGGCAGTGTTGTCCAGTGGTTAGAGCACGGTTGGGACGCCTGGGTTCTACTGGTAGCTTTCCCACTGACTGACTGTGTGTGTTCCCCCTCCCCTCTCATCCCCCCTGCCCATCCCTACTGTATGAGAGAGATGTTGATGCCTGCCTTCTCGGGTGGGTAGGAAGACTAGTGAAGGAGTGTTTGGAAAGTGCTGTGAGATACCTGGATAGCAGGTGCTGTGGAAGGACAACATAATCTGACAGGAGTGACTGCCCACCACGGAAATGCAGCCACCTCTGGGGTGAAAGGGGGCAGCTGTTTTGAGATGCTTAGAGTATGAAATGAAGGGGGATTTCCTACCCAGCTGATCCCTCAGTGAGACGCGATGTGAGCTGTGCCTGGCTGTTTGGAGCCTGCCATGCCATGCTGCAGCCTCCCGGGCTGAGCCATGCGCCATTCATTATGCTCACAAGAGCATGTGCTGCACACAGGATGTTGCACACAGGATGTTGCACATGCTTGCCAGCGCGGCAGGAACCGCTGGGAGCCACTCCCCCTGCTCCTGCCTGTGGAGCAAGGCAGAGGGAGAGGCGTACTCAGCAGGGAGCAGCTGGGATCCCCCCTTCCAGGAGCAAACGCTAGAAGGGCCCTGGCATGGGCATGAAGAGAGCCTGGCGTGGCCAGCTCACAGTGACTTTTAAAGCAAATCGGTTCTGTGGCTCGTCAGCGCTAGAACCAAAGCTCTCAAGAGCCTGTTTCTCCCAGTCCCTGCCAGGAACTGGTCATGTGCCCTGTGTCTGGCTCTACCTTTAGGGTGAGCTAAACCAAAGCCCTAGTTCCTAGCACTGCCCTGAGCTTTGGCAAACCCTGGTCTGATGGCTTGAGTACCCCTAACCGAGGGGGTCGATATTATAGGAACGCTTTTGGTCACCGCATCCTGCTTTGTACCCCCTTTGCCCCTCCTGTGGGCGGTGGCTTCCTGCTACGTTTAAGATCCCAGTTGCCTTTCCCTTGTTTGTTCCCTGCTCAGCGCAATGACTCTGGGAGACAGAGCTTGTCTGGGCACATCACGCTCCCCACTGTCGATCACTAGCCTGGCTCCAGGCCAAACCGCCACGCTCATGGATCTGGTGAAAGGTTCTGACGGCTGCTCCCCAAGGATGCTGATTCCCTTTGCCCTTTGCAGCACGGGCTGCGGAGCAGTGGGGTGAAAGAGCCAGGCGCACGGGGGCGGGGCTCAGTGACTCTGCATGCCCCCACAGGGCTCTGCCTCTTGCTGTGGGGCCCGAGGAGCCACTCCTGTCTCATGGAAGGGAGGAGTCACGTGCACTGCAGTGATAAGACAGTGCCTGCCCCCCAACCTGGTGCTTCAAGGGCAGGCAAAACACAAAAGGGAAGCAAAGAGCCAGGACCTGACTTGCATCACTGGGCTGGGATGCCGCGGCCTCGTTGCTATTTCCAGCTGGCTAGCATGGGCAGCGTGAGTGTGTGCTTGCCTGCCCACACAGCGGCAGAGTAGACGATCTTCGTCGTGACAAACGGGAGGCTGCACGGGGTGGCAGGTCAGGTGGAGAGCTGGGAATTTGCAAGGCCAAGGTTCTATTGCTGCTGTTGACTCGCAGGGTGACCTGGGGTGAATTGCTTCTCCTTACGGTGCCTGATTTCCCCCTGCTGTAAAACAGTAACACGGTTGCAGCTCTCCCTTTGGGAGGTCTAGGCATGCACCATGCTGCGCAGCAGGGCCGGAAAACTTGAACACGTGCAGAATCCGCCAGCCGGGCCAAAGAGCATAGTCAATGTCTTGCTCTATGCAACATCTGACCCAGGTGAGGGTTCCTGGCAAAAGAGAAGAGCACCAACAATGATTAACGGTCTAGAGAACATGAGCTATGAGGGAAGGCTGAAAAAAAATGGGTTTGTTTAATTTGGAAAAGAGATGACTGAGAGGGGACCTGATAATCGCTCTCAAGTTCCTAAAAGGGTGTTACAAGGAGGAGGGAGAAAAAATGTTCTCCTTGATCTCTGAGGACAGGACAAGAAGCAATGGGCTTAAATTGCAACAAGGGAGGTTTAGGTTGGACGTTAGGAAAAACTTCCTACCTGTCAGGGTGGTTAAACACTGGAATAAATTGCCTAGGGGGGTTGTGGAGTCTCCATCCCTGGAGATATTTAAGAGCAGTTTGGATAGATCTCTATTGGGGATGATCTAGACGGTGCTTGGTCCTGCCGTGAGGGCAGGGGCCTGGACTTGATGATCTCTCGAGATCCCTTCCAGTTCTAATGTGCTAAGATTCTATGGTTCTACGATTCAGAAGGGGAAAAAATAAAATCCCCAAATATCTATGGGGGAATTAATGACTTGGTAGCAGTTCTGCAGAAAAGGGTCTGGAAGCTATAGAGAATAACACAATGAATGAGCAAGGCTGTATGTACAAGGTTTTTATAAAGAAGAAGGTGAACAACTGTTCTCCATGTCCACCCAGGGTAAGACAAGAGAGCTCAGTTTGCAGAAAGGGAGATTGAATTTAGCTCTTTGGAAAAACTTTCTGACTCAAAGGATTCTTTTGTGCCAGAGCAGGTGACCTAGGGAAGTGGTGGAATCCCCATTATGGGAGGGTTTTAAGAACAGGTTGGATGAACACCTGTCAGGAATGATCTGGGTTGACTCGGTCCAGCGGTAGCTCATGTGGGATGGGCTACATGACTTCCTGAAGTCTCTTCCAGACCTAGATCTATGATTCTGTGAAATATTGGGTCCAGGGCTTCTTCTCCCCAGGGTTACACTCAAGAGGGCCAGACCCTTAGCTGATATAAAACATAGTGGTATCAGTGAAGTCTGTATTACGTCAGCTGGCCCGGAATCCTCCCGTCTCAGAGGGTCGTCTCCAGAACCCAGCTGGTTTCAGGTCCCTTCTCACCTTCAGTCTAAGCTACAAGTTGGCCTAATGGTCTAAGTATTGCCCCAGCGCATGCAACTCTTGGGCCCAGGCTTGCAGAACGCTGAGACAGGAGGCATTTCTGCAGGCTTTCAGCTTCACTGCAGCCAGCGACGCGATGCCTCTTCCCAGCTGGTCTGCTGCCCGCTGGCTCCTTGTGGTTCCCTGAAACGGTCCTTCATCCACTTTCCTCTCCAGCCCATTCAGACCCAGTTCCCGCCGGCTCTGGGATTTCACGCTTCCATCTCCCGTTTCCTTGGCAGGCTTTGACCGCTACTTCTCCAGTCGGACGCTGGACAATAACCGGCGGAACATCTGGTTTGCTGAGTTCTGGGAGGACAACTTCCACTGCAAGCTGAGCCGGCATGCGCTGAAGAAGGGCAGCAACATCAAGAAGTGCACAAGTAAGAGGCGGGCGGCAGGTGGAAGGGATTCGGGGCCGGAAGGAGCGGGAGAAGGGGCTGTTTGTGAGCATGGAGCAAGGGGAGCTTGCTGCATCACATTGGGTGGTGCTGGTGTGCTGGGAGGGACGTCAAGAGACTCTCTGTGAAAACAGGTGGGAGCAGCCTGCTGGGATATCGAGAGCAGCAGGAAGAGGCCCAGTGCGGTTTGTCATTGATGTTCACGGCTCACTCAGCTGGGTAAGGGGAGACGATGCATGGGCAGACCTCTCAGCACCAGATATCTGGGGTCCAATGGGGCTCATGCAACAGGGCCTAGATTGCCATCATATGACCCATACAGCTCGGTACGTATCTGTGTGTATCATGAAGCCCACCCTTACCCATGAGATTGGGCTCAGCCTCCCACCGCTGGCAAACTCTGCCCTACAAAGGATCAGAAGCAAAGGGCTGGAAAGGTGATTTGAGAGGGGGTGGGGGGGGGAGGAGGGGATCTAGTGTAGCGCTAGCTGGGGGTGCTGTAGGTGCGGATTGAGGTGCATTGATAGAGCTGAGTGGGGAGCCCAGGGCTGGAATAGCAGGGGTGGTGTAGATCAGGATTAGGGTGCACTAGGAGAGCTAGACAGGAACCGAGGTTGTGACTCGCCAGGGGCACTGCACTCAGGATTATGGTGCACAGGCAGGATCAATGTTCCCTCTAATTTTTCCATCCATGTGCAGAATAAATTTTGTTCTGAGCACCGAGGCCTATGTGGATGCGCACCGCCAGCAGAAACGCATGCTGCTGCCTGTGGGTGCTCTGCTAATCAGCTGGGCATCATTTGAACCTCTCCTGGGTGGCCGCCCAAGCGCTCCGCTTACAGGGAGCACTGCAGGACCGCCAGGGACAGGAGAAGCAGGCATGTCTTGTACGAGTTGGAGCCCTCTGCCAATGCGTGGGGAAGGTGTGAGGCTGGAACAGCAGGGAGAGCTGTGGTGCATTGGCAGAGCAGCGGGGGATCAGGACAGGAATAGCAGGGGTTGTGGCTAGACAGCATGGGGCTATGTTTGTGCTGCATGGGGAAGCCATGGAATCCCTCCTCCCATGAGCATTAAAATAGCAAACTCTGCACTTAACTAATCAGGTCCCTAGAGTTCCTTTCCCGGAGCCCCTCTGCTCCCTGGAGGCCTTTTGGCTCTCTCCTTCCCGCCTAACAGCCCTGCTCTAGGCATTAATTTCCCTTGGCACTAACCCTTCCTCTTGTTTGCTCATAAGTTTCTGTTACGCCATTGCCGGATTCATCTGCATGGCTCCTTGCTGAGTCAGCGGCGTCCACTTTTTTTATTCCTTTGAGAACCTATTTAGGAGGGTTTGTTAAAAAATGCATCCCGAGGGGTTAGCGAGTTGGCCTGGGCAGGGAGGCCAGGCCCTGGAAACATACCTCCATCCCGCTAGGTCATTGTAGAAAATATTCCAGGCATTCAGATTGCTCAGAGTGGCTTTAAGAATGTTCCCTTTGGTTTCCTCTTGAAGTCCCTCAGATCTGCTTGGTTCTGCTCCTTATTGGCTAGGAGCTGCTTTGAGTCTCTTCCGAAATGGGAGCTCACAGCAGGAATCTCTCTAGCCCCCTCTGCTCCTATTCAGTGGTTTTACGCTGACAATGCCACAGCAGGAGTTGGTTCTGTCTTTCAACTAGGCCGTGCATTGAAAACTGCCCAGGAAAGCAACCCAGAGCAGACAGACGTGGGCTGTTTCCATTTGGTGATGCATTGGGAACAGTTGTGAGCATCGTTTCATGTTTACACGCACTGACGCATGGAGCTCATGGTCTCCTCTGTGGACACAGACCGGCTGTAACCTCCTAGCGGTACACACAGCTCTGCTGTAACCAGTGTACATCATCACACTCTGCGCGCCACACCCAGGCATGCTTTTATAGGTGCTCACTCAGATGTTGGCATCCGTGCTTGTTTGCGCAGCCCCTTGCCCCCCTGAAACACGCAGGCCTTCTTTCTCTCCCCACCTCTCTCTCTGCCGTGCCCTGTTACACACATCACCCCCTTCTCCCTCTGCTTCCTCCATACAGAGCCCGTGTGGCGCTTGGTGCTAGTTCTTGGGAGCCCAGGCCTACCACAGTTCAGTGTATGTCCACCCTGCAAATAAGAGGCATGTACTTAACCATGGGCAGTGGGTGAAGGTAGGGTTGGGGGAGGCATGCTTCAAGCCCCGCCCTCAGCCCCACCCCTTCTGCCAAGGTACCGCCCCCCACAGGAGCCAAGCCACCTCTCCCCCCCTGCACCACGGGGAGGAGGGGTAGCATGCTGCCACCCCCCCCACACACACCATGGGCAAAGCAGGCATGAGGCTCCAGCCTCTCCAGCCCCAAAGCATGGGGGAGGGCGGGCACTGGGGGGCAGCAACACTGACTTCATTACGCCTACAGTAGGCGTTCTTGGGGCAGAGTGTGGGTGGGGCCAGGTTGGCGGTTTCAGAAGGCAGTGCTTCCCCCGCCTAGCATACTGGCTACCCGTGTTCTTCATCCACCATAGTTAACACTACAGTTAAAATAACAGTGAAGACGTAACCTTTACCTGGGGATAGCAGCTCCAGTTCAACCTCTGGCTCAGCTAGGGTACGTCTTCACTGCATCTGGCGGTGAGCCCCTGGCTTGGATAGGCAGACTTGTGTTCGTGGGTTTGCACCAGCACGCTAACGTTAGCAGTGTGGATGTTGCGGCTCGGGCTCTGAAACCCAGCCAAGCCCCTGGGCTTGAGAGCCCCAGCGCCAGCACCCATATTGCTATTTCCAGCCTGAGAGCACAAGCCCTATTGACACAAGTCTGCCTACCTGGGCTGGGAGGTTCCCTGCTCATTGCCAGAGGCAGCGTAGACGTACCCTTGTTGGCAGGACCTTGAGCTTCTAACCTGAGTTAAAAGCCAGGCTGTCGTGTCTGGGCTGCTGCTGCAACCCTAGTTAGCTACCTCGTGTTCAGACACAATGTCAGTGCAACCTTTCGATCCAGGCTGAACTTTTTCCATTTTCTGTTTTCTTCCCAAATATTTAACCTCCTTACACACTTCCAGTGCTTTTTTTGTGATGGTACTGCCCGGTACGCAGTACTGGCACCCCCAGACGCAGTACTGGCACCTCCAGTCATAGCTTACCTGGAAAGAATGGAGCATACTGGCACCTCTGTATGCAAATGTCCGACAGTTGGCTGGGCCCCATGTCTTAAAGGGGCCACGTCTCTTAAAAGGGCCACCCCGGCTTTTTTTTTTTTTTTTGCTTTTCCCTTGGAGTACCGGCACCTTTTTTTTTTTAAACAAAAAAAAAAGCACTGCTTATATCCCATTGCAGGCCATAGACCATATGACCCCTGCTTCTGCCTGTGATAGTCTGTGGCTTCGCCTGCCTGGAGGCTGTTGGGTGGAAGCAGCTCGTTTCCTGCATGAATCGGTCAAAAAGTTCTCGGTGTGATGGCATCTTGGTCTATAGGGCTGTGCCACGTTCTGGCATCATGTTAATCGCTAAGCACGGTGCAGAGGGGGCTGGAGATGGGGAAGGAACACCTCACCCCCTGGCTGGAACTCAATCTAGCGACACTTCTCCAAGCGAGGCGCCCTTAGCACAGACACTGCTGGCCCCAGGGCTGGCCCGTGATGGACTGGCATACGTGCGTGAATAGTGTGCTGATTGGGCCAGAGCAGAACCTCGCCCTCGCACTGGAGCTGTCTAGTTCAACAGTGGCCTCCACAGAAAGGCCCAAGGCTGAATGGAACATGGAGCCTGCGCTCCCGCTTAGAGGTGGGTCTGGGCTGCGGCACGTGGGCACGGCAGGTGGGCAAGTGTCCTCTGCAGGGCTGGGAAAAGGGCACTTCCTCAGCTCTCCCCCTCCCAAAAGCTGGCTGGCTGCTGGTGCCGTCCCAGAGTGCCACCCTACTGGGGTGCGGAACCTAAGGCCTGGGGGCTGGATGCAGCCCCCAGCTTGCTGGATCCGGCCCCTGGGCTCAGGGCTCCCCTTCCAGCTTTGGGGAGCCTGCGTTGGCGCTCCAGCCCCTTCGCCATCCCCCCTTGGGGCCAGAGCACACAAAATCTACTAGCCTGGACCCCCAGGCTCTGGTGCGTGAGGGGAACATGAGGAGCATCTTTCTGCTTCTCAGTCGGGGGCCACCTCAGTGCCGGTTTGGTTTTATTGCTTCTCACTTGGCCCCTGACTGATGTTTTTCCTGTGGGTCCATGGCCCCAGACCCAAAAAAGTTGCCCACCCCTGCCTTAAAACAGCAGAGTATTAGCCCAGCCACTGTACGCCTGCTAGCCCTGCCTTTCCCCATCCCGGACCGCCTCGCACTCGCTCGCTCCTTCTCTCAAACATTCACGGCGCCACACAGCTCTGACTCCCATTTACACCATGGCCCCTTTACGCTGCCCCGGCAGCACAAAGGGGCCGTCAGTCGGGAGTGAATTCCAGGGGCGCCCTCAAAGCGCACTTCCCCCCAAAGCCTTGGTCCCGCTGAGGATCCCAGCCATGTTCTCCACCTCTGCTCTGTGGCCCCAAGCAGTGAGTGCTGCCGCTCTCCAGTGCAGCCCCACACGGAGCCCATCCCCCCCGCCCGCCGTCATTCTCAGGGCCTAAGATCTCCCTGTGCTGAGTTAGCATTAATGCTTCCTCTAGGGCCCTCCAGCAAGTGCTCGGGCCCGCTTTGGAGGCTGTGAATGCTGCGGCCAAGCAGCCTGAGCGGGTGTGACAGCCTGGAGGCCAAGGAGCTGTTCCAGTCACTTTCTGTGCCCCCAGCTGGAGGACTCAGTCTCATTTACATGGCAGCTAGCCTCTCCCCGGTTTCTCCCCCCTCCCCCCACAGCAACTTTTCGCTGAATTTCCCTGGGAGGCTACATATTTGTCTAGAGTGAAATATTTTAATTGGTACTGGAGGCAAAAGGCAGTGAGCACCAGGGCATCCATCATGTTGCATCTGCAATGCTCTGTGTGTTTGTGCATGGGCACGCCTCGGGAAAGTCCCGGAGAGGGCTGGGTTCCCTGCCTCTCCCTCTGCTTGCTGGCACCCTCCTGGGAGAGGGAGAGCCCCCTCCCCAGCCAACCACATTGGGCTGTTGGGGTTTAAAGGTCTCTTAAGTGACGCTGTCACCCTCAGATCAGCATCCCTCAATCTTCTATGTGTTTGTCCTCCCGACACCCTTGTGAGGCAGGACAGGGCTGTTAAACCCATGGCCTTGATGGGAAACTGAGGCTACGTGATGGGCCCACGCTCACAGTTGGAGGGAATCTGTGGCAGAGAAGGGAGCTGCGTTGGGACCGGTCAGCGCCAGGCTAGTGCCTCGCTGCTTGGAGCCCTGCATGCGATGAGATTGAGGTTCCTAAGTCACTTAGGCACTTTTGAAAATGTTACCTTCCGTGCTTCCGCTCCCTTTGCTGGCAAGCCAGGAAAATGTCTGTCTAGGCCAGCAGGAGAGATGCCCCAGCCCGGGACAGAACAAAAGCAGACAGTGGCCCCTGCCTCTGGGCAGTCTGGAGCCTAGTCTAGATATGGGTATCTGTGCGCTGCCCTGCTAGGCCCATGGGTGTCACGGGGGAGTCGAAACACCTCTGGTGTTTGTTCTGTACGACCCTGCTCTCTTCTGCTTTGAGGGCAGGATGGCGAAAGGGCCCAGGAAGCTGCAGAAGAACAGAAGCCAAGACAGCTCCTTGTGACTCTAGGGCAGAGGTGGGCAATCATTTTTACAGGGGGGCCATTTAATGAGTTTTGGTATGTGGTTATGGGCTGGCTCCACCCCCCGAAGGGGTGGGGCTTGGGGCAGGAAGGGGCAGGACCTGGATGGAAGGGGTGGGACCTGGATTGAAGGGGCGAGGTTGGGGGTTACCCTTCCCCCAGAGTTGTCTGGGGCCAGAGGCTTTGCAAAGGGCTCGTGGCTCCCGGCCCCACTGCTACCACATTGTCTGGCAGCCACTGGGGGTGGCTGCAGCTATTTAAAGGGCTCACGGCTCCGTCCCCTGTCCGGGTAGTGCCACGACTGGGAGCCAGGAGCCATTTAAATAGGATCCTGCTGCCTGAGCCAGTGCCTGGGAATTCGGACTGGCAGCAGGATATACACAGAAAGAGGCCAGATGCAGTCCACGGGCCAGATCAAAGTGTTAGGTGGGCCGGCTCTGGCCCCAGGGCCGCAGCTTGCCCAGCCCTGCTCCAGGAAGTATAGTGTGCGTTTGCATGGATGCTCCTCCCCTGTGTGTGGGCATAAAACAGGAGTGATCCAGTGTGAAGGTGACAGAGGCATGAGGGGTGAATTGGGCCCCTTCTTTTGGAGCTGGGCTGTTCCAAGCAAGGAAGTGTGTCCCAACCTGGGCCCCTGCCTGTCCCTTACCACAAAGGGCCTTGTGGTACCCAGCCACCAATTTGACCTCCCTTTCTTACCTTCCCATCTGCATTGTTAGCCCGGCCAGCAAGGGAGGAAAGCAGTAAACAAGCCGTATAGGGAATCTGTCTTGTTGACAGCCCTGCGGTTGAGGTGATGGTTGGAGGCTCAAGGAGGTGATGTGTTTACAGAAGGATTGTAGAGATTTACTACTTGCCTGGTGCTGGGGGAAGATAGATAACAGGCAGAGATTTCAGGACATCTGCTAACTCCCCTCTGAGCCTCAAAGGGAAACCATCTTAACCCGTAAAGCGCAATGTTACATGGGAACCCAGCAGGGCAGGGACGCAGGTCTGTCTCTACCAGCCTACCCTGTACAGGGCCGGTCTTTGCTGAT
This sequence comes from Pelochelys cantorii, assembly GCA_032595735.1. Classification (NCBI taxonomy): domain Eukaryota; kingdom Metazoa; phylum Chordata; order Testudines; family Trionychidae; genus Pelochelys; species Pelochelys cantorii. Next base: position 11,430,318 of record CM064353.1, on the reverse strand, counting down.
GTGACGCTGAAAATGTTGACAGGGATGGAGGGAGGCAAGTTGTTGGAAAATTTGTGTGTTGTCCGCAGCCGTTTTCTGATCAGGGGTGTTGCTTTTGGGGGGGGGGGGCAGCAGCTGGCATTGCACCAAAGTGCACCCAGATTAGAATTTCTGTCTATTTCAAGGTGCAGATGGCTCTTCATCCCAATGAAACCCTGACCGTTTTTTAAATTGGGCCCAGGAGTTTTCTAACAGGACCCATTTCTCTTGAAGAGGCTCCTGCTTTGGAGTGGAAACCCAAGAATGCTCCCCTCCTCCACCACATGCGATCGGTTCAGTTGCCACAGCCTCACGGTTGCAGGAGTGGCCGGTTTGGTTGTAGCCCGGGATGATGGGGTGCCCAGTGAATGGCTCTGGTGGGGGAGGGAGCATGCTGATGAGAGGAAGGATGACTCAGGAGAGCTGTGTTCCATTCCTGGCGCCGCTGCAGACCTCTGAGGTGACCTTGGGCCTGGAATTCAGGAGAGCTGGGGGGCTTTGGACAATCTGCCCCTTAATCTCTCTCTGCCTCAGTTCCCTGTCTGTAAAGTGGGGATAATGGTGGCCCCTTTCTCCCACCCTGTGTCTTGGCTGTTTGGATTCTCAGGCCTATAATACCCTTTATTCCTTCCACTCCCGGACCTATGTCAGGCGAATCATCCTGTCCCCTTTCTGAACTTTTCATGGTTTGGTTGAGCAGCTTGCAGGAGGTGCTAGAGAACAATCTGCAGTGCCCCTTCTTGCCCTTCTCCCACACTCCATTGTGCCTCCCTAGGAGGGTGGGGAAGCACTGGGATGGGTTCCCTAGGGAGGGGGTGGAATCTCCATCCCTAGAGGTTTTGAAGTCCCGGTTTGACAAAGCCCTGGCTGGGATGATTTAGTTGGGGTTGGTCCTGCTTTGGGAGGGAGTTTGGACTCAATGACTCCTGAGGTCTCTTCCAGTCCTACGATTCTAGGATGCTTTTGCAAAGGGTCTAGTTTCATATATTTCTGGATTATAGGCCAGAAGGGACCGCTGTAATCCCCGAGCCTGAACTTGTGCCCAGCATAGGCCAGTTCCCTGAATGAATTTCTGTTTGAACTGGAGTTGTCCTTCTAGAAAAACACCCAATCTTGATTTTAAAATCTCCAGCAATGATGGATCCACCACAGCCCTGGGCAGATAATCCCAGTGGTGAATGCACCCCGGTCTCCAATCTGAATCTGTTTAGCCTCCGCTTCCAGCCTCTTCTGAGCTAACACCGAAAGGTCTAACACAGTCCGCTGTCAATTCTTTGTTTCCGCGCCCGGGTACTTACAGGATGTGACGAAGTCTCCCCTTCAGCCTTCTCTTTGTTACAGTAAGCAGATCAAGCTCCTTGAGTCTCGCACTAATTCCTGAATCAGTCCCATGGCCCTTCTCCGAGCCAGCTCCAGTTTTACAATGTCCTTCTTGAACTGCGGACCCCAGACACAGGTGACTTGTGGTAGCATTCGGGAGGAGCACCCACACCCAGCACCCCCATCAACATTTTAATTGTTAAATGGTGTGCCCCTCCTCCCCTCTCCCTGTTCCTCTGGGTGGCCCTCCCTTTACCCCCTCTCCTAGCAGGCACCCAGTCACTTATGATCCCAGAACTGGAGGTGCTATTCGAGCAGCAAATACCCCAGTGCCAACTCCAGAGCTGTACTCCTACTGAAGATGTCCCTATTTATGCATCCCGGGGTCACATTCACGCTTTTAACCACAGCATGGCACTGGGAGCTTGTGTTCAGGTGATTATCCACCATAACCCCCAGGTCTTTTTCAGAGTCCCCACTTCTCGGGATAGCCTCCCATCCTGTAAGAATGGCCAGCAGTCTTTGTTCCTAGACCACGGGATGGACAGTTGGCTGTACTGAAAAACGTTAGCATCCATTTACCAAAATAACCTTTGTTTTGCCCGGCTGGCACCCGGAAGCCCCCTCTCAGCCTGGCCGCAGCTGGTGACTCTGAAATCTCTTTCCCCTCCTACGAGGCAGGGAGTGGGGGAGGCCCAGGACTTTGACGGCTCCGTGAAGGCAGCAGGGACATGTAAAAGACGCCAACTGTGAAATGAGATGAGATGTAACGAAGCAAGTCCCACCTGCCTCACGGGGTCCGCTCTCTGGACCCGCTACTGAGCTGATTTTCTTCAGATAATAAATCTGCCTTCAGCTCTCTGGGTCTGCCCATTCTGAGGGCATCAAGGCGGCTTGCCTCTCAAACACCAGACGTGCTCTCCTCCAGGCACTGTGCTGGGGCTTGTTCTAACTCCAGCAGGACAACACCTGAACCCGGTGTGAGTTACAATGTAACAGACACAGGCTGTGCATCAGGACACCTAGGCTACATCTACACTGCCGGGGGTTTTTTCCAGCAGAAGATATGCAAATCGTGCTCTCAGTTGTGTATCTTCTGCCCATCCTTTTTGCGGAAGAGGTTTTGCCGATAAAAAGCCCCGTGTAGACGGGGCCATTTGTTGGGAAAACCCCCTTTTTTGCAAGATCCTGTCAACCTCATTTTTTGAGGAATAAGGGATCTTGTGAAAAAGTGGTTTTTTTCCCCCAACAAATGGCCCCGTCTACACGGGGCTTTTTAGCGGCAAAACCTCTTCCGCAAAAAGGATCTGCAGAAGATATGCAAATGAGAGCACGATTTGCATATCTTCTGCCGAAAAAAAGCAGCAGTGTAGACATAGCTCTAGTGTCTATTCTTGCCTCGGGGAGGAAGTGGTGGGAGCAGGTTGCAGGAACCCACGTGTCATAGGGTCTATTCCAGGCTTTGGAAGGTAGTGTTGTCTAGTAGTGAGAACAGGGGGCTGGGTCTCAGAATTCCTGGGTGCTAGCATAGCAGCGTGCACTGCTGGCCTCCCCTGGCTGCTGCAACACTGGTGTGACTTCACACAGATGGTGCCCCGTGTGTGAGGTGTCCGCACACAAGCCAGCCAGAGGTGTGATATCATAAGGGCAAGTCCTGAGATGTACGCTGCTTGCCGCCTGGAGGGGCGCATGAAAGCCAGGAGTTAACCTTTCCTACCGGTGGGGCCGGGTCTGCCAAAGAACTAAGAGCCAGCAAAGGGGCGTGGGGGCCCTGAGCCTGTAAATCGACTTCTCCAAGTTTGTTTCCAAAGAGTGAAATCCAATGAAGGGACAGGAAAGGGGGAGAGCGCCCTGGAAGTGGCCACACACAGGAGAGCTTAGCCCCTCGCCCCTCTGTTTGTCCTCAGTGGGAACAGAGGGTGGGGAGCATCCCTTGTGGGCTTGTGCAAGGTAAAGAATGCCCAGGGCTCTGCATCTCTGCTCCCCAAATGCCCAGTTTCCCCCCAGTGTAAAATTCCCTTGGCCTCCCCTTCTGGGGCCTGGCAGGGGCGTGATGCCTCTTTCCCCAGGCCCTGTGAACGATGGCATGTTTGTGGAGTTAAATTAGACGTGCAGCCTCACTTCAAGCTTGGGGAAATGGCCTGTCCCCGACAAGGGCTACAGATGGAAACGCGTGTCCTTTTTATTTCCTGTGGAAGGCGCTTGGCTGGGCTGCATCAGAGCCACTAGTGCGGCTTCTGCATTTGACTCCTTGCCTTGTGCCATGTGTTGCCAGTCACAGCCATGGGCACCAGCCTGACAGTGCTTTGCAGGGATAGAAATGACCACACGGGGTGCCAGGCATTGGGAAACCAAGCCCCTGCAGCTGGCATGCATATTGAACCCTGTAAGACAATCTCCCACTCGTGCCACTGGCTGAGGTTTTGGGACCTTCTCCCGGCAGCACTTCCCATGCAGGGAGCTAGATCCTTGTACTAGCTGTGTTGTAGCTTGCAGGGGACCTGGAGCAGAGGAGTCTGGGTTGCAAGAAGGAAGAGTTTGGTGGAGGCAGTGGGAAGTCGGTCTGTGTGCACATGGCTGGGAATGTTAAACTGCAGGTGGAGAAGCTAAAAAGACAAACCTTGCCCTGCAGAGTTTATAGTCTGTGTTGATGACCAGACATAACAGGCAAAGGAAACAAATGATGGGGGAGGTGTTGTCTCTTCCGCTGTATCTTGCATCTTTTCTCTCACCCTCCTCTCCTTCCTCCATCTCGCTGCTGCTCCTTCCTGTTGTCTCCTCCCCTGAGCCGGGCTTGTGTTGTGTGCATACACTGATATTTGCAGAGCATCTACCTTCATGAAAGGCAAACCCTGGGCACGACCTTAAGGAACACATCAGTGCTATTGTCTCCAGGAGCTCCCCACAGTGGGAAGCACCCTGCTGGCTGCTTGGTTAGTTGCCACAAGCAGCTGATCTCTCCATCTTAATAATAATGTAGCATTACAGGTGGTATTTTAAGGGCACGGTAGTGGCAGAGGCAGCTGAAATCCCGAGCCGGGGCAGATATCCTAGGGATCATCTTTAAATTATCTGAATCTCTCTGCAAATAAATTGTCTCTGGAATGATTGTTTGCTAGATAGAGAGGAAAAATTGCGCTTATGGCTGGCAATAAATAATCTGATGTCCGGAGCTGGTTGATCGCACTTCCCAGGGCTGTGCAAATATTTCCCTTGGAGTTGTTCTGTGCAGGGTTCACACCTTGAGGTCTGAGCAAAGCCTCAGTTTCTCAGTGAAACTCTCCAAATGGCTGTTTCAATGGCTCTTGCACCAAACTCCTACCGCTCTGGCGCTAGGCTATCGACTGGTGGAAATCAGGTAGTTCCACTGACTTGAGTGGGGCGATGCTGACCAATTGCCATGGCCAGAAATGACTCCCCCCACAGCTTTATGCAAAAAGAACCCCTTCCAGTCAGAACCAATACAATGAGACTCGGATGGCTCCAAGGAATCAAAATCCCCCAAAGTTCTTTACGCTTAGAGCCAGATTTTCAAGAGAACTCAGCTCCTCCATTTCGACACCAAAAATCAGTGTCCAGATTTCTACTTGCTGGCTGGAGGTTCTCACGAGAAGAATATCAGCTTCAGGGCAGAGTCTTAGGAAGCAGGGCGCAACCCCCAACGTGGCTGTGAGTTTCATACTTCAATTTCACCCACCGAGCAACCAGTGTAAACTCCCAAGACACTAGAACAGCCTTACCATGGGGTCACAGACAGTACACCAATATCTTTTGCCCGCCAGGCAAACTTGGCTCTGATATACGGTCACTTACACCAACAATCATGCAATATTCAGCAAAAACAACACGGAGTCCGGTGGCACTTTAAAGACTAACAAATTTATTAGAGCAGACGCATTTGTGAGATATGCCTCACTTCTTCAGATGCTTGAAAAGAAAAGAGGAAAGGAAGGGATACAGAGATGGGAGTGTGACAATATTCAGGTTTCTCCCAGACTCAAAAGGCTACTTACTTACCCCAGGCTGATTTGCGCCTTAGATCTGTCACCAAAAGCAACATTTGTAGCCAACCCTGTAATACAGCTAACTAAAGATTTAATAGATAAGCAGAGTTATTTACAAAGCTAAAATGGGTTGCAGTCTTAGGTTTCAGATGGTGATCCAGCTGCTGAAGTATGCCTTAGTCCCTTAGGGCTAACCCAAGTTAAACCTGGGGGTCTCTTAAGTTTAGCAGTCTTTGGCCTCCAAACTGCATAAAAAGACCCTCATTCCTTCTGGTCAGGAGCTTGTATCCCCATCTCGTTGGAGTCCAAGCTGATAGGACAAGCTCTGTGGCTTGTTTCCCGGCACCTTCATAGGTATGCTGGGAGCAATCAACAAAGTCCTTGGCTTACGATGACCCATTTGGATTCAGTAGGCCTTCAAGATGGGATGGAGAAAACCCTTTCTCATGAGCAAACCTGTCTTTCACACTTGGTGGTGTTTATTCCCTGGGTGGACTGATGGACCCAAACCAAATGGACACTTACATAGAACCATAGAGCATGGGTCTCAGAAATGATAAGTGAATTAATGTGTGCAGCAACTTACTAGTAAAAGTCTAAGCACTCAACATGGTCACACGTGTAATATCTATTCTAGCAAGGTGGGCACACGGATGAATCAGACTGGTTCCCAGTGATGCACTTGAAAGTGTTCCCTTGAAGCCAGAGGACCTTGATATAACCTGGCACCTGGTCTATCAGCTTCACGCATTTCTACATTGCATATTGAACTCTGTAGAACACCTGCCCATCAGTGTCACAATGGGAGCTGCAGAGCTGTGTGGAAAAGCTGGCCCTGGTTGTGAGGGCCGCAGCCTTGGAAAAACTGCCCCATCGAGAATTCGACCCCGTGTGAGTTGACTGGCATCCTTGGGAACTTTTATTCTGGATATATGCAATGAGAAATGGACCTTTTGCTATCGTATGGCCTAGAAGTGTATGTTCAGCTATGACACAGTGAAAGCAGTTGGAGAGAGGTTTCCTAATTCGATCCATGATGAGAAAATGTTGCTGTGTTAAAAATACACTGATAACCCCCAGGGGTACAGCGTTTCCTCTGCTTTTTATAGTTTTCTTTGTCCATTGGAGCAGATTTTTTAAACAATTTTTTTTCCCTCTTTTCTTTCCCTTTCTTTTTCTTTTCTCGGCTTTATTTTTTTAGGGGCCTCTGATTATCTCAACCTTGAAAATTCGTTTCAATTACAATTTACAACCTGCAAACAAAGGCTGCGGTCTCCGTAGTAACAGGAGCTGCTGTGCTTTGACGGGTGCGAATCCTCCACAAGTTGGTTCCCCCAGTTGTCACTCCTGCCTCTTCTTGTCTGGCTCATTGTGCCCTGGGACACAATTAGGAGGTCTTCCAACTGCGTGCGTGTGTGGTTATTGCTGCAATGTGTTGGTGAATTTACCTCCTCTAACAGCTACAGGAGATGAGTGCTCTTATTGCTTTGCATAATCACCGAGTCCTGCGTTCTGCTCCGGTTTCTAACCACTCTCATTCCAGCTGTGCCAGCGCTCCCCAAAGGGCAAGAGCAGTCCTGCATCCATCGTGTAGCCCTCCTCTTGTCCCTCTGTGACCCATGGCACAGAGCCTATGTGCACATGGAACGCTTAATGTTTCTCAGCTGTTCACAAACTGGGGCTCCTCTCCAGTCTGGCTCGGATCTAGCTGGGACCTGGCCCGTACTCATCCCTTGTCTAGCTGGGACCTTTCCCATCTAGTTGGGACCCTTTGTGGACCAGACTCCTCGCCCGTCTCTAGCCGGGACCCATCTCCCACAGCCCCATGTTCCCCTTTGGCCTCCAGGAAGCCCTGGAAGCAGAATCGAGAGACTCTCTGTCTTTGACCCTGCTGTGGCTCCTGGGGCTGTTCTCCATGGGTATGTCTAGACTGCATCCCTCTGTCGGCCGAGGGATGCAGATTAGCCAGGTCGACAGTGCAAATGAGGCAGGGATTTAAATATCCGGTGCCTAATTTGCATAAAAATGGCCGCCGTGTTTTGCCGACTCAGCACTTTGTCGGCAAAAAGCGGCAGTCTAGAGGGGGATCTGTCGAGAGAGAAAGCCTTTTTTGACAGATCCCTTATGCCTCCTGCAAGGAGGTTATTTTTTTTTTACTAGCGAGGAGGCTATTTTTTTTTACTAGTGAGCTAATTAATGACTACACGTTTGCAAGGCTGAGTATTAATGCTGCCCTGAAATTGGGCTGGGGATCCTCCACGCAGCTCAGACCTGGCTCCCGGTGGATGCTGAATATTAATGTGGATGGAGGAAGGATTTTTTGGGGGGGATGAGTTTCTTGGTGTTCTTGGGCCTTTATGTTTTCGTTCCTCCCTGGTCCCACCGACAGCGTGGTGCGTTTTTCTTCCTCCCCGGCACGTCTCAGGGTGTGTCTAGACTACATGGCTCCGTCGACGGAGCCATGTAGATGAGTGTATTTGGCAAAGTGTATTTGAAACGAGGCTTACAGGATCTGACGAGAAAGGGATCTGGGGTCAGATGATCCCTGTCTAGACTACTGCGCTGTGCCGACAAACAGCTGATCGGCACAGCACGGCAGCCATTTTGGTGTAAATGAAGCGGTGATTATTTAAATCGCCGCTTCATTTCCCTTTGCCGAATATACTCATCTACATGGCTCCGTTGACGGAGCCATGTAGTCTAGACACTCCCTATGTCAGGCAAGCACATGTGAGGATTTGTTCTGTGCGCCCGTTGCTTAAGTGGATAGAAGTGGCTGTCGCGGGAGGCTGGCCTGGTGGAAGTGGAGAGAACTCTAGCTGGGGCCCTGCGCTTTACCCTTGGAGCGGTCACGCTGGGCTCGTTGCTTTCCTAAGTGGCTGCTCATGCCTCTATTGGCTGAGGTGTGGGACCCAATGGACCTGGCGTCTGGGCTGCCGGGATGCTGACGTTGCCGGTGTTGGGTGGGCAACCCTGGAAATTCAGGCCCAAGCTGTCTCACGCAGCGCTCCCTCTGGGGAATTGTCTCACTGCTGGTCTCCTGAGACCTTGCGGAATTGCTAGTGCACATAGGATGCTATGAAAGGAAGGGGAAACTGAGTCCCAATGCTGCTTCTGGTACCAGCGCTGAAAGCTAGGGCAGGATCTCCGCTCCACTAAGGCTACATTGCACTGCATGACTCAGATGGTGAAGCCCTGCACAAGGAAACTCTCCGCCAGGGGAAAGATGCCTCCCACTGGGAGAGGCCAGGACTAGATTAGAGGTCAGCTCTCCACCACCAGAGCGCCAGCCACTTTCCTACGGTAACCTGTGAAGGAGAAGCAGACACTAGAATGTGTGGATGCCTCCCCCTTCTCGGTGACCATTTGTTATTCTCCGTGGCAACTCACGCCAGCAGAAGCCGCTGGTGGTCTGCAGCGCCGTCACTTCAGCGCTCAACAGAAGGAAGGGGAGTGATTTTGATGAACTCCAGCTGAAAGTGAGGGGTGTGATCAGAATGGCTGCTAATCCTTTCACATGCTTTGCTTGAGAAGATAGCTGTGTCTGCTCTCAGAGGGGTGCCCAGCTAGACTCGTCGCATACTTGAAAATTAATTATCAGACTGGTGGAACGATGCACAACCCTGCTATTATAATCAGCAGGGTCACATTGGCTTCGCCGTCCTAATCTACTGAGAGCTTCAGAGAGATTTATTGTACTCTTGTCTGGAACATGCCATTGCAAGGCTCTACGCGCTGATCTGCATTTTCTTCTCCCCGCACAACCTCATTTCCACCTTGGAAACATGTTAGTTCTGGTGAAAGGTGCTGGACAGGCAGACCTGGAGACCAGTGTTCCCTGTAGGCTGTGCGCTTGTGCAGCTGCTGAGGAAAGATTCTAATGCCACCCAGCTGAGCACCACAACTAGGTTTTGTTTGTACTTGTGGTGCACATTTGCACATGCCTCAGTGCACATAACAAAATTTATTCCACACACAGATGGGAAAAAAATTGAGAGGGAACATTGCTGGAGACTTCTGCTTATCTACAGCATAAAGTGCAATGGAAGAAGCTGGAGAGCTACCCAGCTAACGCAGCTCAATCTTAGCCCTGCCAGCAATGAGAAGGGAAATCAGTCCTTGTGTTCTGTGCTGAGGCTGCCAAAAACCAGTTCAGTTAGTGCTGGGAGAGTGAAGGGCATGGTGATATGTAATGGGGCACAGAGCCTTTCACAGATGTACAAGGCCCCTGTTCAGATCAGGACCTCGTTGTCCTAGACACAGTGCTCACACACTCTTTGCGCACAAGAGTTTATCCAAAAAGCTGAGGCTGCATCCTTATCCCCATTATACAGATGGGGAAAGAGACTGAGTAACTTGCCCAAAGTCTGCTAGCTGGGGGGGTTGAACCCTGATGTGCTGAATCTTAAGCCAGGGCCTTCACCACAAGATCATATAGGTGGCTGAAAACTGGGAAATTGGTGGCCCCACACATGCCGCAGGCTCAGAAAACACGCTGGGTCTTGCTTGAGAGACAACGCACTTATCTCATTCGCCGTGTGCCATGGTACTATTAGACCACACTGCCGCACATGCTAACGTAGAAGGACAATGCACCCAGCATGTGCTCCTGGTCGTGGAAGAGCATGTGGGACAATGCACATACAACATGTTCGGTGCCATGTGATGGTGTGGTGAGCAGTGTACATAATGCGTGTTCCACCCCACCTGGTGATGGGACAATGCGCATATGGCATGCTTAGTGTCACGTGGCGGCATAACAAATACCGGTTGGAAGTCAGCAGCCCTCTGTCGCCAGGTGCCAAGGGAGCAACCTGTGGAGCTTAGCTCTGGAGTAAAGTCTATTACACCTTTTTTTAATGGATAATTATCTTGACAAGATAGAGTGGCCTGTCTGCTTGCTGAAAGAGGCCCCTATGCTGAGGGAGGAGATTAATAGCCGCTGTCAATGACATGGAAGAAAGGAGAACTTGATGGGTTTCACATGAGTAATCTCCGTGTATTCCAGGAGCATTCTGGTAACTGTGAAGGATAGGCTGTAACTCTGCCTCCGTTATGCAATCTTCTCATGTGGGTCAGCTCACTGCCCCTTTGTTTTAGCGCCTCGTCGGCCTGGCGGCGGAACGTGTCTGTGCTCTCATTCTGAGGTGAATGTGGAGAGAGGCGAGGAAATGGGGGGGACTCCGGCTTGCGTCGCCGCGTGCCCGGGCAGGGAGCTGCTGTTCTGGGTGGCGGAAGGGATGTCGCATGTGACCGACAGGGATGCTCACACCCTGCTCTCTCTCCCTTCTGCTCTTCCTGGCTTCCGGCCCTTTTGTCTCAATGGAGCATTGCAGACCCTGTATGTGTCATGGTGGCTGTTTGTGTACAGAGACAAGCAGAACCGAAACCTGGCTCCAGGGGAGCAGAGAGCTTGGAGAACAGAGATGGCTCAGAAGCAGTGATGGGGGAGGGGGGGCACAGAGTGGGAGAGATGAGGGAGGAAGGGTCGAATCAAGGGAGGCGATCCTTGGGACCACCCATTGGCAGGATCTAAACAGGATGCAATGAGACCTTAGCCCTCACCCATACTGCTGGCGTTTCTCCCAACTGCCATGCGTGAGTGGCAGCATCCTATAGCGCAGTGGTTTTCAAAGGACAGGTTGTGGAGTGAGAGGCACTGGGTCATCTGGCTGCTAGGGTTGCCAGATGGTCTCCCAAAAAATACCGGACACACGGTAGTTTTTGGTCGAGCCAAAAAAAAAAAAAAAAAAGGGAACGTGGGATAATAAGCCCTCCCGTTCTGGGGTGCCCAGAGCGGCGATCGCAGCCCTGCCTACCAGCTGAGACTCCCCACCTGGGAGGTGGGACTCCCAGCCACTCCCCCCGCCCCCGCCAGGGTTCTGCGCAATCACAGGTTCCTAGCGCCAGTCATGGTCCCGCCTTCCAGCCGCTCCCCCCACCCACGCCAGGCTTCCATCTGGTGCACAGCCGGAAAAATCAGAGAATACCGCACATTGCACATGTCTGGTATTCTCTGATTTTTTTTACCGGACAAAGAGCGCAAATACCGGACTGTCCTGTAGACTACCAGACACCCGGCAACTCTACTGGCTGCACAGTGACCAGGTGACCAGCAGGGGTGCTGGCCTGGCAGCACGCCCCACACTGCACCCCAGAAGTGGCCAGCAGCAGGGCTCCACACGCTGCCCCTGCCCTGAACACTGGCTCCGCACTCCCATTGGCAGGAACGAGCTGGGGGAAGGTGCCTGTGGGGGAGACCAGTTCGCAAAGCGGCTTGTGTGCCTCTGCCTAAGAGCTGGGCCTGCTGCTGGCTGTGTCCAGGTCACCTTAGCACCCCCGCTGCGCTGCTGACCCAGATCCACCAGGGTAAGCCCATGTCCCAGCCCCTTACCCCAGCCCTGAGCCTCCCCAAACCTGGAGCTTCTGCCTCACCCCAAAGCCTTCTTCCCAGACTCTGGTCAAAAGATGATGATCTTGGGTCACCGCATCAGCACTTTTCTTCAACTGGGTCCTGAGAAAAAAAGTTTGAAAATTTTCTAGGGAATGTCCCATCTGGCCAGCTGCCACGGCTGGGGGGAGCAGGGCTGGGGGCATCCAGTGCGGTCATGATGTCCTGCCGAGAGATGTCCTGGTGGGGACTGGAGAGCAGGTTAGGTACAAAGGGTATGTCTACACTGCATTCCTCTTTTGAGAGAGGAATGCAAATGCAGCCGAGCGAAATTGCAAATGAAGCGCGGATTTGAATTTCCCATGCTTCATTTGCATAATGGCGCCCGGCCGCTTTTTCGAAATACCCTATTTCGAAAAAAACCTGCTGTGTAGACGGGGTTATTTCGAAAACAAACCCTTCTTTCAAAATAAACCTCATTTTATAAGGAGTAAGGGATATTTTGAAAGAAGGGTTTGTTTTCGAAATAACCCTGTCTACACAGCGAGTTTTTTTTCAAAACAGGGTATTTCAAAAAAGCGGCCGGACGCCATTATGCAAATGAAGAATGGGAAATTCAAATCCACGCTTCATTTGCAATTTCATTCGGCTGTATTTGCATTCATCTCTCAAAAGAGGAATGCAGTACAGACACACCCAAAGAGGGGCGGTTCTGGGCTCAGACTTGCTGGAAAGGTGGTTGAGGACGGGGCCCTTTGTTCTGTCTGCCAGAGCTGGGCAGAACCTGGGAGCAGACTGTTAAAGCAGAGCTGATTTGGGCTTTGTCACAAGGGTGGCATTGGCTCAGCAGCACAGAGGGGATTGTGGATCCAAGCAAGAGGGGCATGCTTGCACACGGGGGCTGGTCACTACTGTTACCAGCCTACTACTATTACTGGCTACCAAAGCTGCTCTTCTAGCTCAAGTGACCCAGCCCTGTCTCTTGGTGATGAGTGTTCCAGGTTCAAATCCAGCTGATGAAGTGGTCTTGGGGCTCTTGCACAAGCCTGAGATTGAGTGTCCATCTGCTGCTCTCTCTGCCCTCTCCTGAATCTCCACCCCACATGGTCAGGGGGACACCCAGCACAAACATACTCTATGTGGGGAGTGTAGGCTGTGAGCCTGCCTGAAGGGTACACGTGTCAGCGCTGCTCCCAGTTGTATTACAGAATCTCCCTGCAGCACTCCCTTATCTGTCCCTGCGCTGCCTTTGTCTCACCCTCCTGAGATGAACAAACCCAGCCATCCCTTTATCTCCCTGGCCGCAGCTTGGGCCTGGCATGGCCCTCTGACATGCTGTGCAGTCTCCACACACCTCCAACGTGCCAAGAGGCAGGGAGAGCAGACGGAAGGCTAAAGGCGCATGGCGAGAGTGAGGGCCAGCCGATCTCCATACAGGACAGGGGCCTTTTAATCCCATGCTGCGCTGGCTTCCAACCCTGCAGAGGGACGTCTGGCATTCTTAAGCTCACATTTCTCACTGTTCCTTTCCTTCACGGCTGCTCCAGAGCTCACTGCTTGGGGGGGATGGCTCCCAACCTGCCCGCGAGAGCTTGTGTGCTGTTTATGTGCTTCGTGTTCCCTTCCTCCCAGGCCTTTGATGTGTGCCAAGCCGCGGAGAGGGGGCCACTCGCACAGCCAGCTGGATGGACTGGCTTTGAACCCCGTGCCGCTTAGTGACAGCAGAGGAGATGTTTCTCTTCAGTCCTCACCCCTGGGGGGCCTGCCCTGAATTTCCTTTTCGTTCCAGGTTCAGAAGAGCCGATAACTGCCAATCTTACATGCGTCCTTCCCCAGGGGCCCCGTGCGAGCCGTGTCAATTCAGGGGAATCTTGATTCCGAATCATCCACCAGCCCTGCTTGAAGAGAGAGACAGGCCTGCACTGTAACCATAGATCCCTCCCCACTCCAGCATGGGGGGCAAGAGCTTTGCTGCTCTGGCCCTCTCCGCCCCCAAAAGGCCATGACTTTCTAGGCATGGGGTTGCTGTAACCCAACCCAGAGGCTTTAGCCGTTGTCCCATGGGGACTCCCTTCTGGGCCTACCTGTAGGGAGATGGAGCCTGGCATTGCCTCTTTTTCTTAGCTGCAACTAGAGTCACTCCCACGTGGCCCCTTTTGGGGTCTTTGGGCCGCCTTCCTCGCAGAACAGGGTGTGGTGGAGTGGGAGATGCAATAGGCCGGGTAGGAGGGATTCCCCATCGTGCTTTGCAGCTTCTCCCTCAGCCGCCCATTTGTGGGTGCCATGGAGAGTCGGGAACTTGCAGCCAGTGCTGCTCAGAAATGGGAGGAGCAGAGACCCTCCCTCCCCCATGACCACGGGTGGCAGATTTGTATCATTTTTGGTGGTGCCCAGGACAGTGTCATAGGCCAGACAGGGGCAACCACCCCGAGACTGTGCTTTGGGGGCCCCGCACTTCAGGGGGACACAGGGTGCAGGGGGGGCCTATAGAGTTAGCAGGGGCCCAGTGCTGGCAGCAGTGAGTGACTCAGCCCCAGCCCACCCCACCAATGCCGCTGCGGGGAGGGGCGGACGCTGGAAAGAGGCAGGGTGAGGCAAGGGCTAGGGAGAAGGGGTGGAATTGGGATGAGGAGGGGGCAAAGCCAGGGCAGGAAGAGGCAGGGTGGGGGCTTTGGGAAAGGAGTGGAGTGGAGCAGGGCAGACTGGGGCCAGGTTGCTCACAGCTGCCAGTACCAAGTCCCCTGCTTACCACCCAGGCCCCCCTGGACCTCAAGCACCATGGGCCCATATAACTCACTGCCTACACCATAGCTTTAAGCCCCTGCCCATGGCAGTGGTATGGTGGAAGCCCATCTTCCTGGGGGCAGCTCTCAAGGCACCCGACGCCTCTGAACGTTTGGCTGCGAATCCTGATCTACCATTGCAAGCTACTGAGGCATGCACCTCCCTAAGTTGGGTACTGAGTGGCCTGGGGGTATTTCACCCTTGTGCTCGGACTGCCCTGAGTCACCTGATTCCTGGAGGGAGAGCAGAGGCGCAGTGAACATAAAGGGGATTCTTTGCACAGGCGGCTGGACTCAGACAGAGCCTGTGGCTCTCTCTGGCTCCCTCCCTCACACCCTGTGCTGACTGGAGGGGTCACACCAGGTCTCCCGAAGTCCCGGCCTGGAATCAGCCACCCCGAAGGAACTGCTGACACGTACAGTTCAGTGCTTGGCACTCCAAAATTCACCCCCATTCACTCCGAAAATCCATACGGTGTCTCCCCAGACTCCTCAGTACCAATCCTACCACTCTTGGTAGCTGAGTGCCCCCTCTAATGGCTCCCCACATCCCCTCACTTCACAGAGCCCGCTCCATGCCCCTTCCCCCTGTGTTAAAGCCCCTGTCTGCTTTGCTGCGCTCCCATGACATTAGCCATGTGACTGGTGTTACCGGGCCGCAGGAGAAGCCTGTTATTGGCTATGAGGCAGGAGTAGCAGGAAAGCTCCAGTCGGCCGCTCTCTGACGCAGCGCCACACCACGGGGGACTCTTTCTTAGCTCTAATTAACAGCGTGTTACATTAATCGGTGTCTTTCGCTAAATGATTAACATGTTTCAAGACCCATTAAGAGCGGTTATGACAGGGAGAGGCAGGCAGCTGTCGCTGGTAATTGCCGCACACTTGAATGATTCTGCAGTCTAGGGCTGGCTGGAGAAGTGGGGGATCCATCTGTGGGTCAGCATCTGGGGGGGAGAAGAGAGCGGGTGAGGGAGTAGGGTGGGAGGAGCATTAAAGAGGGGCGGGGAGAGGGGCGGCGAGCGCATGGTGGAGGACGCATGGCTTGTGATGGATGTTGCACAGACAGCCTCTTGACACTGAGGATAGCTCCCGAGAGGCTGATACTGTTGCAGCTGATGGCGAGATTGATGAACCCAGCATGCTGGAGGATGAATAATATTTGCATAAGATGTAGCTCAAGCTGTGACTGGGGGTATGTGAACTCAGAGAATATGTGCCGCGTGGCCCAGTGCCAGCTGCAGACAGCTCCAGTGTGGTGGAAATAAAACAAGCCCTAAGCCAGGCCCCGGGTGTAGTAGAGGTAAAACTCAGGAGAGGGGCTGAATTTAGGGACAAGGCACAGTCCTGAGCTCATCCAAGAGAAGCATCCAGAGAGCATCTTCCCATTGTGAATGCTGTGACGCAGCATGGGTAACCAGGAATGAAGTCTTCTGCTCACGGCTGGTCAAAAATGTTCTCTCTAAGCTGTTTTTAGACAGAAAACTGGGGTTCTGACTAAATGGTTTTTATATGAAAAGCTTCTGCTTTCTGTGGAAAATGTCAATTTTTGTCTAAAACCAGCACCACTGAAAATGAAAATAATTTGATTCTGAAACACCACCGTGGTGACTCTTGGAAATTGTAGTTCAGTTGCCTCATAATCCCCTTCTCCCATTGGAGCCACGTTCTCCAGTTGGACTTCATCTTCCAGGATGCAGCGGGGCATGCAACTGCCATGATGCATCACCTCCCTTCATGGGGGGGGGGGGGAGTCTGTGGTGCATCATGGGAAATGTAGTCCAGTCAGAGAGCCTGGCTTTAGAGGCATATGCGGCACCTGAACTACAACTCCCAATAGGTATTATGATGGCATTTCAGAATTGATATATTTTGGTATTTTCTGTTTTTGATTTTTTTCATTGAAATCTTGACATTTTCCAGCCATGTCTATTTATATCAAATAAGCTCTAGTCAACATGTTACCTGCTTCCAGGTGAAGCATTTCTGGAATCCTGTATAATGGTTATCGTCACAGTAACTAGGAAGGAATTTCAATGAGCTCTGCCAGGTTATTCTACCACTTCTGGATGTCCCACCTCCTGCAGGTGGGACTTCCTGGAAATATCGATCACGGTGCTGGGAAGTTCTGCAGAGCTGGAGCAGGTATCTTCCTGAGGCAGTGCAGTGAGATACATCTTTCCCTTCCAGCCCTTGGTAGTCTACTCCCTCAAGCTTTGGACATTGGCTATAGGCTTCTTCCACCTCAGACTTGTCTCCTGCAGCCTCATTCAAGTTGCTTGAAGAGTTTGGGGCTTGCTTGGAACGTATTTTCGTTCTGGTGCTGTTTACTCTGTAAATTTTATGTACCATAAACTTCCTGGCTGGGAAAGATGAGTTTTAACTAGCTGAAGAGTTTTATGGGGTTTAGAGGAGAGATTAGTGTTAAAATGGAAGTGCTAAACAACTATAAGTGATTAAATGATGCTGCTATGCATCTCAGGGGAATTTCTGCACAATAGATGTCTAGCAGCCCACAGCTACTTCCAGAGAAATATACGTGAGTGTTAGGGATGTGCTCAGAGTATAAAATTCAGAGCTGGATTACATATGCCTCAATGTTTGGGAGTATTTGAATCGGAGTAATGATTCGATCTAGGAACTGAGATAGGACTTATCCAGGATTGTAACAGCTGTGCTCGGTGCTGTCCATATGCCTAGTATGATGAGGCAGTCCCTGCTGCACTCACCTTACAATTGAAATACACTAGGCAGGCAAAGGAATTGCTGTTTTGCAGTTGTAGAATTGGGGCGCAGAGACAGCTTCAAGGGGCAGATTCTCAGAGTTGTGGGGACCCTACAGCTCCCTGTTGCTGTCATGGGAGTCACAACCAGTTAAAAAAAACACAAGGTCTAGGGTCATACTGCAGGTCAGAGGCAGAGCTGGGAGTGGATCGCATGAATCCCCAGCCCATGGCTTTAAGCCACAAAGCTGTCCTGCCTGCCTATTTAATATTGGGCCTGGTTTTCAGAACAGCTGAGCACCTGTGCCTTTGATTGAACCTAATGGGAGCCACTCTTAAAATTGACATTACTAGGGTCTGCAGGCATGGCTGTATTGGGAATGGTGTAAGGCAGAAGACCATGGGGATGTTCTAAGTTCCTCTGATGCCAGCTTCTTCTAGTTGCACTAAATGGCTTTGGTGAGCTCCCAGGCTACTTGGTGCCATAGGGACAAGAGATGGTCTGGGGAAACAGTCTCATACTTGAGTTCTGCCTGGCCTTGCAGCAGTCACGCTAGGAAAAGGGGGTGGCTATCGGCAGCTCCCAGCTCTGCCGCGCCTGGTGGGAGCAACCGTGGGAAGCGTGTCCGGAGATCTGGCTGCGGCAGGGTTGGCTGGGGGGTGCGAGCTGGTGCTGCCACGTCCCCGTGTTGTGTGTTTGCAGACCGTGAGCGGATCGGCCAGGACTCCTCGTACGAGCAGGAGGGGAAGGTGCAGTTCGTCATCGACGCCGTGTACGCCATGGGCCACGCCTTGCACAATATGCACAAGAGCTTGTGTCCCGGCAAGGTCGGCCTTTGCCCCAAGATGGACCCGGTGGACGGTGTGGAGCTGCTCAAGTACATCCGCAACGTCAACTTCTCAGGTCTGTCTGTCCGCGGAGGGGGCGAGGGGTCACGCCATCTGGCCTTCGATAGGAGAGAGAAAGGGGGAGCAAGAGAGGACGAGGGGCCATTTGTGCACTTGGTGACTGCAGAATGACTCTGCTGAAGTCTCAGGAGCTACTCCTGGTCTCCAGAGCTGGGAATGAGAGCAGTTCTTCAGCTCTCAGCCGGGACTTTCTATTTATTAGGTGTATTATGGTAGCAACTTGGAGCTGAGCAAGGGCCCCCATTATGCTAGGCGCTGTACATATACTTAGTGAGAGACAGTCCCTGCTCTGGAGGGACTGCAATCTAAATACAGGGCATTCCCGCTAGAAGTCGCCTCGGCATACATCCGTTCCGCACTAAAGTCGTTGATGTTTGTGGGAACTGATGTGTTGTAAGTCCCCCCATTCCCCCTCTTAAGTTGTGCAACACACACACGCCCCCCCCAATTTGCACAAATGGAAGTCAGCCAGGGGAAAAAAAATTCCCCGCCGCTTTAAGTTGTTTCGCTATAAGTCCACATTTTTTTGGAATATATCTTGGACTTCTAGGGAGGATGGCCTGTAAATCCCTGTGGTTTTATTCTTCTCCCTGTGGTTATGGGGGGAGTGGCTAAGAGGCAGATTTTCCAAAGAGCTGAGTACTGAAAATTAAGGCC
Source organism: Pelochelys cantorii (assembly GCA_032595735.1). Lineage (NCBI taxonomy): Eukaryota > Metazoa > Chordata > Testudines > Trionychidae > Pelochelys > Pelochelys cantorii. The sequence goes on along the minus strand of CM064353.1, from coordinate 11,411,516 downwards.
AGGAATTTTTTTTAAAACACCAAGGTGATAGAGGAGCTTGCAGGAAACCGATGCAACTTGTGCTCATAAGGGTGTCACGGACTTGAGCCTGGAGCATGACCCACTTCCATTCTGCTTTGGCTTCCATTCCTTTGCCGAAATAAGCTGCTTGTCTGAGTCATTCTGCTGCAGTTTTGTCTTCCCTCATATCTTTTCTGGAAACTCATGGCTTCCCTGTACTCCGTCTCTTTAATAAACATTTTCTGTCCCTTCCTTCTTATTACTTCTATTTATCTCTCCTCCGCAATCTCCTCTGCAATCTGTCTTCCTTATTTATTTTTCCTTCTTCCCCTCTTGCTTGATTCTTCTGGGCTCGTCTTGGGTTCGTATTTATTTGCACAGCTCACTTGATTTTAGTTGAAAGTAAATTTTGTTTTAAATGTGGCAAAGCCGCAGGAGGCGGAACTCCCCCTTCTAGCAGCCATGCGCTGCGGGAAATCTTTCTGTGCAGCGAGCAGCCGGTGTGAATCCGAGGTTGTGCATTGCCCACAACTGTTTTGCAGTGTTTGTATTGCATCCCGGCTCCCACCCACTCTCCCTCCCAGGCTACCTCCCCGAGAGCTGCGCGAGGGCAATCCCCGCTGCCCGTGACTGGCAGAAGATGTCAAAGCCAATCACTCAGTCTGTCCTTCAAGCGTAATGAGCGGTGAGGAGGTGGGGAAGGGAGGGAAGGGCATCTGAGCTGCCATTTGTAAGAGAAGAGTGTCCATCCTGACCTGCATGCCATGGGGAATAGGCGGGGAACATGACAGCCACTAAGGGCAAGCCATCATCTTCCTCACTGGCTCCTCTTCCTCACTCCTCTGGCCACTGACACCAGCGGAGAGCCCCTGGCTCAGTCTGAGTCTGAATCAGGCCCTGCTGCTTTATCTGAGGGGCTCAGGCATGCAATGGGTTAATGCAGGCCCGGGGGCCTGGATTCAAAGGCTGCCTCAAGTTACACAAGCCTAATGAGGAATCTCTGCTCCTTGTCGGCCTGCATCACAAGCTCGGTGCCTGCTTGGCAGCCGGGGTTGAGCCGAGCCCCAGCCTGCAGGAATCGGAGAGCATGAGGCATTCGGGGCAACGGTAGGGAAGTGTCAGCTTGTCTGCACTGGAGGTGTCTCTTGCAAAAATAGCTTGTGAGGTCTAGGATGGGAGTGGGGTGAGGCTGGCAGCTCAGGGCTGGGTGCTTGCAAGGGGGAGCCTCTGGCTGGAAGAGGAGCGGAGGATGAGGGTCATGACTGAGAGCACCAGCAGAGCTGTGCAGAGAAATGATGTATGGCATCCGTCTGCTTGCAGCCACTGCTTGCAGCCCCTCCATTTCATGCAGTCCACATTTGCCCAGCTGGCCTATGCCTATGGGATGCTGTGTTGCTATTTTCCTCTGCCCCTGGGTGGGCAGGTGGGACTTGGACTTGAGCCTACCTCCCTCCCCCCCCCTGGTGAATGCCCGGTCCCCTAGGCCATGCCAGAACCCACCCCACCACCTTACCTTCAGGGCCTCCCTTATCCTGCCTTCCACCAGGGCAGCTGAATGACTGATGTAGCGTCAGGATGCCCTGACACTGAACATGGATGTATTATTCAGGGCTGTAGGAGAGAGACTCCCAGATGTCTGGAGCTGGTGGGAGAGGGGAGAAGGGAGAGCAGCAGAGAGCCCGGTGCACGGGTACACTACACAGGAAATGCGATTGATCACATAAATGACACAGGTTCTTTTGGCATCTACTCTAGTCCTCCTCTCTGGCTGTGTCTACACCCAAAATGCTACAGCGGGACAGCTACAGCACAGTGTTGCAGGCACGAGCTGCCGCCACGGAAAGGGTTTTTTCCATCGCTGTAGTAAATCCACCTCCCTGAGAGGCACTAGGTGGGGGGAGGGAAGAATTCTTCACATTAGAACGTAGGTTGGTTTAATTAGATTGCACAGGGCATAACATTTTTCACAGCCCCGAGTGATGTGGTGAAGCTGGCTTTGTAGCCTCATTTCTCGCTTCTCTCTCTCAGTATGCCCCTCCCTGCTCTCTAATACGGTCTCAGCTTGACTCCCTGCCTGGCACCTTTTAGAACCATTTGCACTTGTGCAAAGGGAGTGGGAAATGCTCCCACCGGCGTGAGTGGTGAATTCCAATCTGGAAGCATACGCTGGCCAAAGGCTGCAATTCAACAGGCTGGCCCGATGGGGCAAAGCACCCACGCGCGTGCGTCCGTCCGTCCGTCCCACGAGCAATGAGACTCGAGTGCTTTCTAATAACGAAGCGCCATGCTCTGCTGAAGAGGGGTGGGCTTACGCACAGATGTTGAAATGCTTTGCTGATATAGGGCCGAGGAGGGATACAAGGCTGGGGGATACCAGCAGGCCGACGACCCTCAATAGGAGGCCCAAGGAATTTCTAACACCCTCCTCACTGCAGTATTTAGGCAAACATGATGTGCTGTTTATCAATTAATTTCAGCCTTGCCAAATTCTAATCACCTGCTTGCCACTGACTAGGAATGTTGACAGGTGAGGAGATCAGTTCCTAAAGGGCGCAGCTTCAATAGACACCATCTGAAGATCTGCCTCCCTGCATTTTTTTTCATTATCTTCTTCTGCAGGGGTGAGTGGATTTGTCTGATCTGTTGGTTTTGGAAGTTTTGATAAAGTTTGCAAATCATTGCAGGTAAATATTGGAGACAAAAAGATCAGCGTTGGAAGTAAGATGTGGCAAGTCATTGTCCCACGGTACTCATAAGAACGTAAGAGCGGCCATACTGGGTCAGACCAACAGTCCATCTAGCCCAGTATCCAGTGGCCAATGCCAGGTCCCCAGAGGGAGTGAACAGAACAGATAATCCTCTTGTCACTCATTCCTAGCTTCTGACTAACAGAGGCTAGTGACACCATTCCAGTGCATCTTGGCTAATAGCCATTGATGGACCATGAATTTATCTAGCTCTTTTTTGAACCCTGTTATAGTCTTGGACTTCACAACATCTTCTGGCAAGGAGTTCCACAGGTTGACGGTGCATTGCGTGCAGAACTTCCTTTTGTTTGTTTTAAACTTGCTCCTTGTTAATTTCATTTGGTGACCCCCTACTTCTTTTATCACGTGGAGGAGTAAATAACTCTTCTTTATTCACTTTTTCTACACTAGTCATGATACACCACTATCCCATCCCCCTTAGTCATCGCTGTTCCAAGATGAAAAGTCCCAATCGTATTGATCTCTCCTTATATGGCAACTGTTCCATACCCCTAATCATTTTTGTTGCCTGTTTCTGAACTTTTTCCAGTGCCAGGGTATTTTTTTTTTTTTTTTGAGATGCAGTGACCACATCTGTATTCAGTATTCAAGACGTGGGTGTACCATAGATATATACAGAGGCAATAAGATGTTCTCTGTCTTATTCTCTATCCCTTTCTTAATGATTCCTAACATTATGTTTGCTTTTTTGACTGCTGCTGCACATTGAGTGGATGTTTTCAGAGAATTATCTACAATGACTCCAAGATCTCTCTCGAGTGGTAACAGCTAATTTAGTCCCCATCATATTATATGTATAGTTGGGATTATGTTTTCCAATATGCATTACTTTGCATTTCTCAGCACTGAATTTCATCTGTCATTTTGTTGCCCAGTCATCTAGTTTTGTGAGATCTGTTTGAAGCTCTTCACAGTCTTCTTTGGACTTAACTATGGACTTTACTCAGCTCTTTATTTAACTTTTGACTTTACTCAGCACTGATGGAGTGCCGTGTCCCATTCTAAGTGCCACATTTTGGGAAAGCCGTGGAGAAATCAAAACAAGAAAAATGTTAAAAGGCTTGGAAAACCTGACCTATGAGGGAAGGTTAAAAATAAGCCTGGGCATGGTTAATCTTGAGAATAAATGACTGATGGGGAGACCTGATAACGGTCATTAAGTATATTAAGGATTGTTATAAAGAAGGTTCAGAGAGGTAGCTGTGTTAGGGTGCATCTACACTGCAGGGCTTAAGTCAAAATAAGCTATGCAAATTGAGCTACATCAATTGCATTTCTTATTTTGAAATAGCTTATTTTGAAACAGGGAGTGTCGACCCAGCACTTATTTCGAAATAGAGCACTCTTCCTCTGACTTCTCTTATTCCTCGTACAATGAGGGTTACGGGAGTCCGAGTAAGAAGTCCTCCAGCTTGACAGTATTTCAACATTATTTCAAAATAACTGCCTGTTGTGGAGACGCAGAGTAAGTTATTTCGGAATAGCGCTAGTTATTTCAAAATAGTGTTGCAGTGTAGACGTACCCTTAGTCTGTTTCAGCAAAAACAACAAGGAGTTTTGTGGCACTTTACAGATTGATGAAGTGAGTAGTAGTAACTCATGAAAGCTTATGCTCAGACACCTTTATACGTTTGTTAGTCTTTAAAATGCCACCAGACTCCTTGTTTTTCTAAAGAGGGTGGTGATCAATTTTCTCTATGGCCACTGAAGGTAGGACAAGAAATAATGAGCTTCATCTTCTGCAGGGGAGACTAACATCCCACAACCACAGATATTGCTGGGCCAAAGAATCCCGGCAGCTGGGAGCGTGGCCGGTGCTGGTGGGGCGGAGCCAGGACGGTGGGAGGAGGTCCGATGGCAGGGAGTCCAGCTGAGGCTGGGAGCAGGGCCTGGAGGCCAGGACCACAGCAGGGTTGGCAGCTGGGAGAGGAACCTGGGAGCCAGAGCTGGTGGCCAGGAGGGGAGCCTAGGAGAGCCCTGATCCAGCAAAACTCCCTCATTCAGGACTGGTTGGATCCCAAGAGTGCTGGACCAGGGAGTATTAGGAACAAACAATCAGGGTAGTTAAGCTCTGATGCAGGTTTCAAAGAGAAGTTGTGGAATCCCTGTCATTGGAGGGTTTTAAAACCAGTTTAGATCAGGGGTCTCCAACCTTTTCCAGCACAAGATCACTTTTTGAATTTAAGTGCAATCCAGGATCTACCTCGAACCCAAATACCCTTGCCCTGCCTCCTTTGTGCCCCTTCTCTGAGACCCCGCCCCTGCTCCCTCTCCCCCCCTTCCCCATCCTCCCTTCCTTCCTTTCACCAGGCTGGGGCAGAGGATTGGGGCACAGGCTCTGGTCTTGGGAATCTGAAGTGTGAGAGGGGCTCTGAGCTGAATCTGGGGCAGGAGTTGGCATGCAGGAGGGGGGGCAGGGTACAGGCTCTGTAAGGGAGTTTGGGTCCAGGGGGCCCAGGGCTAGGACAGGGGCTTAGGGTGCAGGAGGGGGTTCATGACTGGGGGAGGGGATTGGAGCTGGCTCCAGCTGGGCACTGCTTACCTCAGGTGGCTCCTGGGTGGTGGTGCAGTGGGGCTGGAGGCAGGGTGACCCCTGCCCTGGCCCTGCACCACTCTCCAAAGCAGCCAGCAAACTCCCTCCATCCCAAGCCCTATTGTGCCTTAGCAGTCTCCCCGTTCTGTGAAGACAGAATACAGGGTGAGAGGGAGCATCCTGACATCAACACCCTCCTCTCCTTTCCCTGCTCTGCACCGCAAGCAAGAGGCTCCCAGGGAGGGGCAGCTCCAAGGCAAAGGGCAGGAGATGCACAGCAGTGGGGGGAGGGGCAGCTGAAATGTTGCGCTTGATAGCCTCTTGGCCACACCAGTCAGGATCACCTGTCAAAGGCTCCAAGATCTACCAGTAGATCCCAATCTACCGGTTGGTGACCACTGGTTTAGATAAACCCATATGAGGGATGCTCTGGGTTTGCTGGTCCTGCCACAGTGTAGGGAGCTGGACGTGATGACTTTACAAGGTCCCTTTCAGCCCTGCATGTCTATGATGCTATGATCAGCGGTACAACAGTGAGCTTGTGTTGGCATTACTGCAGAATGTGTCTCTAATCATCCAGTCTCTGTTTAAAGGATGTTAGTGTAACCCACATGCCTAATGTGGTTCACTGTCCCATGTACTGGCACTTAGACCACTTACAGTGAGAGATAGGAATGCGTGTGCCTAAGCTGACAGCCAGTTGTCTTTATATCTCAAGCTGTAGAAGCTCCTAGGCTAAGCTCCAGAGATTGCGGGTTCAAGTCTGCCCTGGTGGTGGTTACATTAGCACAGTGTTTCTCAATCAGTGCTACAAGGTACTCAAGAGAAGTCTTGGAGGCGTGTCAAAACAATTGAAATTTGGATAAACCTGAATTTTTGTTTTGAGTTTTACAGCGTTTTATACGATTAAGTTGTTTAAACAAATGTGTTGCAACGGTAGAAAAAAATTTTTGTGTGTCTGAACACTGTAGGTACTGGGGGTACTTATAATTTTTTTTTAAAAGGGGTACTTTATTAGAAAAGGCTGAGAAACATTGCATTAGTATATTGCAGAATGTACCCCTTTATACTCCACAGAATGTGTTGTTTCTGGGATTTTAGTAAATTGAGTGAAACTTCTGTGTACACATAATGATCAAACCAGGCATTTCTAGCCAAATGTTAATATTAACAAAAATTGGCACAGGTGTGATCTTTGTTTAGAAGGCAAATGTATTTTTGTCTGAGTAGTGAATAAATGGTAAGCAAATAACTCAGTAAGTATCTGTTTATCTTCTGTCTCTACAGGCTGGTAAATTGTCCTGGCCCATTTGCAAGGCTGGTTTATTTTTTAATTGTATTTGCTCAATGTTACCAGACCGTATGACACTGGGAAGAGACCCGGGAAGAAGAAAATAGCCTAAGAACCCCACTGAAGTTAATAGCACAGATCCCATTGACTTTAGCAGGAGCTGAATTGGACACTGCGCTGGATGGATCAGACACACAGCACATCACTGGAGTGGATGTTGCTTAGCTCTCTGACATTAAAACCTTTCTGTCTTGCAGGCATTGCTGGGACTCCGGTGACATTTAACGAGAATGGAGATTCACCTGGCCGTTATGACATCTACCAATACCAGATCAAAAACTCCACCCCCGAGTACAAAGTCATCGGGCAATGGACCGATCACCTGCACTTAAAAGTAAGACCTTGGACTGATCTTGCATTTGGCTGTGCAGTCAGTGGAGATGATCCCAGCAAGGAGACAGAGCCAACAGCTTCATTCCTGCCTCCCTAGAGCTTTCTTTAGGAAGTATTGTTTTGCACTCATGGAAGAGAGGTGACCTAGTAGCTTGTTTAAAGGGACTGAGGATACTGAAACTAGCTCCAACAGCTAATTCCACTATAGTCAGGCTGAACCCTTCCCAGCCTGTACTTGAGACACTGTTAAGATATAGTCCACCCTCCAGCAAACAAGCAAACCCTACATAAAAAGAGCATTATTAAATTTGCAAAATAAGCACTTCAAATGTAGGAAATGTTGAAGTTGCTTGTGCTACCTTAATTGAACACACACATCCCCACCCCATGTGTCTGCATCATGATATTGTGTTTAATTACATGGTTCCATACTACTTTTTCCATTCCTATTTATGTTTCAAAAGTTTGGCCACATTCAGGCTGATTTTCACATGGATTGCAAAAGGCACACCTCTAAAGACTATAAGAATGGCCAGATTGGGTCAGACCAACGGTCCAGCTAGCCCAGTATCCTGCCTTCCCACGGTGGCCAATGCCAGATGCCCCAAAGGGAGTGAACAGAACAGAACAGGGCCGGCCCGAGCCATTTTGGCGCCCCGGGCCCCAGGCGCACGGCACGGCCCCACCTCCGGGCACACGATGCATGCGCAGGCTCGCCCCCGCGGCGCGAGGGCGGACGCACGGCGCATGCGCTGCCCAGTCAGCCCAGCCACTGCCGATGGCGCGCAGCCCAGGGCTGCCTGGGGCGGGCAGTGCCTGGCCATGCAGGGCCTGCGGCCACGGGGGGAAGGGCACTGTGGGCCGGTGCTGTGGGGGTTAACACGGCCCCCGCCCTGGGCAGCCTCTGCAGCCCACTGGGAGCCGGGCGCCCCCCGTAGGTTGGCACCCTGGGCAGCTGCCCGGCTAGTCCACCCCTTAGTCCGGCCCTGGAACAGATAATCATGAAGTGATCCCTCTCCTGTTATCCATTTCCAGCCTCTGACAAACAGAGGCTAGGGACACCATTCCTACACATTCTGGCTAATAAGTATTGATGGACCCAACCTCCATGAATTTATCTAGTTCTTCTTTGAACTCTGTTAAAGTCCAGATCTTCACACCATCCTCTGGCAAGGAGTTCCACAGGTTGACAGTGCGGCGTGTGAAGAAATACTTCCTTTTGTTTGTTTTAAGCCTGCTACCTATTAATTTCATTTGGTAGTCCCTAGTTCTTACGTTATTATGCATCAGCTATCCCTCTTCCTCTTTTAAAGCAGGGAGGTGCTAGAAATTTTCAAAGAAAAGGTTGTCACAGTTTTCTAATGTGGGTCACACAACGTAGTGTTTTCCTAGTTTTGTCCTGGGCATTGGGGCTCATAATTCTCCCCCCATGGCTCACAGCTTGGTCTGTGTTGGATCTTTGAATGGGGATTAATGGAACCAATGATTCTCTGCCTATAGTCTTTGCTACCTTTCATCCTAAAGGTGGCCGCAATTCAGTGTGTGCTGAAATTGTCCCAATTGTCCCAGTACAATCTGTAAAGTTATTTGTGTACTTTGACATTGAGGGTGGATGGCGATATATTCATATAATCCATTAGCCTATCATTGCAAGCAGGAATAGATTTTCAGGAAACAGTTTTGATCTTTTTCCTCTATTTTTCAAATGGTAGTATCTCTGGTAATGTATGGGTGGGAAAATGTTTGAAATTAAAAAAAAAATCTCGTTTGCATATTTGGACAAAAAGTCACAATCCTAAAAATTTTCATCAGCTAAAAATACAGGAAAAAATGGATTGGGTCAATGCAAACATTTTGATTGGATTTTGATTTTGATTTTTTTCCTTTCACTTAACATTTCAAAGGACAAATCATTTTAAATGGAAAAATTGAACGCTTTTTTTGTTTTCAAGAATGTCTGAACAGACATTTCAACAATTTCAAATTTACTTTTGCCCTTTAACATTTTTCAAAACAGGACATTAGTTGAAATTGATGCTTCCTCACAGTTTCAGCTTTGCTGAATTGGTGCTTTGTCAAAAAATTCCTGACCGGGTCTGTCGAAGGGCCATTTTGCTCTTGTGTTGTCTTGCCTCCTGAATCTCAGTGCTCCTCTTCTTATTTGTGCCCCAAAAAGAGTCTTAGGGTATTGCGTGTTCTTTGATCGGGCGTGTGATTCCCAAGGCAAGGAGACATACCTGCGCTAGCTCTGATTGAGCTGCATGCTAAAAATAGACTGTAGCCACAGCAGGAGGACTAGCCGTGCCGAGAACATCCTTAAAGTTTCAGACGGGATTGTACTAAGGGAAGCTAGAACCTACCGCTGCTTGATCTGCTACAATCGATGATCCCATCTACATGTTTTGTTAGCCTATAAAGTGCTACCAGACCATTTGTTGTTTTTTAAGTTTATTTTTAGCATGTTGACTCCATCAGAGCTAGTGCGGGTATGTCTGTTTGACCAGGGCATCACACACACTGCCGGAAGGGTATGCGTAACCGAAGTGAGTAACCTGGATAGTCCATGGGTGTAGTTGAGGAAGCGGAAGTTGACCCTAAACTGCAAGCCTCAAGCAGGCATGGAATTTGTGTACCCTCTCTCCCCCCACACACATACATGTGGCTCCATTGATCTGGACCTGCCCCTCCAAATACAGAAGTCAGCATATACCTGTGGGGTAGTCAGTCCTACTAAACTATACGGCTATGTCTACACTGCAGGCTTTTTGTGCAAGAACAGATGTTCTTGCGCAAAAACTTGCAGAGCGTCTACACTGCACGTGCGTTCTTGCACAAGTAAATTTACAGTAAAGCGTCAGAGGACAGGGCTTTCTGCACAAGTGTTATTCCTCTCCCCACGAGGAATAAGCCCTCTTGCGTAAGAGCTCTTCCACAAGAAGGCAGTGTAGACAGGCAACAGGGGTTTCTTGCGCAAGAAAGCCCTATGGCTAAAATGGCTATCAGAGATTTCTTGCGCAAGAGAGCGTCCACACTGCCATGGATGCTCTTGCGCAAAAGCACATCTCTTCCACAAAAGCACAAGGCAGTGTGGACACACTCTTGTGGAAGACCGTTTGCACAAGAACTCTTGTGTAAAACAGTTCTTGTGCAAGAAGCCTGCAGTGTAGACGTAGCCTACGTGAAGAGTAGGAAGTATTGGGTTCTGACCTTCTAAAGCTGAATGCTCAGACTAGAAGAGGCCCAGCCTGTCTTGTGGCTATTATTGCCTGCCTAGAGCCTGCGTTTTCCAGAGGTTATGCCCATGTGAGACTATTAGCCCTGTGATTTTGCTGAAAGAATATGGGCCTCAGAGCTCCACCCGCTTGCACAGATTTCTGTGATGGTGCATAGAGCTGCATGCTGGGAGTTGAATATACAACCATTGCCATTCTGGGGCTTGGAGCCTTACCTATCTTAGGGTTCATATACTTTGGGGATTTATTCCACAGCTTCTTAATGAACATCCATCCACACGCCACATGCATGCTGCACCAGTGGCATACACGTGGGATGGTGTGCCTTCTGTCAAGGCATGTCCTTGTATACCCACAGCAGCAGTTTGCTGCAGACTCCGGGCATGGCTTTCTTGGAGGGTATCCCATGGTGCTTTGCTTCCCTGCTGAGCAGTGTGCATTCTGGGATTTTTCTTGCTGTGCATGGTGGGAAACTAGGTGAACTCACATTTATAAAAAAAATCCCATGATTCATCTGTCTCCACCCGTTTCCGGGGATGAGGGCAGGGAAGCTAGCACCAGTTTTGAATTCTGCTGGGCAGCATGGACCCAAGCATGTGCCATGTCTCTGTCCTGGCTGCCGGGAATACGCAGTGGCCACTTTGAATGCTGAAATACCCCATGCCTTTGGTTTGGGACTCCGCCCACTGAACCAGCTGATGTCCCAGTAACAGCGCCTCCAGCAGCAGGAGGGGTTTCAGTGACGGTGGAACCGGGATGAGGATGAAAAAGAAGAGAGGACACCAAGCAAGTGACAGTCCAGGACTGATTCGTGGAGCAGCTTGACAGCACGCAGCGGCACTTTTGGGCTTGGGAAGCTTGTGCTGATCAGTGGGAGAAGTTTGTTTTGTGCCAACAAGATAGTGGGAGGGAACTGTAGGATGGAGAAGGCAACCTTTTAGGAGATAGGTGCTGAACTACCTGTGGCTGTGGCTGCATACCATAATGTGGTGCCCCCTACCTGAGGTGAAGTGGGTCCTCATTGGCATCTGGAAGCTGGCCACCCCCAAATGCAGCCAGTCCATAGTGAACCAGTGTGGTGTGGGGAGGTTGTGTGGTTTATTGTCCTGCAGGTGTGCGATGCCAGGGAAAAGGTTTTGCAGCACTTGGTTTTGAAGCTTGCTAATGCTCGGGAGTTGATTGATGGCTTTGTGCACATGGGCTTCCCAAACATTGGTGATAAGACCTAGATGCCCTATTGCTTGCTTTCCTCCACTCAGGGTTCAGAATCAAAACCACAAAGGGGTATGTCTCCATGGTGCTTTACGGGCCGGCTGCCCACCATAGTAGATTTGTGGACATAAATGCAGGATGTTCTGCAAGGGATCGCAATGCTAAGATATTTGGAGCTCATTTTAATTTGCCCTAACGGCGAAAGGGCTGGTTGGCCCAGGAACACGATAGACATTACAGGCACAGATATTTCTTCCAGTTTTCTCTCTGCTGCCCTGGCTAATGAAGCCATCTGCAGGCTGCTTGGACAGGAGGAAGGAACTGTGTAACTGCAGCGTAGTAGCAAGCAGGAGTGTGTATTTGGCTGTCGGAAAGGGAGGCAGAGCTGTTGGTGGACTGGTTTGGAAGCAGCAGAACAAGCAAAGCTTTCCAAGGTTACAGCAACCCATTGCCTTCCACTCAGTGCTGGTGAGGACAGGGCATGGAGCCTTCGCAATGGGTGGGAAAGGCTGAGGGGCAGACAGTTGGCATCTAGTACAAAATACAAGGAGCTGGGGCAATACTGTCAGATGCCTGTTGCTTTTATTCTGAGCCTCAGGCGGAGACTGTACAGCTGTACATCCAGCTGTTAACCAGGGGGGGTGAGGTGTGGGGAAAGAGCTGGAAGTTTTCTGAGCAGTTCAGTGTTTGAGTTGTGGGAGAGCAATGGTGCTGCAGTCCCTGGGGTATCTTGTGGCTTGGCCCGCTGAGTGTTACAAAACTTTCTGAATTCGTGCAAACTTACAGCCCTTCTGTGGAAAAAGAACAGTCGGGGCCTTATGAAAAATGTTTTCACGGGTTTTATTATTAAACAATCTATTATGTAACACAGAGAAATGAACCTTGCACCGAAGTGATAATAAAACAACGGCTTTTAATTATTGAATGCCATATTAAAAAGCAATCTATTCTCTAGCCACAAGGGACTGTTCTGTTAAACCGGACGCGAAACGGAGTAGCACGGCGCAGCGGCACAGAACAGGGCACCATGTGTGGGGAGGAACAAAGGGTGAAAGTCACAGTTGCGCGGACGCCCTTGGCTCTGCCTCTTCTGGTTTGTGGGCCTTCTGGAGCAGCATGCGAGGCTTGACATTACTTGGCCAAGAGAGGGCTCAAAAGAGCTGGGGTCCCAGTTCCTGCTGTTCTCAGCGCCCTGGGCTAGGGTGTGAAGGGAATCGCCTCTGGAAGTACAATGTGGCGGCACAGTGGGATAAGTCGCTGTTGCTGTCAGTGGCCCATGTTGCTCAGGGGCAGCATAACGTGGCTGGGTGCCGGTTCGCAGCACCACAGTGAATAGTACTGGCAGCACATGCAGCAGCTGAGCGTGTTCGCTTTGTATTATGTCCAGGAGCGGCCTCTCTTCATCTCTTCCCATGCTGCCTTTGGCTATGATGGTGCTTTCCCGGGCAATTGCCACGCTCTCCTTGGCCAAGACAGTGATCTCTGTAGAGAGGTCCTTGTCTTCTTTCCTCTCCATCCCCAGGTACAGCTGATGTCTGTGAACTTTTCATCAGGAGATTCCCCTCCCCAGAGGTTGGCCAGGCACTCAGCCAATGATGGCCCCTGTCCTTGGGATTTGGCCATGGGCAGGTGCAGGGAGTAGTAAATGAATCACAAGTGGCTATTGTTCATATTCTTGAGGGGGGAGAGGGCATATGATAGAGGTCTATAAAATCAGGACTGGTGTGGAAAAAGTGAATAAGGAAAAGTTATTTACTTGTTCCCACAATGTAAGAACTAGGGGGCCACCAAATGAAATTAATAGGCAGCAGGTTTAAAATAAACAAAAGGAAGTATTTCTTCACATACCGCACAGTCAACCTGTGGAACTCCTTGCCAGAGGATGGTGTGAAGATCTGGATTTTAACAGAGTTCAAAGAAGAACAAGATAAATTCATGGAGGTTGGGTCCATCAGTACTTATTAGCCAGGATGGGTAGGAATGGTGTCCCTAGCCTCTGTTTGTGAGAGGCTAGAAATGGATGACAGGAGAGGGATCATCTGATGATTATCTGTTCTGTTCACTCCCTTTGGGGTATCGGGCATTGGCCACTGTCGGTAGACAGGATACTGTGCTAGATGGACCATTGGTCTGACCCAGTATGGCTATTCTTATGTTCTTATGAGAGGCTGTGACAGTGGGTTGCACTATATTTGAGGGGGGTTGTATCTATTTTTCACTTTAATTTCCTCAGATTCTTCCCAGATTTAGGTGAACCTCAGAGATGTTAAATGATGTGTGCATTGAGTTCTTAGTCTGTTCAGCTTTGTTTTGTTTCTTGGAGGCTGGGCTGGGGAGCGGGGGAGAATCTACTGGGATTGTAGCCGGAATTATGTTCCCAGGTTGGTTTTGCCTCAGAGGTGCTTATCCGCTGACTCTGGATGACACAGTGAAGCATGTGACTAGCACTGTGACCACACAACTTCTCTGTCGACCCATCGACATTGAATTAAGCTCTGCGCCTCTCGCAGAGGCGGAGCACAGAACTCAGCGTTACTGGTGACTTTGGGTGGCCGAAGGGAGCTGGTAGTGTAGACGCATATGTCAACATAGGTGCCTGGTGCCTGTGGGGGAGGGGGTACAGGGAGGGTCACCCAGAAAACAGGGAGGTAGCATGAGGGAGCACCTCATTTAGCAATTAAAATGTTGGTAGAGGCATAGAGGGGCGGTGCACCTCCTGAGTACTACCACGAGTCCCTTGGGATGGAAGCGACTAGTCAACTACCCAATAAGCAAATGCTAATTGGATAGTTGAGTAGTAACTCGACTAGTCGCTTCTCCTCCCCCCTTGCTACCTCTGTCAGAGAGAGAGCAGTAAATGGGGGGGAGCAGGAGCTGATGCTGGGGGGAGCCGGCTTAAAGCCAGTTCTCCCCAGCACCGGCTCTGCGGGGGGGCAGGGGAGGAAGAGGCACAGCAGGGAAACAGCGCAAGCGAGGACTGAAGCTTGCTCCAGGTTCCGACGGCTGCACTTCTGCATCAGACATGTAGCAAGAGCCCCACAGAGGCGCAGCAGGAAACACGGGGCAAAGGCATTTCAAAGGCAGAAGTGCAGCAGTGAGAACTGGGGTGAGCAGGGACATCTTGAGTCCCCGCTTGCCTCTGTTCCCCGCTGCTCTTCTGCCTTTGAAATGTAGTAAGAATCACAGGCAGCTCTTACTACATTTAAAAGGCAGAGGCGCAGCCAGGATAGTGAGCACCACACCTCCCCTTTATCGATTAATTGAGTAGTTTATGGAAATTCCATTGACTACTCGATTAGCTGATTAATCAAAATTTAGCATCCCTAGAGTCACCTATGTCTGCTAACTTTGTAGCATAGACCAGGTCTAAGAGGCAGAGAATGGCCTTAATGAAGAAGACGGAGGACTAACCAATGAGAGATGCTGGGGAGTTATTCCCCAAGGATGTGTCTAGACTACAGGGTTTTGTTGACAAAACTATACCTGCGTCTACACTGCCGCTGAGTTCTGTCGATATAATGTCGACAGAACTCAGCAGTTTTGTCCACGACTGTAAACCTCATTCTACGAGGAATAACGCCTTTTGTCGACAGAGTTCTGTCAACAGAAGGCGTTATTGCATCTACACTGTCCTTTGCGTCTACACTCTCATGTCGACAAAGCGGCTTGCTTTTTTGACAGAACTGGATGTAGTCTAGATGCTCTTTGTCGACAGAAGCTTTGTCGACTGTATCTGTCAACAAAACTTCTGTCGACAAAAGCCTGTAGTCTAGACGTACCCCAAGATGGTCCCCCAGCGGCACTGCAGGAGTGACCAGAGATGGGAGTTTTCTGGCAGGAATGGCTGTGCCATTGGACCTCAGAATGTCTTGACAAAAACATGAGCATTTTTTTCAGCCTTCGATTTTGCTTCACTGCCCCTGCAGACTGGGGGAAAGTTCAGAGGAAAAATAGACAGGCGTTTGCAGTGATTGCCTGAAGCTTTTACTGTTCCCAGTCTTTCTGAATGTAAGTCTGTGAAAAGCCATTAAGAGCTTTTCTATCCCCACAGCAAAGCTGTTTCACTGTACGAATGCGCGTTACAGGGCATTTCTACCTCAGTGGCAAGCTGTACTTGCTGGAGCTTTTACCGGCATGCAGTGCCCGTGTCTACCTCACGTAAAGTGAGGGCACCAGTCAAGCTTCTATTGCTGTGACCCACTGGCTCCTCTCACACAAAGGGCACGTTTCCATTGTGTGAATTTGTGGCAGGTGGTGCCATGCTGCTGGCTACCGTTGTGAGATGGCAACCAGGGTTTGGGTGGGGACAGGCATTTGCTGGGCAGCACAACTGAGGGAAGAGGAAAGGAAATTCGGTCTGGGCCTGTGCTCTCTAAAAATGGTCAGTATTAGGGGCTTTAGCATGAGATAGAGGCAGATAGCCCGGCCAGCCACAGCCGCCATTGTGGCACCTGAACAGAAAGCATAGCCTGATGGAGGGAAGTGGGGACCTCAGACTCAAAAGGCTTCTAGTGCTTCTCTGCCCACAATGGCAGGGTCCTTGGGCCGCCTGGAACAGAAGGTAGCCCAGGAGGACGGCATCAGCATCATACATTCATTTTGAAATATTTCGTTTAATACATATGTACATGCTGAGGTTCCCTCCCTAGGATGAGCCTCCTCTGTTCCGGTCTCAGCTGTGCTGCCTGGGGTTGATTGCTGCCGGGCAGAAATGGGGCTAGACTTCTGCATGGCTGGCGTCAGGGTACTTAGTTCCAAAGAGACCCTGATTTTCCAGGGAGATCTCCTTCAGCGCAGTGGGCTGAAAGTACTGCTGTCCACCTGGGTTGGGTGGCCAATGTAATCATGAGAGTCCTAGAGTCCTAGAACAGGGGTGGCCAACCCATTCAATGAAGAGATCTGAAACAGCGGCAGAAAAAATGTGAAGAGCTGCACCAGAATTATTGAGAAGAAAAAATAAGGAAGAGCTCCCCACCAGCCAGAGTTGTTGGGGGGAAAAAAAGGGATGCTGCCCCTTTAAAAACCACTGGTTAGGCTTTTGGGCCACATCAGGCTCCTGCCGGCCGACGCCATCTTGCCGACACCATTTTGCCATGCCAGACAGCTCCCCTGCACCCAGTGAGCACAGGGGGCTGTTTGTAGGGGGAGCATGGGGCGGCTTCACGAGCCACGGGGGAGACTTCGCGAGCCGCACTTTCAGGGGTGAAAAGCCACATGCGGCTCGCGAGCTGCAGGTTGGCCACCCCTGTCCTAGAATCATAGAATCCCAGGGCTGGAAGAGACCTCAGGAGGTATCAAGTCCAGCCCCCTGCCCAAGGCAGGACCAACCCTAACTAAATCAACCCAGCCAGGGCTTTGTCAAGCCGAGACTTAAACACCTCTAGGGATGGAGATTCCACCCCCTCCCTAGGTAACCCATCCCAGTGCTTCCCCACCCTCTAGGGAAATAGTTTTTCCTAATATCCAACCTGGACCTCTCCCACCGCAACTTGAGACCATTGCTCCTTGTTCTGCCATCCATCACCACTGAGAACAGCCTCTCTCCAGCCTCTTTGGAACCTCCCTTCAGGAAGTTGAAGGCTGCTATCAAATCCCCCCTTCAGAAACTGGACCTGTTACATGTCCCCTGCTGGATGTTTTCTTATCATCTCTTGTTTCAACATGTGTTTTCCTGAGCTATGTGCGCTTCATCTAGCACTGCTCAGTGTTATAGACCTTGCTGTCCTCTGTCCAACAGTGTCCACAAGAAAAGGACTTTATTGCAGAGGTTGGCACGAGAGCTTCCAACATTTATGCTTCTCCCCAGCTCGTGATAAGCTCCAAGGTCTTGCATAGCTCCGCACGGCCACTCAAGGTGTGCTGTAAGGCTTCTGGGGCCGTATCACAGCTGTTGTTGGAATCTAGGATCCAATGGGCAAAATATGACATCACCCCATCACATATATTGGGGAGGGACCATCCGGCCAATTTGACCCGAGCAGGGTGGGGTAGCCGGTGGGAGACTGCCAAAGTAATTTGCGATGGCATTGTGGGCATTCAAAGGGCAGAGTGGATTCACGCCATTTGCAGCCAAGTTTGTTCCATTTGTGAAGGACCCCAGAGTTTGTGATCAGTACGGAGTCGGGGCGCTACAGTGCAGTGTCCTGTGTGTGCACACATCAAACAGAATTAACGGGACTTAATCTGGTTTCAGCTCCCCAAGCAGACAAGCCCTTAGGCTACCACTGACTTCAGTTTGGGGGAATCTCAGTTTCAAGCCCCAGCACATACTTGTTCTCCTCATAAAACAAGCCTGTGTGGAAGAAGAGGTGAGGGAAGAGCAGGGTGAGAGCAGGAAGGGAGGCAGGTCAGGAACCAGGTATGTTGGCAGAACTGTGGTGTGCGTGGGGAGGAGGGGCTGTGAAGATGGGGACAAGAATGGAGTAGTTGGGAAATGGGGGGGTTGGGAGAGCTGGGTGGGGGGAGGAATTTAGGGTCAGAATAGTGAGGGATACAGCAGAGCCAGGGTGGGGAACCTCAGGCCCGGGGGCCGGATGCAGCCCTTGGCTTGCCTGGATCTGGCCCCCGAGGCTCAGGCCCCCCCCCCCACGCTGGCACTCCAGCCCCCTTGCTGCCCCACTGCGAGGCTGGAGCACCCAAAATCTACTAGGCTAGGCCCCCTTAGGCTCTGGTGTGGGAGGAGAATGTGAGGAGTGTCTTGCTCCTTCTCAGTCGGGGGCCACAGTTGGGCTTCTCCCTTGTGAGGTCCACAACTGATTTTTCTGTGAGTCAGCGGTCCCCAACCCAGCAAAGGCCCCCCACCCTGGCTGTAGAGCTATGGGAGAGCCCAGGGTGAGAACAGGCAGGGGCTGCAGCTCAGGGATGAGGTGGTTCAGTGGGGCCACATGAGGCAAGCTCCCCCAGTCCAGCCAGTGCTACCAGCCCCGCACCCTCAATCCCATGCCCCGCCTGAGGGTTGTGTTGGTCAGCGAGGCCTCTCTTCTTTCTCCCCGCAGACAGAGCGCATGCACTGGCCCGGGGGCGGCCAGCAGCTGCCCAGCTCCATCTGCAGCCAGCCCTGCAAGCCGGGCGAGAGGAAGAAGCCGGTGAAGGGCATCCCATGCTGCTGGCACTGCGAGCGCTGCGATGGCTACCAGTACCAGCTGGACGAGTTCCATTGCAAGATGTGCCGCTTCAACGAGCGCCCCAACGAGAACCACACGGGCTGCGTGCCCATCCCCATCGTCAAGCTGGAGTGGAGCTCGCCCTGGGCCGTGGTGCCCGTCTTCATCGCCATCGTGGGCATCATCGCCACCCTCTTCGTGGTGGTGACCTTCGTGCGCTACAACGACACACCCATCGTCAAGGCCTCAGGGCGGGAGCTCAGCTACGTGCTGCTGACGGGCATCTTCCTTTGCTATGCCACCACCTTCTTGATGATCGCGGAGCCCGACATGGGCACCTGCTCGCTGCGGCGCATCTTCCTGGGGCTGGGCATGAGCGTCAGCTACGCCGCCCTGCTCACCAAGACCAACCGCATCTACCGCATCTTCGAGCAGGGCAAGAAGTCGGTCAGCGCCCCCCGCTTCATCAGCCCCGCCTCCCAGCTGGTCATCACCTTCAGCCTCATCTCCCTGCAGCTGATGGGCGTCTGCATCTGGTTCATCGTGGACCCGTCTCACTCCATCATTGACTATGAGGACCAGCGGACTACGGACCCCCTCTTTGCCCGGGGGATCCTCAAGTGTGACATTTCCGACCTGTCCCTCATCTGTTTGCTTGGGTACAGCATGCTCCTCATGGTGACGTGCACTGTGTACGCGATTAAGACCCGGGGGGTTCCGGAGACCTTTAACGAAGCCAAACCCATCGGGTTCACCATGTACACGACCTGCATCGTCTGGTTAGCCTTCATCCCCATATTTTTTGGGACGTCGCAGTCGGCGGAAAAGGTAAGCAGGAAGGGGCGGGGCGGGGGGGAAGCCCGGGGGTCTGGCTCATGCCCCATCTCCTCTGCTTTGCTGGAAGGTAACAGCATACGAACGCCCTGTGGGGTAGTGGCAAGTCCAAAGCGAGGTGTCACGGTTCCTGCGAAGCTTTAGGAATCCCTGTAGGCAAGGGAGTTCCCCCACCCACGGGGGGCCTGCCTGAGCCTTTGTGGCATCTTCTTGCTCTGTCTTCCTTTCCTCCTGGCACTTTCTGTCTTTCACTCCATCTTGCTTGCCCTCTTCTTTCCCTTCCCCCCTTTTCTTTCTCCCTGGGTATCTTTCTCTATTACTTTCTCTTTCCCAATTCTTTCTCTCTCCCTGCTACCTCCCTCCCTCCAGATCATGTTGAAAGGCCTTACAGAGGGATGTGGGCCTTACAGAGGGGTGTGGGCCTTACAATGCGGTCAGGGCCTTACAGAGCGGTGAGGGCCTTATGGAGGGGTGCTTGCAAAAGGTGTCCCACACTGGACTCTGGGGAGTCTGACGGAGGCAGAGCCTGGCCAAGCGAGAGACCCATGCGTGGTCCTCCCTGGCATCTGCAGATTCCTGCTCCTGTGGTCCTGCCGAGACTGATGGGCATCACAACCCTGAGCATCTCAGCCAAGCTGGTGTCGGGCTGCTGTTGGCCCCATTCCTGAATGTGCCACATGGGTGAGGGCGGGAGATCTCCCAGATGGCTCATAGCTGTGTTTCATTGGCAGTGCCTATAGCATATCCAGCTGCCCTAACACTGACCAAAGCCCTGTGTGTGCCCTGTGGTGGGACAAGCAGCGCCTCCTATTACTTGGTGCTTGTCTACTTATGTAACCCGCTGGTAAATGTGCATTGTAGGCCCCTCTCTGGCTGGATGATGCGCCACCTGCCATGCCCAAAGGATCTCGTAACCCTCCCGGGCAAGGGCAAAGCCACCCAAGTCCCAGCCCAGCTTCTAAAGGCCAAGGGCCCATGTACAATAGCCGACCTTGTGCCTGGCTGTCCACAGAGCCTGGCCTCCCCTCACTCTTCAACGAGCGCTCAGCTCCTTTTCTGCATTCCGGCAGGGATGGTGATGGTTTGCCTCCTGCTGCTGCCTAGCCCCGCGGGGCTGTGTGCTGCACACCCTCCCCGGGCAGAGGCTGTCTTCCAGTGAGGGCTGACCATAAATGGACAGGCCCACCGACAGGGAGGGGGCAAAGGAGCAGTTCTCCGGGGCAGTGATTCAAAGGAGCCTGGGCTTTTGGCCGCTGCTGCTGCAGTGCCGGTGGCGGCTGGGAGCCCCGGGCCCTTTAAATTGCCACCGGAGCGCCGCTCTGCATGGCTCTGTGGGCTGGGGGAAGGGACCAGTGCTGCACTCTGGGAGGCGCAAAGGGCTGGCGGGCCCAGCCCTGCTCCTTCTGGGGGCACAGCGCTGCCCCCCCCATGCTTGCCCAGGGGCCCATGGGAGCTGTCGGCCCTGCTGCAAATGGAGAAGACAGGCATAGGAAGGACCACTGTCCTGGCGGCGAGGCAGCGGGGCATTTAGGGTGCAGCTGCACTTGGAGTAGGAGGCGTCGGTTCCGGCTTGAGGCGACGCGCCTGCGCTCTGATTGCACTGCCGTGTTAGGAACACAAGGGTAGCCTGGGGGCAGGAGGGATGGGCCGCCCCAAAGACGCGCCAGCCTCTCGGATGGGACGCCACTCGGGCGGCTAGCCCCCCTGCTGCTCGCCCCACCTTGGCTGCGCCTCTGTTTGTAGCAGGCCAGCGTGATCCGAGCTAGCGCCAGCGGATCTCCCCACGCTGGGATTAACGTGTCCATCTGGAAGCGGAGCCACCCGCTGCATGCCTTGCCTGAGGTCACAGCGGGTGCCAGCGGCAGCGCTGGGAGCAGAGCCTGGCTCTACCCACTTCTCAGTCCCCTGCCTTAGCCTTAACCGCACTGCTTTTGCCCTCTGCCTTCCGCTGCCCTTCGTCCTCTTTCCCCCGCCCCGGGCCCCAGCTGCCGTGCGACAAGCAGCCCCGTCCACACACGGGTCAGTGCCAAGGCCCAGTGTGCGCTGGGGAGGCTTGCCATGCCGCTGGTGCTGCGTGCTCTGTGTACACAGAGATCTCCAGGGGTGGCAGTCGGGCGCCTTTGCCCGGCAGTGAACTCACGTCAAGTTGTGTGACAGTGACGTTCTCCTCGTCGCCCACCCGCGAGAGCTGGGGAGCGAGCCCAAGCGGAAGAGAAAAGCAGCTCCTCAAAGCTTCCCCGTGCTCACAGAACTCTGCCGCTTCCCCCTCACTGACAGGGCTGCTGTGACTTTAATTAAGCACCTGTGTGTTTTGGCAACACACGCTCCCGTGACAAATCCCTCGCTTGGCTGTGGTGGGAGAACGAGCGCGTTTTGTCGCCGGGAACAGGGCGAGCGGAAAACCTACTCCTCTTGCTCCAGGCACGCGCTCTCCTGGACCTTGTCTTCAGCAGCAAATTAGCTGGTGTCAAGCCATGTCCCCAGGGAGTCCTGCTGACTAACATGATGTCAAAGGCAAGTACGCCGTCAGTGTAGACCAGGGCTGCCAATGGAGGTGCCTGGCCAATGTCCCCTCTAATCTTTTCTATCCATGTGCAGATTTTTTCCCATCCATGTGCAGAATAAATTTTTTATGTGCACTGAGGCACCAGTGCACACAAAAGCCTAGCACTGGGTGTGCACTGCTGATGAGCAGGGAGCATCTGAATCTCTCCGGAGCAGCTGTGCAAGCACCCAGTTTACAGGGAACACTACTCCTGGCCGCCACTACCATCCCCTCGGCAGCGGCAGTGGCTGGAGCCCCGGGACCTTTAAATCATCGCCGGAGCACCCCTGTGGCCCCAGCGGCGCTGAAGGGCTGGCTGGGGGAGGCTAGCCTCCAGCCCTGCCCCTTCTGCCTGAGGCCCCGCCCCTTGATCCCGGAGTCTGATCCTACCACGGTCCAGGGGTGGACATGAGCAAGTTGGGCCAGATCCCTTGCTGTGACAGAGACAGACCGGGGCGGGGAGGGCGCATGGCTGATGGAGAATGCCCTTTGTTGCAAAACTGTGTGATGCTGCAGATATTCTGCTCCATTCAGCTTGCGGAGACTAGCTAAGCCTAGTTGCTCCTCTTTAACCTCAGCCCCGTGAGATCCTGCGGTAACCAGTGGTTACTAACACTCACAAGCACTACTGGGTCTCATCATGTGGAGGGAGGCATCTTCAAAAAGGAGGCATGGGTCAGTTTTCACGATACCCTTTGGAAACCTAGAATTCTGCTCTGCAGTGGAGTGTCACCTTTTCCGTAGCGATGTGTATGACTTGGGTGCCGATTATCCTCTGGGAGTGTCACAGTGCGAGCCGGGTGGGTGAGAGATCGGATCAGAAATGAAAAACCGATATGGTAATTATCTGTCTGTCTAGCCAGGTGTTTGTCTGTCTGCCGCATCGCTTGACGGTATGTGTATGGTGTCTGTCAATGGCATCTGTCTGGCTGTTCCAGTGGTCTCGCTTTTATTACAGTAGCTATTGATAGTAGCTATCTACATGTAGGGCTAGTTATCTAAGTATCTGTCTACCTGTTGATGGGGGGTGTGTGTATAATATAGGACCTGTGTGTCTAAGCAGTGGCGGATATAGGGCAGGGCAAGCAGGGCGGCCGCCCCAGGCCCCGCGCTTCCAGGGCTGCCCAGGCTTTGTGCCGTGTCAGAAGGACATGTGCCGTGTCAGAAGGGGGGGCCCCACGAAACTGGGCTGCCCAGGGCCCTGCAAAACCTTCATCCGCCCCTGTGTCTAAGGTTTCAGTCTATGGTGGCTTAGGGTTTTTTTTGCTGTCTTGTATACCTGACAGCATCTCCAGGCACTTCACAGTGTGATGAGTGGGAGTTGGCAGGCAAGAGTGTGATTGGTAATAGATTCAGCCCTGCTCTTCCCATCACATAACTGCCACCATTCCTGGTTCTTACTCTGGGTCCTCTTGGTCCCCTCTGTGTTCTCTGCTCTCCTGCCTCCATGTGCTCTTCTGAAGATGTTGCACATGCCATGACATGCTAGGTCTACCTCCCCCCACTGCCAAGATTTCTGCAGGCTCTTTCTGGGGGTTCCTGGTGTCTGCTGCCCCAGAATGGGGACCAGCAGAGGAATCTCTCTGGACCCAGTGTCTGCCCTCAGGGCAGTGCGTGAACAGGCCCTCCAATCCGCCTCCGCCCCAGCCGTCGTGGGGGAGTAGCACTCATGTAGGGAGAGGCAGTTGCATTCTGAGCTCTGCAGCAGCTTATTGACGGCTTGGCTATGAGAACGCCTTCCATTGTGTGAGAGGACTGCTGGCTCTGGACCCTGGGCTTGTCCTTCTGAAACCCATCGTGAGCTCTTGAATGGAGATCCTTTTCTCTGGTGGTTAAGTGTCCCACCTGGAGAGAACATAAGAAGGGCCACACTTGGTCAGACCAAAGGTCCATCTAGCCCAGTATCCTGTCTGCTGACAGCGGGCAATGCCAGGTACCCCAGAGGGAGGGAACACAACAGATAATCCTCACATGATCCCTCTCCTCTCACCCCTTTCCAGATAAACAGAGGCTAGGGACACCATTCCTACCCATCCTGGCTCATAGCCATTGATGGACCTAACCTCCATGAATCTATCTAGCCCTTTTTTTGAACACTGTCCTCGTCTTCACCACATCCTCTGGCAAGGAGTTCCACAAGTTGACTGTGCGCTGAGTGAAGAAACACTTCCTTTTGTTTGTATTAAGAGAGATGGCACCTACCAGGGAACTAGAACGCGCCGATGACCCCAAACTCCAGCCTGCTATTTCAACGTACCTCATCTCAGGTAGCCAGAGATGAGATGTGCTACCAAGCCAAGCTGCTCTGGTGAAAAGTGGGAAGGAGAATTAAAGAAAATAAATGGAGCCTTTAGCAGCATTTCCATTTTGATGAGCTGGCAGGGGAGATACTAACAAGAAAGCAGGTTTCTTAAGAAATTATTGCAAAACAAAAGCTCCCTTAAAGCTGCCTTAATGTGCTCGGCACACTGTGGGTAATAAAGATGGAAATGATAATGATTGTAGATTATGCGCAAGGTTGCTCACCTCGTCGGTGCAGCTTGTCACGGGATAATTTAGGGCTGCCAAAAGCTGGCTGTCAAGTAGCAATTCGACAATGAGGCTTGCCTCCCGTTAGGGGCTTGTAACGTGCAGGGCTGCTCAGTTCTCAGGCTGCTAACAAGCTGATTAGAGGCTAGCACGGTACTGTTCCCATCTCCCTTTGGAGGCAACTCCGCCACCCTTCTCATCCAAATGTACCCGCTCGCTTTGCATCTGCTGGCCTGTCAGAGAACAGTTTGCTCTGTGCATGCACTCCCCTGCCGGAGACAGCTGGCTCGGGGACACACTCACGTGGTTAGGTATGGATGTTCTACAGCAGCTGTACACCAAGCTACCATAAGGAGTGTGGGCAGGGGGTGAAATCATAGAATCGTAGAGCTGGAAGAGACCTCAGGAGTCATCGCGTACAGCCCCCTGTCCAAAGCAGGACCAACCCCAACTCAATCATCCCAGCCAGGGCTTTGTCAAGCCGAGACATAAATACCTCTAGGGATGGAGATTCCACCCCCTCCCTAGGGAACCCATCCCAGTGCTTCCGCACCCTCGTAGGGAAATAGTTTTTCCTAATATCCAACCTAGACCTCCCCCACTGTAACTTGAGACCATTGCTCCTTGTTCTGTCACTACGGAGAACAGCCTCTCTCCATTCTCTTTGGAACCCCCCCCCCCGTGACAGACCCTCCCCCCCATGGTTTATGAAATGGACTCATGGACACGAATATACGTAACTCAAAGGTGGTTTGAGTGAATTATTTCATGTAACCCATCGATCTTCATGTTGTGATTTCTGATTCTGTTTATCTTACTCTGTTGTATGTATCATTTGTGTGTGTAAAATTAGACACAGGGAGTGGGGAATACTTTGTGAGTTTCCAATGTGTGAATGGGAGACATGGAGGGTGTTACCTGCCACTTCTAGATGAGCCACTGTTAATCTTTTGTCCTTAAGTCTGAGCAGTGGTTGGTAGGGAGTGACCTCAACTCCTTAACAAAAGGAATAGGAAAGGAGAGACCTGGGTCTTTTTGGCTGGGCTGCACCTGAAGGAAGGAGCCAGGGACCCCGGGGGGGGGGGGGGGCGATAGAGAGAGCCCTGGTTTAGAGTGGCAGCTGGAAAAGAGGTTTTAGGGTGAGTTTGATTAAGTTTGTACTGAGGTTTCGATGTAGAATTAGTCAAGCGGTTTTGTTTCTTTTGATTTGTAACCTACTTTGCTCTGCCTATTCTCACTTATTACTACTTAAATCCTACTGCTTCAACTTCATAAAACCATTTTTATTTTCTATCAAACCCAGTGTAAGCGATTGTTACCTGGGGAGGGCAACCAGCGTGCACATTCCCCCTTTCATTGGCAAAGGGGGCTTACCTAATTCTTTGGGGTTTGATCCCATCTGGGGAGTGCTATCCCCAGGAGGCTGGGCCCTAAACTGCCCTCTCCTTGGACCTGAGGAGGTTCAGTGTCTGTGCTGCTTCTCGGTGGGGGCAGGGACCTCAGCTTGGGGCCTTGGCTGGGGGAGACCAGGGAGTTGGCCCAGCAGGACCGGGCAGTGAGGAGCCCCAGAGAGCAGGAAAGCGAGTGGCAGTGGCCGGGTCAGCACCCCGGGAGGCACCCCCAAGGGGTCATCTGTGACCTCATCCTGTCTCACCCCCCTTCAGGAAGCTGAAGGCTGCTATCAGATCCCCCCTCGCTCTTCTCTTTTGCAGACTAAATAAGCCCCAATCCCTCTGACGCTCCTTGTAAGTCATGCGCTCCAGCCCCCTCATCATTTTGGTCACCCTCCGCTGGACCCTCTCCAATGTGTCCACATCCGTTCTATAGTAGCCAGAGATGAGATGTGCTTCCAAACCAAGCTGCTCTGGTGACAAG
The DNA here is from genome assembly GCA_032595735.1 of Pelochelys cantorii. Taxonomy (NCBI): domain Eukaryota; kingdom Metazoa; phylum Chordata; order Testudines; family Trionychidae; genus Pelochelys; species Pelochelys cantorii. The sequence goes on along the minus strand of CM064353.1, from coordinate 11,385,200 downwards.
TGGGCAACAGGCCCCTCGGAGGCTTTGAAATGCTCAGGGAAACATCCACAATTCAAAGTGCGTCATCTGAGGAAGCAAAGCGAATGTTGGTCCCTGCTGGGGGTCAGATGTGAAATTAAAACGGAGAGGAGAGAGACTGTCAAAGAGATGCCAATTTTCCAGTTGGGATTTAGGAATGGAAACTAAGGGCGTTAGGAGCCCTGTCCTACCTAAGCTCCTGTGGAAATATGAACTTAGTATTGCCTGTGGAATACTTCTCAGCAGATCTAGAGAAGTGATTATTCCCCTTTATTTGGCTCTGGTGAGGCCACATCTGGAGTATTGCGTCCAGTTCTGGGCCCACCCCCCTCACTCAGCTTTCTCCAGACTTACCCCCAGGTAGGAGACGGGGGCCCTACATCTCTTTGCTGTGCAGCTGGGGGTGGAAGACTCGCATAGACGCATCTTGTGCCTGCTCCTGGGCCTGACTAGATCCCACGAGAGCCAGGGCACAAAATGTTAATGAAGCTTTTTTGGCCCCCCTCGGAGTCGTGGAGTTCTGCAGCCCTGAGTGATGGCCGGCGAGTTCTCCTCCATGGGTGCTTGTGTTTGACGAATTTCTTTCCTTCTTAGCGTTGCTTCTGTCTAATAGCACGTGATCCTGGAGCCTCGCAGCTCTCTGCTCTGGGCTGCATGGCTGCCTGACTCTTTGGGTTCACCAGCTGCAGTCAGTGCTCCTACGTAACAGCAGCTTCAGCATGTCATCTGAGTCTTATGTCCATCCATCTGTGGATCCAGGCCTCTGCTATTCTGCATGGTAAATGGCGGCTTATGGAGAATGCCATTTCAAACCTGGGCCCTCTATTTCAGGTACAGACGACGGAACTAGAGTCTACTATCATCAGAAGAGGAAGCTGACAGAAAGTCTGGCTTTGGGATTACATTGCCAGCCTTGGGAGATGGGGAGTCACGTCTCAGCTCTGTCACAGATTCCCTTTGTGACCTTGGTCATATCTCTTAATATCCATGTAGCCCTGGGGATGCTAATCCTTCATCTATTCTAATTGTAAATTCATTGGGATAGGGACTGTCTCTTGCATGGTGTATACGTGCAGTACCTTGCGCAGCGGAGCCCTGATCTTAGAGGGGGTCTGTAGGTGCTACCACAACATAAATAATCTAGCACCCCCTGATCTAAGGATGACCCTTTAAAATGGCTTAATGGGTGTGTGTGTGTGTGTGTCTGTGCATGTTTTTCTGCTAGTGGCTGGGATTAAACCCCGGAGGCTTCCTTAAAGCATCTGTCCCAGGCCCTGCTAGATTTCTGTGAGGCAAGGCTGGCTGATTGTTTTTTCCTGAAAGAGTCAGATGAGATCTCAATTTTTTTTTACCTTTCCCCCTTCCTCACCCCATGTCTACAACTTCGAATGGAGGCGGCATGTTGTTAGAACAAGTCCCCCAAGCCCTTTCTCAAAGGAGCCTCTTCTTCTCGCAGATCCCGGCGGATTACAGAAATAGCAATAACAAAGGATCTGAAGAACGAGACAATTTCCTGTTCCGATAAGGCAGAAGCCGAATAGTGGAGCCATTGTAAATTTCTCTGGTTATCACATTTGCTTTCACAGACTGCGAGAGGAGGATAAAATGTGGCTGCTTGTTTGTTTAGCAAGGGCTCTCGGTGACAATGAATCATGAAAGGGACTCTCAAGTGGCTTGTCCATATCGCCAGCACCACAGGATTGAATGTCTGGGGGACGGGTAGAGAGGGGAAATGATATAAAGGATTTGATGGAGAGGGATCAATTTAAAAGCCGCCATTGGAAAATTAACTATTTGCGTTCGCTTCTGAGCGCCCCTTGCTGAATCTCCTGCCCTGCCTGTGTTCCTGTTTGATCTCCCGCCTGTTGTACCCGTTTACACTGAATCTGAGGCCATTGGATTACTCTGCTGTTTTAAAGTCTATTTAGGATCGACAGAGAGGGACGCTGTGCAGTTGGCCAGGCAATAGGAGCGCTCAAAGCTGTGCCAATGGCCGAAGCTGAAGCTAGATTGATTCAGACTAGAGATAAGGTGGAATTTTTTAGCCGGGAGGGTAATTAATCACTGGAACAACTTGCCAAAATTTGTGGGGAGATCTCCATCACTGGAAGTTTTAAATTCCAGATTGGATGGTTTCCTTAAAAGCCCTATTTTAGTGTAACCCCTGCTTTTGGGCCTGAGGCAGGACTTAATTCAGGCAAGGCCCCTGGCTTGTATCTTCGGGTGGGCAGACACAATGCTTTAAAATCTAAGACTCCCTGAGCAAGAGGAGAGCAAGGGGCTTATGCAGCCGCTTAGGTTTGGATCTAGACTCCATTGGAGCCAGTGGAAAGACTCTCAAAGTCACTGAGCAGGTAGGAGACTGGTGCTCATGGTTGAAAGAGGCCACATCTTTTGGTTACTGTTTGTTTCGCATGTTTTGGGTGTAAAGGCTTAAGAGGCTCTCAGCTACAAGCCCCCTGGAAAAGGATGGTTTGGGTAAGGCAGAGGGGGTGGTGAAGGGGAGTACAGTAGGGAGAAGGGTCCAGGGGCTGGCAAGGAAGCAGGGCAGAATGGGAGGGGGCTTCACCGGAGTGAAGAGAGCTCAGGGGAGGGAGGAAGAAGAGAATAGGGCAGGGCTTATGCTAGGCAAAACCAGAGGGCGTGGCAGTTAGAACGTTCCCAAGGGCGGGGTCACCTGTGACCCCTTGGGGCCATTTCTGCATAGCTGGCATGGCTCCCTCCTTCCCAGGCCCTGGCACGGGGGCAGTAGCTGGAAAGAAGGGGCATGGCTGGGTCCCTTTTTGACCCATTGGTCCCCGGCTGCATTAATGACCCTTGGAAGGGGAGGCTGGTATAATACAGAGCATCCCCGAGGCTGCTCTAAACTACATTGTGGTCTGGGAAGGGAACAGAGAACCCACACAAAGCCCCTTTGCTCCCCTACCTCCTTGGGTGCCACCGGCAGCCACTGGACACATCGGGGATGATGTAGGCAGGAATAGCAAAGGCTCTCAGGCCACTTGACTGAGCTAGGGAAGACAGCTCCGAACCACACGAAGATATGGGGAGTCGCTGTAGCTGGGGAGCCATTCCCAGTTCTCCCTCTGCGGACTGGTGGGCATTTCCCTAAGGCTCGCTTGTTTCTCCATCTTACCTCCCTTTGCAGAAGGGTGTGAGATTCTTGGATGGAAAGAGCAACTGGTGTGCTGGGGCCAAGCGGCATTACGGGAGGCTTTTCCGCTGCTTTAGTGGCATCCTTCACACCTTCACGATGCTTCCTCTGATTGGCTCCATGCTCTTCCTGCGGTTCGCATATGGCTCTCTCGCACGCCGCACAGTGCCCTGGGGTGTGGGAGAAAGGAGTTGCGAGACATTTTCAAAGCGCTTTGCAGCCTTTGATCCAGGGTCATGCTTCCCTTGGGAGGCAGACCCATTGTACAGAGGGAGAAACTGAGGCTGCAGAGTTGAGAACAGAACCCGGGCTCTGACCACTAGGCTTCTCTAGACCGCCCCCCCTCCCCCGCCGGCCAGGATCATGCTCCCAATTGAACAAAGTGGGGGGGAGCATGGCGTTTGTGACCTTGAAAAGAGCCCAGGTCAGCTTCAGCTGGTTCATTCCAGCAACAGCAGGAGCGCATCTCTGTGGGCTGAGCCACTCCGAGCACAAGACGCTGGCACCAGATCTGTTTGCTCAACGTGCCACTCGAAAGGGCTGGTCGTGGTCTAAGAGGCCTGTGCCAGAGATGGGCCTGTCATGTGTGCCAGCAAAACAGTGGACAAGGGAGAACTGGGAGAGAGAAAGCATCTAAGCTCCTCCCCAGAGACTATTAAGGAAGCTAAGTTGTCACAGAGTGGAAAGCAAAGCAGTGTCCTGGATAGAAACAGAGAACAAAGGATAGCAATCAGTGGTCAATTTCCAGTGTGGCAGGTTACCAGCAAGGGGCCTCCAGGTTCCGTGCTGAATATATTTATCATTGATCTGGAAAAGGAGGTGACCAGGAAGATGAGACCCAGTTACTGATGTTGACCAAGGCTAGAGAAGACTGGGGGGCCCTTTAGAGGGATCTTTTAAAGCGAGGTGAGTGGGCAGCAGACTAGTTGATGAAATTCAGAGGAGACAAATGCAAGGCGACGTGCGCTAGAGGGGATCGTTTGAACTAGTCCCGCACTTCGCTGAGTGTCTGAAGTTCACTGGAACCACTCAGGAAAACGACCAGGGCATCGTTGCGGCCAGCGCAGTGACAACCTCTGCTGAAGGCACGGTGGCACTCACAAAAGCAAACACAATGTTAGGAGATGTGGCGAGCGGGAGACAAAATAATACTGACAACCCCATAATTGCAGGCCCTAGAACGGCGTGCCTGGTCTTGGCCGCTCCAAGTCAACAGCAAAAAAGGTCAGCAGAGCTACTCTGATTTATGCGAGTTGAGGATTTGGCCTAAGGATTCTGAGTGCAAATGTGGCTGAGCAGCATAACTGCCCAAACCTGAGTGGGATGTCGCGTTCCAAGAACAGAAAGGATTCTTTGGTGAGAGCGTTAAAAGCCTTCCATTTGGGTAGGCTGGGGAGTTATCAGCAGTGCAGGGCCAATTCAATCTTGGAGCTCAACGGGAAGTGCCACCAAGCATGAATCTGGTCCCAGTGGGCCAGCTTTGCTCTGTGACATGGCTATAAAACTCGTGGGGCTCCTCTTGCTTTCCGTGGTGAAAGCGAAACTGGAGTGGGTGGAGTTCTGGTGGTGCGAGAGGAGAATTGGGCCCCAGGACTTTAAGAGTATGTCTACATTACAGTGTTATTTCGAAATAAACTATTTTGAAATAGTTAATTCACAATAGCTTATTTCAAAATAACGCGTCTACACACAAAATGTATTTCGAAATCGCGTTTTGCTATTTCGAAATAGCACGTCCACACTGAGTGGATGCTGAATTGCATTTGAGGCTGGCTGGAACCAGGTCCGGCAGGGCATCAGGTCAGGAGTTATTTTGTGTGGCTGCTGCCTGAGGCTATCTGAGGCCTGTGCTTAAAGGGACCCCCCAACCCGGACAGCCAGTTCTCAGGTTTCCCTGCTTGCTCACCCACCTTGATGAGGGACATCAAAGCATTTTGTCTCTGCGTGCTCTGCTTGCCCTCACTCGGGACACCACAGCACTCTGCAACATGGAGCCGGAGCTGCCCCTGGGCACTCTGGTGCTTCTTTTGGACGCGTTGCTGCGAGCCTGGCTGCACTTTCTGCAGGCTGCCATCCGGGAGGTCCATCAGGGGGCTGTCAGTATCCAGGAGGCCCTGCGGGAGAGCTTCCACCCTGAGAGGCACTAAGAGCCTCCCTGGTCTGCCCCACTGGGGGCTTGTCCCTCATTCCTCCCTCACGCCCTTCCACTCCCCCCCCAACCGCCCTTCCTGATGCAAAATAAAATACACGTTTTTTCATAAACACAAACTGTCTTTAACGAAACTGCGGGGGGAGAGGGGGAATGAAACTCTGGTGAGACTGGGGAAAGGAGGCAGGAGAGGGGAGGAGACATAGGCATGCGCATGGGGTGTGCCGGGTGTGCCCAGGCACACCCTAATGTTTCAAAGGGCTGCCCTGGTGCGCTGGGGAACGGACGCTGCGCCAGGTTTGCCACGCATGCGCGGCCAAAACCAGCGGGTCTTAGGACCTCACGGAAACAGGCAGCAGGGAGCAGCATCGTCACCCCACCTTCCAGGCAAGCGAGGTAAGTTTAAACCCCGGGCGGGAAGGCGGGGGGTGTGCCCCAGGCAGGGGATTGGGAGCAGCGCAGCTGGGGGGGGGGGCAGGTCAGGAGCAGAGTGGCTGGCCCGGGGTCAAGGGGGGTCGGGGGGGCCCGGGGACAGCGCGGCTGGCCCGTGGAGGGGGGGCCCAGGGTCGGGGGCAGCGTGGTTGGCCCCCGCCCCCTCCAGAGCTGCTTCCCATCCCCCCTCTTCCTCCCGGCCAACCCGGCGTTCCTCACCCCCTCCCAGCTCTGCTTCCTGCACCTCCTTCCTCCGGGCCCCCTTTCCTCCCGGCCAGCCCTGCGGTCCCTGACCCCCCACCAGCTCTGCTTCCCACCCTCTCTTCCTCCTGGCCATCCCCACCCCACATCCAGTCCCTCCCCCTGGTCCATGATCAAGTGTGTCCGTTTTTTTGGGGGGGGGGTCTACCTGGTAACCCTACCAGCTGCAGCTCCACAACATGCTCAGGGACAGGGCTTCTCCTCCTCCCCAAGACGTCAAACTCAACTAGAGGCTCCCAGAGCTGATCGCGCCCCACCTTCCAGTCATTCCCCCTGCTGCCGCCGCCAGGCTTCAGTCTGGCACCCAGCCGGAAAACCAGGAAATACCAGACATTGCACATGTCAGGTATTTTCTGGATTTTTTTTACCAGACAGAGGGCCCGAAAACCGGACTGTCCGGTAGAAAACCGGACACCTGGCAACCCTATGAGTGAGACCCAGTGCAGGCACCAAGTGATGGGGACTGCCAGAACTTTGGGAAGCAGAGACTACAGGGTGGGGGTTTGTGGCCCAAAAGGGGGCTGAGAAACCTAAGAAAGACGAGTAGGGGGAGCACCAGAAGGGTGATAGTCAGGGCGACCCTAGAACTCTGTTACAGACCAGCTGGCAGCTGCTGGAGGAGGAGGGAAAAATAGGGGGAAAGGGTCAGAGAGGAAGGGGCTTGTGCTGAGGGGAGGGGGGCAGGTCATAAGAACATAAGAATGGCCGTACTGGGTCAGACCAAAGGTCCATCTAGCCCAGTATCCTGTCTGCCGACAGTGGCCAGCACCAGGTGCCCTAGAGAGGGTGGACCGAAGACAATGACCAAGCAATTTGTCTCCTGCCATCCCTCTCTAGCCTCTGACAAACAGAGGCCAAGGACACCATTTTATCCCCTGGCTAATAGCCTTTTATGGACCTAACCTCCATGAAATTATCTAGCTTCTCTTTAAACTCTATTATAGTCCTAGCCTTCACAGCCTCCTCTGGCAAGGAGAAGAAAGGAGAAGGCACCAAGGGACAGGGTGGAGGAGAGAGACAAATGCCAGGGGGCCAAGTGGAGACAATGAGGAAAAGGGCAGGAGGGGAAGTGTCAGTGAGGGGGGAGACAGGATGATGCTAGGAGAGGAGAGGGGAAGGGCTTTGGGGGCTAGAGGAGAGAAGGGGAGGTGCTAGGAGAAGGCTTGAAAGAAGGGGTGGGCATTAGGAAGGCAGGGATGGAGCAAGGCATGTGTAAGGGCACAGGGGCATGAGGGGAACGGGGGCAGAGGGTGGTGAAGGGGTGGGCATCAGGGAAAAAGAGGGCAAAGGGGGCAGGGGCAGTGAGGGAAGGGGGAGACACCGGGAGGGTGCAGGGGTAAGGGAAGGTGCAGGTGCCAGGGGATTCTGGGGGTGAAGCAGAAGGGCAGACACTTGCAGGGGAGGGACCAGCACCAGAGGAGAGAGGCAGGGCAGGTGTGTAGAGGGAGGTGTTAGGAGAGGGGATGAGGAGGGGTAGCTCACATGATCAGAGTGGGGCTACTGGAGGAGTGGGCACAGGGGGGAGAGAAAGGCTGGTGGGGGGGGCAGGTCTCAGGAATGCTGAGGGCAGTGAGAAGGGCAGGAGTCAGGACAGCAGAGGTGGGTGAGAGGTTGGGGGGGGGGGGGAGCAGCAGGCACCAGGGGAGCTGATGGAGCAAGGGGAGGAGACAGGGCAGCAGAGGAAAAAGGTAGAGGTTTATAAGATATTTATTAATAACTAGGGTGCCACAGTGGCACATCCGAACAAGCCACAAACTCAGTAGTGGTGCATAACACAAAATTTATTGTGCTCATGGGAGGAAACTCTTAGAGGGAACACTTCCCCCAGCCTCTCTGCCCCAGAGTTAATGTCACACACATTGGGTTAATGCAATTGCAGGATAGTTGCATGAGGGGGGTTTGGTGAGGGCCAAACTAATCCCTATTGGTAAGAGGATGGTGGGAAAAGTCCTTGGGGGGGTGTGTCACATGACACCTTTTATTTCTGATCATGTGTCCATATTGCCCCGAAAGTATTACCTCCAGAGGTGTGGCTAATAGGGGCCGGGGTGGGTGGGTAATGGGAGTCAGGGGGTGTGGCTAATGGGGGTCAAAGCGTACATTTAAAAAAAATTCTTTGGGTGCACACCCTAATGAAATGTGCTGCGCATGCCTATGGGAGGAGAGAGGGTGGGAGAGAGCAGAAGGAAACCTGGGAGGAGGGAGCTGGAAGTGGGAAGCAAGAGGAAGAAGGGGGAGAGGAAGTTCAGGGCTCACGGATGGGGATCTCGCCGGACCAACTTGCTTTTCATGCGAACCTGCTCCTGGGTTTGCATGTGGCCTTTGGTGGTCAGGCTGGCAGCTATCCTGCCACAGACGGCCGCGTTCCTCCATCTAGTGCGGAGATCATGGATGTTGGGGGCATCCCCCCCAAACCTGAATAAGGTCCATGATCTCTGCCCTGGACCAGGAAGGCGCCTGCCTTCTCTGGGCCCTGGCAGGCTCCTGGAAGCTGGCAGACTGCTCCTGGGGAGCGGTGGAGGGCTGGCTGCCAGTGGCTTGCTGGCTCCTGTTTTGGGGCCACTGGGTCAGGGATAGTGACTGCTGGCTCTGGGTTGGCAGGCTTGGAGCAGGCACAGGCACTGTGGCCAGAGTCTACCCCTTTAAGGGCTCCGGGGAGGGCGGCAGGGAGAGGAGTGTTCTTGGTTGAGGCTGGAGTGGCCACCAGGGCACCCTGGGAAGGCTGGAGGGCCTCCTATTTCGATATAAGTGTCTACACAGCGCTTATTTCAAAATAGCTATTTTGAATTTGGCGTAATTCCTCATAGAATGAGGTTTACCAAATTCGAAATAAGTGCTCCGCTATTTCCAATTTATTTCAAAATAGCAGTTTGGCTGTGTGGACGCTAGGAAAGTTATTTTGAAATCAGGGCTGTTATTTCGAAATAACTTTGTTGTGTAGACATACCCTAAAGGAATGAATCTGGATTTGCAGTGGGGTAGGCGTGAGCAGAATGTGTCCTATAGGTCACTAACATACCTCAATTTATACCAGCCGGGGATCAGTGCCCTGGACTGCAATGGAACTAAATCAGTTTCGACCAGCGAGAGATCAAGCTGACCCCATAGCAGCGGGGTATGTGGAACACGACTTGTCTCTTGACAGCGTCCCTGTAAGGCAGTGAGGGGCAACCTAGGCTAGTGAGTGGGCCATGGGAGGGGGCCTCCTTCATCTCAGTGGGCTGCAAGATTGTCGTAACCAGGACGGTCTGCCCAGAGAGGGCAGTTTTGCTCACTGCACTGGCGTAGCTAGAATTCGTGGGGGGCACTGATTGAACCGTAGCAGTGCTGTGATTGGATGCAGGGGGAGCACACGGCTCTCACAGTCAGAGTTGTGTGAGATCAGGACGTACCTCACTTCCCGTGCCCTGGCTTTATGTGCATGTCCCTTTAGTAATATCGGTAGGAGAAAAACCCTGCACAGACCGAAACCAGCAGGATCTGGCAGCCCTGTGTCTGGGCAACAGTGAACAAAATGTCTTGCGGGCCACACCTATAGCCCCAGTGGGCCACATGGGGCTGTCAGACTGCAGGTTGCCCAGCACCACTTTAAGGCCACCTTTGTGGTCCAACTGCCCAGCTCCTGGCCAGCAGCGAAATCGCGAAGCCGTTGTTTCCCCTGGGGCCCCTGTGATTCGTGAATCCAAATAACTCTTTGTTTTCCCTGCCTGTTGTATTAATTGCTGCTAACAGCCCAACGTGGGCCTGGCGCAGGGAGATAATGCTCCAGTCCTCTCGACATGGGTCCCCTTTTGTGCACGACACACGCAGCAATTTGTATTGACCCCTCCTTTTCTCGCACTGTGTGGCGTGTGTGTCGGAGAGGGCGATTCAGAGGGTGTTGGATTATATGCACCACTGGAGCTCATGGGCATTCATCAGTCACTGGGAAAGTCTCTCGGAGCGGCTGGAAATCAGTCACACTCCTTGTCACTTTGAGTGCAGGGCTTAGGTCTTGTATCTGGGGGTGTACAGCACATGTGCTCTCCTTGCTTTCTTCATAGCCAGCATACTTGGCTGCCTTAGCAGGCCTCTCCTTTATTGCATTGCCCTGAACCTGACTCCCAGCCTGTTGAAATTAATTGGAGCCTTTCCACTTGCCTCCCTGGTGCTGACTTTGTGGGTGCTCTGGGGCTGGAGCATGCCCCCCCCCCGGAAAAATTAGTGGGTACAGAGCTCCCACCAGCACCAAGATCCTCCCTCTGCTTCCAGCAGCCTTCTGACCAACTGCTCCCCCTTCCTCCCGGTGCTTCTGGAGTGCTGGGAACAGCTGGTTTGCCACATTCAAGCTCAGGGAAGGAGTGGATGCACTTCAGGGAGGAAGTGGGGAAGAGACAAGATGGGGATGGAGCAGGGGCAGGAAGGATCAGGGTGAAGATTTTGGGGAAGGGGTGGAGTGAGGGTGGGTCTGGAGCAGAGGCAGGAAGTCAAGCACCCTTGGCAAGCAGGGAAGTCGGTGCCTGTGCTCACTGGAGTTTGGATCCGGTGTGTACTGCTGACTGAGAAATGTGGGACAGCTTTCAGGGTGATAGGGGGTTGCAACCGCTGTTCCCTGCACGTTGTGTGCTTGTGCGGCCCCTCAGGAGGGATTCCAGCACTGCCCAGATGATTAGCAGAGCACCCACAGCTAGGTTTGTGTTTCCCCTGCTGCTGCACATTCACACACGCCTTGATGCACATAACAAAATTTATTCCGTGCGTGGATGGAGAAGATTAGAGGGAAGATTGGTTCCCACTTGCCTGCCTGTCAGGGTGCTTGGTGATTTGAAGCCAGGTTCTTATCTCACTTAAACTTAGATGCCTCCAGAGCAACTCCATGACTTTGGGGTGAGCACCTGTGTAACTCAGAGCAGAACGTCTGGTCTATGAAGTGTGTTTGTGAGTCACAAGCAGAATGGATCTGCTGGGTCTCAGTCTAATCCCCAGTGGACAGTAGTCTTCAAAAAGCAGCACTCTGGTCAAAGATCTGGGGACAGGCTCTGCCCAGGTGGGGATGTCAAAGGTGAGGTGCATTGGCAAACTGCAGGTGTTCCGGGAGGGCCAGGATCGCAGCGGGCCAGGGCAGGGCAGGACTGAGGCTATGTCTAGACTGCAGGCTTCTTTTGAAAGAAGCTTTTCTGGAAGCGATCTTCCGAAAAAACTTCTTCCGAAAGACAGCGTCTACACAGCAAAAGCACAATGAAAAAGAGATCTGCTTTTTCGAAAGAGAGTGTCCACACTGCATGGACGCTCTCTCGCATTTAATCCGTGATTACTATGAACAGAGTAGCCACTAGAGCACCTGTGCTTTTTGCTCTTCCCTCTTCTTTTGAAAGAACGCCCTCTTCCCAATCCACACATGCCTTTTTCCGAAAGAGCTCTTTCGCAAAAAGCCTTCTTCCTTGTAGAAAGAGGTTTACCAATGTCGGAAAAACCCCTCTGGTCTTTCGATTTTTTTCTGAAAGAATGCGATTGCATGCAATGTGGGCGTAAGTGAAGTTTTTCCGAAAAAACTCTGCAGTCTAGACATACCTTGAGCTGCATTGGCAGAGCTGTGTGGGAGGCCAGGACAGTGCTGCAGAGCAGACCAAAGCTGAGGTGCACCAAAAGAATTGTTCATGTCAAACTTGCCCTGAGGCTGCCTGACTGATTCTAACCTCCAGTGCCATCGATCTGCCCTGACCCGCCAAGAGTTTGCAATTTGGGGGGAGGGGAGTATAGGCCTAGGCAGGAAACATGGTAATTGCTGCCTCCACCACAAAGCTAGTGCTGGGTCTGAGCCTGGGGAGGAAACGAGGGGAGACAAAACCCAGTCGCAGCAGCCGCTGTCCATTTGCAGCAGCACTGTTGCTGTGAATGTGGAGTGGCAGGTTTACTGCACACTGGCTTCAGGAGCCCCGGGGGGATGTCTTAGGACTTGACAGCAAAAAATGAAGCTCTGCTGATAGGGTCATGGACAAGGGAGCTAACAGGAGCATTGATGCTAAGTGAAAGCTGCTGAGCTGCATGTCTGTCATCTCAGCAAACTATTCCAGGGACCTGCAGTGGGGGTGCATCCCTTGTGCTGCCTTCTGCTCAGCGGCAGGTGAGATTCCTTCAGGCTACATTGCTAGAGTGGCAGGACTTTTGTCGGACTGCTGTTGTCCATAGGGAGTGGGGTCCAGTAGTGAGAGCGGGCATCAGGCAGTAAGGCTACCAGGATCTTAGGGGAGATTCTACAAGGCATATCAGTGATTGTCTGGCCAGGAGGATCTAGGAGGTGGGCTGAGTGGGCCTACAGGAGGAACGTTAGAAAAAGTGCAGCTAGGGGAGAATGTTTGGATCTGGTTGGCAGTGGGAGTCTCAGTACCTCCAAAAACCATACCCAAGGTGTCTCAGCGTGGGCTGCTGAAACAGCCACACTCACTGGAAAAGGGCAGCTGCCCATATGTATGGCAGCCCCAGTGGTTTTCTTCAGACCAGGGCGAGAGTTGGTCTTGGCCTAGCCAGTTTGCTACCCTGCCTTGAGACCGGATGAATGGAGATACAAAGTTGTCCATAGAAGCAAAAAAGAGGGGAAGAGAGGCAGGGCAAATATGAGCGAGAAGCAGAATTTTTTCTAACCGGATGGTTTTTCCAAAGCCAGCCTGCCAGACAGCACTCTAAACTGCCTGGGCAATTTTGGAATTCTTTGCCCTCTGAGTTGCATGGTTGTGTGCCCACCAGCAGCTAGGGCCATGCGCAAATCCCACCAGCATGGGCTGTCTCAGAAGAGAAGCTGAGGAGTCAATGAACTATGGACAACAAACTCCCTTCTGGCTCGGGTATGGGGCTATCTCCAGCTCAGTTTGAAGCACGGTGTTAAGAATCTGTGCAGGTGAGTTCATGCCACTGCTAATCTCTCTCTCCTGGGTGCTTATGCAGCCCCATTACTGTTGTATTTGTGCACCTCCTAGTTTTTAGTGTGTTTCTCCTCTCCACTGTGTGAGACAGGGAAGTGTTATTATCCCTGTTTTACAGATGGAGAAACTGAGGCATAGAGAGCCCAGAGAAATGACTTGTCCACAATCACACAGCCTGCGAGAGGCAGAAATGAGAATAGAACCCAGGAGTCCTGACTCCAGGAGTCCTACAAAGTCCCGGACAGGCGAAGGGTGGGATTCGCAAAGGAATTTGGGCACCTAATTCCCATGAACTGACTTAGGTGCCTAAATACCTTGATGAGTTGCCTCCTGAGGTCTCACAGGAAATCTGTGGCAAGGCAGAGAATGGAAGCTAGGTCTCCTGAGTCCAGGCTAGTCCATGGGCTGCCAGTCAGGACTGCAATCGCTAAGCACTGTCAACCCGTGCCTATTGCCAGGGCTAAAATCCACGTGACAAATGATTATAAAGCATCAGAAAGGTAGCCATGTTAGTCTGTAACTGGAAAAACTTAAAAAACAACAGTCTTGCAGCACCTTAGAGACTAACAAAACATGCAGATTGTATCATGAGCTTTTGTGGGCACAAACCACTTCCTTAAATGAATGGAGTTGTTAAATGTCCAGTTTCCAAATAAATAGTAGATGGAGCGGAGAGAGAAGGAAAAAGAAAGAAAAAAGGGAAAAGAATAGTCAATTAGGGTGTGTCTAGACTACAGGGTTTTGTCGACAAAAGTGGGGTTTTGTCAACAAAAGTGGACTTTTGTCGACAAAACTATACCTGCGTCTATACTACTGCCGAGTTCTGTCGACATAACATCAACAGAACTTGGCATTTTTGTTGATGGAAGTAAACCTCATTCTACGAGGAATAACGCCTTTTGTTGACAGAGTTCTGTCGACAGAAGGCGTTATTGCATCTACACTGTCCTTTGCATCTACACTCTCATGTCGACAAAGCGGCTTGCTTTGTCGACAGAACTGGATGTAGCCTAGACGCTCTTTGTCGACAGAAGCTTTGTCGACAGTAACTGTCGACAAAGCCTCTGTCGACAAAAGCCTGTAGTCTAGACGTAGCCTTAGAGTGTCTGTGCTCCATGAAGCTGATAGAGAAGGTACTAAGTGTTCTTAAGGACCCATTGTTTGGTTTTTTATGTCATTAGGATGTGGATTGTAGCGAGCCATCCGGCCAATGTCTTTGTCCATACCTCTGTTGAAGGAATCAAACTTGTAAATGAAGTTGAGCTCTGAGGCCTCCCTGTGGAAGTGGCTTGTGGAAATGGCCTGAAACAACACGGTGACTTGGAGATCCATTAGTGAGGGCCCAGGCAGGTTAAAATGTTCCCCCAACGGATTTCTCTGTGTGGCCTTTTCGAATATCTGATTTGTGTCCATTGATTCCTTCTCGTAGAGTCTGTCCACTTTGGCCAATATACATGGCAGAGGGGCATTGTTGGCACTTGATGGCATAGATCACATTAGTGGATGTGCAGTTATATGAGCCCCTGATGTGGTGGTTTATGTGGTTAGGTCCTGTGATAATATCTCTGGTATAGATGTGTGGACAGAGTTGGCACCAGGGTTGATTGCAGGGGTGGGTTCCTGGATGAATATGATGGAGGTGTGCTGTGGGATTATTGGAAAGAATTTGTTTGAGTTCAGGGGTTGAATGTAGGTGAGGACTGGCCTGTCCCTCAAGGTTTGGGAGAGTGAGGGGTCATTTTCCAGGATAGGTTGTAGATTGTTGATAATGTGTTGGAGGGGTTTAAGTTGGGGGCTTTGAGTGATGACAGATGGTGTCCTGTTATTTTGTTTGTTGGGCCTATCTTGAGGAAGCTGACGTCTGGGAACTCGTCTGGCTCTGTCGATCTGTTTTTTCACTTCTCCAGGTGGGTATTTAAGAATACTCTGTATAGATCCTGCAGGTGTTTGTCTCTGTCTGTGAGATTGGAGCAAATCCGGTTGTATCTTAGGGCTTGGCTGTAATCAATAGATTAAGAAATGTGTCTGGGATGGAAGCTGGAGGCATGAAGGTCAGTGTAGTGGTCGGGAGGTTTCCAGTATAGGGTGGTGGAAATGTGTCCATCGTGTAATTGTACTGTAGTGTCAAGGAAGTAGATCTCTCGTGTGGGACTGGTCCAGGCTGAGGTTGATGGTGGGGTGGAAGTTGTTGAAAATTCTGTGGAATTCTTCAAGGGTTTCCTTCCCCTGGGTCCATATGATGAAGATGTCATCAATGTAGCATAAGTAGAGCAGGGCTGCTAGGGGGCGAGAGCTGAGGAAATGTTGTTCAAGGTCAGCCATAAAGATGTTGGCATATTGTGGTCCATGCAGGTGCCCATGGCTGTGCCACTGACTTGAAGATACAAATTGTCTCCAATTCGGAAGTAGTTGTGGGTGAAGACAAAGTCGCAGAACTCTGAAACCAGGTGTGCAGTGCTGTCAGTGGGGATGGTGTTCCTGATCGCCCGTAATCCATCTTCGAGTGAAATGTTGGTGTAAAGAGCTTCTATGTCCATGGTGGCCAGGATGGTGTTCTCAGGAAGATTACTGATGCTCAGTAGTTTCCTCAGGAAGTCGATGGTGTCTTGAAGATAGCTAGGAAGGCTGGTGGCATAGGGGCTGAGGAGAGAGTCAATATAGCCAGTTAATCCTATTGTAAGTGTGCCAATGCTTGAGATGATGGATCATCTGGGATTTCCATGTTTGTGTATCTTGGGTAGCAGATAGAAAACTCCTGGCTGGAGATTAGGGGGGGTGTTTGTCTACATTTGGTCCTGGGTAGTATCAGGGAGTTTCATGAGCAGTCAGTTGTTTTAAGGTTTTTGGTATTCTTTAGTGGGATCGGAGGAGAGAAGCCTGTAGGATCTGGTGTTGGTGAGTTACCTGGCAGCCTCCTGTTCATAGTCTGTCCTGTTCACGATGACTACAGCGTCCCCTTTGTCAGCCTCTTTGATTATGACGTTAGAGTTGTTTTTCAGGCTGTGTAGAGCATTGCGCTGTGCTGCAGCTGATCCAGGGGCTGGAGTTCAGAAGCCGCCTTGAGCCTCGTGTGAGCCCTTGTTAGTAACCGGGAACAAATCTGGAGCCGGCCTGAAATCCAGACCTTGTGGTCGGGGGCAGGAAGATGAAAGTGGAAGATGGTGCCAAAGAAGGGGCTGGGCAAGGCAGACAGAGCCCTGAGCGAGGAGGAAGGACATGTAACTGGGGTGCCAGGGGGCTGCCCGGTCCTGCCCCCTTGCTACGATAGGGTCAGACGTGGGCGCTTCCCCGGTTGACACCTCCCCCGCTCACGAGGCGCCTGCCAAGCCCTTTCCATAGAAAAATGGATTATTCTAGTCAGATTAATGGGCTTTCATTTTGCAAAACATCTGTCACCGTTAGTCCTGGACAGTGAGCGTGAAATTAGTTTTGACTGCAGGAAGGCTATGTTGGTGTGTACTATGTGACTAACATCCCAACGGCTCCGGGAGCCAGCCGGTGAATGAGAATTACCTGTTGAAGGAATCCAGGGCACATCTGTGCGCACAGGGAGAAGGGAGCGGGTGGATGCTGGAGGGGTGGGTACGTGTATCTGCTGTCAGGTTTCCATAGCGCCCCTCACAGTGGGATCTGACCCCTTGTCCATAGCCAAGGGGCCGGGCATACGTGGGTTCGGGAGTTGTTCCGAGAGGGGAGTGTGCATGAGAGGGTGCACAGGAGGATGCTGCGTCTCCCCGGAGCAATTCTAGGGCTTTCAAAACTTTGTGTTTGACCCTGATGTTTTGACAAGTTGGCTTGCGACGTCTCCTTCTGGCACAGTACCGGGAGGGCTGGCGGTGGTTTCTGCCGGGTGGTGCGTCACACCACTCGAATGCCTCCGACAACCACAAAGCAACAAAGAGGAGTGGGCAAGTTCCAGGATCCTAAGCTCATTTTTCCGTGTGGGGGGGAAAGGAGGCCCAGTGAGTGGAAGTGGCGTGCCTGCAATCACACGGCCTGTCAAGGGCAGAGATGGGAATAACCCCCCCTGAATCTGGGTGCCTAGAGCCTGCAGGAGCTACCCGGCCATGCCTTCAGCAGTAACGTGCAAAGTGGCATGTCCTTTTCCTCCACGCGGCCTCTGAGATGTGGCCAGGGAGAGTCACTGAGTTTAAGGCCGGAAGAGGCCACCAGTTGGGTAACAGAGCCTCTCATGTCTGCGTTGCCACTTTTATGCAAGCTCACTGCAGTCCTGCCACAGGGTGATCATATAAGTAGGTGGGGGAGGGGGGAACTTACATGTATGTTTCCTGTATTTTATACATTTGTGTTGAGGTTACTTAAGTTACTCAAGGTTTCCACTGGGGCGTTTGTGACCAGAGCCAGGCCCCAGCCTGAAGACAGATCTCTACCATGTAAGAGGTAGTTATGGCAATGCACTGAAAACAGATCCAGCACGATGCAAGATCCTTACTAGAGAGCGGAAACCCATCTTTGTCTTGTCTTTGTGTGCCCCATCTGTCTCTACACCCCACTTCCTCCCTTCCACCCATCCAAACAGCCATTTTTAATGCTTGTATCCACCTGCTGTTCATTTGTTCATTCACACCTCTATCCCTCCTTAGTCCCTATCTTTAGCCTTATTCCAGATCTACATCTGCTCATTCTGATCTCTGTTTACTGCCCCATTATCTTTTCATCCACATTCCCTCTTTCCTTTTGGTTGTCCTGGTCCCTAGTTGGATGTTTCTCTACGTGGAGGCAGTTTGTGGAGGGGACGGGGGAGGAACACATCTGAGAAGGGCTTTGCAGGTCTGAGTTGGCTCTCTTGTGTCTTCCAGATGTACATCCAGACCACGACGCTGACCATCTCAGTGAGCCTCAGCGCCTCGGTCTCGCTGGGCATGCTCTACATGCCCAAGGTGTACATCATCCTCTTCCACCCGGAGCAGAACGTCCCCAAGCGCAAACGCAGCCTCAAGGCGGTGGTGACAGCTGCCACCATGTCCAACAAATTCACTCAGAAGGGAAGTTTCCGACCCAACGGAGAAGCCAAATCGGAACTGTGTGAAAATCTTGAAACACAAGGTAATGCCCATCCACCTGCCTGGCCCTGCCGTCCAAGAAGCCAGCCCCAGGCTCCTCCGGGGTGCATGGGCTGCCATTGGGTGATGATGGCTGATCTGTTTGACTGTGAAAAGGATGAGCTTGTTCCTTTGTAATGGGCGACATTCAGCCCTGGCCAGAGGGGTCAGCACAATGCTTATGTGTCTCCAGCCCTCAAAATGAGATATAGTGCTGGGTAGGGTTAGTATGACTCTTATGTGCGAGAGGGGATACTGCATAATGGCCCAGTTCTGCTCCCCCAGAGATCAAAGGACACTGTGCCATAGAGGAGATGGGGTGGGGTGTTGTCTGCATCTAGAAGCCCAGTGCGGCTCCCATTGAAAATCAAAGGAAAGACTCCCACTGGCTTTGTGGGCAGGGCACCCAGGATCTGGAGAGAAAAGCACCATGCTTGAGTGGATTCCACCCTCCCCAGACCCCGAAGAAAACAGCCTCTGGAGCTTGAGCAAGTTTCAGATCCAGGTCTAAACATCCCCAGAGTCCAGGGGGTTTGGGCTGCTCTCTTACGATAGCCCCCGACTGAAAAATTCCTTGCCTGGTTTTATCTGTGAGGGCTTCTCAGGCTTGTACACAGGAATTTCTGGTGTGTGCGTGCTTTTTTTGTAAACATGGACTGCAGGGGTGTGAGCGTGCTCCCCAAGGAAGCAGGGAAATCACCTCCAGCCTTCTCCTGGCCAGCCAGAGCATGTGGGGGAGGCTTGGGCAGCGCACCGCTCCTGCTTTCGCCTGGCCGGAAGGAGCCTGCTTACTTGTGGGACCCTGGGGGGTGTGCTTTTGCACCCTTTGCAGCTCCCCATCTGCGTACGGACCGGGCATATATTTATGTTTTAATTTTCAAAGGGCTTCTCTCACCTCTTTTCCCCCTCCTGCCCTTGGAGCCTGGGGAAACTGCTTGTTAAGCAGTACAGGAGTCATCTAGTCGACCAGTCCTGCAGGGCTCTGCATGAGTTTTAGATGCTGCATCTGTATTGGCCACCTTTATGTACTGGGGTGTTACATATTTCACTGGCTTTCCTGTATGTCCCAGGGAGCTCCTTGGGAGCCAGCCGTCCCCTAAATTCCCCACAGAATAATCTCTGGTTTGGGAGCAGGGGGCATCACACGGTGACTGCACTTGGCGGAGATGCAGGAAAGAAGGATTCCTTTCCTGGCTCTGCACAGGCTTTGGGCCAGGAATTTCACTTCCCCGTGTGTCACCGCCCCTTTAGGAGGGGGGAATATGACCCAGTGGCCTAGTCTGAGCTGCCCCCTGGCTGGGGGTCAATAAGGCCTAGTGGCTGAGTGTGTGCTGCCCCCTGGCTGGGGTGTCAGGGTAGGAGGGGTAGGGGGGCCCAGGCCCCCCTTCTCCACCAGGCCCCAGCCCAGGGCCCTATGAGTGGTGGGTGGCTCCCACCACTGGCTCGGCCGGGAGTCGTCCCCGAAGCACGCCGAGCTCTTCGGGTGATCTCCTGCCCCGTGCCCTGGGCTGCTTCCTGCCCTCGCCTGCTGGCTGGCCCCGTTCCCACCTGGGCTGGCGAACGCACCAGTGGCTGTGCTTGGCCCGGTGTCGGCTATGGCGGTGGCGGGTGCTGTAGCAGTAGCGTCGCAGCTGTGGTGGTCGCTCGTGACAGGCACGGTGGCTGCAGGGGTGGCTGCGGTGGCTGTGGCTCCAGCCGGCGCGGAGGCCCTGCCGCTCCGGCTGAGACAGCGGCTCCAATGGCGAGTGTGGGTCTGGCTGACGTGGCCGCTCTGGCTGATCCCGTGGGCGTGGCTGCTCCTCAGCTCTGGCAGGAGCTCCTTCCCCTTCAGCGGTCAGCCCTGACTGAGCTGTTCTGCTGGCCTTTATACTGACCCTGCAGGTGGCGCATGCCCAGCAGGGCTGTGGGGGAGGGGCCTTCTCAGTCTAGCAAGCCTGGTTAACTCCTTCACTACCAGTGCAGGGTTGGTGCACCCTGTCACACCATGCCTCTGTTCCATGCCTGTAGATGAGACTTTGGGAAGGCGTGTGAGTTAGTGTTTCCTTGGGTTCCAGATAGGATCATGACTGGCGACCGGAAGAGCAGAGACATTTCATTTGTGATCAGATGGAGCTTAAATGCCCAGCTCTGCTAAGCTACTGTCTGTTCTCTATGTAAACCTGGAACTCCAGACCCAGTGTGGCCAAGCTACTGTGTCATGGGCACTAGAGGTGGATTAAAATCTGTTAGATCATCCAGATTATGCACCTAGTATCACAAAAGCCTCAACCATAAATTGAGACTAGCTGGCTCCTTTTATTGACTGTCTCAGCAGAGAGGCCAAGGACTAGGTGCTCATGATGGTCTCCCCCATACAGGGGATCCTCTCTGCAGGTGAGAGAGGAGATACTTGCATGGTACAGTGGAGGGGAAGCCTGGGCCCCCCTACCCCTCCACCATTGCTAGCCATGCTGCAGCTGTCCTGTGGATAAAAAATTCCAGGCTCCAGGACTGTGATACCACTAAATTCTCTGCATTTACCATTTTAAATATCTCCCAGTGGGCTTTCTGCTGGAGCCCTGCAGGGCAGGGTGTACAAATCAGTGGTTCTCACCCCGGGTTTCCCCTAGGTGTTCACAGAGGTCTTCCAGAGGGTACATCGACTCATCTAGGGTGCGTCTACACAGCGGCGCTATTTCAGGATAACGTCGATTATCCCAAAATAGCATTGTGCACGTCTTAACAGCACGCCAGTTATTTTGAAATAGATTCAAAATAATGGGCATCTTATTCCAGCTTCCTGTAAACCTCGTTGCACGAGGAATAAGGAAGATGCCAGAATAGCGCTCTATTTCGAAATAGTCTTTCTCGAAATTAGCTACACAATTTTGTGCAGCTCAAATTGCATAGCTTATTTCAAGCTACACACGATTGTGTAGACATACCCCTACAGATTTCCCTAGTTTTATAACAGCCTACAGAAAAAACACTAGCAAAGTCAGTACAGATGAACACTTTGTATAGACTTGTTCATTTAGCTCTGTACACGGTACACTGGAATGTAAGTACAATATTTATATTTCATGAGATTCATTTTATAATTACATGGTGAAAACAAGAAACTCAAACATTTTTCAGGCCTAGTGTGGCTGAGACAATTTTATGTCTGATTTTGTAAGCAAGTTGTTTTTAAATGTGGTGAAAGTTGGGGGTACACAAGACAAATCAGACTCCTGCAAGAAGTACAATAGTCTGGAAAGGGCAGACCCACTGATGTAAATTGACTTAAAAAGGCAGCGAGGGGAGGATGAAACACCCAGACTGGTTCTAATTGCTCCTTTGCTCCTCGTTAATTTTGGTGGCCATGTACTTGAGTAAAGCAATCTCTAAGACCCTTCTCCTGCAAAGACACACACACACGCTTAACTTTAAGCATGTATGTAGCCCCACTTAAGTCAGTGGTTTCAAGTGAAGCGCATGCCTGTGTCTGTGTAGGATCAGAAACTAACGTATCACATTGAGAACTAGTCATTTTCCTTAAGCTCTCTTAGGTCTCGAACTTGGAACTTGTCACTGGCCCATTGAGAAATTGACTGTTCATTTGAGCTATGGTTTGTGCACAGTTTGTGTTATGCGTGTAATTTTCCCCCCACCCTCCGGCATTTCATAAGTTAGATATTTCATATAAGGTTGTATTACTCACAGTGTTGTTATTTAACGCGTGTATTGGGATATCACCCCAAAACCACAACCAAGCAGAGTCCCATTGCGCAAGGTGCTGTACAAATGCATAATGAATAGCCTTCCTTTCTATTGCCCATCTCTGTTATCTCTTCTTCTTTCCCTAAAATACAATAGTCATATGAGAGAGAGTGAGAGAGGGGGAAGAGGGAGAGGAAGAGAAGGGGCTGGACCATGGTTCAGGGTCTAGCATAGGACACCTGGGTTCAATTGCCTTCTTTGGGCAATCATTTTTGACAGGGGGCCACTCCAAGATTTTGGAAAGTGGTTGAGGGCCGCACTCTTCCATGATATTAATGGAGGAGATGTGGGGCTTGGGATGGGTTAGGGTTAGGATGGGGGTTGGGTGCAGAAGGGAGCTTGGGGTAAGGGATTGGGGTGCAGAAGGAAGAATGGGGTCTGGAAGGGAGTTTGGGTGAAGGAGGCAGTTGTGACCTAGGGCAGGGGACTGGAGTGCAGGGGTTTGGGATGTGAGCTAGAGTAGGAGGGGATTGTGATCTGGGGCAGGAGATTGGGGTGGCAGATCTGGGAGGGGGAAATGAGTGCAGGAGGGGGCAGAGGGTTTGGGTATGAGGGAGGGAGGGAGGGGCTGGGGTTCCAGTGGTAGGCTGTGGCTGGGAGGTGCTTACTAGCAAAACCCACTGTCTGCTGCAGGCTGCTCCACGTGGCTCCACACAGGGCACGAGAGGGAGGGGAAAGGGTGGAGGAGGAAGAGAGAAGGCATCCTACACTGATCATGCTCCCCACAAAATTTCTCAGCTCCTATTGGCTGGAAACTGAGAGACTGGGCAATGAGAGCTAAGAGATTTAGAACAGCATGAGATGTCTCCCTTTTCCCCCTCCAGCCTTCCGGAGTGGAGGACAGCTGGCTTTTTAAAGTGTGAGCTGTTCCCTGCCTAAGGGTTCCGGCAAGGTGGCCGTGGGCCGGATCCGGTGGCTTGGCAGGCCTCCTGGCCACCCCTGGGCTAGTCATTTAGTGTTTCTGTGTCTCATTGCCCTGCCTATACAATAGCACCCCTTTAGCTCACAGCCATGTTGTGAAGATAAATGTGTTAAAGATCATGAGATGATGGGGGAGCCATGTAAGATGGACAACACATGAGACTTCTATCCTAACCAGGACCTCTTGTGGCTGCTGTAGCATAAATATGTTAATAATCTAGTAATTTTTATTAGTTTGATTACTAATGGTGAGTGGGTCCGGGCTGCAAAGGTGATCTGGGTTTTACACACCTCAAATTTCAGAAGCCAGGAATTTTGTTCTGATCCGCCTGTGATATAGGGTAGTTTTAAAGCCTGGCCAGTTGTCATGTTGTATTTGGTATGATTGTGCAGCACTGCTAGGCTACTGCTTGGTGCCGTTTCATTGTTTCCTTATATAGCCCTATCTGTGTGTATTCACCTGTTGTCTCGTGTCACAAAGTGTCGGTCTGTGGGGCAGGGACTGTCTTTTTGCTTTGCATTTGTACAGTGCAGAGCCCAGTGGAGTCCCAATCCATGCCTGGGGCGGGCCACACTATAAGCAATAAATAATTAAGTTTCCACATACGTGCCCATAGAAGTGCCCTGCCAGTGCAACGTGCATGCAGCCCGTGCTGCCAAACCCAACACGCACATGCAAAGTAGGCGCGCGCACCAAAAATGGGTATGACTTTGTTTCCATAGCAACCCTCCCTCCGTTCTCCCCTGGGATGGGATCCTCAGAAGAATAACAAATGGAGGCTAATCCCAGCACTGGGGTGGTTTGGCAGCACTGCTCAGTAGTTGCAGCTCTCTTGGTCTTCGTGGGGATGGGTTGTGGGTACTTGATACTACTGAAAGTCAGGGCTCCCTGCGGGAAGACTCCCTGACCTGGTTCTTCCCTGTGCCGCAGCTCAAGACACCATTTGCACGAGTGCAGAGTGTGGAAAACACCAAGGCAAAGTAGGTTTTACACTCTGCACAGGTGTGAATGGTGCATGGGAGGGCAGAATCAGGCTCTCTCTCTTACTGTTGTGTGGTGCATGCCCCAGGAGCTAGCCGCTCATAACCCGGCTCACAAGACAGAGGTGACGTCTGAGCACAGGCCTGGATGCTAAGGAGGCCAGCCTTATAAATCCCAGTGTTGGCACCAATTCCCTCTGTGACCCTGCACAAACCACTTCACTTCTCTTTGCTTCTGTTTGCACAGCTGACACAATACTCAGGTGGGTTGGTTACTACTGGACAGCTCAGGGGAGAGCAGTGTTCTCTGTAAGCTGTGCACTGGGGCAGCCACCCCACGGAGATTCAGGTGCCAGCTGATTTGCAGAGCTCCCACAGGCAGCAGCATGTTTCTACTGGTGGTGCACCTCCACATATGCCTTGGTGCAGATAGCAACAAAATGTATTCCACACATAGATGTATTAAAAAAAAAAATAGCAGGAACATTGGTGGAAAGGGAACTATTGCCAGAGTCATTTCCTTGGAGTTACCTATGGTCTCATATACTCACATCCTGCTATTGTCTGCTGAGCCACACACAGTACAGCCTGGGGAGTAGAACTTACCACCTTTGCTTTCATAATTAGCTCTCTAACTCATAAAGCAAAGTACCCACATTAACCCTTGTAGCTGCACAATACCCCAGCCAGCAGAAGCCAAAAGAGCCTCCAACTCATAGGCAACTCAAGGAGGACTGTCAAAATCCATCCAGTCGTGAGCAGCCAATAGTAACCCTCAAGTCAGCTCAGTTCACAGAGTAGCTTACATCTCTCTTACTGTAAATAATAGATGTTCTCTTTCTGCAGCATCCTGGAGCATTCCTGGGGCTTTCCTACTCTTCCTGGCAGGACATACAGCAGGTGGCTACACGTGCCAGTCACCTGGCCTGAAACTTGTTGGCAAAGCCCCCCAGCAGCAAACAGGCATGCAAGGAGCCCCCCAACACCCTGCATTTGCACCATTACAATTCTGCTCAGAAAGACCCCCCCACTCCTGATTTTTTTCCGATCCACTCTGCTCCTAGCACTTTCCAGCCCTCCGGCGGACCCCTCTTGTGTCCTTATCCCATAAAGATTGTTGTCAGGTGGCTGACAACTTCTGAAATAAGCTAGAAACTAACTAATGTTCTTGCTTTGTAAGAGGCATGGTAAATCGCTTCTGAGACTGGTTGGGGAAAGCCAGCAATGACTGCCCACCAAAGGGGCAGTTATAACCACTATACACATTTTAATGTAAGGCACTTAGGATGGAGTTGCTCCAGGAGGGCTGTGATTTTGTTGAATGATAGCATGGCTGATTGCCAGTGCTGACGTTGCTCCCTGCTGGGTGGGCTATTCACCCTGGGCTGCATTGGAACTAAGGGGATTGCATTGACTTCAGTGGAACGGCTTGCATGAAGAACTGCTCCCCAGTGGGAGGGAAAGGTTTCACAGCCTGGCTCTGGAGGATTGGGGAATGCAGCCAAGCCAGATCCATGCTTTTTCGGGTTGAATTTGCAAAACCAGGAACTTTTGTGAGTGAGAAATGGTCGAAAACTGTGAAAGCTGCAGAATTTCAAAGTGTGAAATTCCATTGGGGGCACAGATCAGTTTTCACAGCAGAAGATCCAGAATCTTCCCACACACTCAGACTCACTTCTTAATTAACCCTCCCCATACCCCTCTGTTTTAGGTGGTTAGGTGCCTGCTTAACAGAGGCGCCCGGAGGTTGTGACTCCCCCAGGCTGTATCTTGTGTCAGTAGCAGAAACAGGAATAACACCTGGAAGTCTGGACACCTTGTGCCTGCTCTCACCCCTAGGCACTGCTCCCTCTCAGCTTTTCCACCCTCAGGGCATGTCTACACTAGCAAATTATTTAGTAATAACTATATTTGAAATAATAACTCACTAAATAACAAAATCGAAATAGCGTGTCCCCACTACATGGGAGCCTCAAAATTAGTCCGAGGCAGGCTCCATTATTGTGCATGCGCTACCTCGACTTAGAACCCCACGAAGCACTGGGGCGTATTTACTTTGAATGACTCTGAGGAGCAGTTCTTTTGAAATAGCAGCAGCGGAGCACCCACATTACCGCTATTTTGAAATTAGTGTTCTTCCCCGAGGAAAGTAGGAGCACAGATTTTGAAATAACCAGCCTGTTGTTTCAAAATAATGGGCTTGGTCGTGTGGACGGTCCACTTGTTATTTCGAAATAAGGGGGATTATTTTGAAATAACTCCCTAATGTAGACCAGGGCTGCAATATGAAAACCAACTAAAACCAGGGCCTCTTGTACCTGCCGCAGGCCCTTAGTAGGAGACAATCTAAATAGCCCAGACAGAATTATTACCCCCATTTTACAGGTGGGGGACTGAGTGATGAAGTGTCAGGATTTACACAGGCGCCAGGAACAGATCCCATTTCTCCTGAGTCCCAATCCATTGCAGGAAGCAACAGAACATCCTTCCTCCCTCTGCTCTGAGGCAGTGGGGTGCTCCTGACGGCTGTATCCGTCAGCTGTCTGAGGGAAGCACACAGCCGTGAGAGGCATGGCTGCCGTTGGCAGCCTCTCCGGCTCCAATGCGTCTTACATTTGGGATGTGGGTGCTGAGCCTGTGTAGGACCCTGGCTGCACAGCGGGGCCGGTCTCAGGAAGCCAACTGCATTATTAATTTGAGGGACGGGAGTGACTGCAGGGTTGTCAACCACAGGAAGGGAGAGCTGTTTTTCATTCTGTCACTGGCAGGTCACGTATCTTTAAATAAACAACAGAATAAATAATTTACAGGGCTTGATTGCGAGCAGATTGGCTATGAAAACATTGCAGCTAACAAATAGTGCTGTCAGCTCTAATTTCTTATGGCCCATCTAATTGTTATCTGAGGAGAACAGCGTCTGAAATCTTCAATAAGGTTCATTTGTCAAGGAGGCACCAGCACTGGTTGGAGAGGGGAAGAGAAAATAAATAAATAAGTCTCGGCCTGCCACAGTCGGCTTGGGCTGCTGGAGGGAAAGGGTGACTGAATTCCTGAGAGGGAGCGAGGGGCTGGAGGGTGGCACCCTGCGGGATTGAGGGCCAAGCATACATCACAGACACCGTACAGCTGCCAGCCCGTGGCAGTGATATCAGTGCAGTCTTGGAGAGGGAACCATGCGTGGGCTGGGGGGAGGCCCTGGGAAATCACTAAGGAAGATTTAAGGTGGGCTTTTAAAAACACAGTCGCTTGCATCTGCAGTATCTGGGCATGTATGCTGCTGTGTTTGTGCAGTTGGGGTGACTAAGAGCCTCTCTGTGCCGGCAAAGGGGGTGCTTTGCGCTGGCTGTAGTACCTAGGTGTCTCTCTTTGGTCTCTAGGTAAAACAAAAACAGCAGTCATGTAGCACTGTAAAGACTAACAAGATACTGTGGTTTATTAGGTGATGAGCTTTCGTGGGGCAGACCCACTTCTTCAGATCAGATCTGCTTGTCTGTCTTTAGTAGCCTGGGAATCGCGCTCTCTCTCTGCTCTGTCTAATCTTGCATCAAAATGACCTAACCTGCACCTACAAAATGGCAGAAGGTGGTGGTGGAAGTGGGGGTACTGTTTAAGATGGAGCTCAGAATCTGTGACCATCCTCTCCTGGCCTTGTGCCTGCCGGGAGGCTCTACATCAGCCCCATGGGGAGGGGGGTAAGGAGGATTTTCTTTTCTCCCATGTTTTACGGGCTGGAGCGCTCAAGAATTTTCCCAGGGTGTGTCTGTCTTCTCCCCATCTTTGTTTTAGAATAGTTGCACCCATTCACTGAGGCCTGGTGGAGCTGGAGGGCTGCACCATATTTGCATAGACATTTACATATATGCATTTCTAATCAGTTGTCCATGTGCATGACCTAATGTTTACTTGTGTTCCTGGCAGGCGAGTGGGAACCAGCAGCAGCAGCAGCTTGCGCTTTGAACTGCCCCCAGAGTTAGCTGGAGAGGGCAGCTGACAGACACAGTATAGCCGAGGGCTGCCCATGGCCAGTGGGCAACACACTGGCCATTGGTGGTTTATGTTGCTGGGCCGCCCAGCGTGTGTCTGCATGTGGAGATTAATGCCCTGGCCATGTGTGTCTTTGCTCCCCACTAGCAGCCAGACCATGTAAGAGGTTTATTAATGTGCCAAGTCCTCCATCCTAATAGACCTGTCCCTTTAGCTGAGGCACCAGCCAGCTAATTGGGGTTATTTAATCTAGAGGCCTGGGCTGAGTCCCTGGACATGAGCCACGGAGGAAATAAGACCATGTGCAAGCACCCACTCACCTGCTAGCTAGAGACTGAAATTGTGATCATCCTAGATAGTGAGAAGTGGAGATATGCCCCCAGATTTAGGTTACTTGTCCTGGGCCAGGGGCACAGAGAACTGCCTCTGAGCTGTGTGTGATGAGATAAACCCCCTGCTTTCCCTCTGCACCTCCCCTGCTTTCCATCTGACTAATTCCAGCACCTGCAGGCTACCCCCAGTCCTCTGCCCTCCTCAACTTCAAAGCTCACATTCTTGGCTGTATCAGTTACTGCACAGCCCCACCTCTGAGATAGCTTAGAAGTTGATCAGAGGGATGATGGGGCAGGTAGGAGGAGGTTGATGACCAGGAGGTGGGTGGGGGAAGGCTGGTTCACTAAGGCTGATCTTCTTCAAAGGAAAGGTCAGCCCGGTCTTCCTCCAGGTGGAGATATTTCCCCTTAATGCCGTAATTGAGGGCTGGTATCAGGGCATAGTCATATGAAAATAATCTCACTGGATCGGAGAACTTTTCCACAGAACTTCTTCTCATTAGAGTCCCTCTTGAAAACAGAGTAGGTCACTTCACTCTCTCCCCCCACGGGACAAGTAACTAGCCTCCAGTTTGTTCCATAAAGGGATGTGTTTTCAATCCTACCTATACCCCTAGCATTTAGAGGAAGAGCTTTGAGCTAGAGGGCTGGGGTCAACTGACCTCCCTCTGTCCAAGTCAATGAAATTGTTCATTGTCCCTGGCCCAGAACTGCAATAGTTAGAGGCAAACTCCCAGGTTTGGAAGTCCGGCTTTAGGTTCATTCCCTTGGACACTGGAGCTGGTTCCAAACCAAAACCCCAGGTTTGAACGATGGAGCTTAGCTGGTGCTGCTTTCACTTACTCCAGTTTAACAGCAGGGCAACGTCACTGACTGAAGTGGAGTTATTCCTGATTGACGCCAGAGTCAGTCAGGGGAGAGCCAGGCCCTCTCTCTCCATAATTGTCCTAATCCAAACCCTGGATCCAAACGTTGCCGAAATGGAGATTGTTCACCCTGCAGGGCAGGAACTGTCTCGTTGTTCAGTGTTAGTACAGGACCTAGCACAAAAGGGGTGTGGCCTCTAAGATCTGCCATGATGTAGCTAACAGCGACAACTTGGGAGTCCAGAATCCAGACTCTGAACGCTCCCAGTTTTTGTGGTGTTTAGTTTTGACCCTGTAAGCACCTTGCTCCAGATAAGGCCTTTCACCTGCTGTCTGAGACAGGCCCGGGGAACCTTTTTTGGGTCGGGGGCCACTGACCCACAGAAAAATCAGTCGGGGGCTGCACACAAATGAGAAGCAGAAAAAAACCCTCATTGTGGCCCCCGACTGAGAAGCAGAAAGACACTCCCCACATTCCTCTTGCACACCAGAGCCTGGGGGGGGGGGCAGCCTAGTAGATTTTGTGTGCTCCAGTCCCCAGGGGGACAGCAGGGGGGCTGGAGCACCAGCACGGGCTCCTCAGTGCTGAGGAGCCCTGAGCCTCGGGGACCTGATCGCGGCAAGCCGAGGGCCGCATCCGGCCCCCGGTCCTGAGGTTCCCCACCCCTGGTCTAAGATCAAGCTCACCCTATTTGGCTTTATTAGGAAGTCATTTGCAAGTAGAACCTCTTCCCAGCCTGGTTTTTGCTAGGGCTCCCTGCAGGATCTCTCGGCCTTTGTCTCTGGTCCCTTCTGACCTGAGAGCTGCCTGCCTGGTGTCTCTCCTGTGCTGATGGAGTTTCAAGCTGCATCTGCCTCCAGGAGACAGCAGAAACCTGGGGGCCCAGAGATTTCAAAGGGGCCCAGAGCTCTTGGGTGCAGCCACTGTTACCATGGCAGCAGTGGCCGGAGCCCCAGGCCCTTTAAATTGTCATCAGAGCCCCGCATGGAATGTGGCAGAGCCCCGGGTGACACGCTCTGTACAGTGCTGGGGGGGGACGGGGGATGGCATGGTCTGGCAGCGCTGCCTTGGCCCCGACCCTTGCACCCAAAGCCTCCCCACTTCCAGGAGAGCAGTCCTGGGCCCCCTTTCCATGCCCAGGGGCCCGTCAAGTCTGCCAACTTGCCTGGCCTCTGGGGTCCCTTACAGCTTGAGGTGAAAGGGGGGGTGCGGGGTGCCAGCCCTGTGTTGCCTGGGTGCAATGTGCCTGCCACAGGGGCTAGCATAGATGTAGCCTCATTGCCACACCTGCAGCCACCCCAGCTGAGCCAGACCCGAACCGCCAGGGACGACCTGACTCTCCGTAGCCAGGGCTACTTCAGGCGAGGCCTCTGCGCTGCCAGCGGCAGGACGTCAGGTGTGATTCTGTGGGGCTCCAGCATGCTGTTCGCTGCTCTTAGTACAGTGCGATGAGGGTCAAATAGCGGCTGCTGCTGGCTGGGAGCTCTGCGGCTTGAGATCCCTAGGCTGTCAGGACATCTCTCTTTATCGCTGGCAGCTAGAATGTGTCACGGGCTCCCCCCTCGTCCTGTTTACCATGAAACCTCCCTCCACTCCTCTCTTCACTCCCTCCACAAACACGGGCACCTGTTCTGGGTGCTCTCTTCTCTCCCCATCTTCGGCATCCCTGAGACTCCGCCCTCTGCATTCTGTTGGAGCAAGTGGAGGGAGAAGGTCTCCCGTAGCATTTTGGGCCTTGTAGAGCCGGGGTCAGCTTTGTGGAGGTGCTGAACCTCTGAGAGTCTCGGGTCCAGTGAGGGGAGCGCATTTCTGCAATCTAGGCCGTGGCTCGTGGAGCTGCAGAATTGATGCTGGGTGCAGCAGGGTGTCTCTCATAGGTGAGGCACTTAGAGACTTATGGGTGCTGGGAGCAGGGGTGCTTATTCCCCTTTATTCGGCTCTGGTGAGGCCCATCTGGAGTATTGTGTCCAGTTCTGGGGCCCCCATTACAGGAAGGATGTGGATGCACTGGGGAGAGTCCAGTGGAGGGCAGCGAAAATGATGAGGGGGCTGGAGTACATGACCTATGAGGAGAGGCTGAGGGATTTGGGTTTTTTAGTCTGCAGAAGAGAAGAGTGAGGGGGGATCTGATAGCAGCCTTCAATTTCCTGAAGGGGGGTTACAAAGAGGATGGAGAGAGGCTGTTCTCAGTGGTGACAGGTGGCAGAACAAGGAGCAATGGTCTCAAGTTGCAGTGGGGGAGGTCTAGGTTGGATATTGGGAAAAACTATTTCCCTAGGCAGGTGGTGAAGCACTGGGATGGGTTCCCTAGGGAGGGGGTGGAATCTCTATCCCCAGAGGTGTTTAAGTCCCGGCTTGATAAAGCCCTGGCTGGGATGATTTAGTTGGGAATGATGCTGCTTTTAGCAGGGGGTTGGACTCGATGACCTCCTGAGGTCTCTTCCAACCCTAGGATACTATGCCTTGAAGTAGCAATTACACCCAAATACGTGGTTTCCACCTTCAGCACCCCCACCATAAAACTTGTTCTAGCACCACTGCAGAGTCCAATCCTTACCTCATATTCCTACCCAAGCTCTAGTGGTGTGAAGGATGGTTCAAGGTCATGGTACGGGAAGGCTTCGTTAATGATACATATGTGGTTTCTCTCTCTTTGCAGCTCTGGCTACCAAACAGACTTATGTCAGCTACAGCAACCATGCAATTTAACTCCAGCTGATTCAAACCACCCCAGGCAGGGCTGCTGAGGAGGAGGAGGAGAAGCTGGAGGCTTGAGTAGAATTGCTCATCACCGGAAGGTTGGGGGTGGGGAAGTTGGATCCGATTAGAAGGGGGCATCACAGGTCCCTAATTCTAGTGGCTAGGCTGGTGGAGGATGCTGCTTCTGAAGACGGCCACTAACGTCAGCAAAAAAAACAACCAACCAACCAACCAACATCAAAACACAGAGGAGGAAGAGGAACAACCGAGCAGGGTGCACGTACCGTGGGGCAGAGGCGGCAGACTTTAATAAATCTTTGGAGGATTTTTTTCTGTATCTTGGACAAAAAAAATAAATGGCAGATATCTTTTTCCTTTCCCACAATTTGTGAGATCGTTTGTGGTTGTGAAGAATCTTTCACTTTCTCTCTCTCTCTTTATTATGTTAATTTCCCATTTTTCTTTTGTTCTTGTCTTCCTCTGCCTCTCTTCCACTTTCTCTCTCTCTCCTACCAAATTCTATGTGTTGCAAAAAAAAAAAAAAAAAAAAAAAAGAATTAAAAAAAAAATAAACACAAGAAAAAACTAACATAAAACCTAGACTGTGTTCAAAGTGCTGATTTCTATAGGTGGTACAATTAATGTATGTGATGACCATATGGATTGAATTGTCTGCTTTATGTACTGACCAATCAAACACAAAACAAACAAAACAAAAAAAAAACCCCAACAAAGTTCAGTGCCTGGATGTTTATGAATTATTGGATGAAATGTGTAGAGCATGATCATTTTTATACGAGGATCTTTCTAATAAAAGACCATGGTTTTGCACTCAGCATTTGTCTTTCATTGGTGAATGTTGGTGGCTGGCTTAAGGAAGGCTCTTTGGCTTGTTGAAAAGAAGGTGAAGAGGTGGCTTGATCACGGTGAATAAATACCTGTGTGGGGAAGAGAGCTCTGATATCAAAGGGCTTTTTAATCTTCCAGACAATAGCGGAACAAGATCCAAAGACTGGGAGCTGAAATGAGATACATTCAGGCTGCAAATAAGGAGCACATTTTTAAGGGAGGGTTATTTCTAGGGCTTCTGTTCATGGAGGTTTGATAATTTCACTAGGGGAGCGGTTTGCTGACAATT
Organism: Pelochelys cantorii; assembly: GCA_032595735.1. Lineage (NCBI taxonomy): Eukaryota > Metazoa > Chordata > Testudines > Trionychidae > Pelochelys > Pelochelys cantorii. The sequence goes on along the minus strand of CM064353.1, from coordinate 11,352,560 downwards.
TGGAGATTTAGGTAGATGACCAAATCTGGGAGGGAATGGTTTTAGGACTTTCTCCTTGTATATTATATACATTGATCATTGTAGCAGTGCTGTAATGAGTGATTTCTTTGTAGTGTCCCTTTGTGTTTTCACATCATAGTTTCACACAGCACTATGTTAAAATGCCCTAGGGAAGCTTTTAGTGTCCACCACCAGTCGGGAAACAAAGAAACCAATTAATGCACAACACGTTTGCAAGTTCTAGAAACCATATCCCTGTAGTCTGCGTTACTGCTCTGTAGAGGCAAGCCCTGAGCTACAAAAAGCCAGTTCTGGTGATAAACACTGATTTGTGTTTGTTTTTGTGCTGGGGTGTTTTACTGGTGTTTAGCCATTAAAACAGGAAATCGGAAGTCCTCGTTGGAAATGGACCAGGGTGCCTAGGATAGAGTGGGTTCTCCAGCAAGTGAAGGTGTGAAATTCAAGCTCATAGGTGAGATTTTCCAATGTATCCAAGTGATTTAGATGCATAAACTTCAATGGGACTAATGCTTCCAAGGGCACAGCTATTCTTCGAGCTGAGGTGTGATTGTGACGACATGTCAGGGTCCCCCGACTCCTGCACCCCCGTAGTGGCACAAACAGACTCCACCAGCCAGTAGAATAGAGGGAATTTATTGCTTCTCCAGGATACAGCACAGCACAGATGTAATCTGGTTACAGGGCCAGGCCTAGGATGCCTCAGCTCCTCTTGGGTGGGGGAGACTGGGCCCCTAAATCCCAGCCCCCCTTTGCTCAGGCTGCTTCCTCCATAATTCCAGACAGAAACTAACTCTTCCTTCCAGCCCTGCCCCCAGCCAGGGCTCCACTCCCCTCCTTCCCATTGTTCCGCTCCCTGGGAGATAACCCGTTGGACAGGTTCAGAGCCCCCTTGCATAATGACTCATCCCCTGCCCTGCTGGGCCATGCTACAGACAGCAGCCTGCGGAGGTCACCCACAGCCCACCGCCCAGCATAGCAACCAGCAAGGTACCCCCCCACTACGTCACAGTGATCACCTGCTTCTGGAGCCATACTCACAGTAGCTCTGAGAAGCCAGTGTGCTAAAAATAATGTGGCCATGGAGATGAATACTCAAGGGGGGTGATAGAGGAGGTATCTGAGTCATTATCTATCATCTTTGAAAAGTCATGGAAGTTGGGAGAGATTCCAGAAGACTGGAACAGGACAAATCTAGTGCCCATCTATAAAAAGGGAAATAAGGACAACCCAGGAAATTACAGATCAGTCAGCTTAACTTCTGTGTCAGAAAATTTGATGGAGCAAATGATTATGCAAACATCTGGAAGATAATAAGCTAATAAGTAACAGCCAGCACGGAGTTGTAAAGAACAAATCATGTCAAACCAACCTGAAAGCTCTCTGTGATAGGATAACAAGCCTTGTGGATAAGGGGGAAGCAGCAGATGTGGTATACCTAGACTTTACTAAAGCCTTTGATACAGTCTCGCATGACCTTCTTATCAATAAACTAGGGAAATACAACCTAGATGGGACTACTATAAGGTGGGTATATAACTGGCTGGATAACCGTTCTCAGAGAGTAGTTATTAATGGTTTACAGTCATGCTGTAAGGGCATAACAAGTGGGGTTCCACAGGAGTCTGATTTGGGACCGTTCTGTTCAATATCTTCATCAACGAGTTAGATATTGACATAGAGAGTACGCTTATAAAGTTTGCAGATGATACCAAGCTGGGAGGGGTTGCAAGTGCTTTGGAGGAAAGCGTCAAAATTCAAAATGATCTGGACAAACTGGAGAAATGGTCTGAGATAAATAGGATGCAGTTTAATAAGGACAAATGCAAAGAACTCCACTTAGGAAGGAACAATCCGTTTCACACATACAGAATGGGAAGCAACTGTCTAGGAAGGAGTACTGCAGAAAGGGATCTAGGGGTCAGAGTGGACCACAAGCTAAATATGAGTCAACAGTGTGACACTGTTCCTAAAAAAAAGGAGAAACATTCTGGGATGCTGTGAGAGGGTATACCAACCCCACACTGGACCTGCAAGGATTAATCAGGGCTACCTAGCTGAGAGAGCCTTGCCCCCATAGCCCTGCTGGGCATGTTCCAGCAGGAGGCCAGATATAAAGGCTGGTGGAGCAGCTTAGTATGGGCTGACTGCTGCTGAGGAAGGAAGTGTCACAAGAGCTCCAGAGGAATTGCTGTGGATGGACTGCACCACGGAGGTCAGTCAGTGGGGAATGGCTGGAGAAGACCCCCGTCTGGAAGAAGGTGAGTCTGGAAGGGGAGGAAGTAGCCTAGGGTGGGACGTTTGATCCTGGAGAGCTTGGTGTGTTTTGGGTGGATTCCCTGCTAGAGCTTTGTAAGTCCCAGCTTGACAAAGCCCTGGCTGTGATGATGTAGTTGGGGTTGGTCCTGCTTTGGGCAGGGGGCTGGACTTGATGACTCCTGAGGTTTCTGCCAGCCCTGGGATTCTATGATTCTATGAGCTAGTGGTGGGCTCCCTCACCACAGACAGGGCCCTGGGCTGGGACCTGGTGGAGAGGGTGGGCCTGGGTCTCACTACCCCACCCACTAACCCCCATGGGGGATAATACAACTGTGGTTAGTGACTTGAGCTGCTAGGCCATGGTGCCCTGTGTAAAGGGGTATGGGTATTGACTTTGGGACTCTGGCCACTGGACCTCACTATCCTGAGGGAAGGGGATGGTTTACTGACTGTGGTCACTAGGCAAGTCTACCTCATTGGGGATAGGGTGTAGTGATTGGCCCTAAGCCATAGGGACTGAGATGCACATAGAGTGGAGCACTCTTTGAGAGGCTTTAGAGGACTAACACCCTGCTTTTGAGGGGGCCAAGCATACCCACCCTGTGACAGATGCATTAACAGGGGTGTTGCGAGGAAGACATGAGAAGTCATTCTTCAGCTCTCCTCCATGCTGATTAGGCCTCAGTTGGAGTATTGTGTCCAGTTTTGGGCATCACATTTCAGGAAAGATGTGGAGAAGGTCCAGAAAAGAGCAACAAAAAATATTAAAGGTCTAGAAACCGTGACCTGTGAGGGAAGACTGAAAGAATTGGGTTTGCTTAGTTTGGAAAAGAGGGGATCTAATAATAGCTTTAAAGTACCTAAAAGTTGTTACAAGGAAGGGAGAGAAATTATTCTCCTTAAGCTCTGAGAATCGGACAAGAAGTAATTGGTTTCAATTGCAGCAAGGGTGGTTTAGGTTGGACATTAGGAAAAACTTAGGGGGGGTTGTGGAATCTCCATCTCTGGGGATATTTAAGAGCAGGTTAAACAAACACCTTTCAGAGATGGTCTAGTGTAGGATGAAAATTTCTGAGGCTGGCTATGATACGTTGTTAAGAACATCTATTCTAAATTGGAGTCTGGGACTAGCACACACACACACACACACACACACACACACACACACACAGAGTACTTAATGGCTACCCCCCCTCCCCCACACACCCCTAGCTCAGGGTGGAAGACAGGACATGACACATTCAATGGTGCTAGGAAATTGTTAAGTACTCCTAATGTCTCTGCTTTAATCCCTAGATGGACCACATCCTGCAGAGATACCTTCTTGAAGCTGATGTCTGCTTTGTTTCAATATTTGTTTTACTGGAAACACTGATGTCTGCTTTGTTTAAATGGAAACACTATGTAACTTTATACTCTTATTAGCACCTATCCAGGGGTCCAGGATCTTACTCTCGCCCTCCCCCATCACTTTGATCTGCCCATTGAGCATCCTATATAATTAGTTGTAACCTATTGTTTGGCAGTGTTCACTGAGCTCAAGCAAGTGATGTGACACTCCACCCAGCGCTGTGTGTAATAAACTTCTGCTTGCTTCACATATGATGTCCAGATTCTATTCCTTCAGGTGAGGGCTCATCCGGGATCCAGGCTTGTGAGCTGAACGGGGCCAGAGACTGACATCCAAGAGGGGTGAGTATGTTTACTTTACCACCTCATTAGGCTAGGGATGGAAGTCTCTCTTTCCCCTCAGACACATCCTGGTTCTGTTCCAAATTTAAGACAGAGAGAAACCTGGACGTGTATGAATCAAGCATAAGGGTCAGGCCTAAAGGGTACCCATAGGAAAGGGGGAACCAGTACAAGAGGGTTGTGTACTGTTTAAGCTAAGGAGTGTGTTACGGAGGCACTGGACAAGCCACCAGGGAGCAATTGAGCCGTACATTAAGCCCAGGATTGGCTGGGTACGCAAGGTGGCAGGCAGTGCAAACTGGTGGTCCCAATTCCTCATTGTACGTGACATTGCAAGTCCTGATGGAAGCCCCCCCCATCAGGCACATGACGTATACAACCTTGAATAATACAAGTCTCAAATAAGGCTGGCAAGTGTGTAAGACCACAGTGGTAAAGGGGGAGATGTACATCCCCAATAAGGCCAGCAGCCGTGGAGATTGAGACCACGGGAGTTCAAAGAAGGGGGAGACGCACATCCCCAATAAGGCTGGCAAGTGTGTATTATGTGTGTGAATTAAGACCACGGTACAAGCTGTATACAGAAGCGGGAGACGCACATTCCAAAAGGGCTGACAACTGATCCGTGGGACTTGAGAACACAAGATCTAAGGGAGAGCTGCACATCCTCTGTCAGCAAGCTGTATACAGAAGGGGGAAATGCAATTCCCCTTAAGGCTGACCTAAGTGGAGACTGAGACCATATGGTCAGCAGTCAGGGTGATTGAACCCTGACGCCCAAGGGGAAGGTGAAAGCCGACCCAAAAAGGAATATTTTGAGTACAAGTTCACAAACCCCAGCAGGCAGCAATTTTAAAAACACAGTATGCCACAGCTGGAGCAAAGGAAGAGGTGGTCAAATGGCGAAATAATCAGGATGGCAATAAAATAGACAAAGCAGTAATAGTGATGCTGGAGATCCTCAAATTAAAGGAGCAGAAAATACCTCCTTAAAGCTGAAAAATGAGGTGGTAATAATAATAATAAAAATTAGAACAACAGAAAAAGCAAAGCTGTCCAGATATATGTTTTGCTCATACAAGTAAAACCAGGAAAATGAGAAATCGGAAAGGTTGTTAAAAACCTGGAAAAAATAAAGCAATATCCCCTGTTGTTAAACAACAAACTGCAAGCACTTTTACAATGCCTAAAGAGTGGGGGGGAGAAATAGACAAAGGTGGCCCTGGCAAGTTTAAGATAAAATGGGGTTCACTGTACTGCAACCACAATCATATGAGGGGCAAGCCAAAAGGGAACTAAAATTAGTGCCCCATTCTTCCTTTCCTTCAAGATCCTTTAAGGATCTTAAAAGCATATAACATATAATACTAAAAATTGCTAGTAAAAATAAATTGGGCACATTGGTGCAAAGATTCAGGAAAAACCCCACATGAAAAGAAAAGAAAAAGAAAAGGTGTACTATATCTTTAAAACAAATATTGCAAGAGTTTAAACACAGCCCATGGTCTGACAATACCATGCAGACCTTTTAAGCAAATTGATGAAGTATTTATTGGTTTACAAACCCTTACTTTCAATCAAAATAAATACTACTGTTGTCTGACTATGAAAAACCTGTACTAAGAAGTTTAATAATTATTAGCTGACATAAACATTTGGATTTACCCAGTGAAAGGAACCACAAGGTGTGGGGGCTAGTTAAAAAGCCCACCCTTCTTACTAAATTAATAATGGACAAAACCTGTGTCCCTGAAAAGGAGCCATTCAGCAGAAAAGCAGGCTCAGGTATATAAACAATAGAAAGGAAATAAGCATGTGAAAGAGGCGGGGGGGGGGGAGGCTTGGGCCCTGTGTAGGTATAGTAGAAGAATAAGGAAAACATTAATACAGGAGTTGGAAAGTTAAATTACTGGGAATGAGGATAGTTTTCATTTGAGGAAGAAATCAAGTGATTGAGGGTATGAGAAGGTGAGGAGTTGATTCTGTGGAGTGCTGGAGAAATTAAGCAATTGTCCTAGTGTGTTAAAGAAAACCTGCTATAAAAAAAAAAAAGAGAAAAAAAAACCCTCCTTGTTTCTTTGGGAAAATTTGCTAAATGGAAATTAAAGGATTCTATTAAACTTAATTAGTCGAATGCATGACATAAAATGCATTGCAAATTTGTAAATCTGTTTGGTAGGTTTCAAATGAATTAGTTTTATTTGTCTTGGATAATGCCCTCTCACCTAAAATTGCAAATTGATGACACATTGTGCCAGACACAAATGCTTGTCTTGGGGCATTTAACCCTTGAGGTGGTTCTAAGAAAAATTGTTATTTTTACATAAAACACCTCATACACTTCAAAGAGAAGCCACAATAGGTGTGTGTTCTTGCTGTGTGCTTTAAAAGCAGAATTCTGAAATTTCACTGTCTCTCTTTCAAGGCTAAGTCTTTGGGCTGCTCCTAACTTTGAATCTGAAGGCAAGTGTGTGTGTGAATGCCTGGCTGTTAATGAACAGTTTGAATCTTCTATAAATAATACTAAAATGATAAAAAAGGCCTGTTGTTCAAAATTTTCAAGAGGATATAACACACACTGTCCTGTAGTAAATTGGCCAAATAAAAGATATGGAATATATAGCAAATATTCATAAGCCCTTACTTGAAAGAAATCTAATACTAATGTTACTGCTAACATGGAAATAAATTTTGTGCTAATGCTGCACAAGATACTCACTCAGAAAGAGAAAGCCTTTTAGGCTTGCTGGAATGGTAACTGGTAAACACCTTGTGCTAAGGAAAATCACTATAGCAGCATATAACCTCACTGTTGTAATAACAGCCGACTACCCAGTCACCCGCCGGTGCCCAAAGCCTAGAAGGCCTCAAGAGTACCTGGAGAGAATTATGTAATTGCATGGGATTCCCCATCCTTAATGAAAGACATTTTTCAGCCATGCTGCTGGTCCTCACCTCGGTAATGTTTTACACCTAGAGGGTCGAGGTGCACACCCTGTCGGAAGGGGGTAAATAAGCAATGTGAATGGGTGGCGCCCCATATGGGAAAGAATATTACCAGCCTAACAAACCAAATTGGAGACTGCCTCATTCACAAGTGGCGGGAATTAGTTGATAACATTACAGGGTGGTTTGGTGCTGGTAACTCAGTCAGCCACACCTATGCCCTAGCACATCAGGCAGAGGAACACAACCGTATTGAATCAAGAATAGCAAATGTAGTAATATCAAATGCCCGTAGAGAACTGGATACTAGCAAGGCTGATCGGTTAATCTTAAACAGCCTAAAGGATTTATCAAGCTCTGTGTCCACCTTGCTAGACGTAACCAAGTACTTGGACCTGAAATGAATCAGGTTATTGATAAATGGCACCAAATAAAGGAACTAGAAGATAAATGTTAAAGGATGGGGCAAGCTGCAGCTATCACCGTACAAGTAATTGTAACAGACTTCTTGGATGGCCAAGTCCACCCAGCCCTTATGGAAGTGGTAAGACCCCAACACCCCTCCGTGGGAATGGGGAAACAGAGAATCCATGAGTATTCAAAGGCCAATATGAACAGGCCATAGCATAGTCTTTAGCCTTTTAGCACCATTGGGCTTCCCTCATATACAATGGGCTGGAATGGTAACCTCTCTGCCCGTGCAGAGGAAGGGCCAAATCACTAAAATAGAGGGTATGGCATATTTGGAGATCTCCGGTGACACTTTGTACTCCAGTGAATGTTGCACCCACTCCAACAAGGAAATTCGATGTACATGTCCATATAATGTTTTAACGAATCTGTCCAGGTTCAAGGAGACCGTAACTGAAAAATTAACGCATGCAGAGCGGGTCCAAATGAACGGTACCTACTGGTGCGTGACTGCCCAGAACCACTCCATCGAGTCAAATGGAATGCCCTGCCCCTCAATACACTTATCCGTGTGCATAATGGTCCCTCAATGAGCAAACCTGACCGTTGATGGAACGTGGCTCCACCGTATTCCACCAACGACAGGTAACCTAGCATGGGATCGGGAGTGGCAATACAGCAGTAAGTAGCGAGAGGAGGGTCTATTGACCTTGCAGGCAGAAATCAAGGAGTTGGTGGCCAAAGCCCAGAGATGCATTCAGAAAGGCCAACTGGGTACACTCCGATAGGGGAAACCATGAACCAAGCTAATGCCAAGTACCCAAAGGCCCTGAACCAGGCAGTGGAGGTTAAAGCTATGATCATGGGCAGCACCATCTCGGGGAATGAGATACCCTTGGAATGCATTTGAGTGTTTTGCCAAATTATGTGGGTGTATCGATTATAACATTCCTACTGGTACCGGTGCTCTACTGATGGCTCCAGAGTAAGCTAAAACATTACATTATTATATTTAACCTGGCAGGTTTATGAACCCTTAGGTTAAGAGGCGGGACTATAGGATGAACATTTCTGAGGCAGGCTATGATATTTTGTTAAGAACATCTATTCTAAATTGGAGTCTGGGACTAGCACACACATACACACACAGTACTTAATGGCTACCCCCCTCCCCCCCACACACACACCTAGCGCAGGGTGGAAGACAGGACAGGACACATTCAGTGGTGCTAGGAAACTGTTAAGTACTCCTAGGCTGTGTCTATACTGGCTTGATCTTGCGCCAGAGCTATGCAAATGAGGCTCAGCGTGGAATATCGCCGAGCCTCATTTGCATAACTAATGAGCCGCCATTTTTGCGGAAGAGGCTCTTGCGCAAGATGGAGCTGTCTACACTGCCCCATCTTGCGCAAGAAAAACCCTCTTGCGCAAAGCCGTTATGCCTGAAAATAATCAGCATAACGGCTTTGCACAAGAGGGTTTTTCTTGCGCAAGATGGGGCAGTGTAGACAGCTCCGTCTTGCGCAAGAGCCTCTTCCGCAAAAATGGCGGCTCATTAGTTATGCAAATGAGGCTCGGCGATATTCCACGCTGAGCCTCATTTGCATAGCTCTGGCACAAGATCGCGCCAGTCTAGACACAGCCCTAATGTCTCTGCTTTAATCCCTAGATGGACCACATCCTGCAGAGATACCTTCTTGAAGCTGATGTCTGCTTTGTTTCAATATTTGTTTTACTGGAAACACTGACGTTTGCTTTGTTTAAATGGAAACACTATGTAACTTTATACTATTACTCTTATTAGCACCTATCCAGGGGTCCAGGATCTTACTCTCCCCCTCCCCCATCACTTTGATCTGCCCATTGAGCATCCTACAGAATTAGTTGTAACCTACTGTTTGGCAGTGTTCACTGAGCTCAAGCAAGGGACGTGACACTCCACCCAGCGCTCTGTGTAATAAACTCTGCTGGCTTCACATACGATGTCCAGATTCTATTCCTTCACTAGAAACTCTAGGGCTATGTCTACACTGGCGGGTTATTGTGCAAGAACAGCTGTTCTTGCGCAAGAATCCACAGAGCATCCACACTGCCCATCCGCTCTTGCACAAGGAAATTTACAGTACGGCGTGGTAAGAGACGGCTCCTTGCGCAAGAGCTATGCTCTTTTTTAACAGATGTAAGCCCTCTTGCACAGGAGCTCTTGCTTGGCAGGGATTTCTTGCACAAGAAAGCCCCATGGTAAAATGGCCATCAGAGCTTTCTTGCGCAAGAGAGCGTCTACACTGCTCGCTTCCCGGCTTCTAAACTGCTGACAAACCCAGCACTGTAACGCAAGACCCAGTCACTAGTAGGCACTTGTTGGAATGAACAGCTCCCAGGCAGCAAGTTGTTTGGGGCGCCCATTCAGTAGGTACTGAGCCTTCTACATGGCACAGAAGAAAACACGGCTTTGAGGCCCACAGCCGGGGTCTTGTGTGGGGCTAAAACTAGCAACGTAGCTGTTTGGGCTCAGGATTGGAGCCCTGGCTCCGAGACCTCTGCTAGGTTTCAGCGCCCACGCTCCAGCCTGAGCCCAAAGACCTATGCTGCAGTATTTTGCCCCCGCCGCTGCAGCATCATGCACCTGAGTTCACTGACTCCCAGTGGCAATATTTGATTCCACAGGGTTTTCTTTACAGCGTGGTTGGATCCTTGGAGAGTAGTCACAGAGGGTTAGTCGGGTTAGTCGGTATCTGCAGAAACAATGAGGAGTCCTGTGGCACCTTGACAACAAACACTGTTGCCAACTTTGCCACATATGTAGATATGGCCCCAACTACATAAGTCACAACATCGGGGGCTCATCACATCTTCTAATGTGAGATGCCATCACATGACAGCCATACCCCTCTGCCATGGATATTGACCAAACCGGACAGTCTCTGTGCCACAGGATAAAAGGACACAAATCAGACATCAGGAAAGGTAACACACACACACACACACATCTGTAGGGAAACATTGTAACTCCCTGGACATTTGGTAATGGAGTTAAAAGTAGCCATCCTTCTACCAAAAACCTTCAAAACCCGATTACAAAGGGAGACAGCTGAGCTGGAGCGCATTTGCAAATTCAATGCAATCAATTTAGGATTGACTAAGGATCTTAACTGGTTAACATGTTACAAAGGCAATTTCCCCTCTCTTGATAGCCGCCTTTCCATATCAACTGCCTTGAATGAGTCACTTCCACACTGACTTGATTAGCCTCATTTACACAAATACCCTCTTTCTTTTGTTGTTCTTATCTATACACAGATAAACGTGCCACTGTAAATTCCACTCCAATCCATCTGATGAAGTGGGTTTTACCCATGAGAGCTATAAATAAATAATAAATCTGTTAGTGTCTAAGGTGCCACAGAACTCCTTCCTATTCCTTGGAGAGTAGTGCAGTCTAGTGCTTAAAACAAAAATTCAGTTTTCTCCAAATGTCAGTTGTGTTGATGTACCCCCCCCCCAGATTTCTCTCAAGTACCCCTAAGGGTATTCATACCACTGGCTGAGAAACACTGGTCTAGTAGAGAGGGCCCAGGCCTATAGATTTAGAACTATAGGTTCTAGGTTCTGCTATGTTGTGGATTAGCTGGGTGAGCTCAGCATGTTTAGTTTCTCCAAGCCTCCATTTTCTCTCCCATCCCTTGTCTATCTACACTATAAGGCTACGTCTAGACAGCAGGAGTATCCTAAAATAGCCATTCCATGTCTTTAAATGTGCCTGTTATTTTGAAATAGATTTTGAAATAACGGACGTGCTATTCCAGCATCCCTCTAACCCTCGTTCCATGAGGGTTAATGGACTTGTTGGTATAGCGCTTTATTTCAAAATTTGGCACTGTGTAGACAGTTGGGGTACGTCTAGACTACAGGCTTTTGTCGACAGAGGCTTTGTCGACAGATACTGTCGACAAAGCCTCTGTCGAAAAAGAGCATCTAGACTACATCCAGTTCTGTTGACAAAGCAAGTTGCTTTTTCGACAGAGAGTCTAGATGCTCTCTTTTGAAAAAGCACAGTGTGCATGAAATAGCGCCTTTTTTTGACATAACTCTGTCGAAAAAAGGAGTTATTCCTCGTAGAATGAGGTTTACTGCCGTCGTTCTGTCAACTTACTGTCGACAGAACTCGGCGGTAGTGTAGACACAGGTATAGTTTTGTCAACAAAAGTCCACTTTTGTCGACAAACCCCCCTGTAGTCTAGACACACCCTAGGTCAGAGTGCTGTGTAGATGCACTCTAAAGGGATAGGGGTAAGGGAGTGTCTCTTACAATGTGTATGTCCACTATGTAGCACAAAGGGATGCTCATCTGGAAAGATGAGGATGGTTCACAGACAACCCAGGCATGGAGCACAGGGCCCCTTTTGGTGGCTAGTTTTAATCGCCATCAGTCAATCAATCAGCTCACACATGAATTAGTTTGGACCTCCCCACTGCCAGCTCTTGAGGGAACAGCTATGCCTGTGCTGGGAGGGGTAAAGGACAGCGCAGGTTCATGTGGACCTTAAAGAAGCTCAGAAGTTGCTGCTGTCACTGTCTCACGATCCCTTCTCCTGGGTGGGTGGAGGGGTCTCATTGCCTGTGACTTCAGCTGGCGATTAGTGAAAGTCTGCAAAGCGCTGGGGTGGGGGGGACACACTGCCCCCTGTGGTTATCATGCCTCGTCTGGTACTCCCGCCGAAAGCAGTGGGCCATCAGAGGCTAATGGAGACAGTGAGGCGCAGAAAGAGCGGGGTGGAGAGAGCTTTGCTCATGTGACCCCCTGTAGTTATAGCCTGTCAAAAAGCGACCGCTCTATGCCAGTGTAGATTCCCCCGGATGGTGCCTGCAGCCTCTTTCTGAGCTGGGCCAGTTTTCTCTTCCTTTTCCAATCTTCACATAGTCCTCAGTAGTCCCAGGCTGGCCAGGGACTTACGGTACGTCTGCTCTGCAAGCAGGAAGTGAGCCTGGTGCGTCTGTGGAAATACCCAAGCTAGCTTGGATCCAGTTAGACCAAAGCTAGCATGAATAACACCTGCAGTGCAGTGTGCAGTTTGCACACCCGGGATGTGGCAGGGCTGTATGCCCCGCTGCCACGGCTCCGGCGATTGCTATTGGCACTAGCTAAGTGAAAGCCACGGCGGGTATCTCTGCAGTCACGCCTGACTGCAATGCAGACACATCCCAAAGGTCAGAGACAGCTAGCGCCGTAAGCCAGGCACTGGTGGTAGGATTGGGCGTCCCAGCCAGAGGGTCAGTGGGGTGCTGGTTGGAACCAGATGCAGAGATGTTGCAAACGTATCAATCATGGAGCATTCACTGAACAGCCTTAGGCATAAATTTTCCAAAGCATTGAAGTCCATCCTCACTTTCAACAGGTGCAAGCGAAGTGTTCGTTCTCCTCCCCCCACCCAACTCTGCAACCAGCCTACAACTGTGCAGCCATAAGACAACTAGTAATTCCATTTCTGGCATTCAAAGGTGAGGGCAATTCAGGTATGCCATTTTGCTAGCTGTGTTCCCCCAAAGCCCTACCTGAAGTGAGGGCCTTTTTATTCATGATACATTCATCCAGTGGCATTCCCTGCCCCAACACATTCATGGTCTAACCAGACATGTAGAAAGGCTGGGCTGCTGGAAGGCTCGTCATCCCTTTATATAGGGGAGCTTGAGGCTCAGAGAGATGCAGTAATGTGCCCAAGGCCATAGAGGCAGTCGGTGGCAGAGGCCAGAGCACTGCGCTTGATCACAAACTCATGTAACAAAAGCTCAGCTGCTGGCTTGCTGCAAGACCTTGGCCCTCTCACAGTTATTTCTGCACCATTGTCCGTGGCTTATTAGAATTCTGGCTGGCCGGTGTTGCCACAAAGGCATGCTAGATACATGACTACATGACCGCATCCCCTCCCCTGCGGCACGTACTCTCAAAGGGCCCGTTTCAAAAGGGGCCTTTAGACCCTGTTTACAGTCAACCCTTTTGTTACCATTTCAAAAAGGTACACGCAGCGCGAGCATCCTTTCTGTGCGTCAGGTTTATTAGCATTTTAATTATGTTCTCTCCCCGGGAGGGCTGCCTGCCTCCTGGCTGACTGCGGCGTGTACACAAAGGTGCAAGACAACAGTTTTCGATTTGCAAAGCATCCGTAGGCGGAGCCGTGCAACTCCTCCAGCCTGGGCCCTGCGCTGTTCTTTAATCACCAGTGCAAAGAGCCACCGCCTCCCACACAGCGCCTCCTGCTGGGAGAAGCTGAGAGTATGTTACCTGGGGCCACATTTCTGCAGCAAATACTTCAGCGTCCTTCCCTTCATTTGGGGCTCCCAGCTATCTAGGGTGACTTTAGGACCACTCACCTGCCAGCGCTGGAGCTTGGAGCACCCCATCCACAGGGTCCCAATGGCAAGCCGCCTGGCGGTGAGAGAGCCACCCTGGGGTATAGAAAGGTGTGTGTGGTGGTAGTGGCGGGGAGACTGGGGAAAGAGGATGTGTGTAAAAGTGCTGGTGTCTGGGGATGTGTGTAAAAGTGCACCACAGGGATTGCAGCCTGGCCTGGGACACTAGCGCTGACCCTGCTTACTCCAGATGGACGTGAGGTACCCGAACGTGTCTGGGCACATTTGTCTCTGGCGCGTGTCTGTGGTTTGGGGAGGGATGGACCCGGATCTGGTGTGTATCTGCACTTGGAGGAGGGGGAGTAGGGAATCCAGATCAAGCACATGGCTGCACTGTGGAGAGGGCTGGATCGGAACCAAGTGCGTGTCTGCGTAGCGTGGAGTGGCGAATCCAGATCGGGCCCAGGTGCACAGCTGCATGGTGGGGAGGGGCGGATCCAGACCTGGTGCATGTCTACACTATGGGGAGGGGGTGAATCCAGCTCAGGACCCAGGTTTTGGGTGCATTTTGGGGTGCAGATCCATCGCTACTATTAGAGCAGCTATTGTACTTTCTGTGTGACCCGGCCCTTTAGTATCCCACCCCCTGGACATGTGACTCCCTGACACCGGCAGCCATGACATCTCTCCAATGCATTACTTATTGATCCCAGGACCAAACCCTGCCTCCCTTGAAACGCTCTAAGAAATCACGTACCACGGGGCAGCCATAGGAACGGAGGCTGCAGCCTGCAAGAGTGAGCACTTAAACCAGGGATTCTCAAATGTGGCCACCAGGACTTCTCCTGGGACCACAGCTTCCTGCAATGGCCTCCTTCCCAGGAACCACAACCGTGTGTGGGCCCCTGCTCCCTCTGGAGACACCCAGTCTGGTGAAGCAAGCAGCCCGTGAGTTCCCATCTTCCCTGGGGGCCGGTGGGGTTGGGCTCAGGCCTGGGGTGCTGGGTGGCAGGCTGCAACCATGGGGCATTGGGCTCCATCCTGGGACCCCATCCCCTGGGCATGGGCTTCGGGCTCCGTTCCCTGGCTGTGTGTTGGCAGGTTCTGGCCCCAAGCTCACCTTCCTCCTGCAGTGCCCCACTGCCTCTGTACCCCCCTCCCCAGGGCTTAATTAGTTCCCAGGCTGAGTGAGTCTGCTGTGAAAAGTGATAGTTGTATGGTTGTTAATATCACTTTTCACAGCACACTGAGTAGCTAGCAAGTCTAAAAAAAAGCAATCAAAAAAGCAAAAACAAACAGCAAGGAAAAAAGGAAGAACAGTCAAAGTGTCTTATTCGTGTTTCTATTCTGTTTAGGATCAGTAAAGAATAGAGCCAGTTCGACACAACTTAGTATTGAGCCTGCAAACACCCACCACCAAAAAAACCAAAACAACCCCCCCCTCCCAAAACCAAAAACAATAAACCCCCAAGCCCCTATATAGATGCACTAGAGGATCTACCCGGCATTATTCAGGCCCTCAGGGTAGGGGAGGGGTGTGTGCAAGAGTCAATGCTGGAGACTGGGAGGTGCAGGGGATCTCAGGGCAGGGGGTGGGGTTGGAGGCATCAGGGCAGGGGGTGAGGAAGAGGATAGGGGCCCAGTAGGGGCCACGGTGCCCAGCTGGCAGTGACTCCCAGGGGCTGCAGTGCCCAGCTGGTGGCAGCTCCTTGGGACACAGTGTCTGGCCACTGCCAACTCCCCAGGGCCACCCATAGCAGCAGGGGCTGGGCTGTGTGCCCAGCGGCAGCTCCCCAGGGTGGTGGAGGCTGCACTGGCTGGCCGTGGCTATTCTCTGGGGCTAGTCGGTGTGACAGGGGCTGTGCTCAGGATGGGGTGGATCTTTGAAGATTGCGTGGCCTGTATGTGCAATGAGTTTGGTGGGCCTCTGCTGTGTTCCTAGTCGGGAGGTGGCCTCAGGGCTGAAACACTTCCTGGATGAGCTATTAATTGTAGTCCTTGCTCCTGTGGACAGCTACAGGAGGGGGCGAGGGCTGAATGGGGGTGGAGACTTATTGCTAGCTGCCAGCTCCCTGCACTGTAGTCTTGGCCACCCTGGCAGTTGGGTTGAGGGGCTGTCCTTTCTGGATGGGGTGTCAGGTTTGGTGCTACCACATGTTTATTAGATCTGGCTTTTCCATTGATACCTATGATGGAGTGGACTAGGCTTGAAGCCCCCTGCTGGAGGCTGGTGGCCTTGCTGCCCCCCCACCCCAGGAAGAAGCGCAGATGATAGGTCCTCCAGGCAAACTAGAGTGGCTGCTTCTGCTGCAGCCAATCAGGGCCCAGCAAGCTGGTATAAAAGAAGCTGCTGGGCCAGAACTTGGCAGTTTGTTACTGGAGTGCCACTCAGTTAGACCCAAGGTTTGACTGCGAAGACAGTGTCTCCTTAGACAGCTTGGAGTGAGAGCTGGACTTCAGACCTGGCTGAAACCCAGGTCTGGTGGCTGAAAACTGACTATGACAAATAGCAGAACCCTGGACAGGGTGTGGTGAAAACTTGACCTCAACACCCTGAGAGAGGGAGGGGCTGCTTGGAGCAGCTTCCTGCGCAAGTGGCCTAGGGAGCAAGGTAGTAGTGGACAGCAAGGATGCTTAGTGGGCAGCTGCTACTAACAGGGTCCCTGGGCTGGGACCCAGAGTTGTGGGCGGGCCTGGGTCCCCCTAACCTCCTAGCAGCTCCAAAGAGGGGGTAAGAAGAAACCTGGTCCCAGGTGATTGACCAGCGAGGGGCTGGTGCTGCCTGGGCATGGAGGGGTGGGAAGCCTGAGCACTGCATGCCTGCTTCTCCTAGCCCCTGGGCGGGAGACGTGCTCCTGGCAGGGCCGCTGTGGGTGAGGCTGCTTGCGGAGGGAGCAACGTGAAGGCCCTGGGATGCTGGCTGGCTGTATGGGGCCTGTCTGCATTGGTGTGGGAAGCAGAGGGGCCTTGGGGTTGGGCATCCCAGCCACATGCCCCTGCTGCCCGGGTTTCTGGCCATTGATCCCTCACCCAGGGTCCCGGCTGCCAGACCTGCTCTTCCTTGGGGCTCCACTTATGGCCCCAGGTCTCACTCGCCTGCCATCCCAATGTGATAGGTCTCTATGGCTGGCCCTGGGTCCCGCTAGGCTTCTTCTTGTGCGAGAAAACCCCTCTTGTGCAATGCCGTTATTCCTGAAAATAATTGGCGTAACAGCATCGTGCAAGAAGGGGCAGTGTAGACAGCTCCTTCTGGCGCAAGAGCCTCTTCTGCAAAAATGGCAGCTCATTAGGTATGCAAATGAGGCTCGGTGATATTCCACGCTTAGCCTCATTTGCATATTTCTGGTGCAAGAAGCTGCAAATGTAGACATAGCCTCTGGGTCCTAGTGGTGCCCCCCCACCCCCTGGCACCTGAGGCAGCCACCTCAATTTGCCTCATGGTAAGGCCAGCCCCACGCAGAGTCTCTCCAGCTGCACCCATTCCTGTCTCCCTGTGCTCCTACCACACACCTGTATGCTCTAGTTACTCTCCCCTTCTCCCAAGGCGGGAGGAGGGCTTGGGAAGAGGTGGAGGACATCGTATTGGTGACCAACCCTCTCTTCCCCATTATTGTCCAATGCAGGCATTGCAGAGGCTTCGCGGGCTGCAGTGAGGAAGCAGGTGGCTGGGAGCCAGCTCGCCACTCTCCGTGGTCCTCTGAGTGGAGGAGAAAGGCGAGCTCTGTTCTGCTAGCTCTGCATGCAAGGACAGGCTGGCTAGAGGGAAGGCAATCCATCAATACCAGAAAAGCAAACGTTCCTCTGCTAGTGAGGAAAAGACAGAGCTGGAACTGAAGACAGGAGTTTAAAAAAAACCAACCCCTGAAATCTTGATAAGATCACACTTGTCAAAAGAGCTTCCTGGTGGGGGTGGAAAAATGACTCAATCTCTCCACATTCATCTTCGGATGATCAGGTGGTGCTCATAAACTGTATCCTGCTTCTGATACTGTTCTGAGCGGTTACCACTGTTCAATTTTTACTGCAATTTTCCATCTACAGTAGTGATAGGAGCTACAGAGCCCATCTGAATTACAGCTGGGCTGTTGCACCCTTGTGTTTTTATGGAAATATGTTTTTAATATGAATATGCATAACTTGAATATGCTTTGTGCAAAACTGGTCACGTAACCTGTCATTCAAGACCCTGTGATCCCCTGACTGTGTATATTCTACTTGTGTGCAGGTATCATTCTTCTATGTGGAGTTAGAAATATTAAGTGTAAACCTGATTAGTAATCTGGTGTTTCTAGTGAAAATCATGAGTGGGCTTTACCTGGCTTAATGGCCCAGTGCTCAAGACAACAATCTGTGAATGGTTTTGTTTTTCCTATCAGCCCAAACTGTGGTTGGTTCTAGAAAGACATGTACCATGCTACCTGATGCTGGAATGCATCTTGATTCTGGTATCTTTTCCATTGGGATGGGGAGTGAAAACAAAGGGTTTCCACGCTGGGGAAATCCTATTTAAGGAATGTTTTCAGATGGTCTTTCAAACAGCCTTCCCACCCAAAGAAGATACGGACAAAGCTGTTAGACCCAGGCCAGAGAAAATACCAACTCTGGCTTGTGAAGGATTGCATCTGAGATAAGAACTACAGTGAGGAATATGTTTTGTAACAACTTCTCCTATTGCATTACATGTAACTAGCATTTGCTTTTTGGCTCATAGCTTGCAATCCCGTAACTCCAACTTTTTATACTTAGTAAAAACACTTTTTATTATGAAGCCCATTGTAAATGATTGCTACCATGGAGAGGGGAGTTACAGGTGTGCATTATCTCTCATTGCTATATGGGGCGAACATCTTCATGAGCTTTCTCATCGAGTAAGAGGATTTATTTCGAGGTTTGGTCTCTTTTGGGGGCTGTGTTCCTGGGCACTCTCAAGTCCCTGTTGCTGAGCCCTCCTAGAGTTGAGCTGTGGCCAGCATTTGTGTTACTCTGCTGGGACAGGGGGACTGTTACTCCAACTCTGTGCCTTTTCTGGGGGAGACTAGAGCATCTGGCCCTGCAAGACAGGGTGGTGGGGCACCCCAGAGGGCCGGCAGGTGGGCTTGTGGTATGATCAACACACTGGGTGACCCAACATGGTACAATGGCAGCCACTCTTTTCAGCCTTAATGGTAGGGGTTGTCATACCCATGCCAGAAAGCCCTTGACAGAGAATCCATGTTCATGACTGCTAGTTGGAGCCAATGTTCCATTGAATCTCTTCCATTCATGTGCAGAATAATGTTTTGTGCACCAAGGTATGTTCGGCTGTGCACCACCAATAGAAACATACAACACAAGGAGTCTTGTGGCACCTTAAAGACTAACAGATTTACTTGGGCATCAGCATTCATGGACAAAAACCCACTTTGTCAGGTGAAGCTTATGCCCAAATTTCTCGTTCTTTGTGCAGATAGACTAATCTGGCTACCCCTCTGAAATTTGTTTCCATCGAAAGCATCTCTGTATTAAACTCATCTCCCGGCACTGTATTGCATCCATCTCTGGTGTCACTGCAGTGTAGGGCAGCGAGAGCGAAGCTGGTGTCAAAGTGAATTGTGGGGGATGGGAAGAAAAGGGTTATCCCCAATTGGAATCTGAAGTGAGTGCCCTTATGCATGTTGCAAAAAATACCAGGGGATCTTAAGGGAGACTAAGGCTATGTGTTAATTCCGGGGAAGATTGACGCTGCGGCAATCGATCTTCTGGAGTTTGATTTAGTGGGTCTAAACACCCATTAAATCAAACTCAGAGGGCATCCCCATCCGCAGCCAGCACTTCTGCAAGGAGTAAGGGAAGCCGATGGGAGCGTTGGCTCCCATCAGCCTCGCCCTGTGGGGACGGCAGGGAAACTTGAATCAAGGTATGTCTACTTGAGCTACGTAATTAATGTAGCTGGCGTTGCGAATCTTGATTCAGCCTTCCCGTTTAAGTGTAGACCTGGCCTAAGTGTTAATAGAACCCTGCCAGCTTGCTTCACAGGCTGTTCTCCCTAGCATCAGGCTGGAAATTATTGACCCACAAGGAAATATGCCACCTACTTAATCATTGGCGCCACAACTTCTTGGAAAGAGACGTTGGTAGTTGTAGCCCTCGGGAGTGGTAGTTCCAGCCCTGCTAAACTTCAGAGGTTTGCAGTAGGACAGCTGCAGAAATTCAACCATTGCCAGCTGCTCCTAAAGGGTTATTCAATAGTTGAGTTTGCTTGCATTGCCTATCTCGGCACACTGCCTCCTGCAAACACCCCATCTACTTCTCCCAGGCTGCAGAGATGTGGGAGAAATGAATACTTGGAAAGGCAAGGTGAGAACAAGGAAAATCTAGGTGCTGTGGGAAGTCCTATCCCGAGGTGATGCTCTTCTCTTAGCCAAATGCTAAGTTGCTTGCCTGTGTAATTCCAAATGGATATTGGATTCAAATCTCCATGTGTTAAGCCTTGACTAACCCAAAAGCGACTCTAATTTAACGAAATCAGCAGCTTCTTGTGAGTGAGAACTTATTTTGACTTAAGAATCCTTTATATTGATTGATTTTTTCCTTGCAGACTTAAGCTAAAACTGATATGAAGGCACACTAAACAGATGTGTACCCACAGAGGGGTATGTACAGATATCATTAAATTGGCTTCTAAACAGATTTAATTAAATCAGGCCTGTTTTTTATGATGTTTAGATAAGGCTTTAAATTTCTGCTTTGTTGCTATGGGCTGTTAAATGGATGTAGCATTTGCAGCTGAAGACAATTTGTCAGTTGCCTAGTGAATGTTCTGAAAATGAAACTATTGGTGAATTCTTCCGAATTTTGTTCAGAAATAATAGATGGACTTGATTTATTTTAAAAAGGCATGAAGATCCTGCCCAAACCCTTAAATGAACCAAACAATGCATCAGCTAAAATAAGCTGTTGCTCTATCAGAAATGCATTTCTTATGGTGTGAAGAAACTGGAAAATGTAGGTTTTAGTTTGAAATGAACTAAAACAAGTTGTAAAATAAATATATATAGCTCTGCTTCCCATCCTCCCCTTCAATATTTGCTCTCTCAAGATGCATTTCACCCGGAACAGCCTATATTGCAAGAAAGGCTGCACTTGCCACCAAGAATGACTTGTTGCTTTGTTTGGCTTTGCAGAATGAAATGCTGGCAAAATGTAGACACTACTTTGGTTTGAAAAAAAGGGAAGTCAACAAGCATCGAGATGGAGGCAGAATGAGACAGATCTAACAGGCTCTGTAGAGAGTAGCTCTGTATAGCTTCTCTGAGCCCGGCTATCCTTGATGAGGGGCTAGATTGTTCTGCCAAATGCTTTTGAGCTAAGTTGTGCTAGCAGTGGTTAAACAGAATCAGAGATGCAATGTTTCTTTGAACTGAAGAAACCCCTCCTGGGAATTGCTGAGTTTGAATACTTTATTTTTAAACTGTTTCCCACTGTTGTGAGAAATCTTTTTTTCTTCCCCTGACAAGCAGCTGCCCAACATTTGCTTGCATTTATTTTAGTTTTAATTCACTGACCCTTTGAAGGGAGTGGGGGGGGGGAGGGCGGAAACCCAGTCCCTTAAACATCTGGGTTTCGTTATTTGTCTTTGAAACATGAAAGCTTAGGGAGGGGGAAACACGAGATGGGAGGCAGAGTTTTGTTGTGACCCTAAGTCAGAAGGATGCTCGAGGGCAGTGGATGTATGGCTGGGGTTGTTTTGTGATTGGGCCGACTGTGCGTTAGGAAGCTGCAGGTGTAACCCACGCACCTAGTGTGGTTCACTGTCCCATGCAGTGGGACCTAGACCGCAACAGCTAAGATCAAGAGACCTCTACATCATGGGCTGGCTTTTAGCTCAGAGGGTAGAGGCTCCTATACTAAGCTCCGGTTCAAATCCACCCAGGGGTGGTTACACAGGCTTTCGTTGGTGTCTCCCAGCAGAAGAGTGGGATGGGGCGGGGGAGCTCCAGGGATTCTGTAATGAAGATGTTGCTCAAGACTCTCCAAAAGGAGATGATCTTAAGGCTGCGAGGGAATTCTAGGGCTGGGTGGGAGTTTATGTAACCATTGGCAGGAGGAAGGGGGTAAGACGTGGTATTGGGGTGGGGGATGCTTGGACAGAACCTGACCTTTCCTGTGAAGTATTTTGCATTTACCTAAATCCTAAATTGAGCAAAACCAATGTGGGGCTGAACTAGTATCAGAAACCTTGCCTCTGCCCCACAGTACCCTGTCAACCTGCGCTGCCTAGTTTCACATGGTGGTAGCCATTAGCTTTACTGTGTGTGAACAGGACTATTCTGGGGGTATGTCTACACTACAGCACTAATTAGAACTAACTTAATTCGAATTAGTTAATTTGAACTAAGCTAATTCGAATTAGTGCATCTAGACCTAAAAACTAATTCGTATTAGCGTTTTGCTAATTCGAAATAGCATGTCCACATTGAGTGGACCCTGAACCGAAGTTAAGGCTGGCCGGAACCAGTGCCGGCAGGGCATCAGGTTAGGACTTAGAGTGTGGAGCTGCTGCCTCAGGCTAGCCGAGGGCTGTGCTTAAAGGGACCCGACCCCCACCCGGGACAGACAGTTCTCAGGGTTCCCCGCTTGCTTGTCTACCTCGATGAGGGACAGCAAAGCAGTACAGTCTTGGAGTGCCCTGAGTGCCCTCACTCGGCACATCAGAGCACTCGGCCATCAGCCCGGCTGCACTTGCCGCAGACTGCCATCCGGGGGGGTTAATCGGGGGGCTGTCAGGATCCAGGAGGCCCTGCAGGAGAGCTTCCACCCCGAGGAGCCTGCAGAGCCACCCCAGTCCTCCCCATCAGGGGCTCGTGCCCCATTCCTCCCTCACCTCCTTCCACTTACCCCTCCCTAGCCCCCCTTCCTGATGTAAAAAATAAAGGACACGTGTGTTCAAAAATAGAAACTCTCTTTATTTAACAAAACCGGGGGTGGAGGGATTAACCTCTGGGGAGACTGGGAAAAGGAGGTGGGAGAGGGGAAGAGAGAGGGTGGGAGAGGGGAGGGGGAAACCTGGGAGTAGGGAGCTGGAAGGGGGAAGCCAGGGGAAGAAGGAGATGGGGAAGTATAAAACTATCGTACGCCATATCTTCAGTACTGTGTACAGATGTGGTCTCCTCACCTCAAAAAAATATTTTGGCCTTGGAAAGGGTTCAGAAAAGGGCAATTAAAATGATTAGGGGTTTGGAACAGGTCCCATGTGAAGAAAGGCTAAAGAGACTGGGACTTTTCAGCTTAGAAAAGAGGAGACTGAGGGGGGATATGATAGAGGTGTATAAAATCATGAGTGGTGTGGAGAGGGTGAATAAAGAAAAGTTCTTCATTAGTTCCCATAATATAAGGACTAGAGGACACCAAATGAAATTAATGGGCAGCAGGTTTAAAACTAATATGGGAAAGTTCTTCTTCACACAGCACATAGTCAACCTGTGGAACTCCTTGCCACAGGAGGCTGTGAAGGCTAGAACTATAACAGAGTTTAAAGAGAAGTTAGATAAAATCATGGAGGTTGGGTCCATGGAGTGCTATTAGCCAGGGGGTAGGAACGGTGTCCCTGGCCTCTGTTTGTGGAAGGTTGGAGATGGATGGCATGAGACAAATGGCTTGGTCATTGTCTTCAGTCCATCCCCTCCGGGGTACCTGGTGTTGGCCGCTGTCGGCAGACAAGCTACTGGGCTAGATGGACCTTTGGTCTGACCCAGTACGGCCGTTCTTATGTTCTTACGTTCTAAGCTCAGGGCTCAGGGTCAGGGGTCTCACTGGACCAACCTGATTTTCATGCAAACCTGCTCCTGGGTTCGCATGTGGCCAGGCTGGCAGCCATGCGGCTGTAGACGGCTGCGTTCCTGTGGCTAGTGCGGAGATCGTGGAAGTTGGAGGCCTCCCCCCCCAAACCTCGATGAGGTCCACGATCTCCGCACTAGACCAGGTGGGCGCCCGCCTCTTGCGGCCCCAGCCTGGTCCTGGGAAGAGGCGGAGGGCTGAGTGGCAGCGGGTGGCTGGCTCATGCCGTGCCAGGTGCAGGGTCTGCTGGCTGGGTGCTGGCAGGCTTGCAAATGGCACAAGCACTGTAGCCAGACCGTGGCCCTTTAAGGGCTCAGGGGCTGGGAGGGGGACAGAAAAGTTTCCCTGGTTTGGCCCAGAGTGGCCACCAGGGCAACCTGGGAAGGGCTAGCCTCCAGCTAGTTTGAATTAAGTGGCTACACAGCCCTTAATTCGAACTACTTAATTCGAACTAGGCGTTAGTCCTTGTAGAATGAGGTTTACCTAGTTTGAATTAAGCGCTCCGCTAGTTCGATTTAAATTTGAACTAGCGGTTTGCATGTGTAGCACCTATTAAAGTTAATTCGAACTAATGGCTGTTAGTTCGAATTAACTTTGTAGTGTAGACATACCCTGGGGGAGCAGGGGTGCACTCAGCTCTTAAATTCCCCCGTTCAAGGGCTTACAATGGGATACTGTCTCCTCCCAGGGCACCTCCATTCAACCCCTCCCTCCTCTGCTAGGGAGCTAAGTAAAATAAACCAACTCTAAGGCTGGAAAGTCCAATGTCTCTCTGCTCTTTCATCAATTCGCTGCCTTCTCTTATCCTACCTGTTTTCTCCCCTCTGTGTGTTTTTCCTTCTGACCCCATGTCTCATCTCTCTGTATGGTCCCTCCCTCCCCATTCACCTACCCTCTCCTCACTCCTTAATCTAGCTCTACCCATCCTAGTCCCACTGTCCATATCTCACCTTTCCTGCCCCTGCTGGCTCACTCCGAGGGCCAGGTCTCTGCCGCATACCCTACCCACAGTGCACAGAGCTCTCTTACCTCTCCCCCTTTTCTCCCACTGCTGCTCTATGCCAGGGAGTGCTGGCCTTCCCCGCCCACCACAATCTCTGTTCTTCTTGTTTTAGGGTCTAGGAAGAGGCCGTTGTCCTAGGATTCGACCCAGACTGAGAACAGAGCCACCACCTTTACAGTTCTAGGGCTGTTGTTACTGGTCCAGCTCTGCCTGGGATCTCCAAGGGCTAGAGAGCCGGGAATGGTAGCGTGTGTGAAAGCCTATGTGCACACTCATCTATCAAACCTTGTGCGGAGAAGCAGCATTGCAGGGCCTATCATTAACTCTGCTCCGTGAGAGGCAAATTACAGACTTAGCGACACAATTAGACCAGCGCTATAGGAAATGGAAAAACCAAAATCATTTCTCTGTGAATTCTTTACCTCCCTCCTCCTCTTTCCCCCCTCCACTTTAATACTACAGACTGGTGCAAAATTAGCTTCTGCTCCTCTCTGACAAGGGCTGATACAAGCCGCTGGCAAGGGGCGGTGATGGAACAGTTGGAGACAGCGACGGCAAAATCATTATTCCATTAGTTGGCAGATGTAGGAAGAAGGAATGAAAGGCAAGACAGGGGTGGCTGGCGCAGGCTGTGTCCTAGCAAGACTGTCCATAGCTCCAGAGAGCTGCCATCTGAGACTTCTCCAGGCACGGCCGGATTTAGGGAAAAGAGTTTTGGAAGTGACATGTTTCTTACGTGGAGTCCATTTGTCGGCAACCACCTAGAATGTTCCAGAGTGTTGTAGAATCTTGTGGTACCTTCGAGACCTACCTTTTCCTCGAACTTCTAGAACTGTCAGCCAGGTCCTCACAGATAGATAAGGGGCAGGGTGACACCCATCAGTCAGTGAGATACAAAAAAACAAAGTGAGAGCCCAGCTACAATCTTGTAAACAGGGATAAATCATACAGGCAAATTGTGCATCAACATTGCAAAATGGGTACGAATGCAACGAAAAATAAGGTATGCAAAATTTTAATGATGTGGGGGAAGGGGCACCCAAGATGCTCCTTGTCTGGGCTGCCATTTGGTCTAGGCCACGCCTGCTTCCTGGGGAACATTGCTTCTGACTCTGCTTTGGCCCAGAGACAAGGGGTCCGGGTTGAGGTAGTAGGAGCAGACAAAGGGGTTTAGTTATGCTGCTGTGACTGAGAATGAATGGGAGTCATGTGGGAAATCCTCTGACTGCTCTTCCATCAAAGACAATATCTTCTCTGTGCCTGTGGGGATGGAGGGCAGTGAAAAGGGAGAGCCTAGGTATTCCCTTCTGCAAAGCTCAAGTGGTGCAGAAACCCAACATGCTGCCTCATGACAGGAGATTGATGCTCTTTATCCACCTCTCCTGCCCTGGCTGTGCAGCCTGAGCCAGGTGCTGGTGGAGCTATAAATCCATAACCAGAGTATCTGGACTGGAGTCAGCTTAGTCACAAGCTGCTTGGCCTGCCCCTAGGGCAGCGGGAAGGCTGCTGGTTCTTGTGAGCTGGCATCTCAGGGGAGGTCGGAGGGAGTGTCCATTCCCACCACGCTCTGGGCTGGCTGTTGCTTACCTTGTGGGTGCTGAACTGTTGCTCCCAGAAGAAGTGGCTGTCTGGGTGATGGGAGGAAAGGACAGGCACAGATGGACATATGCCTGTAGGGAGCAGGGCCAACAGCCATCACGGGCCCCAGGGCAAGGTGTGGTGGGGCCAAGGGCAGTCAGCCCTTAGTGCTGCCCAGACTGTGGTTGTAGCTGTATTCCAGAGCTTACTTATAACATGGGGTTAGACTGAGACTTTACAAGGTGCCTAGGAGCATCTGAAACCCAGATTTCAGTGCCAAAATTCCCTTTAGCTCCTTGGGTAAACTCCTGCCCTCTTACAAGCTGTAAAGGGCAGGGATGGTCTTTCTGCACTATTTGTACAGCACCTAGCACGAGGGACCCTCATTTGTCCTGGAGCCAGCCTCCGGAGCCAGAGGTCAAGGGTTCGAGACACCCCCCCCCCCCACCCAGCAAGGGACACCACCCCGAGCTTGGTGATGCACGGACCTGGCACCCTGGGGACAAAGGAAGGGTAAGGGTGGCCCAAAATGTAGGGAGGCTGGGGGGCTCCTCCAGTGGTGCAGTGGCTAAGGTACACCCCCCCCCCCCCAGCCAGAGCCAGAGCTCAAGGGCTTAAGACCCACCCTCCTGGGACAAGCCATAATATTGGTTACTGTAATATTGTAACACTCTCCTGGTCCCCTGTGGTGATGGTCCATTTCTCCTGCTGCCTCAGACACTTGGTGACTCACCCTAGCTCCAGTAGGTCCTCAGTTTTCTGTCCTCAGTCCCATTCCCATCATGCTCTGGGCTGGCTGTTGCTTACCTTGTGGGTGCTGAGCTGTTTGCTCCCAGAAGAAGTGGTGCAGAACCTGATAGACAGGCCCCTGTGAGTAGGACTGGCTAGGAAATAGCAATTCACCCCTCTCCCATTTCATCTGATGCTTTGAAATGCCTTTGTTGCAAGGCGCAAGGAAAATGAAAGCTCTGGAAATCAATCCTGGCCAACTTCAAGAAACCCTCAGAAGAGTCTTGCTGTGTGAGCACTTCCCAGGAATGCTAGGGACGCAGGTGCAAAACCTTGTTCTGCCTGGCTTGGGTGAGTTTTCATTTTGTCTGTAGCTGAGAGAAAGCAGGTTAAAATGCACCTTGTCCTTAGTGTGGAAAGTTGGGGATAATCCTTAATTCCACTCATTCCACTGTCTGGGACCAGCCCCTGAGAACTCCCACACAGATGTGCTTCCTCCTTGTGAAGGATGGTGCTGCTGTGTCTGAAGGGGGGAGTTTTTTACCCAGCCGGGCATTCATCCCAGAGCTCTAGGCTCTTTGGGACACCCTGGGAGCCCCATGAAGATGAGGACTGACCGAGGCCTTGAGTCTGGCACCCTCCTGTAGGAAGCAGAAGACAGGTTTGAGATGCGCAACTCCTTGAGTTGCTGAGAAGATGGCCGTAGTGTTCTGCACTAGCTGGAGTTCCCAAAGGGCTGAAAGCTTTCAGCCCAGGCAGGCTAAAGATCACAAACCAAGGAAAACTAATAAAAAGGCCCCCCTTGAATCCTTGTGGAGACCCAGGTGTGCGGTAATATGTCATATGCTTATGACCTGAATGTCCTAACTGAGGTATGCTTTACATGAGATGGCTCATATGATGATGTATTACTGAATATGATGATCCCATCTGCATGCATTTTTGAAGAGGAAGTTGTGTACATTGACCTGTGCACCTGTATCCCATAATTGCTGTTTTGGCTCACTCCCAGTGCTGATGGCCCATCAGCAAGAGACAAGGGACTGTAAAAGGGTTTAGTCTCCCTGTGAGCGTGTGGGTCAGCTTGTAACAAATGGCTTCCCAGGGCCCTATAGAGACATGTGACCTGCAAAGGATTTTGCCTGAAATATCTTGGGTTAGATAATGATTTGTAACCTGCTTTAGTGAATCTAGCTTAGTCTGTGCTTTGTATTTTCTCAGTAACCTGCTTTGTTCTCTTGGCTGCCTCTTTGGCCACTTCAAATACAGTAATTCCTCATTTAACACATGCCTGCTTAACACGTTTTCGCGATAACATTTTTTTTTAGGGAACGTTTTTTGAATTACACGACCATCCCCGGAATAACACGATTTCCCCAGCCGGCCCATTGCCGGCAGCTGCGCAGGGCTTCCTCCGCCTCCCTGCAAAGCGGCGGAGGGTTCGCTGCTCGCCGCGCTGTTCCCCAGCGACCCGCAGTGCGGGTCCTGGCAGACCTGTCACAGGGGCATACTCCCAACCAAATCCCCCTCCCTTCCCCTGTCTTCCCCGGAGCCAAACACCTCCCCTCCCTGCTGTAACCCAGTTCCCTTTCTCCCCCAACCTTATGTCCCGGTCCCAACAGATACCACCGCTTGAAATGCAACCCCCATCTTTTCCATTATTTTCAGTGGGAAAATTGACCCCGCATAACACGTTTTCACTTAACACGATCATTTTCTGAAACATATCTATAGTGCTAAATGAGGAATTACTGTACATCTTTTCTTAGTTCATTATAAACCAGAAAAAAGTTGAACCCAGTTTATGTTCTAATGGAGGATGGGGGCGAGAGGCTGTGTAGATCTTCTTTAACAATGAGGAAGGATGTGAGCTTGATATAACCCTAAGTATGTACCCAGGGGTGGGGGAGCGAACATCTGCATGTTGGAGTAAATCCCTTAAATGGAGTCCTCCCCAGAATTGTTTTCAGGGTCGGTATCTGCAGCTGGAGGTGACTTTGCATGGAGGCTAGGGGGCCTAACCCTCAAGACCAGGTTGAAGTGGGGCTCATTGGTGTCTAATTACCTCAGGTAACATCCCAGGGGGCCTGATCCATTTCACCAGGATGCTCACAATACAAATATTTAAGTTTAGCCCCATCTCTGTTGCAAAAGGTAATGTGTGTTAACCATGTTTGGGGGCGGGACATCTGGTCTTGCAGTGTAGGCTGGACACCACGTTTCCTCCTTCTAAAGGAGAATCCATATTGCCTGCAGGCTAAGCCCACTGGAACAGTGCACGTGGCTTATGCGCGAGGCTCTTTCCCAATCACCACCGTTCTTGTGTATGGCCGAGCAAGTCCACGGCAGATTGTGTTAAACTCTCGCTTCAGCAGCAAAAGTGGCAATTAGCATGTAATGAGGCTTCTTGCTTTTATTTTTAGGTAACCTCCGATTTCCTGACTCTGTAATTTAGTCCTCCATTGCTTGGGGATAATTAAAGTATGTCACTATAATTTGCTTTTTTTTAAAAGCCTGTAATTATGTTTTTATTGAGAGGAAAAAAAATAGGGGGGGGGGAGAAAACAGTATTAGGGGAGGAGAAGACTCATGGTGGCCAAAGGGGAATTTCTCCTGGCTCCGCTACTCAAGCGGTCTTTCCAAGAGGATGATGGGGTGAGGATCTGTGATGGAGAAACCTCCCAAGGGTCGGTTTGGCTACTCCGCCACAACTTGGTGCTTGTGTCTACAGATGTGGCTCTTGCCTCCAGAGGGATTTAGCTTTGCCAGCAGTAGCCCCCTAACATGGATGTCATTTGCCTCGATGCTATCTCCAAGATCCTTACTTGACCCCAGCACTGTAGCTTCGGAGTTAGAGCATAGAGACTGAACCACAATAACGCTGCCTATGCATTGGAGGGGACTTTTCTGTCAAATTCCCACTCCGTGGTGGGTGAAGGCATGTCCGTCTGTGTCCTGGGGCAGTGGCTATGGGGCGTTAAGAATACGGAGTGCCTATCTGGCCTATTACAAAGACGGAAGCCATTTCCAAAACTCAGCCTGGCTTCATTGTTTCAAGCCCCGAGTGCCTGAAGGTGGCTGCATGTAAGAGTTGGTTGAGGCCCCATCTCGGCAGCTTCATTAGGTTCTGGGGCAAAAGGGTGGATGATTTCTGTGTTCCAGTGAATGCATAGAAACTGGAAATGGACGTGATGGGAGATTACCATCCCTGGCACCTTTGGGACTTGTATAGAACCAATGAAGCCATTCCCCTTGCTGGATCCAGCTCCAAACCCGCCCTAGGTTTTACCTGAGGCTATTGCTTGTCTGGGGCTGAGTCCCCAAGGGCTTAGTTAGATCTTTGCAGCTACCCAACACAGCTCAGTAATCACCTCCCTGTGATGCTAGGTCTTAGCGTATTAATTCCAGACCCTGGCACACAACCTGCCGGGTCGGTGTGACTGTGCTGACACACACACTTGTTTTCCCTTCCTTGTGAGTCCTGGGGGAAGAGAAAGGTGGGTTGAAGGCTTCTGAAATCGCTCCCCTCGATAAGGTTTCTTCCCCAGATGTCAGGCAAAGCTTTGGAAACTCGAGGCACAGTGTTTGTGCAGAACAACCTTTGTTTGATACAGGTTGTGTTTGAAGTGGCTTGAGTGAAAGTCAAAATCACCTTGGCACCTGCAGAGCGTGGTCTTAAGGGCTGTATCCTCCACCCCCATGTAGGCTGAAGGTACGTACTTGGGGGGGATGACCCAGGTAGGTCTCGGAGCAGCTGTAAAACTTCTTGTAGCATCTGCAGCCTCCGTGGCTGGGTGTTTGAGAAGAAGCTCTGTCTAGTTCTGGAGCCATGGACTCGTTGTCCGCACCCCGCCCGAACCTTTCTGTAGTGCAATGCCGAGCTGCTGCCGTGTGCTGCTCTGTGACGGCGCATGAGAACGTGGGGAATGGTGCATGAGAGCTGAACAATCCCATTTCAATGCGCTGCTCTCCTACAATTTACAGCCTGGCAATCAGCTGCTGACTAATGTGGAGTAACAAATACAGCTGAGGAAATTGTAATTGGCTCACTGGTAATTCACAGCCAGAAAGATGCAAAACCCGGCTGAATTGCTTGTTACAAATTCTTCTGGTGCCCGTGGAAATGTTATAGGGAGAGAGGGAAAACTCTCATTGTAATTCATGAAAGTAGGCGTTCCGAGCGGCGCAATTCAGAACTGGGCCCAGATTCATACCTTGTATGGGGGGGAGCTGGGCCAGCCAGACAGCATGGGGAAAAACAATATGGTCCAGAGAGAGGGGCACTGCCCTAGACAATAGGGCTATGTCTACACTGGCGGCTTCTTGTGCAAGAACATCTTGCACAACGGTTCTTGTGCAAGAAGTCTTGCACAAGAACATGTCCACACTGCCATGTGCGAGCTGTGCTTTTGCGCAAGAGCGCCCATGGCAGTGTGGACGCTCTCTTGCGCAAGAAAGCTCTGATGGCCATTTTAGCCACAGGGCTTTCTTGCGCAAGAAATCCCTGCCGAGCGTCCACACTTCCCACTTGCGCAAGAGCTCCTGCGCAAAAGGGCTTACACCTGTTAAAAAAGAGCGTAGCTCTTGCGCAAGGAGCCCTCTCTTACCACGCCGTGCTGTAAATTTCCTTGTGCAAGAGCGGGCGGGCAGTGTGGACGCTCTGTGGATTCTTGCGCAAGAACGGCCATACTTGCGCAAGAAGCCGCGAGTGTAGACATAGCCTAGGAGATCTGGGTTCTAATTCCATCCCTGCTGCTGACCTACTAGGTAACTGTAGACTAAATCTTTGACCTTAGAATACCTGGTGCCCTTTTTCCTTGCTGCTGCATTCAGCTTGAAAGTTTTCAGCGGGTGGGTATTTTGATACTGCCTTCAGAGATCCATTGAGTGAGAATTTACCCAGGCTGTGGGCAGGCTCGGTATGCAGTCGCAGTGTTAACCCGCGCTGGGTCCATGCTGCTGCATCTTTCCTGTTACCTTTAGCCAGCATAGCGAGATTAAAACTAGCAGAGCTGCCATCACGCGGCTTATTGAAATGCAGGGATCCCCTTCTGTTCGTACAGCAACTAGCACTGCAGAATGAGGCCCGGATCTCAACTGGAGCCTACTAAGGTTGCTGATGTACACAAGTTTGGACCCATCTCTCCTGCAAGTGTTGCATTCAGATTGGGATTTATTAAAATACCTTCGTAGGGCCTGCTGTGATGAATAAAGCCAGTCTCTTGGGAGGGGGTCCAGTAATCTGGTGTCACCCATCTGCCCTTCGGAATCAGGAGGTGCCACCGAGGATGACACAAGCTGTATGCCTGTGGTGCAGTGGATTATGTGCTTACGAGAGCCTCACCCTGGTTCTGTATCAGACCTCAAATCCCCTGCCTGCAAACCTCCCACCTCTTCTGCTGGGTGCCAGCCAGTCTTCCTTGATTACAAAGGCTTCCTTATCTTCATGGGAACAAAAGAAAGGAAAAGCACTAAAAACCACACAGGAGCACTTTTTTGGTACTAGTTGCCATGGGAACGCCACCCCCCCCCCATGCTGGAAATAGTGGAGTATGCAAATCAGCTCCTTAATTATTTCTCCTCATTCCTTCATGCCTGGTGAGGTGACTTGATCATTAGATGAACATGCCATTTAATTATCGGCGGCTTAACCAAACACAAGCCAGGGTGATCCCCTCAGAGCAGTGTGTGATGGGAGCGGGTGGGAAGGGAGAACAGGAACTGTTGTGTGTGTGCGTTAAAACTTTTGCTATCAGCTTTCTGGAAGGCTGTGGTTTGAAGTGCCAGCTGTGCTGCAGCTGTAACGGTGTCAGGGGCTGAGGCACTGGTCTGGTGGTGCATATTTGCACATGCCTCAGTGCACATGAAAATTATTCCACACATGGATGTGCAAATTCCATGCCCGCTGGAGGGAACATTGGTCTTCAGCACTCTTCAGTTCCGGCCTGAGTCTCTTTGTGCCTGAGTTCCTCTCCTGCCCAGTGGGCAGGGGAGCGGTATTTCCCTTCCTGATGGAAGTGCTCATGTACGGTGGGGATGGAAGCACCTAGGCTATGTCTACACTGCCCCCATTTTGCGCAAAAAATAAGCAAATGAGGTGAAGCATGGAATATTGCTGTGCCTCATTTGCATAATTAACGAGGCTCCGTTTTTGTGCAAGAGGCTTTTGTGCCAAAAGGAGCCGTCTACACGGCTCCTTTTTGTGCAAAAAGCCCCTCTTGCACAAGAGCCATTCTTCCTGGAAAAAAATGCAGAAGAATGGCTCTTGCGCAAGAGGGGTTTTTTATGCAAAAATGGAGCCTCATTAATTATGCAAATAAGATGCAGCGATATTCCACGTCTCACCTCATTTGCATATTTTTTCACAAAACAGGGGCAGTGTAGACATAGCCCTAGAGTCTCTACTATTGGGATAACAGGTCAGTATTGTTATCATTATCTCAGCAGGGTGGGGCTGGGGTTGAGGCTCCTTGTGGTTTCTGATCTTTGGGGTCAGACCTGCTCAACATTTGTATTAACCCTAGTTTCTCACATTGGTGCACTTGGATGAAACCCAGCTGGGGAAACAATGCTACAATGGCTCTTAAATAAGAACGGCCATACTGGGTCAGACCAAAGGTCCATCTAGCCCATTACCCTGTCAG
Source organism: Pelochelys cantorii (assembly GCA_032595735.1). Taxonomy (NCBI): domain Eukaryota; kingdom Metazoa; phylum Chordata; order Testudines; family Trionychidae; genus Pelochelys; species Pelochelys cantorii. The sequence continues at coordinate 11,319,116 of CM064353.1, read as the reverse complement.
CTGACAGTGGCCAATACCAGATGCCCTGGAGGGAGGGAACACAACAGGTAGTCATCACCTGATCCTTCTCCTGTCATCCATTTCCAGACAGAGGCTAGGGACACCTTTCCTACCCATCCTGGCTACTAGCCATTAATGGACCTAACCTCCATGAATCTATCTAGCTCTTTTTTGAACTCTGTTAGTGTCCTAGTCTTCATAACATCCCCTGGCAAGGAGTTCCACAGGTGACTGTACACTGAGTGAAGAAAACCTTCCCATTGTTTGTTTTAAACCTGCTGCCTATTAATTTCATTTGGTGACCTCTAATTCTTATATTGTGAGAATACATAAATAACTTTTCCTTATTCACTTTTTCCATGCCAGTCATGATTTTATAGACTCTATCATATCCCCCCTCAGTCTCCTCTTTTCTAAGCTGAAAAGTCCAAGTCTTTTTAATCTCTCTTCATATGGGATCCATTCCAAACCCCTAATTTTTTTGTTTCCCTTTTCTGAACCTTTTCCAATGCCAATATATCCTCTTTGAGATGAGGCGATCACATCTGTACGCAGTATTCAAGATGTGGGCATACCATGGTTTTATATAGAGGCAGTAAGATATTTTCTGTCTTATTCTCTATCCCCTTTTTAATGATTCCTAACATTCTATTTGCTTTTTTGACTGCCGCTGCACACTGAGTGGATGTTTTCAGAAGATCTCTCTTGAGTAGTTGTAGCTAAATTAGTCCCCATCATATTGCATGTATACTTGGGATTATTTTTCCCAATGTGCATTACTGGACATTTATCAACTTTAAATTTCATTTGCCATTTGGTTGCCCAATCATTTAGTTTGGTGAGATCTTTGTGAAGCTCTTCACAGTCTGCTTTGGTCTATCTTGAGCAGTTTGGTATCATCTGCAAATTTTGTCACCTCACTATTTACCCCTTTCTCTAGATCATTTATAAGTTGAATAGGATGGGTCCCAGGACAGACCCTTGGGGGACCTCACTAGTTACCTCCCTCCACTCTGAAAACTGACCATTTATTCCTACCCTTTGTTTCCTGTCTTTTAACCAGTTATCAGTCCATGAAAGGACCTTCCCTCTTATCCCATGACAACTTACTTTACTTAAGAGCCTTTGGTGAGGGACCTTGTCAAAGACTTTCTGGAAATCTAAGTACACTATATCCACTGGACCCCCCATTGTCCAAATGTTTGTTTGACCCCCTCCAAGAACTTGAGTAGATTGGTATGATCTTTCTTCACTCCCCAGGTGGGGGCAATGCTTAGACCATGATAACCCTTGGTGGGACAGTTTCTACGGTTCTCCCAAATAGCATAGAATCATAGAATACTAGGACTGGAAGGGACCTCGAGAGGTCGAGTCCAGTGTCCTGCCCTCATGGCAGGACCAAATACTGTCTAGACCATCCCTGATAGACATTTATCTAACCTACTCTTAAATATCTCCAGAGATGGAGATTCCACAACCTCCCTGGGCAATTTATTCCAATATTTGACTACCCTGACAGTTAGGAACTTTTTCCTAATGTCCAACCTAAACCTCTCTTAAGTTTAAGCCCATTGCTTCTTGTTCTATCCTCAGAGGCCAAGATGAACAAGTTTTCTCCCTCCTCCTTATGACACCCTTTTAGATACCTGAAAATGGCTATCATGTCCCCCCTCAATCTTCTCTTTTGTAAACTAACAAACCCAATTCTTTCAGCCTTCCTTCATGTCCAGCTTGTTTTAATGGTGGGCCCCACATGGAGAGGAGAGTCTTGTGGTTTGTGCATTACACGAGATGAATAATCCAGAGTGGGACCATCTGTCGTCCATGTGTCAGAGCCCACGTCCTCTCCTGTTGTTGCAGATGGCCTGTACCTCTCGAGCCACTGATCTGAGGCGATGAAGCACAGAGGCAAACAATGGTCTGTTACGCTGGCATGAATCTGGAATCACTCGACTGAAATCAGTGCAGCTGCTCTGGGCTGGCTAGTGCGTCCGATCCAGGCCCATCCAATGGCTTGCTGTATTGTCACCCGTGTCTGTGACATGCAGCCGGCCACAAACACGTCAAACGCCGCATTGTGCAGCTCGTGTTCAGTAAATGCTATGAGTGTTTCACCAAACAAGCTTCATTAATCGTCTAATAACCGGATTAATTAAGGACACTGAAAGTAAACAGCAAGAGTGTAATTTGCCTCTGATTGCCATGTAATTGCTGGAGGATGACCTCATTTGCATATGCAAAAAGCACCAAAGGAGTCACCGTGATAATTCATGGAAGACAAATGTGGCATTGGGGCTTTCTGACCCCCACCTTTCTGCTCCACTGCTCTAGCTGTCGGCATGTTTAGCTCCCCCCCTCTGGCCTAGTTCTAATTAGGCAACTCTCCTGTTATTCATGGATCTTCCCCAGCTATTGAAGAGAATGCTAGTGTCTGTGACTCCAAGGTTGATTTGCTTGGGTAGAGCGAGTCCTAGGAGACCGCATCTGAGAGAGCGCGGGGGGGGGGGAGGGGCTTTGGCCGTGGGTCGCTGCTGCTAGCTCGCACCCAGTGGTGTCTGGAGCCGGTGTGGGACAGCCCGTTTTAAGTGTCTCTCTCACTAGTGCCATGCTGCTGGGAGCATAATGAGCATCCTGCTCTCCCAGCCTGCCTAGGACCAAACAGGGGACATTAGAGATGTTTGTCCTCCTTAGAATTAAATCCAGCCAAATGGGACCATGAACCTGGCTCTCCCACATCCCAGAGGTGAGCCTAACCACTGAGAGCTGGGAATACAAGCTGTCTCCCAATGCCCATTGCAGCATCCTAACCACTGGACTGTGCTGCCCTTTTCTAGAACTTGCAGGCTTCTCTCTAACTTTTCTCCCTGCATTTCTCTCCATTCTTCTTCTAACAGACGTGTACATTTCAACTAATCTTGCACCTGCTCCTTCCCTCCTGCCAGCCTCATGGCCGATCTTGTCAGAACTTGACTCAGCAGCTCGCAAAGTGAATGTGTGGGATTTTGCAGAAATAAATGTGCAACTACAACAAAAGCCGTAGGAAAGAATTTATAGCAACAAGAGCACTAAGAGGTCCATGGCAAAGGGATATCTTGACTGAATCTTAGGAAATGAAAGAAGTTACCAGATAGTAGCAACGCTCAGGAAAAGACAGCTGTGCTGTGACAAGTCTTTCCCTGTGTATCAATTTTTCTCAGGGCAGTGGCAGGATTAGTGTACTTCATTGGTCTGCGCACAGTATGGCGAGTGGGTGTATTTTGAGTAAATATGCATGCATTGTTCACTCCCTTAAAACACCTGCTCATTCGCATGTGTTCTCTCTTATGCGCATGTGCATGCTATGAAGAATGAGCAACTGCAAATACAAACTTGCAATAAGCACTTGGAAATAGAGTTGGTTGCAAAATGGTAAGCAAAACAAAGCCTGAAAGAAATGAGGATCTTCTGCATTTCATCCCCCCTTCGTGGGCAATTTTCCAGGTTATTTAATACTAGCAGAGTTAATTGAGGGGGAAATTAACTCAATTAAGAGGAGGGGGGGCTGGAAAATAAAAGGAAAATGTACACGCTTTATTTAAATGATTGTGTTTGTAAAAATGTTGTTTTTATTAAGTTTTGATTTCAGATGATTAAAAAATTTAAATTTAAAAATATTAAGCAAATTTTATTAAGTAGGAATTCCAGCAAGTGTATTTTCTTCATTCCTATAAACACTTAGAATTTGCTACATTAAAAAAAGCTATAATCAATTTGGTTTCAAATAACGTTATCTTCTAGTTTTCAAACCTTAAGATTGATTTAGTTGTGCCAAAACAGGGCATTCCTGCAAATTTCTCCATTTCATCTCTTTTCTGTTAGGTTTATTGAGAAGCAGTCCTGTCCCAGGTTCATCCTATCTTTCTGGCTCATCTTGGTTCAGTCTTTCAACATTCACTCAGTTATATCCATTTTGAGGGCTGTATTTAATTTGGTGATTGTGTCTCTCTTCTGTTTGCTTTTATGAGAAGCAACTCCATTCCAGGCATAACCCATTTTCCTGACTCAACCAAACCCTTATGTTGCTTTAAGTTAGGGTAAGAGGAAGCTGTGTACCGAATTTGGTGGTCCTAGCTCTTACCGTTTAGGTGCTACCAAATCTACTACAGTGAAACCTTTGTTATCCGTCACTCTGTTAACCAGAAAACTTTGTTAACTGGCATTGCCCCCAGCCACAATACTGTCACATCTTCAGGTGCACAGGCCTGGTTTGGTTTACTATGATTGGCTTAACATTTTTTTATTTAAGAAGTACTAATTGTCTTTAACTCAAACTAGAAATGAGACCAACTGCCTCACACTACAAAACTACCAATATTAAAAACTTGAGTTTTACTATTATTGCCCATTGGTTTTTCCTAGTTTGATGGGGACCCTCAGATAACCAGAATTTTTAGATAACCGGAACGCCCTAATCCCTGAATGTGCCGGATAACACAGGTTTTACTGTATATCTTTTAGGGCGTTGGTCTGTTTGATCAAGAACTCTTCCTAAACGCCCTGTTCATGGCTCATACACCCATTATACTAGATGCTGTACATGCCCAGAACAAAGGTCATCCCTTCCCTAAAAAGCTTAGTCTCCTTTTTGATGGCAAACTTTCAATATATTTGAAAAGAGAAAGATTTGGGAAGAAATTAGAATTTTCTGCCCAAGAAATAGATTTTTAAGAAAAAGACCACTTAGAATCTGAGGGTTGGAAAGGACCTCAAGAAGTCATGGAGTAACCCCTACTAAATCGTCCCAGCCAGGGCTTTCTCAAGCTGGGAACTAAACACCTCTAGGGATGGAGTTTCCACCACCTCCCTAGGGAAGTGCTTCCCCACCCTCCTAGGGAAATAGTTTTTCCTAATATCCAACCTAGACCTTCTTCCCCACCGCAAACTTGCTGAAGGTGCAATCCATCCCCTCATCCAGGTCATTAATAAAGATGTTGAACAAAACCAGCCCTAGAACTGATCCTTGGGGCACTCTGCTTGAACCAACTGCCAACCTGACATTGAGGGGTTGATGACTACCCGTTGGGCCCGACAGTCTAACCAGCTTTCTATCCACCTTACAGTCCATTGATCCAATCCATACTTCAAAAAAGATATACTGGCATTAGAGAAGGTTCAGAGAAGGGCAACTAAAATGATGAGGGGTTTGGAACGGGTCCCAAATGAAGAGAGATTGAAGAGACTGGGACATTTCAGCTTGGAAAAGAGGGGACTAAGGGGGGATATGATAGAGGAATATAAAATCATGAGTGGCGAAAGTGAATAAGGAAAAGTTATGTACTTGTTCCCATAATATGAGAACTAGGGGCCACCAAATGAAACTAATGGGCAGCAGGTTTAAAACAAATAAAAGGAAGTTCTTCTTCACACAGCACATAGTTAATCTGTGGAACTCCTTGCCTGAGGAGTTTGTGATGGCTAGGACTATAACAGGGTTTAAAAGAGACCTAGATAAATTCATGGAGGTTAAGTCCATAAATAGCTATTAGCCAGTATGGGTAAGGAATGGTGTCCCTAGCCTCTGTTTGTTAGAGGATGGAGAGGGATGGCAGGAGACAGATCGCTTGATTATTGCCTGTTCGATTCACTCCCTCTGGGACACCTGGCATTGGGCACTGTCAGCAGACAGGGTACTGGGCTGGATGGACCTTTGGTCTGACACAGTATGGCCATTCTTATGTTCTTCCTTAACTTGCTGGCAAGAATATTGTGGGAGACTGTATCAAAAGCTTTGCTAAAGTCAAGGTACAGTAAACTTCCGATAATACGGCACCTTTAGGACCCAGGGGGTGCCGGATTATCAGATATGCCGGAGTACCGGAAGGGGGGCTATGAGGGGTCTGGGGTGAGGGTGGGGGGTCGGCGGGGAACTGCGCAGTGTGGGAGAGGGCTGCACTGCGGGACCAACCCGGCAGCACCGCAGCTGCTCTGCCCCCGGCTTCCCCAACTCCGCCGCTGGTCAGTTTCAGCAGCAGCAGACTTGAGGAAGCCAGAGGCAGAGCAGCTCCAATTGTCCGGCTAGCTGGAGCACTTCCGGGTTCCAGTTGGTGCCGGACTATCAGGAGTGCCGGACCACTGGATGCCAGACAATTGGAGTTTTACTGTATATCACATCCACTGACTTCCTCATGTCAACAGAGCCAGTTACCACGTCATAAAAGCTAATCAGATTGGTCAGGCAGGACTTGCCCTTGGTGAATCCATGCTGACTCTTCCTGATCACGTCCCCTCTTCCAAGTGCTATTTTAAATAACACTGATGCGATCAGTAAAAAATATGACAGGGTCCTATTTCCAGGTAAGTAGTTGTGCAGACTACAGGTACACTTCATGGCTTATTTAATTTCATTGGAATATCTAGGTAGCCGTCCTCTTCCAGGTAAACTTTTTGTTTCTGGTTCCCAAGGTCCCCTGGGTGCTTGTAGAGCAGATGAGGAAAACAGCTTCATGGTGAGCAGGTTTTTTTACTCCATCTCCCAGAAGGGGTTGTGATCTTTCAGTCAAGGGTGGAAGGAGGGGTGTGAGGCAGTTTTCAAAGCCTCAAATGGGCTGGACTGTTCATAGCAGTTGGGTCTTTGATCTCTGTCTCTGAAAAATCTCCTTTTGAAAGGGAATCCTAGGTGTCTCATACTACTGAATCTGGCCCTTTATGGTGTTTTAATAGATATGACCTTTCAGCCAATTAAATTCCCACAAGAAGAGGTGGGGGGATGAGCTCACCAGAGGCTGGTCCATACAAGAGGATAAGAGTGTACTATAGCTGTCAGGTAATGAAGTACTCACTTTAGCGTAAGTATTCACGATATAGCTATACTCCAGGGTTTTGTCAGAAAAACAGCCATTTTTTGACAAAACCTGAATACTGTCCACACTGCAGTCGTGTTCTTTCAAAAGTAAATCAACAGAACAGAGGGGTTTTTCCAGCATTGGTAATCCCCTTTCTACGAGGAAGAATCCTTTGTGAAAGAGCTCTTTTGGAAAAAGGCGTGTGTAGACGGGGAAGAGGGAGTTCTTTTGCAAGAAGAGGAAAAAGCATAGGTGTCCTGGTGGCCATTCCGTCCATTGTAATCACGGCTTACATGCGAGATAGCGTCCATTCAGTGTGGACACTATCTGTTGAAAAAGCAGATCACTGTTTCGATGCGCTTTTGTAGTGTGGACACTCTCTTTCAGAAGTTTTTTCGGAAGCTCTCTTCTGGAAAAACTTCTTCCGAAAGAAGCCTGCAGTCTAGACATAGCCTCAGACTCCATCTCTTAGGGGTGATGGTCATATGTTCCTATTGCGTTGATGGTCATAAATGGGGTGGTTACAAAAGCTGCACACCCCTAAAGCCAGTTCCTCAATTGAAGTGGTGTGAACAAAGGAAGCAACTGTGATCCTAAATCATAATCCCTAGATACAAAGCAAACCAAGATGCTTTCCCTAGGGCTTTGTCTACACTACACTTCTTGTGCTTCATTTGCATAATCTCTGCCCAAGGCTTTTTGCACAAGAGGTTTTTGCGCAAAAACTAGCAGTGTAGACAGATCCGTTTTGCACAAAAACCCCTTTTGCTCAAGATCCTTATGCCTCAAAAAAGGAGGTATACAGACATAGCCTAGGATTTTAGAGCCTACTTCTTCAAAGGACCCATTCCTGTATCTGTTCTAGGCAGCGTTTTCCAACCAGGGGGAGGGTTAAGAATCCTTGAAAATTTTATTGACATCTAAAGGAAAAGAAAATCTCGTTCCCCACATTCTGACCCCTCGAAGTGCAGTATTCTGTCAAGCTCTGGAAATACACATTCGCACATCACTTGTCTAGGCTGAGCATTGATTTGTTATAAGTTTTTATAGCAAATGTGAGGGAGTTGCAAAGTGTTTTGACTTAGAATAGTGCCATTGACTTGAAATGGTTGGGAAACGCATGCATAGACCAAACTTGGAGTCGCTGCCTTCATCACTCAGTGTTTGCGGAGATAGTTTCCCTGCTGTCGCTGTTTGGGGAAAGTTGGTCTTTTCTTAGTATTTCCTTAGTCCTCTCTGCCTTGCGAAGCGGCTGGGAAAGCTGTCTCCTGTCGACTGGCAAAGATTCTTCTCTTTGTTATATTTCAGACACTTTATAAATGTTGTTTTACTCCTCTCTGTAATTAGATGGGGTGGCAAGCGGGTTATGTTACATTGGACTGCAGGTGTCTTTAAAGAGCTATTTCACTACCAGGGAAGGAGACTTTGTGCTGATTAAGGCAGAAGAAAACCTACCGCATATACAGTCTTGCTCTTAGGCTAGCGTAACGCTCTGGGTTTTCAGTGGAGTAACTTCTGCAAGGAAGGGTAGAGTTGAAAGGCAGATACCTAAGCCAGGCTCCCATTCTGGGCACCCTGCAGCAGCCAGGGGTTGTAAAAGCCCCCCTGGGAAATTTGCTCTGGTGCAAGAGCAGTGCAGGGTCATTGTATGTGATTGGGCCCCTTTCTTGTAGCCTCCAATGTAAAGGGGTGCAAGGGAGTAGCTACCACACCTGGCACTTTATCCAGTAGTAGAGAGTCATGCCGCCCCTCCCCTGTCCAAGCTGAGAAACAGATTGACACCTGTCTCCTTGGACTGGAATCTGCTGGTGCCCAGAGCACAGAAAATATTAGAAAGAAAGACATTTATTCCCAGTATTTGAGTAACAGGAGAGGATGAGGTGGAGCAGCAGGCAAAAAGCAGGAGACCCCTGCCCCATTCACGGATTGGGATGAAGAGTTACCAAAAAGGCATCCCAGACCAGAGCTATTGGAGAACAAAGCACAGCAAGTCCTCCTGCAATGAGTGCGTGAAGAATCCTATTTGTGACTGAGAATGCAAAGCAGAATTACTCAAGCCTTGCTCAATAAGTGAGCCATCAAAAGTAAAAATGAAGGCAATTCCGCAGTCGATATAATGTGGCTGTAGGTTAAATAAATAACATTTGAATGACAATAATTGCAAAATGACACTTTCTTCCACTGCAAACATGTGGTTAAATTCTGCTCTCATTAGCTTAGACTACAGGCTTTTAGCGGAAGAATAAACCTTGGCAAGCCCATCTTTTTGGAAGCTTGTTAAGTTGACGCTGCTGCAGAATTCTGGGCTTGCTCTTGCAAGTATATAGGTGTGTGGATAATTTGATTCAAGGGAGCAGGCTTCTGCCAGATCAAGCCCTCTGACATGAAGTTCCAATTCTCGCAAGGGAGGTCAGATTTTTAAAAACTCTGAACTTGGGATCCTGCAGAGAGTCTCAATGGGAGCTGAGCTCTTCTGAACATCTGATCTTAATTGTGGGTGCTGGGCCTCTGGAAATCAGACCCTGGAGTTTCCTAGCAAAACTCCTCTCCCTGCAGATGCTTTCAGGCGAGGGAGAACTTTCAAACAGCCCCATGTTAAAGCTAAATCCTCTTATTAGAGGGAGTTGAGCTTGTTTGGTTGACTTTTGAACTCCAGCATACATGAGGGTTTGACTCTAATTGGAACAGTCACAAGCTTGAGTCATGTGTAGGGGGGGAAGGGGGCCAGGGGCAGCCAGCCCTTTGCACCACCTGGCCTGTGGTTCCCCCACCCCCTCCCCCCCAGCCACATGGTGCTCTGATGGCAATTTAAAGGGCCCAGGACTCTGGCTGCAGTTTGGTTTGCATTTACATAGAGTGACAGGGTGAGGATCAGATTGGTGATCTTGTTCTGAATCCCATAACTGGCTGGAAATATTATAGACTCATAGGCTGCGCCTAGATTGGCATGATTTTCCGGAAATGCTTTTAACGGAAAAGTTTTCCGTTAAAAGCATTTTCGGAACAGAGCGTCTAGATTGGCACGGACGCTTTTCCACAAAAGCACTTTTTGCGGAAAAGCGTCCGTGCCAATCTAGACGTGCTTTTGCGCAAAAAAGCCCCGATCGCCATTTTCGTGATCGGGGCTTTTTTGCGCAGAACAATTCTGGGTTGTCTACACTGGCCCTCTTGCACAAAAGCATTTGCACAAGAGGGCTTTTGCCCGAATGGGAGCAGCATAGTATTTGCACAAGAACACTGACGATCATACATGAGATCGTCAGTGTTCTTGCAGAAATTCAAGCGGCCAGTGTAGACAGCTGGCAAGTTTTTCCGGAAAAGTGGCTGATTTTCTGGAAAAACTGGCCAGTCTAGACACAGCCATAGACTTTAAGGTCAGAAGGGACCATTATGATCAGCTAGTCTGACCCCCTGCACAATGCAGGCCACAGAATCTCACCCACCCTCTCCTAGAATAATCCTCTCACCTGTATCTCAGATATTGAAGTCCTCAAATGGTGTAAGGACCCCAAGATGCAGAGAATCCTCCAGCAAGTGATCCATGTGCCATGCTACAGAGGAAGGCGAAAACTGGAGTCAAGCTGTGCTGCCGTGCCAAAAGCAGGGCACAGCCCCCAGATTGACTGTGAATATCGACTCGGGCACTAGAACCACCTGAACATGGAGTCACACTCCCCTGCTTGGATCTGCCTTCCCCAGTCAGGTGAACCTGCCTCTGCAAGAGATGGTCCCTTACACCAAGAATCGCAGCAACATTCAAGTACTTCCAGTCCCAGATGACCAGTCACTTAGCTCAGGTCAGTGCTACATTGGATCGCAAACCAACAGCAGCTGTAGCCGATCTTATAATAAAACTACAGAAAGCCTTATTTCCTCTCCCAATTAATAAATCTATCTGCAATGCTAAAGCAGATAATCTATATGTAGACAAACGAGTTCCGAACTGGAAAAGCAATAGATGCTGAGGTGATGATAAGGCAGCTCTACGTGACCTTGAGGGCTAAGCCAAGCAAAGCACTGGCGATCTTTTAGGCCAGTGGTCACCAACCAGTCCATTGGGATCTACTGGTAGATCTTGGAGCCTCTGACAGGGGATTCTGACTGGTTTGGCCAAGAGGTTATCAAATGGCACTTCAACTTCCCTTCCCCCCACTGCTGTGCATCTCCTGCCCTTTGCCTTGGAGCTCCCCTCTGCCGCCCGCTTGCTGGGCAGGGGAGGGAAAGGAGGGCGCTGATGTCAGGGTGCCCTCTCTCCCACTCTGTATCCTATCTCCTCAGAGCAGAGAGGGGGCACAACAGGGCTTGGGATGTAGGGAGTTTGCTGGCTGCTTTTGAGAGTGGTGCAGGGCCAGGGCAGGGATGAGCCTACATCCTGAACCCCTGCCCCAGTCTTAACCCCCCACCTGCACCCCAAGCTCTTTCCCTAGCCCCGAGCCCCCCCCACCAGACCCAAACTCCCTTTCAGAGCCTGTACCCTGAACCCCCTCCTATACCCCAATCCCTGCCCCAGGCTCAGCTCAGAGCCCCTCTCACACTCCAAATCCCTTAACCCGAGACAAGAGCCTGCACCCCAACCAGCTGCCTCTGCCTGGTAAAAGGGAGGAAGGATGGGGGAGGCAGGGAGGATGAAGTGAGTGGAGGCGGGGCCTCGGAGAAGGGACAGTGCAAGGGTATTTGGGTTTGAGAGAGATCCTGGATTGCAGTTAAATTCAAAAAAGTGATCTTATGCTTACAAAAGGTTGGAGACCCCTGTTTTTAGGCTGTGTGGATTCTAGGGACAAGAATCACTAAGTACAGCCAAAAGTTTATCCTTGTTAAAGTTTTTTTGATTCCCTGCCACTTCAAGCTGCAAACTTCAACTGGTGGTCGTGGTGGGGGGAAGATGAGGAATCCACTTGCAAGACTCAGCTTCATGGCAGGGAAGGGGAAATGAACAGTTTTGGTTCCTTTAAAATCCCACCCTATTCTACCTGGTGTCGACGGGCAGGACATCACAGTCTGTTGGACACTAGCTTTTCACACTTAGTGCAATGTTTCTCTACTGTCTGGTGACTTACATGGCTGCAATGGCTTACAAGGCAAATGCTTGTGTTGCCTTACAAGAGGGCCTATAGACAGTGCCATATGTAGGCACATTAACACTCAGGGCAGGCAAGCACAGTTGGGCGCCCTATTGTTTTTGACCACTTTTTTTTTTCTCTGCCTCACTTTTCTGCCCTCTTGGCCTTACAGCCTGGGTGACTGTCCTGCTTGTCCCACTCTGTTCCAGCCCTGGATACAGTTGCTGTAAGTGAGACTAATGCAGGCAGCAACTCACCACTTTCAATGATGTCTACACGCCATTCTGATCGTTCAAATACCTGTTTCAACAGTATTAACACCCAGGTGAGCCAGACTGGTTCTGGCTGCATATTTGCTCGTGTTCAGTTGAGACCTGGGATCTTGGTATGAGCGGGTGCCTGCCCTGCCAGTATCACAAGTGAGTTCATGAGTGTTTTTTGCCCATCCCATGGAAAGCACTTTGCATGGACTTGTAATATCTTTCCATACTGCAAGTGTTCCTCCTGCCTGCCTTGTCCATTTAATCCATCTGGACTCCTCCTTAGGCCTTGGCAGCACTGGGCGCTTAACCAGCAGTATCAGTGCACCCATATAGCAAAATAGATGCAAAGCCCAATCACAATTTCCTTCTTTCCCGCTCATCAAGCCAGGGGCCTAATCCAGATTAACCTGAAACTAATGCTGACCAGTCCCATGGGCTGTAATAACAATACCTAGAATCATCACCAGTTGGTATCGAGGCAAGCTTGTGGTATTTTACCCCCATTTTAGATGGGGAAACTGAGGCACAGAAGAGTAGTCAGGTGCCCAATGTCACTCAGGAGAGCATGGGATTAGAAATGAGGTTGCCACTTTTGTGGTCTAGTACACTAGGCTATACTGCTACCCTCTGAAGCAAAGAGTAGCTTTTAAACTTAGATGAGAGCAATAGTCTGGCTCCATTGAAAATCTGCTGAACGTTACTTTTTCTTTCCCTGTTCCCTCTTTCCTTTCCCACTCTCCCCAATGCTAAGCTCCTATCTGGACTGTCTGGGTGACGGTAAATTGTTTTTTGATGGCTGACTCTGTATAACTGAACCCAATTTGCCTTTCAAAAGCAGCTAATAGTCGCATTAAAAAATCCATTTTCACTTGTGATTGAATTTGACTGGGGCTCAATCAATAAACGAATGGAGTGTTTCACACACTGTACCGAGCCAGGCGTTACCACGGAAACCGTGTAAGTGAGCACGCTTGGTTTAATGTCTTTGTGCTAATAGCTCCGCTGGCATTGGCCACCGGTTGCAAAGCCCCCTGTAGAATGCAGGTCAGGTCTGGCAGCACTGGTTGCTTTTCAGGGCGGGGGTGCTGAATGCCTAAGGAGCAAGGAATCTCCTCTGCAGGAAGGGGAAGGGTGGCTGGATGGATGTTGCCTGTTAATGACTCTTGTGGTCTTTCTCCCCGAAATATAAACTGGACACAGTAGCTTTTGTTTCCTGTCCTAAACGACTGTGATGTTGCTGAAAAAAACAACAAATGGTCTGGTAGCACTTTATAGACTAACAAAACATGTAGATGGGATCATGAGCTTTCGTGGACACAGCCCACTTCTTCAGATGACCGGAGTTATGAGTTTAGGATGTGTACACCCAAAATAAATAGGAGAGGGGAACGGGAGGGGGGAGGGAATTAAAAAGAAGGGGGGTGGGAGTCAGAGAGCAGAGGAAATCAGTAACTATCTGAAGATTGGGTAGTTAAAACGAAGCAGATAAGAATCAAAGTCAATGGAGTATCCTTCCTGACATGGGAGTCCACACAAAGAGCTGTTTGCACCTTCAATGTTACTGTGAGTGGTACAGTGCCTCCCCCACGGTGGCTGTGTTCCCGTAGGACACATCCCTTGATGGCCATTGCATACTGCCCCTTTAAACTCAAGGACCTTTCCAGCATGCAGAGAGGGCAGCCATTTTGTTTTCAAAAGTGCCCTCCACTCTTAGAGGAAAAGTGCCCACTGCGCTCTCTCTTGTGGAGAGGTTACTTTTGGGCTCGGTCTCGCAGGTACAGGCAGGTCGGTTGCCCTTGTCGTTAAGGCATTACATTGGATCTTGGGAGAGCTAGGTTCCGTTGTTAGCACTGGGAACTTGAGCAGCTCTCTTAATACAGCTGCCTCAGTTTCCTCCCGCCAGCTCCCTGCAGGAACAGTAGCCAGGCTGTCCTTGCTTATGCCTGCTGTTGAGCTAATGTGGGGAGAGGCCCATCTCTGTGCTAAGCAGGACACCCCCTCCCCCAGACTGAGAAGGGCCCTATAAGTCAATACCAGAATGCTGAAGTGGAATCGGCAGTCGCAAGAAGCCAGTGCACCCCCTGGAACATTGCTGTAATGCTGGTGAGTGAACAGCCTCTGCAGGCCACAGATATTTGGAGCTGCAGGTTTCTTATACCAGGCCACTTGGGACCCAGTAATTCTCCAGTCTCATGTTTCCACTACCTTGTTGCTGGGGGTGGGGAAACGGTCTCTTGCTGTATTCACAGCTATGGGTCAAAGTCAGGACTCTGATGCAACTCTGTGACTTGGAAGCCCTTCTCACAGATGCAGTACCCCCCATCTGACTGTTCTGACGAAGTGCGTCTTTCCCCTCAAAAGCTTATGCGCCAATAAATCTGTTAGTCTATAAGGTGCCACAGGACTCCTCGTCGCTTTTGCAGATTCAGACTAACACGACTACCCCTCTGATACTTAGTACCCTCCATGTTACTGCTGAGTGGGAAGGGGTGCCATTTTGGGAGGGCAGGGATGGGTCTGCAGCTGTGTGTACCAGGATGCTGCTTGCTCTTCCCCATCCCCTTGCTTTCAGGGAGTGAGGGGAACGTACACAGCTTGCATCACTCACTCCTCTGCCGCATCACCAGCCGGAAGTGAGGAGTGCACACAAGCTGTGTGCTTTCCCCTCACTCCCCGATAGCCGGGGATGGGGAAGAAAAGCAAGCAGCATCCTGGTACAAGTGGCTGCAGTCCCCTCCCCCGAAATGGCACCTTTGTGTGTGGGAGCAACAGGCCTGAGAGAGACTTGCAAAGCAAGGATGTAGAGTCCATGCCCAGCACCTTACCATCTGGACCACATCATCTTCCTGGTAACTTAGCACTTAATCTGCAGTTCCTGTGCTGGGGGGGTGGGCAGGGAGGTCATCTGTGTTCTACCCTTCCCCTTCCTGGAGGGGAAGTTTTGTTTCTCCCAAAAAAATGGAAGCTCCCATTAATTTCACAGGCTGTTTCCACTGTCTCTGGGTTTCTTCCTAATGAGGCTGAGGAAGGGGAAATTTTTTGCTTGCACAGTGGAGAAGAACCCGAAAGCTGTTAAAATCGGGTGTGAGTTGTAAGGGCCCAGGGTGTCCGGGCCCCACCAATGTCAGGCTGGGTCTCTCCCCTGGCTCTGCCTGTCAGCCCCTGCTCACCTTCCCCATGCGTCCCTGCTGGATGCCTCACCTGAGAGACCTGACCTGCGCCCTGCACTGCCTGAGCTCTGCTCCGAGGGCTCTCCCTTGCTGCCCACTGCAGTGCTGATGGTGGTGTCTGCTGAGGTAGGAGGGGAGAAGGCACGTGACCTCTTCCCTTCTACCCCCAGCAACTCTGAGTGGAGTCCTTCGTGCCTGGGGTTTGAGTGTGTATGGTGCCAAGAGTGGGGGAAGGGGGATGGGGCCCTAGTTCCAGCCCCTCCCACACCCCTCATCTGCACCCTGGAGCCTGCACCCCACACTCTGCCCTGGCTCTGACCTCCCCTACATCCCTCATCTCCCCCACACCCCTCATCTGAAGATAAAAAGCTTGCACCCCAACTCTGCCCCACTCCTGAGCCCCTCCCACACCCTAAATCCCTCATCCACAGCCTTACAAGGCAGGTGGGGTGGGGCAGGACTTGGACCCACTGTGGGCACCACATATACCTGCTGCCTCTTGGTGAGAGAATCTGCAGAGCTTCCAAGATGGCCAGGGGATCAGGGCTTCGTTTCTGGACGCAGTGCATCTTCAGCGTCCTTCTCTGCTGAAATCCCTTCGGTCATGCACGAGAAGAAATACACAACAGAGCGGATCAAAATGCAAAGGGGAATGGCAGCAGCTTCCTTCTGAGAGAGCACAGCATGTGGCTGCATAGTGACAATCCACCCATGCGGGGCACGGGCCCCCGGGTGGGATACAGGAGTGGGTGTAAGGGGACCAGCGTTCTAGTCCTGGCTCTACAGGTGAGTCACTTTTCCTCCTGCCCATGCTCAGCTCTCTGGGGCAGGAGCTGCCTGTCAAACAGACTCCTGATCTCAGGAATCCAAGCCGACTGTGCAGGTGTAAAGGATGATGCAAAACTCTGAGGAATCTAGTGAATTGCCATGGGGGGAGACTCTTGGGCTGCCGCTGCCAGCGTGTATGTCTGGGATACTGACAGCCATTGCATTGATTGAGCTGTTCATCCAGCACCTTTGGGGCACGGCATTCTCTCCATAAAACAAATACA